>CM031242.1:293408986-295808986 GCA_018340775.1 Taxus wallichiana var. yunnanensis
AAACTTCTTTTCTTTTCTTATCCTTCCTAAAAACATTTTAAGAAGATAAGGAAGCAACATGTGACTAGCTTTGGGTGTATGTAATTATGTTTTACATTTTTTTCTTCTCTCTGATTTGTACGAGTACCATGGTTTTGTTGAAGTCGAAAAGTGATATTGGTTGCTGTCATGGTGTCGATTGTTTTTCTTTCGCATTTGAAATCGATTGAAATCAAGTCAGTAGTAAAATGTAAAAAAGGAAGGAGTCTTGGTTTAAGATTATAGTCATTTTTCTGTAAGGATTCCATTTACAAATATGGAATGGGACTAATTTGATTGTGTTCGAACAATGATTTATTATTTCTTCCATATGCTTCTAATCGGAAAATAGTTAGAACTAATATTATTTAGATTTTTTTTAAATTTGAAATGAGCTATATTCATTTTTAAAAAAATAAACGGTTAAGTAATTAGAATGTATCATTTCTTGTTTGTTGTAATTCCTTTTAAGGAGATTGCTAATTAATAGTACTATTGATTATGATGCCTACTTATTATGAAAATATTTTTAAATTGTTCATACTTTAGTGGTATTTAAATGTTACGTGATGTCCATTTCAATTTTGGAATGTTTCTAAAAGCAGAGGTTCTTTTAATAAGACAATTAGTCGAGAGCACGTCATTTTAATGTTTAGTGCTTAACATGCTCAGTTCGATGAACTGACTCGTTCTAGTAAATTTTGTAGATGGATTCCATAAGTGTTAAAGAAGACCTGTTCTTTTATGATGCTTCCCTTGTTTGACTAAAAGATGGATCTTGTATGAAGCATTATTATTAAAAAAAATTTAATGTAATTGAAAAAGGAAAAGTTGTATCTTTGTTTGAGTTTATCAATGTGGATTGGCATGAGTAAAGTCCAAATGTTTGGACTTGTAAAATATGTATAGTTTACCTTGCGGAATGAGAAAAAGGATTTAGTGTTATTTTTATTGTGTATCATTCGTTGAATTTATTGTAAAGGGGATTGTAAACTAATTACTCCTACTCTATGATTTCATACCTTTATAAATAATGGCTGTTAAAATTAAATGAAATAATGGGAAAGAGGGAATTGGTACTCTATTCTTCTCTTAAATACAACTTCTAAGTTGGAGTTGTATAGAGGGTTATCCCTTAAGTCAATATGGACCAGTAATTGACATTAATCAAAGAGTAAAATACATATGAACTCTTGTGTAAGTAATATTCAGAATTGGAATCTAACTAATTAATATTAAGGAAAGGACAATTAATTTCAGTAATCAGATTTCATTAATACTCTTTGGGGTGTCTTGCCCAAAATATATTCAGAAGGAGGAAATCATATCTCCTCTTATTAAATCTTAAACTGATGTAAGGTAAGCAAAAATAAATGAATACACGTGCATAGGAAATGGAACTCATTCAAATGAGGTATAATGAAAAGGAAACCTCAACTTAGAATCAGTTACGAATGAACTTGATCAAGCTTAGTAAGTTAATCTTACTACGTTGAGCTGATTTGGATTGTAAGTCTGAAGCTTTAATAATGAACCAAGAAAAGACCATTCTAGATAACAGATGAAGTGGGATGAAGGATGTATTCCATTGATGAGTATGCCATCTATGAATATCATAATGCTAAGCATGTGAAAATATTTTTCCAAAGTATCACAAGATCTTTGGTTGCGTTGTCTTAAATCACCTAGTTTAAGTAGCGAGGATTTGGATGAATATCGGTAATAGATATTGAGATAGGCCTCTTAAATGGAACACTTTAATAACCAAAAGGGTAAAGAGAACTAAGTATACTTAGTACACAATAAATTGAATTAACATGAAGGATCGAGTAAGAAGCCGAGTCCTGAAATGAGAGATTGATGAAACTCCGAGCCATGAAATGGGAGATCGGTAGTTCTTCGAGTCATTATAGATGCATATGGTTATCTGTTATATGATTGAATGACATGGAATGTGTGTTCCATATTATGAATATGAGAATAGAGAACATTGATCTAAAAAGTATTGTGTATTCTAAATTATGTCATTTAGAAAAAAGAACAATTATTAAAAACTTTAAACGTGTGTTCTAAATTGCATAATTTAGAGCAGAGAATGTAATGCAAAAAAAAAAATCCCTTGTTTTAGTGTCTTAAAATGGGAATGTTACATCTTAGTATCAAAGCTGAAGGTTGCAGCTCTTAGACCTATTGAGTCCATAATTTAATAAGATTTACATTTTCTTGTTGAATAGAAAATGGTTAGAATAAGAGGAAATGCTGCAAACAACTCGCTCTAGGGTGGGGAAGTAACTACTAACAAAAAAATAGATGAGATCGTTACTTGCCTTTGCTAGATACAAGAGATCATCTAACTATTTTGGAGCAGAAAGCAATGGGAAATGAGGAGGAGGAAGAAGATGCTGATATTAATGATCAGCCACCTCCCGTGGACAACACCAATGTAGGAAATCCAAGTGTTGATAATAGTAACATGAACATTCCTAATTAGCTTTGAAAAAAAGGTAAGATTAGTGGCTGAACTCACAAACGATATAAAAACAATAATTCCTCATAATTTTGATGGAACTACACTTGGGGATGGGGCAAAGAATTGGCTCAGTGAAATGGAGAAGTACTTTACGATAAGAAACTTCTCCGAGGAAACAAAAGCAATATGAGGAGCATATCATCTTTCTCATGAAGCATCATCATGGTGGGGCAACCGTAAGGTTGAGTTGAACATTGTCGAAATAGACATAACTTGGGATCAATTCAAAAGTTACTTTAGGTAATGATGGTTGCCTCAAATTTTTATGATCAGAAAATGACTAAATTTCAGAACTTGTCTCAAGGAAAGTCGACTGTGATAGAATATTGGGAAGGGTTTACTAAACTCCTTAAGTATGTGCCACAGTATCAAATTGACGAGAAGTTTAGGATATGAAATTTTATAATGGGACTGAATCCCATCATAAGTGGTGAGGTGGATGTCCATGGACCGACCACTATAGAAGGAGTTGTCGAAAAGGCAATAAGACAAGAACAAAAATTAAGAGCAATCTCTACTCATAGGGAGGAGATTAGGAAGAAGATTCCCAACTCTTCTTCATCTCTTGCACCTAAAAAGGGACCCTAGAAGAGGTTTGGCATGAAAATTAAAATTGTTGTGGATAACAATAAGAAAATAGGGATGAACAAACCTATTGTTAGTATGCGAGAACAATTTTACTAAAAATATTGGTAATGGACAAAAGTCCTATGGAAGCCAGAATGATAACTTCAAGGCTAGAAATAAATTTGTACCTAGGAAGGGGCCCGTCGGAGGATATTTTAACTTTGGAAAGGACCATTACGTGAGTCACTATCCTTTAAAGAAGGATGATCATGATCAGCAACAAAGGATACGCCTGCAATGGCTAACAAATAAGCTCGCAAAGTAATTCATGCCCATAGAAGTTCGTGTAAGTTATTCGGTATACCTATGGTTATAATTTTTGATATTGGAGCTCTTGAATGGTTTATAACTATTAAGTTAGCATTGAAATTAAAAAGGAAAGATAAAATAATAGATAATACATAGACGGTACATTATGGAAATAATGTTGTCCATATAATTAATTTGTGTCTTTTTGGGGGGTCCTTTACTTGCCTAGTTTCTCCACAGAAGTTGACCTTTATGTTACCCCTTTGGGGTCATGTGATGTAATCATAGGTGTTAATTGGCTAGCTGAGCATAAGGTAAAGGTTGACTGTTATGAAAAATAGATTTTATCTTTTGATGACCTACAGAAAACAACAGTCATTCAGGGTGTAAAAGTGAGATTGCAGTTAGGAAACTAACAACTATGCAACTTAAACAAAGCTAAAAATAGAGGCTACATTTTTATTCCATAAAAATTATAGAAATTGCTAAAGAAGATAATGATTTTATGGAAAAATATCTGTTGTTGAGAAATTTTAGTGATGTATTTCCCGAAGAATTACGGGCCTTACGCCCAAACGAGAGTTTAACTTTACAATTGAGATCAAACCAGAACCAAGCCCATATCAATGGCACCTTATAGAATAACCACCATCGAGTTGGTATAAATTAAGGCTCGATTGTAGGAATTTTTGACCAAAGGGTTGATAAGACCGAGTGTCTCACTATGGGGAGCACCAAGAATTTTTGTAAAAAGAAGGATGACACACTTAGATTGTGCATCGATTACAGAGTGTTGAATAAGGCAACTATTAAGAACCGATATCTGCTTCCTAGGATTGATGATCTATTCGATCAGATGCGTGGAGCATCATCTTATTCAAAAATAGATTTTCGATCCGGATATCATCGGTTGAGAATAAAGAGAGATAATTGTGCGAGAAATCCTTACGGAAATGGAACAAAAATTAAGATGATTCGTGAACATTTGAAGGAGGCTGCAAACAAGTAAAAGAGTTATGTAGACTTAAAACAAGTTGATAGGAAATTTAAACTCGGTGAGAAAGTATTTCTTCGGGTTAAGCCGAAAAAGAGCTCCATAACTTTTGGCAAGGCTGCTAAGTTATCACCTCGTTATGTGGGACCTTTTGAAATTGTTGAAGTAATCAACCCTATAGCTTATTGTTTAGCTTTACCTCCTGCTTTATTATGAATGCATGATGTTTTCCATATTTCTTTGCTTAAGAAATATGTATCAGATTTATCACATGTGCTGAATTAGAATTCCTTGCAGGTCCAAGACCGAAATAATTGTGGTTAAGCCCATTCAAGTCTTGGGAACTCATCGAGTTGCACTTAATAAATCAAAAAAGTGAATCAATCTAAGGTCTAGTGTGACCACTTAGCGAAGAAAGTGTAACTTGGGAAAATATCGAAGAAATGAGATCTGATTTTCCATACTGTTTAATCTAAATAAAGTTTGAAAACTGATAAATCTGCCAAACTTGGGAAGCTACTGAATTATTTGATGGTTATTTTAAATACTATTTTGAAAACTTAAAATTTAGTTCTGTTATGAACATATGAATGGAAGGATGATAACCAGATTTTATCCTAAAACTCTATGATTTGACTAATTTGATCATTAGGACGATGATTCTTTTAAGAAGGGAGGTATGTAACATCTTGATCATGACGGTTACTATGATAACTTCTATTTTTGACTTTTCAAATGTTGAAATGAGAATTTTCATGTGAAGGTGTATTCTTCAATCTTGAAAAATCATGTTTGCAATGAGTAAGTATTCTTGTTTGGAATTCTTTCTTACTATGAATCCGTTTACTTGGGACTGATGTCATCATATCTTGTGATCCGCAAGTCGTGAACCTATAGAATTGTTTTCATACTTAGTATATACATATTTATGTTCACAACACACCTTGAATCAATTCCATTGATCCAAGGTATGCTTTAGCCTTCTTTATTGCCATCTTGTTGATTAACTTTCCAAATGAAATGAAATTTGGAACCGAGCTGGGGTTTGTTGTAAATTTTAAAGAACCTAGTTTCAGGTATACTTACTTGGAATTATACTGCCAATGGTAAGATTTGATCCCCTAGATACATATAACTTATAACGTTAGAAAGCATAAGACGATAAAAGGTTTGTTCAAGGATATTAAGGCATATATTTAGCCTTGGATAGAATGTCCTATACTATATTGGTTTTAAACCTAGGGTGGTAAGACCTACTCGTGACCTATTACTGTATTACTAAGGGTTATGTTTTAACCTATGTGGTAATGTTCTATCGTACATGGATTTTAATATAAAGTTTTGTAAACTAACCTAAGGTGAATTCTAAAGACCTACAAGCTAGAAGGAAACCTAACTATTAATAATGTGACCTAAACTATTACTAATCCTAAAAGGGACCTATGGGTTATGTGGAAAATGGGAAGATGATGGGGATGGTTTCTAGAATTTAATTAAGGAAAAATTATAGTCATTGCATTTGTTTTAATCACCAAGTTTGGCGGGAGGATGGGAAGTTAGAGGTACCTAACTAACAATGTTTCTAGATTCAAATTACATGCAAATTTTTAAAATAGAACTCACCAAGTTTGAATTGGCATTGGTGTGAGGAAAGAGAGGGAAAATGCATTCAATGCATTTAATGGCATTGGTTTCAATGAAAAGACCACCTAGGAAAAAGAGAAGTGAGTATAAAGAGGATTTGGTTTCTAGTTTTTGTCTGCGTGTATGGTGTTCTTTCGAACTGGGAGTTTTTTTTTGATCCATAGAGATCTTGACCACCTTCGAGTTGGTTCTAAGTGAGTGGAAATGAGGAGGAATTTTAGAGGTTTGGATATAGAAGTTGTTGCAAAGGAGAAATTCTAAGAAGCTCGGCTGTGATTTTCTACAAGCCAACAAGAAATTAAACAGGCATGTTAGGCTCTTCTTGTTAAACAGTTATGCTCTTTATTAAACGTCTTTATTAAAAGAATTATGCTCTTAGAATTTCATTTTTATGCAAATGTTTTAATGTGTTTTAATTTGGGGGCTGTGATTTCTGCTTGAATTTGTTATTTGGAAAAGATGTTATATGGTATTTTTAGGATGCATGCATAGAAAATCGTTATTCTCAGTTGAAACTATAAGTGGGTGTGAATTTCTCCACTGCTCTTAAGGTTTTAATGAAATGGGTGTTCGGTTATGTGGTTTTCTTGTGGGTTTGAACTTGATAAATGCAACAGTGATATGTATACTATTTTTTGAGTTTTATATGTTCAAAGGTTATGGATTTCATGGGAATGCTAGGACAAAACTTCTTGTGAATTGTTCTTCCTTGCCGTAATCTGAGTTTAATTTTGTTGTGGGTTCTATTTGGGACATTAGGCTCATCGTATCATCTTCACATTTGATTGTTCTGAAATGATATGATGTTTCTCCTATTCATTTTTGGTACCCATGATTGTTTGTTGAGGAAATAACTTCTTGTTGAAACTAGAATTTAGATCAGTTTGCTTATTTGAAGGATGGTGTTGGAATATAAAGTTTTTATTTTTTTCTTGAACTCGAGGATGAGTATATGTTCTATGGGTTTAAATTCCTTCATTGTTTTCATTAGAACCGAATGAGGATAAATCCCTTACCTTCGTGATTAAAAATGATTTCTTTTATTATTATCCCGGTGGAATCGGGATCATGTTGGTTGGTTGTATACTCTTACTCATTTTATATTTGGGATAAACATGTTGTTTTCAGTGAACACAATTAATATCGATGGTTGCAATTGGAAGTTCAGTTATTGTTGATACTTTTGATTTAGTTGTAAAAATAATTAATTGATTACTTTTTTAATGGTAGCTAATAAGCTACCAAGGCTATCTTTGTTTCGCATTGAAAGAAATAACCCTTGTTAACTAATTTGCATGTTACGGTTTTTGTATCTTAGCTAAGAAATGGGAGGAAGTAACGAGAATCTATCCCTCTTTCATCTGGATTTTTTTACTTCTATTTTTTTCTCTCTCTGACTGTTTACTTCTCGTTATTATCCCTCCTTGCATGAGAATTGACTAGTTCGGTCATGTTAAATGAAAGAGATTATAGAATAGACAACAGGAAGAAATAATTATTTTCTTTTCTTATCCTTTCTAAATTTCTTTTAAGGAGATATGGAAGCAATGTTTGACTGCCTTCAGGTGTATGTAATTGCATTTACATTCTATTCTTCTCTCCGATTTGGATGAATACCATGCTTTTGTTGAAGTCTGAAAAGTGATATAGGTTGTTGTCATGGTGTTTGATTGTTTTTCCCTTATACATTTGAGCTTGGTTGAAATCAAGTGAGTAGTAAAACAAAAAAAAGGGGGAAGGAGTCTTGGTTTAAGATTATAGTCATTTTTCTATAAGGATTCCATTTACACATATGGAATGGGACTAATTTGATTATGTTCAAACAATGATTTATTATGTCTTCCATATTCTTCTAACGAGAGAATAGTTAGAAAAATATTATTTAGATTATTTGTGTAAATTTGAAATGAGATATATTCATTTAAAAAAGAAACGTTGTTAAGTAATTGGAACATATCATTGCTCGTCTACTATAATTCCTTTTAAGGAGATTGCTAAGTAATAGTACTTATTGATTATGATTCCTACTTATTATGAAAAGATGTTTAAATTGTTCATCCTTAGTAGTATTTAACTCTTACATGATGTCCATTTCAATTGTGGAATATTCCTAAAAGAAGGGTTCTTCTAATAAGACAGGTTAGTCCAGAGCACATCATTTTAATGTTTAGTGCTTAACATGCGATTCAATGAACCGAATCGTGCTAGTAAATTTTGCAGATGGATTCTATAAGTGTTAAAGAAGACCTATTGTTTTATGATGATTCCTTTATTTAACTAAAAGTTGGATCTTATATGAAGCATTATTATTAAAAAAATTAATGTAATTGAAAAAGGAAAAGTTGTATCCTTGTTTGAGTTTATCAATGCTGATTGGCATGAGTGAAGTTTGAATGTTTGAACTTGTAAAATATATATATTTTACCTTGAGGAATGAGAAAAAGGATTGAGTGTTATTTTTATTGATTGTATCATTCGTTGAATTTATTGTAAAGGGGATTGTAAACTTATTACTCCTACTCTATGATTTCATACTTGTATAAATAATGGCTGTTAAAATTAAATGAAATAATGGGAAAGAGGGAATTAAAACTCTATTCTTCTCTTAAATGCAACTTCTAATTTTGAGTTGTATAGAGGGTTATCCCTTAAGTCAATATGGACTAGTAATTGACATTAATCAAAGAGTAAAATACTTATGAACTCTTGTGTAAGTAATATTTGGAATTGGACTCTAACTAATGAATATTAAGGAAAGGACAATTAATTTCAATAATTAGATTTTGTTAATACTCTTTGGGGTGTCTTTCCCAAAGGATATTTGGAAGGAGGAAATCATATCTCCTCTTATTAAATCTTAAACTAACGTAAGGTAAGAAAAAAAATAAATGAATACATGTGCATAGGAAATGGACCTCATTCAAATGAGGTATAATGAAAAGGAAACCTAAACTTAGAATCAGTTACAAATGAACTTGATCAAGCTTAGTAAGTTAATCTTACTATGTTGAGCTTATTTGGATTGTAAGTCCAAGCTTTAATAATGAACCAAGAAAATACCATTCTAGATAACAGATGAAGTGGGGTGAAGGATGTATTCCATTGATGAGTATGCCATCTAGGAATATGATCATGCTAAGAATGTGAAAATCTTTGGCCAAAGTATCACAAGTTGCTCGTTGTGTTGTCCTAAATCACCTAGTTTAAGAAGCAGGATTTCAGATGAATATCGGTAACAGATATTTAGATAGGCCTCTTAAATGGAACACTTCAATAACCAAAAGGGTAAAGAGAACTAATTATACTTAGTATATAATACATTGAATTAACATGAAGGATCAGTAATAAGCCGAGTCATGAAATTAGAGATCGATGAAACTTCGAGCCATGAAATGGGAGATTCGTTTTTCTTCGAGTCATTACAACTACATATGGTTATCTGTTATATGATTGAATGACATGGAATGTGTGTTCCATATTATGAATATGAGAACAGAGAACATTGATCTAAAAAGTATTGTGTGTTCTAAATTATGTCATTTAGAACAAAGAACAATTATTAAAAACTTGAAATGTGTGTTCTAAATTACATAATTTAGAGCAGAGAACGTTATGCAAAAAAAAATCCCTTGTTCTAGTGTCTTAAAATGGGAATGTTACATCTCCAATCTTCTTATTTTGGATCACCATGGGACTAATCCATTCTGAGTCATCAACGGGTTTAATAATCCTAGCATTTAACATTTTATTAATTTCGACTTTACTTTCACCTTCAAATTGGGATTCAATTTATATGGTCTCTTTTTTATTGGTTTGAATCCATATTTTATCTAAATTTTCATTGTCCCTACCTCCTCTTTGATTCCCTTCAATTCTTTGAAGTCCTTGGGAAAAATATCTTGGAATTCTTGTAGTAATTCTACTACTTTAGCCACTTCTTCCTCCGACCAATAGTCTCCAATTTTGGAAAACTTCTCCTCTCCATTTTTCCCAATGTTTTCATTCCTAATTTTCAAAGGCTGGTAATAGTAATTTTCTCCTTCATCTTTCTTCTCCACTACTGTTCGTTCATCCTCTATAACCTTGTATCTTAATTTCTCTGGTTTCTCTTCTCTTTCTTGTTTTTCTACATTAAAACATCGAGCCATTTCTAGAATCTTCATAAAAATTTCTTGTGGTTTTAGGATTTCAAGTTATGTTCTCTTCTCTTCTTCAAAATGTTGTTTTATGGCTTCATCTGGTGTCAAAAATAGGAAAGTATAAATATTTTGTAATTCTCTCAATACATTTAAACAGTGTCCCAAAAATTAAAGGTATGGCAAAATTCCTTGACTATTTGATCCCAATCTCCAGTCTCCCTTCTAATTTCTTGATGTGAATACCACGATCTCGGTATGGGCCCGAGGGTCCATACGAACAATTGAATCCATAGTAAGGGAGAATTATCCCCACATAACCACCAGTGTTGTTCATAAACCGAATGTGCTCCTATGGATCTGTTTATCCTATGTATTCATGAATCACAACATAATGCCTTCAATTTTCATAAAAGTGGATTTGAGTAGTGTTGTTATTGAGTTCCAATGAGTTACATTATGCTTATGTGTTTCCCACCAAATTGTGGCATTTATAGTCAAGGTATCATCTAACACCTCCATCCTTTCCTTCTCATTAGGAAATATTATTTCCATAATTTTGATGTACCCTTCTAGGTCTCCAAATCCTAAGTATTTGGGTAATGTTTGGTGAGATGCGAAGCACGTCTCACCTGCAAATTATTTTTATTGGAATTCCTTTCACCTCTTCTTCCTCAGTGGAAATGTTTTCTTGAGCTGGGATAAAAATATCATCTTCTTCTTGTGCAGAATAGTATTCCTCTTGTTCCTCTTGTGCGAGAATAGTATTTAACCTGTTCTTCAAATGTATCCTTGGTCGGTGCAAATATGTCACCCACAATGTTATAATTGGCTCCTAGTGTGATTATTCTAGGTTGTATTATTATTGAAAAATGTAATTTTCAAGTGCTTGACTCTAAAAACCCATGTATCTAGGCTTCTACCACATTATTTGACCCTTTAACGGTATCTTATGACTTAAATTTAATCTCAACATCTAAGTTTGGTTCAAATTCTTTGTAAATACTAGTTTTATTTATTACATATAATTCTTGTATTTCATCAAAATCGTCCTCTTTTGTGTCATTTCGTAATTTTTATGCCCATGTGGAACTCATTCCTGTATGCAAGGGTACATGAACACATATCCTGTCCGAATTTAGTGCTACTTCTTCTTTTTTGAGAACTTAATGTTCCATTGCATTCCATAAACCATTCCAAATCTAAAATAACATTGTATGAAGGATTATCAACCACATTATCTACCACTTCAAAATTCACCATCTTCTTAATTCCCATGAAATTCACCACTACATTCTTTAGCACTCCTAGTGGTTGTCTTGATGATCCATCCACTAATCTAATAAAGTATCTTGCAGGTTCCAAAGTAGGTCTTCCAAGCATCTCCCATGTAGTTTTAGACATCATATTGACGTTCACACCAAGATCCAATAGTACTTTGGTAATGGTGGTATCAAATATGTCTACATCTAAGTAGATGGCAGACTTGTGCCATGTTCGTTGAGTACGAAATATGTTTCTTTTATTATTATTGTATCCCCCTTCAATTTTATGGATGTGACGAGTCCTCTCTTATTTGTTCCAATACTTAGTGAATTGTTTCAGTTTATCTACCAACCCATGATTGATAGTTAATTTAGCTAATTCCTTTAAGGCAATAACCTCTTCTTCTATAAAGAAATTTTTTTCTCTTTCTTCAATGGCTTGTGCTTTCTTTACCAATGCCCTAATCTTTAAAACTTCATTTGAATGCAACCCCGGCCTTATTTATTTAGTATTCCACTCCTATTCATTAGAAAAATATTTTTCTTGGGGTAGCCTTATTATTTTATTTTTCTTAGGGACCGCCTCATTTTTTGTGTAACTTTTGGTTGTAATAACTACCCTATACCGAGGTTCTTCGATACTTTTTCTAGCTTTTGTTTCTTTACTTCACATGTAACTTTATTTTTCCTCCACTTTTCTATCTTCTTCTGCAGGTCTACTTCCTAAAGCAATGACCCTTATGGCTTTATCTTTTTCTATAGTTTCTTCATCCCAAGGGATTCTAGTGATGTGTTGCACTTTTCTTTGAGCATCTTCTCCTAAAGCTTCTGATTTTGTTGTTCCACTCCTATAGAACTGGGAATCCTTAGGAAAATTAAACGTTTCATGGCCTTTCTCATGGAATAATCCATAGGGATTAGGTTCGCACGATTTCTTACAAGATGCATAATTCATGGGTCTTCTTTCTTGATTTTGACCTCCTTCGATATCCCTATAACCCCCACAGTAACCACCATGATTGTAACCTTGATATCCTCTATGACCATGGTAGTTATCATATCTTCCTTTATATCCACCTCGAAGTTTCCTCTATATCCACCTCGGTACCCTCCGTGGTATCCTTTGTCATTGTAACCTTCATAGTTTGGGTTATATCTAATTCCCTAATATCCTCCTCCAAAGTGAGGCTTACCTCCTTATGGATTTCCATATTGTGGTGTAGTTGAAATTTTTGTGAAGGTGGTGTATTTGATGGTAGCATATGTGGTTAAGTAGGAGGAGGTTTGGGTGTTTCATTCTATCTAGCATCGATTTCTCTCATGGTATAATAATATTTCAATTCATCCAATACATTAACCTAGGGGTAAGTATGATGATAGTGATTATACAACCCACATGTAGTACAATACATCAATTGATTTGTGGGTGGTGCTACCTCAAGTAAATAAAAAATTTCCTATGTATGTTGGTCCCAAAGTCTAGAAATACCACCGAGGTTCTTTTCGATGGATTTATATTACTAGATAATGCATTTTGTGACAAATGTACTCTTACACCACGGCTGTTATTTTTGCATTTTCAAAGTATGGGCATTCGATTCTACTATGTCCTTCATTGCAACAGACTATACACCATATCTTTGGCCTCATATTTCTCTTTGGAGGTGAACTACTTCTTAATCCTTCAGTCCTCTAAATCTCCTGCTATAATTTAATATTTACTAGTTCTAACTTCCCCTCTCTAGTTTACTATTTATTGAGGTTTCAACCTCTCTTCTCCATGGCTAGGATTCTATCTTAATTTCCATATCAATTTCTTCTACCAGTGCTTTAATTTTTTTTATTCTAATGCGGCTCTTAAATAAGGAAGTAGCCTTGAATTGAACCACTTAATTTTTTGTTTATCTGTTAATGGCTCTTCCAATTTTCCAAGAACATTCTTAAATATCGACTAGATTTTATCATGGATTCTCTTTCTTTCCTTATAATATCTCTCATATTACTTACTCCTTCTACTCGGGCCTCTTACAAAGGGAAATCTATTTTAAATTCTCTTTCAATATCAGCCCATGGTTTCGCTCCTTGAGAAATTATCTTCATGTACCAATGCAATGCATCATCTCTTAATGAGTATGTGAAATCTTATATCTTATTAGCTTCATCTATGGTATTATTATTCTTCCAGTAGGATTCCAATAGGAACAAGTGTTCCAATGCATCACTAGAGTCTTTGTCAAAAATGGGCATTTTGATCTTCTGAGACATTTTCGATTGAGTATTTGTTCTTGGCTGAACAATGGGCTACCGCTTAACTTGATTTACTTTATTTTTATCGTTATGGACTGATTTTGAATTATTATTTCTTACCTTATCTCTTCTTAATTCAATATCGAAGTACAATTCACCCAATAGTTCTTGAAATTCTATTACTGTTTATTTTCTTCTCGACTCTCTTATCATAATATTTGATATCTCTCCTCCAAGCTCTTTTCTTTTTCTAGATTCTCAAATGGTGTATTAAGAAGCACTTGGAATGACATCCACTCCGGGGTCATCTCCTTTGGGTTCACATGTTGGTGGGGGCATCTTTATTTGGTGATTTTTCATAACTACTATTTTCCATTACTACCTTTCTATCTTTATTGTTTCTTAATCTATATCTTTCTTCTAATCCCTCATCACTTCCTCTCTTCTTATTTTTTTTTCTTTCTCTCTTCCTTGGTTTTCCTCTCTAACCCTTTCCTCAATTTTCTCTTCTATTACCTTTATCTTTTCTTCTTCTTGTTTATCTATGTTTTCTTCTTCTTTCTTCTCCTCATCTACTATTTTTATTTTCTCTCCAAATTCCTCAACTAACTCCTTCATTCCAGTGACTACTTGTTCTTCTTTGCCTCTTTCCTTTATCATTATTGGGGTTCTCAATTCCTCTTAATTCCACCATTCTAATTCTAATACTCTCTTAAACATAGGTTCTAATTCTCCTACTTACTTTGTTGATCCTTCATTAAGATTGCATGTCTTGTTATTGCATGTTGAGCTGGACTCTCTATAGTATATTAAATCATTGGGTTCCATGGAGTAACCGAATCTTATTCATCTCCACAAGATTTAGGTATTATAGATAGACTTGATGTGTCTACCTCCGTTTCTAGGTGATCCAATTGTTAGCCTCCACTTAACATTTTCTATACTTTCTCTTCTTCTTTCTTAACCTTATTCAATTTTTCCTTCCTCTCATTCATTTTATTAGCCATTTTTTCTCGTGCTATCCTTTGTTTCTCCAAATTTGTCTCTACATCCTTATTTTTGTGGCTATCATTTTTATTTATTCCATCCTCCTCATTCTTTATTATCTTTAATTATCCCCTCAAAATCACTAATTATCCTTAAATATATTGATCTTTTCTTGCTAACTTATCTAATTTTTTTCTTTTTCTTTTTCCCATGTCATCCTATTTCTGCCACCCCAACTAGCACCCCATTAATTATTATAATTCATGACTTCGGATCACCCCCTTTGCGTCTACCATCCCATGGTGCCTATCCCCATAAAGTAACTTTTCTGGTTCTCTAATTAATCCCTTTTCGATCATTAACACTTTAATTAAGAATGGAACTAACTGAAGAAATTGACTATGGGCTCCACTTAGAACTTCTTGTTTCTTGTTATTAAAATTGGTCCACCCTTGAATTTACCACATGATTATGTAAGAATCTAGAGTAGTTTCATACAAGTAATAAATTTCTTTGGTCCATGGTTTGTCAAGATATTTTACTATGGTTAATTTTTCTACATCCCACTCAAAAGGCTGTCTGAAGTACATGTACGTACCCAAAATTGTATGTCTTGATCGCCGAAAATAGGTTACAGAAACCCCAATGATGATTCAGATCTCTTTACAAGGTGTTTGAAATCTAGAAATCATGTTGAGTATACATTTACATCCCAAAATACCTTATCCAGCCTCTGCATGCTTTGTTTTGACCCCATTCTATTCTTTTCTTTCATTTTGGTCTTTAGTTATAGGACCTCCACCTTGCACAGGTAGCGGTCCCATGACCGCCACCCAGGATAAGGCGACGGTCCTACAATAGCTGCCCTGTGTAGGGCAGAGGTCTTGTGCACATTTTCAAGAACTTGCCGCTCAAGTAAAATCCAAGTTTAAATCCTCAAAGTTATAATTGTAAACATATCAAATAGAGTAGTGAATCATTTTTATTTCACTTAAAGTTCACTTTCAATATTTCCGGGAAGTCATGGGGAATGATATTTTCGAGAAGCTATGATTTTTCCTCACTTCGAGGTAAGATTGAAGGTTCTCAATTAAGTTAATTAGTTATCTTTAATCTAGATTCTTACATTTGCATAGGTGAATAATCACACCGGGTTATCTCGCTTTTTTAGTTTTAGTATAGAAGTATTTTAAATAAATTTTTGTAATTATAATGTTTCAATCGTGTATTTTGTTTAGATTAGTTTCCCTTTTAGTAGTAGTATAAATTGTTATTTTCAATTTAAGTTAATTCGAGACTTCAAACTAGATTAATACTTAGATCCTAGTTAGGAGGATAAACCATAGGGAATTTACGCTACCCATTCATAGCCTCTAAATCTCCCCTTTGTCATTTCAGCTACCAGGAGATCACACTACCAGATCTTAGTCACTGATCCTCCCATAGTTATCCATAGGAAAGTTACTTTCGATTCTCATCCTCACCTATAGATTTTATATCGTAGAAAATTGGCCATAATCCTAGTTGTGGCTTCATCTAAGTCACCCACATTACAGACCACCAGTTGTCTCAGCATGACCTTGGGAGGTCAAGTACGGGGAAGGGTAATTGCCAATTATCATCCTCACATGTCACTTTTCTGTCGTACAAAATTGGTGAACCCGATGTGAACACAACAACTGCTCCCTTTTTCTTTCCATTTCTTTCATCCATCTTCTCTCTTTCCCATTATTTTATGGGTATTTATATACTACTCCCAAATATTTCGGGATACGACGCATATGGTAGACCTCTTTCGTGTCTCAAAGCATATTATGTTCAAATAAATAGATAATTGTCACCCTCACTTTTTGCATGGGATGAAAACTATTCAACCAACTACTTGTCATCACAAACTCCTCCTCAAATAACTAGCTCTAGTTCTTCATTTTGAATTGAGGAGCTGTATCATCTCACACAAACACAACTAGAGCCCTCAGACTCTAACAATATGACGTTTACTGGAGAATCCATTTCATCTCCTTAGGTTTTTTTAGACCACAAATTAGTAGGTAGTCAGATCCACTCCCATTTTTGGATGAGGAGTACTTAGCACGCTACACTAGAAGTGAACAATGCTTCCAAAACATGTACCCACCTATAGGAAGTTTTCAAACACAACCCGACACCCTACTCCAAGAAAACACCCCCATTCCTCCACCTATGGAGAATACTCTTGGTGAATCTTGGCAGAGTAATGATCAATTCATAGCAGGGTACCATACCCCTCTATAACCTCAAGGTATACAACAACATCCATTAAGGAAAAACACTGTGTCATCACCAATCGAAGTCATCTCGACTTTGGTTGAGAAGGTTAGAGGACTAGAACTTGCCCAAGCAAATCAAAATTCACATTTTAGGCAAGTAGGAACTTCCAACCCTCCGCATCATCCTAGCCAAGTTGACCTCCTCATAGGAATGGGCACATTAGGCATGCCTCCTCAACATTCATATAACTACCCACAACAAACACTAACTAGAAACACATTTTCAAACACTGCTCCAGTTGAAAGTATGATACCTCCCGACTTAGCACAAAACAACCCATATTAGAGAAATGCTCCTCCCTACTTATACATTTATTCAAAAAAACCATAGGGAGACATGTTCTCCTCTATCGGGATGTTCACTCAACCACATGGATTTCCTTATGTCCCTACAAATACATATGCTATGCCATATCAATAACCCATTACACCTCCACCCCCTCAGCAGGAACCATCGATGGTTGAAAGCTATGCGGTAGGGAATTACTTGGAATATTTAAAAGAACCTCTATATTTCACCGTACGAAGCATCATGTTTACAAGAACTCTTCTCAATTTGCTTAAATACAAAGGGGTGGGAGATCCAAATGCACATATCAAGGCCATGCCATAGCCATTCAAGAATTACTCCCTTGGGATGTGGTTGTTGCAAAGATATTCCCTAAAACCTTAGAAGGTATTGCCCTTGATTGGTATTATAGAATACCGAAGCCTCGATACACTCATTCAAACAACTTGTGTCAGAATTTATCAAAGCTTTTGATATGAAAAAATTGTTAAGAACAGGGATTAGGGAATTCTTACATATTAAACAAGAGCACAATGAATCTACTGCCCATTTTATTCAAAGATGGTGTACAATCCTCTACTCATCAGCAAGTGCTCCAAACATGGATCAGATGGAACTATGCAACTTATTCCTTCATTCTCTCAATAAAGAGATAAAGGAAGAAGTCTAGAAGTTCCCACTAAGGACTTATGATGAAGTACTCAAGAGTGCTCTCCGAATAGATCAAACATATGGAACAAACGGAAATTAATCACTCCTAATCATTACACTACAACTTATCCTAATGGTGGGAATTCCAATCAAGGACCCAAAATCCTTAACAAAAACCGTGGGGTTACAACAGATGGAGTCACAGACTAGGTTAAAAGGGAAAACATCATGAACATTTCACCACCCGTTAACAATAAGAGAAATAATAACTTTACTTGAATAATCAACGTGGTGGATTTTAATCATCCATCACGACAACAAAAATAATGGTAGATCCGGACACAAGGTCCAATCCGAAACCTAGCTGGATATTAGAACCAAAACCAAAGGAAATAACCTCAAAATTTTCAATCTAACAACCAACAACCTAATCAGAGTTTTGGACCACAATAGGTTTCAAACCAACAACCTCAAAACTATAATCCTAACTTGTATTGTGGTTTCCACAAGATTCAAGGCCATGACACTATGACTTACCACAATTACAATAAATTCATGCAATATTTTCCAAAAGACCAAAGACAACTATTTATAGATATGTTTTTAGAAAATTCTATAGTACCCACACCAAACACTTACACAAGAGCAGTTTCCCCTCAAAATGCACCCCTCAAGATTTTTAACGATCCACTCCCAAATCACTTTAACAATAATAGGTTAGATCCAAATGGGAAGAAGAAGGGTGTTATAACAGAAATAATGATCATGGAGCCTTGACTTCATTAAATCCACCGGTCGTACCCTAATTAGGAACTTGACCAAAAACCAAGATAGTTGGTCGGTAGAGTTAGATACCAAGTTATGCATAGAAACCATAACAAGAACATGATATTATTCTTCTCAACCAGTTCCAACCTACCCATTAGAAAAAGACAACATCCAACAAACACTTTGGTAAAACCCATTGGCACTTATAATCTAATTAATGACCTAACAAAGACCTTCTCTCACATTTCCTGCTAGGATTTATTGAAAAAATCTCCCACCCATAGGGCTTCTCTCTTAGAAGAATTAGGTCTTGGTCATCTAATTAACATCACTCCTCCTCCTAAAATGTAAGTTAACCATATAGAATTTGATGTCTACCCTCCAAGGAAGCCAAATAGGGATCTTTGAGTTGATATTTGATATAAGAAAAAAATCCAACATAGACTTAAATTACACATAGAGGTGACCCAACCTTGCATTTACAGGTATGTATTTATAATAATTATGTTAGGCGCACAATTATTGATGATGGGTCAGTAGTTAACATAGTCCCCTTCATTTTTCTTCAAAATCTAGGATATGGAGAAACAAACTGTTCCACTACATGAAACACGCTAAGAGGTTATGATAGCCTCAAGGCCACTTCAATTGGGACTATAGTATAACCAATAACCTTAGGACCCAAGGCATTCCTCACCAAATTTTATATTATAGATTGGTAAACCAACTATAATAGGATTCTCGATTGACCATGGATACATCTCATGAAGGAAACCCTTCCATGTTATTCCAGGAAATAAGATTTTTGCACCTAGGGAAAATATTTATTGCGCATGAGGTGACCTAAAACCATTCGATATACACCTAGTAGATTTGAAGAAGAGGCTAGGTGTTCACTCTAAGTTTGAACTCCCAATGAATCAACTTAACAAACCAATCAATTCAAAACTAGAATAAAATTTGATACCTACAATAGAATTAGAAATTACGAATCTAGTCAAAGGCATTCTAGCACTCAAAAATGAGACTAACGTCCTAGAGATAGTATCATTACGAACTACCACAAAAATTGTCAAGTTACTAGAGAAAGATCTACCTATTATCCTAATATTTGATTCCATGGGTATGGGATGCACTCTAGGAATTGGCTCCCTTCAGAGAGACGAAATTTTTATGGTAGAAGTAATCGAGGAAAAGAAGTAGACACAAAGAATGTCTCAACATCCATTTTTACAAGAAAATATTGGACCCTCCACTTCGATGGAGCTAGATGCTATTTTAGAGCTCAGACATTTGTGATCTTTACCTCTCTACCGAGGGAAAGATCCTGCCTTTTTCCTTTAAGTTAAACTTTGAATGTATAAACAACAGGGCTGAATACGAAGCCCTCCTCCTTGGCCTGATCATAGCCAAAAGGATGTGTGTTGATAACATTAGAGTGCTAGGAGACTTGAAATTAGTTGAAAACCAAGTATCTAAGGTATATGAGACTAGAGATGAACACTTAAAACTCTATAAAGAAGTAGTATTAGATCTAACCAAAGGATTCGACTTCATATCAATCGAAGAAATCCCACAAGAAAAAAACCTTCTCACCGATTCAATAGAAACCTCAGCTTCCCATTTCACTCCAAGTAGTGAGTTGGAAAATACAAGTTTCATGGTATCACTTCGTACTAAACCATTGGTGTGTAAAATACCAACAATTTTGATCCTGACACATATAGAAGCTAAGAATGATTTTTCTATCCTAGATCACTTTGACAAGGATAGAATCACTCTTGGATATCTAAATGCCTATGTGGAACTACATCTTGCTCATCAAATAGTAGATTTTTCCCTAATCCCACATTCCTCTTCCTATTTTGGAAATCCCATGATAGAATCTTCCCCACAAAAGAATCTCAAAATCTATGAGGTAGAGAATGGAGAAGGTTTGGAACTACCTCCGGCCCCGCCTAAATTTGAAGAAGGCAACACTTCCTTAATTGAAGGAATGATTGACATAAATACTAAAATGGAGGAAGAACCAAATATTTTGAAGTTGGGATCCTCATTAAATCTAAAGGAGATAGAAATACATACACAGATCCTCAAGGAACATAAAAAGGCTTTCACATTTAATTACAAAGAAATTATGGGAATTACACAACATATCACAAGTACACAATCTTGTCACCAAACCAAATGCAAAGCCAACTAAGAAAAAGTTGAGACTAATGAAACCAAAAGTGGCTCTCATGGTGAAAGAATAAGTAATGAAACTTATCCAGTGGGATTCATCAAACAAAGCCAACAACTCACAATGGGTATCTAATATTGTCCTTGTTCTTAAAAATAATGGGAAGATACACATTTGCATAGACTTCTAGGACATTAATAAAGCTTTCCCCAAAGATGACTTCCCATTACCATCCATTGACGTCATTATTGATGCAATAGCTAGATTTGATCTTTTGTCTCTCATGGATAGGTTCTCGGGATATAATCAAATCAAAATATCTGAACAGGATCAAGCCAAAACCACATTTATAACTCCTTAGGGAACTTATTATTATGAGGTCATGCCATTCAGGCTTAAGAACGTTGGTGCTACATACCGGTGGGAAATGGCATACATATTTCATGACCTTATTCATAAGATTGTGGAATACTACATAGATGACTTGTTGGCAAAGGCCAAGAAGCATTGTGATCACCCATAAGTATTCGAGTATCATTCTCTCATGGTGATCGAATATGGTGTCACATTGATTACAGAGAAATGCATATTTGGTGTGATAGGAGGAAAACTTCGGCTTACATTATATCCTCATGAGGGATTGGTGTTGATATAGCCAAAATATGAGTTGTTCTTGAAATGATTCCACCATCAAACGAGTCTGGTATTAGATCATTTCTTGGGAAACTTGGCGCAATTCGAAGGTTCATCCTTGACTTAAGTTTTGTTGTTCATCCAATCAACAATTTATTAAAGAAGGATTATAGCATTGATTGGACAAAAGAATGTAATGAGGCCTTTGAAGTAGTTAAATGCTTCTTATTGTCTCCTCCCATGCTAATGCCTCCTAGACCAGATCATCCTTTGATCTTGTATTCGCGGGCTACTAATGTCTCACTAGCCTGCATGTTGGCTCAGGAAGATAATGATAAACATGAACATGCAGTCTATTTCATTAGCCAGACATTGCTTGATTATGAAACATGTTACACACAAGTAGAAAGAGAATTCCTTGCCATAGTATTTGCAATGAAATGTTTAAGACATTACATGTTAAATCAAGAAACAAGGGTCACTTTGCAAAGATAGATCATTTGAGACATTCCTCACACAAGGGTATTTATCTAAAAAGGCTAGAAGTTTCATAACCTTAATGGGTGAGTTTGAATTAACATTTGTAAACTAGAAATCCATTAAGGGACAAATCATTATAGACTAGTTAGCTGACAATCTATTAGATGGAGGTGATTTGGTAGATCTCGAATTTCCCGATGAATGGATATATTTTGTCGAAACTAGGCCCCCATCTCTATATAACCTTGGTACACGACATCATCAAGTTTATCATAGACCATACATACCCAGAAGGTTCCACATCATAACAAAGAAGGTGGTTATGCATTATCGCTGCTAAATATGTTATTTTAGAATAGGTTCTCTATCGTAAAGCCTTCGATGGAATGATTTTAAGATGTGTTGACACGGAAGAATCCAAAAATATTATTTACGAATCCCATAGTGGGATATGTGGAGGCCACTTTGGTGGCCATGCCACTGATCATAAAATACACTAGATGGGATATTTATGGCCCACTCTAGAACATGACGCAGTATAATTTGTGTGCAAGTGTCATAAGTACCAATCATTCTCCCATGAGATTCACATGCCAACACAAGCTCTATAACCAATCGTAACCCCATGGCCCTTTTCCACGTGGGGCCTAGATTTGATTGTGAAATTCTCTCCCTCATTAACAAAGGTCCATAACTTTATAATAACGGCCACAAAATATTTTACTAAATGGATAGGGGCCATGCCTCTAACCACCACACCAGTTACGTAATCACTAAGTTCATTTTGAATCAAATCATTTACAGGTATGGTGTCCATGCAAGTCATTATCTCGAGATAATGGCACATCCTTTAAGAATGATGAGGTCCATGAGTTATGCACCAAATTCAAGATAAACCATCATACAACTTCTATTTATTACCCTCAATCCAATAGACAGGATGAAGCTACAAACAAAACATTAAAATCAATTCTCCTTAAAACATTTAAGGAGAACAAATGGGACCGACATTTAAAATTATACCCAGCCTTGTGGGCCTATCAAATGTCAATAAGAACACCAATAGGGATAACCCCTTTCTCATTGGTATTTGGGGTAGAAGTAGTTCTCCCACTTGAGGTCGAAATACCCCTCTCTCGCATCTCATTATAATGGATATTGGGAGAAGAATCCTATAGAGAGGCATGCCTCTCTCAACTAGAAGTCCTTGATGAGGCTAGGTTAAACACTCGAACAACGACACGAGCTTATCTTGACCGGATGTGCTTTGGTAATATAACAAAAATCTCTACGAATGAGAAATATATGAGGGAGATCTAGTTCTAAGGCTATACAGATGGATTGATAAGAAAATTGGTAAAGGAAGGAAATTCTGGCCGAAGTGGTTGGGCCCATATCGAGTCATAAAATACTAAGGAAATAGTGTGTATCTCTTGTGTACACTAGAAGTGAGGAATTCAATTAAATTTTCAATTACTTGCATCTTAAACGGTTTTACACATAAGTCATCGGCATCGCCATTTGTATATTATATCTACCTACATTGCATTAGTCACTCAGTTGTTTCATTTTGTTCACTCATTTCGTAAATTTTGTGGTCAAGGAACTTATTCTTAAGCAAGTTATTACAAGCTTCTAAAAATATTGGCAAAATCATTCAAATCATATCTCTTTAATTTTCATAATATCATCAAATGGTTTCAAAATCATTTCATCAATTCGACAGAAAAAGTCTTGAGAAAAACCATACCAAGGCCCGCATACTTGGTCATACTCATTTCTTCTACTAGGTTAAGTTGTTATTACCAACGGTCTATTCTAGAAGATTATTGGTGTCACATCTATCCTTTTTACGTCTCTTTGAAACAAGGATACTCCAAAGTCACAAATTAGAAATATCAAAACCAAATTGAATAAAAAATACTAAACAGAATAAATTATTTTTATTTTACACACTTCTTTTCCCCACCAACCTTTGGTGATGAGCCTGCATCTCTTACTAGTAATGTGAAGTTGAGAAAGCTAAGAAGTGCCCCTACTCACCTATGTCCTGCCTTCGATGACAAGCCCATACTTCTTACTAGTAGCATGGGGTAGGGCGTAGGGGGTCCATTCACTCAAATTAATGAATCTTAGTATTTTAAAAATACAAAGAAAATTGTATTAAGTGAAATTAAGTATCCAAATTCCAAAGAGATCAAATCCTCAACACCAGATTTTGTCAACCAAATTGCCATCCATGGATCTAAGTCTAGATAAACTAGAAAGTAAGTTGCATTCTAAACTATGTAGTTGTTTCGAGTAAGAGTAAGTACGTGGGTCTAATTTTTTTTTTTGTTAATACCTTGTATTTTTCTCATCATTTCCATTTAGTAAAACTCATACAATTTTTTCCCTTCCCAACTCTTGGTGTTGAGCCCTCGCATCTTACTAGTTGCGTGGAGTTAGGAATGGGGAAAGTTCATCTCATTATCACTACATATTCATCACATTTTTCCAAAACAAAAATAAGCAACAAACATTTCCCAAAGAAGCCAAAAGTTTACTACTACAATATGTTTGCATCATCACATATCAGTATTACAAAAACAAATAAAAGAGAAACATTCTATTCAACACTTATTTTCACTTATTCGTAATGAATGCATCCTATCTCGTACTTAAAAGTATTTACAATTTCATCGAACAACATGTTCATAGTGTATGCAGCCTAAGCGGGATTACTGAAGACATTTGGGGCCCCAAAGAGAAAAGGGATATGGAAATTGCTCAGGTGGATCTGAAAGACTCTTCTCAGGCCACAACCATTGCTTTCTTTGTCTCACTGCAAGCGATCAAACCCAAGATTCACAGGGCTATCAAGTAATTGAGCCGTGTGTTGTTGTTTCTTGGATGCGAAGTTGCGATGATGGTGATGGATCTGGAGCTATTTTTGGTGCAGATATTCTATGATAGATATCTATTTTTTGTTTTTTGATCTCTTCTTGCTATTTTTGGATCATTGTATGATTGGATCCTTTCTATTAATATGTTGTTTTATCTCGGGTGATGAGCCCTCTCGAGGTTGGTTGTTTTTCCCTTCTCTAGGATGTTTCTCCCGCTTACGTATCGGATTTTGATCCCTTTTGTATACGGGGTATAGTCCCTTCAAAACTATTTGCCCTTAATAAAAAAACACTTATTTTAAATTTTCATCCATTGCATACATTCTGAAAAGCATATAAAAACAAAGATTCTAAAAAACATCTAGTGTACACATGGGAAACAAACCACAAAAACTCTAGATACAAAGAAGATCTAGATCCAAAAAGATATATATATATATATATATATATATAAGAATCATGTTTTACATACAATGCCATCATGCACTAGGCATGGTCAAAATGCTCATGAGCCCAAAAAATAAAAAACAACTCATATAAACATCCAAAGCAAAATCACTACAAAAAGACCAAATGGCCTCTCAATCCTTGTGGGATCCCTCAGAGGGTGCACGATCGTGTCTAGGACTTCTACTATGATGACGCTCTGAATGAAATGAGTGCTCATGATCATGGCCACTAGCTATGGTATCACTATGAGAATGAATCCAGCTCATCAAATGCTCAACAGTCCTTTATCTAGCTACCTCGGCATGAGAGAGGCCACTAACTTTGTTGCCTTCTAGATAGGGGAAAATAGATCAATATGTCTACCAGCGGGTTAAGGCTCTCAAACATCCTTAGAAATCTAAGCTGAGTCATCTTTGAGGGGAGAAATAGGGTGTCCATACACACGTGGTGAATCAAATCCCACCATCCCTAAGAAATCACTGTAAATAAAAGGATAAATAACAAGTTAGAAAATCATCAAAAACAAAGTCAAGAACAAGTGAAACAACAAAAAGGAAATACCAACTAACATTTCTAGCTAACAAGGTCGAGAAAAGAGTAGTAACTCACTCGGATCTCTGGGCATCTAGGTAGGATTTCTAGGATCGTGTCTACTACCAACGTTGGTACCGACAATGGAGCCTCCCCAAGATCTAGAAAGAAATGACATCCTGCCATGGACTCATCATCTCCCCCTAAGTCCTGAGAAGGAAACTCCTCTGAAATTAGGGTCACCTTCTCTGCACTTTCCTCCACCCTCTCAGCCCTCAAGATATCCTAAGTGTCATGCCACTTAGAATCACTTTCATCCTCCTCATCCATCCCACCGGCCTCACCTCCCATCATCTCCTCCTATTAAATCTTTAGATTCGATTCCACATCAACATGGGCTCATCCTCCCCCAAATGAAAGTAGGAGTAGCTCTAATCTAAAGTAAAGGTGCTCGAGGATCACCTTTGGATTCCCCTCGGGACTAAACCACCCATCTAACTACTATAGGAACTCTAGGAGTAACCATGGTCCAACCCCAATCTCCTCTAGGGCCTCCCCGGGCCTCATGAATAGTCTTGTATACTACCCCCACTGGAGGAAGCATATTAACGTAGGGGAGACCAAAATATTGCGGGACTCATTCAAATGGGTGGACCTCCACCCTCTCTATCCTATCTACCAACTGACTTATAGTAGAGCAAGCAATCAATGTAAGTGTCTCCTCTCCCCATACTCCCACCATGGCCTGATAAGGAGTGGCCTCCATATATGTGGTAGTCAATGAAGCCACTAGTTGATGTGGTATCCACGAGAACTTCATCCTTTTCCACCTCTCTACTCTAACATCCCTAAATATTCTACTAGTACACCCCTTCCATAGGGGACGATGCGCTCATACACCCAACTCATAACTAAATTAGGGTGACTCAAGGAATGCCCCTGTAACCTAACCACCCTATATAAGTCATGGTATGTGGTCCCAAGAATGTCTTCTCCCCAAGCATAAGTATGGCCATGGGCCTCAATCATGCAATAATGGGAGCCCAAAGAAGATAAGAGAGTATCTCCTCCCTTTTCCCCAATAAATTGTGAGGCCAAGATACCCATAATAGCCTTATGGATGACAAGGATAGGAGAAGTAGCAATGGATTGGACCTTCACCCCCTTCTTCGAGCCAAAGGAGACAACAACATCTCCCATATAGGTAGCCCACTGAACCATCTAAGATCTGGATCCTACTATCTTAAGAGATAGCCACCTCCCAAGAATCGGAACCCCCAATATGTGATAGATGTCCTCCAGGGTGATAGTCCACTCACCCCTAACACCTAGAAACTAGAAAGTATTCTGGTCCGCATCCCAATATAAGAACAAGTCACACAATATGTGACTGGTAGGAGCAACATGAGGAACCTATGAAATCCTCAAAATACCGGCCCTCTACAAAGTGTCTCTCTTTGCCTGGGTCAACGTGTCCAACACTACTAGGAGCCAATCACACTCCCTCTCTCTGCTCCATCTAATGTACTCCTCCTTCTACATCCACCCAAAACACAGAAAAAGAGCAAGTTAGCAACATAGTCCGATAAATAAGCTCATCATAAACATAAGAAAATATCAAAAATGCAAAAAAATTTAACTAAAGCATCTATTTTTGCCTTTTCTCAAAAACAACCACCTGTGCGGAGCGGTGGTTCTGTGACCACCGCCATCTAAGGGTGGAGATCCGAGACCTCCGCCATCACAAGGTGGTAGTCTTGTGACCTCCTCTCTATGTAGGGTGGCGGCCCCTGTGCTAATTTTGCGTACACCCATTAAGCCCTAAAAATGCCTAAAAACAACAAAAATACACCATTTTGACTGAAATGAAATCCTACCCTATAAGCGCCCCACCCTAGAGACTCATTTAACACTAATATTTTTGAAAATAACCCCCAAGACAAAGATTTCAAGATTTTTATATTTTAGGTTTAAAACTAATGAATTAAGGAAAACTAACCTAAGACTTGAGAAGTTGATGTGTAAATCTCGGAGGCATGATCATGATCTCTCAATGAACGTTTGATTTGTACTCTCGTCGAAAATGGTTACCGTGGGTCCCAGAGCTCAAAAATTGCCAAATCAACACATGTAAATGAATAGGAAAATGAGCTCGTTATATATATATATATATAATATTCTAACTTGTTTTGAATGTTCTTTCACAAATTTGGAGCACCGACGGAGGTAAGTTCTTATCCCTGCGCAAATGGTAAGTCCTCATTTCATTTTAATTTAGTATTTATTTTTCGATTTCTTTATCTATCTACACTTGAGTCCTCCTTTCATTTCTATAGGATAGCGGGAATCTAGATGGAAACATTGTGATACACGGGTATGTCAAGTATAGCTTCTAACTCCCCATTTTGGGACCGCCATACTCGAACCCACCGTTTTATGCCCCTTCATGGCTAAAATTCTTCTCCAAGGGGGTAATATGTATGTAACCAAAATTGTATGTCTTTGTATCTACCGGAAAGAGGTTACGAAACTCCGATGATGATTTAGATCTCTTTGCAAGGTTTTGGAATCAAGAAATCACATTGAGTATACATTTGCATCCCGAATATCTTATCCAACCTCTGCATGCTTTGTTTTGACCTGTTCTTCTCTTTTCTTGCATTTTGGTCTTTAGTTGTAGGACCACCATCCTACCTATGCGGTGGTCACATGAACACCTCCCGGGATAGGGTGGTGGTCTTGTAACTACCACCCTACATAGAATGGTGGTCTGTGTGCATTTTCTAGAAATTTTCAATGCTTTCGTCAACATAAAAAATGAAGTGGCACTCACGTTTCTCAACCACTCTTGCTTGCATCTAAGTTTTAGCCACTGGTAAATAAAAATTCTCTTTTCTTATAATAGAAGAGTTCAATTCAAACTTACCCTCTGGTAAATACAAATTATATAAATACCAAGCTTTTTATAAGAAAATGGCCCCTATCCCTCTATGAATTATTATTCAGTGTGTTTTGAAAGTTCTCCAAAGTAAGTCTCAACAAGTTTAGATTTTGTAAAGCTTTCACCTCTCGGTTCAAGGCTCCATAGTTCTAGTTCTAGATTATGTACATTTGAATCTTGGTTACGATTAGAAATATAGGTTATTTTTTTATCATAGGAAGCATAAGTCTTATAGATTTTGGTGTGTTTGCATTGTATCCCCTGTAATAATTCCGCTAGGAATTGAATAGTCAAGCTTTGTTCTCTTGCACTATCCCTCTCCTACTTGCATCTCCATTCGGCTCACATCCAAGCTGCCACTATTTGAACATCTTCTCCTACTACCCTTTGTTACATTCCCACTCTTGTAGATTCACGAGAACAAGGAACAAAGAGATCACACTGAGGGGACAAGTCACGATACCCTTTGGATTTTGCTATGTAAAATCTAGGTTTAAATCATCAAAGTTATAATTGCAAACATATCAAATAGAGTAGTAAATCATTTTATTTTAATTAAAGTTCACTTTCAATATTGTATAAGTTATCTCCTATCTTTTCGATTCTCCTTTTACAAATATGTCAATCTGTTTCTCCCACCACTTTTTAATTTCTAGTAATGTGGGTTTCTATACCCTGGTGGTGAAATATTTCCTGACATCTACTTAAGATAAGGAACACGGGATTTGACACTAAATTTTGACCTAAGACCACGAAAATATTGTTAGGCTTAGGAATAATTGACCTTATTTAAGGATGTACATGGGAAATACACCACATCTAATCTATAAACATAAATGTAAATGAAAGAAAATAACAAATTTTACTCCAAACTCCAATCTTTATTTATTTATCAATAATGATTACAACATACATTCTCCTCATTCTATCTCATATATTCTATCTCTTATAAAAATATCTCAAAATGGCACTCACACATATATTTCTCATGATGCACCCATATACAATACATTAGTTACAATAAATATACAAAATACAATTGATTCCAAAAGACACTTCTTTTGACTCAGAGCCTCTGTCATATTTTGTCGATCTATCTTCATTATGTGGTTTGATGTTGGCTTCCATGGATCTTTTACGTGTTTGACATATTTTTTCCATATATTGTTCCATTCTTAGTTTATCATGGTTTCATTCAATATTCAATGGCTTTGTCGTTTTATGCGTAGAACCATTCTTTATTCATGGCTATCTTATATCCTTCATAGTTAGTTTTGTATTTTCACATCTATCTCTAGACTTTGGTGGTTTTGTATTTTTCTATGTGGCTTATGAACAATTGATGAAGACCCATATCAACACCTCATAAAATATGTCTTCTAGAATTTTTGAAGTATTCGCCTCTAATATCGACCTCAAGGTCAAGGAAAAAATATCATCTCACCTTTGTCTTATTAAATCATCGGTGACAACATTTTCTTTCCCCTTAAATTACTAGATATCCATGTCATACACAAAAATAACTCCATCTAACACTGCTCTCATGAATTGAGGTTACACCGAGAGACTATATGATAAATTATCAATCAATACACTCTTAAAACAAATGGTATTCCTAAAATAAAGTGCCTCTAAAAAACCAAACCATGAACTAATGTTGCAAGATGAATATCATGAGTGGGATAGTTAAGCTTATAGTGCTTTATCTTGAAAGACTCAAAAGAAATGATGTGATGCTCCTGTATGAGCACCATTCTAATTCCTTCAATAGATGAATTTATAAAAAACCCAAAAATGGCCAAAGGATAAAGAATTGTGAGGTAAGGGTGGGTCCAGTATTTAATATCTCCTTGAGTAGATGAAAGGTTTTCTCGTACTTATTTGACCAACAAAAATTCTTCCCTTTATGCTAAAGGGAATTGATAGGGTTGGAAATCCTAAAAAAATCCTTAACAAAATGGTGGTAATAACCAACTAACCCTATGAAACTCCTAACTTCAATCACTATGGTGGGGTCTATCCAATCAATGATAGCACAAATATTTGAGGGATCTACTGAGATACCTCACCTATGATAATGTTCCCTAAATATTGAATCTCGTTCTAAAAGAAGGAACACTTCTCCAAATTCTCAAACAAATGGTGATCCCTTAAAACCTATAATACATGGCTCAAGTTCTCTTGATGCTCCTCAAATCGGGGTGAATAAATAAAAATGTTGTCCATAAAACACAATGAAAAATCTATCCAAAAAGGTCTTGAAAACCCCATTCACGAGGCTCATAAATAGTGTGGGTGCATTCATCGAATCGAAAGGAATCTTTGTGAGATCATAATTCTCATAACGATTCTGAAAATATATCTTATGTATGTCTTCCTCTCGTGATATGTAATTGATTTTACCCTCACTTAATATCTATCTTGGAGAACACTCTATCTTCCCTAATCTCATTAAAAAAATTCATCAATACAAGGAAAGAGATAATGGTTCTTCACCATTACCTTGTTTTACTTGTCTGAAGTCAACATACAAATGAAGGGATTCATATTTTTCTTCAAAAATTTCTTGGTGTGCCCCAAGGGGACACACTAGGTCAGACGAGGATTTTTTCTAAAATCTCCTCTTTGAAGCTTGATTTTATGTAGCTCGGGGTAATCATCATGTATGGAGAAATAGACACAAGTGTTGAACCTATAACAATATCAATATAAAAATCCACCTCATGATGCGGTGGTATACTCGAGAATCTCCCTAGGAAAAAAATTAGTAAAATATCTCAAGATAGGGTGCTCATCTAATGGGGAGTTTTCTAGAATCTCCTAATACCTATCAATGATATTGATAGAAAACATCGACATCCTTTGTGCATACACCTCTTATGTTGTATAGAAGAAATAATATGCAAGGATATGGGTCTCTAAATCTCATATATAACTACAAAACTACCTATATAATTACTCACTCTATGAACCATTGTTTTAGTCAACTTAAGCCTAATGGGAATCAATCCAATATCTACCAATAACAACCTTATAAGATCCCAATGACAAAATACGAATTTCTAAGGTAGTAGTGAATACCACTAGGTCAAGTATACAAATATCCACATGCAAATATATAGTGAGCTTAGCCCGGTGGAAAAATCTACATGTCACTTATGTTCCTTCATACAATCCACCAAACCACACATATCTAATAAAGAGGGTGATATAAAGGATTCAAAAGTTTCGAATCAAAAATACATTTACAGTGTACCCTTAATCATACCCATCATCTCAATGACCTTGACCTTATGTTTAGCTTTGATGGTTCTCTACCATAGTGTAGACATGATTGGCACACCTTACATCACCAAGCTGTCTCCTCAAAATGGGTTCCTTTTGACTTTCAAAAAAATATTGCCACTATAGAAAAATGTGTGCATAATGATCATGGGCCCCACAAATAAAACAACCTATTGTATCCCTATACAAATGATTCCCTCTTGTGCTCTGGTGAATTGATACTATAATCCCCACCCTAGATAATTGTTGATAACGATTTGAATTCATTGGATGACTACCAAGCCTCCTGTCTCTACCCAAAATATTTCCATTACAGCCTTTACCTCTCTAGCTGTCATGGCCTAGCCTAGTCCTCTCGCTACTAAGCATCCTACTCGAGAAAGTTTTTACGGGTGTGGAGGAGGTCATAAAGTTAACTTAAATGGTATTAATCCTCCTCTAAAGGGTGGGGTGGAGCCACGTGATCTCGACATCGACATGAGAAAACTCACTCCTACAACTTAACTCAATTCATATTCCAAGACTTATAATTTTTTTGTCCTATTCCCTTTTTCTACGTAGGCCTTCTCCACCACCTTCTCCAAGGGAGGGGGAGACAAAATCTTAACTGCTCCTTCCAAGTCTGTATTTAGAAACCTGATGAACATGTTTACCTATAACTTATCATCTTGGAGATAGTCTACATATTATAGAAGATCTAAAAACCTACACTCATATTGAGCCACTATTGTAGACACCAAAATTAGGTCACACTCCCCTTGGTCCCTCATCAAATACTCACCTTGAACACACTCACCTAAACATGGAACCTTACACCCCACTCTAATATTAATTTAATTAAATTAATTCATGATCTCATAATATTTATTATTTAAATATCCTAATTGAGATAATTCTCACACCACCACCTCACCTAGCCACCTCACCCTAGACTTATTCTTAGTATGTTTCCATAACTAACTAAGACCTACATAAAACCTAACAATAAAAGCCTACATTCCCTCTAACCACATTCCTTCCCATTAGAAAGTAATTTTCCATTCTAATTCGTGAAGGGAAAATGAAAAATATCCAGGAAACCAAGTGGATCTACTCGGTTTAGTAAACCTAGGAAATCCTACCCTAACCAATGTTGGTCACCCTAAACCATTGCTGGTCAGCCCGAAACCGTCATCAATTTCCATTTATTCCCCAAAAAAACATTATTTTGATGTTGGCACATTCACGAGAATAGGAGAAAAAACAAGAGCTGAATGCAAGCGGAACTAGCATTCGAACATGTATCGAGAATGATGACCAACATTAGAAATGATCATAGAGCCATTTGCATTCACAAAAGCATCTGGGGAAGTTTCATCACCACACCAAACTCCATCCATCTGATCAACTGCCATTGTCATCCAGCCATCAATCTCATACAACAGTAAGTGTTTTATTAACCAACATTCATCTACTTTCATTTTAGTAGGTCTTGTTACCTCTGTTACTAGTTTCTACTTGCATTCCCATTCTCCCATCATTCACCTTCATGAAAACTTGATCATTCCTTCACCCACACCATCAAATTTCCCATACCTAACTTTTAAAGATCTCTGAGTACATCTAAGATCTCCATAGACCTTGCCATTGACCTCTCCATTTCCATTTAGCCTCAGATATGTCCTCACACTGAGATTTTAATAAGTTTCCTCTACCCGACCACACCGATGCCGGTTACACACAACTATCACCGAGTTCACTTAAACCGACATCAGTCATACCAGACTGACATCGGTCTCTATTTTTTACCCTCATACCAAGAACAAATCCTAAAATTCCCACCAAATATGCCTAAACAACCCAAAACTAGACCAAGACCAGTTCTAGCACTCTAACAGTGACCTTGACCTTCGATTCAATAATAGCCTAGCTTGTTGTGAATAAATTTTCTTATTGTAGTTGAATGAGATACCTAAATAATTTTAACTATAGTAGGATTTCATTTATTATTGACATTGAACTATTTTTAATGGTGGATTGACAACCTTCAGGAGTATCACACTTCTTAGATCTAGCATACGCTAAAGGTCCATCGCATATATTGTTTAACTTCCATTTGGTGGTCTTGTTTTCTATTTCGTAGTTCCTCCTAGCCAAAAGGGAGCTCTCATAGTGGTGTGGATCAAGAATTCATATGCACGTAACAACCTTCAACCAGCTTTAACAGGTATTCCTCCTAACCCAATTACCCTTATCTGTTTTGTCAATATTCAAAGAAACGCTCTAAGAATCAGGTGAAAAATTTTGCATGCACTTTAAGTGGGACCCATTCAGGGTTACTTTCATTTCTTCATTTCTAGTTGAAAATTTGTATGGTTGTTTTCTTTCTGAAAGGTTCTCACATTAAAATCTTCCCTAGACTCTTCTATTCTTCTATTGTCTAAAAGCAATTGTGTTTTGGGGCTTTTAAAGCAAACATTTCTTTCCTTTCATTAGTATCACATTCATGAAAGAGCATCCCTTATGCTATTCATTTCTTTATGTCATCAAATTCAATATTTTTATTTGGGGTTAAAATTAACTACATTTCATTCTACTTTCTTTGCATTAGATCACATTAAATGAGGGCAACCTATATGCTTTGGAAGTCATGCCCAACTAATGGTTGATAAACGAATTGTAGAAAATCACTTCCTTTCACTTATTCTCTCTCGAGTCTTATCCAAACATCACAAAATTGAAAAATACACACATTCTTAAACAACATCTTACCCAAAATAAGCTCATTACTTACATCGAGTCATTATCTCGGAGGACAGCCCGCCCCACCATAACATACTTGAAACATCTCCTTGTAGATATCCTTCTTTGTAGGAAGCCTTCCTCACCAAAAACTCTAATCTAAAGTTCATGAGTCGAGTCTTCTAAATAGCATAAAATGAAAAACATAATAGAAAAGGCACTCTTAGGATCATATTTTTCTTAGTGTTTCGCTTGGCTTACGTTTTGAGCTGAGAAGACATGTTCTTCATCTTTTTATTTCTCCTTGCACACTCCTCATCATAGTTGGTGTATTCCACTTCATCCGAGAGTTCATGGACCCTATTTCCCTCATTCTCAAAATTATGGGTTTGATTTCACATTTTATTTTGAATCACAACAACCTTTTCTTTGTATTTGTTTCAATTTCACAATAACCAGTGTCGGTGCAGTGACCATCATCGGTTACCCTTTGAATGTCACCAGTTTTACCCAACCGGCATCGGTTTATTGTTATTTTGGTTAACCTACCCAAAAGGACACCTATTTCATATTCTTTTCTGTTTAGATTCTCTGTAACTCTCATCATCTTCTCTGTCCTGATAAAATCCATCCGTATCTTATCAACTTAGCAGATTATTAGCCTTTTACCTTGTTTTGACAAACTATTAATTTTTCACAAAGTTGACCGACCACGATTACCTATGACCAACGTCAGTTTACCTAACTAGTATCATTTAGCCTATTCAAGTTTCTATCTAAAATTTTGTACCTAATCCACCTACCACTGCTTGTTTTCCTATTTATGCTATATTTATATGTCATTTATAGAAATTAGTTCTACCACATCAAGTACTTGTTCATATGGTGTTGAATCGAAGCCAAGCAAACACGCTCATATTCCATGTTAGTTGTCAACCACTCCCACCTAGTCCTTTACCACCTTCTATTTTATCACCCATGGATCGTACCCAACCTATCACTATCGCCACGAGGACAAGAAGTTTACACAAATCCTTGACAGAGAACCACGCCGCCTTATAGTTCTATCTTTCCCACTCGTCCACTTGAGATGCCTCGAGTCATTTGATATACGGTATACTCGTATCTATCCCCCAACTCTCATTGCTACTTCTGCGTCATCCCCTTCTAGCTCTACATTACCCACATATGAATTTCCCCAGTCGTTTCATAGCTAGGCCTTGTACTTGTTATGATGCCGCATCTACCAAGTCTATTGCACCTGCAACATCCACTATACCTTCGTCCACCACCTAGAACATAACCTCATTTGTGCCTATTGTCTCACATATAACCATAGCATCACAACCACCACCAGTGTCAATGACCCCTACTCCATTTCAAAACATTTTCCTTTCTATTCCACAGTCCTTAGCCCCCATCACTACTAGGGTTACCTCGACCCTTCCACCTCTATATACGCACTATCGGTAACCTCTCGTTTCATCCATCATTCCTTTAGGTACATACCACCTATATCACTCCCTCATTCCAAACCTACCTATGTGGCATCACCATATAATAGAATGCCACCTCCATCATGTGTCCAACACTAACCCTCTTGTGGTATAGGAGGTACCCACCCATCACCACCTACCAATGAATTAATCAAGTTAATGATGGAAAAGATATAGACTTTCGGAGGTATCGGTTTCCAACTCATGTAACTCTCTCACCTACGATGAAATTTGCAATGAGCCCATACACCCATCTATTCCTATTCGTCCATATCTCGTACATTGGGAAATGCCTAAATTTAACCGCTTCAATAACAAAGAGGACCCGCAACAACACTTGCGGTCTTTCAAACACAGTTGTTATCTGATCACCCATGATGATGCTTTGCTTTGAGGACCTTTCCCATGTCTCTAACTAGGATTGCATTAGATTGGTATAGTGGGTTACCTAAAAATTCTATCTTCTCATTCAATCAGTAGCCCAAGCCTTCTTAGATCAATTCTCCATCAACATTGTTAAGAAGGTTATCATGGTCGACCTCTATTCTATGTGTCAATATGATGACGAGTCTATCATGATTTTGTCACTCGTTGGCATAACTTGATCAATCAACTCACATTCCAATTACCACAAATCGAGCTCATAGAGCTCTTCACTCGATATTGTGCTAGACATATTTTTCCAACTCTGTAGGTCCAAAATTTCTGAACCTTCGATGAGTCATTCACCATGGCAAGAAAGTTAGAGATTCGGGCCATCAAAGAAAAGAAAATTCAACTACGCAATAAGAACTCAGAATTTAAGTCAAATGATACCTCTTCTTCTTGAAACCATAGAATAATTATTCAAAAGCCAAGGGAACCGCTAATGCAGTGGTACTCAAGGCTGGCCCAACTCATCCATCAAATAAAGCTAACCCCTCATGTATATTTCTCTTGTCTAGACCTTTCAATTCATACAAGAACAATGGAAATACACCCCAATTGGGGAGCCTTATTCTTTTGTCTTAGAAAATATCATTAAAGCTAGGGCCATCACCCTTCCTCCCATAAAACCACACACTAGTTTTGATCCTACTTGCCCCACACCCACGTGGTACAAAGAGCACAACTTCTACAACTATCATTGGGTAAAATGTTATAGTGACGGAAATTGCATCACTTTCAAAAACATTGTCCAAGAAATGCTTGAGAATGACGAGTTAATATTAGATAATCCTAATGCACCTACCAATCAAAACCTACACATCTTCAAGAAACCATTTCTGCATCATGCCCCTTCTTCTGATCAAACTGGAGAGACTTCAAATAATGATAGCCATACCCACGAGGTCCATGCTATTTTTCAGTGATGCACCAGTTGCTTCCCAATTACCTCATATTCCTTCCATAGAGGAAATATTAGCCTGAAGTCCTCCACCTACACATGAACCCACTTCACCTATTCCTCCACCCACATAGGAACACCCTTCGTCTCCTCCCTCACCTATGAAGGATTCTTCTATTAACATCAAGACCATTTCACCTTTGGCTTCTCCACCTAGAGAGCCATCACCAACAGTACCTCTCGACCCACGGAATATTCTTGTTTATCTCCTCCACCCACAGAGGATCACCCATCATCTCCTCCAACTATCAAAGATCCAGTAGAAATGTCTTTGCCTCTAGGTGACCATTCTCCATCAGCCACCCAAGATCATATTGACTTAATTTTTGCTCTTTTACCCATAGAGGCTGCAGCTAGTGAATTCCCCATTTCTAACACACATTTTATGGGAATTTCCATTGGATCCACATCAACATCACCCATTGTAGTTTCATTCTCACGCTTAGTTGACTACGGATTATGTGGATAGAGCCTTACTTTGGGGGCGTATATTACTTCCTATCTCAACACAAATGTAGATGTCACTCACGACACCCCCCAATATCTATCCAAAAGTATTTCAGCCAATCAAACCAAACACGACCACAACGATCAAAAATTCTCCCATGATACCACTCATGGCTCAACTCACACCTCTACCCATAACTCAACATGCTTCTACATCCAAACCTACACCTACATCATCTTCCTTGCCTAAACCTATTACTACCTTAGGGGTCATCCCAATGGATAGCCTTACTCATCCACCCATCAAATTCGATTTAGCTACATCATATAAAGCCAACATCAAACTTAATCTGGCCCCCAAACAGAAGAACCAATCCCCTAGATCTCATACCCCAACCTCGCCGATCACACCTTCATCACCTTCACCCCTTCCGTCTATCTTAGGACCTCACCCCTCAACCCTGGCTAAGAAACCTCCACCCACTAGTAAACTAAAAATGCAGCAGCCCATTCCTCCCTCATAGATATCTAATATACCCAAGTTCTCGACACAACTTCCACCCACACCTATAACATTTTTACCACCCATACCTCCCATACCATCAATAACTTCTTCACTACCCATGAAACTTCATTCTCTTTCCCTCACACCTCCTACATGACCCGTACCATCTACCTCCATAGCACCTTAGTTATCCCTATGGGTAACTCTCCCTCTTCCACCAACTGATTTTCCCTCCGGATCTCATGCGCCCATATCACCTTTACCTAATAAGTGTGCAACCTAAAGGAAAAAATCCACTACCCTCCAATAAGGTGGTCAAGCCAACCACACACTCTATTGCAAATTCATCTACCATAACCCTACCCAAGCAGATACGACCAATGCCTAAGACCATTCCAACACATAAAACCATAGCTCGACCCACTCCCCTCTTGGAAAGACCCTTCCTATCAAATCAGCCACACTGTACCCAAACCCACATTCACCTCCTATTGCAATCCACTCACATGATCCTATGCCAAAATCCTAACCAACTTGCTCAAAAATCTTGTCATCACATTACCACCTATTAGACCTTATGACCAACTCGGACCAAAACCAAAAGGGTTTGAAGAAACCAAAATTTATTCCTACCATCGTGTTCTAGGACACGATATAGAGAACTATAAGGCTTTAAAACTATTCTTATCAAGTTGTGTCCTAAATAAAAATTTGATGATGATGACCTTCTCAATAAGGACACCATTTCACCAACACTTGTTTCCAAAGTTCTTCCCTCATTGACTACTCAGTGACAAGACCTCCACCCCCATAACTCTTAGAGCCACCTCTGAGATTTGAAATTAACATGGTGCACATCACAGAACTTGTGAAACCTCCACCCAAATGTCGGTGCACCCAACTCATCTCACAAGGTTCCTTCCCGCCACTTGGCTTTTGCCCTTCCTATCTCTATACCTTTCATGGCTCACCTACTTCACCTACCTCCCCACCTCAAATCAACACGATCCACGTTGCTACCCACGTACAGAAGGACAAAGGAAAAGAAAAGGCAACCGACCCATTGAAAAACCCTATACCCAAAGATACCCTCTACACCTTCACCTAAACTCACTATCTTTGGCCCCACATATCCTATTTCCAATAGGGTTACACATCACATGATGCTCAAAAATTACACCAATCCTCCCTCAAAATTTCCCTATATGACCTCATCCAAACCTCTTAATCCTATCCCCAATCTCTCATGGAGGTTGTTCGGTCTATTGAGGTCTTACCCAATGACCCTACACCCCTATCCTCCATTATTACATCTCATCATGTAGCCTCTCTTACCAAATTACCATCTTCTTCTACACCTCCACCAATTCAACAAGTAGCCACCCTTAACTTCTCGATTAAATTGATGACCTAGATCCAACCCTTTTCATTTCCATCCACATCGATAATATACGTGTATGACATGTTATGATTGATGGGGGCGTTAAGCATTAACATCATCTCCTCCCATGCATTTGACCAAATGCACATACCTGACAATTCCATGTATAAACATCCCATCATGTTGCATTCATTTAATGATGATATCACCTCTACACTTGGTACTTTCATCCTCTATGTTTGTGTGGGCCCCCGCACTATTCTAGAGTTATTTTATGTCTTGGGGGGAATTTCAATATAATATGTTGCTTGGAAAACCCTCGATTCATGTTATGGGTTGCGTTCCTTCCACTTTTCCTCATTGTTTGAAGTTTGAGCATGAAAGGCACACCTATACCATTCTCGTCATCGAACCATCACCTTTCAAAACTACAACATGCTTTATCGACCCAATGATGTGTTTATACCCATCAAGGCATCTTCATCCATGGCCACTACATCTTCACCTACACCTCTACACTCCGTTGTCACCGCTACATCAATCGTACATTACTCCTCTATCCCTACCACTACCACAACTTCCACTACCGACCCATCAACCTCCCAATCAGCTAGCTCCAGCTCCGATCCAATCTCTAACACATCATCTATCCCAGCCACCAACATATCGATCACCAATCCCTTGGAAGGAATTTTTCAATTCCTCACTCTGGGGGAGTATTGCCTATATAATGTCAACACATTCCTTACTCCACAGGACTATGGAAGCCTTCACCAACACCCTAATTATGATCACCGCATAGAGAGCATATCCTTTACGATCCTCCCCACCTTTGCACTAATCTCTTCTATGGGGGACTTGATACTACAACTTAAACACCGAACCACCATCACAAACCCACCCATTTTCTCGCCAACCTCCAAGAAGACTCACATCGAACTCATTGAGGATATTAACCCTTCTACACCTTCTTCACCACCTTCACCATGCAGTCGATGGATCCAGTAATCCATCCCTCTTATTTTTTTCATAAACACAATTTCCTTAGGGCCTCTAACTTATTAATGTGAGGCGAGGCTCCCTCTTCTCTTCCCTTCATGTATCCTAAAATGATTGATGACGATACACCTTTTATTAATGTCATTCAATGTCAAGATGATGAATCTATACTCACCTACTTGTGGTGCAAAAGAATCATATATTCATCAGTAGATACCATCCAAGACACAAACCATGTTGAAGGAATCAAGTATCAAAATCAACATCACAGCGATTACGATGACTCGCACATTCTAAATATCGACCATTCTTTAGATGCTTTGAATAGGAGGTCATCACTTCTTTTCTCAAAACCATAACCATGATTTCACTTGGTATTATACTAACATGCTTGGTATTGACCCCACCATAGTGGTCCATAATATCATAACCATCCCTGATGCCAAACCCATAAAAAAAATTCTGGGGAAAATGAACCCTCACATTTCTCTTTTGGTCAAAGAAGAACTTCAACGCCTTCTTTCTGTTTCCTTCATCTTTCCCACTGATTATCCCTGATGTATTTCTAACATTTTCCTAGTCGCTAAGGTGATAAGGGGACTTCGCATTTGCACATATTTCCATGACCTCAACCTAGCTTTCCCAAAAGATGACTTTCCTCTACCTAGTATTGACCAACTGGTTGACCTTACTACTGGTCACAAGATGCTATCACTCATGGATGGTTTCTCGAGTTATAACCAAATCTTGCTTTCCCTATAGGATCAACACAAAACCACATTCATCACCCCTTGGGGGACCTTCTACTATCGAGTCATGCCTTTTGGCCTTAAAAATGTTGGTGCCACATATCAGCGGGCTATGACTTACATCTTCCATGACATCATGCATTGTATATTAGAAGATTACATAGATGATATCCTTGCCAAATCTAAATGCCACTCCGAGCACCTCGCCATCCTAAAAACCATCTTTGACCACCTCATTAAGTATTGTGTTCACCTTTAGCCCAAGAAATGTGTCTTCATGGTTCTCTCAGAAAGCTCCTAGGATTTATTATCTCCTTACATGGTATAGAGGTTGACCTTAATAAAGTCAAGGCCATTCTCAAAATTCCTCTACCCATTAATCTATGGAAGCTTCAGTATCCTTCAAGTTAAGTTGCATTCTATTTTCCATTTCATTTCACAATTGTTTGATTGGTGTCAACCATTTCATCACCTTCTCAAAAAGGATGTTTAATTTAAATGGGATGATGACTCGCCACAAAGCTTTTGAAGCCTTAAAATAATACCTTCTCCAACCACTTGTATTCATTCCACATAAATATGATCAACCCTTCTACCTATACATATTGACTCACGATCACTCCTTGGGGGCCATGCTCTCTCATCGTGATGAACAACATAGGGAGTAGGAAGTTTATTACATAATTCATACTCTTTTGGACTACGAAACCGATACACCCATGCCTACAAACTTTTCTTATCCTTAGTTTTTGTTGCCACAAAAATCCATCATTATCTACTTAACTAAAAGACCTATGTTGTGACCAACACGATCCCTTACACTTATTCTCGCTCCAAACCTTACCAAAATAAATGAGCTACCTTTGGCTTATGCTTTCGGCCAACCTCGACCTTGAATTCACCCATTAAAAGTCCATTAAGGGCTGGGATATCACTGAAAAATTGGCCAACGCACCTATTTCCAGGATCAACCTTCTAAATTTGAATTTCTAGATGAGTCCATTGCTACCCTTTCCTTGGATGAACCCATGTACCAAATGAAACTCTTCTTTGATGGTTCTAAGTGTCAACATGGGGGTGGGGCTAGTCTTATTCTCATCCCGCTTGATGGTGAAGCCATGCCTTTATCTTTCAAACTAAATTTTTATTGTACAAACAATATTGCTGAATACCAAGCACTCATATTGGGTCTTGAGGTCGCTTACTTACGACTTAGATGTTAATTCAATCAACATCTTTGGTGATTCTCAATTGGTCATAAACAAAGTCAAAGGTATATACCGGTGTCATAATGTGATACTTCAAAATTATAAGCAACATTTGGACATACTTTTATCCACCTTTGACCATTACGCCCTTCAAACCATCCCGTTCTACCAAAAATTTGAGATACAATGGATAGCTTGGCTTCTCAAATACTGCTTCACCCACCAATTATAAAATATTTGTCACTTTCGTAAAAAGACTCTAATCACCCTCTTATTTACCTCGTGAAGTTTACTCTATCAGAACCATTGCTCCCAACCGAGTGACCTTTGGTATAAACAATACTCAGAATATCTTTCCCTCTCCATCTTGCCTCTCGACCTCACTCGTAATGGATAACGTGCCTTTCTTAAAAGGGTCTCTCGTTACGTCATCATGGGTGGCCTCCTATATAAGCGTGGCTTTGATGGTATTCTCTTATGGTGCCTTACGAGTTATGAAATTCCTTATACCATTAAGGAAGTTCATGATGGCATATGTGGAGGTCACTTCAGTGGCCTTATTGTTGTTGCTAAGTGTATTCTTTGCCTAGGCTATTACTGGCCGACCCTTAACCATGATTTTTTTGATTACGTTAAGCTTTGTGTAAAATTCCAACAACATGCCAACCTTCATCATACACCCAATCATGCCTTACAGGTTGCCCATGACCTTTGGCCTTTCTCTCAATGGGGTTTGGATCTTGTCAGGGAGATCAATCCCCATTCTTCTCAGTGACATTAATGGATAATCACCACTACTGAATATTACACCAAATGGGTTGAAGACATACCTCTCATCTCCACAAAAGCCAAGAATATATGTGAGTTCATCAATCATCACATGATTTTTCACTTTGGTGTCCCACATCACCACATCACTGATAACATAAAACAATTCAAAAATAAAACCTTGCAAAATTTTTATGACACCTTCAAAGTATTCAACAAGTTTCTCATCACCATATTACACACAAACCAATGGCCAGGCCAAATCCACTAATAAAACCCTGAACAAAATTCTCATGAAAGTAGTTAACAATACTGGGAAGGACTAGCATACACACATTCCTTTCACCCTGTGGGCGTACCACACTAGTATTCACACTTTCACTATTGCCACACCTTTTTCTTTGGTCTACAGTATAGAGATTGTTCTACCTCTCGAAGTCCATATTCCCTCACTTTGCATTTATCTCCATGACATGCTCAATGATGATGATTTTCGCCAGGACCGTGTAGCACAACTTGAGTTATTAGATGAATGTCATCTTAATGCTCTTGACCGTCTTCAATTTTACCAAAAATGTATCAAACATTTCCATGAACAAACTTTCCAAGTTGGTGATCTTGTCCTAAAGAAAAATCAACATGTAACTGTTATCCAATTTTATGCACATGGAAAAATTGGAAAACAGGGCCTTATTACAATCAAATCATGACATTGGTCTTAGGGACCCACTTCTGGTCAATAGTGTCAAATCAAGAATAAAGAGATGACTCCTCATAGGAGCTTCTGCCTTGTCCTAACTCGGTCATAACTCAGATCATAAGCCTTAGATGAGTTCATGAGTAGGAAATGTAAGTTTAGTAACCGAGTTTGGCTTGTCATAAAAGAGTCTCGATAGGAGCGAAGGATGTTTCGATGGTTGGCTCATTGAGGTAGAGAAATGACAAGCTCGACTCAGTTTAATTCAACATGGAGAGATTGATGCTTCCTTGTTGGAATATGAATTCAGTTTTAATGACTCGATGGAGACAATAACTGCCTCAAGATTTGGTCGAGCTTCTTCCATGGAAGAGAGTTTCCTAAATGAAAAGGTGAGACAACTCAACTAAAACTTTATCTCGCTCTTCTACTATAGCGGCAAGATTTTACAACAACTAATCACAACGCGTGGTCGCGATGCAACGTAACATTAGGATCAACACCAACAGTTCCTTAGGATCACCCTGCGGCAGCTGTCGCAATCAACTCTCTCTGGAGGCCACTCATTTTCTGAGATAAGTTTACTTCTCTACCCTGTAGCTACTACGTATAGCCAATTACTTCCTCATGGCACTTTCCTAGGAGAATTTCAGTTCTACGCTCAAAGCGGCCGAGCATTCGATGCACAGGCATGTTGTAGTATAGAAGAGTTCTTTTGAATGCTTCCAACAAGTAGGTTGTCCAACTATGTTTTTATCTGTTCAGCATCAAATGCATCCTCAAATTCAGGATTTTCCTTCAAGATATTTTTATGAAAATCGATTAAGTGACAGTGAGAGTGTTACTGGGAGACTTGATGAAATTTATTACAAAGATTCTCTATCGAGATCTTACTTGTTTTGCGATGTAACTCATGGAAGTGGATCTCATAGAGGTGGAACTGTTTCATATCAGAATATTCATGGAGCATAATTTTCTTTGCAATTATATGAGCATCTTCAACGAGTCACTAAGTTGGTGAGCATAAAGGATTCTATCGAGATTATCACACCTTACAAGCTACTGACTGAAATGTTTGCACCAAGAAAATGATGTCTCCTCACGCCGAGTGGAAGAGTGGAAATCGGTGGCCATCGTCCAAAATGAAATATGGCCAAATGATAAAAACCCCACACTCCAATCCCGGATGTGGGATATAAGGTGAGCAATGCCAAGTGGGTTTTCGTGGATGGAAAGCCAAGGAAGAAATTCCACGCGGGGGAGATTCAAGCAGCACCGCCAAGTGGAAATTTTGGGATGGAAAACCATGTTGTTCACTCCGCGTAGGGGAGAAATCCGATCAAACTGCCAAGCGTGGAGATTTGACGATGGCAATCCAACATCAGACTTCGCACGGGCCGTGTAAATAGGATCAGAGCACGTTGTGCAAGTCAAAAATGACGCCAGGTTGGAGGAACGAGTCAAACGCCGAGTGGAGCGGCGAGTGCATGGAGATCAAAGGATGCGTGTTGCATGGACTGTGGATTGGGTTTCATAGATCATACGAGAAAGTGTCTCCTTTCATACAGATCCGCCCTTGTTAGGATTCCACTGAACTTTCAGACTTTGAATCGGCTAAGATAGCTCCATGACCTTCTCCTCATCCTCTGTACAGTTCTGAGCATTCGGTGGTCATGGAAAAATCCCACGCACAGGCACAGGCATGTTGCAGTATAGTAGAAGCTGTTTTTAGCGCTTCAAGCAGACAGCTAGGAAACAAATATTCACTACCGTATACGATGGATTGGAGTCACACTATTCAAGGCTTCATAAAATTTTCCCGAGTCAGGAGATGGAAGTTTAAAACGGTGCAGAATGAAATGATTCATATTGCTCAGCATGTTTTCTCCTAGAAACGAATTGAATGTGAAGGTCAACTCTGAAATACCTGGTCGGCCGTTTTGCATGCTACATCCTTGTTACTCGTAAATGGTCTCTTTGAGAAACTCTGAGGGTAGAAGCAATATTTATACCCTTCCATTATGTACGTCCAATCAGACAATAAAAATATTCTTTTACCAGGTTCAGAGAAACTTGTTTTTAACAATGAACGATTATACTGTAGTTTCAAGCTAATTTTAGCTAGCTTATTTCTATTAGCTTTTATCCACGACTAAGGAAGAATTCATATGGTTGTTACCTGTACATTTTTCCAAGGTCCTTTTGGTTGCCCCAGTTGTTCAACGTATTTTTTGAAGGGCTTATTTTATGTGTTGCAAATTGTAACATAAAGGATCTTTTTAGTTTCTAGAAAAATGAGTATATGGTTTAGCTCACAGCTACCTATGCCATACTAAGATCCCAATAGTGGCATAATTGTTGATTGGAGCCGAGATTTCTGAGTGCACTACCAAAATACCGAAGGGCTCTTTGGCTAAAAATCAGTCTTAAGGGTGTCTATCGACATGTTATGGGCATGAGCCTGGGTCATCATCATGGCAGCATTAGGTCTTTATTGGTAATGGCATTTTCTCATCGTTTGGAAGGTACAATTGTGCTTATTATGGCCAAGCTAAAACATTCTTACTGCAAGTGTTATATGATAAGGAAGAACCATGAGCATTGTGGTAAAACCATTCTTTTTAGAAATGTTGGGTTAAGCACGACATTCAAGTGAGTTTGAGCCCAGGAAAGGTAAGATCGTTTGCTGGATGAAGAGCTCGGTGACTTCACAGGGAGTTCGTGGTGATGTTTCATGAAGTTTGAACATGGAATGCATAAATGGCTTCGAGTTAATAGAGGAAAATGATAAGAAACGAGTTTGATAGCTCACCATTCGAAGGACTCAATGCAAAAGATCCCGATTGCCAAGACGAGGAAAGAGTTGGTGTGGGGTTCAAAATCAATTGCAACACCGAGTTAGAGGATTCGAAGCTCACCGAGTTGAGATTTGTGGCAGACTCTATCCACATGGACCCCCTCCTCTTCAAGTCAAACGGGTCAATGGGGGTCCTAACATTATGTTAATTAAATTAATATTTTTATTTAAATATTTTAATAATAATATTTATTATTATTATTAAAATATTTTATTTAAATATTCTTTTAATTAATTGAGAAGACTAGGTCATCGTGCAATTAATAACCATGATGGAACCTTCTCGTGTGGTTCAACTAATCGTAATAAATACATCATGGGCCTTCAATTTAGGAATGTAATTATGACCTTTCCTCTTCTTTCTCACATATTCTTCTATAAATGTAAGTTGGAATCTCATTTCAAAGGGTTCTGACAGTTCAGTCAAGTTGGACAGTTAGATATCTCAGGAAAGTGTATACTTTTCAAGAATCCTCTCTCTTTTGCAAGTTGTTCTTGTGTGTTGAGAGAACTTTCAAGCCTCCTCTTCAAGACTGTAATGGAAACTATTGCCTCTTCTGAATGTATGATGCATTGTGCATGTTATTGAAGCAATAAAAGTGTGTGTTTTGTGACTAATCTTGATCCTTTCATCCTTCTGTGCTTCTTTGTGCCTTTCTCATACTTGCAGGTACACTGTGCAAGTTTAAGTTTTATTATAGGTTCTTGGAGTTCTATGCTTATCGAGTGGTGAAGTATTACATGCAGTTGAGTTGTGGTGTCTGTTCACCCTTCTTGAGTTCATCCTTCTTCACTGGGAAACTGGTATATTTCTCGGTCTGATAAATTTTAACAAAGGGAATGTGTGTCTCTTAGTTTGTGGTATCCTTTACCCTCTCTAAGTTGCAGTAGGTGAAGTTGACCTGTGGTGCACACACCCTCTTCAAATTAACCCTTCCTGAATCTGAAGACACCCTTTATTTGGTGCATCACCATCCCTAGTATATTTTCATTTCTGTAAATCTCTTTCCCTAAAACCCCATGAAAATGTTAGCATAGGACTAGATAATCATTTTTGTTACACTAGGAGTAGTACAACACTTAGTTTAGGAAGAGGAAGTCGGCCTTCTCCAGAGGTTCACCTCGAGCCCAAGTCCCACAGCTTGAGAGGTGATCCCATGTGTCACAATCACACTGAACGTCCTATTCACATCCTAGCCATTCGGAGGGTGCAGTGATTTGGCGACAATAAAGAACAAAAGTAGAAAAAAATAAATGGGGAAAATTTTCTCCTAATTGGTTTGGACCATACATCGTGACTCATACTTATGGATCAGGTGCTTATCATTTATCTTCACTAAAAAATAAACCCAAACCTGAGCCCCTTAATGCCTTGCATCTTCGACCATTCTCTTTGTTGACTATCGGTTCTACCTCACTTTCGCCTCTTTTCATGCTTGTCCCTTGAGTTCTTTTCACTTCCCTCCTTTCACTATGCCATCCCCAATGATTAAAAAGAATCATGTATGTACCCATCACTCTTTTATCTTCTCTTATAAGATAAAAGAAGATAAAAAGAGTGATGGGTACGTACATGATTCTCATGGATAATTTTTGTCTACTTTTAGATGAGATCCCATGGTCGTTTCACCTTGCTTTCTAAACAAGAATCTGATTCTTCACCTTAGTCTTGTCCATGACTTAAAATCCCTCACATGGGATCCAACTCATTGAGTCAAAATTCCAATAAAAATATGAATCCCTTAAAAAATAAATCTTTCTCTCTACATCATTGTTATAAATAGATCGCTCCCTCGAAGGATAGCTCTATAAATCTTGCTTAAAAAAAAGGAGAATCCTAAGCTTCTGCATCGATCATATTCATGAAGACATCAAGGAGTTAATTGTCTCATTTCATATAGAATTCCCGCATTGATTAGTCTATCTCAAATATAATTCAAAATAGAAAAAAATTTCATCATGGACTTGCTCATTGTGATCTTAGATCTCTCACAAAAATAATACTACCAAATACCATATAAAATAACCACTATTCACCTTCTCACCATTCACACTTTTATTTCGACTACCTCAAGGGACTTGCTGAACTGTGACATTTAGTGATCATGTGACTACTCTTCACCTTTAGAATAATCAATCATGCAATGTCTTTAGGGTGTTATGTTCATCATCCTATCTAAGGTATGACCCAACCATAATGTTCCTTATTAATCATGTGGATTTCTTTCCTCCTCTTATCTTTTAACCTTCTTCATTACGTATTGATCATCCTATACATGACTAAGTCCTTGATGCTTATCTCTAGGAAATTTTCCTATTTCACCATAGTCAAATTAAAATCATCCATACCAATGTGCCCAAAATTCACCCATACCTAAAATAACCTCAATTTAACCATGCCTATAACCTACCAACTCATTCTCATACCTCCTCACATTATTCCTTAGCTTATGGGAGAACTACATCGGCTTGAGGTCCCTTTTTTCTCGGGACTATGTAGGCGTGAGTCCGAGGGCATAGGGCTGTTGGAGGTTAGCTCAGCCACTCTCTCTCCCTAAAAATTCCCCTTTTCCCTTTCCTAATCACATTGTACCTAGTTAATTTCCCATTTTCATATAAATAATTAGAAATTAAACATACAAAACAATAATTGCTTCACATCTTTACCATCATCATTCATACATTCATTATGTCTACCATTTCTTTACCATTATCATGCATGTCACTACAAAACATCTCAACATGAACCATATCATCATTAATTACACAAATTAATGAATTACAAACACAACCAATCTCAATTTAACCATACCTAAATCAAAAACTTAAACTTCATCATACCTAAGTCAACTTGACTTAATCCATACCTATGACCTAACTCCATCCATGCCTAAACCACAACTTGACTCAATCCATGCCTAACACCGACTCCATCCATGCCTAAACCACAACTTGACTCAATCCATGCCTAAACCACAACTCCGACTCAATTCATGTCTAAAACATGACTCCATCCATACCTAAACCAACAACTTGACTCGATCCATGCCTATGACCTGGCTCTATCATGCTTATAATACTTAGTTTCCATCACATATATAAATCAAAATAACAAGTTAAACATAACCATATACACATCCTACCATAATCACCATCATCTCTATAAATAAAACATCCAAACATGTGTATCCATATACATAACTCTCAAATATCTTCGGCACACAAGCCAGTGTATATAACAAAATCTCAAAACCTCTCATATACATCATCACTATATTTTTCATGTAGGCTAGTATATATGTCAAAAATATGATATCATCAATAAAATGATCATGCATGGAGCTCAATCATCACCCCATCTGATGTCCAAACCTGTCTCATCTATCTCCTCCCCACTCCTCTAGCATAGTGTCCGGCTAACCTCCCTCCACCTTGCCCTAGTCTGGCCCCTGATGGTCCCGCTCTAGAGTTGGCCTCTATACACTAGTGGCCTCACCCGAACTCGGCCCCTAGGATTGCTCGCCCCCGTACTCTCCACACTATGTGTGCGGGATCTTCTCCTCTTAGTCGAGGTCTGCTGTGCTCTGTACTTGGCATATGATAAGACATATATACCCACTGCCATCAAATGATCCTAGTAGTATCTCACCTCACCCATGGCGTCTCTCAATCTAGCGGTGGGTACTTTCTATGGTGGTGTCATCGCCTTCTAACCCCTGTCCCTACCCTTATGGTAGTGTCATTGGCCTCGGAGCATGTGCCCGTATCTCGGGCTCGAAGGGTAACTATATGTGCTGTGTAGTGGCCAACTCACCCTGTAAACATGTAACTTGTCCCTGTATTATGGATAATTGGACATATAAACCTTTCATGTGCACCTATAGGGTGACTACCTACACCTCATCTCCATCCCCACCCTCTCCCTCTCCCTTCGGTGTGGTTGTTGGTCCATGTACTCCCTTTTCCGCAAAGTGGCCACATGTTCTGCGCAGGTTGTAACCTATGCCTCGACCCCTCTCAAATGCCCCTGTACTATGCCCAACTGGGTCACCTACAGTAGCCACATGACCTTGTAGGGAGTCTCTCTACACTGTGATGGTGGTCAAATATTGATACCCTGACCTTGGCAGTACTGCTCGTAGCTATGTAACCCACCACTACCTGTACTTATCTATCACCCCGACATCATCTATCTATCAGATGAGTGGTTGCTTTTCCTACCCGGTTGAAACCGTAGGTCATGGTGGAGACATAAGCCTTCCACGTCATCTCTCTTATAATGAGGGAAGGGTGGAAGTATACCCTACTGGTAAACCAAACCGACATTTGACCTGGTCCATGGGTATAATCTCATGCTCCCACTGCTACCCCTCTATCCATATGTAAATCTATAGTCCATCTAGATCTGTTGCCATCTTCTGTATGAAGGATAGCCTACATAAGGCCTCCAAATAATGTCCACACTAGATAACCCCTCCAGTAATCACCTGTAATAGGCTACATCATGTGCCACTCTAGCCATTTGGCTCTCTCCCATAACTGGCACCCATCACCTGTAGCCCACTCAAACAAAACCAAGCTCAAATGCATTGGCTGTGGGCATACCAATTGGGCACTAACACACAATGTGCTCATAGGACCAACAATGTAATAAAAAGATGTAGCACAGATCGAACCATTGTAATCGCCCATAGGCCCACAACTCCTTATATAGCTATACCAAGAACGTAGGCCCCCATGCAAATCGGGTCCTACTCTCCACCATGTCATGAAGATGTAGATCAAGAATTTCCATGATTGTTACTGTCCAAGTTAATGCACCAAAATAAACACAAAAACCCCGAAAAACTCAAATAAATTCGATACGATTAATTGGACAAGATTCAAAGATGTAGATGGAGATAAACCCCGATAGAATTAAGACAGCACACATAAGAAATCATATGGAGTAGATCCAACAAACCGACGATGCATGAATAATTAATGAGAAAAATATGATGTTAGAATATATAAGGGTGAATTGCGCTAGAGAGCGGGTGCGAGAAGTGATTAAATTCCTTGGTGGATGTTAGTTCACGTTTTCAATCAAGAGTAAAAGCGTACATGATAAAATATGTAATAAAATTTTTATATTTTCTGATTTTAAGTTACAGAGAGAATGTAAAAATAGCATTAGAAACTAAAAGAAAGTAGGAAACTGTAAAAAAAAGATGAAATTGTGTCACCTTGATTCTATACCTTTCGTAGATTAGTCTTTGTTAATCGAGATAGTGATCCGCATCGATGTATTGGAATGGAAATGATTTAGACAAATCAGGGTCGATTGATGTTGGGTCATCGTCAACTGGGAAGAAGTCACAGACAACTTGATTGGTGATTGATGATGATTGGATTTTGGAGACCAGCAGGAGCTACAGAGATGTGAAAGTTTTTTGCCTTGGTTGGAGGGAGAAATGGAGTCACCCAGAGGTTGAAGAACCTAAGTGATATTGATATTATATGGGTAGAATAATGGTGCACCTCTTCGGGATTGATCTGGACAAAATTCTCTCTCTCTCAATTGATAATTTCAAGATTTGCTCAAGTTTTTCACTATTTCTCAAGTCTCTACCATCTAACCAGAACTGAGTTCAGGTCATGTATTTATAGTTGGCACCGACCGAGGTAAAATCGGTGTCATTCCAAAAATTGGTGTCAATCAAGGAATGGTCGGTGCCGATCAGGGAACAAACTCCCAAAGTGGCAAAAAGGGATGAGTGAGGATAAGAATATTATCCTTCCAACTCAAATATGGGAAAAATCCCATTGCACGGTTCCAGGAGAGGAGAAATAGGTGGGATGGATGGATAATAATGGCATGGGAGGTTGGGAAGTGATATGAGGTGATTAAATAGATGTAAAGGATAGAATTAGAGGATTAATGTTTAATTATCCATGGGTGAAATATAATGGGGTGGAGAAAACTTAGGATAGGCATATTAATTATATATTTAATTAATACCCTAAGAGAGAAGTAGTGATACAAAAGTGCACCGGGTTACCCGAGAATAGAACAGGTAAGTGAACATGGGGGACATTAAATTGAGTGACCAATTTTATGTGTCTACATTTTCCCCTTTTTGTCGAGTAACTTGCAATAAGCAATGCTACGAGACAAAAACAAGGAGTTGGGAAGAAAAGGAAGAATATTGATGATGTGCCCCCTCAAACTAGGGATGGGGTGGCCCAAAAAGTGAACTAATCCAAATTTTGACAAAGGTAGATTTAAAAAGAATAGAAGAGAGGGTGCCCCCTAGATGTTAGGAGTAAATTTGATCATTGATGACATACGTAAAAAACAAAACAAAAGGAAGTGACCTAGGGAACTCCATTAGTAGGGAAGACTAGATGGTCTTCGTATGAGACGACGTTAGTGGCTACTGGCATCACCGAGTTAAAGGTGACTACAAAATAGTAACAACCAAAGAGTGAAACATTGGTAGGGACAACTAGATGGCCTTTAAATGAGACAATGTTAGTGCCTACAGACCCACTATCTTTAGGTTGCAAAAAAATGTGAGTTACCCATGTACAAGGAGAAAACATAGAATGGGTGATAACACCGAATAGATGTGCCTAAAGGTAAAAATAAGGTCATAAAAATGATCAAATAAACAAGCCAAGCATCAATGCTTAGACAAGGAGGATGAAGTGATGGCCTCGAGAGGAGAGCTACCATGGAAATTGAAACATGGCCACTACAGTGGACTTTGCAATAAAAATGCTGCCAGACTAGGTAGAACAAGTGTGCTAGGGGTGGCACATGCAAAAGATATAATGATGAGATGCCCCAAGCGGGAATGAAAAGCAAAGCCATGCTACGAGTGACACACGTGTGGGGAAATGTAAGGTGACAAGGTACAAGTACCGAAATAAAGGCCCAATGATGGCGACAATGTGTTATGGGTGACACATGTGCAAGACAAGATAATCAAACGAGAATGAAGCGCATCCTGGTGTGATGAGATGGGAAAATATATCAAAATATACTCAATCAGCCCTAATGGGCTCCAATCGGCGTCGAATCATACCTAATCAATGTCAACCCAAAGAATTGACACCAACCAAATAAATTGGTGTTGACCACTCCAAAAACCTATAAATATAGAAAAGGTGAACAGTAACGATTCATTTGCATTGTGACGATTGATTTAGAAAAAGTCAAAAGTTGAATTTGAGCAACATGGAAGCTTCCGAGAGCAGTCAGAAGAGGAAGAGGACGCGGCCAGGGGTAAGTGGTCCTCCCTAGCTTTGTACATTTGTGTAATTTTGTAGTAGGAGGCAAGAGGGTGTTTTTGGCACTCTACCTTCCAGTCGGTGTCAATTGACAAAATCGGCACCAACTAGTATGCAATCGGTGTCAATTGTAAAGTGAATAGTGCCAACTAATCGAGTCGGTGCTGATGCGAAAGATGAAGCATTTTGATACTTTGAGAAAAATTTGATGAAATTTTAATGATGTTGATTTTGATAAATATGAAACTAATGATGATGTTTGATGTGATGCAGGCACGAGAGGTCCTACACATGCGGGATGTTATTCCCGAGCTATTAGAGATTATACTACCAGATGTGATAGATGTTGAGTGATGCCATATGAATTTAGCTTGAATAGGGTGTTTCCATTATTATTGATGGGTACCCTAAGACGTGGATCTCATGTGAGCATTAATGCAGCGGTGGAATAAATGACATGCACATTTTGGTTTCGGATGGGTGAGATGACTATCACCCATGAGGACATGTATATGATCCTCAGGTTTCTGATTATAGGGGACCTAATAGAGATTACTCCACGGGAGCAGCAGAGGAGGGCCCTGGTATGATTATATGGGGACAGGGCAAATGATGTAAAGATAATGTTTGGGGCTATGAGGATAGCCTCATAGTACCGGAAGGATGACCCTAGGAGCAGATTGATAGCCTTGATCCAGATGGCGATATCATACTATGCACTACCAGATTTTGGAGGTGGACGGTTTCCACTACTCCTTCTTGATTGTGTCTATGATATCTTAGAGTTCATGCAGGTATTTGCATTTGTTAACATGTTACTGACACAAATATATCATGAGTTGTGGATGTATACCACATGCAAGCGGACTGGGATAGATGCCATTTTTTTACTCCATTATTGGGCTTACAAGAATATATCAATGATTAGACCATCTAGACTTCCATGGATGCCAAGAGTAGAGGGAGCCCTTGATTATGGGTTTTGATGATGGTGGGAAAACATGGCCCCTAGAGATACATGGAGATTGTTAGAGTGGTATTCCTAGAGATTCAAGACTCTAACACCATCACAGGTTATATGGAGGCCATACAAGGTCTATGTTAGTGCAAAATCACAGCACCCCTGGATATTGATCAGTTTTCTAGGTTGATCATATTAATATCCAGTGTGATTGCATAACATTGAATCCTTTCTCCAAGTGTGGGACTTGAAGAGTGAGAAAGGAATCTCCAGAGAAAGGTTGGTTCCTATTCCTCTGTTCAGGTGCACACGAAATATGCAGAGGGTTTTCTCAAAATCTAATCTAATCTGCCAAGGAGACAAGGTAAGAAAATGCATAAAATAAATCTAAGCTAATAGAGGTGATGCACCGAGGAATGAAGAACATATGCTTTGCCACATTAAACACAGACCATGTAGATATAACACAACACCATGCACAGATAGCAAAAATGCAATGAAAGATCAAGAATGACAGTAATAAATATGTAAGAGGGTTTAGAAGCAACCACAGACACATATATATTGCTCAAGGATCGATTCAATACATTGCGTAATAGCGTAAGGTAAAAAATGGTGTTACAGTCTATATGGGAGGTTTGAAAACTCCACAAATCTTCTTATGAACAGGAGAGAAGGGAGGGTGCAAAGCAGAAAATGTCCCAACAACAGAAAGAAACCCCTCCTTACAATTTATAGGAAGAATGGGAGAGAAAAAAGAGAGGAATTCGAAATCTACCCCAACCACCTCTAGGTTGCATTTAATTCGTCCATCATGGCAGAAGCGGCGGGTTCTGGCAAAGCGGCGGTTTGCCTAACAGAAGCGGCGAACTGTCTGCTGCATTAAAGTGGTTGTTGAAGTATTACCTCTGCTTGTTATTTCGTGCCAGAGGTGTTTCTCAATTTTCTCCCTCCGGACTATACCAAAATGCAAGATTGACCCTGGAAACATGTAAATAATTTCAACAGCTTTCCATTGATATCAAGAACGTGCAAATCCGAGCTCTGGATCGAAAGATATGTCGATCTGAAGATTTAGGACACGGAACAGGTGAAAACGGATTTTGAAATATTTTCCCGCGCACTGCCACTTGGACGCCACGTGGCATGCTCTGATTCGCTGAATAATTCTCTCTCCTCTACTTTTCGGCGGGCTGTCTCTTGAATTTTGACTTTTGGTGCTCTTGGAATATTTTCCACATTTTTTCCCATGCCCCGCCACTAGGGATACGTGGCATGCATTGGTTGGTTCACGAACCTGCCGGGTCTTCCTTCACTTTTACCCCTTTTGGCTTAGATTTGGCCAAACCTTCCAACTCCTCCCCGAGCTCCGCACTTCTATGCTCCATTGGACACGTGTCCAATTTCTATTGGCTCGGGCCAGCGCTTCAAATCTTGCCCTTTGACCCTTCGGCTTTTCCTTGATGACACGTGGCAATTTCTCAATGGTTCTCGGGCCTGCCGGGTCTTCCGCGTACTTCGCGTCCATTCGTCCCGGATGTCCCAAAGTGCTGCTTGGGACAAAAACCTCCGATCCGCCCGAAATGGGCTTCCTTGTCCCTCATTTGGCCAAAGACACGTGGCACCTTTTGATTGGCTTTCGGCTCCTTCGGCTTCTTCGCGTATTTCGGGTCTTTTTGTCCCGGACGTCCTATTTTGATTTTGGACCTTTTGGGACAATTTCGGCCGGTTCGGCCGGTTCGGGTATTTCTGGCCCGCTTGTCCCAATTGCTTTTGGGCTGACTTGTCTCTTTTCGGCCGGTTCGGGTATTTCTGGCCCGCTTGTCCCAATTGCTTTTGGGCTGACTTGTCTCTTTTCGGCCGGTTCGGCCGGTTCGGGTATTTCTGGCCCGCTTGTCCCGACTGCTCCCTCTAGAAGGACTTAGCCAATTTTTTCACTTTTTCCTGGATCAATCCTATTTGCCTTTCTGCAACTTTTCACACTTTCTCAAAGCTTGCTCCTTCCTTCTTCGGCCTGGGGAGTTTAGAAAGATTCCTGAAGGGACCCTAGAAACCTGATTTTGCTCTGAATCAGTCATTTTTCTTGGAATTTGGACATCCTGATGCATGTTATCAAATTTACCCTGGGGGGTGAATTTTGGATAACAATTTGGCGACTCAGCGGGATCATCTGCCTGCTAGATGAAAAGGCCAGTTGCCTGAAGCCATCCATTGGGCATGGAGTTAAGCATTAACCTGAAACAAGCCTGATACTGCAACTTCCCCTCCAGCAACACTCTGAACTGTAGAAAACAACCTGAGAGCAGCAAAACCTGTGCCAAAGCACTTAGGGAAAACAAAACTAATCTACAGCAAAAACAATGTGCACAAGCACTTGGAGGAAAGAAAATCTAAACTAGTATTTACAGATGTAGTGAACCTCCCTCTAGAAGCAACGCTTGAGATAGATTCCATTTACTGGAATCTGCAGTTCTTCACCATCCAATGAGGCCAATTGGAAAGCATTGTTGTTCTTGCACTTTGTGACCATGTATGGGCCACTCCAAATGGCATCAAATTTTGAATGCCTTCCTGGTTTTGCTCTGTCCACATCCCATTTCAATACTAGATCTCCTATTTGAAAAGATCTATCTTTGGCCTTCTTATCAAAGGTCTTCTTGATCAAAGCCTGATCCTTTTCCATTGCTTGGAATGCCTGATCTCTGATTTCTTGCAGCTCCATCAATTCTGCATATCTCACCTCCATGGGCCCAAACTCTAGCAACTCCAGCTGTTTCATGAGTTCCAACGTTGGCAACTCAAGTGACATGGGCAAGACTGCCTCTCTTCCGTAGACAAGCCTAAATAGAGAGTTACTCGTGGATCTTTTGGGAGTTATCCTATCTGCCCATAAGGCTGATTTCAGTTTGGTATGCCAAGCCTTCTGATTCTCATCAAGAGTCCTCCTAATGATCCTCAGCAAGTTTTTGTTTGTAGACTCGGCCTGGCCATTACCTTGAGGGTAATAGTTTGATGAAGTGCTCAGGTAGATTCCGTTCTTGACAGCCCACTCAGTAACTTTAGATCCAATAAATGCCAATGCATTATCGAGACTATCAGAAAGCAGTACACCAAATCTGGTAGTTATTCCCTCGTAAAAGTCCAAGATGCTAGACTCATTCGCCTCTTTGACTGCTACTGCTTCTGTCCATCTGGTGAAGTAGTCTGTGGCTGTCAAAATCCATTTGTGCCCTTGGCTCGAATTGGGATTGATGACTCCAATGAAGTCCAGACCCCATTGCATGAATGGCTGGTCAACTGAGATTGGATGTAATGGGAGGGCTGCAAGTTTCTCTTTTCCTGTGAAAAATGCACAATTCTTACACCTCTTGATCCATGCATAGCAATCACTGAATATTTTAGGCCAATAATAACCAGCCTTCATGATTTTCAGAGCTGTCACTCTTGGTGCAAAATGGCCACCGGCTGGTCCATCATGAAACTCTTTTAATACCCTCTGGATCTGACCTGTGTTAATGCATCTCAGCAGCACTCCATTCAGGTCCTTTTTGAACAAAACTCCATCAATGATGGTATATGGAATTGCCTGCAACCTGAAGTGTCTTCTTTTTGCTTTGCTCATTTCTAGAGGGCACATACCATGTCTCAGAGGAAATGTATCATATTCTCGAGTCCAACAGGAGTGGACACATCATCGTTTTCCTGTTTTTTATCATCTTGTAATAGCAGGAGACGGCGTCCTCTTCATCTTCTCGGGCATGTCCGGTCGTTTGGAAGCGAGTTGCTCACACAAACCTTTGCCTCTCACCAGCTTGGTGATCTTGATCTCAATGTCATACTCCATGACACGGGTGATCCATCCTGCCCTTTTCTCATTCAAATCTTTGTTGAGGAGGAAGTCCTTAACCTGACATGTGAGACTAATAACTGGACCTTGTTATTTGAGACCAAATGCTTGAATTTCTTCAAGCTTCTGATTACCGCAAGCACATGTTTTTCAATAAAAGAGTACCTCAATTCGCAGTCATTTAGGCTTTGGTCAAGAAGGCAATCGGTGCTCATCATTATCTTTATTCTCATTGCACCAAAATGGCAAACAGTGTCATCACCCCCAAATGCATAGAGGATGAAATCCTTGGAAAAGTCCGGGTTGATGAGAGTGGGTGCCTGGGAGATGGCTTCTTTGATTGCTTCAAATCTCTCCTTGCCTTCTCGCGTCCATTTGAAAGCCATGCTTTTCCTTAACATTTTGGTGATGGGCTTGATAAGGGCTGCAAGGTTTGGGACAAACCTTCGAACAAAGTTTAGCCTTCCCAGAAACTCAAGAGCTTTCTTGTGACTTGGCAATAGTAGAGCCCTTATGGCTTCACCCTCTCTCGGATCAATTGCTAATCCTTCCTGGAGACAATGTGGCCAAGGAGTTTCCTTCAGTGCAAGAAAGATGCACTTCTTAGGATTTAAAGACACTCCAAACTTTCTACATCTCTGAAACACTTACCTAAGGTGAAAGAGATGGTCTGCAGCATTTTTTGAGAAGATAGTAATGTCATCTAAGTATATCAAGTACTGTCTTGTTGATCAAGCCTTTGAATGCCATATCCATAGCTCGCTGGAATGTTGCTCCGGCGTTTGACAGCCCAAAGGACATCTTCTTGTAAGCATACGTGCCCCATTTGGTTGTGAAGGCTGTCTTGAACTGGTCTTCCTCCTTCACCATAATTTGATTGAAGCTTGAGTAACCATCAAGTAGCGAAAACCTTTCTGACCCAGCTACGACCTGCAATATTTGCTCCATGGAAGGGAGTGGATAATGGTCCTGAGAGATGCCCTATTGAGGTCTCTAAGTCAACACATAGCCCGATCTCTCCACTTTTCTTTCTCCGACTGAACCAAGTTCGCAACCCACTTGAGTGCTTGATAGGGAATATAATTGCTGACTCAATCAGCTTGTCCAGCTCCTTTCTCATGAGAGGCTCCATGTGTGGATTGACTGGTCTCTGTTTCTGCCTGACAGGCTTAGTATTTGGATCCAACTCGATGGTATGCTGAGCTAAGTTGGGATTGAAGCCCTTCAAGTCTTCATAGCTCCAAGCAAACATGTCAGGGAATTCTTGACAAAGCTGTATGAACTCATATCTCTCTTGCTCAGTTGTCATTTTTCCAATTTGCAATGGCTTGTTCTCTTTTACCAAGATGGATACCGAATCTTCCCTCTTGACCTGAATATTTGCTTTCTCTTTTCTAAACTGATCATTGGGGTTAAAAATGGACTCCAAGGTGACAAGTCCCTTGGGCAGCTTGTCAGTTCTCAGCTGTATCACCTGGTCACCATATTGCTGTTCCAACTTCTCTTGATTCTTAGCTGAGAACTCAGCTTCTTCTTGCAAGAAGTGGATGATTTGCCGGTCATTCTCAAATACTTGCCAATTGACATTGTTATCCGGCACTGAAGGCCTCACAATCACGTGGATGTTTGGCTGTACCTTATCTTGTTGAATGTTTTCTACAATGTCAAAGGCTGCCCCTACTGCTGCAAGCCTGTCAGCAGCTTGATTCTCTTTTCTGGGAATGGCCTTGATGCCGAAACCTTCAAAATCCTCCATGAGGTCCCACACCCTGTTCTTGTAGCATCTGAGTAGATCATTTTTGGCAGCATGCTGTCCCTTGACCTGATTTACAATCAGCTCACTGTCCCCAAAAACTTGCAAGTTATTTATTTTTCTTTTTATTGCCCAATGCATCCCCTGCACCAAGGCTTCATATTCAGCAGTGTTATTGGAGCATGCAAATTGAAATCTAAAAGCTGAATAATACTTTACTCCTTGCGGTGAAATAAGCATGGCTCCACCTCCTGCGCCTTGTCTACTCCTTGATCCATCAAAAAACAGTTGCCATACCTCGTTCTCATCCTTGTGGTTTGGCTTGGTGATGCTAGGAATAGGTTGACTTTCTTCGTGTATACAATAGACCCCCAGCTCAGATTCTTCTACTTCTTGATAAGGATCAAAAGCATGCACCTTGCTTGCCCATTCATCAAGAGTCAAATCCGGGATACTTCCAACCTTAGTGTCGGCTTCATCAGTGCCGAGGTGATCTTCTTGATCAAATGCTGAGCAATTGGTATTAATATGACTTGGAGTATAGGGTTCAATGTGGAAATCTGCAATAGGTTCTGACCTAATTGTAGCTTTAGTTCCATACCTCATTCTGAACAGCATGTGTGACCAATCAGTGGACAAATATCCCCCAATCTTGGCAGTAAATTCCCTTGACAAGCATAGGGCAAAGAGTGGTGGAAGGTATATGACTGAGACGTCTTGCAAAACAACCATGTTGGGACATGCATGCAAGGTAAGACTCAAGTTTTTTATAACTCCAACTGTGGCTACTGCTGTCCCATCTAATTGCACTACTCCCTTAGTTGTTATTTCATACTGGAGCCCTAGCTGATCAGCTATCTGTTTAGGCATTACTGAACTACTTGCCCCAGAGTCAATCATGCAATTATGTACCAACTTGTCTCCTATGATCAATGAAACATAAAATGGAGGGGGCTTCAACATTTTACCTTGTTGTGCTCCATGATTTCCTTCAGGCTGGGCAGCATTTGTAAGCACTTTGTCTTGCCTCTGAACCTGCTGATTCGAAATTGGCCAGTCCTTCATAGCAGCTTGCAGCAGATCTCTTTGGCCTGGGATGGATAGGGATTCCCACATAGATATATTGACGTTTGTTTTCTTCATCTGATCAATGATACTGAATGGTGATGAAGGATCTCTCTGCTGTCCCTTGATTTGCACATTTGCTCCTTGAATATGGGCAGCAACAGCTGGCATTTGATTTGGCCAAGGGGCTGTTCTTGGCTGCCCTCGTGCATTTGAAACTGGGTTTTGCTTGCCAATCATTTGTGGAGCTGTGGAAGGTTGTGGATTGGCTGGGGCTAACGGCTGTTCCTCACCCAAATTTCTCCTTTTTGACCTTGTGTTGGCTGCAACACCTTGAGAGACTGCCTGATTCATACCACAGAAATCCTCTGCCTGCCAATTTACCAATGTGGTGTCATTTGGGGCAGGTTGCTGTTGGAATGTTTCTTGTTGTTGGCTGTTTTCTTGACTACTTTCACCCTCCACACCAGCACTTGTTACCATTAAAGCTTGGGTTAAAGCACCATTATAGCACATGGATTGATTATGGGGTTCATTACATGGAAAACACCATTCATACTCCTGGGCAATATTGTTTTGTGCTGGTACTAATGCCTTAGAGGCAGATATGGCATTTGGATTATAGGGCTGGAATGGTCTATTGACAGGAGGCCTTGTTTGATTCATATTTGCAGCTGGATTAGGTGGCCTTTGAGGCTGATATGGCTGCCTATTAGGTTGAGCTTGAGGCTGATACGAAGGTCTAAAACCTTGAGTTTGCTGTCTCTTGAGTGTGACCAGCTCATTACCTAAATTTTGCAGCTGCTTCATGACTTCTTGAAGCTCATTTGGGGCACTTGGAGATGAAGTGGAAGCTTCATTTGAACTCTGATTTCTAGGAGTGGGAGAAGGAGCTAAGACAGGTGCCTGACTAGTACTTGGGCTCTCTAAACTTGGATATAATGGCATTGGAGGCCTAGGAGCTAGCTTGCCACTTGAATCGACAATTTTCAGCTCTAATGGAAATACTATAAGCAAGCAGGATAGTTGTGCCTCCCATGGATTGAATCAACATAGAAATATCAGAATTTAAAGCTTTAAGGTAGTATAGAAAAGCACCTTCTGCTGTTGGTCTGACTGCTACTGGAATTCTATCCCAAGATCTTTGAAATCTGAAGTTGAAGTCAGTTAGCTGCTCATTGGAAGCTCTCTTGATGGTTGTCACTGTTCCAAAAGAGACAAGTTGTCTCCTTCTCTCCAAATTGATTATGAAGTGCAATACACAGCTGATTCCAATTCGTGATAGAAGCAGCTTCAAGGCTCCTAAACCATTGCAATGCTTTTCCCTTGAATGAAGACGCCAGCAATTTGACAGCTACTTGCATCTCATTAATCTCATGGATTGCACAAATGTTAGCAATGTCCTTGACATGATCACCAGGAGTGGTCTGGTTTTCTCCAGTAAAATATGGAATGTTCTTCAATGCTGCAACTGGGATTGGATTTTGTGCATTGAGAGCAAGTGGGTTGCTGCCTGTGAAGTTGACATAGGGTTTAACTGGTTGCGCCATTCTGAGTGGTCTTAAAACCCTTGTATATTGAAAGAAAGGCCTGTCAGGTGGAGGAGTTGAGAGAGTTCTGTTTGGTGGAGATGGAGACCTTTGAATCCTTCTTCCTCTTTGCCTTCTTCTTGGAGATAGTTGCAGGTATTCAAACGACACTTCTTCTTCTCCAACTCTTGACCTTGTGATTCTTCTCATAAGCTTTTAGGCCTGACTGCTGAAATTCTATTGATTCCTCCCTTTGGAGTCGCCAGATATGCAAATAATAGCTCTTTTTAAGCAAGAAAATTGCAGCAGATGCATATCAACCTTGCTGCAATAAAAATGAGACCTCTAGGTCCCACCTGGCGTGCCAAAACTGTTAGTGCAAAATCACAGCACCCCTGGATATTGATCAAATTTCTAGGTTGATCATATTAATATCCAGTGTGATTGCATAACATTGAATCCTTTCTCCAAGTGTGGGACTTGAAGAGTGAGAAAGGAATCTCCAGAGAAAGGTGGTTCCTATTCCTCTCTGTTCAGTGCACACAAAATATGCAGAGGGTTTTCTCAAAATCTAATCTAATCTGCCAAGGAGACAAGGTAAGAAAATGCATAAAATAAATCTAAGCTAATAGAGGTGATGCACCGAGGAATGAAGAACATATGCTTTGCCACATTAAACACAGACCATGTAGATATAACACAACACCATGCACAGACAGCAAAAATGCAATGAAAGATCAAGAATAATAGTAATAAATATGTAAGAGGGTTTAGAAGCAACCACGTACACATATATATTGCTCAAGGATCGATTCAATACATGCAATAGCTGAAGGCAAAAACGTGTGTTAAATCTATATGGGAGGTTTGAAAACTCCACAAATCTTCTTATGAACAGGAGAGAAGGGAGGGTGCAAAGCAGAAAATGTCCAACTACAGAAAGAAACCCCTCCTTACAATTTATAGGAAGAATGGGAGAGAAAAAAGAGAGGAATTCGAAATCTGCCCCAACCACCTCTAGGTTGCATTTAATTCGTCCATCATGGCAGAAGCGGCGGGTTCTGGCAAAGCGGCGGTTTGCCTAACAGAAGCGGCGAACTGTCTGCTGCATTAAAGTGGTTGTTGAAGTATTACCTCTGCTTGTTATTTCGTGCCAGAGGCGTTTTCTCAATTTTCTCCCTCCGGACTATACCAAAATGCAAGATTGACCCTGGAAACGTGTAGAGAATTTCAACAGCTTTCCATTGATATCAAGAACGTGCAAATCCGAGCTCTGGATCGAAAGATATGTCGATCTGAAGATTTAGGACACGGAACAGGCGAAAACGGATTTTGAAATATTTTCCGCGACCGCCACTGGACGCCACGTGGCATGCTCGATTCATGAATAATTCTCTCTCCTCTCGCTGTGGCCGTCTCTTGAATTTTGACTTTTGGTGCTCTTGGAATATTTTCCACATTTTTTCCCATGCCCCGCCACTAGGGATACGTGGCATGCATTGGTTGGTTCACGAACCTACCGGGTCTTCCTTCACTTTTACCCCTTTTGGCTTAGATTTGGCCAAACCTTCCAACTCCTCCCGAGCTCCGCACTTCTATGCTCCATGGACACGTGTCTAATTTCTATTGGCTCGCTCTGCCAACGCTCAAATCTTGCCCTTTGACCCTTCGGCTTTTCCTTAATGACACGTGGCAATTTCTCAATGGTTCTCTGCCCGCCGGTCTTCCACATACTTCGCGTCCATTTTGTCCCGAGATGTCCCAAAGGTCGCTTGGGACAAAAACCTCCGATCCGCCCGAAATGGGCTTCCTTGTCCCTCATTTGGCCAAAGACACGTGGCACCTTTTGATTGGCTTTCGGCTCCTTCGGCTTCTTCGCGTATTTCGGGTCTTTTTGTCCCGGACGTCCTATTTTGATTTTGGACCTTTTGGGACAATTTCGGCCGGTTCGGGTATTTCTGGCCCGCTTGTCCCAATTGCTTTTGGGCTGACTTGTCTCTTTTCGGCCGGTTCGGCCGGTTTGGGTATTTCTGGCCCACTTGTCCCAATTGCTTTTGGGCTGACTTGTCTCTTTTCAGCCGGTTCGGCCGGTTCGGGTATTTCTGGCCCGCTTGTCCCGACTGCTCCCTCTAGAAGGACTTAGCCAATTTTTTCACTTTTTCCTGGATCAATCCTATTTGCCTTTCTGCAACTTTTCGCACTTTCTCAAAGCTTGCTCCTTCCTTCTTCGGCCTGGGGAGTTTAGAAAGATTCCTGAAGGGACCCTAGAAACCTGATTTTGCTCTGAATCAGTCATTTTTCTTGGAATTTGGACATCCTGATGCATGTTATCAAATTTACCCTGGGGGGTGAATTTTGGATAACGCCTATCCCACATGGGCCAGATAGGACGCCCACTTAGTGGAGCTGAGATGTAGTAGAGTGGTCAAGGGCCGTAGGCCAAAGACTTTAGAGTGAGTCCCATTTTTACGGGTTATGAGACAGTTCAGATTGACATAGATTTTTTCGACTGTATATATGCCATACAAATGGGATAGTAGTGAGATAGATCTACCGATCATCGATCCTAGTAGATCCACTCAAGGAGGCCCTTCCTCCCACAGATGATGATGATGATGTAGGATTAGATGAGGGTTATGAGGCATGGTATCATGAGGAGCTACCATAGCATCTCACAGTGTCTACGAGTCGATGAGCAGGATACAATGGCGCAGAGCTAGAGAGACTAAAGAGAGAGCATACCGCCCGGTAGAGACAAATCAGACTACTCTCAAGGAGATTAGGACTTTGAGGGAGGAGAGGTACATTGTGACACACGAGAGAGACACTTCTCACTAGGAGTGGGATACAACGATTGAGAAGAGGTATCAATATCACAGCATACGAGAGGCCCTCAGGACCAAATATGGTTATACAAGCACCACATCAAAGTTAGGGGCATAGGGTGCCATAAAGCATGAGGATCACCAACAACAAAACTATTGAGAGCACCTAGGATGGTCGGATGAGTACCTATTAGGATCTCCTTGCCAAGGTGAGATACTATGAGGATGCCTTGACACATCATGCCCCCAATGTGTCTCGTTACAGAGTGAGGAGGACAGCGACAACCACTTTCGGCGGTGCATCAAAGGGTGTGAGCACCAGGGGATATTGAGGAGGTCATAGGGTCATGATTGTAGGCACCTCCAGCTCTGTAGGTGCTGGTCAGGAGAGAGTGCTTGTGCCCGACAAGGGAGGAGGAGACAACGTGTTCCACTTGTCGGATTTTACTATATAGAGATATGATTTGTAGAGATATATTCATGTAGCCTAAATTTGAAGGTATTTTTGATATGATGTATACTGATCAATTTGAAGCCATTCAGATATATATATATATATGCATCTTTTTGTTATGTGATTGGACTCATGCTTTTAATTTTGAGAGATACGAGATAGAAGTGATTTAATTTTGATTTGTCATGGATGAATAAATGATTAAATTAACATGTTATAGATAGATGGATAGATGGATCCACATAATATATGTTGCTTTGATGATTTTAGTTGAAGTAGATAAGATTAGCATAGATAGATGATAGAGTTGGTTGATTAAATTAACATGTTAAATGTCAATTTAATCTGGATAAATAACAAATGAACATGGGCAATGTCCATTTAATTTGATGAAAAGAAAGTGATGTAATGATCTTATCCCTTATAAATAAAAATCACTACACCTAGATAGGAAAAAGAATGATAAGTTAATCCCCTAATCAACCATAAATAGAGTCCTTTATGGTAATTCGAAAGACAATGCACACAAGGCCATAGACAAGGATAAAATAAACCCGACACTAGTTAGTCGCAAACTAGATCTAGGAGGTAGATAAGGACCAGAGATAGGTATGCATCTCGTCGTAACACATGAAGGATTAAAATATGTGCTCATATGGGGAAAACAGGGTCTCCATATGTTCAAAAAGGTCCGACATCACAACTTCATGATTTTTATTTTGATAGAAAAGAAAACTCGATCAATGTGGGTAGTTTGCTAAATATGGAAAGACCGATCGATACGGGAAGTCTTTCGGAGATGCTAACAAGTGTAAAACTGGCCAAGAGAGGAAGTTTGTTATCGCAAAGGCTCAAAATGCTATAAAACAAATAACCATCCTTCAAGGTAGTAGTCTTTATTTTGAAGTTGATGGTAGCCATCCTTCAAGGAATGGTCTACATTTTTTATTTATTTTGATAAGGCATGGATAGTTATCCTTCGAGGGATTAGTCTATCTGTTGGAACTAGGATAGCATCCATTTTTTTCTTTTTTTTTTGATCTTTGGAAGAAGTTGAGTTTAGACTAGATAGATCAGATAGAGGGGAAGAAAATGTATATAAGCACGTACTCATGCCCTGAGTGGATTTGATCAAGATGAACACCTAGGGTAGATGAAGTAGTGATTAAGGTATTCCTCTCATGAGAAGGAACAAATCCATAAGGAAAATTCCATTAGTAGAGCCATGGTACTCATATTGAAGGTAAAAAAGAAATAACGTGGAGAACCAGATATTTCCAAATCACAACAAATGCATGACTAGTTGCGGATGGATGAAAGACTGTTTCACAACTAGGATCGTGTAAGATAGATTTTAACAGTAGAAGGGCCTTAGAAACAAAGCATTAAAAGGTTCCATTTTAGGGATACCATCCATGGAAGACAGGTGATAATCCTTGGACCCATACTTATGAGTGACAATGTACGGTCCCATCCAATTAGGAGCAAACTTACCATATTGACTCCATTCTAGTGTAGTGACATTTTGGTTTTCTGTAAGAACAAGATCACCAACTTGGAAGTCACACTAGTGCAAATGCTTATTATAAGCATGCTTGATATGCTCAAGATAGATTTGATGATGTTTAAGAGTGTTGAGATGACATTCATCTAATAACTCAAGCTGTGCTAGACGGTTTTGATGATAGTCTTCATCGAGAGACAAACTCTCTGAGAGAGACATGAAAGAGAGGGAATGTGGACTTCCAAAGGAAGGACAGCCTCGACCTATAGACGAGAGAGAAGAGAGTAGCACCAGTAGGGGTATGAATGATAGTCTGATAAGCCCTGAGAGCAAAATGGATGTGTAAGTGTCAATCCCTACCAGCTCGACTAGTTACCTTTGCGAGGATATTACATAAAGTTTTATTAGAAGCCTCAACTTGGTTATTAGCTTGTGAATAGTATGGAGAAGAAAAGCTAAGTTTAATATTGAAGGTGTCACAAAGCTTCTACAAATCTTTTTTTTTGAAAGACTTGCCATTGTCTGTAACGAGTTTGTGAGGAACACCAAAGCGACAAATGATGTGTTGATAGACAAAATCAACAATAGGTTTAGCTTTGGTTAATGAAAGAGGAATAGCCGCTACCCATTTAGTGAAGTATTCTGTGGCAGTAATGATAGAGTGATGTTCTTTGTGAAGAGCATTGATTGATGAGACAAATGAGATCAAGATCCCATTGTGAAAAAGGCCACAAATACGTTATAGGTTGTAAAGGCTGACTAGGGATGTGTAAGATTAGCATGTTATTGACACTTGACACATTTCTTGACATATTCGCAGTAGTCTTGATTAAGAGAAGGCCAATAGTAACATAAACATAGGATGTGCTTAGCCATGGCCAAACCACCAAATTTTCCACCACAGATACCGTCGTGGACCTCCTGAATGGCCTTAGATGATTCAAGGGTTTTGAGGCACCGAAGCAAAATACCTTCAAAACCATGTTTGCACAGGATTCCACCCAGAATAGCATAGTGGTTTACGCCTTGGATAAAAGATATTCTACCATTGAAATTTAAATTTTGAGGAAGCACTAAGTAGGATAGATAATCAAAAATGTGTTGATACCACTCATCTTGAGTGTCAGTCATGACGGCATTGATTGAAGTCAACTATCTGAGATGAGATGGTTGGTCTAGACGCTGAACAACCACATAAAGTCACGAGTCTTCAGTGAATGGAGGAATAAGTGAGGCTAAATAAGCCATCGTATCTGTAAATTGGTTTGCAGTGTGAGGAATAGCCTAGATAGTAAATTTATCAAAATATTAAAGCTGAAAGAGAATGATATCATGATATTTTTGAAGGGTATCATTTTTACACTGATAGACACCAGTGACTTGATTAACGATGAGCTTAGAGTCACCAAAGATGTCGATATGGCGAGCACCGAGATTAATGGCATTTTGAAGACCTAAAATGAGGGCTTCATATTCGGCCATATTATTGGTACATTCAAAGTTAAGCTTGTGTGCAATAGGGATAGGTGCACCCCAAGGAGGAATCATGATGAAACCTGTGCCTCCCCCTTGCTGAATTTTGGACCCATCAAAGAAGAGTTGTACTTTAAAAGGAGATAGACCAAAATCAATTTGTTGGATGTACTCATCTGGGAATTGAGTGAGGGGGACTTGAGTGTCTAGAAGAGGGGCATCAGCTAATTGATCAGTGATAACCTAACCCTTGATATATTTCTACAAGATGAACTTGAGGTCAAACTCTATCATGAGCATGATCTAATGAGGGATACAATCATTTTGATAAGGTTTTGCATGTATTGTCTTGAATGGATTGACACTTGTGACAATATAAGTTTTATGATTAAGGAGGTAATGAAGAATTTTAGAATTTGAAAAGAAAAGAGCACAACACAACTTTTTAGCTTCAGAATAGCGAGTTTCATACTCATGAAGAGTGTGACTGATATAATAGATAGCATGTTCCTTACCATTAGCATCTCGATGCAAGATCATGGCTCCCAGAGCATGGTCAGTCACAGAAATATAAAGATAGAATGGCTCCCCCTCACATGGAGGTGTAAGCACAAGTGTAGAAAGAAGATAAGCTTTGAGATCATCAAAGGCTTTTTGGTAATGCTCATCCCATTCAAAATGAATTTTTTTATGGAGGAGATGATGAAAAGGTTGACAATGGTCTGAAAGTTGTGAGATAAAACAACACACTGATTGAAGGCATCCTTGAAGACCACAGAGATGCTTTAAGTTGGAAGGAGGAGGCATCTCAATGATAGCCTTTATTTTTGTGGGATCGACCTCAATACCCTTGATAGAAATAATAAATCCTAAGAGTTTACTAGTGAGAATGCCAAACACACATTTAGACAAATTTATGTGAAGAAAAAAACAAATGAGTCTCTCAAAGAGATGCGCAAAGATGAGAAGATGATCCTGACGGTGTTTAGATTTACCAAGGATTTCATCAACGTAATCTTCTACAGTTTTATGTAAGAGGTCATGGAAGATGTAGGTCATTGTGCATTGATAAGTTGCCCCTACATTCTTAAGACCGAAGGGCATGACGTGATAACAAAAATTCCCCCAAGGAGTTATGAAGGAAGTCTTGTGCTGATCCTCTGGTGCAATGAGAATTTGATTATACCCAGAGAAACCATCCATAAGAGAAAGCATCTCATGACCTGCAGTTAAGTCCATGAGTTGGTTGATATTAGGTAGAGGGAAATCATCTTTCGAGCAAGTGAGATTAAGATCCTGAAATTCAGTGCAAATTTGAATTTTCCTAGTAGCTTTGGTTATTGGTACTACATTTGAAACCCATTGTGGATAGTCAATAGGTTGGATGAAGTTGGCAGAAAGCAAGTGCTACAACTCTTCTTTATAAGGAGATCTACATAAGGATGCATCTTACATAGTTTTTGTTTAACTGGTTTGATGTCTGTAAGAGTAACGATATTATGGACCATGATGTTAGGATCGAGGCCTAACATATCTTCATATGACCAAGCAAACGCTTGGTGATGGTTGGAAAGAAAGGTGGCGAAGTCTCATAACTCCTATGGGTTAAGAGATTAGATGGCATTAATGATGCAAGGGTCTTGAAGTCCCTATATTAAGGTCGATAGTGGCTTCGTTAAGAAGTGTAGATGTGTCAGAAGGAATTCTTTTAGGAAGATAATAATCCTTTGCCCCCAGATTAGTAAGGACTGAATCGTCATCCGAACAGTGGATAGTATTGATAGTAGGAGAGTCGTCTCTGACTATTTCGGGGAAGACTAATGGTATGGAAGTGGATTTTCCATAAGTCCTATAGGTCAAAGTGGACCTAAGGAAATGGTATTGAATAAAAAAAAATTTAGGCGGGATGAAAATGGTGTCATCCACATCAAGCGATGCTTCAGACCTAATGGGAGAAGATGGTTCCTCAATGGAAAGAGGCTTAGCGAGAATGGTGATGGTGGCTTTCAAGGAGGTTTGAACCCTAAACCAAATTTTTGATGTGGTTTAAGAGTTGGAATGGATGTGAGGTCATGCACACCCTGTTCATACTTTCCCAAGCCAAATCCCTTCCACGCACATCGATATAGATAAGTTTTTACGAATGTGGGATTATGTAGATAATCAAACCCTGTCGAATAGGGTTTGGCCCTAGGAGGAGAATCTAGACAATAGTGAGGTGTATCAAGACCACCATAGATGAAGTCGGGTCTATTGATTGGGTAGACCAATGGTGACATTGCATGCCAAGACTCGGATGATATTCGGTGGTTTGTCTAGCCTACCATACTCATTAGGTTTGAGATGGGTGTCAAAAGAGAGAAGAGGAAGTTCTCCTAGCAAAAATGCTACAACATATCTTCTAGATTTTGTAGCTCTAGTAGTTTTTTTAAGGTATGGAAGAAAACAAAGCCTCATTAGAAGAATCAGTGTTCTCCTTTGGAGGGACAAACCCTGTGGTCATGTCACATTGTGCAGACGGAAAAAGGTCTCCTGGATGAGTATAGATTTTTCCCTCATACTGATATTTTATGCATCGATGGAGGGTTGATGGGACACAGTGCATTGTATGGATCCAGGAGCATCCAAGGATCATATTGTAGTGGAATTTTCCTTCAACAATGTAAAAATATCATGCAAAGTTTCTTACCTACCCAAATGGGCGGGACCACGCTTCCTAAGGTAATAGCCGGTGATCATTAAATGATCGAAGGGTGAAATATGGTGGTGACACTACGTTATTTGGTAACTTAAGTTTCTCAAATGTGTGGAAGAAAATGACATTGAGTGCAGCACCACTGTCAATCATAGTGTGTTTTAACATAGTGTTATTGATTTGGACTATGATGAAGAGAGGAGCCTCTAAATCCTCAGAAGAAAGGGGAGGAATTTCATAATCCTTGAAGGAGATGGTGGTTGATGGTATATTTAATATAATAACCATCTATAAAGGTTAGGGCTCATCTGAATTCCCCACGATGTAGCACATATTATCAATTAGATCCTAGCGATGTTGGGGAGATGACTGAATGAGGTCAAAAAGAGACATTTTGACTGGAGCATGGGTGATTTGTTTCATAACACTCTCCTCAACTGACATGGGAATCTGAGCCCAAGGTGAAGCACGAATAGAAACCTAAGGTCTCGGGGCTGATGAGGAAGGAAGAATTCCTTTGGGGGAAAAATAAATAATGACTCGTGGTCAAGAGGCTATAGAAGATGATGGATTATCATACCATTGTGTTCTAGTGGCGATACGAATTACGTCGATTTGAGAGGGTGGAAGATCATCTAGAGTGATATCAATAGAATTGGGGGCCTGAGTAGACCATTCAAGCTTAGATGTAGTTGGGATGACAGGAGACACTTGTTCCTCCTCCTCCTCCAACAGGAGATCATTTTCTTCTAAGAGGTTGTTAATAACAAATTGAAGGGCTTTACATCCCTTGGTGTCATGACCTGGAGTGTGATGGTAAGCACAAATCAAATCAGAGTTGAACCATGAAGGTTTTAATCCTTTGGGATTATAGGGTTTGATTAGAGGAAGTGATATAGATGAAGATTGGATAAGTTGGTGAAGGATTTCAGTATAAAATATGGTAGATGAAGATGTGGATAGAGGTGAAGAAGGCACCTCTTTAGTCTTAGCAAACTGTTGAGGTAAAAGAGCCTGCATATCTGGTTTGATATTCTTTTTAGGGACTATTTTCCTCTTCTGAATACTGGGAGAAGAAACCTTAGGTTCTTGAGATGGGAAGTAAGTGAGGCAAGATTTATTTTAGCAGAGAAGGAGATCCTACGATATATTTTGAAGATGACGAAGACATGACAAGTGTTTTAGTCTTTGGAGATAAAGAAGGCTGCTTGGCTGAAATAGATGATGATTTAGATAAGATTGATTTATATGGGGGAGGATCTCCCAAAATATATTTGATAGGAGGCACAAATGGTGCCTTAGTTTTGGTGATGATGATTTTGATAAAAGAGGTGACGCCTTTCCAGTAGGTAAATCCACTTTACGAGGCACTAGTGAAGATGGTGTTATAGAGGAAGACTACTTTTTAGTGGATAAATCCACTCTTTTATGAGGCATAGAGAGGGGTTTTTAAGGGAGGGAACCAACATTTTTGATGGTCTAGAATATTGGTTTTCCCTTTTTAGGGATGGTGACAACTTCGACCGCATAAGGTGATTGTAACCATTTCGGAGGAAGTAAAGGAGATGATACCGATGATGCAACCTTAGACTTAAACTCCAATTGTTTATGCCTGAGTCCAGGAGTTGGAAGTGTGGGTGTTGATGCTATCTCTTGAGATGTTTCTTTAATAGGAAAAGAAGCACTGATGGTGGAAGAGGTAGGTAATGAAGAAGCAACCTCTTGTGAGGAAGGTACTTCAGATGCAGTAACTATGGGTGTAATTACTGTAGGAAAAGAGATAGGAAGAGTTAAGATCGAAGATGCTTCCAAAGGTATAGAAGTTAGTACAATTATGGGTACATTGACCAAAGGCATGGTTGTGGAAAAAATGGGAGTGACCAAAGTAGAAGTATCTGTAGTGGAAATTTGAAGGGATGTAAATGACTCAAGCACCGAAAGAATATTTGATGATGAGACAAATGAAAATGATACTATCTCAGTTATAGGTGGAGAATCAAATAGTAAGGCAGAGAGAGATGACTTTTTTCTAACAACAAAGGAAGAATTGAAGATGGACCATCCGAGGATGGTGGAATCTCAGAATTTGAAGGAGCGAAAGGAAGTTCCAATTCAGTCAACACATTTTTGGATGGCTTAGAATTAGAAGAAGAACTATCAGTAGAAATGGAGCTGATAGTATGCGTGTTTGGTTTTTGAGACCGATGGATCATTTTTCAGTGGAATGATTTGGAAAATGTTGTTTAAAAACATCAAGCACCTAATTTGGGGGCCATTTGGGTTATCTAGAATGAGCTCACCTCTATCAATGAATGTTTGGATGATATTTTTGAAGGTCTAACATCGTTCAATGTCATGTCCTTTTCTTCTATGATAACAAAAAAAGTCATTTTCATGATACCAGAATGGTAATTCTTGGTTCTCATCAAAATTTCTAATAGGAGGAAGTTCAATCATGTGGACTTCCAACATTTTTTCTAAGATAGAAGCATATGATTCCACCAACGAAGTAAAAGAATGAGATGATGGAGGTCCTTTTAGAGAAGATGAAGAGTATCTCCTACGAGGTTTTTTATTAGAGCTATTATCGACCGTGATTTTTTTAATATGATAGAATTTGTTGACCCCGATTCTTGTCTTTGTTAGAAGCAGAAGGGTTTGATTTTGTAAACCAAGAAAAATCTAGTTTAGACTTAGAGAGAATTTTTAACTTTCCTTGTTCGATGGTGCGAGACTCAAGTTTGCGTGCCATAATAAAGGATTATTCAAATGTATAAAAGGTTTGAATCCTTAAAGTGGAAGAAATATGGTTGGTGCAAGATCGAGTAAACAACTCGATTTGCTAAGATTGAGGGAGGGAGAAAGACAATTGATTTATTATTCCTCTCTAACGAGTGACAAAGTTTGCAATAGACTCGTCATCAAATTGACGATGTTATAAAGATCTGTGATCGAGATCTTATGTGTGATGTTTATTGAGAAATTTTCAACAAACATCTGGGCTAATTGAGAGAAAGAAAATAGAGAATGTTGGGGTATGTTATTATACCAGTCTAAAGCGGGCCCTGCTAAAGACATAGGAAAGGTATGAAGCATAAGCTCCTAGTCCTAGACTATAAGGTAGCAAGTGTGTTTAAATGCTCGCAGGTGTTGTTGAGGATCCTCTCGACTATGAAATTTTGAGAACTTAGGAAGTTCCCATTGGGGAGGATAAGGCTTAAAATCCACTAATGGATGAATCAGTTCATTACATACTTCTTCAAAAGAGTATGAAGGGTGAGCCCCTTTGGTGGAGACTTCTAGGTCTGTGATTTTTTTGAAAAGAAGTTAGATAACATTAGACTAAGGAGGGGGCATGTTGGTATGTCCCGTATAAGAAGTGAATGTTATGTTCTGTAAGGCATTAACAAGAGATTCATCTGCATTGATTAATGGGATGATAAGAGGAATAACCAGCATTCCGAGTGATGCCTAGTGAGGTATCTGGTTTGAAGGATCTTGAGTATAAATAGGTTGTGAGATGACAAGTGGTTGAGAGAAAGGTTGTTGAATGAAATATGGAGCCTGTGATTGGTGGGTTCCTACACTTGCTGACTGAATCGAAATGGATTGAGGAATGTGGGTGTTGATTTGATTTGATATGGTGGGAAACAAACTCGAATGAGTCTTTTAACTATCGATTAGTTATTAAGTACAGATGCCAAAGGATGGGTAATGATCACTATCACTTGAGCATTGGAAGAAATATCAGCTAGAAGATGAGGAGGAACCGATTGACTCGTAGGAGGGGGTTGGCTCACAGAGAGATATTAACCCTGAGATATAATAGACAACAAAGAAGAATTGACAGCAATTTATGGGAGTGTGGATGCACTCATCATAGCTAAAGAAAAGGGCCTCTCGAAAGTAGGTTGTGGGGTAGCCGAAGTAGCTACTGCACTAGGGATAGGTAGGGTCATTTGAGAACCAGTCGACATGGTTGGTGGAAGAGAAAAAGGAGGCAAAGATGTGCCACCTTATTTCATGGTTTGAGGTAAGAAGAAGCATTCTAACTACTCTATGAGAGCCTGGGATGGCTCATGAGGATAATCATACTAGATCGGTGGTCCTTGATCAGATATTCGTAGTAGACTTATGAAATAATTAATCCATAAGGGCTACCGAGGTTGTGGTCAAGGAGTTCTGAAATTCAGGATCTCCATGAGGAACATACTTTATATCAAAAGTAGACGACACCTCTCGAAGGATAGGGGAATCTGGTCATGATGGGATTGATTTAGGATGATATAAAATATTATACGACCAAGATGGGGAACCAACTAACATTGGTCCCGAAGAAGACCCGAGGGGTGCTTGACCATCCATATTAGTGGGGGTCTCGGATGAAGCAGAGGCTAGTTGAACCATTTTTCTAGATTATGAATGGGTGATGACCATCATAAACAAGCACAAACACGTAATGATATTAACCTAATTAATGCACATGTATAATTTATGCAAAGTGTAGGTGATTATCTATTTTAAATTTTCATGCTTTTAAGAAAGAAAATGTTAGGAAAACTATTTAAAATGGGGACTAATTAATTGGCCAAACTAAGGATGGTTTGGGGAATGTTTTGGTGAGGAGTCCCGAAGGCACTTCAGTAAAATATTGGTACATGGCTTGATATAGGGGCCTACCCCTGCACTTCACACACCATTGTGATAAGGGAGTCGGGTGCTTTGCCAATATATACCAGAACTTTCGTGAATTTATAGCGCATGCCCGAGTACCGTGTAGGCTCTTCCTTTTGGATGTCACTTCCAAGTAGGCAAGGCCATGGAAGGAGTTTTTGTTTAAATGCTTTATACCTAGTGATTTTGGCTTTGTGTGCAAGGGTGAAAAATAAAAAATCAAATAGTGTCACTACCGATTTTGATCAATTTTCCAACCTATTTAGAGGACTAGGTGAAGAACATACAAAATGTTCTTTTTAAGCACTAAAACTAAAGTGTTTGATTTCAATGAAGACAAGTAAAAAAATTTCTTTCCCAATGTGATTAATTCATTTTAAGTACCAAAACCAAAGTGTTTGAGTGTGATAAAAACAAACAAGTAAGTCCTTTTAAGTTCTTAAAAGGAGAAAACACTACAAAAGAGATACCTATAGATTTAGCTCTCCAATGTGTTTGGACTTCAAAAGCACATTGTTGAGATCTTCTCCTTGAAAAATCCTGTGAACAAGCAATCCACTCCACAAAATAGGGTATCGAACACGCAAACAAATCCAATAAGATGCTAGATAAAATGAAATTTGTATTTTAAGAAACTAGAAAAATTTCAAGGAAATGACAATTTTGCACAAAGAGATGAATCAAAACGAAACTTTGAAATCAAATGAAGAATTTACTAATTTTAGCAATGGAAATTGGAATAGAGATTTACACAAAAGAAGGGACCTAACTTTACAAATTTAGAAATGAAAGAAGAAAAACCAAAATGATGAAAGGAAACTCTTAAGAACAATTGATGAAAATCAGAGAAGAAAAAGAACAAAGCTCAAAACTAGAAAAGAGAAGAACTTATCAATAAGGGACTTTGGTGGGGTCCCACCTAAGGCGTGCGAGAATGTAGATCAATAATTTCTACACTTGTTACCTATCTAAGTTAATGCACCAAACTAGACACAAAACCCCGAAAAACTCAAATAAAGTCGATACCGATTAATTGGACAAGATTCAAGACGTAGATAGAGATAAAGCCTGATGAAATTAAGACGGGTGCATACGAGAAATCCTACGGAGTAGATCAAGAAACATGCGATGCATGAATACTTAAAGAAAAAAATGACATTAGAAGATATAAGGGTGAACTACCCAGAGAGAGTGCATCCAGAAGCGATTAGCTTCCTTGGTGGATGTTAGTTCATGTTTTCAATCAATAATAAAAGTGTACATGATAAAATATGTAAGCAAATGTTTAGATTTTCTGATTTTAAGTTACAGATAGAATGTAAAAAAATAGTAGAAACTAAAAGAAAGCAAGAAACTGTAAAAACAAAGATGAAATTGTGTCACCTGGATTCTATACCTTATTGCAGTTAGATTAGTTAGCATCGATCGATAGTGATCGGTGTTGATGTATTGGAATGGTGCTGATTTGGAAAAATCAATGTCAATTGATGCTGGGTCATCATCGATTGGGAGGAAATCACAAACAGCTTGATTAGTGATTGATGATGATCAGATTGTGGAGACCTGCAGGAGCTACAAAGATGTGAAATAATTTCCGCCTTGGCTAGAGGGAGAAATGGAGTCACCCAGAGGTTGAAGAACCTAAGTGATATCGATATTATGTGGAAAAAATAACGAGGCACCACTCTGGGATTAATCTAGATAGAATACTCTCTCTCTCTCTCTCAATTAAAAATTTCAAGATTCACTCAATTTTTTTCACTATTTCTCAAGTCTCTACCGTCTAACCAGAACTGAGTTCAAGTCGTGTATTTATAGTCGGTGCCAACTGAGGTAAAATCAATGTCGTTCCAAAAAATCGGCGTCGATCAAGGAACAGTCGACGCCGATCAGGGAACAAACTCCCAAAGTGGTGAAAAGGGATGAGTGAGGATAAGAATATTATCCTTCTCACTCAAATACGGGAAAAATCCCACTGCACGGTTCCAGGAGAGGAGAAATAGGTGGGATGGATGGATAATAATGGCATGGGAGGTTGGGAAGTGATATGGGGTGAATAAGTAGATGTAAAAGATAGAATTACAGGATTAATGTTTAATTATCCATGGGTGAAATATAATGGGCTGGAAAAAACTTAGGATAGGCATATTAATTAGATATTTAATTAATACCCTAAGAGAGAAGTAGTGATACAAAAGTGCACCGGGTTACCCGAGAATAGAATAGGTAAGTGAACATGGGGACATTAAATTGAGTGACCAATTTTGTGTGTCTACTGAGAGGAACCCCATCGTGGATCGTGGGAATCTCCCACCCTCTCGTATTAGTAACTACAAAATAGTAGACTACCTCCATCAAAAGTACTACTAGCCTCATCTCCTCGAGGTAGGCTTAGTACATCACCCCGTAGCTCATGATGGTACTGTGGAATCCTAACAAGGCTAGCCCCTCTCCAAAAAATTACAACAGTAACTCCTTGGATGCCTCTAAGGAGATTGAGTACACATGTGTACTTCGTATATGTAGTCATAGGATCTTATAAACATCCTCTAGGGTGATCATGCTCTTACCCATCGACAAATGAAATGTATTGGTTACCTAATCCCATCTATCGATGAGGGAAACCATCAAGCTTACCTCCCAGACTACGTGTTGGTAACGTTTGACACCAATCAGACCCAAATCTGCAACATGGATCCACTCCTCACATGTCATCTCCCTCGTATCTCCATAAGTAGGGGAGGTACTCTATCCCTCATCCACACCTAGTCCCTGTCTTGCATACAACCAATCATATTACTCAAACATGACCACACCTGCATGCAACCTTGATATCCCCATACTACAACACTTACCCTAACTAAATCACCCTTTCACCAATATTTCTATCCTAAATCAACACTACCTATCTACTTTTCTACCCATGCCTCGGACCCTCACCTATTTCCATTTTTCTCCTCTCACTGATATTCCTTATTAGCTCACCTACCCATACCCATAACTCTCCCTCCCCCTACCTATCTATCCGTAAACCATCCATTTTAAATCTATGAGGGCTTTCCTCTTTAGCTTGATGACCGACATCGATCACCATCAACTAACCATGGTCTAACCATAATCGGTATCATCACTATATCCGTGATTGATACCGGTCCTTACCCACCGACGTCGGCTAAGAGAAAACCAATGTTGGTCACTTTCACAATGAAAAACCCATGATTCCCTCCCATTTTTTCCCACATTCCTCCTTTCTACCCATTATCTATTCCCACCCCTTACTTACCTAAATCTACCCTCCCTTGTTCCCCTTTTCTCATTAAATCCCCACATTCAAATTTTAAACATTTCCCCCAAAACAAAACCCATTTTCCCTCCTACCCAATTCCTACCCTCCACCTACTCACAATAACCAAAACAATTGGAATATCCTCTTACCTCATTACACTTCCATCTCGCATGGTGGCACCTTGGGCAACTACACAGTCCACTTGATCCCTCTCCTGCCTCTTCCATCCCCGATCGTCTACTGGCTCAATCCAATCCAATCGATCACCCAATCCAATCACCGTGCTCGTAGACCCACCTATCGACCAATGATCACTCACTCTACGGCTCACCAACTCAGCTCTTTGTGTCGTTTGGTCACTTTCCACCTCATTCTTCCTCTCTTTTCATTTTCTCCAATTTGGTAAATGAAAAATGATTTTAAAAATGTTGCACTATTTCTTTTTATATCCTATCTAACTTGATCGGTGACATTTTTCCCTTGACCAACATCGGTTTGTGCCCTAGCCTACTATGGTTGGTCCATAGTGACTAGCATTGGTTCATTATAACCATTGTTGATTATCCCGCTTAGTTTTATTACTACCCATTACCCATAATTTGCTAACATGAGTCCTTTTACCTAACCCACACCTGACTTGGACATTTCCCTTTACCCACTGACCTCCTCATTTACCACCTACCCTCTTCATCATTTAGGGACTCATTATTTTACCCCTACTTTCACCCTACCCATGTCGTGACCTAGCTATTTGGATGTCGACCATTGTTAGTGACATGTGACCTCATGTGCTCACTATACCTTGCACCACTTGTTACCTATGTTGTTTGATCTAATAACCTTACCTTTCCTCTTTCCATGACCATTTATCCGACCCAAATTTTGGTGAACTCAAACATACCTAAACATTCCTACACCCGACCTATGATGCGTTTTTGCTGACCATATCCTATACCTTGGATAATAGACTCACCTTAGTCTTGTTTGGATAAACCTATCGACCTTAGATAATGTAGAGTTTGCAGTGCTCTTCAACTTGGTACCATGCCATAACCTATACATGTGTGTGTGTTTTACTATTGCTGCCTTTGACCTTACGATCCATTACCTAGATTACCTGATTGGACCTTTTACCCCTTTACCCCCATTACCCACCTTCTTTTTCATCACATTCACCTTTTATCAAACCACTCACCGAATCTACCTTCTACCTCATCAATTCTTGGTTTGAGGGGATCACCTCACTCACACATGGGGCAACCACATCTTATTTTTATCAACGTCACTTACCATTACAAGCTAAGCAACCAAAAGGGGCAAAATTTAGACACCAAAATTGGGTCACACTACCCTTGGTAACTCGTCAAATAATCACCTTGAACATACTCACCTAACCATGGCCCCTTACACCCCACTCGATATTCATTTAATTAATTTAATTAAATTAATTCACGATATCATAATATTTATTATTTAAATATCCTAATCAAGATAATTCTCACACCACCACCTCACCTAACCACCTCACCCTAGATCTATTCTTAGTATATTTCCATAACTAACTAAGACCTACCTAAACCCTAAAAATCAAAGCCTACATTCCCTCTAACTACATTCCTGCTCATTAGAAAGGATGTTTCCATTCTAATCCGTGGAGGAAAATGAACAAGATCCAAGAAATCAAGTTTATCTACCCCCATTAGTAAACCTATGAAATCTTGCCTTAACCGACATCGGTCACCCTAAACCACCACCGGTGATCCCGGAACCATCTTCGGTTGCCATTTATTCCCCAAAACAACCTTATTTCAAGGTTGGCACATTTATGAGAGAAGGAGATGAGACCAGAGTTGTATGCAAGCAAAAATAACATTCGTACACACATCGAGCATTGACATCCAACATTAGAAGTGATCATAGAGCCATTTTGCATTCACGAAAGCATCCAAGGTAGTTCCATCACCACACCAAACTTCATCCATTTGATAAACCGCCATTTCCATCCAACCATCAAGCTCATACAAGAGTAAGTTTTTATTAACCAACATTCATCTACTTTCATTTTAGAAGGTCATGTTACCTCTATTACCATTTTCTACTTGCCTTCCCATTCTCCCATCATTCACCTTCATGAAAACTTTATCATTCCTTCACCCACACCATCAAATTCCCCATACCTAAATTTTAGAGATCTCTCGAGTACATCCAAGATCTCTATAGACCTTGTCATTTCCCTCTCTATTTCCATTTATCCTCAAATTTTTCCTCACACCGAGATTTTAATAAGTTTCCTCTACTTGACCATATCGATGCCAGTTACCCACAACCGTCGGTTCACTTAAACCGACATCGCCTTACTGCACCAACGTTGTGTTTTACCCTCAGACCAAGAATAGAGCCTAAAATCCCCACCAAATACCCCAAAACATCCCAAAACCAGACCCATACTAGTTTTAGCACTCGTGACAGATGACCTTGACCTTCATTTCAATCATAGCCTAGCCTATTATGGATGAATTTTCTTATTGTAATCGAATGAGATACCTAATTAATTTTAACTACAATAGGATTTCATTTATTGTTGACACTAAATTATTTTAAATAGTGGATTGATAAATTTAGGGAGTATCACCCTTCCGGATCTAACATACATACTTAGGTATTCCACGCATATACTATTTAACTTTTGTTTGGTGGTTTTGTTTTATATTTCGGGTAGTTCCTCCTAGCCAAAAGGATCTCTCACACATGTCGGTGTGGATCAAGAAGTCATGCACATGCAACAACCTTCAACCAACTTTAACATTTATTCCTCCTAACGTATTTACTCTTATCTAGTTTGTCAATATTCAAATAAAAGCTCTAAGAATCATAGTGAAACGACTATCACAAACCCCTTTTAAATATCATGAAACTCATCAATCCTCTTTCGAATGAAATTATCTCGACATATATTGAGACTAGAAACACTCCTCAAATAACTCATAGGTTACCATCTCTCAAAGTTGAATGGAAATTCCACTCCTCATTCCTCCACTAACATATTTTACGTTGTCACGAGAGGAGGTGTATGATGAGGTGATCCTTGAAATTTCTCTCATAAGGATGTAATCCAAAGAACTATATAAACTTAGAAGACATGCCTCAATCCTAAACCATATACCATGCCTCCATATGTGGGTGGATAAAGTCAGAGAAGGTCACAAATAACACAACCTATTGTCTTCCCATGAGGACATTTCTTACCCACTCTCTAAATTTAAAATGAATGGTTGTGATACCTCTCTCTCAAGGCTATAAGCTTGACTAAATTTTGTGTGTCCTTTTTCGCTATGAATAAAGTTTTACATGGGCATTATAATGTCAACCCTTGTCTAGGTGTGTCTCACTATCATATTGACTAGCCTCCGTGCTCAAGATGTGTGGGAATTTGATCCTCAGAGGGCCCCCATCATTTGATGAAGCACATTTAGGATATGTGGCCCAAAATCATCCGTAGGAATCTCTAGAGGTGGTTTCTCATGTCCCCGAGTTATCACCGCACATCGTTTGGTATCGCACCCCGTCATCGTCTATGAGGGAAAAATCATACATTATATATTTAATCGAAATGATTTAAATAAAGTGTTTTTAGCTAAATTAAACTACAAAAATTTGACAATGAATCCCTAGAGTGTATCGTTTTGAAACCAAGCTATGATACCGAGATGTCGACCTCACTCAATGTGAGTTCCAAAATTGATAAAAAGACAACTACAAAACCATACTCCAATTGATAAAGGAAATAATAATGGTATACTTTTTAAAAGTATAATAAAATTTAAGGGTGATTTAGAATGACAAGATCCCTAGGTGAACACGTCGCAATCTCAGCTATGATGAAGGATCGACATAACACCACTTTATGGTTTGTAATAATTTTAGAGTTATTGCATTTTAATAACGTTGATGATAATTATATCACAACAATGATAAGAGTTGAAATTCCCATTAGTGATACATTTGTGTGCATGTATACTTTGCTTGATGCTAAATCAAATGAAGAAAGAACTACCACCTAAAATATTTCTACAATTTAGCTAAAACAAAGCATAAACACCATCATGATAAGAATTAGACAAGGGTTAGATGCTAGCATTCATAAATACAAACTTTGAAACTAACAATGCTAAATATCTAAACTCCTCTATTCTCTAACAACAAATAAATGAATGGACCTAAGTAAGCTCCATGGCTATCAAAATAGTTGTCCTTAATGTTCCAAGAATCTAGGAATGGGGGCTAATCAAAGTTGTGCTACAAGACCATTTTGACATCTCCCATATGACCCAAGAACTTTAAGAAAGAGGCTTAACTCTTCAAGATGATGAACTCTCAAAAGGGCAAAAGGAAAGCTCTTAGTCTCTTTGCTATATGCTTTGCATTTGCTCTATTAGGAGTTTAGGTGTAAGTAAAAAGGTAGGTGGAGGGCTCTTTATATAGCCCAAAGGATAAAGGATTCAACAAATTCTCATGAATGTGGGATAAAGGTAAAACATGATTAGGAATGGATAAGGTTGTTTTATTAAAGGTAACCTTACTTTAGAAGAGTTTAATACATGTTTAGCAAGTCATGGGAGTTGGGGGTGTTTTAATTAATCAAAGGTGATTAACTAATAGGTAGATGTAAGCTTATAGAAGATAATTAGAGGAATATTAGTATGATTTAGGCTATTAAAGGGGATTAAATCAATTAAATATTGATTTATTGGTTAAATGGAAGGGAAAGCTAATTAATTAATAATAATTAATTAGTCTAGGTAGAAGGGGTGATTTATTAACGGAAGGTCGTTAATTAGGGTATTTGTTGGATAGGAAACTTAATTAATTAGCTTAGTGTAATTAATTAATGATGATATGAGGGAAAATGAGTGCTTTTGACGATATGTCATTGATTTACGAGAAAGGGGATAATTAGCGCAATTTAAGTATTTAAATTGCTTGGGCGTAATTATAGGTGTCTACATTTGCCCCTCTTTGGGGTGGCGTAAGTGATGCCACTTCAAAGATAGTAGACAGAAGAGATTTTGAAGGGATAGAATAAAAATTAGTAGGAGGGAGAGATGCCCCCTCGAGTGTCGATGGGGTGATGGAAGAAGCCGATCGACGATCGAAAAAGGTGAGATATAGGCAGAAGAAGGGGGACGAGGCAAGATGCCTCGATGAGAGGGAGAATTAGGGGTGAAAGGGAAGTGGTGTAGAAGAAATATGGATGAGGGGAGAGAAGAGCTTAACCTCTAGCCACTTATTTTTTTGGAACAAATTTGATGTCATCATATTTGCCATAGGAACTACATCATCGGTCCTTATGAAAAATATAAGCATACGAAAAGGTAGAATGACATGAAAAGCCATACTACAAACGATTGTCCATTGCTAAAAACACCAACTCCATGCAACATACAAAATGCAATGCAATACGAGAAAGTGAAAGATGCCTAACTCCATGCAACATACAAAATGTAATGCAATACGAGAAAGTAAACAAGCTAAACTAACAGAGAAACATAATATAATGTTTTTATTATCAAGCTTGAAGAGATCCTGACTTTGTGTAAATTAACGATAAGGGTTGATGATGGTGCCCCAAGCAAGGATACATGTGAGGGGAATAATGGAGGACACTTGGGTCTGATGGAAAAGCAATGTGCACTACAAAACAATACCAGGCAACTCGCTTTTTGCCCCCAGTGGTGAGGCGAAGTAAGCAACCTAGCTTTTGTTGATGGAGGTAGATCAAGATGATCCGCAAGTCACACACATGAACAAGTGAGAACCAAAGAGTGACATTTTGTAGGATTATTTTCAATTTTAGAAGTTTTCTTAAACATATTTGAATGTTTTTGATGATTTTTTTAACATATTTGAATGTTTTTGATGATTTTTTTAACATATTTGAATGTTTTGGTTGATTTTGAAAGTTTTATGAAACTATGTATAGGAATATAAGGAAGCGTGGATGCCCCTAGCGATAGATGGGATGTACAAGGGCATAAGGCCACGTGCGTACCAGAAAGGTGAAGATGCAAAAATTCCCCAACAATTAGGTGGGAGTATTCAAAGGTAAACTCTTCACAGGTAGAAATGGGACCCAAGGCCATTATGGATAGGTTCAACATGATGGTGAACGTAAACCCATGAAGTGCTGGGAAGAAGCAAGGATGCCCCCAGCGTAAGTTGGCCTACAAGCACATGATAAAAAGGAAGGAGAAGATTTTTTTTTTGGAAGGGGACAAAGGTTTCCACAAACATGGAAAATAAGTAATCTTATACACATGGATGTTCTGAATGAAGTAGAAGAATGATGTGAATGATATGAATGTAGCTTAGAAGCCTCATGATGAAGAAGTGATTAGCCAAAGGCATAAATCATGAGACAAGATATGGACTAGAGTAAGAGTCTGAACAAGGTCCAAAAAAGACACTTGGTAACATACTAATCTGTTTACTCATAGAGATCCAGTGTGTGCACGTGGATTTTATTACCTCTTGAAGTGAAGATTTAATAGAAAATAAGTGAAGATCCTAGCCAATGTGTAGGAATGATTTATTTTGATAAGTGATTTTGTGAATGGAGGGTGAAAGGATAGTCCGTACATTGCTCCGCTGCCAACTAGGCATTCATAGCCCCGACGGAGATGTATTTAATTCTAATCACAACATTTCTCTACTACCAGTCAAGTGTCCATAGCCCGATAGAGATTATTGGAAATACCCCAAGAGAGAGTTATATATCAATTTGCTTTTGCTTTGTAGCTTTTAGATTTTGATGTTTGATTGATTTTGATTATTTTTTTGTTTGAAAACTTATTTCAGCTCACTTGTTTGACAAGGGGTTAAGAACCACTGATGGCTTGATGGAAGGAGGTGGAAATGCTTGTGATGATGACATTGGCTAGTGTCAACAAATATGTCCAAAATTTCTTTACAACAAGTTTATTAGATGTTTGAATGTGATAGGATCTCCATGAGGTCAGTCATTCTTTAATTTACCAAGGTGATAAAAGACCAAGGGAAAACAGATACCATAGAGATAAATGTCACAAAATGTATGTGAATAAGCTAACAAAAATATCACCAAAGGGATGAAAATGGTAGGAAGACTTGCAAAAGAATAACAAGGAAGGGAAGAAAAAATATCCATGTGTATGTGACACATGATTGCAATGTTTGATCCTTGTACCTTTGATTTTTTTTTGTTTTTTTTTTTATTTTAGATTTTATATATATATATATATATATAGAACCGTTGTTACTAACAAAGTCACTCTATGTGATAGGATCCAACAATGATGTTTGTGACTTCCTTGATAAGGGAGACTAAGCGTGTTTGTTTATCAAGAGTCATGTTTTCCCCAATCTCGATGATCATGGTGAGTTCACACTCAACAAAGGACTGTGATTTATCCTGAAACATGGATTTTGTATGTGGGAGCTTGAGTTCCCTATCCAGAGGTTTATGCACTTTCTGCCATACTTGATGGTTATGTTGATGTGTGTTCTTGAATCGTGCTTGATTTACAACTTTGAGATTGTTCCAGTTGTTGGGGGATTTTGAGCTCTTGGAAGTTTTGACCTGAGCTTGATAATGAACCTGTTTGGGTTTCTTATAAGCTGACGCTTGAATTTTCTGACCTTGAGAAGGAGAAGAATGCGAACATTTATGATTGATGATAGGAACGATAGAAATGGTAGTGGGCTTGCCACAACCATTGATAGAAGAAATATGTGATAGATGAAAAGGATACGGTCCAAGAATTGAAGAGGATGGGCTACCAGGAGGTGAGCCACGGATAGAAGGTGAAAGGCTACTAGGATGTGGCCCAAGAATAGAAGAAGAATGGCTACTAGGATGTGACCCATAAATAGAAGATGAAGGGCTACTAGGATGTGGCCTAAGAATAGAAGAAGAAGGGCTACTAGGACGTGACCCATAGATGTAAGATAATGGGATGCTAGGATGTGGCCCAAGAATAGAAGATGATGGACTACCCGGGGTGATTCATACATAGAAGATAAGGGGCTAGTTAGATGTGCCCCAATAATCGAAGATAGTGGGCTACTCGAAAATGTCCCACAAATAGAAGAGGGAGGGATACTAGAAGGTGACCCACACCTAGATGAAGATGAAGGGATACTTGGCGTTGACCCCACAAGAGATTGTGATTGAGGAATTATGATAGACGAAGAGTTATTGGGTGATGAGAAGATAGGCCATGGATCTATGCAAGACCAAGGAGTTTCATCACATAATGAAGAATGTGAAGATGGAAGAATAAGAGGAGGATCAAGTTGCATGATCTGAGGCTCTTCCTCCATTTCTTGATTAAAGGAATCAACCTTTTCCTCACAATATGCAGATGCATCAAATTCTAAAGAGAATCCCTTTTTGTAATCTACTAAAGGAATATCTTCATATGCCCCTATAAATGCCCTGATTGTTTCTTCATTCTGAAAGAGATCAATCGGTATGAGTTGTTGATCGATCCCTAGGGGTTTATTGGAAGAAATAGGTTCACTTGGTGTGGAAGGCTTAGAAGATGTTTGATGATTATTGATAGAAGAAGATGGTGTGGGGGACGAAGAATATGTGTAGCTAGATGTCTCAGGAGTAGAAGAAGGTGGTGTGGACCTACCTATACAATGGTATGTCGTATGTAAAATAGTAGGATTAAGTCCAAAGTCTGTAGATTGTGACACATGGGTCGATTTAGATGTTTGTCTCAAAGGACTTTGAGTCACATGAATCTTCACAGAAGGAAGATTCGTGGGGGTGATTTATGAAGAAGGTCCTGCAAAGAAGGGGAGGACTGTGATTCAAGCATCACATTAGATGAATGATGACAAGGGTCCTGTGAAGAAAGGGAGGACTGTGATTCAAGCATCACATTAGATGAATGATGACAAGGGTCCTGTGAAGAAAGAGAGGACCGTGATTCAAGAATTGTATTATACTTCTGATTGGAGGGATTCAGAGTCACGTGTATCTTCAAAGGAAGAAGATGTCGTTGGGGCGACTGATAAAAGGGGTCCTACGAAGAAAGGGAGGACCGTGACATAAGAGTCGCATTAGATGATTGATGAAGAGGATCCTGTAAAGAAAGGGAGGACCATGACTTAGGAGTTGCATTAGATGACTTAGGAGTCAAATTAGATGAATCCAAATAGTAGTTTGGATCTGAATCCTCAGAAGAGTCAGAGGAAATATTTGGATTGGAATCCTCAGAAGAAGAGGAAATGTTTGGATTAGAATTAGAAGAAGAGTGGGGGGAACTCGAATAATAATTTGGATCAGACGTGTCCAAATCATACCACCGACTATGAGATGAAGGTGGGGAACGAGTTACCCATATGGGCTCTCTAGCACGAAGAACCAAACGAGGTTTAGTTGTGATGGGAATCCTATGATTTGAATTGCTGAACCTAGGTTCTGTATTTTTGTAAGTATGGGGAACTACATGATAGTTAGTCATTTTTGGCATTGTTTTAAGCACAAATGTCTAGATCTAGATAGTGTGATGGAACTCCTTCAAAGGGAAGGAAGTGACATGTCAATTTGGGTAGCATAAGGACAACCAACTAGACATTATGTAAGTATGGGGATGCATGCATGTTTTTTTGAAGAAGGTCTAAGGAAAATAGACATCGTGACGACGTAATATCGATGAGATAAAAAAATGATTGTCCTAGAAAAAAGTTTTCTGAATGAATAATCACAAGGAACAATCATGTGAGTGTGAAACCCAAATCCAATCAACAAGGAAATACACCATATGAAAATGCGATGCAAAGATGATCAACAAGATGTTTTCACTTATGCCAAGTTCAAGGAAATGAACAAAACGTAAGTAAAAACAAGAAGTCAATGTGATCTCCCAATCAAGATATACGATGAGTGAGCTCAAACTTGATTAAGACCTATATCTCAAAAAGTGCCAATTACAATTTGTGAATGACACAACAATATCACCAAGATATGTTAACCCACTTTGCGAGAAAGTGAAGTATTGATATCAAGGTGTTATTGATATAACACGCACAAATAGTAACACCTAGCACTCTTTGAAATCGAGGTAATAATAGAACCGAACTAAAAAGCTCAAAGTATAGCTAGGAATAGTTAAAAATGTGTGCAACATAACCATACAATATAGGTATTTATGTCGAGTTTACAAGAAACAAGACATAAATATCGAAATTGTAGTGATACGATACAAACAAGCTAACTCTTCTAAGGAAGTCTGCGGTGATGAACCACACCTAACTACAATGATGACCTTGACATGGGTATCAAGATCACAATGGCTACCAATGACATGAAAACACCTTCGCACACTTTAGACATTTAACTAACTAACCGACAAACATGGATGGGCGTAAACGGACATAAAAGTGAGAGAAATAGTCGATTGGTAACACAAAGGTAGTCACCCTTCTTTTGCTCAACAAAGTGTCAAAAGAATGTGAAGGAAGTAAATCAAAAAAAGATGAAAAATGTTAGCCTCACTTCGGCAGAGTTTCACCTCACCCTAAGGCAAGTAAAAACTAGGCAAAAGTAATACGTCACACGTTTCTCAAAAAGAAGGTTCACAACTCAACACTATTTTAAAATGGTCAAAGTGGGCTCCTGGCCAAAGTATATTCTCCTAGGTGGTTCTCTCGCCCTAGGTGTTACAAAGTTGCCACGAGCGAGCACGATTTACCCAAAAAGTCACACTGACTAGTTTGGGAGTATCTCGGCTTTACTTTACCCCCTTCAAGAACAGTAGGCAACTAGTGCGTCTACGTGTACTATCACTGGGGTCACCACAACAGACAACTTGTAACACTATCTCACAAAGGAATCACTAGTCAAGTAGGTAGTGCGGAGCACTTCCCGTTTCATCCATAAGGTTCCCACTTGCGTGGACTACTTTGGGGTTCCTGGAACCACCACCATTGTTGTAGCTTAAGGTGTTATGCCAAAGGGGTTATGTTCCATTGAACGGAGAGGAACGTACCCTTTTCTCGAAACCCGTAATGAGTGTTTTGAATATGTTGTTCTTTTTATCTTATTTAATTAGGTGTAGTTTGCTTGAACACCTTTTGGAAACTCCGTATAACAACTGTATTAGTTATTTTTGATTTTGTTTTGGTTCCTCCTTTCTTTGACAAGTGTTTTTAGGTCCTGCACTCAAGCGTTAGTAGTTCTCCAAGAAAATCACATTATTTAAAAGAGGATTAAAAGTTTCTTTTGATTCTCAAGATCATCCAAGGATGCAAGAGAAGAGCATACACAACAAATAATCCAACTAAAAAGTAAAGAAAATCTTTTCAATCAATGAACCATACAAAATTCTTGATAAATGTTCATTCCCTTAAACCAAAAGTGAAAGATGAAGTTTCCAATTTACCAAATGTTATAAAATGAAGACTAAAGTTGTTTTTGATTCTCAAGATCACCCTAAGGTGCAAGAGAAGAGCATACACAAACTTTATCCCAACTATAGAGAAATGGAAAACTTCAAATCAAAGGACCATTGAAAAATGCTTTGTAAAAGGTTCATTCCCTTAAACCAAAAGTGAAAGATGAAGTTTCCAATTTACCAAATGTTATAAAATGAAGACTAAAGTTGTTTTTGATTCTCAAGATCATCCTAAACAAAGCATAAACACCATCATGATAAGAATTAAACAAGGATTAGATGCTAGCATTCATAAATACAAACTTTGAAACTAACAATGCTAAATATCTAAACTCCTCTATTCTCTAACAACAAATAAATGAATGGACCTAGGTAAGCTCCATAGCTATCAAAATAGTTGTCCTTAATGTTCCAAGAACCCTAGGAATGGGGGCTAATCAAAGTTGGGCTACAAAACCCTTTTGACACCACCCATATGACCCAAGAACTTTAAGAAAGAGGCTTAACTCTTCAAGATGATGAACTCTCAAAAGGGAAAAAGGCAAGCTCTTAGTCTCTTTGCTATGTGTTTTGAATTTTTCTCTTAGGAGTTTAGGTGTAAGTAAAAAGGTAGGTGGAGGGATCTTTATATAGCCCAAAGGATAAGGATTCAACACATTCTCATGAATGTGGGATAAAGGTAAAACATGATTAGGAATCGATAAGGTTGTTTTATTAAAGGTAACCTTACTTTAGAAGATTTTAATACATGTTTAGCAAGTCATGGGAGTTGGGGGTGTTTTTATTTATCAAAGGTGATTAACTAATAGGTAGATGTAAGCTTATAAAAGATAATTAGAGGAATATTAGTACGATTTGGGCTATTAAAATGGGATTAAATCAATTAAATATTGATTTATTAGTTAAATGGAAGGAAAGCTAATTAATTAATAATAATTAATTAGTCTAGGTATAAGGGGTGATTTATTAACGGAAGGTCGTTAATTAGGGTATTTTTTGGATAGGAAACGTAATTAATTAGCTTAGTGTAATTAATTAATGATGATATGAGGGAAAACAAGTTCTTTTGACGATATGTCGTTGATTTAGAAAGGGGATAATTAGCGCAATTTAAGTATTTAAATTTCTTTGGTGTAATTATAGGTGTCTATAACATTAACGCACTTGAATAATATAACAATATTTATTTAAATTTATACCAATTAATTAATAAACACGATAATTATTTTAACACTTATAGGTGTCCAAAAAAATATTACAGCCATGGCACAATGGTGAAATGTTAAATAAAACAATCTAAGTTGTCATAAAAATTAATTAATGATTGACATATTTTCAATAAATTACAACCATCCCCTAGGTCATTTCCCAATTAAAAAAAAATAATACATTTATTATACAAAGCAATCTTATTCACTAAAGTTAAAATCTAATTAAATCATGGCCCTAGATCTCATTTAATCTCCACCATTGGATTTGCTAACCCTAAATTCAAATTTATAGGATAAATTTTTAAACCTAAATTATATTCTTCCATTATTTCTTTTTATCCTCCATTTGGGTGCTCAAATTTTGTTTTAAGTTTTATTTGCAGGAAGAAGGAAGAAAACCATGGAAAGAGATTCAAGGAGGTTTTCAACTCTTTCTTCTCCATTATCATACATATATGATCCATTCCGGTGGTTCACAACTTGTATATTTTCAACATGGTTTTTAATGTCTTAGTTTTCTATCTTCTTAATTGATCCTAATGGATGTGCGGTGGGTGTGTTTATTGTCCTTTTTAAAATTTTCTTAACTCAAATAATGAGCAGATAAATAATTTTTTTGTATATATATATATATATATATATATACATATATGTATGTATATATGTATATATGTATATGTATGTATGTATGTTATGGTCAAGAAAAAATATTCCATGTTGTTATAAGGCCCAAATGGGTGGCGAAAAAGGGGTAACAAGCCCATGAGACCGAGTGATGGTGGAGAGGGGGTTTGAGAGAAGCCACCGCCAAATGGTGTAGGCATGGAGATAGGCCACGGTTAGGCCATGCAAAACATAGGGTGGGGTAAGGGTTTGTGGGGACATGTGGGACAACTGTCCCACTCTTCCCTACCTTATATTTTTATTTAAAACAAGCATTATAAATGGGAAGGTCTTCGACCCATATAAATAAAAATTTTACATATATATATATATTGAACTTGATTCCCTCATAAAGGGATATTTTATAATCAAGATGAACTAGTTTATTATTATATTTAAATATTATTTCAAACTCTTTAAGATATATCCTTTCTATATCTACTTATATTACTTATATGAATGTGTGTGTGTGTGTCTATATACACACACTGTTGATAAGTTTCTTTGTTCCTAACCAAATGAGTGAACTAGCTACTAAAATAAACTAGAAAATCATAACATGTAGGGTTTATAGTAACTCTAAATCGATGTGGTAGATAAACAGCACAAAATAATGATGGATCCCCATTGTATCTAATGACCTATAAATAAGATAAACTAAAATGGGATTGATCTAGATAGATTTATATAGGGATTTCTTGAACAATGTTGGCTCTAAGAAGTGATTACATTCCTTTCACGGATGTCAAACCCTATTTATTTAGAAAGAGTGACATAAAGAGAGAACAATAGATGACATTGAAAGACAAGAATATAATGAATCTAAGAAATGATTAAAAATTGATCTAGAAGATGATATAATTGGAATAATAAAAGGTTACCTAGTCTAGGTTAACGGTAACCTAGACTATGCAGAGGAGTTGATGGAGACCTAGGTAGGAGGATCTAGAATATGAGATGAATATGCAAACCTTGCAAGATCTAGATACAATATAGAGGCTGCAGAGGCTTGAGTATGTTGGAGTCAACCTGAAGAAGGGATATAAAGGAGAAAAAACTATAGAATGATAGAAAATGGCAGCAAGGGAGGTTGAATGGTAAGATGGTCCCTGGGTTGACAATGCCTAGGGTATAGGTAAGATAGGTTTGATAGGAAGAAAGAAAGAATGATGAATTTTGTAGACAAAAAGGTATGGAAAATTGAAGGATTCACTAGAGAAGAATTTGATACAAAAAAATCCAATGATGGAAAGATGGGTCGACAATGAATATAGTAGAGTTTGGGTAAGGCCGAGAATAGATGGATGAAAAGGAAACCTGTAAGCAAAGGAGTTGAAACAGAAGGCTGTTGAGTGATCCTTGGATGTTGTAGAAGCTTCATTGAAACCGCAAGATGTTAGCTATAAGAAGAACAAGGATAATATGCTAAAAATTTGATTAAAGCAATAAAAAAATAGTGATAATCTCACGAAGGATGATCGTGAGTGATGTAAGCATGTTCAATGGAGGTCTGGGAGGTTTTTGGTTGTTGTAGGAATGCTTAGGCATGAGGGAGAGTTCACAAGTCATGAGGAAGCTCCAAAATTTACATGCATCTGATTTATGATCCCTTTTTGGAAGGATTTAACTTGGTTTTATAGGGTCGATGGTGAATAGGCTAGGTCACCGCTGATCACGGGGAAAGTTTCCCCAATGGGCAATATTTTTGTGTTTTTGGCGTGATTTTGTGTTTTTAAGAGTTAGAAGGGTGTTTTAAAGCTTTTAATGGGATTAGATTTCTTTGGGATAAATCATGGGTAGTTAGGGCATAAAAATAGATAGGAAGAAAGCTAGGAAAAAGTGTAAGATAGAGATTTAGGATAAAATCATCCTAAATAGAAAGTAGATTAGGGCATGATATGATGTGGATATTAATTAATTAATTAATAGGAGTTAATTAATTAAATTAATTAAAGGTGATGGGATGGGCATTTTAATTAAATTAAGGGGATGTATTTAATTAAAAGGAGACCTAGATAGGATCCTAATAAAATATGCCACACAAGCAAACAAGGGTAGAGATACCAATTTTATGTATATATATTTGCCACTTATTATTGAATGGTTTATGCTAGCAAGCCATGAGACAAAAATAGTGAGAGAAAAATGGTATGATGTAGATTGATGGAAGGTAGATGATGAAGGGAAAGTGGGTGAATAAAGATGGATAAAAGGATAGCGTAAGGAAAAATTCCCCAAGAAAAAAGGATCACAATAAAAATGAAAACCATGGTGGTGACTCCAATATCACATCAATAGAGGGAAAATTATGGTCTCAATAGAGACAGGTGACAATGCTCTACATGCCAATGAGTGGGTGAAAATCACTGCAAAATGAAGAGAATCTAATTGGAAATCTCTCTTATGGATGTAATATGAAATGATTATGGGGTCATGGGAAAGAATACAAGTATGTGTAACTAAATGATAAGATCATGTGAAAATCCTTCATACAAAAGGAATCGAGTGAAAAAAATTTGCGTCTGGAAAGGATGAGAATGAAAAATAATGGCTCCCTAGCATATGACATGAGTGAAGGTCTAAAAGGCAAGTAATTAAATAATATGCCCTAGGGGAAAGATAAGTATGGCCACAAATGTGGAATTTGTGCGCAAATTGAATAGGATTGAAAAATAAAATGCTCGAAGAGTAAACATGGCCATGAAAGTGGACTTCAAGATCACAAAAGGATAGGAATAGAATGGTGAAATATAATGCCATAAAGGGAAAATAAAGATGGCCAAAAAATTTTACTTTGAAGAATTCCCAAGAAGATGTAATAAAGAAAAATTGGGGAATCCAAAGCAAAGGCTACTATTGGTGATCAAACATGCACCCATGTCTTGGATCGATAGAACTGAGTTATGTGATACAACAATGGAACCATCTCCAAGTTGTGGGAAAATGCATGCTTTAGAAGGATCTCTAGAGAAGGATGATTCCTCTACCTATTTCTACTGCTACTGCTACTCCTAATCTTGGAAGGGAAAACTAAGCTAAAATGCTAATGGACAACGGATATAAGGATAACGAAAAGGAAAACTAAACTAAGGGAGGTGATAGCACAGAAATAGTGAGATGAAAACTATCTCATTGTGAGTGAAAATGAAGGGGAAGGAATGAAGGGAGGCTAGGCATGTATAAAAAAGACTAGTAAACATTTACACCATCAATTTCATGAAACACAACAATAAAATGGACCTACAAGGAATTTAAAGTGACATAACAAACACGTAATGAAAATAAAGGTAAGGAAGAAGAAATAAAACACGTTAAGGCAAAAGATATCCATAAAATGATGCTTCTATTACTTCTGGTATGCACAGAGTTGGTTATTATGGTGTTCGAAGGTTGATATTCACATGCATGAACTAGATCTAGAGGCTTGTGACTCAAAATACAAAGATATAAGATCCTTAAAAACACTAAAGGATGTAAAATGTCCTACCCTTTACAATGAGTAGAGCTCTTACATTTATAAATGAAGTGAAAAGAGGAGAAGAAGAGAAGGATGGAAATCCAACTTGAAATCTTAACCATCAATCATTAATGCCAGTAAATCTACCCGTAATCTATCAAGTGCAGTTCTCCATGTCTGTTTGGCATGTTGGAGAAGGAAGGAAGGTAGATAGGATCAAATCTGGGTGGTTGAAGCAATCAAATCACATATTAATGGATTCAAATATGTTTTCTAACTCCTCACCTACCAAATCCCACTAAAATTTTAATTTTAATGATCTGACATGTAGCCCACATGAGAAGATTTCCAAAAATTCTAGGCATGCAAGGATCTAAGCATTGGAATAGAAGTTATGACTGTGAAAATATTTACAGTGCTAACTGGGCACACAAGACACATGACACACGCTGATTGACTAATAGATCAGCCAACCGTGCATCTTATTTTTTTGTTTCTTCCATGTTTCACTCAAGAATTTGTTGTAAGGATTTGACACCATGGTGGATTTCTTTGATAGGTTGCGTGTGATACACTCAAGGTCTTTTTTTTTTTTTCATGCCACAGAGAACACAAAAGAAGGCACAAAGGAATGCACATGGAAGGATGAGGTGTGGAATAAAATAGAGTAATTTTGCACACAAAAGTGATGCACATGGGAGTAAATGGGAGAATTAACCAAGGAAGGAATGTATGGTTGAGGTGTAATTATTAAAATTTAAGGTGCGATAGGAAGGAGAAAGGGTGTGTTAATGCGAGGGACTTAGCTGATTTGGAAAGAAAGTCTAATGTGTGTGTAGGGTGAATAAATGTTGGAAAGAATGTGGATGCACAGAGGGTGCACATAAGGGAAGATTTTAACAAAGATGAAAAGGGAAATGAAAGGAAGGAAGGTTCAAAAGTGGAGTGTGTAAGGTGCGCGAGGAACTGTAGCTAACGATATGTGCCAATGAGACAATTGAATTGTACACAACCCTACAATGTAGAACCTTAGAGCTAGAATGTGAATGTAGGTTGTCTAAATAACTAGGGGAGTTATTTGGATAATAGTTTTGGTGACTTCAAGGGCTATCTTCTTGCTAGATGAAGGAGATTAGTATCCTGGAGCATTCATTGGGCATGGAGTCTATTATGTAATCATGAAATTATGATCGGGTGACCTTGATAAACTACCCTTGAAGTCACTTGATGAAACATTTCTTAACTTTGTTGTGAATCCTAAAAAACCGCTAAAACTACTGGAATATTACTAAAACCCCGAAAGCAAAAGAAGAGCGTGTGTAAGAGTGCCCGAGAAGAAATAACTATGTATAAAAAAAAAAGTGTGTGTGCAGCAGACTTGGAGGAATTGAAACTACCCTAGTATATAAAATATGGTGAAACAAACTCAATGGAGGGGTTTAAGATAGATCCCATTGACTAGGATTTTCAACGCGCCTCCATCAAGATGAGTTAACTTCAAATAGTTAGCCTAATTACACAAACCGATTATGTATGGACCACTCTAAAGTGCATCAAAATTTGAATGGTGCCTGTGTTTAGGTTTGTTAGCATCCCCTTTTAAGGCCAAGTAACCAACTTTGAAAGCTTGAGGCCTAGCTTTTCTATCAAACCACTTATTTGTTGCTTGCTAATGTTGTTCTAGCTTGATCATGGTAGATTTTCCTAATTCTTCAAGTTCAACTAGCTATGTCATTCTAATTTCTCTTTGATCTATGCCCTCCAATTCCATTTGTTAAGAAAATGCTAGTTGGTTTAACTCCAAAGTGTTAAGGGAAGGGTGCACTCCTTACCATAGACAAGATTATAATGTGAAGTTCATATAGATCTTTTTACTATGATTATGGCTTCTAAGAGCATGTACGAGACCTTTGTATGCCACTATATTTGGTTCATATTCATTGTGCACTTATTGATCCTGATCAAGTTCTTTTTTTTTAATTTTTCGTTCCATTTCCTTGCGGGTAATAGTTGGAAGAATTATTTAAGCATATTCCAAGACTCAGCACCCAATCAATGATTCTAGTACTAAATAAGGCTTTTCCATTGTCAGAGATAATGGTTTTAGGAACACCAAACCTTGTTATAATTCCCTCGAGAAATTCAAGGATGAATGACTCGGTTGATTCTTTGAGATTGAAATAATTTTTCCATATTGTGAAGTAATATGTAGCTCTCAACACCCACTTATACCCAAAGTGCTTGAGGAAGGATTGATCATTCCTATGAAGTCAAGACCCCATTTCAGAAAAGGATGATCCACTTGGATTGGTCAAAGGGAAAGCACTGCTAATATTTTTTTCCTTCAAAGAAAGCGCATTCTTTGCATTTTATGACCCACTTGTGCACATCTATGAATAGGGTAGGCCAAAATAGTCTTGTCATTATAATCTTCATTGTTGTATTCTTGGCATAAAAGTGTCCACCAGAGAATCCATCGTGAAATTGTGCTAACACTTTTCGTTTTCACATTTTCGATACACCTTAGTAGCATGCCATCAAGATTCTTTTTAATTGAAGACCATAAATAAAAACATATGGGATAGAGTCCAACCTTATCTATCTTCTATTTCCTTTGTTTAAACTAGGAGGGTATGTGCCCTTGAAAAGTAATGTGACCATGTTCTTCATCTAGTTGCGTGTAAGCGGGGTTTATATTCTATTCAAGTTTTACATGTGGGAGATCTTCATCTAGAAATAATGAAGTCTTAGGTTCATCATGCATGTCCTCAACAAGCTATCTACATAGTGTGTTGCCTCTTACCATCCTTTTGGATTTGATAGTCACATTATAATCTATGATTTTTGTCACCCATCACACTCTCTTCTTACTGATTTCTACTCCCATGATGAAGTCTCTAACACTTGCGTGTGATACTAACACCTTAAGGTGATTTGTGGTGAGCATGTAATTAAATGTTTTGAAAACATGCATGATGACATAGACTTGTTTCTCCATGTGATTTTATCTCAATTCATAATCCTTCATTTTATGAATAAAGAAATCCACCTTGGTTATTCCATCCCTTGTTCATTTTCTTGTGTCAGGACAATAACAACACTTGCATCAGCTCCATAAGCATAAAATATGAAATCATTTTAGTATTCAGGGTTGATGAGTGTTGGCGCAGAAGAAATTTATTGCTTGATATTATTGAAGCTTTATTTTCTTTCTAATACCCACTTAAAGGTTTTTTCCTTCTTGAGCATGAGGGTGATGGTCCTTACTAGTCCTACAAAGTTAGGGATGAATCTCCTAACAAAGTTGATTTTTCCAAGAAATGACTACAAGGCCTTCTTTTGTGCTAACAAGGAAAGATCTAGGATGGATGAAATACACTCAGGATCAATTTTGATGTAATCCTTTGAAACCACATGGCCTAAAAGCTTGCCTTGTGCCACAAAAAAATTACATTTCTTGGGGTTAAGAGATACCCAAAAAGTTCATCTCTTAAAGACTTTTCCAAGTGTGCCATGTGATCCGCACTTTTCTTTGAGAAGACTCAGTACTTTCATCAACGTAAACCAAGATGAACTCATTGATATATCCATTAAAGGCAATATCCATGGTGCACTAGAATTTCACGCTTCTGTGTTTGAAAGACCAAAGGGAATATTATGATATGCATATGTTCCCAACTTTGTTGTACATGCCATTTTGTATTGATCATCTTCCTTGAACAAAATCTGATTGAAACTAGAATACCCCTCCAACATAGAAAAATTCTACATGTCAGCCACATTATGTAGATTCTACTCCATAGAAGGAAAAGGATAGTGATCCTTCAAGGATGCCTTGTTAAAATCTCTGAAATCATCATAGATTCTTTTTCACCATTCTTTTTTATGCAATGTAACTAGATTCGCGACCAAGGTAGAGTATTTGATATGAAAAATGATCTTTTCCTCAATTAGTTTGGATAACTCCTTCCTCATAGGGGCTCTATCTTTGGATTAATAGGCCTCTACTTCTATTTGATGGGATTGATACAAGGATTAAGGTCAATGGAGTGCTTAATAACACTTGGATCAAAACCTTTGAGGTCTTCATACTCCCATGATAATATATCACTATATTTTTGAAAGAGAGAGATGAAGGCCTATTTTTCATCATGTGCACAAGTGTTACTAAGTAGTAACTCATTTTCACACGTAATAATGATTTGGGAGTAGTATTTTTACACGAAACGCATATAATTTTATTCACCCTTAAACTCATCATCATGGATAAACATTTTATCTAAGGTGACCAGCCCTTTAGGCAAATTGTTTGTCTTTAGTTGTATTACTTGGTCACCATAACTATCATGCAAGTCAGATTGCATGCTTAATGAGAACTTAGATTCATTATGAATGAATTGGATGATCTTTGTGTCACTATTATCAAACACTTGCTAGCTGGTGTTATTATCTAGAATGGATGGTCTAGTTACCATCTTAATGTGCTCAAGTGTTTCCTTTCAAAAATTCCTCAACAGGATAGAATTGCTAACCAAGCGTGGCCATCTAATCAACTTATTTATTCATCTTGTGTGGCACCACCTATAATTTTAGAGCATCAAATGTCTCAAGGAGGTCCTAAAATCTATTTTTATAAGATTTGAGGAGATTTTTCTTTGCAAAGATGCACTTGATCATGACACAGTGGATAACCAATTCCATGTCCCCAAAGATTTACATCACATTTATCATTTTTTTTTGTAATTAGCAAACCCTACACCAATGAATCATACTCTACCACATTATTGGAGCATGTAAAATACAACCCATGTGCGAAAATTAATTTCTCATCCTTAGGGGAAATGAGAACAACACCTGCACTCACACAATTTATGCTTCTATATCAATCAAAGTATAACTTCCACAAACCAAGGTTATCTTCACTTTGCTTCATCGCATGCGGATATATAAATTCCTCTTCAAGGGTGTAGTAGGTACCAATTCTAGTTTCACATACTTCCATATCCTCAGCATATGGATCAAATGTATGGTGTCTCTCCTCTCATTCATCCAACACTAAGTCCAAAATAGGAGGCATGAAAGGATTCTCTTAAGAAACCAAAACTTTTTTTCTTTGATTAAATAGTTGGATTGGAGAGGGGATGGGACATATGACTCTACATGATAGGAAAATATTGGCTCAACTTGTATGGTAAATTGGGTACCATACCTTGTCTTGAGTAACATATGGGTCCAATCAAAAGACAAGTAACCACCCACTTTAGTAGTAAAATATCTTGATAGGTAAAGGGAAAAAAAGGGGGAAGATCAATTAGTGACAAATCTTAAGTTATTGTGAGGCTTTTACATCCATGGAGGGTTAACTCAAGATCCTTGATGATTCTAGGGTAGTGATATTTGAACCATCAAGTTGCAAGAATCCTTTTTTCAAGTGGCTATACTTAAGACCTAAAACATCAACAATTTTCTTAGGCATGATAGAATTATTGGTGCCCGATTCAATCATGATTTTATGCATAAGGTGTCTTCCTATAATCAAGGACATATAGAAGGGTGGGGTTTTAATTACCTTAGTTACTTTCTTCTCCTCTTCTTGGAATATATTTATAAAATCATTCAGTTTTGAAAAATTGGATTAGCACATGGAAGTTGGGCTAGAGCTTCATATAATAGATCATACTAAGATGGAATAGTCAGGGCATCCCACATTGTGACGTTTATATTTGTCTTCTTCATCTAATGAACAATGCTAAATGGAAGACCTACTGACTTATGCATTTGAGTTACAACACCATCCTTTATTTATTGTTCAAAGTGCGGAGGTAGGAGTCTTAGCTAGCATAGAGGCTTGACCTACCAAAGGAGGGGCACGTACTTCTTCAAAATAATAATTACATAGAGCATCAAGTGTAGGAACTTGATCAATTTTACTACTACTACACACCTTAGTTGTTTCATTCTTCTTTTGAGGATTTTCTTGTGTTGCTTGAATAGAAACTTGTTTGCTAGACTTGAGCATTCTCTTCTTATATCTTGTTTTATCAACAACCTGGGCACACAATCTATTTGCATCATCTATGGCTTGGTTGATTACACAAAATCCCTCAGCTCTAAATAATATTAAGTTAGATTCAAGAGGAACTTATGGCCTTTCTTGGTTCTCAGGCTCACTCGTACTGATGGAAGGTTCATAGTTAGAAGAATTCTAGATCATATAGGCCTACCCGTGTGCAACATTGGTGAGATGATATTGATTGTGAGGTATGTTGCAACAAAAGAAACATTTTGAATCTTGTGCCATATTGTTTTAAAGCTGGGACAAGTGGCTTCCTTAAACTTAACATTGGAAGAGGTTTTGCAGAGGAACAACTTGCAACGGTAGATGTACATTAGTATGCTATCCGTCACTTTGTTCCTTCTATGTATATCTCTAGTTTCCATACTAATTCCACCAAGGCTAATATTTTTGGTTATGCACTGATTAGAATTATTCATGAAGACTTGCACCTATTATTTCTCTAAGGATATTACCTTATTTTATAAGTTTCTAATTAGGTCCTTCATCTATTCATCTTATTTTTGTTGCATGGGAGAGTAGGACATGGATGAAACTAGTCTGTGCACTCTACACTAGAATAGAGGTAATAGAATACTGGGGCATTGGAGACATCTCTAGAAACAAGGGCATATGAGGTCTAGGAGCTAAATTGCCTACCTGGATGAGACTATTATCTTCCCTTATTGCAATGTTTTATATAGCAGGTAAGGTTCTACCTCCCATGGATTGAATCATGACTGAGATATCACTATTCAAAGCCCTTAAATAGTACAAGAAAGAATGTTGGGTTATAGGTCTTACCACTTGAGGAATTTTATCCTAAGTCTTATGGAATCTGATGTTGAAATTAGTCATTTTCTCATTAAGAACCCTCTTTTTTGTTGTCGATTGTTCCACCGGTGATAAATGATATAATTTATCGTAAAAGTAGTTACATAAAGTTGTTCCAAGATCATAACAGATGGTAATAGATGCAAGTCTCATGCCATGGTACCATTGGAGTGCTTTTCCTTTGAATGAGGATGCAAGGAGTTTATCTGCTACATCATCATGTGTGATCAGATAAATAGAGAATACATTAGCCACATATTGAATGTACTCAACAAGGGTGACTTGATTCTCTCCCATGAAGTATGGAATTATCTTTAGTGTGGCTGTTTGGATATCATGTTATGTATTGAGATTGAGTAGGCTTCCACTAGTGAAGTTAGCAAAGTTCCTTAGAGGAGAAGGCGGTTGAAGTGCCATGATTTGGGTGTGTAGGTCTATTATGAGGAGTAGAGTGCGTGTGGTGCGCTAGAGATGGGTATGTGCATATGAAAGTTTTTGCATGTGCTTATTGGTGAAAGATGGATATATTCAAAGGATCCTTCGTCTACAACATTTTGTCTCATATGTACTCTTTTCATAAAATGTGCTTTAGCTACTAAACCAAGTAAATATTAGTGTTGGGAGTTGTTAGATGTGTTGAATGATCCTCCAAATGATGGAAATCACTAAGTCACACACAAAAAATTAGCAACTATGAAATTTAAGCTTTCAATGCTTATCCCACCAAGCATGCTAGAAATTATTGATGATAAAATGTGCACCCATGTCTCTAATCATATAGAACCAAGTTTTTTGAGACAACAATGGAGCCATCTCCAAGTTGTGGGACCTTTCACACTTGAGATGGATATTTGGAAAAGTTTGGTTCCTCTACCTATTTTTAATGCTACGACTACTCCTAATCTTTGGAAGGGAAAAATAAGCTAAAATGTCAAGGGACTAGGGATAGAAGGATAACAAAAAGGAAAACTAAACTAAGGGAGGTGATAGCACCAGAAAAAGTGGGATGAACACTATTTGTTCTAAGTGAAAACAAAGGGAAAGGAATGAGGGGAGGCTAGGCACACGTAGCACATACCAAAAAAATTTACACCATTGATTTCATGAAACACAAAAAAATGGAGCTGATAGGAACTTAAATTGATATGGAAAACATGTAATGTAAAAACAAGCAAGAATGAAGAAATAAAACACGCTCCGGCGAAGATAGCCACAAAATGAAGCTTCTATTACTTCTAGGTATGGATATTTGGTTATAATGGCATCTGAAGGCCGATATTCACATGCAAGTAACATATCTAGAGGTTTGCAACTTTAAAAGCAAAGATATAAGATCCTTTGTAAACACTAAAGGATGAAAAATGTCCAACCCTTTTCAATGAGCAGAGCTCTTATATTTATAAATGAAATGAAAAAGAGGATAGTAAGAGAAGGAGGGAAATCGGCTTAAAATTTCAACCATCGTACTTAATTCTGCAATATGTCAAGTGTTGTTCTCCATGTGTTTTTAGCGTGTTGGAGAAGGAAGGAAGGATGATCAGATCTAATCTAGGTGGTTAAAGAAATCACATTACATATTAATGGTGTGAAATATTTTTTCCAACTCCTCACCTAAAAATCCTACTAAAACTTGAATTTTAATGATCCATCATGTAGCCCACGTCATCAAATTTCAAAAAGTCTTGGCATGTAAGGATATACACACTAGAAAAATAATTATGACTATCAAAAGATCATTGTGCTAACTAGGCATGTAAGACATGTGGTACAAGTTGTTTGACTAAAATATCAGCCAAATTTACATATTATTTTTGTTTATTTTATGTTTCGCTCGGTGGTTTGTTGTAAGGATTCAATGCCCTGGTGGTGCTCTTTGATAGGCTGCATGTGATATACTCAAGGTTTGAAAAATTTCCACGTGGCACATAGAGTACAAAAGAAAGTGCAAAGGCATTCACACCGAAGGATGAGGTGTGAAATAAAATAGAGGAAGGGTGCGTGAAAAGTGACACACGTGGGAGGAAATGGGAGAAATACTCAAGGAAGGAATGTATGGTCAAGGAAAAATTATTACAAGATAATGTGCGATATGAAGGAGAAAGGGCGCGTGAATGTGAGGGACTTATCTGATTTGGAAAGCAAGTCTAAGGTGCATGCGCAAGGTGAACAATTGTTGGGAAGAATGCGGATGCATAGAGGGTGTGTACAAGGAAGAGTAGAACAAAGAGGAAAAGGAAATTGGAATGAAGGAAGGCACAAAAGTGGAGCACGCAAGGCACGTGAGGAACTATAGCCAAGGAGATGTGCCAAGGAGATGATTGAATTGTACACAACCCTGCAATGTAGAACCTCATTGCTAGAATATGAATGTATGCTATCCAAATAACTACGGGAGTTATTTGTATAATAGCTACCAAGTCTAATCAACAAAGTGACTAAGTCCAATCTATGGCGACCTAGGGGGTCGATGATGACGACTAAGTGTCGGTGGATATATAAGCCAGGGGGTTGACTGATGATGCTCATTTTCATGCATAAAATCAATGAAAGAGATAACAAAATTTAAAGAGAAAGATGAGAAATGGATGTGCCGGGAGCTGTAAGGAAATGCTAGAGGGTGTAGAGGATGGTGAGTAGCAAAAAATCAAGCTTGATTTTAGTTTAATTTTCTTGTTTATTTATTTTTTTACATTTTTTAGAAAAAATGGATGACGCTAAGGGTGGTTGGTGACCCAAGTGGGTCGATGTCAACCAAGGCCTAAGGTATGATGATCAAACCTAAAACATGTCGTCACCCAACTTAGGTCAGTGTCGATTATGATTATATTGGATCTGGATTAGGATCAAATTGAATTTTTGATGAAATTCATTGGATTTTGATTTTGAACTAATGTTTGCATGTTTTATTTGTGATTTTAGGCTAGAGAGACCTTATACTTGAGAGATAGAGTTCCTACTCTATATGAGAAGATCAAGGGAGATGTTATAGATATGTTGAGTGGGATCACTTGGTTAAAGTGGGTTTAGGTGGCTTGAGATATTATCGTAGGATCCCATGAGATGTGGGGTTGATGATCGTGTTGGTAGAGAGATGGGACCGGAAGATTGATACCTTTTTTTTAGGACAGGGTAGATGAAAATCACCCGGAGGATGTGTATATGATCATGAGATTACCTATAAGGGGAAGAAGATAGTTCCCATTACCAGTGATAATAGATTAGCAGTGTTGACGTGACTATTTGGAGCTGATGTGCCCCACATCAGGTTTTCTTCAATGGATTTCTCAGATGAGTTGAGGTATGAGGCTGGGGTGCCACATAGCCAATTGATATGTATTTTGATGATGGTTTTTTTTTGTTATGCATTTTCGGACTCTGGTAGAGCTCGGTTTCCATGGGCACTAGCTAGTGTAATGGAAGACGTTGTGGATTACCATAAGGTAGTTTCTTTTGGGAATTCCTTGTTAGCTCAAGTGTACCATGATTTTTGATGTACAAGGTACATAGGAGATCAAGACTAGATGTTGGTTTCTTATTACATTGTTGGGTGTATGAGCACATAGTAGTGATTCAACCACTAGGGATTCCATGGGTCATTGGTGACCATATTCAGTTAGAGGTGGGATTTTTGAGATGGAGGGCCAACCGGGACTTTTGACAAAGGGGGTAGAGAGAGGTGGATTGGTATGTTAATCACTTATAGATTTAGATACCGAGTAGATTAGATAGCGGTTGTATAGGGATTTCCCTATATGGCCAGGAGTAGATGTTGAGTTACCAAGGATGAGGCAAAAAAAAGTGGGTTCAAGGGAGATGGATGGAGATGATCAAGGCCATTCAGTTTGATTAAGTGCAATGACATTTTGGGGTCATCTAAACTATACCATATGCTCCTATTTTGTATAGGTGGGAGGAGGTTGACAAGGAGTTGTCGAGCCCTATTATGGAAGATCCATTAGAGGAGGAGGATACACCGTGGGATGATGATGACGATGTGGGAGTCAAAGTGGGATTTGGTGATTGGATCACTACTATCCGGGTAGTAATGGTGGCTATGGTGGCTATGGAGGGAGGATAGGAGGAGGTAGAGGAGATGGAGATTGGGGGAGATGCAAAGGTAGCTCCAAGAGGATGAGATAGAGGAGTTAAAGAGACTATCGAGTTATCATGGATTCACATAGAGCTATATCAAATGAGCATGGAGAGATACAATGTGGTCTAGGAGAGGGACACAATTGTATAGGATAGGGACCATACTAGTTGTCTATAGGGTCCTATAGGATCCGTTTTGGAGATCTTACGACTATACTAGTTGTCAAGGTAGTAGGTAAAGGATAGGTAGCACTACGGGGAGGAGGAGAGATGGTGCCTACCTCTTGGTATGATCTCAATTGATAGGTACATATTCTTAGCCACAGAGGCTAAGTATTATGAGGGCATTGTGATCGAGAATTTGTTAAAGACACTCGATATTGGGATCATCCGTAGAAGATAACGATAGGTAGAGTTGGATCATGGAGGAGAATAACAAGTGTGGCTTAGTCACATCAAAAATTGGGCCAGGGAAGATGCAACGACACGATAGATAGATGGAGTGATTTTTCTTGCAAGGGAAAAATATTAGGATTTCTAACAAGAATATTTTTGGCTTCACCAAGGAAAATTTTAAGGATCCCTCGAAAAGAGCCTTATAAAATATTTGGTGAATATTGGTAAAAAGCCTTATAGCCATTAGCCTTATGATGTGGCAAAAATAATATATGACACCAGATGGGAGTACTATAGATACTACCACCGGTGGTAGCATTCTCCATGTTATCAATTGGTAGCTTCAGATGCTATCTTGGCAGTAAAGCATGCAAGATGCTACCGCTCAAAGCATGTAGGATGTTACCAGGTGATAAGCATTCTCGCATGATGTTGTCGGCAGCATTTTGCATGCTATTGGCTAGTAGAATTCTACATGCTACCGGATGGTAGCATGTAGAATTCTACCAACCGGTATCATTAAATATGTTGTCGGTTGGTAGCATAAAGGTTTCTACCAATCACCTTATTAAACTTGTTATAAATACATGAAGGTAGTAATTTTCACTCCACACAACAGAGAGAAGTCAAAGTATATGAGGAAAAATACTAAGGAACTAAATATGAAACTTGAATTCTAAAGGACATACAAAAAGGAAGAATCAAGAATGCCAAAGGATGCTACAATAAGGATTCAGAATTTTATAACACATTGAAAAAATGCCAAGAAGATAGAACACTTCCAGAGATCTCGAGAGCCCAGTTGCGCCAACAGAAAATATGAAGAAGTTTTCATTCAAGAGCCCAATATTTACTTAAATGTACATATTTCTAAATAATCCTAATGTGTTTTCCCAATGGATCGGAGTGGCGAGCCACAGGGCTAGTGTATATGCCCCAATTTTCGATAGACCACAAAACACTTAATAATATTCTACTCAACTATCACCCGATGACATATTCATTTGGAATATCACCGATGACATTGAATGTCTCACAGACTACCACACAAATATGTGGATCCTATCATGATGAAGGCTATTTTATTAGATGAAGAATGCAAGTATTTGGAGTCTAGTTTTCAATTATCTATTGATGCAATTGCAGATGCTACTACTTGTAAGTTTATTTTTTATTTTAAAACATTACATTTTCATTATTTTTGATTTAACAAAGTTTAATTATGTTTAAAATTCACTACTAACAAAATTCTTCTCCTTGTTGTATTGATAATTACAGACTTCCCAAAACCTTCAAAAAGAGGGATTCAACTAAAGGATTTTAGTCACCCATTTCTACAGGCATTTGTGCAGTATTTCCAAGCCATAATTATTTTACAAGGTCAATAAATAGATATTAAATGTTGGCCATTAGTGTATTTAGTTCGCACCTTATGTGGGTAGAAATTTGACTAGTGCAGCTTCTTATCCTCAAGGATAAGATCTAATTTGGCAAATATTCATTTTAATGATAATGTTACCATCATCTCAACAAATTTTATTCTAGGTTTATATTATGAATCTCTCTATAATTTACGTGGCACCTCTCCTCCGACAACAATGCATTCAAAGCTAAAGGCTTTGTCATTAACACTAACAGTTGAAGAGAAAGAGGTGAGTCCCAATTTTTGATTAGATGGTTTTTAATTATTATTTTTCTTATTGTAATATTTATATTTTAAAATTAATTAATAGTTTAGTGTTGAAATATCACATAAAATGGAATTTGCAGATGATTCATAAAGGGAAACTTCTATTAGAGGTCATTTCCCATCAGGTTCAGGAGATTATGTTACTATATTTTACGATCAATAAAAGGAGGAGGATACCCTCCACATTCTACTAAAAAGATGAGGAGTTCCATAAACCCTCAAACTCAATCATCCAAAATACCATAGGAATTAATCACAGGTATTTTAATTTATGATGTATATATGTTTCAAAATGTTTGAAAATAAATGTAATTAATTATTTAAAACTTGTATGTGTTTCAAAATTTCTTGCAATTTATATTTCTTTACTACGAAACCACCAAAGTATAACAGATCAAACACATGAGGATGAAATATCTTCAATACCTCACTTTGTTTCCCTAGGTTTGAATCTCTTGTTTTTATATTTTTTCTAATATTTTTGATATAAAATTCAATAGTCTAATAAATCTTTAATTCTTAATTATATTTTAGATCACACCTACTAGTATTTTCAGTCTACTCCTCCATAACCACCACATCAACATAAACATGCTTCATTTACACCTTGAAACAATCCTCTCAACAAAGTAATTTTTATAATATTATATGAATTTATTTATTTTTCATTGCTATTATGTTTGAATTTTGAATTTTTCATATTATTTACAAAATTACAATTCAATGTCTCAGTCCTCTAATTCCATGTCTAGTAAAAATTTAGTGCTCACCTCCGCCACCCCCACCACAAAATATGAGGACCAAGTTCCCTAGAAAGAATATTTCATTCACTCATCCAGCTTCAAGTAGGGGCACCCTTAATTTTGCTTCTGATTTTCCAACGTTTTCATTGGGCAATGCTCCTAGTGGACGAGGTGTTTTGGTGTTGAATGATATTGATTTGGATGAGGAGTATCTTGGGATTGAAATCAGACTTCAGGAATATGAAACATTCAATCCCCAAGATATGATTCATGTGATAATAAAACCTTATCCAATAAGATAGGATAGATAGAGAACACCATCTCCATTACAGACTAACACTGCCTTAACTAATGACTAGAAAACTATTTTTTTAGTTGGTGTTCTTTTGGCTGATAATACTGAAGCCAATATTGATATTATTTTGAAGGAGGTTGAAGAATTAAAATTTTGGGAGTTTAGGGATGTTGGCGAGAAAATTTTTGGGTGGAAAAACTTGTGGATTTCTTGCCAACACTCTAGGAATCTAAGTCCCTCTACTTAACCGGTGCAGCTATTGTATGTGCATGCACAAGAAAGTGTGGATTTCTATGGTGGTCTTTCAACCAGGGGATCCAACAGGGGCACTCCACTGACCCTGTGGCAAAGATAGCAATATCTTTCTAGGGAAGTCTTCATCTATAGAGTGGGAAAGGGAGTGAGAAAAGAGGTAGGAGAACTAATGTTGTAGGTAGAAAATCAGATTCTTGCACACACACTAGTTAGAAACTTCAACACATGCATTTATCGGAAGAAACAACTCTGCGAATAACAACAAGACCAAATAGAATTCACCGATCACCAAGTATCAAGAAACCCCTTAGTCAAAGAAATCTAGAAACTCCTTGTATTGATTTCTCAAATCAAAGTTGTACATAATGTGGGAATGGAATAAATTTGAGAGGGGAAGAGAGTAGAACAAAATGGCTATTTCCTTTGCTTTTTCTAGGTACAATGCACTCTTGAGTCTACAAGATCAATTGTCAACCCTTTGAAATGGGAATGGCTTTACAATTTATAGAGTAGAATATGAATCTTCATCTTCCTCATGACCTTTTGAATACCTTAATATGACTTAAGATTGTTCATATTCCACTTTAAATATTTAAGTCCCCTTTATAATAGCAAGGAGACTTAATTTACATTATGTTTCTAAAGTCACTTTTAAGTGACTTAAAGGTATATCAAAAAGTGAAAACCCCAATGAAGAATTATAAATTTTGAAAGTGAGAGAAAGTTGGGGGGAAGAGGAGAGAGAAAGAGAGAGAGAAGAAGAAAAGGATATGTCTCTCGATGAAGTCTGTTGATCCTCTTTGATGGAAAGCTCTAAATGTAGTGAAGTTTCGAGTGTCCCATTGTGCCAAAAATTCCCTTTGAGTGTGACTTACTATGTTTAGTAAATGGTCATTTCCACTATTTTTTTCTCCGGATAATCATTCTAGCCTTTTAGAGATCTTCAGTGCACACTACTCTTTCCATAGCCACTTTTGATGAAGACTTGCCAAAAATAGCAAGCATGTATAGGAAAACTTACTATTTTTAGAAAGTGGGTTTCTAGTGCTCAATTTGCGATGGAACATACTTGTTTGGAATATTCTTTTCATTATGATCACACCCTTTGAATTTCACATAGTTTTCCCCACTAGAATGCCTGGAAATAAATTTTGAAATTTTGACCTGGCAATGGCTTCAGTGCAGAGCTGTCATGGCGGCCATTAATGGAGCTCAAAATTTGCAGGTTTATTTTTGTCTCATTTTTTAATGAAAACAAACCCATTGTGATGGTTTTTTCATTTGGAACTCATGTGCAAGTTTTTAGCTTGTTTCTATTGCCGGAATGATGGGAAATTCGACGAATGTGATCCGGTGCACGAAGTGAAGGTTTTGTTGGAGCAAATGATTATTGAAACCATTTGACCTCTTATTTTTTGGATCTTTATCACCCTAAAAATGAGGAATTTTGTAAAAGACAGCATCTCGATCTGGCTTGTATCTTGCAAAATATGAGGCTTTTTCGATCGGGTGACTTCACGGTTATCCGCAAAAATATCCATTTTTCTCTTCGTTCTTCTTCATTTCACTCCATTTTTCTATGATGCATAAAATATTCCTATGCATTCATGGTTTTAAGAGTTTATTTTTCCATGTCATAGCTAGTTTGGAGCAACAATGGTAGATCGAGTGTACGGATAATCACGCATGGAGCCATGGCAAGGTGAGGAGTTCTAAAGGAGAAATGAGAGGAAGAAAATGGCTAAGTGTTGGATTTAAACTTTAAAAACATTAACATGGATGGGATAGGTGAAATTTTATGTCCCTGATGTCCTTGACCTTAGGGACATGAGGGACATCAATTTCCATGGTGGTCAAGGTGATGTCATGTGTCCTCGATCCGATGACAGGGGATTTACTTGAAAAATGCACTGGGGGCTGAACCGAGGTCACGTGGGTGTCCGAAGAATCCCCATAGCGGATGGGAAATTTTTCAAGGTTTGATGTCCCCCACCTCAGGTTCATAAGGGACATAAAATTCCACGATGGTCCTGGAGCTGACACGTGGCACCCGATCCGATGGTAGGGAATGCATGCTCCAAATAAGCACCCGGGGCTGAACTGTCAAGTCTGGAGGTCATATGAGGGTCCCAGAGGTCACATGAGGGCTGGGTGCATTTTCTAAGGGCTGATGTACCTGACCTTAGGGACTTTGGGGGCATGAAATCCCGCCAAGCTCCTGGTGCTAACACGTGTCCTCTCGAAAAAATGACTAAGTCCTGAACTGCCTTTGAGAGGGTAACTTGGAATGAAGATAACTTGAGCTCTCGATGGAATTTCTTGGTGAAATTTTATATGATCCTGACTAGAAATGGAATTTTTAATCCAATTATGTTGGTATAATGTCTTAATTTGACCATATGATTCCTAAAAAATGAATTTTTGATATGGGACTCCACTTATGCCTGAGAAAAACTACCTTCCAATCATATGCACCAAGGTGTTGTGAAAAATATTATTCCACCATCATCTAGGTCTTGGAATCCTCTTTCCGAATATGTTTTTTTACTTCCAACTCCATCCGGAGCTCTTGGAATATTCTTCTGAATTCCAACAACTATTTTAGGCCTATGTACCACCTAGGCTTGAGAACCTTGTTTTTCTCTCAAACTGCTCCAAGTATTTCAAAACTTCACAAAACATTCCAAAATAATTTCCATGATGTTTTAATGTATTCAATTCATGTCCATGTTTAATTTGGCCCTTATGTTCCACTCTACAGGGTTGAATCCAGTCCTGGGAAGGCCAATGATAGTCTTTCCCAATACTACCAAAAGATAACATCTTTTCAAAACTCCCTAAAATCACCTAGAGGGAATGATAAGAATTTCCTAAATCACCTAGGGACCAATTTGAAATCAAATAGAGGGTGATAAACTAATGAATTTGGCTTGGGGTCCTGGGAATGATAAAACATGACAATTTTGACATCTAGGTATAGTTGTCATGCTCAGAAATTGTCAATTTCCCTTTTACACATTTTCACGACAATAGCTAGCTCTAGATTGAGGACATGACATGGACTGAGTGCAGTGAAGACATGACATGGGAATCTAGAATCTCAATTTTAGACCATATAATTTGTTGACCAGTGCCTTATCCATTGGGCTCTATGGAGTCATGCACATCTTCTAGAAAGGAAGGTTAGAAGAAGGAAACACAAACACACAAAACGATAGAAATGAAACACACAACACACAACAAGAAGGGAAATACACACAATGGAAAGGGAAAAAAACCTATCATCACCTATGGTAAAAAGTGAGGGATAACCTACTTTCACTGAAGTACTTTTCATTTCTCAAAAGTTACCCATGAAGAGGCAATGTCGAATGATGATGTTCTACGAAGACGTTGACGGGTTCCAGAAAGTAGCCTCATTTCCTTAATTGTTTATAGAAGCCAAGTGCTTCCATTATTTTCCTTTTACTTTGTAGAAGTGATTCCATGTGCGCTTCTTGATGTTCTGGTCCTTGCTTGGAATTTTTATTACCTTCGTGTTCTTTAAAGTCGGTCTCATAGTGCTAGTTGCCTTTCATGTTTATCCATATAGCTGATTTTCCATTGAGCATATCATCGCTGCCCCGGGGCTGATTTTTGTTCAAAATACTTGAACCAGGCATATGCTCGTTGACATTTCTTCCATGAGAAACCTCAAACTTATCTATTTCCTTTACTCCACTACAAGGTGCTTGAGTACTGATAGAGGGATTAGGTGCAGCCTCATACTTTTCTTGTATGCCCATGGCATGAGTGAAGAGATCAAGAATCATCTCCGAGTCTTCCAAAACTTCTACTGTATCTAATAGTTCTTGCATAGAGATCTCATCATCTTGGGAATCACTGAACTCTAACGATCCTTCATCAAAAAGAGATTCATCTTCAAATGGGAATGAAAATATCTCCATTTCATTATTGCATCCATCAATCATTAGCTCTAGAGTGGCATCATATTTTTCATATTGCTTTATCTCGATGTGGCCAACCTTCGCACTAGTTAAGGCTTTCAAACCAGCTTCACACTTTTCTTGCAGATTTGTGGCTTGTATCAAGATCTTGAGACTGAGCTCAGATCTTGATTTCATCTGCAACTTCAAGCATTTCTTGTACGAGATAGTTCTTTCCCATTTCTCAAGGGCTCATTATATACTAGCTTGGTCTCTTCCTGGGTGACATAATCAAGGTATTCCTCATCTTCAAATGGAAATGAGAAAATTTCTTCATCACAGATAAGAATATAAGTTGTTTTTTCTTTTTGAAAATCTTCAAGAACCATATCATCTTCTTCATGGTTTGCATCATCCAGCATTTTGGGGCTGCCCTCTTGTAACTTGAATCTCATCAATGCTTCTTCAAAATCCAAATCTCTCAGGGAAGGCATGTCTGGCCCTATCAAAATGGGGATATCTTCTCCCTCCTCTATTGTCACCAAGTGATTCATCCACCTGGTATTTTGGTACAAAATGTTAGCTTCTGGGCTTCCAAACTTTTACACAGTGTACCTCATCTTTTTCTTAGGAAGTAATTTCTTCATGTCTCCCTTCACTGGTATGGTTGCGAATGACCAATTCATCTGAATTTTATCTCCCAAGTCTCAACAAAAACTTCTACTCAACAACATTCTGAATGAGGTTGGGACATCGGCTACCAAAATCATCACTGAAATTTTCTTTCCTAGAAATTTTCGAGAGACACTTATGCATCTTCAACCTTCCCTACAAGTGGGACCTTTTTCAACTCCAAAGAGTAACAAGAGCCACCAGGTGGACCCATGGTGAGTTTGAAAGATTTAGCAACTTTTAAAGGCATCACATTATCTAAGGCACCAGAATCTATTATGCAATTATTCAGTACATATTCTCCAACAAGCAGGGAGATGTAGAAAGTTTCAACTTTATCAATCTTTGATGCGCTTAGAGAAAGCATGTTTTGTGAGGGAGGTGAAGGTGAGATTGACAGTGTGCCTTTGGAACTAGAAGTTACAGCATTGGGTGTTAGAATACCACTCTTGATATACTGGACAAACCTCTCAAATTGTTCAGGATGAGTCTGCAAATATTCAATTTCAGTAATCTACACTTTGGCTTTGTTTGCATATTCTATGAAGTCAAAGGGAGTAGATGCGAACAAAGGGGGTGAAGGGAGTGCTTTTGGATTTAGGACAAGTTTGGAAGCCAGAGTATATTTTTGGGGAATGGAGGTTATTTTGAAAGGTACACTAGAAGCTTTTAAGGTATTAGATTTTACAGAGCATATTTATATTTAGGATTGGAAGAGACATCGAGAAGTTTTACTTGGGATTACGGGAGTCTTCTTACTTGCTACGGATCAAGATCTAACAATGTAGACTTCATGGAGGATGGAAGTGAATATCCTCAACTGATTATTTTATTTTTCGAGTCACCACGGGAGAATCATACACCTTTTATTTTTCAGCGGTGGAGGGAGATGATTTTTTCTCGGATTGTGAACGAGTGAATACCATGCATGAGAAACTAGGTGCATCTTCTTCATCTTCTTCATCACATCCAAAATACTCATAGAATCTGATTTGTGCATCATTCTCAAACTAATCACTTTCTTGGACATCGCCACCTTCACTTTCTTATTCAAACTCTCCTTCACTTTATTGAAATTTGAAATTTACGTTCATGGGTGGGGCCTCCAAGGTGATCCTTTGGGGTGCTCCCACAATCTAATTTCTGTTGCTTCTTTAAGAAGAAACTCATTCAAGTAATTGACTCTTCAAAGAGGCCATTTCATTCACCAACTTTTACGGTGATGGATTAGTTCTCTCATCTTCGAGGATGTTGGGTCTTTCCCTTTGATGGATTCTTTATCTTTCCAGAGAGGATGAGATTTTCATCTAATTCAATGGCCCTCCTTTGTGCTTCTACAATGTTCCTTGGTTGAACTCTTCAGAGGAGAAATCCTACCTCTGGTGATTAAGCATTTATGAAGAATATTTTGATATTATTCTGAGAGGGTGAATCTTCTTCCAAGTATCCTACGAAGCAACCGTTTAAAATGAGCCACAAAGTCTCTCATCGTTTCACTTTCTCCTTTCCTCATTTGAGCCAACTGCACCAAGAGGTCTTGACAATATTCAGTTGATTTAAATCTTTCCTCGAAGGTAGCCTTGATGTCATCCCAACCAGTGATGGATCGGGAAGGTAGGAGGTAGAACCATTCTGCTACTTTTTCTTGGAGGGACTCCATGAACAATCTTATAGCAACATCTTCATGTTGGACACCAAGAATTCCACATGATGTCGTGAAAGCAGCAATGTGTTCTTCAGGATGTTGTGTGTTGTCACCTTTGAAATTTGGAAATTTCTTATGGGAACCCATTGGTAGATCATGGAGAGGTGGCTCAAGAGCAAGCGGGCCCATATTCCTTCCCCATGGAACAATGGGTTGAGGTATTTCTTCTTCATCTGCCATTTTCGTTTCTACTTCTGCTCTTGCTTCTATGAATTCTTCTTCAAATTCTTCTTCTTCGGGAGCTCAATGCTCAATGGTGGTTGAAAAATGGGAGAATTTGAAGGTGGAGTATCCACAGGAGTTTTGATAGGATTACCGGTGAACTTCATGAAGATTCAGATGGAGAGGAGGCTTGAGAGAAGAAGTATGGGTTATCTCTAATTCATTCTTGCTGATTTTGTGAAGCCTCGAAATTGAAATCATCAACACCTCTCGACCTGATCAACCTAGTGTGTCTTCCTTCAGCTAGCTTGTTGAAATTCTTGAAGTGGGAATATGAAAAGACACATGTAGAAATCAGTAGTGTAGCCTTCAGCAATGGACTTTCATGAAAACTCTTTTCTTATGAATTTTTTTTATGATTTTAAGAACTTGCAGTCGTATATTGGGTGCAGATGTTGATAAATATGCCCCATGGTGGGCACCAAAATCTGTTGCCAAGAAAAAAATTTGGGTGGAAAAACTTATGGATTTCTTACCAACGCTTTGGGAATCTAATTCCCTCTACTTAACCAGGGCCAATGTCGTATGTGCATGCGTGAGAAAGTGTGGATTTCTGTGGTGGTCTTTCAACCGAGGATCCAACAAGGGCACTCCACTGACCCTACAGTAAAGCTGAAATCTCTTACTAGGGAAGTCTTCATCTATAGAGCGGGAAAGGGGAGTGAGAAAAGAGGTAGGAGAACTAATGCTGCAGGTAGAAAATCAAATTCCTGCACACACACTAGTTAGAAACTTCAACATGTGCATTTATCAGAAGAAATAACTCTCCGAATAGCAACAAGACCAAATAGAATTCACCGATCACCAAGTATTAAGGAACCCCTTAGTCAAAGAAAGCTAGAAACTCCTTCTTCTTGTATTGATTGCTCAAATCAAAGTTGTACATAATGTGGGAATGGAAGAAATTTGAGAGGGGAAGAGAGTAGAAGAAAATGGCTATCTCCTTTGCTTTCTCTAGGTACAATGCACTATTGAGTCTACAAGATCAATTTCCAACCCTTTGAAATGGGAATGGATTTATAATTTATAGAATAGAATATGACTCTTCATCTTCCTCATGACCTTTCAAATAACTTAATATGATTTAAGACTGTTCATATTCCACTTTAAATATTTAAGTCCCTTTTATAATAACAAGGTGACTTAATTTACATTATGTTTCTAAAGTCACTTTTAAGTGACTTAAAGGTATATCAAAAAGTGTAAACCCCAATGAAGAATTAGAAAATTTGAAAGTGAGAGAAAGTTGGGGGGAAGAGGAGAGAGAAATAGAGAGAGAAGAAGAAAAGGATATGTCTCCCAATGAAGTCTGTTGATCCTCATTGATGGAAAGCTCCAAATGCAGTGAAGTTCTTAATGTCCCATTTTGCCAAAACTACCCTTTGAGTGTGACTTACTATTTTTAGTAAATGTTCATTTATACTATTTTCTACCCCAGATAATCATTCTAGCCTTTTGGAGATCTTCAGTGCACACTTCTCTTTCCATAGCCACTTTTGATGAAGACTTGCCAAAATAGCAAGCATGTATAGGAAAACTTACTATTTTTAGAAAGTGTGTTTCAAGTACTCGATTTGCGATGGAACATACTTTCTTGGAATATTCTTGTCATTACAATCACACCCTCTAAATTTCACATAGTTTTTCCCACTAGAATGCCTGGAAATAAATTTTGAAATTTTGACCTGGCAGTGGCTTTGGGCGCAGAGCTATCATGGCGGCCATTGATGGAGCTCCAAATTTACAGGTCTATTTTTGTCTCTTGTTTGAAATGAAAACAACTCCATTGTGATAGGTTTTTCATTTGGAACTCATGTGTAAGTTTTCAGCTCGTTTCCATCGCCGAAATGATGGGAAATTCGACGAATGTTAGCCAGTGCATGAAGTGAGGGTTTTGATGGAGCAAATGATTCTAGACACCATTTGACCTCTTGTTTTTGGATCTTGATCACCTTGAAAATTGAGGAATTTTGCAAAAGACGGTATCTCGATCCAACTTGTATCTTGCAATATATGAGGATTTTTCGATCGGGTGACTTCACGGTTACCTAGCAAAAAATCTCCATTTTTCTCTTTGTTCTTTGTCATTTCACTCCAATTTTCTATGAGGCCTAAATATTTCTGTGAATTCATGGTTTTAAGAGTTTATGTTGCCATGGTGGAGCTGGTTTGGAGCAACAATGGTGGACCGGGTGTCTGGACAATCATGCACGAAGCCATGGCAAGGTGAGAAGTTGTGAAGGAGAAATGAGAGGAAGAAAATGGCTAAGTGCTGGATTTAAACTTTCAAAACATGCACATGGAGGGGCTAGGTGAAATTTTATTTCCTTGATGTCCCTAACCTTAGGGATGTGAGGGACATCAATTTCCACGGTGGTCAAGGTGATGTCATGTGTCCTCAATCCGACGGCAGGGGATTTGCTTGAAAAATGCACACAGGGGTGAACAGACGGTCACATGGGTGTCAGAAGACTCCTCATAGGGGTTGGGAATATTTTTAAGGTCTGATGTCCCCACCTTAGGTGCATAAGGGACATCAAATTCCACGGTGGTCATGGAGCTGACATGTGGCGCCCAATCTGACGGTAGGGAATGCATGCTCCAAATAAGCACCGAGGGCTGAATGTCAAGTCTAGAGGTCATATGAGGGTCCCAAAGGTCACATGAGGGCTGGGAACATTTTCCAAGGGCTGATGTACTTGACCTCAGGGACGTCGGGGGCATGAAATCCCGCTAGGCTCCTGGTGCTGACACGTGTCCTCTCAAAAAAATGACCAAGCCCTGAACTACCTTTGAGAGGGTAACTTGGAATGAAAATAACTTGAGATCCTGGTGGAATTTCTTGGTTGAATTGTATATGACCAAGATTGGAAATGGAATTTTTAATCCAATTATGTGGGTCTCATGTCTTAATTCGACCATATGATTCTTAAAAAATCTGATATTTTATCTGGGACTCCACTTGTGCCTGAGAAATACTGCCTTCCAATGATATGCACCAAGGTGGTTTGAAAAATATTATTTCACTATCATGTAGGTATTGGAATCCTATTTCCTAAGAAGTTTTATTTTACTTCCAACTCCATCTAGAGCTCTCGGAATCTTCTTCTGAATCCCAATAGTTGTTTTAGGCCTATGTACCGCCTAGGCTTGAGAACCTTTTTTTTCTCTCAAAGCGCTCCAAGTATTTCAATACTTTCCAAATCCTTCCAAAATATTTTCCATGATGTTATAATGTATTCAATTCATTTCCATGTTTAATTTGGCCCTTATGTTCCACCGTAGGGGGTTGAATCCAATCTTGGGAAGGCCAATGATAGCCCTTCCCAATACTACCAAAAGATAACATATTTTCAAAACTCCCTAAAATCACCTAGGGGAATGAATAGAATTTCCTAACTCACCTAGTACCAATTCGACATCAAATAAAGGGTGAAAAGACTAATGGATTTGGCTTAGGGTTCATGGGAATGATAAAACATGAAAAAATCAACATCCTGGGTATAATTGTCGTGGTTTCGAAATTGTCAATTTCCCCTGTTACCCATTTTCATGACAACAAGTGATAAATTTATGATTAGAGAAATAAATTCACGATATAAAAATCACAACCAAAGAAATATATTGTATTCTTCACATCGAACAAGTCGAGAAAGATTGATATTTTTTAATCAGGTTATGTCTAGTTCTATATCATTTGAAAATAAGTATGATGATGAAGTGTTGAATATTATGTTGAACAAAGTTGACAATTAAAATGTAGAAGCACAAGCATACCACAATATGTGTTCGAGAGACAAGGGCCTTGTAGTTATTGAAAATGTGGAACGTGATAAGGAATTGGTATGTCTTACTTTGGATTTTCAAGTATTATTTTAATTTTTAAAAATTTACTAATTGTTTTTCTCTTTTAAAATTCATTCAAAGTACAAAAATTTGAAAAATGAGGCTGGTGTGCTTGATTTGTATTTATAAAGCGCTTGGAAAAGTGTAAAGGTAGCAGTTGAATTGAAAAAGAATCTTTTTATCTTAAACAAGAAGAATAATAAAAGAAAATGGAATGGATCCAAAGATAATATTGAAGAAGCATACAAAATAGGATCCAACATTATTGTCTACTGATGATGTGGACAATCTAGAAAAAGAGATTGTTTCAGATATTGAAGTTGATGCAAAGGATCTGGTTCATTTAGGTGTTGTAAAATAAATTTCTTTAGTGCAAGAGAAAGAATCACATAGAGAAGAATCTTCTCAAGGATGAAGCTACAGAAAACATTGTGAAATTATAATTGTTGTTGAAGAATATTTTTATAAAACTATTTCAAATTATATGACAATATTGAAAGTTTCAAACTTTAATCAATGTGGATTGTGGCGTTTTACTTTTACTTTTGTTATATTGTGCAAAAGCTATTCAAACTGATTCTGAATGTGACTATTATTCTTGATTGTATTTGATATATTTATTACATGGTACATTACTGATTATTATCATTTTCAAATACTTTTTCAACAGAATAGTGAACTACAAGTAGCATTTATATTTCAAAGAACAAAAACTAAAATTATCTAAAAATATTGGCAACTAAAAATTTTATATGGTGTTTTATATGTACTATATTCATGCGTAAGACTAAAAAATAGTGAAAATTCTCCAATAATGGAATTATATTTTTTCATTTTAAAGACAACAAAACAATAAGTATGACACATTTAAAAAATATAAACAGTAAACACATTGCAACATTGAAAATATTATTCAAAAATGAATAGGCATATAACAAAAATAACAATATACATAATTATAATCTGAATCCTGATATGAAATTTTCTTTCTTGAATAAAAATGTACAGTCATTCTTCTTTATTCAATATCAGCTAGATCAAATGTAAAATTATCTTGAAAACTTTGTTGCCCAACACTTTTATCTAATGCAATAGAACAATAAGTGACACATTTAAAAAATCTAAACAAGTAAACACATTGCAATGTTGAAAATATTATTCAAAAATGAATAGGTGTATTAAAAAATAAAAATATACATAATTATAATCTTAATATTGATATGAAATTTTATTTTGAATAAAAATTTACAGACATGCAAACCACAAATTAATGAGCTTTTACATCAATGAAAACACTCTAACTCACTCATGCCAACAATATCCCCTTTTGTCATTGATGGAAAACCACACATTTCTTCTCCCCTTTTACATTAATGAAAAAGTATGCATGTATCATATGATCTTAAACTTATTCAGCATAATATGATCCCCTCTTGGTTTGAAACATTATCTAAACTCATCATTTAGATTCAAAAACTTGTTTTACCTTCCTTGACTATGTTTTTAGCTTCTTTCTCATCATGGAAACAATATAGATCCCCTTGGGAAGATGCTCATTAAAGATTTCACACATGCCAAATGGAATTCTGAACATTAATCATCATTACTATCACCTATTCATACCATTCTCAACTAAGTAAATCATTAAATTAATTATCTCTACCATATATTGATTGTAAAAACTCTTAGGGATGAGATCCCTAAAACAGACCTTCAGTGGAAATTAGTCCAAATTTTTCCATCCATGAAAGCCCATACAAAATATAAGACACCTTTTATACTACCCCCTAGGAGTCATTCTATCTCAATCTAACTGAAAATACAAAAATCAAAGCTCATACCTAGGCATAGTTAAAGGTTGGTTGGTTGGATTGTTGTAAGGTGTGTTATCATTTTGACTCAATAAGCTGGTATGCATGCAAAGAATGAATTATTGACACCTTACAATCCTATTAGATGGTCATTACCATCTCCCGCTTCCTCAGAGGATCCTCATATACCTATATCTTACTATTTCTCAACTTCATAATGTATTTCTCATTGGTTAATGCATTCATATAACCATAATATAAGAAATAAACAATACTAGCCTTGAAAAATACTTAGCTTCACTTATAAAGATGATATAGAGTCATTATCTTCCCTAAAAATATGTAATCATATAAGAACACCATAACTATTATGCACATGCCATGATAGTACCTTCATGACCTTACATTTTTTTATCAAATTCATGAATGAACTTAAATAACATACCTCAAATATATGACTCGCACCATCATTTTAGTTCGTCATCAATCCTTCTTCGTCATTTTAGTCTTGTAAAACATATTTTTCTTCCCATATTATTTCTCAAGACACTAGTTTTTTCCTTAATGTGCACACATAGTCATGTAGCCATGTTTGTCAATCTTGAATAACATACCTTTTTCACCTCCACAGATCTAGTCATGCATTGTGTAGTTCCATTTCCTCTTCCAAATTACATAGAAACACTAGATACACCTCAACCATGATTCAAGGACCAACACCACATCATATGGAATCGTATAGTTATTTACAGGATTTGCAACATAGTTATGAATTAAAAAAAAAAACATACCTTAATTCAAATTCACTTCATAGAGTTTCAAAGACCTTCATCAAGTTTTGATTCTTCATTCTAGGAATGGATAGCCTAGAAAAATATCTTGATAGTCTTCACTCCTACTTTATACAATACCATAGACTCCAAAATCATTTATAGGCTTGATAGTTGCATAACAACTAAGATGCTAACTTATGATCCTGACAACCCTAAAATTGTTTCATATCTCTACATATAATCTTTATGATACACAAACACTTGGAATATCCCTCAAATCGTAGCTCAAAATTCAAGACACATCATATGGAATAGTTAATCTCATAACCACACCTAGAGATCACCATATAACCTACTACAGATGGTCTGATCAAGTCATCATGTTAGATGACTAACTTGCTTCATGAATCTAGAACCCTTGTCATACAACACTACCTAAACCAACTTCTTCAATAGCATGATTATCATATTTTTCCACTATGACAATACACCTACATCTTTAGACCACTCAATCACATCAAACATACAAATTTGGAGCTTATATCCATGCATAGAAACTTACAAAACATACCTTCTTAGCTTACTAACTTGCTTCATGAATCTAGCACCCTTGTCATATAACACTACCTAAACCAACTTCTTCAATAGCATGATTATCATATTTTTCCACTGTGATAGTACACCTACATCTTTAGACCACTCAAGCACATCACAAAAACAAATTTGGAGGTTATATCCATGCATAGAAACTTACAAAACATACCTTCTTAGCTTTTAAAGTCTTGATCATGCTTCAAATTTCTTCTAGTTACCTTCATGATGGATAAAATTTCTTGATGAACCACAAACATGAATCAAGTGCTAAAGAAACACCTTGTAGATTCATTCAGCTTTTGAACATACTTGACAAGCATGTTTCACCTTATATCTGATGATTTGATTAAGTCATCATATTGAATGACTTTCACTTTATGAATCTAGCATCCTTGCACCATGATAGTGCCTAAAACATTCTCAAGCTAGATTAAAATCCTTAAAAAATATAAGGAACATACCTTGACACCATGAATATACTTTTAAAATGTCAATATTCAAATAAATCATCTCCCCATTCTCACAATGCTTCATATGGGTGATTATGAGTCTAAGATCCTCAGAGACACACACTTGTATAGTGAATCTAGAAGAACATATTGAAGAGGTCCTAAGCCCTCTTTGACACCTAAAACTCACCTCTTTCCTCTTGCTTCTTATTTTTACCCTGAGAATATTCTTTTATTTCTTCCATATATACTTTTGGTGTGACTCTATTGTTCATTTTATCTCATATGACCTATTGTTCTCTTATTCTTTACTTTAGGGTTCTAAAATATCATGAATTTACTTGTAGGACCATAAAAATTACTAGATATATGTCGAAACTTGTTGAAACTAAATCACACCACATCATTCTTACCTCTAAAATATTGAAACTAAAGCACACCACATCACTCTTACCTCTGAAAGATTTATTTTTCCAATCTTGACTTGATGGTTCATATAGAAAATATTTGGTAGTGTTTCCCTTCTCTTGACAATTACCATATTCCTTGATTTATCTTTCCTAATATCCTTCCATGGATTACCATCTCTAACAAATTTCTTAAATTCCTTTTCTCTATGTCTAAAGCCATTAAAATGAAACAATAACCATTAAATGATATTTCTTACCTTCAAGCATTAGGTTTCTAACATATTTCATATTCACATTGTCTTTGATATCCTTCTACTCTTATTTAGTCTTGATCCTTGGAGAAATGTCTTCTTGCATCACCTCTTTTCCTTTGAGGTCTTATTTAAACCCAAACCTATCTTCTCACTTAAAAACCTTTGACTTTAACAATATCATCAAGACCCTTAGTTATCTTTTCAAACTTTTGGAATGATTTATCCCTAATAAATGCATCAGATAACTCCCCTTAAGAAATATCACCTCTTCTTCTTTGGATTGCAAGCTTAAAGTCATGGATTTCATATGAATTTCTAGCATTTTTTTATCTCATCAAGATTTTTTCTGTCACATCTCAATGTTTCTCTTCCAGGTCCTAAATCTTTGTATCATTGTCCTTGACTTAATATATTAGTTTCTTCTTGTTATTTTTAGCATGTTTCAATTAATATTGAACACACACTAATTCAATCTCAAGTTCATCTCCTTTTGACCTTCATCCTCATATTGCATGTTATCACCAAACAATATTCAACTATCACTCCATGAGCTCATATAATATTTGGCTATGAATAATACCTCATCACCTACATCATTATTCTCAAATTTATAATCAAAATTAGAGATACCATCACAACTACTTGCTTTAGATGAACAAGCTTCTTCCTTGAGTACAAAATCTTCTTGAAATTATTCTTATTGTTAAACCTTTTGAAATTATTTTTTATCTTTCTCAAACATGTGATTATTCTTGTCATGGTCTTCATCATGCTCATGCTCATCATGGTCTTCCTCATTTTTCTTGTGAGGGAATTTTTTTAGAAAAATGACATCTCTTACAACAATTAAAGCATTTGAAAGGTAGATTCCCATTATATTCACTGATCCAACCTTCAATCTTATAACAATCATTGTAAAGAGTTCTTCATCATCAATCTCAGGAGAAACATCATCTTCCTTAACCTCCTTTCCATTTTTCTTAATTTCAACATTAAAAGTAATCTTCTTCTTAACTATTTTAGAGTCAAAAATCCTCATCTCATATGTAGTGAAGGTTCCATATATCTCATCCATTATCAAGATCTTAAAATCCTTGGATTCTACAATGGCAGACACTTTAGAATCAAACTTAGGAGTTAGATACCTTAATACCTTTTATACCACAACTTATTCCTTCACTTCTTCACCTAGTCCTTTCATGGTGTTGATAACCTTATCAAATCTAAGAAAATATGTAGCAATATACTCCTTTTCACTCATCTTCAATCCTTCAAACTGATTTCTAAAAGTTTGGATTTTAGTTATTCTTACCTTGGAATATCCTTCATAAATGACCTGAATTTTCTCCCACATTTTCTTTTCTAATGTGCAATGCATGACTATCACAATTTTAGGTTTAGCTAGACCACACATGATTACATTAATAGCCTTAGATTTTTCACTATAATTTTCCTATTTGTAGTAGTTGTTATAGAAGTTTTAGGAACATTATATCATCTAACACATATTTACAAATATCAAACCCTAAATACATGATGTGAGTCCTCATCTATATACTCTAAAAAACATAGTTTATCTCATCAAACAAGGATGCCTTATTAGAATAAGTGCCACTCTGTTGAGTTGCCATTTTAGTGTTTCAAAGGATCTCCTTTAAAGTGATTAAACTTCTCCAAAATTAATTCTCGATACCAATTGTTGGAATAACAAGGGACTGAGAGGGGGGTGAATCAATGCTTCAATTTTTACCTTCAATCACTTAAGCTTGTGTTAACCATTAACATTCAACCATGCATTGAATCAACCATGAAAACATGAACATGAATAAGAGAGAGTTACACAATACATAATATATTTAAGTGGGAAATCCTCAAGGGGAAGAAAACACACTGAAACTTTTGATTATATTACTCATACCAAAATAATTGCATGAATATGACACATCACACAAGATTTGTTTAGTGAAGAACCCACTTCATAATGATAATTCACACCCTTAAAGCCTTCTTGATATTACTCACAATAAATGACTTGTATGAATATTACTCATCACACAAGTTTTGAAATAGAATACCAGTAATAATGTGTTGCTTACACAACTGATAGTGATCACAAAATCCATCTTATACACCTTAAAACCATCTTCAAATTCACATTCTACTACTCTCTATCTTTCTCAAACTTGGACTAAAATATTCATCACTCTTCAGACATTCACACACTCTCTTAGTTTTTTCTTGATCCTTTTAAACCTCTTTCACTCTCTCAACTAGCTCATACTTTTTCCTCTCACAACACTTGTTAAAAAATGAACCATAAATGAAATTTTATACATTATTCAATTCAAAACATAACAAATTCAGTCATGACCATTATAATTTGGTAATTAAAATTAAAAATATACCTAAAAATCATATATATCATCAACATGGACCCATATAGGTCATAAATGCACCAAAACATGTGACAAGACCAACTAGGCCCAAAAACAAGCAAATTCTCCTTCACCAAGTACTTTAATACCTCCTAGAGATTCATACTACTTTTTCATGCCTCCAAATTCTTTAGACATGTCCATGATCTCCAATAAACAACATATATCAGCTCAAAAGACTCTACATCATCCATTCTTCTCACTTCACCACCTAGTAGGATTGTTTCCTACTCAAATCAGGCACTTCTAGGAACCAGTATTCATAAATGGAGTCCAAGATCACACCAAAACAACTAAAATATTCCATGTAACCACTCATTAGAAATACAATAACCTTTATAACACTTATAAGCATTATATACCTCATGAAATAACCAACAAAGTAAATGGAACAACTTCTCCTCTTCAGCAAACTAAATTGCCCATGAACCAATTTTGAGATGATACCTTCTTGCATAATTATTTTAAATTTTAAGATCTCTAAATTCATTCATATGGAAATAAATTCATACATATTCACTTTTAATGATATCCATCATCAAATAAGCCAAAATAATGGTCTTTCGGACCAACCTTTAGACCAAACCCTATTGTCCAGAACAAGTCAAACTAGGTCAAATTACAATCTTATTCATGCCACCTAATCACACTATTAAATATAAACCAAAACATGAAACATGTCATAAATGATGTCTAAAATACCTCTCATGCTCATTATCCTTATCATATTAGGCCATACATGCCCAAGAACACTCATTCACTATGAATGTTAAAACTACTTTTTTATCCCAAAAACCAAGCAACATGTTTTGACATGCAGTAATCAAATCACTAAGCCTGAGATATTAAATCACTCATAACATGTATCATAACTCTCATAGATCTTAGGATGCTACATTTATCATATGGTCTAATGGAAACTTGAGGGTAAATCCTTCTTTCCTAAAAATGATGGCATTTAAGTGGGTCTCACTAAGTTTCATGATCTAAAATCACCACCATCTAAAATATGGGAGAGTAATCTATATCATCCAATCATCATATTTTATGATATAATCCATTTTGGTCTCAAACAATGAATGTTTCCTCTATCGCTATCAAACTAGGGTTTAATAAGGTTTTGACCTTCTTACCTTCTTAACATTCATTCATAAAATATAGGTCCTCATTTAATGTCATGAGAACTATAAAAAATTATTATCTCCATGATCCATCATCCCTAAATAGATTAGGTTCCCATGCAAATGTTACACGTGTCACCAAATCCATTTATTTTATATCGATCTAGAAAACATGCTTCTAGAACCCTATTTTCTCAAAATACTACATCATACCAAATTATCATCATGTTGACTTGAAATTTTTTTACACATATGACACCTATTTACATCATCTCCAATCATAATTTTATATGAAATAGGTATACATATTCACCACCACTAGGAATTTCATGACTAGGCCTTGGGGTTTTACATAGTTTAGGCTATAACCAAGTTTATAACACAAAACCAAATCATGAAACCTCTTATAAATGCATTTTCATATTGAAAATGATGTGAATCACATTTTGAGTGATTCCATTAGTGAGATTAAAATTTTCAAGTAGAAAAATTGGTTGGTTTCTTCCAATGCTCTGAGACTCTAGGTCCCTCTTATTGAATGATACAACTCCATTTATTTTGTGTGAATGAAAATTAAATATGTGGGTGGACTAGAGTTTGGGGATATAATAGGAAACTCCACTAAACTGTGGAAATTATTACAATTTATTGTAAGGGAGGAATTTACTGAGAAGGTGGGAAAGGGGGTGGGAAATAAGGAAGGGGGATTAATATTACATATAAAAACCAGATGTGTGTAAAGATTAATGATAGAATTTCAAAAAACATATTTATAAGTAAAATAAATTTGTTACTAACACCAAGAAAAGATATAATTATGAACATAAAGTCTCATTTATTCCCTCATCAAGAAAAGAAATAATCTTCTTTCTTATTTATCGATACTTTGGAAAAGTTGTACATAAAGGAGAATTGAAGAACATATGAGAGGAAGAATAGAGGAAATGTGATATCTATTTTTTTTTTTCAAAAGTATTTATCTACTCCTAAACATACAAAATTGGAAACTCTTAAGAATGAGGGTTCCATTACAATTTATAGATTTGAGAAAGACTGTTCATCTACCTCCCACATGACTTTTCATTTTTCTCTCACAACATGTGACTTTTAATATTATTGGGAATAGAATTAAGTTCCCTTTTATTAATTAAGGGTGAATTAATACATTTCTAACTATAATCACATTTAAATGAATAATAAAAATAGGGAAAAGCAAAAATTAAAAGTATAACCCCCAAAAAATAAATAGAACATGAAGGAGGAGGGTGAAGGGAGAGAGAGAGAGAGAGAGAGAGAGAGAGAGAGAGAGAGAGAAGATGAGAGGTAATTAGGTTGATGATGATTTCACCTTTACTAATTTTTCCTTTTTGTCTAAAATAACATTTCAAAGCTCGCTAGAAATATTTACACTCCCTTGAAGTCATTATTGTACACCGGGACACTTCATGTGTAACTTTATCCTCATGAGGAATGTGGACACAACTCAGGGACTCAAGCCAACCATCTGATATGTCATTGATATTATTGCTTTTAGTGAACAAAAATAATGTTTCTCTGTAATTTTGAAATTATGGCTCGAATCTCAGATAGAGACTCCAATATATTTTCATTGAAAGAGAAGGAGTACGGGATTTCTTTTGATGTACTCCTCAAAAGGTTTCAATAACTATTTGTGGAAGTTGCTCTCATCAATTATGGGAACTCCAATATTTTACATCCTAGTGTTGAAATTTTCTTTATATTAAAGAAATGTTCCTTATTTGAGTCTAAAAAATTAATATATTGATTCAACATTTCATATCGAGAGTAAATATTCCTCACCCATACATTGGACAAGTCCTCATATAGATAATTAAATACTTTCATGCTTATCAACACATGAGAGTGAACATCTCCCATATCCATCACAAAAAGATGAAATTGGTCAAAATGTTATTTTTCCTTTTAAAACCCTTCCCTTTGCATATATACTTTTTTTGGTAGTGGTCTTTGCACATGTACATATAGAGATATCATTCCTAAAATAGTACTTTCCCTTTATCTATGATCATGCTCACCCATTTTTGCTAGATCTTCCTTACATGGTGAATCCCTGCATATTTTTGACAAACTCTAGATTGAAGCTATTGATTAGTGGAAATTATTCAATTGGGATAAATGAAGGAGAATTGGGAGCATGAAATGTTGCATATACAAGGAGAGTGTACACACGTGGTCTTCTAATTGATTAATTTTATATTTGTATTATTGGTTCATCGTGAGGATGCGAGTGGAAGAATCATTAAACATATGTGCATCTCCATCATGGGTGGTTAGGCCTAAGATAATGCTTGCTCATCTCATATTAAATAGTGTTATTTCTTGAATAGGCTTGATTACCTTTCGTCGGTCTAACTACTTCTACATACTAATTTCCCATGGAACCACTGAAAAAGTGAGAAGCTTCTTGAGAAAATGTTTTCTTATTCCCTTTGACCAATAATGATATCATTTATAAATCGGGTATCGTCACCTACTAAAATTTGAAATCCTCTTTTATGATCATCTATTTATGAATCATCTCATCTATTTTGGGCTTGTAACATTCCCATTTTAAGACTTTAGAAACAAGGATTTTTTTTACATAATGTTATCTATTCTAAATCATAATTTAGAAAACACATTCCAATGCCAAACTATCTCATAACATAAAACCATATGCAGTTGTAATGACTCGGTGGAACACCGATCTCTCATTTCATGAATCGGCACAAAACTGATCTCTCATGTTATTTAATAATGTGTATACCAAGTATACTTGGTTCCTTTACCCTATAAGGGGTACTCAAGTGTTTATGTTTAAGAGCCTATCTAAATATTTGTTACTAATATTCATCTAAAATCCCACTTCTTAAACTAGGTGACATAGGAAAACATAACTAGTAGTTTATGATAATTTAGCCTAAGATTTTAAACAAGTTTATCATGTTTGCATTACTAGATGGCATACTCCTCAAATGAAATAATTCTTTCACCACACTTGAAATATTATCTAGATTGGTCTTTACTAACTACTGCAATCCCACTTGATTAAAATTTTAACCCTAGACAAGGTTATCAACATGCCCTAGGGTGGATGGCTACTCACGGTGAATAAGGGTACATAGACATACTCAATCAAATTAAATTGATTGGGTGTTTATAGTTATCCTAAGTTAATGTGAGCTGACCCTGACACTAGATCATGTCCCTATCTCTACATAGCAAAGAACCATGATCCAGTCAAGAACTTATTTTAGTCTAGTTGAACAAAATTTGTGGGGTATTGAGACATGTCAACTACAAATAGTATCCTCAAATGACTCCTGTCATTATGAAGGTACTACATTTCAGTTGGTGTGTGTCAACATCCAACTAAGTTTCCTCATCTGGACAAACATACCTTAGATTGAAATTTAATATCTTATTAATCACTTCATTACAGATTAATTATAACAACCTTGCTTATTTAACTAGGTTCTTTAATGTATAAAGTTACATGTTATAATTGTATTTGTGGTAAGTGTGCAGATAAAATATGCTTCCTAACCCATTTATTTACAATATTTAGTTTATCATTTAACCAAAACAACTTGTATTAAGAAATGACATATAGAATTTGTAGTTATAAAGGTGTGTGAATTATTTACTTTTAATTTAAGCTTTAAGGAAATATGCATAAGGAAGCACACATGTAACCATTTACCCTAATGTTCATTATCATTTTATAAAGTTCATAACTTAGGTCATAATGAATGATTTCAAGGGTATTTTCCCCTTTTTCCAATGGCATGGGCTAATGCACATTTATGAAAACTAAATTTCCTATGTTCCATATATAGTCAAATTGTATATTATAAATTATAATCAAGGTTCAATACACATATATCCATGTAATTCAATTAGAATCCTTTTGTAATGGTAGAGTATCTTCTTAAGATTGTCAACATTATAAGATGCATCTCTCCTAGAGAAAAATAATTCAACTAACTCAAATTCCTACCCCAACCATTCCATATTATTCAAGTATATTTACTACCCTCATTTATTAGATTCATACATATCAATTCAGCTTAATTCATGCTAAGAAGGTATTACAACAAGTATCAACTATAATCAACACATATTTTATTCATCAAGGAGGAGTTATACATTCACTAAATCCAAAACATTTTAAATAATACAAAATGTAAAAACAACAGTATCTAACCAATTCTTATTACAAATTTCTCTTCCAACAAGTGAATCTCATGTAATGAGTCCAAATTTCATCATAATAAATATATAATTCCCTTAATAAAATAAATATAACTTTATATATGTATTTCTCCTTTCATCTTTTATGAAGTCCATCTACAAATTTCTAGCATGGAGTCGAGTTCATTGAATTGGCATGATAAACACTATATTATTAAACTATTATGCATTTAACTAACTATTTCATAAAAAGAACTATTTTGTTTTTGAAACAATCCTAAAAACACAATCATAATAAAAGAAAGACTCAACCAAAAAAGTACAATCAAATTAGGAGAGATATATATATATATATATATATATATAAGTTTCAAATCAAAATTAAGGTTTGTCAATTAATCTATCAACCTTTACTTTCCATCATAAAATTATTTCATCATACAAAATTTAAAAGTAGAGATAAAGAAGAATTATCATTTCATCTTAACCATACCATTACTTTTGTGTAACCCATTTAAGTTCCTTCAATCAGCTAAACCTATTTAATAGAAGAGTATAAGATACATAAAACTATCTTTAAAACTTAATTCAATAGTTTGTGTAGTAATAAACATTTCCTACCATCTAACTATCACATCATCTCATATTCATCCTAAGGTTTAAGATGTCATAAATCATAAATAAGATCATATGAATAAGTAATGAAACTAAATCATTGTAAAAATTAATGTAACCCCAATTCAAGCATCCTAAAGTCTAGGCTCAGAATCAGAAATCAAATCAAGTTAGAAGTTAAAGACAACATAAATCAGACCTCATCAAAAGCATAAGATTAATTATAACTAGAAACAAGCTAACAGTCAGATCCTATACAAGATACACCATCATTACCATAACATTAAAAAAGAGCATATTGGTTTAAGTTTAAACTAATTAAGACTTGATACTCCTTCTAAGTATAACGTAAAACTCTATTTTTGTTGTAAAGACACTAACACATTTAGACCAACACTAAGATAGAAAGTGATTTAAGCTTAAATAGACTTGAGAGGAAACAACAACTTAAAACTCATTGAACATTTCACTTATCTTGAGGTTTTTTAGTCTCCTTATTAATTCAAACTTAAAAGAATAAGAGTAAAATTTCTCATGAAATGAATAATGGAAGGTATAGAATAGATCCCATATGAAGTTTTCACTGACAGGTTTCGTCACTATGAAGAATAATTCTCCAAAGAATAAAGCAATGACCAAAAAAAGATTCACCCAAGTCCCGAATGGGTTGAGTACCAAAAGAATAATAGTAAAAAGGAATGTAGAGCAACATTTAACCTTTACCTTTATCATTTCAAAAGAGACATGTTTGAAAGACTTGATTCCCTTAAGGATAAGCAAGTGAATCTTTTCTTAATAGCCTAGAGAAGAATGGGAAAGTAGAATAGTTGGAATTATCCTAAATAGACCTCCAAATAACTCTAAACCCTCAAAAAGAAAACAATTAAGCATTAGAACATTACCTCCATAAGAGAAAGAATTCCAAAACCATTAATAAAATCTACCTCTATCAAAAGATATGGCACCGGGTTCAAAAACCCCTAGGGATTTAGGAGATCATGCCAATAAAACATACAACAAGACTAAGTCATCTAACACTATTATGTAGTCCTTAGTACCTTTAACTAAATGAGCAAACAACTAACTAGTACCCAAAAAGATTTTCCAAACTTAAACACAAAGTGGTTAATCCTTCGATAAATTTAAGTCCCTAAAAAATTGAAATATAATAACATTTCCCATAGACATTATTCAACAATCATACTTTCACATTAACAAGTTATTTTCCTGTGAGGTCTACACAAGATTTCCTTCAGAGTTCTTTTAACGATAACATAAAGAGGACATGTAAGTCGAAATAACCAAGAAAATGTTCAAAAATGTAACTCCTATCATAAATTTATCCTCCATAAAGAACAACGATGGTCAAAAGTTTGAAATAGGAAGGAAAATACATGCAACCACCAGAGCATAAAAATATTATAAAACAATAAGATATCAAATGAGTTCTCTAGTTTGAATCCTTCCAACAATGATAAAAATGAAATATTTAAAGAAAGAGTCATAAAATAAAAAATAAAAAAATATGCATTGTAAGACCAACCTTAAACCAAAATCTCACTAACATGCCTCAACTCTTTTTCAAGTTTCAATTATAAAGACTTGAGAAAAGGCAAAATCACCTAGAAGCAAGAAACGACAATCCCAGATTACATTTTATAACTAACATAATAAAATCAATAAGCATCCACTAAAGAAAATCAAAACACCATAGAAGCATAAAATTAGAAATCACATAAATAGAACTAGAATATTTTCATAGAGAACAAAGTTCTTTTAGTGAAGCACTTAATTAAAATAATAAGACTTAATGGATAGGGCCGATCATGTGTGATAGATCTCCATCCTTCTCTATTTTAAATAAATATACAAGAAGAGCTTAAATTTCTCCTTGAAATGCTAAAACCCTCCAAACTTTCTCCTTCTCCTTCTTATAGCTTCATGGTCCCAACTTCTTCATTCAAATGCCATGCAAGGAAAGAGATCTCATGTAAGTTGTTGGCAAGAAACTTTGTTGGGGAATTTTTTTTGGTTATCTTGCCAACACTATTGGAGTCTAAGTCCCTCTAATTAACTAGTGCAACTATCGTATGTGCATATGTGAGTAAATTGTGAGTTTTATCTTAGTGGAATTTCAGCCGGGATCAACAGGGGCACTCCACTAACCTTAGAAAATTCTTGAAGGTATCTACAAGGGAAGGATTTATATGAAGGTAAAAAGGGGAGTGAGAATATTTAGAAAGGATAAACTATTGTTGTAAGTAGAAAATCAAAGACTTGCACACACTAGATAGAAGTTTCATTGCATGCACTTATATTTTATAAGAAAACAAATCTGTAAAATAATAACAAGACTAAATAGATCTTAATGAACACAAAGTACCAATAAAATCCTTAATCAAAAGGCTAAAATTCCTTCTTCCTTTATTGAAGCTCAAGTAGAATTTTTACATAGTGTGGGAAGTAGAAGACATTTTTTAGTGGGAGAAATGGAAGAAACTTGCTATCTCTTTCTCTCTTAACAAGGATATATCTCTTATGAATTCACAAAAAAAATCTCCAACATCTAAAAATTTTCAGAAGACAAAATTAATAAGACCCTCAAATGAGGAGCTTGCTATAATTTATAGAAGAGGAGGAAACTCTTCATCTTCCTCGTGAATTTTTGAATACCTTAATATGACTTAAGACTTTTCATATTCCACTTTAAATATTTAAGTCCCTTTTATAATAGTAAGGTGACTTAAAGTTACATTATATTTCTAAAGTCACTTAAGTTGTATTAAAAGTGTAACTCTTAAACAAGAACATAACACCGAGAGAGAGTGTGTGTATATGAGAGAGAAGAGAGAGAAAAGAAGAGGAAGAAGAAGAAGAAGAAAAATTATGCTGAAGGATGAGCTATTGTGGTGGACTTGGCTCTGCTCTCTAACTGCTCTCCACTTTATGATCCTGAATAGGCTTCTATCTTTCCAAGCTCTTATTTGAAATGGGACCACTTATGGTTCTACTTTGTTAGAATGAGGGATGCAAACACAACTCAAGGTTTAGTCATCCATCCATCATCACACCATTGATTTTTGCACTTTGAACCACGATGAATTCTTTTTTGCGATAAGTGTAATGGAGGCTTAGATCTTTGAGAAGAAGTTGAGAGTATCCTTAGTGAAGGAAAATGGGTTACCCACCCCTTTCTTGACATAGTCCTTAAAAGGGCTGATAACTTCATCAATAGTTGTGTGTTTGCTCATTGCGGGTACTACAAGTTTATAAACTTTCAAATTTATACTATCTTACAGCTTGTGTGTTTTTTCTTCTTTCTCCTCTAGCTCTGTGAAGGATCTATTGATTGCTTCAAATCTGATTACCAAGGCCCTCACCCATACATGTGTGGAGTCTTCTGTAGGTGTTTCTAAAACCTTCTTATGGATCAACTCGACGAACATGGGTGTTGCTCATCTCACTCACTCACTCTTGGTCCCATAGGATCACGGTGAATCTCTTTCTTTCTCCACATCCTCTTTGAGTGCTCTCATTTTGTTGTCCATTGTGCACATATATGTAAAGAGCTTGACCGCCTCTTGATTGCTGACTTCCCTTTTTTGGAGATTGATTCGATCCATTCATTGTTTTCTTGCCCCTACATTGTGAGATCGTGCATTATTCGATGGATTCTAGATTGAAGCTATTGATGGGTATAACTTTCTCAATATGAAGTGTTGTAGTGCTTGGTTCTACTAGGTATTGCACATAAGATGAAAGGGTTTGTACTTATTCCTCTTGTACCTCAATCTTCTCTTTATATTATTTATTCCTTACCACCATGTGAGTAGAATATTGTTGATATATGTGTAAATATCCCTCATGAGTAGCTGGTTCTAATTAGATCATGCTCATCTCATAGTCGATTAGTATCATCTCATCCACTTTGCTTGATTACTTTTGGTGAGCTAATTCAATGTATTGATTACCTATTTCCCCACTGTAGAATCATGAGGCCATTTATGTGATCTTTCTTTACATTTTTCTTTATCCGATGAGACAATCACTTTATAGATCGGGGATACCGGTACTTGTTGCATAGTATGAGTGTAGAGGATGACCATTTTCCGCATCCATAAAAACATCTCGCGATTCGGGATTAATGATGGGTGCATCAACCATTCTTTATTACGGTAGAGGAGGAAAGTCTTGAATGAAATGGGTGTTGGTGTCGAAAACAAGAAAGACCTCTTGCATTGGTTTGAAGACTGGATCATTAGTCATATACTCCTTTTTGCCTATCCATCTTCTCGCTATGATATTCTTTTTACATTACTAAGATCATGTCTTCCTCTATGTGGTGACACCAATGAACCTTCTTCTTACCTAATTTTCTTGGGTGTATTCTCATTGGGAGAAGTTCCAAATTCCATGACCTTCATTTTTGAACTCGCTCCAGAGTGTTTAAGATGGAAGTCACCTCTACCACTTTTGAAGACAAATGATGTGAAGCTTACTTCTAGCTTGGAGAAATTCCTCATAACCGAATGATCATATCCCTCTTCTTCTTAAACTATTTCCTCATTCTCCTCACCATATTTTCATTCCGCTCTAATATATATCCTAATTCATGAACATGCCCAGTTGATTTGGGGCATTGGGAACATCTTGACTACTGCATACTTAGGATCATACATCTCTATCCCATCAGAATGTAAGATGTATTCATTCCAAGATAAATTGAATTTATTCATCTCACTGATTGTCATCCTCATGTGGTCCTTTTCACGTACTTTTAACTCATCAATATAGTTAGCCTGGTAGTCTTTGACTTGTGGCTCGTGTTACAATTTTGGGACATAGGATGAGTCAAGAACTTCTTAGATTTCAAATTTGGGCCTGGCGATGTAGGAATGCAAAGTCAAATATGAAAAAGTGGCCTCCAGGTGAGATGCGTCATTTGATATTTTACACGTGAACTCCCTTAGAGATATGGGGAATGAAATAAATTTATTTCTCCTACTTCTAAGCTTGTTATTGACTTGAGGATCTTCCTATAGAGATCAAACAACACAATCTAGTCAATGACGTATTAGGTAGTTTTAGGGAGCTTGGTCAAAGCAAGTGACTTGTATATATGAATGTTAAGAATTGTATGAACTACGAGCCGTATTACTTAAACATGGATGCCACTTTTTTGACATCCTAGCGTTGATATCCCATTCTAAGCTTTGTACCATGTACATAGTGAACACATTATTCACGTGAGAAAAATGCATGTTTTCTCTTGTATTACCAACTATGGAAGTTTCTCAAATGTAGGTACTTAGCAGCAGTAATGTTACGAGTGAGAGCCAATCCTTTGAATGATCTCTTGAGCTAACAAGGAGATAGGCTAGGTAAGAAGTCATGTGGAACTTCTTTGTCATGGGCACTTAGAGTAGTAGTAGATGAAGATTTTGCTGATGATCTACCCCTAGTTAATTCTCTACCTTCCTTCTATCGGTGTCATGATGAAAAGGTCCATAGTCTTGGAAGTATCTTGTGCTTGTTTCACCCATAACTCTATTGAGGAGAGTGATGACATTAGAATACCCTTCTAGAAACTCACACCTGGAAGATTCTTGGGCATCTTATAGGGACTTCTTCTTTCTTTCAACCATGAGCCAAGTTCTACTCCTTGGACATATGAATCCATTTTTTCCCAATCACGCACAACCATGTCCTTTGATATGACAACCATGTTGGAGATGTTGGTATCTATAGAGAGAGTGAAATGGTCCTAGGGCTGATGACCACCATAATTATATCATTTTATCTTGATGGTTTGTTTCTTGGGCTCAGAGTGGAAAGAGAAAGCTAGTACTAACTTGAGACTCTACACAGACATTGGGTGTCCTACAATGGTAAACAATCCACTTGTGAATATTTGGTCTTCAATCCTCCTTCAGTCCTTAGAGGCCATACAAGTCTTAAGATCATTCAAGTCCATGTACAAGACATCGATGTCTTCCACATCATACTCACAAGCAAAGTGTTGTGTTGGTTTTTGACCCATCCACTTTTGCTTCATGTCTCCCTTAGAAAAAGTAACTCACTATTTTTAGTTAGTGTGAAAAATCAAGTCCTTGATGTTCAACTGGATGTTATGGCTCAATTTTCCTCTTTCTCCCTACATTCCTCATTCCTTCTGGATCAAATTTATATTTTTAGCAAGTGCTCAAGGGCCCACTTAATTTTTTTGTAAGTGTAAAAATGTCCATTCTAGTAAATTCTTGGTTGTAGTGCACCTCCAATGTCTTCGTCTCCTTCGTAGGTTCTTTTGTCGATGACTTTCCTAAAATAACAGTTCCTGTGTAGTAGACCTGCTATTCTTAGAAATTTGGATTATGGGATTCATATTTACATGGAAAAAGTTTTTGATATATTTTTTCCCCAATATCACCCATCTGAAATTTTGAGGCCACCCCCTTAATAGTCCAGGATATTTTCAATTTTCAATTTTTGGACTTGGTTATGCTTTTGGATGCGGTAGCCATTAATGGACCTCAAAATTACAGGTCTTGTTTTCTCCTCCATTTTTGAATAAAATTATATTTTTATGTTTTTTTTCTTAGTGCTTCACGTGTGATCTTACGTTAGTCTAACAACTAATTTGACGGGAAATCCCACTTCTTTCTTCGTTGATCTAAAAAGGAGATTTATTCATTTTCAATGCTCTATCACATGAGAAGAGAGTTTGACGTCATATTTTTATGGTCTTGGAAATAATAAAAAATAGAAGTAAATGGTTTAGTGATATGTGCACTAGAGTGGAAATTGTTTTCATATTTCCATTTTTTGGCTATGGAGATTTTATTGTTCTCTTCTTCGTTGTTCTTCGTTTCTCCTTCTTAGCTTGATGAGAACTCCTTCTAAGACCTTTATATTACCATGGGAAAGGTATTTCAGCTCCTTGGTTGATCTTTTCTAATTTTTTTCCAATGGATGGAAGTGTTGCAAAGGAAGGATGAAGATTATATGTGCACTGGAGTGGAAGTAACTGGAAGCATTAAGCGATAATTAGCTTTTTGAAATTTTGAACGCATGGAGGGAGAAGTTTGGGTGAAATTTTTCATGTTGTATTTCCCTAACATCAAGGATGTGAGGGACATAAAATTACATGTTGTTTAACAGGATGACACATGGTGGTGTTCTGAAGGTAGGGAATGAAGGTGAGAAAGGCTACTTTAAAGCACATGGGGCTAAAAGTCGGTCACATAAAGGACCAAAAGAATCCCCATAAGGGATGGGAAATTTTTCCATGATTGATTTCCCTCACCTTAGGGACATGAGGGACATCATTTTCCATGGTGGTCCTGGAGCTGACACATGGTTCTTGATCTGACGGTAGGGAATGGATGCTCAAAAATGCACACTGGGGTTGAAAGTCGGTCATGGGTGACCAAAAGATTCCACATAAGGGCTAGGAAATTTTTCCATGCTTGATGTCCCTCACCTTAGGGGCATGAGGGAAATAAATTTCCATGGTGGTCCTAGTTGACACGTGGTGCTTGATCGACGGAAGGGAATGGATGCTCCAAAAATACACTGGGGTTGAGCTGTCAAGTCGGGAGGTCACATGAGGGTCTTAGAGGTCACATTGGGGATGGACACATTTTTAAATGGTTTTTGTACCTGACCTCAAGGACATCAAGGACATGAAATCCTGCCAAGATCTTGGTTCTGACACGTGTCCTCCCAAAAATGAGTACGTCTTGAAGCGCCTTTGAGAGAGTAACTTGGAATGATGATAAATTGAGCTCTCGGTTGAGTTTCTTGGTAAAATTATATATGATCCTAACTGGAACTAACATTTTGGATCCAATGGTTTGATATAATGTATTTATTCAACCATATTATCCCTTAAAAATCAGATTTTTGATTTGAGACTCCACTTATGAATGAGAAAACTTTCTGCCAATCCTAGGCGCCAAGGTCTTGTGAAAAATATGATTTTAGCATCATGTAGGTATTGGAGTAATATTTCCAAAGATGTTTTTTGTACTTCTAACTCCATTCAGAGGTCCCAAAATCTTCTTCTAAAGCCCAGCAGTTGTTTTAGGCCTGTGTACTACATAGGCTTATAAAACTTGTATTTTACTCAAACTACTCCAATTCTTTAAAAAATTCCCCAAACCTTCCAAAATAATTTCCATTATGTTCTACTATCTTAAATTCACCTAAATGTTAAATTTGACCTTTATATTCCACTCTAGGGGATTTGATCCATAGTCCTAGGAAGGCCAAGGATAGCCCTTTTCTAATCTTTCGCCAAAAGATAACATCTTTTCAAAACTCCCTAAAATCACCTAGGGGAGTGAAAAAGACTTTCCTAAATCAACTAGGGGACCAATATTACATCAAATAGAAGGTGACCAGATGAAGGATTTGACCTAGGGTTCCTAGAATGATAAAACATGAAAATTTTGGCACATGAGTATAGTTTTCATGCTTAGAAACATCCAATTTCCCTATTACACATTTACACGACAACAATGGCTCTATCTTGGAGACATGAAATGGACATGAGAGCAAAAAGACATGATGTGGAAATATATAATCTCAATATTAGACCATATTATTTTTTGACCAATGTCTTATCCATTGGGCCTTATAAGTCATGTACAACTTATAGAAAGAAATATTGGAAGAAGGAAGCACACACACACACACAAATGATGGAAAGAAAACACATGACATGCCACAAAAGGGTAAACACACCTAAAATTCAACTATGGTACAAGGTATGGGATAACCATTTTCACCGATGATACAATTTTAGGTATTTCCCCCTGCGCGAGGTAGTTCTAGCGGTATTCCATCCAAATATGAGAGTATAAAAGCATTATCACCACAAGCTTCATGAATTTGGAATGGGTTGAGCCATAATGAATAAAAATTTCCATGACTACCTTTTGGTTCCCTTATCTTGTCTATAGTAGGATGAAGTCTCAACTTTGAATTCTCTCACTTTGGCCCTCTTATCAAATATTTTATTTACTTTCAACCACTTCTCTTTGATACGGTCCATCACTCGGAATCTAGTTTCTTCTAGCTTATCAAGAAAGAGGATTATCTTTTCAATGGAATCTTTTACTTGCCCATATTATATTCCCTATAGAAACTTGAGAGCTGGAATCTCGATCATGAGGGGGATTTATACTTCAACTTCATACAATAATTGGAATGGTGACATACCTATTTCCTTCTGGGAGTGATCTTTTTTCCCACAATGCATCGTATAACTTTTTGTGTCAATTCCTTTAGTTCTCATCCACAAGCTTCCAGAAAATGGTCATAATGTTCTTGTTTCTTGATTTCGCTTATCCATTTCCTTGTGGATAGTAGTCAAAAGAATGTGATAGAGAGATTATGTATCCATAGTGAAACTCAGTCAACTCCTTAAAGAGAAATAGGTAGTGTTATCTACTACAATCTTATGTGGCACTCCAAAACATACTATGATATTCTCCTTAATGAAGTTGAATATTGTTTTCGTATTGGATTACTTGGCCAAAATGACTTCCACCCACTTGGTGAAGTAATATGTCACCATGAGCACATAATTGTACCCAACACTTGAGTGTGGATTCAAAACGCCAATGAATTCTATCCCCCACTGTTGAAATGGTTCTTCAATCAGAACTAGACTAAGGAATAGTGTAGCAAGTTGTGTTCTCCCAATAAATTGTTAGTATGCTTCACATTTGGAAACCCAATATTGAGTTTTTGTAAAGATAGTGGGCCAATAATACCTTCCTCAGAGGATCTTGTGTCTAGTGACCATTACTGAAAAAATGTCCACAACATGTTTGGTCATGGTATCCTTTAAGAAAATTTTCTTGTTATTTATCTATACACCTGAGGAAGCATCCATCCATACCTCTTTTGTAAAGCACGTGATTCTAGATTATAAACTTTTTTTCCTTTAGATTGAGTGTTCTCCTTTGTAATCAAGATGGGGATGACATCCTCCATAAGTTAAGTAATACAAAATATTAGTACACCACTCATCAATAGTGGTTACAAAGAGAACTTGTGGATTGTTTTTGGGAGAAGTTGAGGAAGCACAATTTTCTTCACCATGTTGAGCTTTGATTTTTTTATCCTTAGCAATCAACCTACAAAACCATTCCATCTTACCATTCCCATTATATGTGCACTAGAGTGGAAGCACCGAGTGGTAGTTAGATTTTTTAAATTTTGAAGGCATGGAGGGAGAAGCTTGGGAACAATTTTCACGTCCGATGTCCCCGACCTTAGGGACTCGAGGGATATAAAATTCCATGGTGGTCAAGATGAAGACATGTGGCGGCGATTCGACGCTGTAATGAAGGTGAGAAAAGATGCTTTAAATTAGATGGAGGTGAAAGTCAATCACGTGGGTGAAAAAAAGAATCCCAATAGGGTATGGGTACATTTTTCCATGATTTATGTCCCTCACCTCTAGGAAATGAGGGAAATCAGTTTCCATGGTGGTCCTGGAGCTGAAACATGGCACTTGATCTCGATGGCAAAGAATGGATGCTCCAAAAACACACCTTGGGGCTGAAAGTCGGTCACGTGGGTTACCAAAAGACTCCGCATAGGTTTGGATGAATTTTTCCATGATTTATGTTCCTCACCTTAGGGACATGAGGGACATCAGTTTCCATGGTGGTCCTGGGGTGACACGTGGTGCTTGATCGACGACAGGGAATGGATGCTCAAAAATGCATCCAGGTGCTAAAAGTCATCACATGGGTGACCAAAAGACTCCCCATAATGGCTGGGAAAATTTTTCCATTCTTGATGTCCCTCACCTCAGGGACATGATGGAAATAAATTTCCATGGTGGTCCTGGATCTGACACGTGGCGCTTGATCCGTTGATAGGGAATGGATGCTCCAAAAATGCACCGGGTCCGAGCTGTCAATTTTAGAGGTCACATGAGGGTCAGAGAGGTCACATGGAGGTTGGGAGAAATTTTCAAGGGTTTTTTTAGCTAACCTTAGGGAATTTTGGGACCATTAAGCTCCTGGTGCTTGACACGTGTCCTCACGAAAAATGACTAAGTCCTAAAGCGCATTTGAAAGGGTAAATTGAAATGATGATAACTTGAGCTCTGGTGGAATTTATTGGTACAATTTTATATGATCATGAATGGAAATGACATTTGGGATCCAATGGTTGGGTTATCATGTCTTTATTCAACCTTATGATATCTAAAAAAGTGAATTTTGATTTGAGACTCCACTTGTTCGAGAAAAAGTTCCTACCAACCCTATGCGTTAAGGTTTTGTGGAAAATATGATTTTACCATAATGTAGATATTGGAATCCTCTTTTCATACATGTTTTTTTACTTCTAACTCTATCCGGAGCTCCAATAATCTTCTTTCGAAGCCCGATAGTTATTTTAGGCTCGTGTACCGCTTAGACTTGTGAACCCTGTTTTTTACTTAGATCTGCTCAAGGTCTTTCAAATCTTCCCCAAACCTCCCAAAATAATTTCCATGATGTTATATGGTATTCAATTCACCTCCATGTTTAATTTTTCCCTTTCGTTCCATTCCAAAGTGTGTTTTATCAAGTCTTAGGAAGGCGGTGATATCCCTTTTCTAATACTCCCAAAAGATAACATTTTAATAACTCCCTAAAATCACCTAGGGAAATGCATAGACTTTCCTAAATCACCTAGGGAAAATTTTGACATCAAATAGGGGGTGAAAAGACTGATAGATTTGACCTAGGGTGCCTATGAATGATAAAACATGAAAAATTAGGCATGGGGTGTATAGTTGTCATGCTTGGAAACTTCAAATTTCCTTGTTGCACATTTACAGAACAACACAAAGATAAAATTCATGTAAGAGTTGAAGTGGAGGTTCAAAGAACAAAAAAACCCATATGCAGGGGATCAATATCGAAGACCAAATGAGAAAACAAAACCAAACCCCTCTTTATTCTTACTAGGTGGGTTTTTTCAACTTGAAAATATTAAATGTGAAATAGTAATGTCGGTCCTTCCATTTCTCCTACCACCGCCACCTCTATTTCGGAAAGGACTAAGTTAAAAATTACATGCATCTAAAACTTGGTGGAGATGCCAACATATTCCCAAATTTCCTCATGCCTTCACCAAATTTGGCAGTTATAAAGAGATAAGACCACATTAACTTCCTCATAAATTTCTAGGAATCAATGTCACTGAATTTCCTCCCTATGTCATCCCATAGGCCCCTTTTAGGTTAACTAAACATTAGGTTATGTTCAATCATTAGTTTAGGAACTAATATAGTTCCTTAGGTATAAGTCTTTAGTCTTAGGTCCCATTTAACATCCCATAATAACAAAAGAACTTAGTAACTTAGGTTAGGTTACTCTTTTTAGGATAAAGTTCCTAATTTAAGGAACATAGTGTAAATAGGTTCCATGTTCCTAATTAAGAATTACATCTTACTTTAATAAAAAGGAGGAACTAGATTATTACCCAAATTCAGATACAAAGCAGAGAGCCAAGGAGATCAGATCATTCATGATTTCATACATTCAAGGTCCAATAGTCTTTCATCTTTCTAGCTTGGACATTATCGCAACAAGGTTTGAAAATTAGAAGCATACCTTGGATCGATGAAATTTATTCACCTGCTCCTAGTGTGTGTGTTCTCTCCGTGTTCTGTGTCGCAATGAAGATTTTTCACCTTCCCTCTCCTTCTTTCCTTTCGGGTCATTGTCGACACCCCAACTGTGGACCCCGTAGCGTCATGGATGGTTATCCGGTTAAAGAAAAATTTGGTTCTCGGCTCTTCAAGTTTTTGGGTCATCGACATTAATAGGATTAATAATTATTATCATTATTAAGCCATAAAATTATTAAAATAATGTTTATAATACTATTATAACTCATATCGCTGACTTCGATCAGTCGCTTTTGTGTCAAAATTTTACCTCTGGTAATGGATTGACTTTAAGTTATATTTTATTTATTTTTCTACTTCATTTTAGGGTTTTATGGTATTTTTAGATTAAAACAAACAAAAAAAATAGATAAATAAATTTAAAAGGAATTAAAAATAAAATCAAAATGCCCGTGAATGTTGGGCGGTTTAGGGAAAAGTGGAAGAAGGTGAAAAAGTCCAAAAATCACAGTTAGGGTTTTGTCTTTTTGGCTTTTGGAATGAGTTAGTTTTGGGCATGGGGTGCGGCTGGTTTGGGGGCATAGGGATCTGCTCAGAATGAGTTTGTTGAAGAGGCCTTGGAAACTATCAAGAAAATGCAGTTGATGCACATAAAGCCAGACTCCACAACCATTTCAGCATTCTCCCAGGCCGCGCCACACACCTGCGTGGGAAAAACAAGCATTGGAGAGAGGGATTTTGGTCAGATGTTGTTACAGTCGCAAAAGCTTTGGGGACAGAGTATGGACACTCATCAAAAAAAATGGAGGAGGATTTTTGTCTATGTATTTTCCATGTTCCCAGCATCCTCCCCCCCATGCCCTAGACCTGCGTGGGCTCTCATCCAAGAAAAAAAGAGCAAGAGGAACTTTGTCAGATGTTGTAGTCGTAAGTGCCCTAGTAGATACATATGTAAAACGTGGAAGCATGCGAACTGTTCGACTAAATGCGTGGAAGAAATGTAGTTCCATGGACTGCAATGATTTTAGATATGCACAAATGTGTTTGTTGAAAAGGCCTTAGAAACTTTTGACAAGCAAAATGCCTCAAAGTTCAAATGAAATATGTGCGTATTGCCAGAATCCATGAGCCTTTTTGGCAACAACCTATTATTGTCAAAATGGGAGCTTTAGAACAGCGCATGGACATCCATCAAAGCATCATGGGAAGATAATATCTTTAAATGTCTTGTCAGGTACCCAGATCAGCATGTATGCAAAATGTGAAGGCATACACAATGCATGTGAACTGTTTGACAAAATACCTGAAAGATATGTGGTCTCCTGGACTGCAATGATAGCAGGATATGCAAAAAAATGGGTTTGTTAAAAAGGCATTGGACTGTTTGAGAATGCCTCAAAGAGATGTGGTCTTATGGAACCTACCCTGACCATCAACCTGTGGCGGTTGTGAGGATGTATTTTCTTGGTTCGAGTGAAATAAAAATGTGATCTCAAGGGCTTCAGTCAGGGTAGGGACATTTCTTAGAGTATGTAGTTGCCTATGCAGTGTTATGGCAAATATGTATACAAAAATGTCAACTATTTGATAAAATGCCTCAAAGAAATGTTGCCTCATGGAATGCCAAGATTGCAAGATATGCACATAATGGATCTATTCAAAAGGTTTTAGAAATGCTCAAGCAACTACTTACTCTGTTTGGAAAACCATCAAGGCATAAAAAAAAAGATTTTTTTTGTTTGCATGCAACTTCTCTAGTAAACATGTATGCAAATGGTGGAGTTGAGGATGCTCGTGATGGGCGAGTGAAGTGCCCAAGCAAAGAGATCGAACCAAAGCCGTGGTTTCACTCACTTCATTTCAGGCATGGTTCTTCTTCCCTTACCTCTCATAATTCTCATGTTTTAGTTCTCTTTTGCAACTAAATAGAATTTTAAATTATGGGATTTTTAATATAGTTAAATGTTCCTTCAACTCGTTGCAAAACAATAAATTGTCGTGTCGTAACTCACGAAGTCATTATAACTCACCTACTTTAAACCATGAACTATCACCCTCACTTCGAGATGATTTAGAAAACTCTTACCCTTCTTGATCGCTCCAATATCATTTTATCGACCAGATGAATTTGACTCCCCATTGATAAAGTTGACCTTCTCCTTGTTTTAAATAGTTAAATTTTGCATTTTTTGGAGACTCACTAAGTACCCTTCGTAACTCTGGAAATGAGATGTGAAGTTTCATTCATGTACCTTGGTATACGAGGAGTCACCTTGACCTTTGGTTTGACCCAAAATGAACATATGACATCCTTTTGATGCTCTTATAGGAGCCCTGTTACACTGGTTTACAACAGTAGAAAGTTGTTAAATCTAGAAAGTTGGCTTTCATTTTGAACCGCCATTTGAAACCTGAATGGAGAAATTACTTCCCATCTTCGCAAACCTCTAGTGTTTATACTAGAAAATGCATGGAACATTCAAGTATAGGAAAGAGAACTTTTTGGGATAGTTTGGAAAAGCCATTTTTTGTGTAGGCCTCACGGTCGTGCGAGTTTGTGAGGTCAAACTGGACCAATTTCGTCTTGTCGCTCTAGAAAACTTGTTTCCGTTTAAAAATGGTTCTCTAGTTCTCAGTCCCATCGACTCTGATGAATTCTCTTATATAGGGGAACTAGTAGGAGATGTCTCGTTGCGTGCTTCCTCCATCGAACGTCATTTTGGGCGTTTTCTAGGCCCTCGAGCTAACTTTTGTCATTTTACAACTGGGTGAACTACGACCAGTGGCCCCGAGAAAACTAGCCGCCAAACGCAAACCATTCGCTCTTTTTCAATTCCATCAGTTGCTATGAACTCTTGGTATATCTGGGGACACGTAGAAAGTTAATCATGGTGTGCGTGCTCATCGGAAGATAACCTTTGGAAGTAGTTTCTTAGCCTCGAGCCCGTTTTGAACGTTTTGTAGCTAGTGAGAAAATGTAAGAATAGAAAGCTACGGACCTCGTAGGGTTGCCAAATCACCCTGAAAACTTTTAACACATGTAAATAACTATTTAAAACACTATAATGAAACTTGTTGTGTGTATTAGAACTTTTGACAAAAATGGTGTTTTCTCTCTCTTCCCTTCTCTTTCTCTCTCTGGGTTACAAAATGAAAAAAATGAAATGTAATGAATACATGTCTCTAAACCTTTTTATTTCGATTGCAAATTGTAATTTTTATCTTATGTAAATGGGAAACTGAAAAATGATAATTATGATTGATTAGGGTGGATGCCATGCAGCGATTTATCACTGATATCATGCTCACGTGGGTTTTGCAAGATGGAAGAATGACGACAAAAAAGGTGATGTGTAATTTAATTATTATTATTGTAATTTTTATAGGTCATTGTAAAATGAATAACTGTCTAATGTAGTCTCTTGTTACAGAAAAGTTATAATTGATATTTGTTAATATGCATGAGATTAGTTTTAGGGATACTTAGGAAATGTGCATCTAATCACCGGTTCAATTTGTTTCTTAGTTGTGTATGAAAAAAAAAAAGGGTTTGATTTATACATAGTAAATTGAAATTGAAGTTAATATATTGTAGTACTTTCTCAGTATTCTATAAATGATTAAATTAATTACTGGGTTATCTTCTTACCTTGCAAACATAATAAAGAGTTTTAATGGGAACACTCAACCTTAATAAAATATTCATGCATAACTTGCCTGCATGTGTGATCCTTTTTACCATATAAGAAATTTAAGACCGTAGAATGAACTTAAGCTTTGCACTCGATGGAACACTCTAGGTTAGGTAAATAAAACCCCTAGTTGGAGTTTACCATCATAGTCATTATGTTTAGCGACATGGTCGTGAACCCATATTTTAGGAATGTCATGGTCAACTTTATCCAGAGTATGCGGTTTCCTTCTAGTTTTGGTAATCGTGAGAAGAATGCCCTCTCTTTAGGTCGACACTAGGTTGAGTGGTGAAGACCGCCTTAGAAGTCACCTTATGAGTCCTTGTTCGAAGGAACGACTAAATGGTGTTACCTTGGTTTCTATCAAAATAACATCTTGGTATCTTCTTGAAGGTGGTTTAGTATAAATATGTCCGCTTGCCTTAAAATCATATATAGTTGAGGCGTAGATCATTAGGTGCATATTGGAATTAAACTAAACCCTAGTGGATTTTGTATGTTAACTTGTGGGTAGAAAACTATAATTTAACTCCTTGCATGTGAAATTGAGTTGAAAGATGTTGATTCTAGAGAACCTTAGAAAGTGTAATCTTGTCCCTTAATCCCTTGTTATGTCATTTTATGGCATTAAGGAATAAAGAATATTTCTTATGCGGAATCATGAAATGCAAGGATATGGGATCTTCGTGAACATATCACTTGTGTTCATGTGTAGTTTATAATGCTCCTAGCCATGTACTTCCTTAAGATGTCAGACAAGTGCTTTCGTAACTCTTTTGTTTTGAGATGATGCTAAGAATGAGACCTTAGTGCGATGTAAGAGCATATCATATAATATAATCACACGAGATTGGAGATTAGGATTAAGGTCAATCTTGGAGTCCTTATAACTTAATTAAACTTTTTCATGTGTTGCAAAGAATATAAATTACCTTGGTGTGACCAAACTTCGAGAAAAAAAAATATATATAAAAATCAAATTTGGAATTCAACAAGTTATTGAACTATAATAATAATGGTAGTGAAATAACTATTCCGTGATCGATGGATGTTCTTGGGAAAAAGCTATTTCAAATCTATGTCTTCCTTAATCCCAAGATTTCATCTTGACATCACGTTAGGTTCACTTGTGTAGCAAGGTTAAATTCTAAACATTGAATAAGCATTTTGGGAAGCATAATCTTAACATAAGAATGAGAGAGTTAGAATTTTGTATAAAATTTGAAATATGGAAAATACTTATGTAAGTTATGAAGATTGGCATAAGGGTAAGGAGAAAAATCAAATGGTTGAACAATAAGTGAAATGTGAAACAAATTTTTAGAACATGTAGGTGGAAAAAGGAGAAAATTTTGCTTACATAATAATGTTATTGGATGTTTAACGTACTCTAGATGTAACCATGGTAATGTTGTGTTGTGGGTTGTCAATCCTTAAGTCCTTTTTATTGTGGTCGTGTTATTGCTAGTATTCGTTCATTGGGAAAAGTGTGGCATCGACATGCCGATGTCATCTGCATGTGTCTATGTGAGTCGATGACTTATGTGATTGTCGCATGTGAGTCGAGTTTTGTACTTGGAGCCCTTGTTGTGTTGTGTGTAGTGAGCAATGTAAGTCAAAAAAAAAAATTATCTTGGTATTTTTACTGTTGTATTTGGGTGTGTAAAATGTGGGCACTACATATGGTATCAGAGCAGAGGTTCATGCTCTCGAACCTCTGGGATGGATTGGAGTTGTGATGATTTTGCATGATGGTGGTGGATGATGTGAATGGTGGATAATGGTGATATATGTTCATGATGGTGATAAATATTGGAAGGTAATGTGTTTTAAGTGATGTGATCTATGTCGTAATTGTGATATTGTGAATGCACATGATGTGTATGTCACTTAGTGCGTATTTGTTATCATGTTGATGTGCTTGGGATGGGAGTAGTTCTCTCCTTTTTGTGGATTCTATGAAGAATTCATGTGTGAAATTTTGCTTGTGATGAGTAGTTGACTCTCCTTTTGTGGAAAATGAGGAATTCTAATGTGTGATGTATTGCCTTGTTTTGTGTGAAAGGAATGATATTGTGAGTTGCGGAGTGTTGAAGCATTTTGACCTTATGTGATGTGAAGATGTAGTGATGTATTGACATGAAGAGATTGATGTAAAGTGAATTGAATTGTTTTATGTGATGTCATCACCATGTATTTGAAGAGTGTGTGTGTGTCATGTCGTGTTGTTTTGCAAATTGACTATATGTTGTAATGTTAGACATTGTGTTCCTCATACGTATAATTCATGTAATATGTGATGGTTCATGTCATGATTTAGGGGCATATGGTGAGTATGATCCCTAGTGTATAGTGATTGCACTTTGGTGCAGGATGTGGTAATGTGATGTATCGTAACCCGTGAAAGTAGTGATTGTGTTATACCCTGTATATATATACCATGCGTAATACGTTATGGTTGTTGTGTGTGAATTACCATTGTGTTAGTGATGTAGTTATGTGTATGTCGTGGACCCTACACTAGATGACCCTAAGGGGATAAACTGTCAAGAGTGTATGTGTGGAGAGAGGAGGCGTGGACCAGGTTTTCATAATCTTGAGCCGAGTACATGAGTGAGGAAGTGGAGTCTTATATAGACTGAAAATCCACTTCTATCTATTTAGTATACTTCGAGCTTGCTTAGTATATTGTGGGTGCACACCACCTTAGGCTCAACTTATGCAACCTTGTGTCCCCTGCTCTTTCCTATTGGATTGTTCATTGAATAATCCTATGTGATTTTGACTATGTTGATCCTTGTGGGAGTATGGAGGAATGATTCAGGAAGAGATGATGATAGATACATTATTTGATATACTCATTTCTGGTTACATGTATATTTTCATGAGTTGAGGCTCGATGTCGAGTGCCAGCAACTCGATGAGTACCCCTTTGGTGGCGGTATGAGGCCACATAGTGATTGTGATGTGCTATTTTCTCATACGTATTTTATTCGTAAATTAATCTTTTCTCTTTTATTGTTAGAACCAGCCATTTTCTTGATTGACATGTTCTTATATTTTGGGCATTTATTTGATTGTTGCATTAACATTTGGATTTTGCACTAACCAAGGCTAATTAGCCATTTTTTTTCTTGGTTTTAAAACTTTCTTTTCATATTTGAAAGTTTTGTAGCCTAGCCCAAGGCTTTTGATTTTGCCACTTGGCATTTGAATGGATTGTTATGTTGGTTCTAATGTCGTAATGTGTTGGAATAGGGTCATGGGATTAACCATGGAGTGGTTGAACCTATGGACCCGCTTCGTTGTATGGGGGTACCCCAAGGAGTTACAGATAACTAGCGGGTTGTTGAACCACGAGTTATTATGTCACTTGGGTTGGGGGTGATGGGGCTCTATGTGCCTAGGGCCATAGGGTGACCCGAGCCTCATTTAAAAGGAGAAAGGAGACGGGCCTCTATGGTTGAGTGACCTGTTATTCTTTATGGTGCTCTATGGTTGAGTGACCTGATATTCTTGATGGGGCTCTATGGTTGAGTGACCCGACTTGGTTTTGGCACTATGTTTCTTCCTCTTGGGAGGTATATGGAGTTTATCTGGTGATGCTTTGGGGAGGTATATGGAGTTGTATTCTGTTGCTTTTGGAGATATCTGGAGTTGTTTCGTGATGCCTTGTGATGTGTGGAGATTGGTATAGTGAGTTATGTGTACCTGTATGAGTCTTTTTGACACCTTGTTATGTATGAGGCTTGACTCTCCTCTTGGTTGGTATGGACTATTGGATATTGTCTTGGCACTATGTTGGTGTAGTCATGGATTTTTGGGGCTTGTGATACCCGTTGTATATGTATCAGCGTGTTGATTTTTTTTGTTAGTCATATGTGTGTACTAGATCTATGTCTAGGCGTAATTGTTGGAAATTAATTGTTATGTGGTCTACTTGTTGTCATTCCATGGTTGGTGAAACCCTTGTGATGTGATATGGTCGTGAAAGTATGTAAAAGTATGCTTGTGAAAATTTGGTGTTGTGTATGAACCCTGGTAGGGTGTTGTGACTGTAGTTCATGATGGGAACCCACAGGAATGAATAAACTAAAATTTGATAAAAATGAAATTTTAAAGGACTTGAATTAAGAATAATGTTAATGGAAAGAGATTAATGAAATAACGAATAAGAGAGAACTATCAATCTTCACAGAACCTTGAAAGTTGAAATTTCTACCAATTGTTCCTAGGGCCACCCCGTGACCGTGCTTTTGTGTCTGAAATCTTAACCTTAGCGCGTGCCTTCACCTTATTCATTCCTTGTTGTTTACCATTTCTCCTTCTTCATTGTATGTCACATCGAGGATGATGCTTTCTTAAGGGGAGGAGGATGTAATGCCCCGTTTGATGTTTCCCCAGTCCCTGGCATGATGACCTTGTTGCTAAGCCTGGGAGACTGGTGTGTGTGTGCTTTTGTTGACCATTGTTGACCGTGTCCAGGTCGTAGTGAAGATTTTTCACCTTCCCTCTCCTTCTTGCCTTTTGGGTCATTGTCGACACCCCAACTGTGGACCCCATAGCGTCATGGATGGTTATCCGGTTAAAGGAAAATTTGGTTCTCGGCTCTTCGAGTTTGTCGGGTCATCAACATTAATAGGATTAATAATTATTATCATTATTAAGCCGTAAAATTATTAAAATAATGTTTATAATACTATTATAACTCATATCGCCGACTTCGATCAGTCACTTTTGTGTCGAAATTTTACCTCTGGTAATGGATTGACTTTAAGTTATATTTTATTTATTTGTCTACTTTGTTTTAGGGTTTTATGGCGTTTTTAGATTAAAACAAAAAAAAAAAAATATAGATAAATAAATTTAAAAGGAAATTAAAAAAAAATAAAATCAAAATGCTCGTGAATGTTGGGTGGTTTAGGGAAAAGTGGAAGAAGGCGAAAAAGTCCAAAAGTAAAATGTAGTTAGGGTTTTATCTTTTTGGCTTTTGGAATGAGTTAGTTTTGGGCATGGGGGGGTGGTTTGGGGGTGCAAGGATCTACTCAGAATGAGTTTGTTGAAGAGGCCTTGGAAACTTTCAAGAAAATGCATTTGATTCATGTAAAGCTAGACTCACAATTTCAGCATTCCTCTGAGCCGCCACACACTGCGTGGGAAAAACAAAGCATTGGAGAGGGATTTTGGTCAAATGTTGTTGTAACAAAAAGCTTTGGGGATAGAGTATATGGACATGCTCAAAAAAAAATGGAGGAGGATTTTTGTCTTGTAGTTGCACATGTGTCACATTGCCAACATCCTCCCATGCCATGCCCTGAGACTGCGTGGGCTCCCATCCAAGCAAAGGGTGAAGGAACTTTTTTTAGATGTTGTAATGCAAGTGCCCTAGTAGTAGAGACATATGTAAAATGTGGAAGCATGTGAACTATTTGACTAAATGCGTGGAAGAAATGCAGTTCCATGGAATACAATGATTTTAGGATATGCAAAATGGTTTTGTTGAAAAGGCCTTTGAAACTTTTCCAAGCAAATGCATTTGGTAAAGTAAAGTAAATGTTGTGAATGCATATGGTGCCGTGACAAAGCAGAATCCATGCTTTTTCCAAAACCTCCCAAATGCTTTGTCAAAATGGGAGCTTTAGAATAGTGCATGGACATCCATCAAAGCATCATGGGAAGATAATATCTTTAAATGTCTTTTAGGTACCCAAATCAACATGTATGCAAAATGTGAAGGCATACATAACACATGTGAACTATTTGAAAAATGCTGAAAGATATGGTCTCTGATGCCAGATGATAGCAGGATATATGCAAAAAAAATGGTTCATTAAAATGTGTTTGCCTATTTCATAGAATGCCTCAAAGAGATGTGGTCTTATGGAACCTACCTTGACCATCAACCTGTGGCGGTTGTGAGGATGTATTTGCTTGGTTCGTTAATGAAATTAAAAATGATCTCATGAGTGCCTCTTTAGAATCATGTTAGAATTAATGATTATCATTTGGTGCATGACATGAAGAATGTTATTTGCTTGTGTAGATATGTAAGGCAAAAGTGTGTTGACTGTTAAAATGTACAAAAATGTGACAAAAATCATCAAAGTAATGTTACCTCATGGAGGCTATGCCAAAAGGATTGAAAGATATGCACATAATGGATGTTAAAAGGTTTTAGAAATGCAAAATACTTACTTACTTGTTGGAAAACCATCAAGGCATAGAAAACAAGATGTTTTTTTTTTGTTTGCAATGCAACTTCCCTGGTAGACGTGTATGCAAATGGTGGAGCTGAGGATGCTCGTGAACTGGTTGATGAAGTGCCCAAGCAAGAGACTAAACCCAAGCCTGCGGCTTTGACCGACTTCGTTCTCCAGGCATGGTTCTTCTTCCCTTACCTCTCATAATTCTCGTGTTTTAGTTCTCTTTTGCAACTAAATAGAATTTTAAATTATTAGGATTTTTAATACAGTTAAATGTTCCTTCAACTCGTTGCAAAACAATAAATTGTCGTGTCGTAACTCATGAAGTCATTATAACTCATCTACTTTAAACCATGAACTATCACCCTCACTTTGAGATGATTTAGAAAACTCTTACCCTTCTTGATCGCTCCAATATTGTTTTATCGACTAGATGAATTTGACTCCCCATTGATAAAGTTGACCTTCTCCTTGTTTTAAATAGTTAAATTTTGCATTTTTGGAGACTCACTAAGTACCCTTCGTAACTCTGGAAATGAGATGTGAAGTTTCATTCATGTACCTTGGTATACGAGGAGTCACCTTGACCTTTGGTTTGACCTGAAATGAACATATGACATCCTTTTGACGCTCTTATAGGAGCCCTGTTACACTGGTTTACAATAGTAGAAAGTTGTTAAATCTAGAAAGTTGGCTTTCGTTTTGAACCACCATTTGAAACCTGAATGGAGAAATTACGTCCCGTCTTCGCAAACCTCTAGTGTTTATACTAGAAAATGCATGGAACATTTAGTATAGGAAAGAGATCACTTTTTGGGATAGTTTGGCGAAGCCATTTTGTAGGCCTCCGGTCGCAGTTTGATGAGGTCAAACTGGTCCAATTTTGTCTTGTCGCTCCAGAAAACTTGTTGCCGTTTAAAAATGGTTCTCTAGTTCTCAGTCCCGTCGACTCTGATGAATTCTCTTATATAGGGGAACTAGTAGGAGATGTCTTGTTGTGTGTTCCTCCATCGAACATCATTTTGGATGTGGTTTTCTGGGCCCTCGAGCTAACTTTTTTGTCATTTTACAATTGGGTGAACTACGACTAGTGGCCCCGGAAAACTAGCCAAACGTAAACCATTGCTCTTTTTCAATTCCATCGAGTTCTTTAACTCTTGGTATATCTGGGGACACATAGAAAGTTAATGTGGTGTGTGTGCTCATCGGAAGATAACCTTTGGAAGTAGTTTCTTAGCCTCGAGCCCATTTTGAACGTTTTGTAGCTAGTGAGAAAATGTAAGAATAGAAAAGTCTGCGGGACCTCGTAGGGTTGCCAAATCACCCTGAAAATGTTTAAACACATGTAAATAACTATTTAAAACACTATAATGAAACTTGTTGTGTGTATTAGAACTTTTGACAAATGGTGTTTTCTCTCTCTTCCCTTCTCTTTCTCTCTCCTGGGTTACAAAAATGAAGAAAAATGAAATGTAATGAATACATGTCTCTAAACCTTTTTGTTTCGATTGCAAATTGTAATTTTTATCTTATGTAAATGGGAAACTGAAAAATGATAATTATGATTGATTAGGGTGGATGCCATGCCAGCGATTTATCGTTGATATCATGCTCACGTGGGTTTTGTAGGATGGAAGAATGACGATGAAAAAGGTGATGTGTAATTTAATTATTATTATTGTAATTTTTATAGGTCATTGTAAAATGAATAACTGTCTAATGTAGTCTCTTGTTACAGAAAAGTTATAATTGAAATTTGTTAATATGCATGAGATGCTAGTTTTAGGGATAACTTAGGAAATGTGCATCTAATCACCGGTTCAATTTGATTCTTAGTTGTGTATGGAAAAAAAAAGGGTTTGATTTATATATAGTAAATTGAAATTGAAGTTAATATATTGTAGTACTTTCTCAGTATTCAATAAATGATTAAATTAATTACTGGGTTATCTTCTTACCTTGCAAACATAATAAAGAGTTTTAATGGGAACACTCAACCTTAATAAAATATTCGTGCATAACTTGCCTGCATGTGTGATCCTTTTTACCATATAAGAAAATTAAGACCGTAGAACGAACTTAAGCTTTGCACTCGATGGAACACTCTAGGTTAGGTAAATAAAACCCTAGTTGGAGTTTACCATCATAGTCATTATGTTTAGCGACATGGTCGTGAACCCATATTTTAGGAATGTCATGGTCCAACTTTATCCAGAGTATGCGGTTTCCTTCTAGTTTTGGTAATCGTGAGAAGAATGCCCTCTCTTCAGGTCCGACACTCAGGTTGAGTGTGAAGACCACCTTAGAAGTCACCTTATGAGTCCTTGTTCGAAGGAATGACTAAGCGGTGCTACCTTGGTTTCTATCAAAATAACATCTTGGTATCTTCTTGAAGGTGGTTTAGTATAAATATGTCACTTGCCTTAAAATCATATATAGTTGAGGCGTAGATCATTAGGTGCATATTGGAATTAAACTAAACCCTAGTGGATTTTGTATGTTAACTTGTGGGTAGAAAACTATAATTTAACTCCTTGCATGTGAAATTGAGTTGAAAGATGTTGATTCTAGAGAACCTTAGAAAGTGTAATCTTGTCCCTTAATCCCTTGTTATGTCATTTTATGGCATTAAGGAATAAAGAATATTTCTTATGCGGAATCGTGCAATGCAAGGATATGGGATCTTCGTGAACATAGATCACTTGTGTTCATGTGTAGTTTATAATGCTCCTAGCCATGTACTTCCTTAAGATGTCAGACAAGTGCTTTCGTAACTCTTTTGTTTTGAGATGATGCTAAGAATGAGACCTTAGTGCGATGTAAGAGCATATCATATAATGTTGCACACGAGATTGGAGATTAGGATTAAGGTCAATCTTGGAGTCCTTATAACTTAATTAAACATTTTCATGTGTTTCAAAGAATATAAATTACCTTGGTGTGACCAAACTTCGAGAAAACAAAATATATATATATAAAAATCAAATTTGGAATTCAACAAGTTATTGAACTATAATAATAATGGTAGTGAAATAACTATTCCGTGATCGATGGATGTTCTTGGGGAAAAAGCTATTTCGAATCTATGTCTTCCTTAATCCCAAGATTTCATCTTGACATCACGTTAGGTTCACTTGTGTAGCAAGGTTAAATTCTAAACTTTGAATAAGTGTTTTGGGAAGCATAATCTTAACATAAGAATGAGAGAGTTAGAATTTTGTATAAAATTTGAAATATGGAAAATACTTATGTAAGTTATGAAGATTGGCATAAGGGTAAGGAGAAAAATCAAATGGTTGAACAATAAGTGAAAGGTGAAATGAATTTTCAGAACATGTAGGTGGAAAAAGGAGAAAATTTTGCTTACATAATAATGTTATTAGATGTTTAACATACTCTAGATGTAACCATGGTAATGTTGTGTTGTGGGTTGTCAATCCTTAAGTCCTTTTTATTGTGGTCATGTTATTGCTAGTATTCATTCATTGGGAAAAGTGTGGCATTGACATGCTGATGTATGTCTGCATGTGTCTATGTGAGTTGATGACTTATGTGATTAGTAAGTAAAAAAAAATTGTCCTGGTATTTTACTTGTTGTATTTGGGTGTGTAAAGGTTTAGGGCACTACACTCAATCCAAAGTAGTGAATTACTATGCATAAAAAGATATGAATTGCTTCATTTTAAATTAAGAAAAAACATGACAAAATCATACCTATTTCAGCAGATAACATATTACCTACTGCAAACATGATTTCATAGGTCATAAGAGTACACTGTCTTAAGACAAAAATCACTTGTCAACGTTTTAAATTTCCATAATAGAAGTCATCATAGATACTAGGCATGCTAGAGGTGCTACATACCTACCTCCTAAAAAGCATCATCATCCCGATGATTAACTTAGTCCAAATTCTCAAATAAGAAATATAATAATAATTATAGTTCTTTTATCCATAAGTTCACAAACAGAAACCAGATTTGAGAATTCCAAATATTTGATAACTTATTTAGCATTAAATTAATTGTTCTTTTACTAATGAATATAGTACCTTCCCAAAACTAGCATATTTATTGATAAATTAAGAACAAAATATTTAATTATTATCAATCAACAGAATCAATTTTGTTCAAACAAATGAGGAAAATCAATTTTCATGTCCTCGAGGTTTTCCCATGTTGCACTTTCTTCATTAAACTGGTCCCATTGGACCTTGCATTGACTAATTTCATGATTTCTCAAGTGCAATTGGTGAGTTTCCAGCACTCTAATGGGTTTAACCACAATTATTCCTAGGTCTTAGACCTACAAGGAATCCCAATTTAACACGTGTGATAAATCTAAAACATATTTCTTAAGTAAAGAAATATGGAAAATATCATGCATTCATGATAAAGTAGGTGGTAAAGCTAAACGATAAGCTACAGGATTGATTACTTCAATAATTTCAAAGGGTCTCACATAACGAGGTGATAATTTGGCATCCTTGTTAAAGGTTATAGAACTCTTTTTGGCTTAACCAGTAAAAATACCATTTCACCAAGTTCATATTTCTTATCAACCCTTTTTAGATTTGCATAACTTTTTTCCTATCTATTTCTTCTTTTAAGCATTCACGAATCATTTTAAATTTTTGTTCCATTTTAAGGATTTCAGGTCTAATTACCTCTCTGTCTTCTATGTTATCCAAACTAATCTGGATTTATGCATTTCCTTCCTTACAATGTTTGAAAGGTGTCATTTTCAAAGAGGCATGGTACGTGTTATTATAAGAAAATTTAACTAATGGAAGATATTTTTCCCATTTGTACTTGATCCATGCATTACTTTGTAACATAGCTTCCTAAAAGCTGGTTAACTCTTTCATTTTACCCATCGGTTTCGGATGGTATGTTGAACTAAAATTCAATTTAGTTCCTAAGGCTGCATTTAGCATTTTCCAAAATCGAGATGTCATTCTAGGGTCTCTATCTGATATGATCAATTTAGGTACTCCATGCAATCTGAAAATTTCATGCATGAATCTTTCTGCTAAAACAGGTGAATCATCCATAATATTACCAGTAGTAAAATGTGCTACCTTTGTTAGTTTATCAACAACAACTAAAATAACATCATGCTTATTTCTTGACATTGGCATCCCTTGAACAAAATCCATGCTAATTACTTACCACTTATACTACAGTATGCTATGAGGGTACAATAAACTAGTTGGATGCATATGTTTAGCCTTAACACACTAATATTCTAAGTAATGTGTCACAAAATCAATTATGTCTTTCTTCATCCCTTTCCAAAAATATTGTTTTTATATCAACAAGCATTTTCGTAATACTAGGATGTCTGAATAAATTCACTTATCAACTTCCTTCTTAATTCATTTCTTGAAGGTATATACACCCGTTTATCATATCTCAAGATTCCTTCATCGTCAAGTGAAAACCTTTATATCTTGAGTCATTTGGATCTGCAACAAGTGTTGTTTTTACTTGCTAAAAGTATGAATCAGATTCCATGATGCTTTTTACCTCATCCTTAAATTGAGTTCTCAAAGTTATAAGTGTAGAAATATGTTTCCTACGACTTAGTGCATCTTCCAATCTGTTTTCTTTTCCTTTTATGTAACTTATGTCAAAATCATATTGTGATAGAAACTCTAACCACCTTCATTGTCTTACATTTAGATTTGGCTAAGTGAAAATATAATTCAGCCCAAGATGAATAATTTTTAATTCAAAAGGTCTCCCTAAAAGATAATTCCTCCATACCTGAATTGCATGTACAATGAAACCAAGCTCTAGGTCATGGGGAGCATAATTCAGTTTATGTAGCTTGATTTTTCTTCTCTCATATGATATAACATGCTCATTTTGTAACAAAATACCTTCGATTCCTTCTCCATAAGCATATGTTACTACCATAAATTTTTCATTTGTATCGAGGTAAAAGCAAAATAGGTAAAGATGTTAATATATCCTTAAGAGTTTTAAATGTTGATTCACATTTTTCACTCCACTCAAATTTCTTATCTTTCTTTTGTAATGAAGTTATTGGTGCAACAACCTTTGAAAAGTCCTTAACAAATTTTCTATAATAACCAGCAAGACCCATGAAGCTTCTGACTTCATGTACATTCTTAGGTGTAGGCTAGTCAGTTATGGCAACAATCTTTGATGGATCAACAACTATTCCATCTTTACTTATAACATGTAATAGAAAGAACATTTAGAAAACTTACCATACAATATTCTTTTTCTTAATATTTCAATAAATATTTTCAAATGATCATGATGCTCATAATTTTTTTATAATATATGAGGATATTGTCCAAGAATACAAGAAAAATTTGTCCAAGTACTCTTGAAATATATTATTCATTAAATTCATAAAATTTGCAGGTGCATTTGTCAAACCTGAAAGGTAAAACTATGAATTCATAATGCCTGTACCTTGTCCTAAAAGTTGTTTTATAAATATATTTGTCTTTGATTCTTAACTAATGATACCCAAAATGAAGATCTATCTTAGAATATACTGATGCACCACACATCTAATCAAACAAATCATCAATTCTAGGAAGTGGATATTTGTTTTTGATTTTTTTTTGTTTAACATCCTATAATCAATACACATCCTAAGTGTACCATATTTTTTTTCACAAAAATTGCAGTGCTCCCAAGGTGAGAAACGCCGTCTTATCAAAAATTTAGACAATAGTTCTTATAACTATGCCTTGATCTCTACCGGTTTAATGATATTCATTCGATACGATTGCCTTGGAAATATGCTCAACTCTTGGATTGATCTCAATTGTGAAATCAAACTCCCGTTTGGGCATAAGACTGGGTAGATCTTTAGGAAGCACATCGCTAAAATCTCGTAACAACGGATATTTTTCAAATAATCACTATCACTATCACATTCAGTTGTTTCATAAATTTTTACTACATACAAGGTGCAACCTTTATTTCTAGCCATTTTAAGTTGCATAGGTGACACTTTTCTAACTGAAATATCATGTTTTATCCCTTGTATGTCTATTGTTTTATGTAGATTATCAAGACAAGTAATATGTTTTTCAAAACAATCAACTTCAGATTTATGTTTGGCAAGCTAGTTAACACCTATTATTACATCATAAGATCCTAAAGGAGCAACATAAAGGTCAAGTTCAGTGGAAAAACTAGACAAGTCTAGGACTGCTCCAAAAAGCCACTTACTAACTGTGTGGATACCATTATTTCCATAATGTACAACCCAAGATTTATCCATTTTTCCATCTTTTATTTTTAGTTTTGAAGATAATTTAGTATAAATAAAGCATTTAGTAGCTCCAGTATCAAAAATTATAGTAACAGGTATACCAAATAACTTACTTGGCACTTCTATAGGCGTAACTTTCTTTTCATCTTGTTTATCAACTACTGCAACATGTATCTTATGCTACTGATTGTTGTCATCCTTCCTTAGAGGGAAATGATTTTCATAATGATCCTTTCCAAAATTGTAGCATCCTCCTATACATCCTCATTTAGGCTCAAATTTATTTCCATCCTTAAAATTATTGTTCTATCCTCCATAGGACTTCTGTCCATTATTATTATTCTTAATGAAATTGTTTTGAACATTTGCAGCAGGTTTATTTGTTGTTGTTTTCTTGTTATTATCAGAAAAAAAAAAAAATTTGGTACCAAAATTCTTCCATGCCCCCTTTTTGGGTGCAAGAGATGAAGAAGAATTAGGAATTTTCTTTCTAATTTCTTCCTTATGGGTAGAGATTGATTTTAATTTATGTTTCTTCTTGAATGGATTTTTCTACAACCCCTTCCATGGTGGTTGGGCTATGAACATCTACTTCTCCCCCTATGATAGGATTTAATCCCATAATGAATTTTTGTATCCTAAAATTCTCATCAGTTTGATACTGAGGCACGTACTTGAGAAGTTTAGTGAACCTCTCCCAGTATTATGTTACAGTTAACTTTCCCTAAGTCAAGTTCTGAAATTGAGTCATCATTTGATCATACTAAATTTATGGTAGACATCATTTCCTAAAATATTTTTTAAATTGATTCCATGTGATGTTTGATAGATCAATATTCAATTTATCCTTACGGTTGTCCCACCAAGAAGATGCCTCATGGGAAAGCTGATAAGCTCCCCATACTACTTTTGTTTCCTCTGAGAATTTTCTTATTGCAAAGTACTTCTCCATTTCACTGAGCCAATTCTCAGCTCCATCCCCCAATGTAGTGCCATCAAAATTAGGTGGACTTATCATTTTTATATCGTTTGTGAGTTTAGCTGCTAACCTTGCCTTTTTATTTTTAGGCTGATTGGGTACATTAGCATTAGCATTTGCAACATTATTATTATCAACACCTAAATTCCCAATATTAACATTTTCCACAAGAGGTGGTTGATTGTTATTTCTAGCATCTTCTTCCTCCTCATTACCCATTACTTGTTGTTCAAGCATATCTAGATGATCTCTTTTGTCGAATAGGGTAGCAAGGATCTTGTCAAGTTTTGGGGTGGTAACTACCTCTCCACCTAGAGGTGGGTTGTTTGTATAATCTCCACTTATTCTAACCATTATTTGTTACACTAAAATTATTTTTTATTAGATTTATGGACTCAATAGGTCCAAGAGTTGTAACCTTCAACTTTGATACCAAGATGTAACATTCCCATTTTAAGACTTTAGAAACAAGGATTTTTTTACATAATTTTCTCTATTGTAAATCATAATTTAGAACACACAATCAAATGCCAAACTATCTCATAACATAAAACCATATGTAGTTGTAATGACTCGGTGGAACACTAATCTCTCATTTTATGACTCGGCACAAAACTGATCTCTCATGATATTCAATAATGTTTTTACCAAGTATACTTAGTTACTTTACCCTATAAGGGGTATGCAAGTGTTCTATTTAAGAGCCTATCTGAATATTTATTCTGGTATTCATCAAAAACCTTCTTCTTAAACTAGGTGACATAGGACAACGCAACCAGCAACTTGTAATACTTTGGCCAAATATTTTAAACATGTTTATCATGTTTGCATTCCTAGACAACATACTTGTCAAATGGAATAAGTCCTTCACCACACTTGAAATGTTATCTAGATTGGTATTTACTAACTTCTATCAGTCCCACTTGATTCAAATTTTAACCCTAGACAAGGTTAGAAATAGGCCCTAGTGTGAAGAGGTCCTCATGGTGAATAAAAGTACATAGACATACTCAATCAACTTACATCAATTGGGTGTGTCTAGTTATCCTAAGTCAATGTGAGTTGACCCCAACACTAGATCATGTCCCTATCTCTGCATAGGGCATAATTGTGATCCAGTCAAGAAATTATGTTATTCTAGTTGAACAAACTTTGTGGGGTATTGAGACATGTCAACTACAACATAGTATCCTTGTAATGACTCCCATCATTATGAAGGTACCATGTTGTAGTTGGCATGTGTCAACATCCAACTAAGTTTCCTCATCTAGATGAACATACCTTAGATTGAAAATTAATATCTTATTAATCACTTCATTACAGATTAATTATAGCATCCTTACTGATTCAACTAGGTTCTTTAACCTATAAGGTTACAAGTTATAATTGTATTTGTGGTAGGTGTGGGGATAAAATATGCTTCCTAACCCATTTATTTACAAGCTTTAGTTTATCATTTAACCAAAAACAACTTTGATCAAGAAATGGGATATTATAAATTGTATTTATAAAGGTGTATGAATTAGTTACTTTCCAGTTTAATATTTAAGGAAATATGTATAAGGAAGCACACATGCATCCATTTTACCTAACATTCATTATCATTTTATCAAGTTCATAACTTAGGTCATCATGAATGATTTAAAGGGTATTTTCCCCTTTTTCCAATGTCATGGGCTAGCGCCCATTTATGAAAACTAAATTCCTATGTTCCATATATAGTCAAATTTTATATTGTAAATTATAATCAAGGTTTAATACACATACATCCATATAATTCAATTACAGTCTTTTTTTAATGGTAGAGTATCTCTTAAGATTGTCAACCTTATAAGTTGCATCTCTCCTAGAGAAAATAATTCAACTAACAACTCATATTCCTACCCCAACCATTCCATATTATTTAAGTATATTAACTACCCTCCTTTATTAGAGTAATACATATTAATTCATCTCAATTCATTCCAATAAGGTATTACAACAAGTATTATTTAGAATCAACACATCTTTTATTCATCAAGGAGGAGTTATACATTCACTAAATCCAAAAAAATTCAAATAATACGAAATGTCAAAGCAATAGTATATATCCAATTCTTATTACAACTTTCTCTTCCAACAAGTACATCTCATGTAATGAAGCCAAATTTCATCATAATAAAGATACAATTCTCTTAACAAAATAAATACAACTTTCTATGTCTTTCTCCTTTCATCTTTTATGAAGTCCATTTGTAAAATTGCTAGCACGGGTCAATTCATTGAACTGAGCATGATAAGCACTATATCATTAAAAATTGTGTATTTAGCTAACTATTTCATAAAAATAAGCTGCATTGTTTATGAAATAGTCTTGAAAACACCATCATATTAATAGAAATACTCAACCAAAAAGAGTACAATTAGAGATAGGAGAGATATATATATTAAAGTTTCAAATCAAAAGTAAGGTTTTGTCATTCAATCTATCAACCTTTACTTTCCATTATAAAATCCTTTTATCATACAAAATTTAAAAAAAAGAAATAAAGAAGAATTATCATTTCACCTGAACCTTACCATTACTTTCATGTAACCCATTTAAGTTCCTTCAATCAACTAAACCTATTTAAGAGAAGAGTATAAGATACATAAAACTATATTTCAGACTTAATTCAACAATTTGTGTAGTAATAAACATTCCCTATCATATAACTATCCCATTATCTCATATTCATCCTAAGGTTTAATATGTCATCAATCAAAAATATGATCAAATGAACAAGTAAGGGAAACCAAATCATCGTAAACAATTAATGTAACCCTAATTGAAGCATCCTAAAGTCCAGGATCATAATCAAAAATCAAATCAAGTTAGAATTTAAATAAAATGTAAATATGACCTCATCAAAAGTATAAGGTTTCTTCTAACCAAAAACAAGCTAACATTCATATCCCATACAAGATACACCATTGTTAACATTACAGAAAAGAGCAAATTGGTTTAAGTTCATAACCTAACTAAGACTTGATACTCCTTCTAAGTATAACATAAAAAAATTTTTTTCGTAAAGACACTAACACATTTATACCAACCGTCGGGTCGAGAAAATGATTTAAGCTTAAACAGACCTGAAAGGAAACAACTACAAAACCTCACTGAACATTTTCCTAATTCTGAGTTTTTCATTCTCCTTATCTATTCAAACTTAAAATAATAAGAGCAAACATTTCTCATGAAATGAATAAAATAAGGTACAGAAAAGATATTGTATGAAATTCACATGAAAGGTGTTGTCTTTGTGAAGATTAATCCTCCAAAGAATAAAACAATGACCAAACAAAGATTCACCCAAGTCTCGAATGGGTTGAGTATTAAAATACCAATAAAAAGGAACGTAGAGTAACATCTAACCTTTACCATTGTCATTTCAAAAGAGACTAGTAAAAATACTTGATTCCCTCAAGGATAATCAATTGAATCATTTCTTAATATTCCATAGAAGAAATGGAAAGTAGAACGAGAGGATTAATCTGAAATAGACCTCTAAAGAAATCTAAAACCTTAAAAAGGAACACAAGTAAGCATTCAAACATTACCTGCATAAGAGAAAGCATTCAACAACCATTCAAAACATTTTCCTCTATCAAAATATATGGTATTGGGTTTAAAGGCCTAAGGGATTTAGGATATCATGCCAAAAAAACATACAACAAGACAAAGTTAGCTAACATTATTATGCAGTCCTGAGTACCTTCAACCAAATGAGAAAACAACTAACCAATACCAAAAAATAGTTTCCAAACTTAAACACGAAGTGGTTAATCCTTTAATAACTTTAAGTCCTGAATAAATTGAAATAGAATAATGTTTCCCACAGACATTATTCAACAATTAGAATTTCACGTTAACAATTTATTTTCCCCATGAGGTTTACACAATATTTCCTTCGGAGTTCATTTAATGACAATAGAAAAGGACATGCAAGTCAAAATAGACATGCAAATGTTCGGACATGTAAATTTTATCATAAATTTATCCTCCGTAAAGAATAACGGTGGTCAAAAGTCTGAAATAGGAATGAAAATACATGAAACCACCAAGACAACAAAATATTAGACAATAATAAGATATCAAACAAGTTCTCCAGTTTGAAGCCTTGAAAAGTGAAAAAGGAAACATTTAAAGAAAGAGTCACATAATCAAACAACCAGAAGAACATGCATTGGAAGACCAACCTTAAACCAAAAGCTCACGAGTAGGCCTAAACTCTTTTTCAAGTCTCAATTATAAATACTCGAGAACAGGAAAGATCACCCAAAAGTAATAAATGACACTCCCAGATTACATTTTATAACTACCATCATAAAATTGATAAGCATCCAATGAAGAAAATAAAAACACCATAGAAACATAAAATGAGAAATCACAGAAATTGAACCAAAATATTTTCATAGAGAATAGATTTATTTTAATGAAGAACTTAATTAAAATCACAATACTTAATGGATAGGGTCTATCATGCCTGATAGAGCCCTGGTCTTCTCTGTTTTGTAGAAAATTTCCAAGAAGAGCTTCAATTCCTCCTTCAAAATGCCAACAACCCTCCAAACTTTCTCCTTCTCTTTCTTATAGCTTCATGGTGCTAACTTCTTCATTCAAACTCCATGTAAGGAAAGAGAGTTCATGCAAGGATAACATTCATGCAAGAATCGAACTAGAGGTTTGAAGAACCAAAACAACCCACATGCAGAGCTCAAGCTCAAAGACCAAATGAACAAACAAAACCAAACCCCTCTTTCTTCTTCCTAGGCAGTTTTCACCAACTTCGAAAATATTAAATGTAAAATAGGACTTTCAGTCCTTCCATTTCTCCCACCACCACCACCTCTATTTCTAGCAAGGACTAAGCTCAAAATTTCATGCACCTAGAACTAGGTAGAGATGCTAGCTTATCCCCCCAAATTTCCTCATTCCTTTGACAAATTTGGAAGTTAAAAAGAGATAAGACCACATTAACTTTCTCAAAAAATTCTAGGAATCGATGCAACCAACTTTCCCCCTCCTTATGTCATCCCATAGGCCTATTTTAGGTTAGAAATACATTAGGTTAGGTTCAATCATTAGTTTAGGAACTGAAATAGGTCCTAAGGTATAAGTATTTAGTCTTAGGTCCCATTTAACATCCCATAATAACAAAAGAACTTAGTAACCTAGGTTAGGTTACTCTTTTTAGGATAAAGTTCCTAATTTAAGGAACATAGTGTAAATAGTTTCCATGTTACTAATTAAGAATTACATATTAATTTAATAAAAGGAGGAACCATATTATTACCCAAATTTAGATATGAAGCAGAGAGCTAAGGAGGTTGGATCACTCATGACTTTGTAAATTCAAGGTCGAGGAGCCTTTCATTTGTCCATCTTAGACATTATTACAACAAGGTTTGAAAATTAGAATCATACCTTGGATCAATGAAATTTATCCAAAGTAATGTTTTTAAATCCCTAAGAATTTGTAAAATTGAACTCAATTTCTCAATCCCAAGAAGTGAATTATTTTGCATAAAAAAATATGAATTGCTTCATTTTAAATTAGTAAAAATATGATATAATCATACCTATTTCAGCAGATAACATATTACCTCTTTGTAAACATGATTTCATAGGTCATAAGAGTACACCATCTTAAGATAAAAGTCACATGTCAATGTTTCAACCTTCCATAATAGAAGTCGTCATAGATACCAGTCATGCTAGAGGTGTTACATGGCTTGGAAATTGGCATGTCTATTTTTTCCTAGTCAAGGTGAAATGGTACATCTTGGGTATGAGGAGTAGGAGTGACGGTGGAACATGGAAATATATAGGGCTTCTAAGGGACTTAAAGATGACTGGATCATTCTTCCCAAGCTCCATTTTTGTTTGAGAATCATCTATTTCTCGACTTTTTAAACAATATCTTATAGTAGGGGGCCTCTGATTCCACTAATTTACGCTTCAAGATATTCCCATAATGACCTAAGGTTTAAGTCTTCTCCACAACCTTCAAATAATAATGATGTGATGTCTATCTCTGAAGGTTGGGGATACTTCTTTTTTATGAAGGAAACCTTATTCTTCTTGAACCATTCCTTTTGTATCCTAATTACAACCTCATTCCACTCACCTATGTCTCCTAATTTTTAACAATTCATGTTACCTATTGAAGGGATGAATCCTTCACTACTTGATATTTAGGATAATATATCTTAGTGCCATCATCTTGAAGTCCTTCCTCATACCACTCAAATTTAAATATCATCATTTTCTATATGGTCATCCACATATGGTCTCTTTCCTTAACATCAAATTCATTGATCAAATTTACCTAATAATATTCAATCGTGGAACAAGATATAACTCTAGAAGATGGAAAGCATCTGGATCACTTTGGATTTAAAATTATACCTTCAAAGTGTATGAATACATAGTTAGGGGTGCAAAGGCATCTTCTAGATGTGCAACATCACCGACACTCTTACAAGTGAAGATTCCAAGTGCGATGGAAAATGATGAATTCTTCCTTTTCTAGTTCTTGAGCTTACTGTTAACATGGGAAATTTGTCTCCATAGCTAAAAGAATATGATCTTGTTTCCTAGATATCAAGGTAACATTTGGGGAGAAATATCAAATCCGGATATGTGGATGTAGGAGAAATTGGAAAACTGAAATATGACCCATACTTCTTGATCAAAGAATCCTCTTGTGGCAACAAACCTTGAGTGAGGATTCCCCTCAAGTGTTCTGATGGAAAACATGGTGAAGGCATCATTCACCATCACAAAATTTTGATTTTTTTCCCCAAGACCGAATTTGGATATCTTTCAAATGTTGGAGCCTTAAGAGAGATGTTCTTTGTAAGTGTTAATCTATTGAATGGCCTTGAGCTCACAAGAGCATACACCAAATATGAAGTCATCATAAATTTATTTGATATCTGTATCTGAAGCAACTGGTGGTGCAGGTTGTCACTCATGATCTTCCCCCAATCAATTCTATGCTTACCTTTAATGATCATGAGCATGAATAAGGCCATCCAATTTTGAAATTCCTTTGTGTTTTCTTTGCCCATCACCCGACTGATAAGGATGATTACATCTGAATAAACTTCGTGAAATTCACTCTACAAGAGATACTTTGGTATGTGAGAAGGCTTTCTTACTTGTTTTAACCATGATCCCAATGCGAGGCCCAAAATGTAATAATCTATCTTAGTCCATTATTTCACTACAACATCTTTTGAGATGATAGTCATATTGCTCCAAGTTGGAATTTTCATCGCATGAGAGATGGATTTGGGGGTAAAAAATATCAGGCTAGAGTTATCATCCGCTCGAATAGTACAGGTTCTGGAACATAGTGGTGATAAAATGCCAACACCAACTCAATACTCTGAATTAACACTAGATGTCCACCTTTTGCATACAAGCCACACATGAAAAAAATTTTCTTCCATTGGCTCTCTGGATCCACCGAACATGTGATCTTTGAGATCTTCGAGGTCTATGTGGGTGACATAATCGTACCCCACACTTGAGTACTAAAATGAGATAGTTGAGACTGTTTTAAGGCCTAGAAATTTGAACTTCATGGTGATACTCACACATATTTGTAAATGGAACTCTTTTTCACTTTCAACCACCTTGTTTGTTCCTTTGGATTTTCTCTATGCACACTTCCTTTAAAGAATTTTCCCTCCACTAAGATTTTAATATTTTAAGTAATTTCTCATGTAGAGACTTATTATTTTTGGAAATTTTATTTCCACACCTTGGTTTTTGATGAAACCACCTCCGCATTAGGATAGGTTTTTTTCTCATGATCTCCTGTACAAATTTTCAACTTTATTCGATCACTAGAATAGTAGGAAATAAAAAATTACAAAATGAGGAAATGAAGTTGGGGTTTTTCACTATAAAAAAATATGGTCTGTTCATGTTATTTATATCACTTTGGTTGAGAGGTTTCCTTGAAATGATTAATAATGTAAATAACCCCACCTCCATCTATGCGCAGTGATTTGTAAGATATGAAGATTTATCCTTTGTGAGCTAAGAAGTTAATATGGAAAAAAAATGTGTCTTGAGCTTTTAATTTTTTTATGAAATTTATTCCAATGAAATCATGGACAACTGGAGAGTTTAATGCAAGGATAAAAATGAAAATTGAGGAATATGGAAAAATTTTGCGAGTTAGGGTAGAAAGCGAGAACAAAATGGGGAGAGTGAAAAAATGGCTAAGTGTTGGGTTTTATAGGCATGCAGAAGGGGTGAATTTTTTTGTCACTTTATCCCTTGGAAAGGGATGAAGGGACACAAAATTGTTCCTTATCCCTAGGTGACAAGTGGCATGCATGCATAGGTGGAGGAGATAGCGGAAAGGGCTAAGTTTAAGCACCCGAGAGCTAATTTTTAGCACATGAGGAACTTGATGGGAGAAAGGTGAGGGTTGAATTTTTCCCACTTTTCCCCTTGGAAATGGATGAAGGGACACAAAAATTTCACCTTATCCCCTAGGTGAAAAGTGGCAAACATGTGTGGTTTGGAGCGGGGGCTAGAAAATTGCCAAAAAGAGCTTAACAGAGCCTCCTAGAGTCATGTGGTGTGTCCATGAGGTCTAAGGTGGGATTGAATTTTTATATCCCCATTTTCCCCTTGGAAAGGGATGAAGGGACACCAAAAGTTCACCTCAGCCTCATGTTACCACATGGCACTAAAAAATTGGCTAAGGACAAAGTTTGTACCTTAGAGAGGAGCTTGAAAATGACATTGCCAATGCTCTCAAAGGAATTTTTTGGCGCTTAATTATATGATTTTGACTAAAAATACATTTTGAGAAGAAATTTATAGGTATAACGGTCTTATTTATCTTTAAACCTTCTCAAAAAAAAAAAAAAATTATCGGGAGTGCCGGTTGTACACGAAAAGAATGAGTTGTGGAAAGAGATGCATGGGTGATCTTAAGAATAAATAATTACCATCGTGTAGGGAATTGAATCATATTTCCATTTGTATTTTGTTTGACCTCCAACTTACTATGGAGCTCCAAAAATTATCTCCCAAATATCAAGTGGTTTTTCACAATGCAAGCTCGTTTGGCCTCAAAACCCACTTTTGTTGAACTTGATCTTGAATCTCCGAATCTTCCTAAATCACTTACACAATGATCTTGGCTCATGAATATAGTTTATTGGTGAATTTAGGACTTAAAAATAGCTCAGAGAATATGTACTAGCCCTAAAAAGGCTAAGAATAGCAATTCTAAGCCTCTTGAAAGACATTGTATTGAAAGAAAATTGTGATCTTTTACCTCTTCAATGCATGGTGAAGGTTAAGACCACAGAAATAAAATATTAGATGGCTAGGGATAGGCCTAGCATAGGGGATGGACTTACCTATATGGGTGTCTAGAAAGGTCTACAATGAAATTTTTGACACTAGGGTATATTTTTCATGTTTTCATGTTGAATTTTACCCTTGAAAAACCACAGGCCAACAACTGGATCTCACTTAGGGAATAATTCTAGATCAAAAAAATTAAGGACATGATGAGAAGGAACTCCAAAATCTTAGTTTATAATTTTGACTAGTTCCTTATCCGTTAGAATTCACAGAGTCATTAAAAGCAACAAATAGATTGAAAGTAGTACACACATGACAAAAAGGAAAGACAAAAAACACAAAAGGGAAAGAACACACACAATAGGAAAGTGAAACACATACATAAATCACCTATGACACAATGTGAGGGAAAAACTACTTTCATTACTTGTATAATTTCCAATATTTCCCACTATGGGGAAACTCAAACTATGTGTCATCTAGATAAAATAGATATAAATCATTCTTTCTTCAAGTATCACGAATCTAGAATGGACCGAGCCACATAGAGTAAAATTTCCCATGGATCCCCTTGGGTTCTCTTTTCTTTTCCTAGAGTAAGAAAAGCTCTCTAACTTTAAAATGTATGTATTTTTCCTTTGTTTCAAATAACCTCTTGACATTAAATTTACGTTCTTTGATTTGGTCCACCACTTGAACCTATCTTCCTCAAGCTTCTCAAGAATTTTTTTTTTTTCAATAGAATCATGATATTACCCATCTTCCACATGCTTGGAGCAATTTGAGTGTTGGAATCTCAACTCGACTGGAATCTCTACCTCAATCCTAGAGAGCAATTGAAATGGTGACATACCAATTGCTTTCTTTGGAGTTATTCTATCTACCCACAGTTCATGTAGAGATTTATGTGCCAATTCCTCTTATTTTCATCCATAATTTTGTGAGCGATGGTCACAATAATTTTTTTCTCAATTCCACTTAACCATTCCCTTGTAAATAATAGTTAGATGTGTGTGACAAAGAGATTTATTAGTTGTAGAAAAATTTAGTTAACTCCTAGATGAAAAATATGTAGTATTATCAACCATGATATTTTTGGGATACCAAAATGAACAATGATGTTTTTTTTAATGAAATTTCACACCATTTCAGTATTATCCTATTTTGATAAAATGGCTTCTAACTAATTTTGAAATAGTAAGTATATATGAGCACATGGGTATGAAATGTACTTGAGTTATGGTTTATAAATTCAATAAAATCCAGACCCAATTGTTGGAAGGGTTCTTCAATCACCACCGGCCTAAGGGGAAGAGTAGTGAGTTGTGGTCTCCTGACAAACTATTGACATGATTCACATTTGAATACCCATTCTTGGTAATTTATAAACAAGGTAGGCTATTAGTACCTACCATGGAGGATTTTTTTGGTAGTTACCATTATAAAAAATGTCCATCGCATGTTTGATCATGGTATGCCTTTAGCAACTTCTCTTGTTTCTCTTTGTCTATGCACTTCAAGAAACATCTATTGAATCCCCTCTTGTAGAGCACATGATTCCATATGATGTACTTGGATGATCTTAGCTGGAGGGTTATTTTTTGTTTATGATCAAGATGAGGAAGGAACTAATCCTAGTTCAATAAGTCGGTGATGTCCGCATACCACTCATTTGTGGTGTTCACAAAAAGGACTTGAGGAAATTCCTTGCTGATACGATCACAACACAAACATTCCCATGTATCATTCTTTTTAACAATGCTTCATCTTTTGTAATCAACCTATACATTCCATTTCCTTGGACCAAATTTAAAGGTTTGATCTCCCATTCATATCCTAGTTTCTTGCCACCCAATTTCCTCTTTTTGTTCATGGATATTGTTGGGAGAGAATTGACTTGATAGAAGAACCTAGGACCATCACCATAGTGTGGGAGTTGAGAATGTAGAACCAAATTTTTTTACCACCTTAACTATGAAATATGAATGCTTCTCTAATTGATTACTTCATCTTATGGTTATTCAAAGGAGAGCTCATGAATGAAATGGGATCTTTAAGTTCTTCTTCATTCTTTTGGATCAAAATTTTTGATATCGTGTGCTTCGAAGTTTAGTAGTACAAGATAAGTTCTTTGTTAAATTCAGGGAATACTAATGTAGGATCCTTTGCTATCACTTTTTTTATTACTTCAAATGTCATTTTCCTTACTTTTTCCATTTTAAGGTGGCTTGAGATTTCATCATGACTGTGATATGCTTTGTCAACTCAATGAATTTTGGAATAAAGAACTGGAGAAAGTTGAATTTTTTAAAGAAGGATTGAACTCCATTCTTAATTTTTGGTAAAGAAAATTCTTGAATTTCTTTTATCTTTTCTGAATAAATCTTAGCCCCTTCCTTGTTCATAATGTGCCCAAGGATTTTTCCTTTAGTAACCCCAAATATACACTTCTTGGGATTTAGGGATATTTTGTGTTTCCTGCATCTGATGAGTACTTATTCAAGGTGTTGTATGTGGTATCTTATCTTCTTTAAGAAGAGTTTGAGTTTATCCAAGTTAATCACAATGTAATTCTTGAGTTCTTTAAATTCTAGGTCTATTGCTCTTTGGATGGTCACTCCTGCATTGATCAAACCAAAAGGATTTTTGTATGTAAAAGTGCCTCAAGGTGTTGTGAAATATGTGTTGGATTTGTCTTCTCTACCACCACAATCTAGTTATACCCTAAGAATGCATCAAGAAATGAAAGAATATTTGACCCTATGATTTCTTAAAGAATGTGGTACATAATTGGAAGTGGATAATTATCTTTCAAGGAGACCTGGTTTTAGTTGCGAAAGTCCACACAAATTTTTATCTCTCCATTTTTCTTTCACACTAGAAAATTTTTCTATACCCCTGAAGTGGTGGATGAGAAAAATTATCCTTACATGAAACATATTTAGGAATTATTCCTTGATGGTATTCATAATATTTGGATTATATGGTCATTTATTTTTCTTAAAAGGCTTGGATTAAGATTTAGAGGAATAAAGTGGTACATTTCCTTTGGTTGATATGATTTGAGTTCATAATAGGAATATAATTTGACATCAGAATACTTATTCAATAGTAATAAAAACCTTATTTTTCTTTAGGTGATCAAAACTTGTCAATATTCAACATGTTAGGTTGCTCCATGTTGCCATTATTTTCCTTTTCAAAATCAGTAGTGTACTGTGATGAGTCTTTTGTTATTTATTTTATGAACATGCCATATTTGTCAAAAAATTCCTCCAATGACATAAGACCTTTTGGGATATTTTTTCAATTGATTTTGACTACCCCCTCCAATTCAACTCCATTTATTCCTTCTTTTTCTTCCTCTGCTGACTCGACCGATGTGGATTTTCACTTCCCTCATAGAAGAGACTATTGAAGTTGTATATTTGCTCCAAGAAAGCAAGGATTTGATTTTCGTCATGAAATACTTTCCAATGATTTACATTTTCCAACATGCTTGGTTTGAATAACATTTTGATAGTTACCTTATCCTTGTTGAAGGATGGGTAGGGAATCACCAATGAAGTCGAGACTATAAGAGAGTTGGGATTTTCATTCTATTCACTAGGAATGGATTGAATGGAGAAAACATAAAAATATTTGATATAGTTTCAAAATTTATTCCTATAGTGCTTGATTCTTGTTTTTTTGAATTGATATTGGTATCTCAGATGTTTGACAATTACTTCCACATATCTAATACATATGAATTTGTTGATACCCATGGACTTGGCAACATCCAGTCTGAGGAGAAGATACATGTACTCTGTAGTGTTGTTAGTATTTTAAAATTATACCTTACATTCCAAATGAAAAAAACTCATTCAAGGGAGATGTTAGGAAAATGATAGCTCTTGAACCTACACTTGAATGGATTCCATCAAATTCCATTGTCAAAAATTGGTCTTCCTCATATTTAGTGAGGAGATTAAAATTAAAATTTATTTTGGATGTGAGGAAGTATTTACCAAAACCATTGTCTTAGACCAAGATGTTAGCTCTTGGATCTCTGACTTTTGCACTATGTATTTCATATTTCACATGGGAAGCAATTTCAGCATCTCACCCTTCACTGGAATGGTCACGAAGGACCAATCCATTCATATGTAACCACCTAAGTATCTACAAAATATACTACTTAACAACATATCAAAGGATGTTGGGATGTATACCACCATTATTATGAGCAACACATTCTTTTCTCAGAAGTCTATTAAGGCCACTTGTGCATCTTTTATCCTTCCCACCAATGACACTTCTTTAGACTCCATAGAGTAACAAGAGATATTTTCTCATGTTAGAGTAAGTCCTAAGGCATTGGAAACTTTGATGGGCATGACGTTATCTGAGGCTCCTAAGTCTATGATGTAGTTATTTAATTGGTAGCCTATGATCAAGAGGGATGGGTGGAAGAGTTACACATCTTAGTGGTTTTACATGCACTCAATACAATCATGTTTTGTGTAAGAGGTGTGATTGGTCTTGGTAGTAGAACCTTAGGATTGGGGTTCACGGGGTTAGGTTTTTAACTACCATCCTTGATAAAATTTATGATCCTCTTGAATTGCTCCTGGTGTGTTTGTAAAAATTTAGCTTCAAAATTTTTAACTTTGGTTTTGTTTTCATGTTTAATGATTTCGAATGGAGCTAAGGCGGGTGAACCTGATGTTTGAGGGATAGTGGAAGTTTTGCATTATAGAGGGAGTGCTACCTTAGAATATTGAGCACTTCAAGTGGATGAGGTAGTAGGCTTGGAAGGATTGGTTAGATTTAGTTGAGAATTAGGGGAATTTTCAGAACTACTTTAGGAAAAGGATTAACTTTAGGTGTAGAATTAAAGCTTGGGGGAACACTAGAGGAATTATTTTTCATGGTCATTAGCTTTTTGCTTGTTATTGGGTTTGGTTTCTCCTTTATAGGCAGTCATGGTAAATTTTAATTTTCCAAGTTGGTTGTTAAGTGCACATTTCCCCAAACTATGCTAATGGTTAAAAGGGGAAGCCGTGTTCTATCAGAGTCCCAAAGGAAATGGCACCATTTGATCTTTATGAAGAAAAAGGAGAAATGGATGAAGTTTGTTTGAATCAAATTCATCCTTCACAATATACATTCTGATAACTCCATTTATGGAAGAAGTGGAGACCCTCTACCTATTATCTTGTTCTTTGGGGCCACCACCTTAGGATCTGTTATCCAAATAACTACCTTACATTCACAATTTGGATATGAGGTTCTACACTACAGGTTGTGCACACTTCAATTGTCACATTGAAACATATTTTTCATTTCCTCTCTTCACATGCCTTACACACTATACTTCCTACACTTATCTTACTTCCATTTTCCTTTTCCTCTTTTCACCATTTTCCCTTTGTGCACACCTTCCGTGCACCCACATTCTTCTAAGCAATTTATACATCCTCCATGTGGGCCTTTTTTTTATTCTAAATCAGATAAGTCCCTATAACTCTCACACAACCCATACATCCTTTTGTAATGATTGTGCCTCTACAACATGTTCCTTCCTTTGGTGTTTCTAACATTTTCTCTCATGCATGCGTAACTTTCATGTGCCCATCCTTTGTTTTCTTTTCATGCGTCATTCATCCATGTGCCTCTTTGCACCCCCTTACGTACCACATCATCAACTATCGGACATTAAGTGTATTACACACACCCTATCATAGTGAGCCACCAATGCACTGAATCCTTACAACAAAATAGTTTGTGACACATGGCAAAAATGATAAAACAAATCAATAGTTAGCCATTTATTTAGCCAATTTACGTGCACCACATGCCTTACATGCCCATTAGCAATGTAGATCCTCTAATAGTCATAAATTATGTTCCAATGCTTAGATGTTTATGCACCTAGACTTTTTGGAAATATGTTGACATGTGGTACAACTAAGCCATTCAAATTCAAATTTCAGTTGGATTTAGTAGGTGAGGAGCTATAAAAATTCTTTCATGCCATTAATATGTGATCTGATTGCTTTAACCACCCACATTTGATATAATATTTCTTCCTTCCTTCTCTAACATGCCAAACAGACATGGAGAACCATACTTTACATATTATAGGTGGATTTATAGGAATTAAAGGCTCACATTAATTCTATCACAACATAATTAAATACAAGAACACATTACTAATAAAATACAGTATAAAATACACAAACCCATGGTCACATGTAAAGATGATCCTTACTAGGGTGACCATAGATTGTACAAATTCACATTCAATTCAACTTCTTAATCCAATGTTGGGTTTTCAAACCATATTTTCTTCCTCCTCTTTTATCTCATCAATTCATTAATAAATGGAAGAGATATGTTATTTGTAAAGGGTTGGACATTTTACATTCTTTATTGTTTAATATGGATTCTATATCTTTGTATTATGAGTCATAGACCTCTATATTTGGTTCATGCATGTAAATATTAGTCTTCAATTTCCATTGTAATAAACATGTGCATACTGAAAGTAATAAAAGCATTTTTTTGTGGTTATCTCCTGCCTTAACATGTTTCATTTCTTCTTTCTTACCTTAATTTATATTGTGTGATTGATGTGTCACTTTAAGTTCCTTGCAGCTCCACCTTTTTTATTTCACTAAATCGATGGTATAAATGTGTTTGGTCTTATGTTACGCATGTCTATCCTTCCCTCATGTTTTTTCCTTCATTTTCTCTCGGAACATATAGTGTCCATCCCTCTTTTCCTAGTGTTATCACCTTCCTTAGTTTAGTTTTCCATTTTGTTATCCTTATATCCTTATTCATTTGGCATTTTTAGCTTATTTTCCTTTCTAGCATTAGGAGTAATAATAGAAATAGGAATAGGTAGAGGAACCGACCTTCTCTCGGATATCTGTCTCAAACATGCAAGGTCCCACAACTTGGAGATGGTTCCATTTTCATCTCAAGAAACTCAGCTCTTCATATCTAAGAAACGGGTACATTTTTGAATGACCAACATGATCATCCTTTGCTTTCATATTTGCAGTAGTTTTCAAGGAGGAATCCCCCTTTTGATCTTTGGGAGTGGGTAAATACGATAAATGAAAATATTAGTTCCTCTTCATCATCATCATTACCTTCTTATTATTATTTAATGAGACCATTTTCAGTATCCTTTTCAACCTCCTCAATTTTGAGGACATTTCCATCTTCATTTTATTCTTTTTCTCCGCCACTTCTTCTTATTCTTTCTTATTCTTCTTCTTCTTCTTCTTCCTACATGTAGGTTGCATTGATCGGTGGTGCCTTAAGAGCAAGCTTGTGGGGAGGTGGAGAAATCCTTTTCCTATTTGGGAGATTTTTCTTCTTTGGCACATTTCTCATGGTGCTTTGAGCTAGTTGTTTCTTGAGATAAATTATATCATTTGCCAAATTTTTAACCATATGGTCCTGTTGAAATGGTGCTATAACTTTTCCCCTTTTGTTTTCTATTCAAATTACTCACCTTGTCGGATAAAATTAGATCATATTTTTTGATGGAATAATATTTTTACATTTTTGTATGAGGGTATAACTTCAAGTGGTATCCTCTTGATCAGCCTGTTTTACCTAGCTACAAAATCCCTCATGATTTCATTGGACTCTTTCTTCATATGCACCAATTGCATCAAGAGGTTTTAGAAGCTTTCGGATGGAATTGACTATGTCTTGAACAAATTTTGACATCATCCTAGTAGGTGATAGACCTATATGCTATGATGTAGAACCATTCAACTACATTTTCCTATAGGAATTCTACAAAAATATGACGAACACATCTTCATGTTCAAATCCCATCACACCACAAGAGGTGATGAACATTTCCATGTGTTCTTTTCTCGGGAATTATCAACCATCTCCCGTAAACTTTAGAAAAAAATATTGAACCTCTTAGCATTTCATGAATAGGATGTGGGAGTGAAAGATGTAATATATTCCTACCCCATGACACAATTGGTTGAGGTTTCTCTTTATTACCCATTATGGCTTGACTTCCACTTTTCCCTTGATTTTTCTTCCACTCTAGCTTCAGATCTCTCTCTACTCTTACTCTATCTATGGATTCTGGTTTAATTTCCAATATTACTTCTTCTTCATCTCTTGCTTCAGCTTCATCTCTTACTTCAGCTTTAGTTTCTACATCAATAAAGTTTTCAAAATATTTGCTTGAGATTTGGAAAAGCTATGTCCAATAGGTTGATACCACTTGGAAAACCAGTGAGAGAAATTTTGGGATGAAAGGAGTACATTTAATTTCTAACTAATTCTTTCCATCTCTGGATCTCTTAAAATATTGGGTCAAAATCTAATCCTTGCCTCTATGGCCTAGTATATTTGTTATCATCTAGCTTGTAGACTTGAGATTGACTTACGCTCTTCTTTGTTACACATGGGCTTATCTCACACTTTCCAATTATTTATCACATTGCTCTTCAATATCTAACACCATGGTAGCTATGAACTAGTAAGAAAAATTTTCTTTGTGTTGCCATACAAAATCCGTCAAGTTAGATATGATATCTTATTCGATGTGGAAAATAAATTCATGTCTCTAGATAGGAGGGTTACTAGGAATAACCATTGGTGTGAGACATAATGTTGTATGACTCTTCAAATGCCAATTTTTATTTTGGGATATTTGAATTTTTGTATTTTTGTGATTCATATTTTGGGGGCAGAATTTTTCCAAGTATTCCCCACATAGGGCACTAAAAAAATTTAGCACTAAAATATTCAGGTGGAAAAATTGGTAGGTTTATGACAATGCTCTGAGACTTTAGGTCCCTCTTCTTGAATGGTGTAGCTACATTTATTATGTGTGAATGAAAATAAAATATGTGGATGGCCTAGAGGTAGGGGAACCAAAAGGATCACTCTAATGAGCCTATGAAAAATATTGAAATTTATTTCAAGGGATGAATTTTTTGAGAAGGTGGGAAAGGGAGTGGGAAATAAAGAAAGGGGATTAATATTGTAGGTAGAAAATCCAATGTCTGTAACGATTAAGAGAGCATTTCAACACACATATTTATAAAGAAAATAACTTTGTTACTAACACCAAGACAAGATAGAATTATGAACACAAAGTATCATTAATTCCCTCATCAAGAAAATAAAGAAACTCCTTTCTTCTTCATTGATAATTTGGAAAAATTGTACATATATGAGAATGGAAGAACATATGAGAGTAATAATAGAGGAAATTTTCTATCTCTTTTTATTTTCACAAGTAGTTATCTACTTCTGAGCATACAAAATTAACAACCCTTAATAATGAGGGTGTCATTAAAATTTATAAATTTTAGAAATAATCTTCATCTACCCCCACATCGATTTACATTTTTCCCTCACAATATCTGACTATTCATATTACTAGGAATATAATTAGGTCCCCTTTTGTTAATTAAGGAGACTTATTACATTGCCAACTATAGTCACATTTAAATCAATAGGATAAAATAGGGAAAAGGAAAAAATTAAAAGTACAACCCCTAACAAAGAAATAGAACATGAAGGAGGAGGGGGAAAGGGAGAGAAGAGAGATAGAGAGAGAGAGAGAGAGAGAAAATAAGAGAGGTAACTAGGCCATTGAAAATGCCACCTTTACTGACTCTACCTCATTATTTAAAAGATCCTTATCAAGATCCACTGGAATGTTAGAAGCACAATGCACTGAGGGGGTGAATCATTCCTTATAAGATTTAAAATTAAAATTCAGATCTGAAACTCAAATTGCAATATTCAAATAGCCATAATAACCACTTATTCAACTTTTAATGTGTGCATACCATAAACCATCAACAATGCATAAAACCATGAAAACATAAGAACACAAGATATAAGTGGGAAACCCTCAAGGGGAAGAAAACCCACTAAAACAAAATATTATATTGATATGTTTCAAAATTTAGTGAGGCACCAACCCCACAAGGAGCACCAACCCCTAGTTTAGTAGAACACCAACCCTACAAGGAGCACTAACCCCTAATTTTGTGAAGCACCAACTCCACAAGGAGGATACAACCCCCAAAGATGATCAAGCACCCACTCAATCAAATTATGATGTGTAGATATTTGATTTTTAATTCCACAACTGATGGAGACATCTTATTCATCTCACACTTCTTCACTCAAACCCTAGGTGATCAATCTTCACAAAACAAGTTCATCAAATCCTCCACAATTCATCAAACTATTTTTCTCATGTCTTATTATTTTTCTCAATATTCAACACACTTTATTTGGCTCCAAATCATGCTCAAATACATGCAATCACACTTTATCTAGGTCACTCCAATTGCACACACACAACTAACTCACAAAAGCACCAAAAACAAGCTTTTATATGCTTCTCAACCTTTCAAACTTAGGCCCAATATTTTTCCTCCATTTGGTTCAACCAATACATCAAGGAAACAATTAAAATTTTAAATACAATAGTTACATTTGACCTATATATGTCATCCTAGCTAAAACCATCATTTCATGTGCCAAAAATGGCTCAAAACCCCATAGAAACATTCTTAAAAATGCCCTAACATTAGTACCATACTTTTTCATGACCCATGAACCTTTATACATGATTAAAATATAATAAAACATTCATACATGGTCTAAATTAATATCAACCAATCAAATTATTTCATTTAAGCCCATTTTCCTTTATAAACTTCAAAACAGTTGTTTCATGCACCCTTCAGCACCCTGTAAACTTCATCTGATCACCAAATCACTTATATTGAATAAAAAAATCAATGTGACCACTCACAAGAAATTTCAGAATTTGTAGAACACTTACAAGTTATAATTCATGAAATATCTTTCATGTTAGTCCATGACAAGATTTATCTTCACCAAATCATCCTACCAAAAAAGTTCTTTCAAGAGGTTAGCTCATAAAATAAATTATACAAGCAATCGAGACCTCCAAATGGATTCATTGGATAAAAAATTCATCTCTCATCACTTTCTATGTGATAGGAAGAATCGTAAAATCTATATCATGCTTCAAACAACAATAAAATTCCACAAAAATAGATAATGTAATGAAGCTCGCAAAAATATTCTTGCTGAAATAATGCCCTGGAGACCCTATCAAATAACCTCATCATGTGGAAAAAAGTATATCACTATAAATATAATTTCCAAAATAAATTTAATCACCTCAATATTCCACATGTATCTCAAGTTATAGCCAATTTCTGAACCATGCTATTTGAGATCCCAAAAATTCCCTTTGACCAATCAACTGTTTGGACCTCATAACCTCATAAAATTGTATTAACATGCTCTAGAAAACCCATGCACATCAATAAAAACTCTCGTAAATCATGCTACATCAATTTTTCAAGCTAATCCTTTGGACCATCTTTTACTAAAACTTTATTTTCAAGAAATTGTTGATTTTAGGTGGGGCCCACATATCACTATGACCTCAACCATGCATTTCTTAAAGTTGTGAGGAGTCCTCTACATCACACAATCATAAATTTTGATTAATGAATCAAAACTTGGTTAGTATACTTCACCTTTTGTAAATTTCTCCTAGTTAGAGTTTAACAAGGGTTTTTGACCTCTTTACCTAGTCTTAACATTCATTCATAAAAATGCGATGAAGAAACAACATCATTACTTTTTTGAAACCTTCTAAAATCACCTTAGAAATATCCTTAAAATTCACAAGGCCCCATGCAAATCACATTGTTCACAGTGAGCATTTGAAGCTGCATTTCAAGCTAGATGTTCACTTGTTCTTGACTCTATCTCGCCTAAATAGTCATAACTTGAAAAAACTCATCATGGGCACCTAAAATTTTTCTGAAAGACCTATGACACATACTTATAAAATATCCAATCATCATAATTTCAATAAAAATTCTCAATCTCTCCATCCAATCTCATTTACATAGCCTTACCTTAGGATTTCTCACTCTAGAAGCTAGTATCAACTATAACAATGCACAAAATGATCATAAAAAACTATGAAAATGACCCAAAAATACCTCATTTACCATGATACACCTGATAGCATGCTTTTATGAGCTTACTTACCTTCTTCCAATGAGTACTTGTAACATGGAGAACCATCTGTACCTACACTATACCACTATTGTGAGTGCTAAAGCACCCTCAAAACCTATTATTCTTCATGCCAATATTCTTCCAAAGTAAGAAAGAAGCTTACACTACCAAGCAATGCCTCCTAAGCACTTGTATGGGCTTGCTAAAGCAAGCATGTATCACTAAATCACACCGTATGTAAGGTAGATAGACATTTGAACCAGTATGTTAGCACCTCAAAAAAATCTCATAACATCATCCTACAATATTCACTTTGTCATTAATGTGGTTTTGCATCAATGACAACACCTATTAGGCCTACATGCCAACAATCTCCCCCTTTTTCATTGATGGAAAACACCATGAATTTCTTGATGTTTTGTACATTAATGACAATGACATACTTGTATCTTACCTTCTTCAGCTTCATACCTCCATGCTTTGGTTAGAAACATCAACCAAAGATCTCAATTTTCTCTTTCTCTTGATTTTTATAAAAAAATGAGTTTTGCCTCATTTCAAGAAAGCAATCACCAAGCTCCCCCTGGAACAAGAACTTAAACATCTAGAAAGCATCAGTACACCATGAAAGAAACATGAACTTACCTTTTAGGAGAAAAACACCATTTCCAACCTTCTAGGCATGCATATAAGAAAATTTTCACTTATAACCCTGTTTTTAGCATCTTGAGTACTATAGCAGTCATGGAACAAAGATGCCATCATCCATAGCATGCCAACAATGTCATGAAACACCTTACCTTATCATTTCTAAATTAATTTTGATCACGAGCCATCAATTCTAGACTTAGTCCATGCATACTAAGGCCTAAACACACTCTTCATACCAAACATGCTACTAACAGCTTTGAATAGTCCTTTTAGTGCATTTTCAACCAATTTTTAACATGCATCTACTTATCAACCATACCTTGAATCAGAAATATGACACTCCCCGAGTTTAAGACCTTCATTTTTATCTTAAGAGCACAATTTAGGTTTATTAGCCTTGTCACCATGTCTTGGAATCAAATCGACAACTTTTGGTTATCCCTAAACAACTTATTCAATCATCTACAATCACTTTCAGCTAGATAGATCAATGCATACCATTTTAAGCATGGGCAGAGAGGAAATCAACATTTTCTTACCTTATCTAACCTTGAGAACATGCTCTCACTCTCATGGATGTAAAAAAGTGCTCCCCTGTCTTGCAGAGCCCAATCACACCTTGAATCAACATTTTTTGCTAACAACACTTCACCACTGTTAGAAGACTGAGACCATCAAATTTATCACATCATTTTTGAAAGCAAAAACATGTCTTGTAGCACCTAATACACCTACAACCATTGGTATTAATAACCAATTCATGCTCCCCTATCTTTTAAAGGCTAAATACACCTTCTTACCTATCGTATACTTTGTCTTAGTATACTATACCCCTATCTCAGTCTTAGTTGAAGATAAAATCTCAAAAACATGACTCAACCAACTCCATTTCAAGCCATAAGCACACTCTTTTGTATATATTTTGTTAGGAAATAAGGGATAAAATATGCGGAACAACCCCTTTTAGAATCGCACTTGCAAGTAGAAACTAATATGTAGAAAATATTGTAGATCTCAAATAAAAGTGTAGAATAAAAATAACACAATATAAAGAGACAATATTTAACATGGTTCACCCAATTTTGGCTAATTCCACCAAGAATCACTTGCTTAGATTTTATTACAAGCCACCAATATCTCAATACAATACCTAGATTTGTTTGGAGCTATGCTCAACAAACTCTATAGAATTCACACCTGAATTCAAAACATATCTGCAATGTTACATCATACCTACCATATGCACAAAAAGCGCATAAGTAGACAACTTCTTAAGTAGTTTTACAAAGCGTAGGTATCAAAACCATGGGCAAAAACCGTCCCATAAACCTATGGGTCAAAATCCCACCCATATTATAACATCATGTTTCCCGAGTATATCGGGCATTTTTTCGAGGCCAAAAATTATTCTTAGGGGTTGCGCCCCGAACCCCTCGCTACCAGGGGGCCAGCTTAGCCAAACCGCAAACCCTTATGAGACAAGCTGTGGAAAGTGGAAAATAATCTTAGTGTACAATCTTCAACACTTTCACACATGAAAAGTGGCTCCACAACCTAAAATATGCATGATGATTTACTTCAATAAAATACTAATAAACCATCACTTGTGTTTAATACACTATCGACATGCGAAAACAAATCACCTATCAACTTGTAGGTAGCTAATTTGAGCCAAAAACTCAATTTTCACACCTTTTCAAGTACTAAGACCCTTCACCATGCACTTTCACAATGAAAATCATGAATGGATAAGAAGGCATACCTTTAAAAATGATATTATGCCTTTGAGAACCTTTCATGTCTCTAAGATGCTTCAACTCTACCTCCTTTGACCTGTAGGTCTTCATCCTACTCACTGAGCTACAAGAAGCTTTCTCAAGGACATGTTTTTCTAATGAAAACATCAGATGAATTTCCCAATATATTTGAAACACTTATAAGGTTCAATCAATCTCAGTAACATGTTAGGACATGAATAAAAATCTTTTCCCAAACCTGAGATGCCATACACATAGTCTCTACCTGTAGTATGCATTACTTGATACCACACAAGATGAAATACCAACTAATATTCTTCACAGTCATACAAGAAATTTTAGGAAGCCCATCCTACATAAATCAAGAATTTCTTAAGTTTTTTCAACATCTTGAAGACTGTGTCATTCTTAAAGAAGTTAGGGGTTGGGGTTTTGAAAATCAAACCCTTCTCACTGTGCACCTAAAACAAGCCTCCTAAAATGTCAATCATATGTAAAAAAGTACAAATACCTAATATTTCAAACCATTTCCATCCTTTAGCTCCACATGTATAAATTATTCACAAAAATTTCAACTCAAAAATCCATTAAAATACCACTCAAAAACAAGTTTCCATGCATATCACTTGTTAGAAGGTCTATGCTTGAGCTCGGTTAGGAAAGTGAAGTAGAATTTTTCACAAAATAGCTTTTATTTTCTTCATACCAGCATCCACACCTTATAACAACTTATTTCAACTTACTAAACACTTTTTTCCAAATCATTTCATCATGAGCTATCACTTCACATACCTGTAGCCTTCATTTTGGTTACAAAAACATGATGTTGAGCACCTTCACTCACTATGATCCATTTTCACCATAAGTACTGATCAAGTTGGGACTTGATCACATTTACCATATTCATTATGATACTCCAGCTAATTATACTGATGAAGATACCTGAGGAGCACATTAGTGTAGCCTAAAAATATTTTCATATCCCTAAACATAGACACAGACCTCTAAGGACATACTACACACATAATATGAATGTTAGACACCCTTTTTATGCAATGACACAATCTTTAGACTTCATACACATTAATGAAACTAAGACACATCTATTAGGACCATTTAAATCACATCACATCTTCAAAAAAAAATATCTTATGACCTTGGAAAGACTGATAATACCTTCACATGCTACTAAGAGCCAGAACATACTAGTATAAGTGACAAATCCTATTTTACATTCATGAAGACTCTTAGAAAATAAAGACACTTATACTAACTTAAACCACATCAAGTACTCATAGATACAACTCATGATACATCATAACAATGCATAAGATACCAATCTTAGCTCAGACAAGACTCTAAACACACAAAGCATAGAGAGACACACCAAAGACCCATGAATGTTACCAAGAAAACATAACACATAAAACTAATCCACCAGGACTATGAGGAGAATATATACACATACATTGACTTATAGATAAGACTCATAAATACATGGACTAATCCCCCTCACCTAGATGCTTTATTTTTAATGGTACACCTTCAAGAAGCATAGTGAAGTTATACTTGATCCATGGAGAACTAAAAGAAGGTATTGAAGAGGTCCCAAGCCTTCTTGGGCATTTGGAAAACACTTTCATCTTCCCTTATTTTCTATGAACCTTGTGTTATAGTTCTATTTTCAAAGTCAACTACTCTTGAAGGTAAAAAATTGTCTTTCCTTGGTTCCCATACTCTTCTAGAGTCATCACCTTGCATTCTATCTCCTTGAAATTTGTTCACATACCTCTAGGCCTCTGATTCATTTTCTTTTTTCTTGAGTAGGCATGAAAACATACTCTTTCCACATGACCAATCTCATTACAGTAGTAGCAAACAACTGAGTTCTTCCTTTTTAGCCCTTCATTTTGACTAGGTCTATCATGTAAACAATACCTAGCAGTGTGTCCTTGTTCATTGCAATTATAGCATACAATTCTCTTAGAAAACTCACTCCTATTGTCTCTCCAAGGATGATCATTTCTAGGATATCTTCTACACTCTTTAGATCTATGACCAAAATCATTACAAGTAAAATAATGACCATTGAAATTTCTTTCATACCTTGAAGCTTGGGGTTGTCTAATGGACCTTAATCTTTCATTGTTCTTGATAGGAGTCACCTTATTTTCTTCTCTCATAGTGATTTTATCTGATTCTTTTCTTGAAACACCAGCTTCTAGCTCAAATTATTTGTCCTTAGGCTCTTGTTTGAATCCTAGACCATTCATATCATTTGTCAAAATTTGTTTGCTAAGTAGGTCATCTAGATCTTTAGTACTCTTTTCAAATTTTTGCAAAGACATAGTCTTATTACTGATTTCTAGTAGCTCAGCCCTAAAAAACTCTATATCTTACTCATATTTGGTGCACAAATTATCCTTATCTTGTAGGTTAGATACAAGAAACTTTACCTTATCTTCTAGCACCTTGTTTTCCTCAATTAGATTTGTAGACTCAATCACATATTTCTCATCCATCTTATGAAACTGATTTTCATATTCCTTAATCTACAAGGTCAGTTTTTATTATCTTTTTCAGTTTTCTCAAGTTCCCATTTATAATTTCAAGATCATCTATGTCCTCTTCACATTCCTTATCAGAAAATTTACCATAACCAAAAATGAAATCACCTAAAAAAGAAGAACCATCACCTGAAGATCTCATAGCTTCTTTAGTCATGAACAAGGCTTCATTACCTATGCTTTCATATTCATTTTCAGATTCAGAGTCTGATACACCACTACTAGCATCTGAAAATTCATCATCTTGATTTGAGTAAAAATTCTTTTATCCTTTTTATAATTAGATCTCTTAAAGTTCTTCTTACCTTTTCCAAACTTGTAGTTCTTCTTCTTATGTTCTTCCTCATGATCTTCATCATCATTTTATTTCTCATTCCTATGAGGACACTTAGTAGAAAAATGTCCTACTTCTCCACAATTAAAAAATTTAGAGAAATTTTACCTCTATACTTACCAAAACCTTGCTTCATTTTTTTGTCCAACAAAGAAAACAATTCATCATCAAGCTCTAGAATAGAATCTTCATATTTCTCCTTCTTTTCTTTATCCACTTTCTCCATCTTGAAGGTTATCTCCTTCTTGGTAGGCTTGGAATCCATCACCCTCATCTCATTGGTTGTTAGAGTGTCATGTAGCTCATCCATGTTTATCTTGGCAAGATCCTTAGCTTCATCTATAGCTAATACTTTTGAATCAAAATTAGGATTCAAATATCTTAGTAGCTTTTAGACAATAACTTCCTCTTTTAGATCTTCTCCTAATGCTTTCATACTGTTAACAATATTATCAACTCTAAGAATATAGGCTATAATTTTCTCATCATCATTCATCTTAAGAGATTCAAACTAATTTCTAATTTCTAATTTCTAAGAATAACCTTTCCCATTTTATTTTTTTCTAAGACTAGTGAAAATAGCACTGAAATACTTTGTGTTGTTTGTGTATTCCTTCTTCTCTTCATCAGTGAGTGTAAGAAGTAGGAGCAATATATCAACTTTCAATAGTATTCCAAACTTCAAACCCTAAAGCCATGATATAGGCCTTCATTCTGATTATCCAAAATATGTAATTCACACCATCAAACATTTGTGGCTTTCCAATCACATTGTTTCCACCATTTTGTGCTTCAAGGATATCCTTTTAAGTCATTATACTTCTACAAAAGGACCAACTAATACCGATACTTAGAAGCATAATGGATTGAGAGGTGTGGTGAATCATTCCTTATAAAATTTCAAATTAAAATTCAGATATAAAACTCAAATTACAATATTCAAACATCCACAATAACCACTTATTCAACTTTTAATGTGTGCATACCATAAACCATCAACAATGCATGAAACCATGAAAACACAAAAACACCATAAGAACATAAGATATAAGTGGGAAACCCTCAAGGGGAAGAAAAACCACTAAAACACAATCTTATATTGATATATTTCAAAATTTAGTGAGGCACCAACCCCTAGTTTAGTATATCACCAACCCTTATTTTTATGAAGCACTAACTCCACAAGGATCTTACAATCCCCTTAGATGATAAATCACCCATTCAACCACCTTATTATATGTAGATATTTAAATTTTTTCTACCATAACTAATGGATACCTCTTATTATTCTCACACTTCTTCACTCAAACCATAGGTGATCAATCTTTGTAAAATAAGCTCATCAAACCCTTTAAAATTCATCAAACTCTTACCCTCATGTCTTATGATTTTTCTTAATCTTCAACACAATTTATTCATCTCCAAATCATGATCAAATACCTTCAATCACTTTTCACCTAGGTTGCTCCACTTACACACACATAACTAGTTCACAAAAGCACCAAAAACAAGATTTTATATGCTTATCCACCTTTCAAACTTAGGCCTAATATTTTCCCTCCATTTGGTTCAACCAATACATCAAGGAAATATTTCAAATTTGAAATACAACAATTAAATTTGACCCATATATTTTGTCCTAGATAAAACCATAATTTCATGTGCCAAAAATGTCTCAAAACCCCACATACACATTCTTAAAAATCCCTAACATTAGTTGTAATGCCTCTAACATGGTTGATATCTATGATGAATTCTGTAGTCGAAGTTGCAAATGTTGATATGTGATTATTATTTGAGGAGGGTGTACTCTTTCGAACTAAGAAATCAATTTTTTTGTAGATTATATGTTTAACTTCTAAAAATAAATACAATCTTGCCATGTCAAATCTAAATTTAAAATTAAGTATTTAATTCTTTCTTATGCTAAATGTTCACTACATGTGGATGGAGGAAAGTAACTAAGCCTAAACTCATTCATAGCCTATATTTCATTTAAACTTATGCTTCAGTATTTATATGATTTCTGATGCATGATAGTTATACCTTGGATCAATTTAAGTGATCCAAGGCATGCTTTCAATTTTATGATGTTAAGTTCATCTTGATCAAGCCAGGTAGAAGGTTGGATTTGAACCCAGGCTGCCATAGGATCATAGGTGATCTCTTCTACACACATCCTCCATAGCTGATCCAAGGGCATCATTTTTGGTTCTTCATATGGTAATGTTGAATTGGTAATTTTGATGATTATTTGGGGGACCTAATTTAATCTAAGTTCCTAATTTTTTATCCTATCCTAAGTTTAAACTAGATGATTTTATTATTATGGTTGATTATGGATGGAGGTAATCCTAAGTCATGTTTCTAAGATATTCTAAGACTAAACTAATAAACTATACCTAAGGACCTAAGTTGGTTTCTAAGATAAATATTTTTGAACCTAACCTAAGGGCATGGACTAGCCTAAAGGGGATGGCATGGATGACATGAGGAGGGGTTTTGGTGGCACAAATTTCTAAGGTATTTAAAAGGTTTGAATGAGGCATTTAAATAATTTTTACCGCCAATTTTAGTGAATGCATGGAAAATTGGAGGAAGCTAAGTTGTCAACTCTCCTAAATTGTAGTGCATGGAGTTTTAAACTTTAGTTGTAGCCAATAAGGAGTTGGTGAAGGAGGGAAACAAGGAAATGAATGTCAAAATTTTAGAATTTAATGATCTCAAACATTGTGAAAATTGCCTGGGAAATAGGAGAAGTTGGAGGGATAGATGGTTTTTGGTTTTCATTGTTTCATTTGGTTTTGGGAGATTTGTAGCTCTGCATGTGGTTTTCTTCTTTTTAAACTTCCAGTTTGAATCTGTGCATGATAAATTTTTCCTTGCATGGTGGTGATGGTAATGGAAAATAAGCAAGGAAGTTATATGAGGAAGATAAGGAAGGTTTCAGTGGTTGGGTTTTTATGTTTTCATGGAAATCTTGTTGTAGAAGTTCTGCTTGAAGATTTGGAATGAGGAAAAGAAGACAGGAGCACTATCAGGCATGATATGCCCTATCTCATTAAATCTTCAGATTTTACTTAAGTGTTTTCATTAAAATAACTCTTCTCTTTTATGAAATTGTTTTATTTTTGGTGTTGGTTTTTCTTCTTCTTGCTTTAATGGAATTTCTTGATTTGGTTTCTTGGATGCATTGTGATGCTATGTAAATTGATGATTAACATGTTTTGGGTTTCTGTCTTGTTAAAAACAGTTTTGCTTTTCATATTTATTATCAACCAAACTTCTATAGATGTTGATGAAAGTTTGTGTTAGTATCTTTGATGGACTTTTTACCTTGTCTAGGTAACTTGTAAGCTTGAATAGTTGTCAAGTTTTTGATGAATAATTTGAATTTTAGCTTAGATGTTTCTCTTGTTAATTATTTGGAGACCAACTTAATATGGTCTAATTTAGCCGTGACTGTTGGAGAATCCTATTTTTAAAGTGGTTATTTAGGGGGCCTTTATCGTGATTGTACTCTTAAACAAGAAGCACCCAACTGTTGGTAAACTGAGTTATGTTTAGTTGTTGGAATTTAATTTTTCCAAATTTTGAGAGGGACTGAACAAATCTTTTGTTCATTTGTTAAACCCTTGTTAGGGAGACAATAAATTTCATTGAAATTTTTATTGGGAAGGTTTTTTTGTATATATTTTATCATATCAGTTCTTTTCATTGATGATTTTATTGGTTACCCATTCTGGGCTTTGTAGTTGCTTTAAGATAGATCTTGTTGATCTTTTTCTGGCATGCAAAGATTGTTTTGGCTCTAGAAGAGCATTTTTGTTGGAAAAATATTGTTCTTATTTTCTCTCTCTACCTTCTTGTTTGGTGGTAATTATAACCTTTTTCGGGTGGAATAGTTGTGTTGTGGAGACAGGTATAATCTTTTTTTTTTTTTATTAAGTTAACTTGGAATGAATAGCCTTTCGATTTAACCGGGAAATAGGTAACGGTAATATATAATGTTTGAAGTTAAGGTATAACTTTTAAATGGTTTATTATGAGTTTGAGGTCTGGATAAAACCTCTTTTTCTTCTTATGTGAATGTAATCTTCATCATCTGTATACCCCCTTCGAGTAGGTTTCAATTCTTGAAATTATGGAACTTTGGATTACTTGGGTATAGATTGGAATTATTTTTATGGAAAATATTACTACCTCAAAACCTTGTGTTTGATTATGAAGTTTTTGTGACATCGATGATTAACCTCGATTGTATGAATTTTATTTTGGGAATTGTTAGGGGTCTTATGTTATTTTCTTAACTTTTGTTCTCTTCGTACTCAAGATCCTTTATTTTAATTGAATTCAATATTTTAGGTAAGACTTGAACCTTGTAGGTTGCTTGTAACAGTCTGCTCCATTTTGTAGCTTATGGAATCATTGAACATGAAGTTATGGTTGTTTCAGAAGCTTGGATTTTGTTATTTTTCTTGTTCTTTTAAGTTTCTAACTCTAGAATGAATGCATTCCTTCAGGGAACGGTTACTATGAGTTATTTTTTTTTTCTCGTACCTAATCTCTTGTTTGGTTTAAATTTTCTCACTTGTAATGTTTAGACTAGTTCTTGATCAACATAATCCTTAGATACTAAGTTGAGCCCGAGTTGGGTAAGATTGTTGGATGAAATGATATTAAAATTGTATCTTCTTGATTGATCATATAGTCGTAATGTAGGTTGTTAACATTTTGAATATTAAAACAATATACTTATTTTAGAAAGGTAGTTTTATTTATCAATTTACTTCTTCTTGAATAAACAAACAGGTTGAGTTTTTGTGACTTAAGTTGAAAGCTAGATTGATAAGTTAAGATAAAGATAGAAATGTGAATTACCTCTTTCTTAATTATTGTTGATCAGATGACTAGCTAGGTTGTAATGAGTTTCATAATTGTGTTTGAGATAGAATTAATTATGTTGATTTAATTAGTTCTTACTTGAACATTACTTCTTATAGATTCTATGATCTCTTTCTCTCTTTCTCGGTTATGTGATCTTTTAGAAAAGTCTTTCTGTTAATATTAACCTTTTAGTTGGAACTGTTTCATTAAATAGCAGGGTTCCTTTTGCGAAATAGTTAGTCAAAGGCATATTGTTTTAACGTTATAGTGTTTATCATGCTTAGTACATATAAAATGACTCATGCTAATAATTTTGTAGATGTATTTGGTAAAATATGAAAGGACAAAGACTTACGAAATTATAGTTATTTTACAACAGAAATTATCTCTTCTTTATGATGTCTATGTATCAACATTTACTTAAAATGTACTCTTGTTGGGAAAAGAAGATGTATTAAAACTAGTTTTATATTGATGCAATGACATTGTGTAATCCTTTGAAATATTTCCTAAGTTTTGAGAGTGGAGAACTCTCTTTTTGATAAATGAAATGCTTTGGTAAAATGTTGACTACTATCTTATTTATGAGACCTTCATGAAATAAGTTTTTGTAATATTATTAGGAAATATCACTCTTGATGGGTCAATTTAGATACATGTGTGATATGGGATTACAAAAATTATTAGATTCTTTGATAATAAAGGCTTCTATGATTAATGATCTACACTTATAGTTAATTTCATTTCACGTGAAAGAACACATACTCTTTGGTATATCCTTTAATAGTAAAAAGGGAATATGGTTAGATTATATAAATGAGTATGATTTCTTTGTTATGCTTAAGCATATGAGTTATGTTTTCATAAATAGGTCATTATCCCTTAATAAGGAAAGAAAAGGGAAAAATTCCTTGTAATTAAACAAATAGGTGTATATGATATCGTGATAAGTGTTTATGAGTAAATCATGAGGATGATTGGTTGTGTTATCCTTATCTGATTTATATAATTGAAACATGAATGTTTAAAAAGGATAATCACAAGATTTAGACCTTCAGTATTATGAAGTCTAAAGTAAAATTTTAAGAAAACTTGTTACCAAGATAAAAATTGTAGTAAGAATACCTAATGATCTTACCTTATTAACATCGAATTCAGACATATCGTTATATGGAAATAAATAGTTAAGATTAAGATAAACATAAGCATGAATTCAGAAGGATTAGGAATGCATATTTTATCTACATACCTTCTTCTCATGTAAAATACACCTCGTAACCTTCTTGGGTTAAATTATGCTTAGTAGACCCTTAAAAGCATTGTTATTGATAAAAATATAAGATAATAATTGATTAGGTTAATAAACTAATATTATTAAGTATGTTAGTCTAGTTAAGGAAACTCAATTGGATGTTGAAACATAGAAACTGCAATATAGTACCTTCATAATGACATGAGTCATTACAAGGATACTATGATGTAAAAATTTATGCCTCAACACCCCATTTAGTTAGATTAACTCGGTTGACATAAGTGGAAGTCTGATTCATGGTTTGACCCTAAACAAAGATCAAAACATGAGCTAGTGTTGAAATCAACTTATGTTGACTTAGGGTGACTAGACACATCCAATTGAAGTAATTCTATTAATTATGTATATGTATCCTTAGTCACTGCGAGTAATCTTTCACACTAGTACATGTAAGCTTCCCTTGTTTAGTGTGAAAATTTGACTCTGATTGGGTTGTGAGAATTCAAGAAAGGCCATTCCAAATAATAGTATAAGTGTGGTGAAGGAAATATTCCTTTCGATGAGTATGTCATCTTGGAATGTAAACATGGTAAACATGTTTAAAAACTTTGGCCAAATTATTTCAAGTTGATGGTTGTGTTATCCTATGGCACCTAGTCTAAGATGATAGTTTTTAGATGAATATCAACAACATGTATTCAGATAGGCTTCTTAGACAAAACACTTGGGTACCCCTAAAAGGGTAAAGGAACCAAGTATACATAGTATACACATTATTAAGTTAACATGAGATATCGGTGTCTCACCTAGTCATTACATGAGATATTGCATATGGTTTCCTTTTATTATATGGATTTGTAATGGAAGGTGTGTTATGAATTATATTAATTTAGAATAGAGAACATTATGTAAAAAAAATAAAAAATTCCCTTGTTTCTAAAGTCTTAAAAAGTGGATGTTACATCTTGGTATCAAAGCTGAAGGTTGCAGCTCTTAGACCTATTGAGTCCATTTACGATAGAACAGGGGAGGTGCTACAAATAATCCACCTCTGGGTGAATAGGAAGTTACCACACAAAAATTGAAGATATTCTTGCCATCCTGTTGGACACAATAGATCATCTGGTTGTACTTGAACAATAAGTAATGGGTAATGAGGAGGACGATGATGTTGGTAATAACAATCAACAACCTCTCGAGGGACAATGTGAATGCTGGAAATTTGGGTGTTAATAATAATAATGCAGTAAATAAAAATGTTGTGAATGTCAATAATAATGTTGCGAATGCAAATGCAAATGTACCCAATCCACCTAAAAATAAAAAGGCAAGATTAGTAGTTGAAATTACTAATGACATAAAGAGGATAAGTCCACCAAAGTTTGATGGCACTACACTGGGGGATGGAGATGAGAATTGGCTCAGCAAAATGGAGAAGTAATTTTTAATAAGGAACTTCTCGGAAGAAACAAAAGTAGTATGGGGAGATTATCAACTTTCCCATGAGGCATCCTCCTAGTGGGACAACCATAAAGTTGAATTGAACATTGATGAATCAAACATCACTTGGGATCAATTTAAGAGCTACTTTAGGCAATGATGGCTACCACAACTCTATTATGATCAGAAAATGATAGAATTTCAGAATTTAATTCAAGGAAAATTAACTATAACTGAGTACTGGGAGAGGTTTACTAAACTTCTTAAGTATGTTCCTCAATATCAAACTGATAAGAAGTTCAGGATACACAAGTTTATTATGGGATTGAACCCTATCATAGGGGGTGAAGTAGATGTTCACATCCCAACCAACATGGAGGGGTTGTAGAAAAATCCATTCAACAAGAACACAAATTAAAGGTAATTTTTTCCCATAAATAAGAGAATCATAAGAAAATTCCTAATTCTTCTTCATCACTTGCACCTAAAAAGGTGGCATGGAAAATTTTGGAGCCAAAAATAAGTTTGTAATTGATAATAATAAGAAAACAACATCAAATAAACCTACTACGAACCTTGAAACAACTTTGTGAAGAATAACAATAATGGATAAAAGTCCTTTAGAGGAAAAAATAGTAATTTCAAGGATGGAAATAAATTTGAACCAAAAAGAGGACCTGTAGGGGTTGTTTCAACTATGGTAAGGATCACTATGTAAATTAGTTCCCTCTAAAAATTGACAATAATAAGTAGCATAAGATACATGCTTCAGTAGTTGATAAACAAGTTGAAAATCAAGTTACGCCCATAGAAGCGTCAGGTAAATTATTTGGTATGCCTATTACTATAATTTTTGATACTAGAGCTACATAATGTTTTATTTCTAGTAAATTAGCTACAAAATTAAAAATAAAAGCTAGAATAATGGAAAAGTATTAAACACTCGACATTCGTGCTAAAATTCTCATCCTAGACTATTAGATTCTTAGATTCTAGGGTTTATAGGTTATTTGGCAAGACTTGGATTCATAATCTCAACTCGTTATTATTTCAATATCAACCATGTGTCTTTCCACACCACTTATTACTAATCCATGACAAAAGAAATTTTAGAACTTGAAAATTAGTTAATTCCTAGGATTTTTAAGGCACCATTTTCCAACACTCGTCCTATCCTTTAGCTATTAAGTTTGGTGACTTCAATCTAGTGTAATACCAAAATATTTAGTCATTTTTAAAACATCTTGAGGCTAATATAAACTATTTTTTACTAAAATATTTTGCATCCATCCTATATGAGTTCGAGATCATATATGTTAAAATTGTTTTGATGGGTTTTGACACAAGGGGCCTCCAAACCTTCTTATTTATTTCCATTAAAATCCTCTAATTCAAGTAAGAGTTATAATAAGTTACCAAAATTAATCATGGTGTTTATTTTGTAAACAATCCCTTTATTAATCTTATTTTATTTTGATTTATATGTTGTGGGCCAAATTTTATGTGCCACTAGGTTCTAATTTCAAAGTAAGGGAGTCTTATATATACAAGTTTATTATGCAATATAATATATGTTTCCACTATCTAGTAATCATCAATCACTATCTTAGAATATCTCAATAGCACATCATAAGAGGGAATTACAAGGGAAATCAATATTATTCAAGCATATTATTTCTACATAAAATAGTTATAATAAAGGTATATGTATTAGTTAACCTACTATTTGTGTTAAGGCAAAAGGAAAAGCTTGGAAAAAGGAACTAAATTTTCATACACCATTGTATGTGCACTAGGATAAATTTATGGAGTTTGAAATGTAATACAACACTTGGTTGAGAAAAAATTTAAATTTACTTTCCAAATTGCATTGCATAAAACCAATCAATAGATAATAGACTCGATTAGTCAATTCTATTTAAATTTGATGTTTTTATTCTTCATTAAATCATGTTTTTGTAAATTTTACTTGTATATATACCTTACTTTTTGTATTATGTTTAAAAATAAACTTGTATTGTTTGATAATTCCATTGAATTTTCCTCTTTTATTATAATAGAGATAAATAGTAGATCACTTATCTCAAAAGATAAGATTAACTATACCATGTCATGTATAGTAAGATAACAACTTGCAATATTATACACACACATGGAGAGTAACTATATGTTTTCCAATTTGATATATAAGAAATAAAATTGGAGGAGTGCATGATATCAATAATGGAAATGAAGTGTGGTGATAAATGATGTGATTTGTGTCACTAATTGTAATAATAAAAATAAAATAAAAATCTCAATATGTAAAATTTACTATAGACACTCAAATTTGAAAACTTATCCTTTGACAATGACAAGTTTGGATTTTATCCCTTGGTAAGATAAATGATCACATTTTAATTCCAATCATCACATATCTCTATCTCTCACTTGAATCAATCATATTTACACTTTTCCATATCATTTATCGAAGACATATTAATTAAAAAAATTAGCAATTCAACCTCGGGATCATTCCCAAACTTCAGCTTTTATCTCATTGTCTACCTAGGTAAAATTATATAACTTAAGACCATAGTGTACTATGGTCCTAAATAATAAATATGGTATTACCCCTCTTATATTATGATTATTTTGATAATTAAATTATCTTATGTGTTTCATTTCACCTTCCTATGGTTGGCATTATGATGAGGGTCATTGCAATCCTCATCATTTAATCCTAATGAATCTCAAAACTAGGTAGTTTCCAATGGATGTATGTAATAGGGAGGAGGAATAATGTGTGTAATAGACCTTTTGATAAGTAAATTAACAACATGCATAAACTAAATTGTTGGTATCAAATAAAATATAATCCTAAGAATAACTTATAAATGGAATTATAGAAATGAAAAATAAAAACAAAGTAATGGAAGGAATGTTAGAAATCAACTAAGAAATAAAACTATAAAACTTATCCTTTTTCTCTAGGTGAGTAGACCCTTACTCCCATTTTAGAATAATTTGAAACAAATCACACAAACACTACCAAGATTCTCATAAATATGTTGCTATAGTTTATTCAAAGATAGACAAAAAGAACTCCTTTTTCCACCTTTTTCTACCTTTTACAACTTACTCAACACGATTGCTTATGATAAAATTAAAAGAATATTTATCATATCCTAATAAATAAATCCACTAAGAATTTATATATTTCTTGGGGAGATATTTATCCTACAAATAAAAACTCTAACTCTAACTCTACTTACTCATCACTAATTTCCTTGAAACTAAGTCAACATGCTCATGTGTATCACATGTTCACAAAAACAAAGAAACTCATCAAGAATAATTATACATTGAAGGAATTGACCGTGTGAGTTGAATAAGTTTTTCCTAGTTGTGTCCTTATTCAATTATAACGTTTTCACCTTCCAAATTCTCCCTTGAATGATTGAATTATTCAAACATGATAGGTAACTTGCCATATTCACATCTCGATTTTCTAATCACAACTACACATTCAGTTCGTAAAATATTTTCTATTTTTTTCTAAATTTGGTTTTCCTTGTTGTAATATTTATATAAACTTTTGAAATTTTAATTTTTTTATAAAAAAGGGATATATCGTAATTCTATTAAACCTTAGTGTTTTTATTTTTATTTATTTCTCTTTAACCTTCTTCGTTGAAAACTCCAAATTTAGACATCTCATCAATTATTATTGATGTGTAAAAATGGAGAGAAATTTTTCATCCTAATAATAATAAAAAAACCCTCTCAATTTCTCATTTGAAGGCCTTTAGCTTCCATTAGAGAAAGTTCGAGCTATCCTCCCATATAACTTCTCTGAAACCTTCTTCCTTTAAAATGTAGATATCCCCTCAATTATAGTTATTTAATAAAAAACATAGAGAGGTTTTTCATATTAACAATAAGAGAAATAAAAACCTCTATCAGTTTCTTAATTGAAGGTATATGAATGTTGGAGCTCAAAGTTTCACCCTACCCGAATTATAGAAAACCCGGTATTTTGAGGTAACATGGGATTGTATCCAAGTTGTGGGACTTGTTATGTGAGACAAACCTCTAGAGAGGGTCGGTTCCTCTACCTAATCCTAACACTAAGACTACTCTTAAGGAAGGAAATGAAACTAACTAATCCTAATCCACACATTTGAAGGGACCATTGTTAGAAGGAGATGCATGGAAAGGGAAATCCTAAGCTAAAAGAGGTGATAAAACCAAAAAAATAGGTTGATCACTCTCTACAAGGGGAAGGAAAGAGATAAAACATGAGAGAGAGGTCGACAAACATGCCACAAATCAGAACCATGTATTCTCCACTCACCCATGCATTGACAACATAAAAAAAAGGGAAGATGCAATCAAGAAATACACACAACATGCCAAAAAGGAATAGAGAGGCAAGACTAAAAATAAAACAAGAGATAGGAAGACAAAATGTGACAAAAATAGATTCTATTGCTTATACTATGAAAAATTCCATTATATTCATGGTATAAAGTGCGAGTACATTGTAGAGACCAAATTTGAGGTATGGAACTCATGGAAATTTGGCCACCATTTTGGCATGGTTTCATTACAACAAAGAGTGATCTCTTGAAATAATCATACATTTACAATATATAGTAGAGTGGGGAGAGAGAGAAGAGGGAAAAGAGATGGAAAGAGATTGGATTTGATATTGTCATTAATAAAGATCTATGTCTTTCCCTATGACATGGATTTCAATATTTAACCACAATTAATCATACATTAAATATCTTAAATACATCATGGGTGCCCCTATTAAATCCATCCCCCAATGTCCTTTTTCTTCTAGGAGAAGGTAAGACCCACATACTTTATCAATTCAGTTGGTTGAGCCGTGGGAACTATTCATTCAGGGAATAATTTTTTTCCCTTTTCTCCCACAAAATGCCATCAATTTCAGATTCAAATGATGCCAACATGAACAAAAGGATGAGATATTTCCAATGAGACTGATTTTATGTGATTTAGAGCTTTGGAATTGATGATGTTTGGTGGGAGAAAAAGGGAAAAAATAGTTCAGCCATGAATTAACAGCCCAGATGGCTCAACCACCTGAATTGATGAGGTATGATAGTCTTACCTTCTCTTAGAAGAAAAAGGACATTGGGATATGGGTTTAATAGGGTGCCCATGATGTCTTTAAGATATTTAATGCATTATTAATGGTGGTTGACACTTGATAGTTTTGTTACAAGGAAAGACAAATATTTTTATTAATGACAAGATCAAATTTGATCTCTTTCCCTCTTCACTCTCTCTCCATTCTATTATATATATTAAATTGTTTCTTCTTTAAAAAGAGTTCTCTTTATTGTAATGGAACCATGCAAAAATGGTAGCTGACTTTCCATGAGTTCTAGACCTCAAATTTGGGATTTGCAATGTACTCGTGCCTTCTACCATGAATATAATGGAAATATTCATATTTTAAGAAATATAATATGTTTTGTGGAAATTTTTTTCTACCCTAGCTCGTTTTATTTACATTCTTGCCTCTCTATTCATTTTTGGCATGTTGTGCATATTTCTTGATTTTCTGATTCCCTTTTTATTGTGTTATAAATGTGTGGGAGAGTGGAGAATATATGGTTCTAATCTATGGCTAGTTTGTATTCCCTCTCTTGTATGTTTTCTCTCTTTTCTTCCCCTTATGGAGAGTGATCAAACCCTTTTTCTAGTGTTCTCACCTCTTTTAGCTTAGGATTTTCCTTTCCATGCATCTCCTTCTAACCATGGTCCCTTAGAATGTGTAGATTAGGATTAGTTAGTTGCATTTCCTTCCCTAGGATTAGTTTTAGCATTAGGATTAGGTAGAGGAACCAACCTTCTCTGGAGGTCTGTCTCATAGTGCAAGTCCCACAACTTGGAGATAGTCCCATGTTACCTCAAAATCCTAGGTTGTCTATGACTCAAGGCATGGTGCAATTTTGAGCTCCAACATTTTTGGCATGCCCGGTGGGATAGAGTTTGAAGAACTTTACAACTTTATACCAATAAGGCTAATGTGTTCTTGAAGTAATTCATCTGTTTGAGGAATTTATCAACACATGTGGAGACTCAATTTCTTTAAACAACCCATTTTATCATTTGCAACCTTTCCCTTCACCCTTCCATTTATTTAATGTTTCCACTTCATTCATGGATCTTCATTGATCTCTTCCATTCTCTCATTTCAGTTACTCTCCCTCCATTTCTAGAAATTGGATGATATACCTAAAACAACCCTAATAAATTTACCTCTCTTTCATGTAAATGGAGATAAATATCCTATTTATCACATCCAAAACATAGTCAACCACTACACCATTCATAATGCCATTGAAGAAAAAAATTCCTCAGGCTTCTTGTTCTATCATTCAAAGGAAAATCAAAATATTGGTTCAATAGTTTGGCTCCACAATCCATTTCCACTTGGGATCATCTAGGAGAATAATTATACAACCAATTTAAGGAAAATGCAAATGTCATTTTCCTCATGGAACATCTTAGCACAATAAAAATAGACTCAATGGAATGGATCTCATAATTCAAAATCAGATTAAAGAGGAGGTGGTATAGAATTCCTCTAGAATTCAAAACCTCACAAGGTATGGAATTCTTGTTTTATTTGAGGGCCTTTGATTCTGATTTGGTTGTATTGATACAAGATCTAAGAGACAAAAATCTTCCTCAAGAATTTGACATTGTCATATTAGCTGAGAAGAGTCTCATTCATGATGGAAAAAGTAAACCCATTAATATTTATCCCCTTCTTCCATATTCTTCCACATCTTCTATGACTAACAGTGCAATAAATCATCATTCCCTCACTTATATGTCATCCCCAACTAGTCTCATAATGTATGATGATTGTATAACTATTAAAGAGTGGTATGATTCTGAATGGAAAGATGATATTTTGTAAAGTGAGAAAAAAAGGGCATCTCCTTATAAATATAATCAGTTAGACTCATAGGATATTGTTCCACAAGTGGAAAAATTATTTGTAGAGGAAAAATAGAGTTGAGATCATCTTGCAAACTGCCACCTTCAGGAAATCCTGCAAGATGATCCCATATGTGGGATTAAGCTTCAAATAAATGGTAAAATTAGAAGGATCATCCCATTGGTTCATAAGGACACGTTCCCAATCATATATTTGGCTAATTTGGATCCAAAATCAAAGTTACAGCTCGTCATTCTTATTTCAAAGCATGAGGAAGAGATTAAATTTTCCAAAGGTTAGGAACAATGCCTCCCAAATCCAAATCTAAAACAAATAAAGCAAGTATTTGTTTTATTTATTGATACTTTGATGAAAAGGGTGGAAAACCAAATTTAAATCAGTTTTTGACTCTTACTTAAGACCATTTTTCAATGCCAAATCAGTCACATGGTCTAAATTTGTGAGGAAAGAAAGTTATTTCTCACTACCTCTTGTAGGTTTTGTTTAGCTCCTCTTCCTCTGGTTAGATTAGGTTAGTGTAGATTTTTTTCAGAAAAATAATTTCTTGTGCACACTCTGTATGTTTCCACTTGGGACATGTATGATTTTACATGTTTTTATATAGTTTTTACGGGATGTTTTTGTTGTGCATACTTCATTTTTGGGTGGAATCAGATAGTTGGAGTAGTTCCTGAGCTTCATTCAAAGCTCCATAGATCAACTTTAGGAGGTTACACTTTAGTACTAAGTCCACACGGGTTCAAGGTAATAATTTTAATGTTTTTTATAAGTTATACGATTGACTTCATGCCCAATGCATTGTAAAAGGCTATTGGTATCTCAATTTATAAGGAAAATTACCCCGAGAGGTCGTCCAAACTATTATCTTAAATTTACCCCCGGGTTAATTTGGATAAATCATTTAAAATATACTTATCCATTTAAAAAATCCGGGACATTTAAATACCCATAAAATTCAACCTCTCCAAAGCATTGATCATTGGCATTTCAAACACCCATGGGAGGCTCACTAATTCATTAGTGGGTTATGTTAAAAATGTCATGTGACATTCATGTGCCCATCAAATTTCAAGGCCGTGCACAAAGTAGCAGGCCACATGGTGGGATTCTAGGTCTCTTCATAGCCTTTGGGTTTCGTAGATGTCAAGACTACGAAATCTACCAAATTCAATATGGATCTAGGTCCGAGGCGGAGCACAAATTCAAAATTCAGCAAGATCAATGACCAAAGCTAGAGGTGACATGTGACGCAAATCAAAGTAAAAGGAATATTTTCTTGAAAAATGATGAAGTCCACCCAGATAGAATTTGTGATGCGAAGGTGTAACCAATAAAAAAAAACACGAAAGAAAGAAATTTTTGACATGATACATGTGTGTAGCTTTCCTATTGGCTCATGTTTTACAGTAGTCATAAAGGGCTATCAAAGATATGACACTACGAAGTTGCATGGAGTTTTCTCATTGGCTCGTGTTTCACGGTAGATAGTACAAGTAAAATAACAATTTGACATTATGAGGAGTGTGGGGATTTCTCATTGGTTTGTGCTTCACACTCTAACAAGGTTCTTATAAGAACAAACTTACATTAAGACATGCGTGGATCTTTCTCATTGGTTTAAGTTTCATGATGGATAATGGAGGTTTCATAAGCCCTGACCTTGCAACTAATGAAGACCAACACATGGAAAATTCAAATCAATGCACACGTAGACAAAGGCAATCCCCAAGCCAATCAAATGTTGCCATGTGTCACCTTACTATGCTCCACAACATGCAAATGTTCAAATGGCCATAAATTTCACTCCAGAGCTCCAAATCATGCAAAATTGGTCTCATTGGAAATATATCTTTGAGCCCTTCATTTTCTCATCATTGCAATCAAATATTGGTGTAATTTGGTCCGATAAGCAAATGAAAACATATTTTAGGCATTAAAGTGTAGTTATAGATGGCTCAACCATATTAATTGGTTAAGTATAGGGATCTTATCTTGTCCTACAAGAAAAAAGACATCGGGAATTGTCTTGCAAGGGTGCCCATGTTATTTCCTAGAGATTTAATGCATGATTAATGGTGGTTGAAGCTTATAATCCATGTTGTAGGGAAAGAAAAAGATTTTTATTAATGTAAATATCAAATACAATCTTTTTCCCTCTTTTTTCCTCTTTTCTCTCTCTCTCTCTCTCTATTCTTATATATATTGTAAAATTATGCTTATTCCAAAGGATGGACATTCTAATATGTAAAGGAACTATGTCAAAAAAATTCTGAGAAACCATGAGTTGTCAAACCTTAATTTTGGGCTTGGAAATGTGTTCTTATGCGTTCCTCTACAATTGTAATGGTATGTGCATACTTTTATTGCAATAAAGTTTTTTTATGGTGTTTTCTTAACCTTGACTCATGTTTATTTGCAACCTTTCCTCTATTTTACTTGATATTTTATTTTTTGCATGTATTTCTCATTTTCAAGTTCATTTTGTTATGTTTCATGTGAGAATAGATGTGAAATGCAGTTTGGGTATGTATCACTTATGTATAGCCTCTCCTTCTCTATTTCCTTCTCATTTCTCCCTCATCATAGTGTCTCTCCACCCTTTTCTAGTTATATCACCATATTTTAGCTTAGGATTTAATTTCCATGTATATTTCTAACCCTTCTCTCTCTCTCTCTCTCTCTCTCTCTCTCTCTCTCTCTCTCTCTCTCTCGGTCCCTTGGAATTGTTAGTTTAGGATTAGTTAGTTTGCATTTCAGCATTAGGAGTAGTGTTAGCATTAGGATTAGGTAGAGGAACTAGCCTTCTCTAGAGGTTGATCTCACTTTTCAATTCCTACACTTTTGAGATCATCCCATGTTAGCAAAAATTAGGGGTCGCTAATGAGAAAATCCCATGGTGATACCTTTTGTTATAACAATAACCTCAGTTAGATCTAGTCCAAAGCTAACTTCTCATATAATGTCATAAGCTAAAATATTCTAGAGCTAAAATCATGTAGTTCCTTCAAATGATCTAAAACTGATATGATCTTTTCTTCAACACTTCACCCTTCCTCCTTAATTACTGGAATAACCAATTTTGTAACCTTTAACACATATTTCCCAAAGACATTAGAACATAACAACATTTTTGAGAAAATGACTCATAAAGAAGAAACTAAGTATATATATTACATCTTATTTCTATTCCATGACTATGTTTATAAGTTTGTTTAGATGTGGTTTTAGAGCTTATATCTTGTCAAAGGTAGAATGTAGTATGTATACTTGGTTTCTTCTTTATGAGTCATTTTGCTCCAAAATTTTGTTATGTTCTAATGTTTTTGAGAAGTATGTATTAAAGGTTACTATTAGAGCTCAAAATTGCACCCATGCCTGAATCATGGAGATTCAAGCCTTCAAGGAAATATGAAACTTTCTCTAATTTTTTTGACTTGTGCTTGAGACATACCTCAAGACAAGGTTGGTTACTTTACCTAATCCTAATGTTAAACTACTCCTACTTTTGGAAATGCAACTATTAATCCTACTTGAACAATCCAAGGGACTAGGGTAAGAGAGAGATACATGAAAAGGGAAATCCTAAGCTAAGGGGAGGTGATAGCATACAAAATAGGGGAAGGAAACTCTTAGATGAGTAAAAATGGTATAAAATGAAGGATGAGATGGTAGACTTGAGTGCCATAGTCCAAAACAACATTCAAACTTCCATTTTATGGAGAACAATAAAAATAAAACCCGAAAAGAGATAAATCATACACAACATACCATAATACCAATAGAGAGGAAATAAAATATAATAAAATATTAGGCTAGGGAAGAGAATATCCACAAAACATGAATTTTATTTCTTAGGAAGATGCACAGTCTATTACAATGGAGGAAGAACGATAAAATTGCCTTACAGAGGTCTAGATCTCGAGGCTCTGCAACTCAAAACACAAGTCCAACACTAAAGGATGATGTGCTTGCATTCCAAGAGGGTTCGACCTTGAAATTGAGATTCATTTTACATTATATAAGAAACAAAAAGAGAGAAGGGAAAAGAGAAGGAAACTAGAATCCTTGTCTTCAACCACCAATAACATGCATTGATATCCAAAACTATCACGGACTCCTCTACAAGACTATTTATCCATGTTGTATTAATTTTAGGAGAAGGAAAGAGTGTCATACTTAATTAATGTGTGTGGTTGAGCTATTTGTAACTACATATTTAATGTATGGATTTTTTTCCTCATTTATTACTAACCAAACCTCACCAAAATTTGATTTTATTGGGATCACTTGTTCTACCACCAAATATGACATTTTAGTTGAAGAAATATTGGGAACTCAAATACAAGTGTAAGGAATGGGGGTGATAGTGCATGCAAGTAGAAATTTGGTAGTTAAAAGGAATCTTGTAATCCGTGAAGTAAGCGGTAGAGCTCATGGGGCACTGAAAAAAAAGTTTTCACATCATGTCGAGATGCACAAGGGAACTAAGGACCTGAAAAGTTAGACCACAAAATTTAGGGAAGAAAATTCATTCGCAATCCTCTAGACCCTTAATAAAAGGCCATGGAGCATGGGATAGAAAACACATGATTGCATGAGCATGTAATGGTGTAAGGAAATCCCGCAAGCTTGAAAATAAATACCATGGGGCTTAGGGTCTACTTTTACATTTACATCCACATAACCCTTCTTTAGGTGGGCTATTTTCAACATTCTCCGTGGATTTGAGAAAACCCATGAGGACACTAAATTTTGAAAAATCATGGAATTTAGATTCTCTATATTCTTAGGAGACTTATTTTTTAAAGTAACAATATAGAAAGAATTTCATGCAACATTGAACCTAAATAGTTCCACCTAATTCCCTATTAAGCTCAATTATTTATTCTACAAGTTAGGAGAACCCGTAGAACATTGAGTACGTGCTCTTTGTGTAAAACTAATTTAGTCATATGTCAATTTTCCGAGCAACATGGTTAAGTTCATTTTAGATGAGTTATACAAAATTATGAGTATAATTTTGGATAATAGTTTTGGTGACTTTTTATGGTCCTCTTCCTTCTCTATGGAAAGAATAGTAGTCTTTAGCATCCATTGGGCATGGATTCAATCCTCGACACACTTTTAAATTGATTTGTTACTTGAAAATCCCACCCCGAATCTAGATGAACAACCACTTTCACCTAGCACTAATCTATATTGTATAAAGATTATTTATTCATGAAATATCTTCTGAATTTGATTTAATTAGAGTGGAAAATTGAAATAAAATTGGCTTTCACTCCATTGCTCTAAAAATCATGAATATATTATAGCAGTGTATTTATCTTTAAAGCATGCAATTTTTCATGAAAACCTTCATCTGAAACATGTTTAAGCATATCAAATAAGTTTCATAGGTCTACTGGTTTAAATAATGCACAGTGAATGATGTGATATGTGAATATTTCCAATACAAAACAATTCAATCATACAAGACTACAAATTATGAAAATACAAGAGAGATAATTGAAATAACATAAAAATAGCTCTAACTTAATATGATCTATGATCCATATGAAATAATAATGTAATTCATGTACATATAGGAGGTGAATGTGTAACCTCCTCCTAGATCAATGGTGAATAACTCTCACTAATTGATACTATAAGTAGAGTTGACTACACAAAACTAGTAAGATAACTCGACACAACTGGTACACCTAAGAAAGAATATCCCATGAGTGTATTAAAATTCCAAGAAAATAAAAAATACAAGGAAAATGAATATCCTACACTAACACCCCCATAAGAATAGATTTGGTGGGTAATGAAAAAGAAAATGGGTCCCGTAAATAAGGTCCGATGAGGTACTTGTTGTCCCAAATTTACAGCCCATGCAAATTTGGATATCTCATTAAAAATGGACTTAGCCATTTTTGACAAGCTTGGGACATTTAGATCGCGTCAATTTCCCCTTTCTAAAAGAACTGACCATTGGCTTTTAAAATCATCGAGACTGATTCGGTTTATCGAAGAGTTCGAAACTTAGTGTTCTGTGGGTTATCCTAACCCGCAAAACAAAGGATCATTGGTCCAAGACTTAGGTGGGTTTAATTAAACCCGCATGAAGCAAGAAAACCCACATAAGAAAGAAAATATGCAGCCAATGAAAGACCAACATGTGGTGGGATTTCATGGATCCTCATTACTTTTGGGCTCCAATGGATGTCAAGCCCCAGAATGAGCCATATGCCATAGCTTTTTAGGTCTCGAGCGGTGGTCAAGGCAAGCCAAAGGACACACGACATGTGAAGGTGATGATACATGGCTAGAGATCAACGGTCAAGGTGGGAAATGTGGCACCATTATAGTACTTCCTCAAATAGATCCATTCCAAAGACATAAATTCCATGGAATAAACTGAGTTCAATAATTCGTTGGGTCCAAAAAAATTAAGTGAGGTCAACAAAGGTACATGGAATTGTCTTACTCGGCCCTTATTTCATAAAGGAAGACCCGATCACAAAGGAAAAAGGAAAATAAAGGAAGTAAAGGTCCAATCTCCGAGCCAATGAAATATGGACACATGGAAAAATTGAAGTAATGCAAACATTGGAAGATCCCAATCACCAAGAACATAAAAATCTGCCACATGTCAAGTTCATGTGCTTCTTGGTAAACAAATCTTTAGAAGGCCATATCTTTGACCCAGATCTCCAAATCAGATAAATTTTATATCATTATAAAGGTCTCCTTGAAGCCTTAAATTTTATGCAATCATATTTAGGATTTCATGGTGTTTTTGGGTCAAAATGTAAAACATGGCTTTATAGGAAGAAAGAGAAATTTTGAGCATGCAAAGAATCAAATCAGGTACCTCAACCACAAGAATTGATGAAGTATGGTTGTATTTCCTTCGCAGAAGAAATAGACATAATAATGGCCTTACAGAGTGCCCATTTATTTTACAAAAGAGTTTAATATAGACTTCCAAAGTGGTTGAAAGTTAAAAATTGGTCCCCCTTTTCTTTTCCCTCTTCTCTTTCTTCTTTCTCTCTCATTTTTTCTATATATTATAAAATATTTCATTTTGAAATGGATGGACATTCAAAACTAAAAATAAACCATGGGGTAAGTGCACCAACTTGGGGGACAATTAAGTGGACATCAAATCCTGAATTTTACATTAAAAACAGCAAAACATCAAATTCAGTCTTTCGCAGACTTGAACCATGCCAAAATTAAAAATATGTCATAAAAATGGTACCATTGCATAGGGGAGACTATTAGCTTTGTAGAAATACTGATTTTAAAGTGAATAGAAGAGGATAAATATCATTTTATAATTTTTTACTAATAGTAGGTCTTTAAGACACTTTTTCCCGTGAATGTTTATGTCTACGTTTAAGACTACAAAATTTGTTTCACTTATCAGAATGTGATAAAAATTATACCATCCCAACCATGGTGAAATTATATACATGTTCAAAAAAAAAAATTATTTTATTTCAATATTTTTTGATAAAGTTATGGCGGGCAAACGGAAAGTGCTCTGTTTTCTTTATGTTTTCATACCACTTTCACGGAAAAAATCATAAAAAACAAAATATTACTCAAAAAAATACAAAATAAAATCCATCCCAAGATAAATAGTGGCATATAACTTCTCACCAAAGGAAAAAAATATATATCAATTTTTGGTCATCCAAATTGTGGGCAAACGGACTATAATCTTATCGGCGTTTTTAAAAACAAATACCAAGTCATTGAATTTTGAGTGTTTAATATAGCTAATCTTGTCCATTTTTTACAAAAATTAGTATTTTAGAAACTAGATTCGGATGCTACGATTCATATTAATATAATTTTGTCTAATTTTGAGTGTATGTATTGCTAATAATCCCTACAAGTTGATATTATGTTGTTATTTACAATATGATGTCCACGGATGACCCTATATTTGTCCATCAACTTCCTGCACTTACCCCATGTCAAAATGGTTCCTTGAGAATTTGTGAGCAGAAAACCTTCATTTTTTCCTTTGTATATGTTTTCTTACCTTTTGTTTCAGTTATAATGAGTGTGTGTATTTTGAGAAAAAAAAAAGTTTTTTGGCACGCTCTATCCGTCCTAAATCATTTTATTTTAAGTCTTTCCTTCCTTTTACTATTGTGATGTGGTATGATTATTTCTTTCATTTTCGGCTCCTATTTTGATTTTGTTTTAGGTGAAAGTGGAAATTTATATCTTGTTTTGAGTTATGGCAGGTTTTTCTTCCTTGGAATGTTTAGTTTAGGATTGTTTTTCTCGCATTAGGAGTATTTTTAGCATTAGGAATAGGTAGAGGAACCGACCTTCTTCGGAGATCTGTCTCACAAGCAGTGTGAGTCCCAAAATTTAAGACATAGTCCCATGTTTCCTCAAAATCCTGGGTTGTATATGACTCGAGGCAGGGTACAATTTTGAGCTCCAATGGTTTTGGTATGCCCGGTGGGAGAGGTTTTAAGAGCTTTACATCTTCATCTCATTAATTTTTATGTGTTATTATTGAGATCTATCCTTTGGAGGTAGGTTTCAAGAACATAGGGATACTCCACCGATTCAACAAACACATTATCTTAGTTCCAGGACCATCATTTTCATTGTTTTATCCTTTCCATATCCTTCCATTCATTTCATTTCTTTCCATCTTTATATTTTATTCTTTCATGAAGTTTTGTAATCATGACTTCATTTCCTTCTTGGTATTCTTATTTGCAGTAGCATACCTAGTCCTCTTTATCCCCACAATTTCAAAATCCCCCTCCAAATCAGTTTCATGAACCCCATCATGAAACATATACATATAACCAACCCTCACTGACCCATATGGTTATTCATCCAACCAAAACGTTTTTAAAGAACAAAGCTATGTAGGTGATGGTGGAAATTCTATATAATATGTTGATTTGCATAGGTAGATTAAAGAAATGGAGATGGGCATGGTGCATCTCATGTTTACATGTTCAATAAAGGTAGCCATGATTTTTTTAGGTTCCCTTATCCATGGGTTGGCCCTCTACCAAGCTATTTCAGATCTTAGTAGAAGTTGCACTTTATATTTGAGATGATGCCTCAAATTATAGAGTGGGATGAGTTAATGGAGGCTTACTAATCTAGTGTTGGGAAACCTTTTCAATGGGGAAACCTTACACTAACATCCCATAACCCTCTTATTCCTCCTCCCCAACCTACACAATCTCATGCTACTTTTCATATTCCTATATTTTTTCCTGCTTCCAATGTTGATAATTTTACTTCTCCATCTTCTACCCTCTTTTCTTCCAAATTCCCTCCATAAGAAGATTATACACCTTCTCTTCCACCTCAAAAGTTTATAATTCATGTTTTCACCCAACCCACCCCTCCTCTTGCATTCTCAAACCCATTTTGGGAAGAAAATAATCAAAAAATCACTCAAGGAGGGCAAAAAAATGATTGGGATTTAAAGTTTGAAACAAATAAGATGCCACCGCCTATTAATCCTTCAACAAAGGTTGGGACTAAATTAAAAAGGGTGGAGGTTGATTTTTATGAAGATCCAAATCAAAGATAATATGATGAATAATATATATGTTCTTAATATAGTGTGCATTATGGAACCATGATCATGAAGGTTCCTAATTCATCCCAATATGAAAAATTTGGAAAGGAGGAAAAATTGGCTCCAAATGAAGAGAGAACAAGGAGGATGATATCCAAGATGATTATTCTATAGAACTTGAAAATGAAGATGTTGATTTTTTATTAGACTTGGAAGATTGCATTGGTGAAGAGGAACCCATTGAACTCACTAATTTTGCAGTTCCACCATCTGTCTTCCAACATAGAGAGTCTCTTGCTACAAAAAACTCCCAAGAGTAATCCATGGAGGAGAACTTCAAGGAAGATCATGTTGAAATATGTCCTTGTGAATAAAATAAAGAAAAATTTGATCTTTCAAACTTCATGCTTGAGTAGGAGGAAGATGATGACACCATTTCTAAATTAGCCATCATGGAGGAGGTAGATTGTTTTGCGAGTTGTTTTTGGAAGTAGAACAAGGTTTAGATCAACTTTTAAGTAACTCCATTTAGGAAAGTTACTGTGTTTCCCCCAATCATGGGGATGAGCTTCAAAAGAATGGGAAAATCACAAGGATCAACCCATTGGCTCCCAAATCCCCTTTCCTAATCAGTTATATGGCTAGCTTGGAGCCATAATCAGAGTTACAACCAGCCATGCTTGTTTTAAAGCATGAGGATGAGCTTAAAATTAATAAAGGTCACCAAAAATGTCTCTCAAATCTTCAAATATTCAATCGAATTAGATAGTTGAATCAATTTCAAAGATTCATTCGGAGATCCATAGATAAATTCTAGATAGTTCCATTTCATGCTAATTTCATAATGTCTTGGGGTAATATTTTCAAAGAAAAATATTATATTTTTGGGCTTGACTCCATGCCCAATGGATTCATAAAGGTTACTAGTCAAATTTAGTAGGAAAATTACCCCTGGAGGTTGCCAAACTATTATCCCAAATTTTCACCCCGTAAATTTGGATAACTCATTAAAAATGGACATGGCCATTTTTAAAAAGCTTGGGACATTTAGACATCTGTTATTTCCCTTTATTAAAGCACCAATCATTGGCTTTTGAAAACCACATGAGACTAATTTAGTTTACCACAAAGTGCAAAAACTTAATGTTTGAGGGTTCTCCTTACCCCGAAACAAACGAGAGTTCATCCAAGACTTATGCGGGTTTAATTAAACCCACGGGAATTAGAAAATCTGCATAATAAATAAAATCCACAGCCAATGAAATACCAACATGTTGTGGTATTCTAGGGATACTCATTTCTTTTGTGCTCTATGGACGTTAAGCCCGAGAATGAGCCACATTTCATAGATTTTCAGTCCTGGAAAGGGTCAAGAAAATTCAAAGGACACATGATGGGTGAAGGTGATGAAAGATAGATGGAGATCAACAGACAAGGCGAGACAAGTGGTGCCATTCCAGATCTTCCTCAAATAGATCCATTTTTCAGACGTAAATTCCATGGAATAAATTGTGTTCAATAATTCTTTAGGTCCAAAAAGTCTGTGAGGTACACAAAGATATGTGGCATCTTCATTTTGGCCCATATTTCATAAAGGAAGACCCGCTCACAAAGGAAAAAGGAAAATAAAGGAGGAAAAGCCCTAATCTCGAGCCAATGAAAGATGGACACATGGAAAAAGAGAAGCAGTGTACACGTTAGCAAAGCCCAATGCCGAATAAAATCAAAAGCTGCCACATGTCAAGTTTGTGTGCTTCTCGATAGACAAATCTTCAAAAGGCCATATATTTTGACCATGAGCTATAAATTAGACAAAATTATATCATTGGAAAGGTTTGCTTGATCCCTTATATTTCGACGTAATAATATTTGATATTTGATGGTGTTTTGTGGGTAAAAATGGAAAACATGGCTTCATAGGGAGGAAAGAGTAGTTTTGAGCATGCAAACAATTAAATCATGTACGTCAACCACCAAAATTGATGAATTATGGCTTCATTTCCTTTTGTAGGATGGAATAGTCATAACAATGGTCTTACATAGTTCCCATGTGCTTTGTAGAATATTTTAATATAGATTGTTGGTGGTTGATAGTTCAAAATTTGTTCCCCTCTCTTTTCCCTCTTCTCTTTCTTCTTTCTCTCTCATTTCTACTATATATTGTAAAATATTTCATTTTGAAAATGATATCCTAAAACTACAAAGGAACTATGTAAAAATGGTTTCTAAGTAGCTATGAATTAATGCTCTATATATATTTTGGTTGAAGCAAACTAAAGAACTTTCTACCATACAAGGTTAAATCTTCTCACAAATATATGTTTTGACTATCTAATTGAAGTGTTAGATTCTCAAGTGAACCTCCTTACTAATTAGGAGGTCAAAACATCTCAAATGACCCTCCTTACTAATTAGGATCTCATTATAAACTAATACTTCCACCACTGAGCTTAAACAAGTTTGTTTTCAACCACTATAGAATGCCAAATTGAATTTTGGGAGCACATGAAGGATTTTTATGAATGAATGTTTTGTGGAGAAGGTAGATAAAAATTTCACAAAGCCACATAATCTTAAAGTTTCAAATTCCATTCAATATTAAAGGAACTATCTGTAAGAGGGTTTAAAACCCGCAAGCAAGGATCACGAGGGACGATGTGCACATCAACGAACATGTGAATGGTAGCGTGAAGGGATCTCGGGAGGAGTGAGCATCAACCGAATGTGCATATAATGATTTGACAAATGGGAAGAACCTTGATAAGCCACAAAACTCTCCTCTATCTCATAGATCCAAAGGGGTGTACATATAAGAGGTGTTGAGTAACCCCCAGTGCTACAATCATGACAAATCAAGTGGAGAGGGGGAGTTACATTCCCATAATAGAAGTGTAACTCCCTAATGATGCATATGACACACTGATGTACTGACGCATAAGAGAATCTCATAATGACCCCTAAATGACACATGGACCTATGATCTCACCTAAGTGAGATGACTCACCTAATGATGTGGAAAATAACACACACCAACACCCCCCCTTCATCATAACTTAGGATGAGGTGGTAATTTAGAAACGAGAAATGGATCCCCGACACAAAGCTCCGATAAGGTACCCACGTACAAAAAGAAGTCCCAAATAGTGAAGGAAAACCCAAAGGGAAAAAAATCCACCACAAGAGAACTAAACACTCTCTAATCTAAGGAAAACCAGATGTTCGATTTTGATGTTGCACAAAATTTCATGATCTCAATTAAAAAGGTCAAGCAGATACTCATCCCAATGAGGGGGCTTAAAAATAGAAGAGCGATATCGATAGGTATGAGTCATCCAATGAAGGTAGAGGATTGAAATGGGCCTCACACATTGAAGGTGGAAAAGAGGCAGTGTGATGAATGTATAAGACTAAATAGGATACTTCTCGATATCTGATGAGATGTGGGAAGTGTCAACGCTCTTTGGAATAGTGAGAGAAGGAGGAGAAGAGTCCTCTGTAGAACTCTTAACATCAGAACTGGGTGCACAATCCTCATCATCAGAAGTATAACCAAGCGAGTCTATGTCAGTAAAACTATCATCACACAAAGAAATAGAGGAGACAACTGAATCAGTAGCAACAATGGCAGTAGTATGTGAAGGGTCTCCATAAAGGGACTGAAGAATGCTCCATACACGATTTGGTGGATCTGAGTCTACCACATGAAACCAGAGAGATCTGGAGACATGCATCATCAAGTGACCAAAAACATGGTCACAAGTGTCAAGAAAGTCTTCCAGATGATGATGATCAGTGCGTGCAGGAACTAGCCCAAGTAAGAATGGTGAAAGACCCTCATGAGCGAAGTAATGTTCCATGGAAGCACACCAAGATGAATAGTTCCTCTCCCAATGAGAAGTGGTGGAGGCTATAAAGTGATCCTACGACACTCAATTCTGGAAAGAGCACCCTCCATGATGCGGAATGAAAATTTCAAGGTGCACAAAAGCAAGACGTCGGACTCAGCTGATAGTGCGTCTGCATGTGAAAACCCAAGAGTACTAGTCAACCCCTAGAATGTGGCACTTTATAAATTAGTGTGTTTACACAAATAACAATTCCATCATGTAAAGTGCAAGAAATCATGTAACTTTGACCAAGAAAGCACTCAAAAATGAGCTGCGAGTCAAAAGTTATGGCATTATTACGATTCCCGTAGCTTATGGAAAAAGCCAATAAACACGCAAACTGATTAAAAATTCCCGAAATGGGTGCAAATGGTGTCATGTGATTACTTGTTATAAATGGGATCAAATTTTAGGTAGGGTTTTTTTTTCTTGCAAGGGGGGATTAGCCTCCTGCCAACCCCAAACCTCACCCTCCGTCTTCAACACACGTAGGAAGGGCATGATATAAGCAAAATTAGAAGCCAAAAATTATTACAATGCCAATAATGAAATGTTTTGCCTCAAAACATTAAAAGGGGGATTGTTTTAACCTGCAAACAATTCTAAAAGGGAGTGGTTTGACTGCCCGAGAAAAAGGTGAGCTGGCAATGTTTTTGGGATGTCCACGTTGACCGAGTTGAGCGAAGGAAGGGAAAACCGCCATGTAAATCCTCAACCAAGCCACATGTGATCGTAATCACCGAGATCTTGGATATGTAATGTACACCACACATAGAAGGTGCATGTTGCAGAATAACATTGACACATGATAAAGAACAGTCAGGAAAAGCTAGACGTGTCGACCAGCCCCACATGTCAAGGGTCCCTTCATAGAGCAAAGTAATGGGGTGTGCTAAGGCGGAGGAAATGGTCATGTTGACAAGAACCCAAGGCACCTCACACAGTGGAAAAGGATAAGTCTCTCACCGAGTTGAATGCAGTAAGAAGGAAGGGCTACGAGCAAGCTCTAGGTAAATGCTCAGCAAGACGGGAGATCCCAATGGAATAGAAGTTGACCCAACAATGATTTTATAGGGTGAGACTTCAAACCGGTTGTAGACATTAATTAACAAGAGCCTCAGTAAATATATCGGTGACAACACGATCCAACACGAGTCTGAGCATACAACAATCTGAACCAATGTAGAGAGGACCGATACACGGGCACGCTGCAGGCTCAGAGCATATACTTCCATGTAGAGAGAAACATGAGTTGGAGTCAAGGCTGAAATGGTTCCTTAAGAAGGATGCTAAGAAAGCCAATGCATGTAAAAATAAATGCATGAGCCAACCAAAAACAAAAAACCATGAAAATGTAACCTCAAACTATAATATACCCCAAAAAACACTCATGCAAAGCCAGAACACTGAAAATGAGCCACAAACATGAACCACGAATCATCCTGAGAAAGGAGGTAGTGCGAGTCGAGCCCAAGTTGAATGCACAGCCGTGGACAATGCAAAGGTATTAGTTGGTCAATGCAAGTGGTGAGCTGATGAAGCAACAAGAAACCTAAGTCACGGAAGACCAAATCACAAACAATGTAGGTATGAAGCTTGAATCAATGTAAGAAGAGCACGGTTAGAATTTCCATTACGACACATGCACGAGAATCTAAATATCACGCCGGAAGTTGGAAAACACACGAGCAATGCCAAAGTGTGCATGTATCCACATGATCCGCTTTGATACCATGTAAGAGGGTTTAAAACCCACAAGCAAGGATCATAAGGGATGACATGCACATCAATGGATGTGTGAATGGCAGCATGAAGAGATCTTGGGAGGAGTGAGCATCAACCAAATGTGCATGCAAAGATTTGAAAAACGGGCAGAACCTTGATAAGCCACAAAACTCTCCTCTATCTCATAGATCTAAATGGGTGTACATATAGGAGGTGTTGAGTAACCCCAGTGTTGCAATCATGACAACTCAAGTGGAGAGGGGAGTTACATTCCTGAATAAAATTTTAACTCCCTAATGACGCATATGACGACCGACGCACCGACATGTAAGAGAATCTCATAATGACCCCTAAATGACACATGGACCTATGATATCACCTAAGTGAGATGACTCACCTAATGATGTGGAATATAACACACACCAACATTATCAAGTTTTTCTCTATTCGGGCTTCATACGGTCCCATTACCTTGATCCAGTGGTTTTGAAGAAGTCTTTTTGACTAGATAGAAATTTATATCATGTAATTCTTATTGAATTTTTGTGTGAATATTTTTGGGTCATTTACACCATTAGTGAAAAAATAATTTTTATTTTCATCTACCAGTGAAGATAATTTGGTTACAGAGTCATGCAAACCCATGCATAGGCTATAAATTGGTTTCACATAAGTGTTTTCATCTTTTCTTGAAAATTGAAGGTGGTGAGGGGTTGTATGATCTTGTCAAAGGTTTGAAAAATATTCAGAGATGATAAATTGAGTTTTAACAAGCTTCATTCTTTATGATATTATATTTTCATCAACAGAGAGGTTGTATTCCCGCATAAATACTTCATTGAATAATGTGGATAAAATTTCAAAGTTGAATGTTAGTGAGCAACGTGTAAGGAATCAAACACATTAATGGATGTCAAAAATAGTTAAATTAAGTTAAAAACATGCTATGAAAACCACCATAGTTAGAATGTAAGTGAGAAATATCTATTGAAGACAAAGGTTAGACATATTGTGTAGTTGATTTTTTTGTTCATCAACTTGAGAAGCTCTTGAAGAAGATATGGAGTCACTCTCAAAGTCAAAAGGCATGAAAATATTTCTCATCTCATGGAAGAAGTGTAATATTCACTAATTTTTGGTATCACTAAAGAAATATGAAGATTCAAGGGTATTTGAACAATTTTCTTTTAAGAAGTCTATAATAAATGAATACAAGCCTTTAGAAGATAGATAGACAAAGTATTTGTTGTTTACTTGAGTTGTAGTTATAAATAAATGAATGTGAATATTTGTTCACAAAAAAAAGGACAATTGAAGTTGAATAAAAGGGAGAAGGTAAAAAGACACAAAATTTTCTTGACACTACGTGTCTAAAGAACAAGAATGTGAATACAAGGTAATTTGAATAGTCGAGACAAGTGTGTGACTTGAATTATTTGTGATAAAAATTAAGTGTTGTGTGTATTGTAGACAAGGAAGACATCAAGAATGATATAGTGAATATATATATATATATATATATATATATATATATATATAATCAAGTGGTATGATGACTATAAGTAAAATAAAAATAGTGAACATATGCACATAATGAAAATAAGAGCACCGATAATGGTGGAGATAGGACTGTGACCTAGGAAAGAATGAATGATTGAAGGCTATTCAAGACAATGCAAGGGTGTGAAGAAGAAAGCAGAGGACTGTAATTGAAGTGTTGATGATTGTGATGAAAGATCAATGAGCAATAGTAATGTGTAAGAGTGAGTTGAATAGGAAATCATATAGAACTTAAAACCTCATATTGTTTTTGAAGAATAATTCTCAGATATAGTAATCTAGTAGGTGGAATCAAGGCATAAGATGAAAGTGAAGTGTAGGTTAGACATTCTTGACAATTCAAAGGTGCAAAATCTAAATAATAAGGGGTAGAACATGATCAAATGAACAAGTTGAGCCAAAAAAGAAATTATGATCAGTTGAGTAAGTAACAATAAGATAAATGATCAAGTTGTAAAATTGTCATTGCATTCATCCTAATTGGGTGCTTGGGTTATAGGGGTAAAAGCTCCTTACATGTTCAATCTTACTAAACCATCCTAGTGGGTGTTTGGCAACCTTCTAGTGGGTGTTGGAAGGAATGGAAAATGGTTGCTTCTTAGGTTGAGTGGGTGCTCAACCAAACTGGAAATAATTGTAAATAGGGAATTGGTGTTCCTAATAAAATTTTTGATTTCAAGTGGGTTTTCTCCCTCTAAGGGTTTCCCACTATAAATTTAGTGTCTTGTGTTCTTGCATGCACTCTAATTTGTTCATGGTTTTATTTTTGTTTCTATTCAAGGAGGTTTAAAGGTTGAAAAAAATTGTCTACATTGATTCACCCCCTCTCAGTGCTTGTGATATCCAACAATACCTACATATAATGATCTTCCCTAAACTAGACCAAGAAATAAATTAGGGCAAGAAGGTCCCCTAAGAAGAGTGTCGATGATTTGGTCCTCTACGCAAATACCGAAGGGATTTCACCTACACCGAAAAATGTTCCTACCCTTAGGAAGGACAAAAAGGAGCACTAAAATTTGGTCCACTCCACAAAGGAAGAAGAATCTTGCAATACTTTGATCTCTGCATCTAGTCTGCAACTAAAAGGTGGCATAGGTCTAGAAAATGTGTGCACAAAATACAATAAAGTAATGCCACTATAATATACATGTCACATGGAGAATATGGTGGGGGGATAATAACCCTCACAAAGGGATCCACAAGAAGAGGTGGATCATGAAACATATCTAAAATAGTGGAAGTGACAAATGTCCCAAGGTGGGCACTCCTAATGAGAGAGATGAATGGGTCATCCAGAATGTGTGATGGCTCAATCAAATCATATTATTGTAATGTAAAACAAGTGGAATTTGTAAATAGAAAACTTAGCTTAGGAAGATACTCAGCTCATAGGGGTTTATCAATGAGAGAAATGTCTGACAATAATATATTAACATCACAATATGAAGTAGGAGGAGAAGATTGTTGCGAAGAGCTACTAGAAGTCCAAGATGAAACAATGCTTCACTCAAAGGTAGAAACCATTGTATGTGGAGTGTCATCAATTGAGAAATACAGATGTAATGGAGCATGAGAGGTAATGGTCACATTTGTCTCAAATAAATATTCTCCAATAGAACATTGTTGTGGAAAGTGAATGAAAACATGAACATGGAATGCAATGAGCACTATCAAGGCAATAATAGGTAGAGTGTGCTCAATGGAAATATCTTGTGGTGAATGGTCAACATGGAACTTGTGAGTAGAAAAATGTGTAGAGGAACACTCAAAAATGAAAGGGATTTGGGAAGCGATAGAATTTGTGGTGCCATACGAGTGGTTTAGAGAAGCGTCACTCTCAGATGGTGAAACAAGGTCATCTTACAACTATCGATAATGGTCCCGAAAGTGAAAAGGAACCCAAAGTGTGCTCAAAAAAATGCAATATATCCCTATAAATAGTAATACCAAGAAGTTCATAGACCTCATCATTATGGTTAAACCACTCATCCTTCTGTAGAGGCTCATCGGTGCTCGGGACCAAGACCATGGAGGTAGGGTAACAAATAGTGCACAGTGTAATCATTGATAATGTCTTCCTTCCAAGGTAGAAAGTTCTAAGATTTGAGCATAATAACGTAATATTGAAACTCCATAATGTATATAAACCCTCCAAAAATATTGGATGACATTTTATAAATTAGTGCAAAAATTACAATTCCGATAGAAATTTTCAAGAACCCCCAAAAATTTGAAACTTTATAATATAGTGCATTTTACAAAATAAATAGGTCCAATGCTTTGGGAAATGAAAAATAATTAACTTTTACAAAAAATGGAACTCGATATTGAGCTACCAATCAAAAGTTTTACAATAATTATTTCCCATAAATAATCCCTATTTTAAATGAATTTGTACTAAACTTGAAATGCACTTTTTCACTAAAATATAGTTTTAGAAAAAGGAGGAGGGTTTTGATGAATCCAAGATAAATCCCTTCCACAAGATATGGCCATGTCAGATCAAGAAGATATTCATTGCAGCTCTGAAATTTCCACAGATCTTCGTGTAGAAAACAACTCTTTCGTGGGACTTAAAATAGTAAATCAATTTGTATCTTAAATGCATGTATGGGCTGTTGGAAAATTTATTGCAAGTCTTAACATTCCTCTTGATTAGTAAAAATTTCCTTTGTAAGTCTAAACATGCATGAAAAGCATTACCACAGGTGAAAATTCCCTTCATGGGTTTGAAAACGCATAGATCTAGATAAATCAGCCATGGATCCTGCAACAATGATTTAGGGCCTATAAAAATGCTATCTCCGAATTGTATATGCATTATGTGGCCATGCAAACCTTATAAGCCTATAAATAGGATATATACCCACAAAATAGGAAAAACCAGCACCAAATAACACCCAAATACTTGCAAATAATGATCTCAAATGAAAATAAATTTGTAGAATAATAACCAGACAAGCTCAATACCATCTTGTATCTAATACCATATTGTAGAAGTGCCACAGATTTTACCGCTTTGAAGAATGCATGGGTGAATGATGTAAGATGTGAATTATTCCAAGATAAAATAATACAAGAATACAAGACTAAAAATTACAAAAATACAAGAGAGATAATTACAATAACACAAAAATAACTCCAACTCAATACAATATATGCTCCATCGGATATGCTGATTTAAGTCATGTACATATAGGAGGTGAATGTGTAACCTCCTCACGATCAGTGGTGAATAACTCTCACTAACTCGATACTCTAAGTAGATTTTACTCCACATAACTAGTAAGATAAATCAACCCAACTAGTACACCTAATCAAGCATATCCCATGAGTGTAGGAAAGCTCCAAGTAAATAAAAAATATAAGGAAAATGAATATCCTACACTCACAAAGCATACATGTAAAAAGACAAATCATAATTGTTATAATGGTAACATGAGAGTGCACACAAGAAATTATTCTACTGAAAATAAACCTACCTAGCCTACTCTTAACTAGAAGTAAAGGAAGTTAAACAAAACTAGCAACTATTTGGGAGAAGTAGCTTTATCTCCTTGCAAATTTAGACTATGTAATTTATTTGACACTACACATGTTCTTTAATGAGAGTGGAAAACTATTTTAAAGTTGGTTTTTTTTTCCATTCTTCAAAGTATCAGTATAAAAGGAATGTATACCTCTTTAAGTTTATTTGTATTTGAATTTGAGAGGCATTATAACTCAATTTTGGCACATTGAATATCTTCCTCATGCTCTAAAGTGAGCATGACCGGTGGAAACTCTAATCTTGGCTCTAAATTGGCTAAATAATTAATTGGGAAAGGCTTGATCCTATTCATTTTCTCATCTTCTTTACATGTAACCCCATGAATGGAGCTACAAAGAGAACTTTTCTCATTTCTTTTATCATTGAGAATGTTTGAAAGTTGATTTATACTTTTTCTACTTCTTCAAACAACTTTTTTTCTTCTAGGATTTCTGATTTAGCAATGTGATGATCATGCTTTCCTCATCCTCCAGAACAAGGCTTAAAGGATTAAACTAAACTTCCAAAATGTCATGAAGATCAAATGAATCATTTGATCAGATTTTTTTATTTTTGTTCTCTTCTTCATGATTTTCCTCAAAAGCAATGCAATCTTCCAAATCGATAAAAATTAGCCTCTTCCCTGTCAAACTTTGTGGAACACTCCCTTTGGTTATCAGATTACTTTTTCTCCTCCATTGATTCATCATATGTAAAAACATTTGATAGATAAATTTATTTCCAACTAAGGGAAATAAACTCTTAGTGATTTATTTTGCATCTAGGCCTTTTGAAAAGGATTTCTCCTCCTCCAAAGTAGTTTCGTTGGTTAATACAAATCAAAACCTCTATGAAGTAATTTCCATCCTACACACTACATTCAAAGAAGATATATTTTTGATCATCTTCCTTTTGTGTTTTATCTTATGAAAAATCAGCCATGACCTTTTGCTCATAAATACTATCCTCTCGATGCGTGTCCGACCAATTATGGGATTTTTTTGGAGTCAAAATTAAAACTTCAATATTTCAAGTTTCGTATTTGATTTTCTCTACATTTATCCTCCATGAACTTCCTCTCTAAGTTTTATTGTGCATATTCCTACCCAAAACAATGAATATCGTTCCCACTTTCCAAATAAAGTTTAGTTTCTTCTTTATAAATTCTAGGGTAATGAGTTAACCAACCGATTTTCTATCTAGGTTATTGGTTGGTCTGCAATTCTTCATGGTTTTAGTATGATTGTGTGTGAGACTCAAGAACATAATAATTTGGATCCATGAAATTATGTTATAATTTATCCTATGGTTGAGTATGTAGAGGTTCAAATGATGTAGTAGGTACAATATTTTGTTGTGGACAAGAAAGGGTGACTTGATGGTTCTTGAGAAAGCTAGGTATATGATATTTTGGTTGAGTAGGTGTAGGTTTGAAAGAAGGAATGTAAAAAAATTAATTATGGTGAAGGATTAACCCATTGACAAGGTTCCTCACAACTAGATGCATTATCTTTCCTTTTTCAACTAACTACAAAAATAAGTTCAAATTTTCAACCATTATATTTAGAGTTTTAGACAATACCTCTAGCTTCTATTGAGGGTTGTATCAACTTGGAAGAGGTACAGTTCATGGGCTTAGTTCATTAAAAAATATAGTTTATCCACCATGATGTTGTATTCCTCTTTTCCTTGAAGCAATGTTGCCTCTATCTCTTTAATGTGTATTTGAAGATTAGTATCATGCATGAAACTACTTTCACAATTAGGATATCCATGTTCTTAAAATTCACCTTGGTTAATATTATAATCATAAATATTCGTAGGGTTTTATTGACATGCATATTCCTCATGATAAGGCTCATAATACTTATTTAGAGGAGGATTTTGAAGGTATGAAGGTAAATGGGGATGATATTACTGATGCAAATGAGGATTTTGTTGAGGAAAGGAAGACATGATTACAAAACTTCAAGGAAAGAGAACTAAAATGATGGAAATATGGTTTGTTGGATGATAAAATGGGTTATTCGGAAATATTGGAGTCACCATATGTGTTAATAAATGCCTACAAAGGTTGGATACCACAGATAACACATCAACCTTTCTGGTATGAAGTTTTAAAGTGTTTCAAATGTCCTATCGGGCATGCCAAAACTATTAGAGCTCAAAATTTCACCCACACCTCAATCATGGAGATTCATGGATTTGAGGCAAGATGGGATTTTATCCAAGTTATGGTAATTTTTCTTGAGATGGACCTCTAAAGAAGTTCCTTTCCTCTACCTAATCCTAATGCTAAACTATTCCTACTTTCTAGAAATGCAACTATTTAATCCCACTCTAACAATCTAAGGGACAAAGGGAAGAGAGATGCATGAAAAGGGAAATCTCAATCTTTGAGGAGTTGAAAGAACTAATAAAATGGGTAATGACACTCTCGGATGAGTAAAAAGGTAGAAAAATTGAGGAGAGGGTAGACATGAGTTTAATTGTCTAAAACAACACTAAAACTTCCATTTTTATGGAGCACAACAAGATTAAAACCCTACAAAGAGATAAAACATGAACATCATACCACAATAGTATTAGAGAGGAAAGAAAATACAATAAAACACAGGATATGCTAGAGAATAGCCATAAATCATGAATTTTATTACTTAGGAAGATACACAGTCCATTACAATGGAGGAAGAATGCAAAAATCAACTTACATAGGTAAAGATCTTAGGGCACGTAACTCAAATTATAGGTGCAACACTGAAGGAGGATGCATTTTTATTCCACAAAGGTATGACCTTACAAATGAGCTTCATTTTACATTATATAAGAAAGGGGAAAATATAAAAGGTAAAATAAAGGGAAACTTAAATCCTTGTCGTAAACCATAACTAACATGCAATCAATATCTGAAAATTTTCATGGGTGCCTCTATAAGACCATTCCAACAAGTTATATTTATTGTAAGAGAAGGAAGGTGCGATATGCTTCATTAATGTGGGTGGTTGAGCCATCCAGAACTACATATTTAATGTCTTCAAGATGTTTTCCTCATTTCTTACTAAATAAACCTCACCAAAATCTTATTTTATTGATTCTATGATGAAGAGCAGGATGAGATATTTCCTACGATACCAAATTTATGTGATCGATTTAATATAATATGTAATTAAATCTTAATTTCATAGTAACTTACTATAACGAATGATATACAAGAAATAAAATACAGTAGTGCATATGTAATAAGTATTTTCTGATTTGAAACCCTAAGAAAATGTGAGAGAGGTGACTTAGTTATTTCTTTGTAACTTGGGAATGATCGAGACCGAGTATATACTAGACCAGAAGGAAATAACATCAACATATATTGCGAGGGTTTTATAAATCAGACATGTTCTAGATAGGAGTTTCCACAGGAGGACAGAGCGCCCCAACTGTTAATGACTGGTCTTAGCACTTATGTCTACTCATATGCTTGGAATATGATCTTTTATGGGTTATAAGTTCTTCACTCCAATATTCACTTTTTTGTTATGAATTCATTGTTAGGTTTCGAATACACATGTAAACCGCAAAATAGATAACTAACTACACATGTCCACAAACCAAATCAAATCAAATACAAAATTTGCACAATGTGGAGTTGGAATGACCTCATCATCACCCAAAGAGTGAACTTACGACCGAGTGTTACACTACATCTCAGACTCCATGTAGTTCTTTTTTTCTTATGTGTGTAATGATGATATAGGTTTCCCTTATGCAAGTTGCACAATGATAGCATGGTATATCTAGATTGATCCAAGTATGAAAAATGTGTGTATGAAATAGAATGAGCTCCCCTCCTATGTTGTGTATGTAGATTGATGCATCCCTTATCCTTTATATGGATGTTCTAGATATATTCCTTGTAATTCTCTTTTTCATTTGTGAAAGCTTAGGTGATGATATATAATGTTTATAGTGTTTGGTCCCTTATTTGAGAGCAATAACTAAGTATATATATGATTCCCTTGTTTGAATTTTGTAATTAATAACTAAAAGGCCAACCCAAAGTGTTAAAAGGTGACCAAAAGGTGAAAATGACCCAAAAGAGTGAAAAGAAGATAAAGAAGGGTAGGAGAGATCCTAAGAGGGACAGGAGTGTTTGGGCGCTCCTACCATAACTAGGCACTAGTGTCTAAGGTCATCAAAAGATAAAAATTTTAAGTGGTGATAGAGCTATAGGGTGTGGAAGTCTAGTAAAGTGCAAAAGATAAAGAAATAAAAGAACCAAAAGGGGTTTTCAACCACTAGTTTTCTTTCATAGGAATCATGTATGCATTAGTATGCTTTATGACCTATAAATATACCCAAGTGCATAAATTTTTTGTCTACATTTCCCTCACTTTATTTTTTGAGTGAATACCCAATAGCATAAAGTAGATGCAAAACGTGTACCTTATGATTCAATGAATATTGTAGTTGATAGTGTGTCGATTTAACAAGTAGCCATGTGAAGTGTGAAGTGGTCGTAATGTGAAGCGTGGTAACTGGGAAAGGGAGGTGGACCCTAGGCATGAAGTGTATGCATAGTAGCATGTTGCTGAAGACTATACTTGTTGATGTGATTTGCTTCTTAAAAGAAAAGACATGTAAAAGAAGATAAAAAGAGTATTCAAGGTCCTCTATATGAAAATTAGAGTAACATATGTATAAGTAAATAGTGTGTAGCTAAGGAAAGAGTGCACCTAATGTTATAAAGAGTATAAGATATAAATTTTCCTATTTACTTTGTAAATGTTTCTAGATTTGAGTATCTTATTGCTAAAGGTGAGTTTTTTAGGTGATCTCACACTAAGAGCAAGTTTTTTTGGTGATCTCATGCCAAGGAGAGTTTTTTGGGTGATCTCATGCTAAGGGAAAGTTTTTTTGGTGATCTCATGACAAGAGAAGAGTGTTGGGGAGATAAAAAAATTCTCTCTTTCTATGATGCTTCCTAATAATTTTTCTTTGCAGAGATGGCGCGTCCCAATTCGTAACAAAATTGTAACTATTTGAATGGATTTTGTAGATGGATTAAAGTGACCGATACTGTAGAATTGTATGTAAACTATTAGAAATTATGTTAAAATAAGAAAATTTATTATTTTCCCCATGACACTAGTTCCCAAGTGGGACACAAGTGCCCATCATTCCTATATGATATTGGATGCTAGTGTCTACTCTATGTTTTTGGTCCAAGTCACATTTTGGACCAACCTTTGACTATTTGCTTTTTTCATTTCTATAATGTTTCTTTCTATTCTAGATATTTATGTTGCTTGAAGGATGATTTTTTCACCCAATAGATGACCCCCTCGTTTGGGGTGCATGCAAAGAATGTAGGAGGAGGTGACCCAAAAAAGAGGACATAAAAATGATATGCATATCTAAGATTGGATACCTATACGGGGTAGGGGATGTGCATGGTAGAAACCAAATCACATGCAAACAATATGGGATAGAAACAAGTGTTAGTGTACAAGATAAAGCATGCAATAGGATACAATGTACCTAGCAAATATAAAGACAAGAGGTACTATGAAAAATGGTTGCATAGATGGGACATCACTCATAATGTCCCAACACAATCAGAGCCGAAGTGGTCATAAGAAAAATTATTAGGAAAGACATAAGGCATAGCCCAAAAATGGTGGAAAAAAATATCAAGAAAAAGGTAATGAGATAACCATGGTTGTATAAAATCTTGTAAAGAAAATTCCACACATGAAGCACCCGTTAGAATATTAGAAAGATAATTAGTATGTCAAATCATGTATAGTTCAGAAAAAATTGAGTAAAAATAATTAGTAAATATTGTAAAAATAGGACCTATGATGTGTGAAGTATGAGAGTAGCAAATGTAGATGGCCCCAGGATTCTTAGAGGGACTAGTAAAGAGTAGTGCTTGAGAATCATGCATTGTGTCATAAGTCTGTAAAAGGTCATGCATTCACCTCAAGACACCAAGTGAACATGTATGTGTGTATATCATAAGATAATGGCATACTAAGTATCCAAAAACATAGGAAACAAAGTGTAAAATGTAAATAGTATAAGCTAGAAAGAGTAAATACAACCAAGATGTGTATATGTGGTGTGAAAGTGATGGTGTGCCATGATATGAAAAATTTGTAGATGATATGAGTCATGTTTCCACCTAGTGGATGTGTGTGATGTGAGGTTAATTTAGGAATGTTCCCTCAAGATTCAAGTATGAACCATAGACTAAGAGTGTGTCATTGGGTAATGAAAACAAATTATGTTTACTAGAGATGTGGTGATGCTCGAAAGATATCCATGAAGCACAAAGCATGAGTAGTTAGGATGCGATAATTGAGGTTCATGGAGGAATTAAACCCTCAATGGTCAAGCATGAACTATAGAATAATATAAAGTATGTTTACAGAGATGATGCAATGCTCATAATGATATACATGAAGTACAAAGCATGAGTATCCTATATGTGATAAGTGAGGTTCGAGGAATTGCACTCTCAATAGTTGGGTTCACCAAATGATTTGATCTAATATGTAATTAAATCTTAATTTTAAAGTAACTTACTGTAATTAATGATATGCAGAAAATAAAATACAATAGTACACAAGAAATAATAATTCAATGATGTGAAACCCTAAGCAAATGAGATAATGAGGTGACTTTGTTGTTTCTATGTATCCTAGGAATGATCAAGACTGAGTATCTATTGGAACAAACTAGAAATAATATCAACAGATCTTGCCTAGGGTTTGAGATATCATAGATGTGTTAGACAGAGCACCCATGGGAGGAAACGAGTGCTCCAAGCACTATTGATTGGTTTGGGTGCTTGTTTCGCTCCGATGCTTGGAATCTAATATTTTCTAGGTTTTAAGGTATTTCTGCAATATTTATTTTCTCCGACTTCACTATTAAGGTTACGATTACACATGTAACCTACACAATAGATAACTAGCTACACATTTCCACAAACCACATCAAATCTAATAAAAATATGTGCAATGTGCAAATGTAATGACCACTGGCGGTCACCCAAATAGTGAACTTATGAGTAAGAACTACACTACATCTCGAGACTCCATGTTGTTCTTTATTTTTGTGTGTGTAGTAATGCCCTATGTTTCTCTTGTGCATGTTTCAAGATGATAGTGGGCTATATCTAGATTGTTCAACATATGCAAGATGTGTTTAATGAAATATAATGAACTCCCCTCCTATGTTGTGTATGTAGATTGATGCAACCCTTGTCTCGTGTATAGATGTTCTAGATGTATGCCTTGTAATGCTCTTGTACCTTTTTACAAGCTTAGGGATAGATAATGTTTATAGTGATTGGCCCCTTATTTGAGATAAATAAATAAGTTTATATATGATTCCCTTGTTTGAATTTCATAATTGACAACTAAAAGGAAAAGCCAAAGTATTAAAAGGTGACCAAAAGGTGAAAAGAACCGAAAAGAGTGAAAATAAGAGAAAGAAGGGTTAAAGCACCCGGGAGGGAGAAGATCTCACGGGTACTTCCATCCTAAATAGGCACCAAGTGTCCGAGGAAAATAAATGATAAATAAGTTAAGTTTCTATAGAGCTATAAGGTGTGTAAGGACAAGTAAAGTGCAAAAGATAAAGCAATCAAAGAACTAAAGGATTTTTCAATAACTAGTTTTCTTGCTTAGGAATCATGTATACACTAGTATGTTTTAGGACCTAGAAATGTACCCGAGTGTATAGATTTTGTGTCTATAGTGATTTGGAACTTTGTGAAGGAAGTTATGGACACTAGAAAATATGCATATTGGAGGAACATGACTGACATGTGGCATCTTTTGGTTTTTCATGGGGATAATACTTGTTGACCACATATGTCAATTTTTCTACCACCAAATGTCATATTTTGGTAGGATCAATACCGAGGACCTCAGATGCAAGTTTCAGGAATATGGGAGAGAGTACATGTGAGAATCAATGTGGTAGTGTAAAGGAATCCCACAATCCCACAAAGGAAGCGAGTGAGCTCGGGGGCATGCAAGAAATTTTACACAATAGTTTTAGATACATAATAAACATGAGGACCTACCAAGTGAGACCAAAGAACTTGGGGTAAAAATTCATAAGTGCATGGAGCCCACTAAGTTACAAAGAAATCATGCATACCCTTTAGAGAAGTCCACGGAGCACGGGATTGAAAACACTTACTTGCATAAGCATGTAATGATGTAAGGGAATCTTACAGGAATGAAAAGAAATACCATGGGGCTTAGGTTATGCTTCATAATTTACATCTATATTTCCCTTCTTCAGGTGGTTATTTTCAACATTTTTGGGTTTGATAAAACCTATAGGACACTAAACTTTGAAAACTTGTTACATTTAGATTCTTTTCCTTCTACCGAAACCTATTGTTTTGAAGTTTCAATCTAGAAATAATGTCATGCAACATTAAAATTGATCAATTCCATAAGTCCCTACTGAGATTAATTCTTTATTCTACAGCTTAGGAGAACCTATGGAACACCAAGTTCCTACACTCCACAAAAAAATAATTTAGTACTTTGCAGATTTTTTAGAAACATGGTTAAGTTCATTTTAGATGACTTATTCAAAATAGTTTATTCTAGTCACTAAGAAGGAAGGTTGAAGTGTTAAATAAAATATCATATCATTTTTAGGTCATTTTAAGGAACTACAAGCTTAGCTCTAGAATATAAACAATATGTAATATATGAGGTATTTTAAGGCATCATCATCTCCCACACACTTAAGGCCTCGCAATCCCTCCTATAAGTTAATATCATTTCTTCACACACACAACTAATAAATTCAAATTCCCTTATATTTTTATCCTTTATAGTTGTGTAAAAATAAAGGGAGTTTTTTAATCATAGGGTTGAGAGAAAAAAAACCATTTTTAGAATTTTATTTAAATTTTTATAGCCCTGTTAGATCTAGTACAAATACTAAGTTAATAAATTCCAAAACTGCTTGTGAGAGATTCAAACACTCTTAAATTTTGATTATGTATTGTTGCTTAAAAACTAATATAGTTAATTTTTTAAAACCATAAGGAACAAAAACCTCTCTTATTTTTTGATTTAAATTCCTTTAGCATTAGTTAGAGCTGGTACAAATTGAGTCTAGAGTTTTTTTGAGAGACTTAAAGAATATAGAGCTGACTTCCATAAACCATAACTTTTGGTTTGATATTTCCATATAAAAAATAAGAACAAAAAAATCAAGACACTAAAAATAAAAAAATCCTCTCTTAGCTTTTCATTTGAAGGATTTTAGCTCTAGGTATAGCTAGTACAAATTTTGAGTCCACAATTACTTGTGAGATACTAAAAGAGTCCATGACTGACTTCCATTAACCATGAATCTTTATTTGATATTTATATGTAAAAAATAAGATAGGTGTTTTTTCATGAAACCAAAATGAACAAAAACCTCTCTTAATTTTTTACTTTAAGGCATTAAACTCTAGTTAGAGATAGTACAAATTTTGAGTCCAAAGTTGCTTGTGAGAGAATCAAAGACTTTGGAGTTGTCTTCCATATACCATAACTCTTGATTTGATATTTATATGTAAATAATTGAAATATTATCTTTTATCACACCAAGAGAACAAAAAAATCTCTTAATTTTCATTTTAAGGCCTTTATCTCTAGTTAGAGCTAGTACGAATTGTAAGTTTACCGATTCTAGAGCTACTTGGGAGAGAATAAAAATCCATAAATTTTGATTTGATATATGTGTAAAAATTGAGAGAGCTTTATTTTCATGATACCAATAGGAACAAAAATATTTCTTAATTTTTCATGTGAAAGCTTGCAACACCCATTAGATCTAGTCTAAATATTAATTTTAGGATGAAGATAGTCTCAAGCTTTTATATACCTTGGAGGAGATGGATTCGATGGACCATAAATTTTCATCTTCTAGTACTGTGTAAAAATAAATATAGTTCTTTCATGGTAACATAATGTGAAACATAAACCTCTCTCAATTTTTCATATGAAAATTAGTAGAAAGTTTTAAAGGGAAAATTTTTCCATTTGAGTATTTGTAGAAAATTTTAAAGGGAACATAAACCTCTCTCAATTTTTCATTTAAGTATGAAATAGGGAGGAGGAATAATTTTGTGAGTCCTTTTCCTAAGGAAATTGACAACATGTATAAACCAAAATTTCTTCTCTTCAACCTTCTTCTAATGAAAACTTCAAATACGAGATATATCCTCAATTATTATTTTTGTGTAAAAATGGAGATATTTTTTATCATCCTAACAATAATAAGAACAAAAACCTCTCTCACGTTCTAATTTGAAGGTCTTTAGCTTCCATTGGAGTAAGTTTGCATCTAGCTTCCGATAAAACTTCTTTATAACCTTCTTCCTTTCAAATGTAAATATCTCCTCAATTATTATTGATCAATAAAAACAAACAGAGGTTTTTCATCCTAACAATAATAAGAATAATAAATATCTCTTTGTTTCTTATTTTAATGTCTATAGATTTATTTATAAATATTTTAGAGCTAACTTCTCATACAAAATCATAAACCAAAGTATTTTGAAGCTAAATTTGTAGTTCCTTCAAACGATCGATCTTTATTTCAACACTTCAACCGTCCTCCTTGATGATTGGAATGACAAAGAAAGTGAAATCTTGACAACATGAGGATCTGTGGGATAACATGAACATCAACCAAGTTGTACTCTAGAAGTGTGATGAGGTTCCATGAGGGAGAAAACATTAACCATGAAAATGTGCATGCAAAGATAGAAAGGGTCACAATACTATCATTCCATATCATAGATCTAAAAATGGAAGGTGTATAGATAGGGGATGTCGTGTAACCCCTAGTGTGAGTAATCATACCTCCTCAAGTGGAGAAGTGGAATTACATTCCCAGAATGGAAGTAACTCCTATATGATTCACCGATGCACATTAGCGCATGGATTTTAATGATGACCCCTATCATACCTAATACATATTACCTCACCTAAGTGAGATGACCCACCATATGATGTGGAAAATGCACACACCAATACACCCTTCATCATAACTCAAGATGAGGCATCAACTTAGAAATGAGAAATGGGTCCTGTAACAAATATTGACGAGGCACCCATGAACAAAAATGATCTCAAGTAATGGAGTAAAACCCAAAGTGGGAAAAACATTCACAAAAAGAGATGAAGATAACTCTCTAACAATCTAATAAAGATGCACATGTACATTATAAGGATCCTCATAAGGTACCTTATGAAAAACACTCTCTAACAATCTAATAAAGATGCCAAAATGGAAATCATTATGGGTACCTTATAAGGATCCTCATAAGGTACCATGTACAAAATGGAAATCTCTCTAGAAAAAGAAGAGGAGAGAAGAAGGAGATTAAAGAAACATAGAAGATATCATGGACGGATCTCGAACTCTACAAGCTCTAGAAAGTCTCCAAGAAGAGTATTGATGACGTGGTCCTAGGCTAATGGACTGAAGAAGAACTAACTGCATCAAATAGTGTGTTTTCCATTAGGAAGGATAGAAATGGAGTACTTGAAGTCCACCCACTCCATAAAGGAATTTGAAGGTAAAAGTACAAATAAATTTAAATCTGTTCCACAAAAGTGTGACATAGGTGTATGATAATATTTTTACTTTTCTACTCTAAGTTAATAATAATAGTATTGACCTCAGAAGACACAGGGTTTAGTGATACCCATGGATGTTTATTGACGATGTTTAATGTTGTGCTCCTTGGAAGAATGTTATAATATCCTCTCCTGTGAATAAATTTGCATTCATAGACACTACACAAGATGAGATTAAACAAATATATCGTATATTTCCTAGAAAATTCCAGTCCCTAGACGTTAATGGACTTACTTACAAGGATGTCAATCTGCGTTACATAAATTAATTGAATAATGATAAAATGATAACAGAAAATATAACCAACAATGCAATGGAAAAGGGACTGATGTGGTCAAAGGTTATATGTTGTTCTAATGGTGGTTCCTAGTCCAAAGGGAGTTTTTGAATTACAGTATGGCTCAAAGGAGAAAGGATGTAGATAGCTACATGAGCAAGATGGTAAATTTGACTAAGATAATTAATAAAATGCTAAAGATGGCTCAAAATAGATTGATATGATTGAAAATACACTTGAAAGGCCTCATGCGGTAATAGATTATTTGATTTAGATATTGAAAAATAAGTCTTAGGGGTCAAAATGACTTTTTGACAGAATCATCGGTGATTGAGGAAAATTCCATTGATTATGTCCGCAAGCCTCGGGGAATTTCCTGTGATTTAGGAATTTCAGTGATTACCATGAAAATGTACAAGTTGATAAAAAGTTGGAAACAAAACTGATTTTGAGGTATTAAATGATGAACAATTAAGGTAGGAATATAAAAACAAAGTACTTACCTAATTCTATTTGATATGTAGAATGGAGAAGAGGATAATACCCAAAAAGAGGTATGTAAATGTCGAGAAGGTTGTATTTAATTTTTGGATGTTTGAGTGTCCCACAAGGAAGAAGAAGATTGATACCAAAGGAATCCAAAACTAATCTGTTGGACATTTGGATGGCCTCCAAAGGCAAGAGCAAAATATTTTGATGTTGGGAAATCTCATGTACATTGAGATATTTAAGAGAGGTAAAAGACCCAAACAAGGAAGGATACAAGTTACGAGAGGTTTGATACTATAGAAGAGAGTGATTGAATATTGTCGTGAAGAGAGTAATAATACAATGAGAGTATCACGTGTATTCCTAGAAGAAATTTGTATTACAAGGCAAGTCCAAATGATTGTCAACTAACTCAGAAAGCAAGAACACATTAAATTTGGGGATCCCCAAAGAGAGGCTGAAAAAATCTCTTAAGTAATCACCGATGATTACCCAAATTGCCATTTATTTCAATATGTTTAGATTTTGTTTAGAAAATGGTTCAAATAACTTCCAAATCAAGGCCATTTGTTTTGTATTTTGAATAGATAGTTTGTTGGGTTCTTGTAGATGTGTCAAGTTTTTTAGGGATTTTATAAAATAGGTTGGATATTATCTTGATTTTGCCAATTTAATTTTAGGATAGATGTTAGGTGGTTTAAATAGGATTTATTAGTTATATGAAGTAGATTTATATTAGATAATTGTGATAATGACATTGATGTAATAATTTATCAAGGATAGGTATTTAATTTAGGATATGCGGTAGGGTTTAATTATTAATTAATTGGAGGGTGTAGATTTATGGGTTTATAGGTATATAGTCTTATTGTATTTAATTAATTAAATAATAATGTGGGATGTAGGACTTAGGATTATGGGGTAGGTATTAGTTTTTAATTAATTGATGGAGGGTATAGGTTTATAAGTGTATAACCTAGGTTATGCTGATATATTTAATTATAAAGAAGGAATTACATGAGGTAAGTATGGTGATGATGTTGACACTGATGTATTTAATAAATATGAGGGGTGATGAGGGATGTAGATTTCATATGGCTTAGGATAGGGATTAGATGCAATAACGAATAGGTGCTAACAGATGTAGACATGGGATTTAGCAAAGTGCTAATTTTAGGTGTTTACATTTTGCCCCTTTTGTTGAGTGGTTTTAGATAAGACATAAGACAAAAATGAGATGTGATGGAAGTGAAGGATTCAAAATTATGTGATGAGGTGCTCCCCTTAAAAACGAGGGATTTATGACCTGAAATGGAATCAATCATTAGTTTTTAAGAGAAAGATGAAAAGATACAAGAATGATAAGTGATGATAGATGATGGAATAATGCCCCCATACAAGGTAGAGAAATAAGATAAAATTTCATCATAAAATCAAATGATAGGGGAACCAAAGGGTTTATGTCCTATAGAAATATGGCCTAACGAATACGGTGGATGTTTTGATGAGTTCAAAGGAAAAAATTGATGTTTCCATAAAGGTTGGCTTACGAGGCCAAAAATTCAAGTGATAAGGGGAAACCAAGGGTTCGTGTCCTATAGATGTATGACTTCAAAAATGACGATATGATGGTTTGATGAGGTTAAAGGACCAAATATTGATTTTTCCATAAAGGTGACCTTACAAAGTATAGATGGGGGTTCTCAAGATGATCAAAGGAATAACAAATTGAGGAGGCAAGAGAAATGTTGATTTTATTGAGTAAATTGATAAGTGATGATATTGATAGGAAAGGTTAAAAATTGTTAAAGTTTATGTTTTTGATATGATGTCTTATTTGATATTGAATTTAAAGTTATTTTAATGTTTGTGAAATGCATGGTCAAGAATGAAATGTGGATTGATTTATTTTTACTGAATTTGATACATATGTGATGGGAAATAATAGAATGAAGGTTCTTGCACTTTTCACCTTTACAACAAATGTTAACGGATGAATAACACCTTTGAGTAGTCACATGTAAGATCTTGGACATAGGTGAAATGTATACCTTCATAGAACATGAGAAGGGTTGATATATGTATATTGTGTAAGGGGAGTAAGGTTATCCTTTCAACAATTTCATAGAGAAATGCCCCAGCTATATCTTTATTCCGACGCAAACCGGTTGATGTGAGAAGTTTTATTTGATGGGAAAATTGATCAATGCGGGAAGCTTTCCTAGGATGCTTTTGATATTTGAATTTTGAAGGTTGATCAATGTGGGAATCCTTTTATATGGGTAGTCATCCTTCAAGGGTATGGTTTACATTTTTATTTTTTATTTTTACTACTAGTCATCCTTTAAGGGATTGGCTTATGATGTGATGGATAGCTCTCCTTTGAGGGATCAGTCTACTTTTCCTTTTCTAACAATAATTTTTTTGATATTCTATAATAGCTTTCCTTTAAGGGATCAGTCTATTATTTTTAATAAGATGCATCCATATATAATTTACATACATTTTTGAGCTGAGGGAAAGACCCTAATAAACCATTCTAAGGAGGGGAAAAGAATAGTATACAGACTACACATGTATGCCCCAAGACATGTTTTCGATCAGTAGACAAGGTGGATGGATATAATGATTGTGGGGTTCCTTCCAAGGAGGAACTTATCCAAAATGAAATATGTGATGAACAAAGTCATGGTGCTCATCTTTAAGGTGTATTTAGGATAGTGATGGATAACCCCATACTTTCAAATCATTATGATGATAAAATGACTTGGCCTATAATGGAATAATATCTTTTTATATGACTATTGTCATGACAATGATGTTTTAATAGTAGAAAGGCCACAAGTGCAAGGAATTCAAGGTTTATCCATACTATATGGACTGATTCAAGTAAGGGAAAACTATCCATGTTTAGTTTTTTCTAATGTAGTGACATTTTGATGGGATTTGATTAGGTAGGTTAATGAGGACGTGTTAAGGGGGAGATATGTAAAGTAATATTTTCAAAGTCTCAACAAATAGGATCCCTCCTAACATAATGCAATGGATAGAGATGAAATGTATTGAAAGGAATGATATCTTTCAGGTGAGGATGATGGAATTTTTTATCTTTATTGATTGATTATATGGTACACGAAGGGGGATGTAGAGATTTTAACAAAAGAATCATTGAAAATGTGGATTGGTAAAGAGGAGTAAATGAAGAATATTTGGTTTTACCTTTTCTTCATGTATGTTGATTTTGGATTCATATAGGTGGGTGAACCACACTGATTTGAGATGAAGGACCTTCAATGGAAGGTGATGAGAAAATACATGAGAAAGGTTTATCAATATTTGGTTGAGTATGACCCCATGGTCATGTTGATGTCGGTAAGGACACTATCAGTGACTTACTTATAGATAATTACAAACCGACATACCTTTAGGGGAAGGCATGGACATTGAAAAGGTTGAAGGACCTCGTTAGTGCAAATCTACAACACCCCAAAATGACCGTCAGATCTACAATCCAGAATTGGGTCATTTAGTGTGATTTCACAACATTGAGTTTTCTCCAAGGTGTGGGACCTTGCAAGGTGAGAAAACTCTCCATATTGAAGCTGGTTCTTACTCCTCTGTTCAAGTGTATGCATGAATTTACAGAGGTTCAATACTAATTCCTGCTCTAAATTCTAAGGAGATAGATTTAAAGATGTAAGAAAGGGGAAACAAAACTAAGCTAAAATGGTGATACACCAAAGGAGTGATGGACTTATGTTTTGTAAATAAACACAGATCATAAGAATGTAGCACGGATATGTACAAATTGCCAAAATATAATGAAAGATCATAAGACAATGATAAACACATGAGAGGATTGGAAAATCAATCACAAACATACATTATCATTCCCAAGTTTAATACAATGCATTATAATGGAAAGGAGGCAAAAATATGTGTCATTGCAAATTTATATGATAGATCTAAAACTCTACAAATATAATCGCTAAGGAGGAAAAGAGAGCTTGTAAGAGTAAAACATCCAACATTACAATAGATCACATTTTATCCATTTATAGATGAAGAAAAGAGAGGGAAAATAGAGGAGGAAGAAAAATCTAATCTTTCTCCTCAACCACCCACCATTAATCCTTTCAAATCAGCCTGCAATCCATCAAATTGACCTCCTCTGTTTCTGTTTTACATGTTGGAGAGAAAAAATGATAAATTTGGTGAAAAACAGCTCTCAAAGCAATATGATCTCACATTTATGGCATGAGAAGATTTTTAGGGTTTTCTTCCATCAAAACGAACTGATTCTTCATCCTTGGCATGTGGGAGAAAGCAACCATGGTGGATTTGAGTAAAAACAACTCATTTGAAGCAATCTAGTTTGCATTAAAGGCCTGAAAGACATTTTTAACATTTTCTCCATCAAAACCTATAAAAAATGATGTTTTTATTCCTCCAATGCATATAGTGGCTTGAGACCTTTCCAAAAAGTCTAATTTTTTTCAAATCTTATCTCCGGATCAAAAGATATCCTCATTTGAAGTTTTAGGGAAAAAACAGGGCATAAACTCGAAGAAATTTTGAGGCATGGATAAGGGTACACTTGGTCGAAAAATTGGATTTTAAAAATAGGTCCACGTGGTCAAAATTTACTTTTTACACTTTTGGAAAATTTTCCAAAAAATCTCCGCACCTCCGCAACCTCGGGACACATGTCACCTTCTGGTTCACTGATGGGATTGCGGGCTGAAAACTGTCTTTTTCCTTTGAAAATTTTCATTGGGAAAATTTCCCATTTACCTTCACGCTTCGCCCTTCCGCTGCTGACTAGACATGTGGCGCTCCCTCATTAGTCGGTGGGGATGCGCATCATATTTTTCTTTGCACCCTTTTTGGTTTTGGAAAAAAACCAAAACTACCTCTGGCAGTATGACTCCTCCACCAACCAGACATGTGGTGGATTCATAATGATCTGTGGGCCTTCAGGCTAAAATCTATCTTTGGCCATTTTTAGCCAAAAGTGATAAATTTCCCAAATCTCCCGCACCTCCACCAACCCTTTTCCTTCTCCTCTGCGGGCGCGTGGGCAAAACTTTTCCTTTTTTCACTTTTGACCAAAGTGCCAAAAACTTAAACTTCCCCCGATGTCCTCCACTCGCCCCGCCACCTGCAACTTCTTATTGGTCGTGGGCCTGTCTAGGGAAAATTTCTCCAAAAAAATCCGTCAAGCCATAACTTGAAAATTACAAGGAGTTAGGAGGAAAATTTTACCTTTCTGGAAAGGTAAGGAAATTCTCTATCTGATGGAATCATACCAAAAACATTTTGAGTCCTTGAAGCATGCAAAAATTCCATTTTAAGTACCAGTAAAGGAAATGGAGGAGGAGTTAGCCAAAAATAAGCATGGGCTTATTTTGGATAACAATTTTGGTGACTCAGAGGGGTCATCTACCTGCTGGATGAAGTGACCAGCTTCTGAAGCAATCCATTGGGCAATGGAGTCATGAACTTAACTTACTTGTTACTCTCAACTCATATAAAATCTCTAGGATGAAGATTGTGAGAGTAAAACATTATTTGATTTGGAACATGATCTACAAAAGATGCATCCTTAGGACAAAAAATTTGTGCCAAAGCACTTAGGGAAAAGTAAATCTAAGATTCAACAGAATAATGTGCATAATCACTTGGAGGAATGAAAAATCTAAGCTAATATGTATACGGTGAGAAGTTTCCTTAGTAGTAATGCTTAAAATGGATTCCATTAACTAGAATCTGCAGTTCCTCACAATCCAATGTAGAAAATTGGAAGGCACTATTGTTTTTGCATTTTATGACAATGTAGGGGCCACTCCAAATGGCATCAAATTTTGAATGCCTTCCTTGATTTTCTTGGTCTACATCTTATTTCAACACTAAATCTCCAACTTAGAAAGTTCTAGCCTTAGCTTTCTTATCAAAGCTTCTCTTGATCAATGCTTGGTCCTTTTCCATTGTTTGGGTTGCATGCTCTCTAATTTCTTAGAGTTCCATCAATTTTGCATATCTAACCTCCATGGGCTTGAACTCTAACAATTCCAATTTCTTCATGAGTTCCAATGTTGGAAACTCAAGTGACATAGGCAAGACTACCTCTTTCCCATAAACAAGTTTGAATGGAGAGTTACCTGTGGATCTCTTGGGAGTTATCCTATCAACCCATAAAGCTGATTTGAGCTTAGTGTGCCAAGTCCTCTTATTATCATCATGAGTCCTCTTGATGATCCTTAATAGATTCTTTTTTTGTGGGCTCAGCTTGGCCATTACTTTGAGGATAATAATTTGATGAAGTGCTCAGATAGATCCCATTTCTAATAGCCCATTCAGTGACCTTTGATCCTATGAATGCCAATGCATTATCTGATATTATAGTGGTAGGTATACCAAATTTGGTTGTTATCCCCTCATAGAAGTCTAGAATGCTAGATTCATTTGCCTCTTTGAGTGCCACCACCTCAGTCCATTTGGTGAAGTAGTCTATTGCTATTAGAATCCATTTGTGCCCTTGGTTTGAGTTTGGATTAATGACTCCAATGAATTCCAAACCCCATTGCATGAATGGTTGGTCAACTGAGATTGGGTGCAATGGAAGTGTTGTTAACCTCTCTTTTCCTATGAAGAATGCACAATTCTTGCACCTCTTGATCCATGCATAACAATCACTAAACACTTTGGGCCAATAATAACCAGCCTTCATGATCTTGAGAGTTGTCACTCTTGGAGCAAAGTGACCCCAGCTGATCCATTATGGAACTCTTCTAACATTTTCTCAATCTGATTTGTCCCAATGCACCTCAGCAACACCCCATTGATATCCTTTTTGAACAGGAAAAAATCAACAAGTGCATATGGAAGAGCCAACGCAATCTGAAGCATTTTATTTTGGATTTGTTCATCTCTGGAGGGCATAGGCCTGTTTGTAAGAAGTGCATTATGTCTTGGGTCTAGAAAGGAGTGAGAACACCACCATTTTCTTCTTGAACATCTCTTTGTTCTTGGCTGTCCTGTAGCACCAAAACAACATTCTTCTCTTTGCTTGCTTCAATTGGTTGAATCAAGGCCAATTGCTCACACAATCCCTTTCCTCAGACCAGCTTGGTGACTTTGATCTCAATGTCATACTCCATGACACGAGTAATCCACCCTACACATTTTTCATTTAGATATTTGTTGAGGAGGAAGTCTTTAACTCCCACATGAGAAACCAGTAGTTGAACCTTGTTTTTTGAAACCGGATTCTTCAATTTCTTCACGATCCTAATCATTGCAAGAACATGCTTCTCAATAAAGTAATACCTTAATTCATAGTCCTCTGAGCTTTGGCTAAAGAAGGTAATTGGCTACTCTGCATTTTCTTCATTCTGTTGTACTAAAATTGCAGAAATTGTATCACCACTGCCAAATTCATAAAGGATGAAGTCTTTGAATAAATCTAGGTTAATGAGAGTTGGAACCCATGAGATAGCTTCTTTGATTTCCTCAAAAATAGTCTTACCTTCAGCTTTCCATTTGAAATCCATACTTTTCTTCAACATCATAGTTATTGGCTTGACAAGGGCTGTAAAGTCTGGAACAAACCTTCGAACAAAATTGATTCTTCCCAAGAAACTTTGAAGAGCCTTCTTATGACTTGGTAATGGTATTTATTTTATTGCTTCAACCCTTTCTAGATCAATTACTAACCCTTCTTTGGAAATAATGTGGCCTAGGAGCTTTCCTTCATGAGCTAGGAATATGCATTTTTGGGGATTCAAGGATATCCCAAATCTTCTACATCTTTGGAACACTTGTCTCAGATGAAAGAGATGGTCTGCTACATTTTTAGAAAATACAGTAATATCATCTAGGTATATCAGCACTATCCTATTGATCAATCCCTTAAATACCATGTCCATTTCCCTTTGGAAAGTAGCTCCGACATTAGACAGCTCAAATGGAATTTTCTATATGCATAGGTTCCCCATTTGGTAGTGAAGGCTGTTTTGAACTAATCATATTCCTTTACCATGATCTGATTATACCCTAAATAACCATCTAGCAATGAAAACCTCTCATATCCAGTAATAACTTGCAAAATCTGCTCCATAGAAGGAAGTGGGTAGTGATCCTTGAGGGATGCTTTGTTCAAATCTATAAAGTCTACACACAACTTGATTTCTCCACTCTTCTTTATAACTGGAACCAAGTTTACAACCTAGCTTGAATGATTGATGGGGAATATGATACTTTCTTCTTATTAATTTTTTCAATTCCTTCTTCATGAGAGGATCAATGTGTGGATTGACCGATCTCTTTTTTTACCTGATGGGCTTAGCACTTGGATCTAGTTCAATTGTGTGTTGAGCTAGCTTGGGATTGAAACCTTTCAAGTCTTCATATCTCCAAGAAAATAAATCTAGGAACTCTTGAAAAAGTTTCATGAATTCATACCTTTCTTTTTCAATTGCCACTTTACCAATTTGAAGTGAATTTCTTTCTCCAACTGAGATGGGCTCTGAATCCTCTCCCTTAACTCAGATGTTTGCTTTCTCCTTCCTAAATTGATCATTAGGATTTAAGATAGACTCTAAAGTCACATGTATTTTTGGCAGTTTGTTAGTTCTCAGCTGTACCACTTGATCACCATACTGTTGTCCTAAATTTTCCTGATTTTTGGCTGAGAACTTAGCTTCCTCTTACAAGAAATTGATGATTTGTTGGTCACTCTTAAACACTTCCCAACTTGTATAATTGTCTAGCAACTGATGGCCTCATAATCACATGGATTTTGGCTACATTTTTTCTCTTTGGATACTCTCCACAACATCAAAATTTTCTTTAACTGCTACAAGCCTATCAAAGCAGCTTGGTTCTCTTTCTTAGGGATGGAGTTGATGCCAAAACCCTCAAAATCTTCAATGAGATCCCACACCCTGTTCCTATAAATTTTTAGCAATTCAATCTTAGTAGCATGTTATCCTTTAACTTAATTAATAGTCATCTCACTATCACCAAAGATCTATAAGTTTTTGATGCCTCTCTTCCTTGACCAATGTAATCCATGTACCAAAGCCTCATATTCAACAAAGTGTTGTTAGAACATGCAAACTGAACCCTAATAGCTGAATAATACTTAATTCCTTCAGTGAAACAATCATATCTCCTCCTCCTACACCTTGTCTACTTCTTGATCCATCAAATAACAACTACCATACCTCATTTCCATCTCTATGGTCCGGCTAGGTGATGCTAGGAAGAGGTTGATTTTATTCATGCATGCAATACACTCCTAGTTCGAGACTCCTCCATTTCCTTGTAGGGATCAAAATCATGTACCTTTCTTTCCCATTCATCAAGAGTCGGATCTGGAATGCTTCCAACTTTGGTGTAGCTTCATGTGTGTTTGGATAATCCTCTTGATCAAATGATGAACAGATGACATTGATTGGGCTTGGAGTATGAGGCTATATGTGAAAGTTTGTAATAGGTTAAGACCTGATTATGGCCTTGGCTCCATAACTTGTCCTAGATAGCATGTGTGACCAATCAATAGATAGGTAGCCTCCAATCCTAGCTATGAAATCCCTTAACAAACATAAGGCAAAGAGTGGTGGCAAATCTATCACCGACACATCTTGCAAAACAATAACATTGGGGCATGCATGCAAGGTAAGGCTCAAATCTTTAATTACCCTAACTGTTGTTACTATTGTCCCATCTAATTGCACCACCCCCTTGGATATGAATTCATATTGAAGGCCCAGATGATCAGCTATTTTCTTGGGCATCATGGAACTACTTTCCCTGAATCAATCATACAATTATGTACTAGTTTAACCCCAATGATCAATGAAACATAGAATGGAGGGGGCTTCAAATTTTTACCTTCTGTCCTCCATGATTTCCCTCAAGGTTGAGTAACATTTTTGAGTACCTTCTACGCATATGAGCTAGCTGATTTGAGGTTTCCCAATTCTTCATTATAGCTTGTAATAGATCCCTTTGTCCTCGGGATGAATAGTGACTCCCACATAGATATGTTCACATTGGTCTTCTTCATTTGTTCAATGATTTTAAATGGGGATGAACCATCTCTTTGTTTCCCTTTATTCTACACATTCTTTTCTTATACATGGGCTACAACAACTGGTATTTGAGCTGGTCTAAAAGGTGGCTTGGGCTGTCCTTGCACATTTGGAACTGCATTTTGCTTGCCAACACCATGTGGAGTGATGGAAGATTGTGAATCACTTGGATCTAATGACTTTCCTTCACCAATATTCCTCTTCTTTGACCATGTGTTAGCTGCTACATTTTGATAAGGTGTTTGATTCACACTACAAAAATATTCAGCCTACTTATTCACAAGTGTAGTCTCATTTGGAGTTGTATCTTGTTGAAATGTCCCTTGTTGTTGGTTTGTTTATTGACTCACTTCACTCTCTATACTAATTTTTGTCACCATCAAAGCTTGTTTCAAAGCACCATTGAAGCACATAGATTGGTTGTGAGGTTCATTGCATGGGAAACACCAGTCATACTCTTGAACAATATTATTTTGCACTGGCACTAAGGCTTTAGAGGTAGATGCAAAATTGGGGTTATAGGGATGAAATGGTCTATTAGCAAGAGGTCTTACTTGATTTTGATTTGTAGCTGGGTTGGGTGGCCTTTTAGGTTGATATGGTTGTCTATTAGGTTGCATTTGAGGTTGATAAGAATGCATAAAACTTTGAGCTTCTTGTCTCTTGAGCGTAACCAACTCATTTCCCAAATTTTGCAATTGTTTCATAAATTCTTGAAGCTCATTTGAGGCATTAGAGGATGAAGTAGAATTTTCATTTGAACTATGATTTCTAGGAGTGGGAATAGGAGCTAAAGTAGGTGCTTGTGGTACTTAGGATTCCCAACTCGGATATAAGGGCATAGGAGGCCTAGGTGTAAGTTTACCAGCTTGGATAAAATAATTCTTAGCCCTAATGGCAATGCTATAAGCTGTAGGTAGAGTTACACCTCCCATGGATTGGATCAACATAGAAATGTCAGAATTTAAAGCCTTGAGAAAGTATAAGAAATCACCTTGAGTTGTTGGCCTCACTACCAATGGGATTCTATCCCATGTTCTTTGAAATATGAAATTGAAGTCTGTTAGCTACTCATTAGGAGCTCTCTTGATAGTTGTCAGTTTCTCCAATAGAGAAAATTTTTCCCCTTTCTCTCCAAACTGGTTGTGGAGAGCTGCGCACAACTAGTTCTAATTGCGGATAGATCCTATCTCAAGGATCCTTAACCATTACAAGGATTTCCCTTTCAATAAAGATGCTAGTAATTTGATAGCAATATCCATCTCAATAACCTCATGGATTACAAAAACATTAGCAATGTCTTGGACATGATCATCAATGAGTGGTCTGATTTTCTCCAATAAAGTATGGAATGTTCTTCAATGTTGTAATTGGAACTAGGTTTTGTGGATTGAGAGAAAGTGGGTTGCTGCCAGTAAATTTGACATAAGGATTGGGTTGTGCCATTATGACTAGCCTGAGAACCGTTGTTGATATGATGAAAGTTCTACCAGGTAGAGGAGTTGATAGATTTCTATTTGGTGGAGATGGAGACCTTTGAATCCTTCTTCCCCTTTCTCTTATTTCTCTGGGGATAATTGTAGATACTTAGAAAATTCCTTTTCTCTGGCCCTTGACCTTATTTAGATCCTTCTCCATGATTTGCAAGCTTGGACTGTTGAAACCAGTTGATTATATCCTTTTGGAGTCACCAGATGTGCAAATAAGGGCTCTTTCAAGCAAGAAACTTCCAACAATTACACATCAAATTTGTTGTAATGAAGATGAAGACCTCTAAGGTCCGCTTTGGGGGTGCCAAAACTATTAGTGCAAATATACAACATGATAAAATGACCTTCAGATCTGCAATCCAAAATTGGGTCATTTAGTGTGATTGCATAACATTGAGTTTTCTCTAAGGTGTGGGACCTTGCAAGGTGATAAAACTCTCCAGATTGAAGCTCGTTCCTACTCCTTTGTTCATGTGTATGCATTAATTTGTAGAGGTTCAATACTAATTCCTACTCTAAATTGCAAGGAGAAAGAGTTGAAGATGCAAGAAAGGGGAAACAAAACTAAGCTAAAATGGTGATACACCAAAGGAGTGATGGACTTCTATTTTGTAAATAAACACAAATCATAAGAATGTAGCATAGAACATGCAAAAATTTCTAGAATATAATGAAATATCAGAAGACAATGATAAACACATAAGAGGATTAGAAAATCAATCAAAAACATACATTATCATTCCCAAGTTTTATACAATGCATTACAATGGAAGGAGGTAAAAATAAGTGTTACAACTTGTATGAGAGGTCTGAAACTCTAAAAATCTACCCGGTAAGGAAGAAAAGAGAGCTTGCAAGAGAAAAACATCCAATATTACAATAGATCACATTTTTTCCATTTATACCGAAGAAAAGAGAGGGAAAATAGAGGAGGAAGAAAAATCTTATTTTTTTCCTCAACCACCTGTCATTAATCCTTTCAAATCGGCCTGCAATCCATCAAATCAACCTCCTCTATTTTTGTTTTGCATGTTGGAGAGAAAAATGATAAATTTGGTGAAAAACAGATCTCAAAGCAATCTGATCTCACATTTATAGTGTGAGAATACTTTTTATGGTTTTCTTCCATTAAAACAAACTGATTCTTCATCCTTGGCATGTGGGAGAAAGCAACCATGGTGGATTTGATTAAAAACAACTCATTAGAAGCAATCTATTTTGCATTAAAGGCCCAAAATACTTTTTTAACATTTTCTCCATCGAAACCTATAAGAAATGATGTTTTTATTCCTCTGTTTCATAGAGGGGCTCAAGGCCTTTCCAAAAAGTCTAATTTTGTTCAAATCTGATCTTTGGATCGAAAGATATGCTCATTTGAAGTTTTAGGGAAAAAATAGGGCATAAACTTGGGCACAAATTTTGAGGCATGAATTAGGGCACACTTGGTGGCAAAATAGGATTTTGAAAATGGGTCCACGGGGTCAAAATTTACTTTTTGCACTTTTGGAAAATTTTCCAAAAAATCTCTGCGCCCGCCACCCCAGGACATGTGTCACCTTCTGGTTCGCTGATGGGATCACAGGCCAAAAACTGTCTTTTTCCTTTGAAAATTTTCATTGGGAAAATTTCCCATTTACCTCTACACTTCCGCCCTTCCACCGTTGACTGGACATGTGGCACTCCCTCATTGGTTGGCGGGGATGCGCCTCATCTTTTTCTTTGCACCCTTTTTGGTTTTGCCAAAAACCAAAACTTCCTCTACTAGTCCAACTCCTCCACCGACTGGACACGTGGCAGCTTCAAAATGATCCATGGGCCTTTGGGCTAAAATTTGTCTTTGGGCATTTTTAGCCAAAAGGGAAAAATTTCCCAAATCTCCCTGCGCCTCCGCCGATCCCTTTGCTTCTCCTCCATGGGCCCGCGGGCAAAACTTTGCCTTTTTGTAGTTTTGACCAAAGCACCAAAAACGTAAACTTCCCCCCGACGTCTGCCACTCCACCCTACCATGTGGCACCTTCTTATTGGCCACGGGCCTGCCTAGGAAAAATTTCCCAAAAACTCCGTCGAGCCATAACTCAAAAATTACAAGGAGTTAGGAGGAAAATTTTACCTTTCTGGAAAGGTAAGAAAATTCTCTATCTGATGGAATCATACCCAAAACATTTTGAGTCCCTGAAGCATGCAAAAAGTCCATTTTAAGTACCAGCAAAGGAAATGGAGGAGGAGTTAGCCAAAAATAAGCATGGGCTTATTTTGGATAACAGGACCTTCAAGGGAAGGTTTGGAAATTTATAAGATTAAGATACCTTCAATGGAAGGTAGTGACGAGATTGAGGGACCTTCAAGGTAAGGTATGGATATTGTTGAGATTGAGGGACCTTCAATTGAAGGTGGTAACGGGATGGAGGGATCTTAAACCAAAGGTGTTGAACAGATAGATGAAAATTCAATTTAATGTGTTGAATATATTGAGGGAACTTCAATGGAATTTGCTGATGATAGTGTGGAACCCTCAATGGAAGGGGTTGATGAGATTGTAGGAACTTCAATGGAAGGTGTTGAAGAGATGTCTAATAAAGGCTTGCTAATGGTAGAATGATAATGTCCCCCTTGACTTACAAATGTCCTTGAGGACACTGACAAGGGTGGATATGTTGGTAATGTTGATGATGGGTTAGGATGGTCCTCTTCTGGGAGAATATCATCGATGAGGAAGATTCATTGGATTATGGATTTTAGCGCTTTACAACTCTTTATGTTATGACCTAGGCTTTTATGATAAGAACAGGTTTGATCTTGATTATGCCAGGAAGGTTTCGAATATGCAGACTGGGTGTTTTGATGGGTGGAAATGTGATAAGAGAAGCTTATATGAGCCTCTCAAGGATGTTTTTTTGGAGATTTTGATTTATAAGAATTTTTTTAGGACGTGTCTTACGTTTGGATGTGGGTGGATTTACGGATGTTGAATGGTACTAGAACATCATATGGGCATTATGAGGTTCATAATACTGAGATTATAATGTAGGATCGATATAATTGGATGATGGTTGAGGTCCCAAAATGGACGAGAAGGGCTGGTTGATGGATGAGGTATGGTTTTATTGTGCACCATGATATTGAGCTAAATGATGGGGGCCCAAAATTGATGGTGAAAGTGAAACTAAAGATTTGATAGATTTTTATTATGACAAAGGATGAGGTCCTAAATGGATAGTAAGGTGGTGGACCTTCATAATATGTGTTTCAGTTTTGTAATGTTTATTTTAGGTAAAGGAGGGGGATTTACAAATGCACGATGAGGATGAGATCATGGTTGTGATGGGTTTTGATTTTATAATATTTTATTTAGATAGAAAAGAGGGGTCCATGTCGGATGATGAATATGAGGCCATATACGTGATGGTATTTGATAGTATATAGTTTTATTCAGGACTGGGTCCCAAACTATGGGATGAGTGAGTAGATGGGGATAGGATTGAGTCTGAGAGATATGTTGTTTTGAGACATGATTGAGATGTTTTATATGTATGTGAGTTGTCTAATTATTCGATTATTTTCAAAATTGGGTTGATGTAGATATCTTTGATGATGAATGCCTCCTTGGTTACAGTATTCAAGATAGATTCTAAGGGTTGCAAGGAGGTAACAGAGGATTGGATAGTGGACACACACTATATTGATGTGTGAGGACCATCGAAAATAGGATCTAGGGGTTCTAGGTTTTCAAGGGGAAGCAATGGTGATGAACAGGTCTCATCATAGGGAAGATCACGTGTAATATTGTTGATGACATGACTTGAAGAATGCACAATACCTATATGGACCGATTCTATCAAGGGTATTGGGTCAGGAAGAAAAATAACGTCATCATGTGTGGTAGTTTCATATGAATCATAGAAATACCTAGGGGAATAAGATAAAACGGGTGTAATCTCATCTAAATCATAGGAAGATCTAGGGAATCAGATGGGACATGTGGAGATTTACAATCGAGGTGGCCTTCTTCGAGGGTTTGGTTTTGTAATTTCTTGGCCATATCAAAGGTTTCATTAAAGGCTTGGAATGTATGGACCTAGAGAATAGATGGAATGTGTTGAGAACACGATCAAGTAAACAACTCAATCAGTTTTGATTGGGGTAGTGGGGAAGTTAATTGGTTTATACTACTTTTCCACTTAGTGAAAAACTCGACGAGGGATTGATTTTATGACTGTTTAATGGTAGAAAGGTCAGAGATAGTGATTTTACGAGTAACATTTATAGTGAAATGATCAAGGAATAACGGGATAGTTGAGTGAAAGAGAGAAAAGAGTGTCGAGGGAGGGAATTATACCAATCCAAGGCAAGTCCCACTAGTGACATAGGAAATGTTCTAAGCATGAGATCCTGATCGTGAATGATGAGATAACATGAGTTTCTGAAAGATAGTATGTGTTATTGAGGGTCTTCCATACCATGGAACATAGTAAAATCAAGTAATTCCCAATGTAGAGGATATGATTTGTATGGTACAGATGGATGAATGGGTTCATTACAAACCTCATCATAAGTGAGGACATGTTTGGATCCCTTAGTAATGGCTTCTAAATTATCTAATCTATTTAATAGATATTGTATGGGATCATTTGAAGGATTATATGTGAGGGGATTAATATGTGAGTTTAGATGAGCATATGATTGATTTGATTGATGAAAATGTGGATTAGGATGGTTTTTTTATGAATGGGCTTAATACGAGAGATTGATAAAGGGTAGATAGAGAATAAAGGTTGTAATAAAGGGACATGGGGAGATATGTGGGGATGTTGAATATGTTGTTGTTGAACGAGAGGGGTTGATTGGGCCTGAGAAGGAATGTGTGTGTAAGTTTGAGATGTCTGAGGTATCGAGAGAAGTAATCAAGTTGAGATAGGTTGATTAGATGAAGGATGGGGGATATTGAGACTCGATGGGATTGTGATGAAGGAGGAGGTGTGCAAAACACCACTTAATGGGATATATTGGACATGGGTTGAGAAGAAATAGTTTTAAAATAACTTGGTTGTAAAGAATATTCATAAGTTTGTTGGATGGGGATGTTATAAGATTGGTGTATTGGATGAAGGGTGGAAGCTCCATAAGGGATATAGGATAGTGTAGATAGCTTTGGAAACATGTCGAGGCAAATGAGGTTAGATGAGATGTGATAGGTTGATAAAATGGGTTATAATTTTGTAATGGCTTAGAGAACGTTGTTAATAACTGTAAAGATAATTGAGTAAACATGTTTTCTAAAGTTTTATTACAGGGTTTATCTAGTAAGTATAATTGTAAACAAACACACAATCACTTAATAATGAAAAAAAAACTAATTGGTTTGATTTACAAATAGTAGACAAAGTAAGAAAATTGATTTTTTAGATTATCTTGATTTGATTGTGAAAAAGTGAAATGTGAAAAATGGTTGAAGGGTCTTAGGAAATGGCAAGCTATGGCTAGTTTTAGGTATTTTGATGGGCATATTCCTTGATATAACCAAAGGTACATGAGTCACAACTCTGTACCGTTATCAATATAGACATGGTATTGGGGCCTACCCCCTCACTTCATGGTCCCATGATGATAAGGGTGACGGGTGCTTTGCCAATATATCAACAAACAGTGTTTATACTCGGATGTAACACCAAGTTGGTTTCCTATTGGTGATGAAATCCTAATAGTTATCACCTAGGTGGGAATTTTTTAAATGTGTTTTTAATATTTTAAGTGGTTTGGTTGTGTGTGGGGGAAAATAAAGTGAATGCAACTGATTACCTTTCTAATTAGGACTATGTGAAACAAGAAGTATGTAGTTGTTTATTTTAAAACCCAAAATGAAATGTTGATTTCAATGAGGACAATAAGTCAAGAATGCAATACTAAAAGAAAAAAGATGGATTTAGGACTCACCATGGTAAACGCTTCCTTTATTTTTTTAGCAATTTGTTTTAAATCAAGCAATCCAACAATCCACTAAGAAAAAGTATCTACAATGACCTACAAAACAAGGTTATCAGAATCAATAGAAAACAATGAAAAAAAGGCTAGCAGAAATTGTTGATGATTACAGAATCGCTGACGATTCAAAAATAGTAATCTATACACGGAAAATTTTGATATTTAGATGAATAAAAGGGGAAAAACATTAGATTTTGATAGTGAATATATTGAAATAGAAATCTGCAATCTTTACCTAACATAAAACAAAGAAATGAACAGAAAATAATAACTAGAAGGATAATGACATAGTAAGCAAAAGTATTCAGACAAATCATTGGTGATTGGTTGAATCACTATCAATTCACCCGATCGCTATGGATTAACCAAATTGCTAGTGATAACTACAAAAAGAACTAAGAATGAAAAATATAAGCTATTTTTTAAATGAAACTAATAATATAATGAGGGACATGGTCCCACTTTGGGCATGTCAAAATGTACGATAATATTTTTCCTTTTCTACTCTAAGTTAATAAGAATAGTACTAACCTCGAGAATATGTGGGGTTTAGTGATACCGTAGATTTTAATTGATGATGTTTGACGTTGCACTTTGTAGAAGAATGGTATAAGCTCCTCTCTTGGGAAGAAATTTTCATTTAGAGACACTACACAAGATGAGGTTAAACGAATATATGGAAAATTTGCTGGAAAAGGCTAATACCTAGAAGTCAATGGACTTCCTTACAAGGATTTCAATCCATGTTCAAGAAATTAATCGAATAATGATAAAATAAATTGATAACAAATGATAAAACTATAATGAGATGATATAACCAACAATGAAAAGGAAAATGGATTGATGTGGTCCAAGGCTATATGCTGGTCTGATGGTGGTTCTTGATCTAAAGGGAGTTTGGGAATCACAATATGGCTCAAAGGAGCAAGGATGTAGATAGATATGTGAGAAAGATGGTAAATTTGATTAAGATAATTGATAAAAATCTAAAGATGGCTCAAAGGAGATTAATATGAATGGAAAGACACTTGAAAGGCATTGTGGTAATATATTATGTGATTTGGATGTCAAAAAAGAAAGATTAGGGCTCAAAATCCTTTTTGACAAAAATTGTTGGTGATTGGAGCAATTTCCAAAGTGATTATATCAGCAAGCCGGGGAATTTCAAGTGATTTAGGAATTTCCAACTATTCAGTGGAATTTCCAGTGATTACTATGAAAATGTACAAGTTTATAAAAAGTTCTGGAGAGAAATGATTTTAAGTTATTAAATGATGAACGGTTAATTTACTAATATAAAAACAAAGTACTTACCGATTCCATTTGATAGATAGTATCGAGAAGAGGATAATACCTATAAAATAGGGTTATAGATGTTAGAAGGTTGTATTTAATTGTTGGATGTTTGAATGTCTAAGGAGGAAGAATATGGTTGATACCGAAGGACCGAAAATCGGCTATTTGACATTTGGATGGCCTCCAAATGCTAGAGAATAAGTTCTTGATGTCTATAAATCTCACATATGCCGACAGATTGAAGAGAGGTCAAAGACCCATGAAATGACGGATACAAGTTATAGAGATTTGATATTGCAGAAGAGAGTGATTGAATATTGTTGTGAAGGGAGTAATAATACAATGATATTATCATGTGTATGCCTAGAGGAAAGTAGTATTACAAGGCAAGTCTAAATGACTATTAACTAACTCAGAAAGCAAGAACACATTAAAGTTGGGGATCCCCAAAGAGAGGCTAAAAACTATCTTAAGTAATTTTCGATGATTACTCAAATCGCCGGCAATTTCGGTTTGTTTATCAAATGGTTCAAACAGTTCCAAATCAAGGACATTTATTTGGGATGTCTAAAGATTTTTTTGGGTTATTGTAGATGTGTCAAGTTTTTAAGGATGTGATAAAATAGGCTAGATATTATCTTGATTTTTCTAAGTTAATTTTAGGATAGATGTTAGGTGGTTTAAATGGGATTTTTAGTTGTACAAAGTAGATTTAGATTAGATAGTTTTGATAATGATATTGATGTAATAATCAATTAAGGATAGGTAATTAATTTAGGATATGTGGTAGGGTTTAATTATTAATTAATTAGAGGGTGTAGATTTATGGTTTTATGGTTATATATCTTTAGTATATTTAATTTATTAAATAAGGATGTGGGGTGTAATGCTTAGGATTATGGGGTAGGTATTAGTGTTTAATTAATTGATGGAGGGTATAGGTTTATAAGTGTATAACCTAGGTTATGTTGATATATTTAATTATAAATAATGACTTATGCGAGGTAAGTATGGTGATGATGTTGATGTTGATGTATTTAATAAAGATGATGGGTGATAAGGGATGTATATTTTATATGGCTTAGGATAGGTATTAGATTCGATAACGAAGAGGTGCTAATGAACATGGACATGGGAATTAATAGTGCTAACTTTAGGAGTCTACAATAAGTCTAGTAAATGAGTGCACAATAATCGAAGGTAATTTCATGAGCGTAGAGATATCATAGTATAAGAGAGGAACATGCACCAAAACTATTCCCAAGTAAATTGAAGGCAATGTGCAGTAACCCCCACAACAAAAATATTATCCACAAGCAAGGGTGGATCTGTGATGATCTCCAGAAAATTGGAAGTGATAACAGTCCCATAATGGGAACTCCCAACAAAGGAGATGAATAAATACTTTGAAACATGTGTAGAAGGATGAGGAATTTTCTGTACTACATTACAAGTAGGTAGTGAAAAGATAAAATGAAGGTCCGACAGATAGTCATCCCAAAAGGGGGTCTCGAAAAACAAAAGATTGATGTATGATAGGTATGAATCATCCATGCATGAAGGAAGAGAATTTGAAATGGCCTTACACACTAGAATTTAAAAGGAAATAAATGATATGATTGTATAATGATGATAATGTGACTACGGTGTCTAATGGGAAGGGAGGAGTGTCAACATTCTTTGGAAAGGTGAGAGAAGGAGGAAAACATTCCTTGGTAGTACTCTTGTCATCATAACTAGAAGTGCAATCCTCATCATTAGGGATAGAAAAAAGTAATTTTGTATCAGTGAAACTATCATCACATGAAGTTGAAGATGAGATAAATGAATTAGTAACAACAACAAAAACAATATGTGAAGGGCATCCAAATAAGGACTGAAAGATGCATCAAATGGTGTGGGGAGGATTTGAGTCTACCATATGAAGTAAAGAGATATGGAGACATGTAACATCAAGTGACCAATAACATATTTGTATGTGTTGAGATAGTCCTCAAGATGATAAGAATCAATGGATGCAAGAACTGGCCCATGTAGAAAGGAAGTAAGGCCCTCATGAACAAAATAATGTTCCATAGAAGTACACCATGATGTGTAGTTCTATATCCCAAGAAAAATTGGTGGAGGATGTAAAGCGATCCTATAATGCTCGAGTATTTAAAGAGAATCCTCCATGATGTGGAAGAAAGAAGTGCAAGGTGCATGAGAAGATGGTGTGTGGATACAAGTAAGGTGGAAAGACATCAAACTCAGTCGAGAATGTGTTTGTGTGCAATACAACACCGAGAACAATAATAACCCCCATTTATGGCACTTTATTAAGCAAAGTGTGTTATGAAAATAGGGTTTGTTAGTGCAACGGCAGACAGTTGACCACTCACCTTACAGTAGGTGATGAATCACAAAAGAGTGGAGGCCACAATAGGTCCTAGTCAGAAGTAGAGGAATGACATGCAATCAAGCAAAAAAGGGTGTAAGCATAAAAAAATAAAAGCACTACTCAATGTGAGAGAAGGAATCTCACATTTTTAAAGAGTGTCTCTCTCTCCACAAGGTTGTGGCAGACACACTCACTATTTGTAGGTGAAGAAGAACACTACTACAAGAAATCCAGAAAAAGGCCCGAAATAGGAATTTTTAGTGGTGAATATTCACAATTTTGTGAATACACCATATTTGGAAAATCTAAAAAAATTAATTTTTCAGATTAGGAAAGTACCGTTCACCCAAATTTTCCAATCTAATTTTTTTACGGGTTGACTTCGCCTACTATTAAAAACTTCTCCTATATAAACTAGGTAATTCATCGAGTAGTATACTAGTAACTTACTATTAACTTACTAGGGTACCGTCTGAAGTGTAATCAAGTACCATGTGAAATTTTAAAGTACCATCACACACATGACAAGAAGTGTAAATTAAATTGCATACGTGTGAAAAATGTGAAGACATGTGAAAAGGAGTGTAGATGAGATAAAAGTAAGTTTTTGCAGACATGCGACAAGTAAGGTTTGTTGACGCACTACAAGTAATGTTGACATACCACAAGTGTGTAGACATGTGACAAGGGTGCAAATGTGTGACAAGGGTGAAGACATGGGAAGAGGGTAAAGACATGTGACAAGGGCACAGATGCGCAATAATGGTGAAAACATGTCAAAAGAATCCAAACATGCAACAAGGGTGTAGATGGGAAAAAAATTCCCAAATCAAGTACTTAGAGAGGCTGTTAGTACTCAGAAGAGCGAGAAGGTAACCAAAATATCTCAAAATTCAAGTATCATTCAAGTAATTTGGAAAATTTGGAGCTACCGATACATCTACCACTAGCACCTATATAGCTACCATTGAAATAATCAAAGTACAAACTATGTGGTAGGTATTATTGAAGTGGACATGGCTTCAGAACAATATAAACCAATTATACCTATGATGAAAACATGTCGGACCTTGAATATATTCATGTTGAGATGTCAGAGCTTGAAGATATTCGTGTTGAGATGTAACCAAAAGAGGACCAAGATATATAAAATACTAAGAAAACTGTAACACCAAAATCAAATGAAAATTCTAGTTCACGAAAGAGGAAACAATATTTCAAGATATTCCTAAAACTTTTGGTTGCAAAAGTAAAACTTTGAAAGAAAACAAGAATATGTGGACACTTGGTAGGAAATATAAGTTTGAGTGGGCTGAAAATTTTCCTTTTATCGAACCTGTAGAGACATCTAATTATGAATATATCCCAAATGAATGTACATGTACAATATGTACCTGGAAACTAGGAAAGCATAAAAATGGTAATCGAAAAACATTATGGAAAACAATATGTGATTGTACAATAGGAGGATGGCAGATAATAAAAACACACAGATGGAAAAGTGAAAAATAATGTATGCATGTTAATTACATAGTAGAGTATGAATCTGAGAAAAAAGACACAGACATATCATGAAAAATGGTGGAACAATCACATCACAAATTGGTAAGGTGATTCAATCAAATTTACATGCTAAAAGCATACAATTCTCTACCATATTCCACATCCTTAAGAAGGTAAGACCTATTTTTGATTTCATTGATTTTAAAATTTTGCTTCAATATAATGGAATGGATAATGTTCCTCAATCTCATTGGTCAGACAACAATGCATGGGAAATGGATAAATTCCTTGCAATGATTGAAAAGGAATATTTGAAAGAGAGTGTAAAAATACAAATTTTATATCTTTATAAATTGATGAAGTAAAATCAGTTGACAACATCTCATGGGTATGTATCCATGTTTATACTTTTGAAAATCATATAAGGTAACCACATCCGTTGAATGTACAAAAATGGTTGAACGCTGAAAAACCTATATAAAATAGTTGTTTCCAATTTGAAATATATTGCTGGCATAAGTGAATATGAAATTGTTAAGAAGTTGGCATTTGATGGTGCAGATGGTACATCAGTTATGTAGGATCATCAAACTAGGATCCTTGTGTTCTCAATTGTAAACAACAAGAAGCGTATATGCTTTTAATTCATTATATTTCTCACATAATGAATCTAGCATCTCAAATAGTTATCAACTTTTAAAATGTTGGAAGATTATAATACCTTATTAGAGAACTACATGCCTATATGTCAAGTGAGTCCAAAGCAATTTCTTGAGTTTCAAAAACTTAAAATTGGAATTACATATGGTAAAAAGATTCTAAAGAATTTTGATACAAGGTGGATTACTTTGCATGATCCCGCATACGTAATTAGTGTGGAGTATCTATTGTTGGGTAGTTTCATGAACAAATATTATAATGAAGTTGAAAAATATAAGGATTTGTTGTTTTGTTTAACAGATCTAGAAACATTTCTTACATTTTTAACATTCTACCAATGTTGAAGGAGATCAATACATTGATGAAGCATGCATAAGAGATATTCATCTATATTGTTGATTTTATATGGATGAGAAAGTAGGTATGTCAATCTCTTTATATCTTGTACTTTTCATAACAAAGTTTTGATACACTGTTTTTGATAGTTGGAAAGTTTTATTGGATGTTAAAAATCCCAATAATTATTTGATATTTAATATCCATGATCACCTTTGTATCAATGTTAATGGGAGGGAGATACCACTACACAATTTGCAAAAATGACAAGATATTCCAGGATCGGAAAAAGAATAAGATCTTGTGACTCAAGTTTTGTTTGATTCTATTATATTTTATACACAAATAAATCTTAAAAAACTACAAAATTCTTAGCTTTCGGAATAAGAGAGTGTTTCGGTAAAGAAAACATGTTTGAAGCTATGGGAGTGTTGAATCCAATTTTTGGAATACTACAGGTGATTGTGTAGATTTTTTCAATAAGTTATTTCATAAATTCATGGATACTATAATGGATCATTTCATAAAGACATCAGAGGTCAATGGTTTTGAAATCAAAGGTATTCTAAATAAGGATTTATTAAAGTCTCAATCATCTCATTTTGGAATGAAAATGGATGACCACTATAGTTTTTAAACGAACCTCAAGAGAATAGTGTAATTACAAGGCTCTAGCCAAAATTCTACCAACGTAGTGTGTTACAAGAAGACATAATTGAATATTTTTTATTATACAAGTTGTGCCAAATAATGATTTGGGGATCTGTGGGGGATGAAAGGTTTTTTGGTGCTATATATTTTTTAAAATCAAAACTATGAAATAGGTTGGATAAAAATCTAGAAATTTGTATGAGGTTGTATGTTTCACACTACTTCTTGGACACATTTCCTTTGACAGAGAAATTGCACATTGGAATTCCCTTGTTGAAAGAAGAGGTGTTAATAATACAACTGAATATACAAATGATCTCAATGATGAGACTAGATTTGGTGCATCTTCTAACTTTGTAGATGCAAATATCGACTATGAGGAGGCTATTGAAAATGGATTTTTTCAGCTCTAGTTATCATTTTAAATGTTATAGGTATAAACTTACATTTATTAAAATATAATTATTTTTAATAATCATGTGTATTTAATTATTATTTTGGTATTTTTAAAATTCTTTGATGTTGTGTTTGTGACATGAATTTTGGAAGATTATTTTTCAAATATCATAATTAGATGTAAGATAATAATAAATAAAGTGTAATAAATCAAACACAATTTGAGTTATCCATCTAACATATTTAAAATTTTACATACTTAAAAATAGTTTATGGTATCCATCTTACATATTTTACATTGTAAATAATTAAACTTTCAACATTAAAGCAAATGCATTCCATACATATTTTGATATCATTACAATTCACAATCTATAATTTCTATATATAACAAAATATAAATTCCAGATTGCAAGATAATACATGTAAAAAAATGAGATTCCATGAAAACCATTGCAATGTGCAAGCATATCTTGTTGAAAAACTATCTGAAATTCTTATAGACAATAGAAGTAGACAATGACAATATTCTTCAATTTAAACAAAGATTCAACTTTCAAGTTTCAAACTTCAACATTTTTCAAGTTTAATTTTTGTAAACATTTTTCAACAAATACAATTACACATGTAGTATATGCTCAAACAACTTCCCCACTCCCAGTTTCCTTTTCCGTTTCTTTTATAATTTTATGTCATTTTTCCCAATCGCTGCTCTATTCCCTACTTCGAGAATTCCAGAATTTACAAGATCCTTTGTAACAATATTTAAGTTCTTAAAAATTGTTTCATCTTCCTTTGAAGCATCTCCAAGGGATAAAAAAGGATCTCTATCGCCTTTTTCTTGAAAAAAATATCTGCATCCATGTCATTCTCTTTGATAATCCACTTCATAGTATTGTTTTTCTTGTTAATAAAAACAATAGTCTGCTTAACTTGAATTGTCACAGATAAACATTTCTGATCTATTTCCAAGTGAACTTGGAGCACCTTTGCTTGACTTTTTAAATTTTCATATTTCAACAACAATAAAAAAATTGAGCTCAATTAAAACATATTATTAAAAATTGAAAGTAATAAAAAATATGATTTAAAATTGAATGTTGTAACTTGTAATTCATAATAATTACAAGATCTTTATCTCTTTTAGCATTGGAAATTTCTACTAGATATTTATCCTTTGACCATTTTTGTAATATGTTTGGGCTTCAACATTAATATTCTCTAATCGATTCAAAATTTTATTTAAAATATTTTCTTAACAACTATTACTATATATTACAGTCCCACCTTGTGCTTGGTTCAGTAAGATATCTATCTTAGTTGGATGATGTTGGGGTTAGCACACCGTTTATACAAATATATTAATCAGATCTAATCATACATTATATCAATACGAAATAAACAAGAAGAAACAATACACAATATTTAACGCGGTTCACCCTGTGTGGGTTATGTACACCAAGAAACAACCAATTTATTATCACAGAGGAAATACAATGAAGATTTTCAATCTTCCACACCTTCTTGGATATCCTTTATTTTATCCTCTACAAATTTCTCTTTTCTCTCTAAAGGAAACTTCTCTCTATTTTCAATTGAATTCTACCTTATAAACCATATCTTTATGCTTATATATGCATCTACAATCTTAGGTTACTTTAGCTATGCGATTACAACTATTAGATTCACTTTACAACTAAAGATAGATCTAGTTTTCACAACTTAATTATAATAGTCACACACAAGAAAATGATGTTGGTTATCCTTAACTAATGTGATTTATCCCTAACCGATGTCGGTTCTTCCTTACCTAACCAATACCAGTCCATGGGTGACTGACGACGGTTTGTCAATAGACACTGATTACTGTGTATTCCAACAAGTCTGCAAGAGCATGCCAGTGAAGCGATTAATTTCCACAACTCAACAATCTTCCACTTGGAGATAAATTTCTGCACTTTACCATACAACTCCATCCTTTTATCCTTTCCTTTGGCCTATTTCTCCCTCTTCAAGTCTCAAACTTGAAGACCAACAAAGTGGAGTGTAGCTCCAACTTCTCCTTTTCCAATGACTTCATTAGCATATCCGCAGGATTTTCCTTTGTATGAATTTTCTCCAACTTCAGTTGCCCATCCTCCAATACCTGTCATATGAAGTGATATCTCAACTGAATGTGTTTTATTCTAGAATGAAACGTTGATTTATTTTCTAGATGAATCAAACTTTGAATATCATTGTACAATATGCAATCCTCTTACTCCTTTCCCAACTCTTCCATGAACCTGCTCATCCATATCATCTCCTTGCTAGCTTTTGTAGCTACAACATACTCAGCCTTTGTAGTAGACATGGCCACAACCTTCTACAATATATAAATTCATCTAACTATCGTGCCACCTATTATGAAAACATGTCCAGTAGTTTTCATCCTATCATCCAAATCACTAGCCATGTCTGAATCCATATAGCCATGTAAATAAGTATTTGACCCTCCATAGCATAACTGCATGTCGGATGTCCCTCTCAAATACCTAAGAATCCATTGGACTTCTTTCCAATTCTCTTTACATGGATTAGCCATAAATCTTCTCACAACTCCCACTGCCTATGCAATGTCTAGTCTGGTACAAACCATAGCATACATCAAGCTCCCAACTATTGAAGAATACATTTATCATGCCATGTAATCAACCTCCTCATGTGATGTAGGACACTAATATTTTCTCAATTTGAAGTTTTCAGCCATAGGTCTATTTACATGTTTTGAATTTTACAAATTAAACCTTTCCAAAACCTTATTGATATAATGCTCTTGAGACAAATAAAACTTCATGTTCTTCCCGTCTCGTGAATTTGCATGCCAAGGATTCTCTTTACAGCTCCCAAATCCTTCATTACAAATGTGTGAGATAGCTTTTCTTTAAGATCACCGATGTCCTACATACTAGATCCCGTAGTAAGTATATCATCCACATACACTAAAAAAATAATATATCTCCCATTTCAAGCATCTTGAAATAAACACAATTGTCAAATTCACATCTCAAATAACCACGCACATCCATGAAAGTATCAAGCCTCATATACCATTTCCTTGGAGCTTTCTTGAGCCCATATAGTATCTTTTTCAATCTATGCATAAGTTTCTCCTTACCCTTAACTTCATACCCAAGAGGTGATTCAAATAATTATCTTCCTCTAAATCACCATGAAGAAATTTTATCTTGACATCACGTTGCTCTAATGAAAATCCTCTACCGCAACTAAATTCAATAGAATACGAATAGAATTCCTCTTAACAATAGGATAAAATATTTTACCAAAGTTAATACGATTTATGTGTAAATCCCTTTACTACAAGTCTTTCCTTGTATCTCTTTTGTCCACCCTCTTCTTCTTTAATCCTGTAAACCCACTTGTTTCGCAATGCACTTTTACTCGTTGGAAAATTAACCAAATTACATGTCTGGTTCTACTCTAAAGATTCCATATCCTCATTTATTCCATGCTCCCACTATTTGTGGGCTTTATCCTACATTAATTCTTCAAATATTTCTTGGTTCACCACTATAAGTCAATAATAAATAAGAAAAAGAAGGTAAAAATATTTTTGGAGGTATACTTACCCTTTGTGGCCATCTCACTAATATTTGGGGTGTCAGAGGCTCAATCTTCTCATCCTGTAGATTTTTATCTACTTTGACATGAACAACATCAGTCTTTCTTTCTATTATCGAATCTAGTATAGGGGACAAATGTCAATCAGGGGTAAACCGATATTGGTTCTTTGTGTAAACTTGAAGATGTTAATTATGAATCCGAGAGTTCATTTTCATCCACAAACTTCTCCATCAATTCACCTTTGGGTACCAAAACTTGATCCCTATACATTCTCTTTTCATTCTAATCAATTTCACGACTCTTAATTATCTTAGAACCTTCTAAATCCCAAAATTGGAATCCAAAATCAGTAGAGCCATAACCAATGAAAGTACATCTTTTGGATTTAGCATCTAATTTCTTTCTATTTTCCTTATCAATATGCACAAAATATTCTGATCTAAATACTCTAAGAAAACAAAGATCTACCTCTTTTTAAGTCCAATATTCTTCTAGTATTCCACCATTCTAGTGCACTTAAAGGTCCACGGTTAATCAAATAAACCGACATGTCTACTACTTCCACCAAAATTGTAAGGACAATCCAACATATATCTTCATGCTTCTAGCAATTTTCATGTTTTTCATGTTCATTCTCTCTGCAATACCGTTATCCTCTTTTGTTCTAGGAACCATCATTTCTCTACGTATTCCATTTATTGAACAATAATCATTAAAATCCTTGTTGTAGTACTCACCACCATTGTCAGATATAAGGCACTTTAACTTTGAATTTGATTCATTTTCCACAAGGGATTTCCATCTTTTAAAAGTTTCAAAAACATCAGATTTATGATTTATACAATAAACCCATACCTTTCTTGTGGCATCATCAATGAAAGTAACATAGTATTGGGATCCTCCATGAGAAGCTACCTGGGTTGGTCCCCACACATATGAGTGTACAAGCTCCAATTTATGATTCTTCTTTGTTGCCCCAACTTTGAGAAATCTCACTCTCTTCTGCTTTCCAAAAATACAATGCTCACAAAAATCAAGATCTACACATTTCAGATTTGATAACTTACCCTTTTCCTTTAAGATCTACATTCCCTTTTCACTCATATGGCCTAGCCAATTATGCCACATGTTTGTATCTGAATCTGAAGTAGATAGAACAGAAAAGGAATTAGTAATATAGGTAGACAAATACAATGATCCTACCTTCTTTCCTCTTTCTACAACAAGAGATCCCTTGGTAACTTTCCAAGATTTGGCTATGAGTGTAACCATGTAACCAATTTCACACAATTGTCCTGCAAAAATTATATTTCTTTTAAGGCTTGGAACATGCCTCACATATTTCAATATCCATGTATTTCCATTTTGTAATTTAAGATGAAATTCACCTCTACCAGTAATATTACATGGTTCATCATCTCCTAAATAAACATGCCCAAAATTACCCTGGACATAATTTCTGAAATAACCCTTATTAGGGGTTGCATGGAAAGAAGCTCTTGAATCTAAAACCCATGACTCAATTTTATTATCCAAGGAGATAATTAGGGCATCTTGCATTACCTATTTTGCAACAACATTTTCCTCTTTACCTTTCTCTAGTACATTCTCTTTGTTTTCCTTGAACCAACAATCCTTCTTTGTATGACCTTTCTTTCCACAATTCCAGCAAATTATACCTCTACCTCTGGATTTAGATCTGTCATTCTTAGACTTTGATTTCCCATTATTCTTTCTCTTGGATCTCTCCTTCTACCTTCCCTTGCTTTCTACATTCAAAGCATTCCTAAATGATGATTCTCCTATACTTTTCTTGCGTATTTCTTCATTCAGGATTATACTAACCACATCATCAAACTTTAAAACATTAGTAGTAGACATTGTATTACTAACAACCATTACCAAGTTATCCCAAATATCTGGAAAAAGCATAATAATAAAAGTTCTTTCACTTCATCCTCAAATGGAATACTAATTGATTTTAATTGATTTACAATAGACCAAAAATCATTCAAATGACTTGATGCAGATCCACCTTCTTGCATCTTTAAATTAAACAATTTTTTCATCAAATAAACTTTATTTGAAGCACTAGGTTTTTCATATAGATTTTCTAAATATTTCATTAACTCTACCATAGATCCTACTTTGGTAATATTCAAAGCCACAAATGCTGTCAGGCTCAATCTTATAGATCCTAGAGCCTTTCTATTAAGAATTTTCCATTCTTCATCAGTCATCTTTGTAGGTATTTCCTTCTCATCCAATAGTAAGTATAAATATTTCGATACAAATAATCCTCCACCTGCATCTTCCATAATAGATAGTCATGGCCATAAAATTTATCTACTTTGAATTTTCCTTCTTCTCCCATTTATTTTCTCCCACTCAATCAGAAATCCCTCTATGAGTAAATATGTCAACACACACAACCCTAAAAAAATATGCTCTAATACCAGTTGTTGGGGTTAGCACACCAGTTGTACAAATATATTAATCAGATCTAAGCATAAAAGCAATAAATACAGAAATAAACAAGAAGAAACAATACACAAGATTTAATGTGGTTCACCTAGTGTGGGCTACGTCCACCAATAAACAACCAAATTTATCATCACAGATGAAATACAATGAAGATTTGCAATCTTCCAAGCCTTCTTGGATGTCATGTACTTTCTTCTCTACAAATTTCTCTTTTTATCTCTAAAGGAAACTTATCTCTATTTTCAATTGAATTCTACCTTCTAAACCCTAGCTTTATGCTTATATATGCATCTGCAATCTTAGTGTACTTTAGCTATGAAATTACAACCATTAGATTCACTTTAACACTAAAGATAGATCTAATTCCCGTAACTTAATTATAATAGTCATGCATACGCAATTGATGTTGGTTAGCCTTAACCAATGTCGGTTATCCCTAACAAATTGATGTCGATTCTTCCTTTCCTAACTAATACCAATCTATGGGTGATCGACGGTAGTTTTTCAACCGATGTCAGTTACTATGTATTCTAGAAATTATGCAAAATCATGTTAGTGAAGTGATTAAGCTCCACAACTCAACAAATGATTTTGAATTGTAGCATATAAACATACTTGTAGCTATGATTATCAAAACAATTATTTATCTCCTTAATTAATACTTTATCCCTTAGCTCCCACTATTTGAGTTGACTTATACTAGGCATAAAAAATCTTTGACATGGGCTTCACAGTCATTAGCAATCAAGTTATCCAAAGAAAAACTAGTCAACTAGTCACTTTCCGAGAGAGGATGGATAGGATGGGGGGGTTAAATGATTAACACTTGATGTTGCATGTATGTGTGACCCTAATCCTATTTATGTGTTAAAATAAATTTAAATATTAAAACTAGAAGTGATTTAAAAATTAAAAATTGACAAGAAATTGATATAGAACAATGTTAAAATAAATACATCGAAATGGAAACATACATGTGTGCCCTGAATCATATCACGTGTATCAAAAACTTGTTGGGTCATTGTTATCAATTCCCAAATAATCTTCATCCAAATTAATTTGATTTAAAATTGATTTTCCTATTGTACTAGGCACGCCACTGAAAGAGAGATTGGGAAATTCTAAAGCAATTTTAGTGTCACACCTGGGGCCAAAAGTTTCATGCATTTTCAAAGTGGTCTTTCTTCGTCTTTTTTGAACTCATAGTTGAAATGGTGGTATTGGTGGAGGAGGTGGCATCATTTGAATAGATGGTGACGAATGCACTGTCAAGAACAAAAACATTACTAAATTATATAAAAATTGTTAAAATTTACAAAAAATCAATAATTTTATACCTTGTTGAATGGGAACCTATAGCGGTCCCATCTAAAACAATTATGTGGGTAATTGGAGTGTTGGTGTAGGAGGTTGCACTTACAAAATTTGAATATATGTGTGTGAATGAACTGATTGAGTGGATGATGATTGTAGTGGTAAATTTGGAGGGTATTCCAAAGTCCCTATAAAATGTTAAATGGAAAATTTTGAATGGTAAATGGTAAAATGTAAAAAAATAATGACTACTAGGGGTATTAAGTCTCTATCATTTTACTAATTGAAATACTTGAGGCTAAAGCGATGAGTGAGAATCCATGTCGAATTTGAATCTCCCAACGTGTCGACATGTTTTTGACATATTCCTCTTGATGCTACTTTTTTTAAGGAATGGTGACAAAAAAAAAATCTTTATAAGGTAAATAAACACACGTAGTGAATAATTTTACTATCATTAAAATTTAATTTTAATGTAACAGAAGTGAATAATCTTATTAACATAAAAAAATATAGTTTACTAACCTATTGTTTTTTTATTGAAATGGATAATTTATTCATCTGGTTGTTCATGCAAGTAGGAGTGGGTTCACCTTGTAAATTCTGAAATGACTCAAAATAAAGAGAAAGGATATAGTTTCGGGATAAAAATTTGGTTTTTAACAAATCAAGCATTGGCAATATCATCTTTTATACTATTTGATAAGTATGTGCACCAATCAAATTTTTTATTTCAGATCGTTACAAGAATGTAGGCAATATCCCAATGGAGAATATATGTTGGCCCACACTGCAAAATAATTCTTTCTTGAAAAAATATTATCATGGCTTCAAGAAGAAAGCGTGTGCAATTCCTTGCACATCAACTCCTCGTCTTGATTTGTTGTAAAAATTCATCGAATAAGAATCAAGCACAATATATATCAAAATTAAAATGTTAAATAAAACTGAATTTTAGCAAACTTAAAACACGTACCATCAACATGGAAATTTTAATAAGATTAGAGGATAATATTATCATCTTCTGTCAAATTGGATTTGGTTGTGAAAATGTTGCAATTTTTGAAAGGAAGGCCTATCAATCGATGAATATCCATAGGATCAAAACTGAATATGAATGTGCATTCATATGGAAAATTCACAATGAATTTTTCTGTCTACTAGATTGAATAATGAAAGGAGGTAGTTCATAACAAAGACATCTGTCTCAAACTATGGCATGTTAACTAGTCCTTCGAACTCATAATCTTGTACCCATTCCTTGTACATTTCATTCAATTACAAGACTACATTAATCTGTGGGCACATTAAGTTCTTATATTGGATCTTGGGTAGGGCAGTGTCCTAGATAGTTTGAGCTACCATGACATAGTTATGAAGACTACATGTGAGAATCAAGACTCAAACAGTTGACTCAAAACATGAAACAACCGAATGAAGACCTAAATTTTGTTTTAAATAGTTTAGATAGTTGACCGTGAGCACTGAGAATTGAATAGGAAATTTTTATTATGTGACCTATGAGAATTGATAGTTGAATAGGAAAATTTTAGGGCCTTGTGAGCACTAAGTAACTGAGTTAAATAGGAAACATGTGAGCCTCAAGTTGAAAATGTAACTTGTGAGAACTAAGTATTGAGTTGAAAAGGAGATCTGAGCACTGAGTTGAAAAGGATACATGTGAGCACTATGAGCAGAGCAATAAGTTGTGAGAAGTGTGAGAAATGAGGGTCGGAGGGGGTATTTATAGGGTAGGATTAGGGTTTTGGTATTGGGATGTGTGACTAGAAGAGGTAGAGATGCGCGAAAACAAGGATTTAGAGACACATGACAACAAGGATTAAGAGATGCATGATAGTAAATGCTCCCGATGAATAATAGGAAATCAACAGATGGGAGACATTAAATTTTTTTGACAAGCGATATTTAATTTTACTGTCACATGAAAGAAATTTTTTGTTGTACGATAACAAAATTTAATCTCACGTGACAGAAAATTTGTTGTCATGTGATAGCAAAATTTAATGTCGCGCGACATCAAATTTTTCTATCATGTGAAAATAAATTTTTGCCACGCAACACTAAAATTTGTTGTTGCATGACAAGAACTCAATGGTGATGCAAAGCACTTAAGATTCTGCCGAGGTAAATATTTTACACAAAAACTAGGGAAATTTCTCTTATGGCATGAAATTGGTTCCAGGTATATTCGCCAAGGATATTCCACCTCGATTTCCAGAGACTTCTTAAAATCAACCCTTCCAAAAAATCTCAATAACCCTATACATGGAGCTCGAAAAAAAAAGCTACCCCTATAAGTGATGAATTTTATTAATTTTCTTAATTAATCATAAAAATGGGAAAATAAAAAAAAATCCAAGAAGGGAAAGAGGATGTGTCCCTGGTGAAGGGTGAGCTAAAGGAGGAGTTCGGTGAGATGCGGGGATCTCAATGGGTGAGGTGACAATGGCGAACGTGGGAAAGCTAGTGGAGTTAGCTTGATAAGTTAGAAGATGGGATCAATGGAGCTATGAGCGAGCTCATTAGAGAGCTATGCACCAAGTTAGGGAGCTCGGATGGAGTTGTTGAACAGTGAATGGAGGGTTGGTCATCGTGTCCAAAGAAATGTGGAAAGTCCGAGTGCCACATGGAAGAGACTGTGGGTGCTACGTGGAGAGTAATCATAGTGTAACCATTGAGATGGCAGATTATGTAGGTAATGGTTATGTTAGGAGGTTTCAAAGACAAGCGTGAGTTAACCGTTGAATTCATATATGAAGCAAGTAAATCCATGAGGAGGTAAGGGCAAATGTAGATGGAACCTTGGCAAAAAAGACACACACAATACAAATAGTCGACGGGCCAAGGTGAACAAGATGGGATAAAGCATGGAGAACCAACAAGCCATGGATCAAACATGGGTAGCAGCGGAATCAACAATGTAGAGCCATGGCAATCCATCCAACCAATGGGCCAAGATGAAATGAACACGAGAATGTCGAGGGGAAGTAAGAATAGACAAATAATCACGTGGAATAGATGCACAAACCAAAAAGAAACAAAGTGTAACTAATAAGGTGGTTTAGAGTTCATAATCTAGAGCTCCGAGGGATCTTGTAGAGAGTTCATCGGAAAAATGTCAAGCAAAACAATTTCCAAGGCAACCGAGACAAGGTCGAGTAGTATGGATCTTGCAAAGGAGAGGGTCCATAAATGGTCAAAGACCAATGGAAAAACCCAATGTAGAGTATGAGGATCAAGTAAAGTGAGTAAAGTGAGTGAACATGGTGAGAAAGGTGATTTGGGAGGTCCATCTCTGTTCCTAGCTCGGTGATACGGGGGCCAAGTTGGGCTAGAAAAACACCTTTCAAGACTTCGAAACTCAAAAAAATATCACTTAAAACCTCATATCTATAAACCGTAAACTAAAAAAACACTATAAAACTTCATACAAGGTCAGAAACCCAGAGAAAAACAAACACATGATCCAAAACCATGAACAAGATTTAAAACCCAAAAATGAGAAAAAATCAATGCAAGTAGAGAAAAAATGGAATATCCATTACGAAGTTTGCACATGAAACCCTGTAGAACTCAAAAGCTGTGAGCAATAGGGAAATGATAGACAACAAGTGGAATAGATGGACTAACAACATGTTATTTGATACCATGATAAATAAATTGAAAACATGACAACACGAGGATATGCGAGATAACAAGAACATCAACCAAGTTGTACTCCAATAGTGTGATGATGTTCCATGAGGGAGAGAGCATCAACCATGAAAATATGCATGCAAAGATAGGAAATGATCACAACAATCTCATTCCATCTCATAGATCTAAAAAGGAAGGGGTATAAATAGGGGTGTTTTGTAACCCCCAATGCAAGTAATCATACCTCCTCAAGTGGAGAAGGGGATTTACATTCCTAAAATGAAAGTAACTCCCATATGATACACACCGATCCACGAAATATAATGATGACCCTTATGACACCTAAGACTTATGACCTCACCTAAGTGAGATGACTCACCACGTGATGTATAAAATACACACACCATTAGAGAAATTTTACACTAGCTTCCAATAAAACTTCTTTCGCAACCTTCTTCCTTTCAAATGTAGATATCTCCTCAATTATTGTTCATGAATAAAAAGAGAGGTTTTTCATCCTAACAATAATAGGAACAAGAACCCTTTCTCAGTTTCTTATTTGAAGGTCTATATATTTATTTATAATTATTATAGAGATAGCTTCTCATACAAAATCATAATCCAAAATATTATGAATCTTGATCCGTAGTTCCTTCAAATGATCTCGATCTTTACTTCAACCTTCCCGATTGATAAGCTGGAATAACTTGTTTTGTGACATTTAACACATACTTATCAAAAAAATTATAACATAATAAAATTTTGAAGCAAAATGGATCCTATATAAGAAACCAAGTATATATCCTACATTATGTCTTTAAACAAGCTATAAGCTTTAAAATTACATCTAAATCCACTTATAAACTAAGTTATGAAAGATAAACAAGATTCAAATTTAGATATATATGAGGTACTTTATAGCCTCGTCACCTAGCATGGAATTTCACCTACAGTAACCCTATATAAGTCAATATCACTTCATAACTCACTGACACTTACATAATCTCTTATTGTAAATATCGATACAAAATCACTCAAGGCTCTCCTAAATCTTCCAAAAGTAGTTGCATGTCATTTATCCTAACTCCCGCATCATGTATGAAGAACTCAACCGGGTTAAATAGTCTAGCTTCTTCCATTTCCAAGAATACAAACATCTCAAATCCATGTCTTACGAAGATTAAGTCACTCAAAGTATTATCAAGGGGAAAAGGGGACAAAAGGGCTTAGTCTAGTAGTTGAAGCACACCACATCACACTACTATTGTGTTGGGTACATTATCTACTCTATAGTTATCACATTATGTTTGTGTAAAAATACATGAGGGAACACATAGCAGGTCATCTTAGATCACATTTATACTTTCACCTACACTAAGATAACTATGTGAGGCTTGATCTTGCTTGAGAGCATATAGTGCAACACTTAGATTGGTTTGGTAGGGGTTGATTTCCAAGGGTAGTCTAGCATTAATCACACAATAATTTTTTTATCTAATGCTTTGATGAAGGTTATTATGAGTATTTAAGGTTTCCACTTATTACATGTCATTATAGGTTGTTTTGAGGTTGTGCGAGCTAGAGTGACATACAACAATGAATGTTTATAGATAATTGAAGGGTGTATAAAATTTGGAATCTCATTAAAAGAATATACAAGACCATAAAAAATATTTCATGACCATACATAACTAGTAAAGACTATACGATAGTTGTATGGTCTTGAACCAAAGCAATTTCTAATTACAATATCATAAACAAAGCATATTTAGTTCATATAAACTTATTTAGTTAGTTTGCACACCCATATCTCCTCTGCTGCAATTTGTATAACTAATTCTTCATCTCCTCTTGTGTTTTTGAGTTATCGTTATATCATTTATCATTGTTGCAAGTATTAATGTGTTTTTTATTGTACATGGTTAGTTGTAAAATAATTAATTTGGAAAAACCCTTTGTAATGAGCCCTTACATCCTATATATTTTTAGCACATCGCATTATCACATATATTTTTTTAGGATGTAGACATTTGGTGAACCTAAATCTTTATTGAATCTTTTATTTTTCTTAAACCCTAGTGTGCCTAGGGTTTCTCATTATTTTCTTGGTATATGATCCTCATATGGCTATAGGTTTTTCCTTTTTGTATCGTCATAACTAATCATCAACTCTTTTATCATATTTATCTCAAGACTAAGGGTTCTCTCCTTTACCTTATTATGGGTTGGTATCCCTTTAATTAGATGCATGCTCCTACATGGTGTGAGAGAGGGGATATGTACACGAATTCTACTTGCATTGATATACCATATGACACTATGATCTCTAATACTTGTAAGTGCACATATTATACTACTAATAGCTTTGCTCATGTTGTCTTCACTATTTTCACTTAATATTTACATGGTTAGGGTTCCCATATCAAATATAATAGTCATGACCTACCTGAAGATGAGGCGTAACATTTCGTATGTTTTTGTAAGAAATCCCAAGTAATATTTACGTTCTTCTCTATGCTACTTGGGATCAACTTAAGCATATTGTAGTATCCTCGATGATTGAATTTATTCACACATCATCTACTATCCATACATATAATTTTTAAATTAAGGATTAAAAAAATTGGTTGGGACCCTACCCGATTACATAGAGGCCAAAGCCCATATATTACATTACAAATTCAAAGAGAACAAAACAATACTATAAAAAGCTACCAATCAACAAACAACCAAAATACAACACAATGTAAGCAAAAAGTAAATATAAATGCAAAGAGAAATTCATCCAAAATTTCGTAGAAACACAAAAGTAACCCAAAGAACTGTGAAGAGGACTGCCAATAAATATGTTACTTCATTAACTTTTAAAAATTCTTCTTGATGTAGGCAAGTCCCTTGTATATATTAGCGAGTCATTTATCCTTCTTGAACTTTTCCTTCCCTTCGGGATCTTCAATATGGTTAGTGATGAGAGAAAGATGTTAGGAATATAGTGTTCACATGTTAGTTATGATTTACCGTATGGTAAATTATTATTTACATTATTTGTAATTATTGTATGATTAATACGGGAAGTTAGTAATATTATTTGTTAGATGGTTAAGTCATATATATATTGTTATAATAATATATATATTACGAATAGTTAGTGGTTGGACATAGTATTTGGGTAAGTTATATTAGGAGATATAATCTTTGTAATTATAAGAATGTCTTTCATGTGTAATTGTATCTTATTTACTTTGAAATTTTCAAGGTGTACCAATTTATTGTGTTAACTCGCCCAAATTTAAGATTTGGTCTCATAGAAAAATCCAAATGAGATTCTTATGAGAGAGATGAGAATGTAAAATAATTTGCTTAGTAGTCTGGATTTTGGAGGAATTTTGCTAACGCAAAACTTTTTCACCAGTTCGTTATGTGTCATTATCTTCTTGTACGAGTTGGTGTGTGTGGTCTTCATATCTACACATTTTGAGTTCATTCCAATTTTACTTGGTTGATGTGTTTTTGGTGTCTACTCATATGGTGGAAGTTATAAAAGTATTTATATTGGATCATTCATATTTATATATCAACAACACTTCTCCAGAATAATTATAGACTGCTCTACACAGCTCATGGATCATTTTTCCTTTGCCATGTTTGCATTGGTTGGATCGTTTTTCATTCACCTGCTGCATTGAAGTCTTGGAGATGAAATAATCTATTTCTTGGTTTTTTGAATTAAACATGCACTTCTATTTTATTGTGACCTGGTCAATTTTTAGGTACATTACACTCTAAATTGAGGATCCTCATCCTCGGAGACACGTCTGATTTATTCCTCCTCAAACGGCGTGCTCTCGTTTGACCTTGAAAAAAAAATGACTGAAGTGGTTTTGTATTGTTGCATGTCTTCTCACATTCAAACATGCCTTCGTATTTCCATTGGCACACATTTTTTCAACATCTTGCGTGTATTTTGCCTCCCATGCAATAATCACCAAATGCGTGCAATCTTCAGGTTTGTCATTTATTTGTACACATGGAGTAGTATCTAAGTGTGAATTATAATATAGTGTCTCTATTTTTATGAAGCATATAAGGGTGGTTGGAATTTTGGTATAGCGCAACTTTTTATTTACATCTATCAAAAATTCGACTCCATTCAAAGTAATATGTCAAAATCTTTATTAGGGTTCTTATAATCTTATAGTTTTTGTTCGATATAAGGTTTTTTTAATTTTGTGTGTAGGTAGTTGAGTTTAGGAAATTTATATTTAGTGTTGATTAGTCATAGGGTCTGTTCTGGTGGATTCAAAAACAAGTGTCACTTAATAGTTATTTTCCTTTTTGTAGTTAATTATTATTATTGTGTGTTTATTTTCATTCACATACATGTCTATTTAAAATGTTTAATTTTATAAGTATCAAATTCATTGTAAAAGTAAAATAGGTGATTATAGGTTTTTGTTATCAAGTGTCAAAAGTGTCATTGTAAAAAAATTGAAAAAAATTGAAAAAAATAGCCTCACACAAACACATTTTCAATGTTACACGATGTCCGAAAAATAAAGTGTTTCATATTGTGAGAGGAAATAAAAGAATAAGATCAATGTGGAAACATATTTTCTTTATGTTCACATTTTGCTTGAGTTAGTAACATGTATGATGGAGAACGGAGGCACAAAATTTGTAGGTCAATCATCAACCTCTCCTCGCCGCCCAATAACGGGGCCGTACGGTATGGTGACTTATTTTTCATTACTGTGGTGTGGATTTCAGTTTTCATATTTTCAAAGTGTGGTGTGAAAAATAGGAGCGGGGGTTTCATTCATATTCACTATTATATGTGGTTATTCCTACATAATTTCCTGATGTATTAACATAGTGAAGAATAGATAACACAAGTCAAATGAAGAATCATGATTCTTGAAGAGGTTAAAGAGTCGATTTGTTCCTGTTCATACCTAGGTTTATGGTAAACCTTTGTAAAACCATTTAAGGCCTGCACAAATGGTTCTGGTTGATTTCCCACACCGAGTAGGTCAGATGTGTTCCCTATAGTGATTGTTTAATAAGCATATGGTTCTTGTATGTGTTCCCATCCTTGTTGGTCAAATGTGTTCCCGATGATTGCTTGGTCGATAATAATTTGATGTGTTCCTTCTCCTACCTTCATTCAAGTGTGTGCCAATATCATGAGCACATAGAGGCAGCGGGTTGCAAAGGAAGTGTGAATATTTTTCTACCATGTAAACACTAAGGGGGAATGTTATGAATCTAGTGTTCACATGTTAGTTATGATTTACCGTATGGTAAATTACTATTTACATTATTTTTAATTACTGCATGATTAATACAATTAATTAGTAATATTATTTGTTAGATGGTTAAGTCTTACACACACACACACACACACACACACACACACACACACACTATTATCAAAATATATATTACGAATAGTTAGTGGTTGGACATATTGTTTGGGTGAGTTATATTAGGAGATATGTTCTCGGAATTATAGGAATGTATTTCCTATATAATTTTATCTTATTTTCTTGAATAATATAACGAAATTTTTATTAATATTTTTAGTGTGCAAATTTATTGTGTTAAATCTACCCAAATTTAAGAAAAGAGATTCAATAGTACACTTTAGGATAGACATGAACATCGCAATGCTTGGTTCTAATGATTTCAAATTTCTTTTAATAGGAATACCTAATCTTTCTAAATACATATGTACATCCATACATATACTATTTCTACATCTATGGTTTTTATTTCATCGGGGTACCAAATATTCCATGTCATAGTGTCATTATGTATATTTTTATTACCACTATTATTCCTACATCTCTTGTCTATACCCATAGTGGTTCACAATCTAAACCATTTATTACTATTGATGATATTGATATGGATCATAATATTATTTTGAATACACTTTGCATTCATGCTTTTGTTGACCAACATCGTATACATGGTATTTTAGTTGATAATAACACTAAACATAATGTATGAACTTTTAAGTTGTTTTGTTCTCTTTGGTATACAAAAACATAAGTAACATTTGATACTAAGACAAAACTTGGGCATATTGTTCTCCTTTCAATGTTGGATCTACTACTATAACTATTCCATTTATTGTTGCATATTCTATTAGCTCATGTGACATGCATCTAGGTTTCCCTTGGCTATGTTCTTTTAGAGTTGTCCCATATATATTGCATCAATGTGTTAGTTTTATTCATAATTAGCAAGTGGTTACATTTAGGGGTTTAATATTTTAGGATCTTATACTAAAGGGTCTTAGCCAAAATGATACAATACTACTCCTACTCCATGTATATATCAACATAGGTCTTCTGTTTCACATGTTATTTCTAGTGGATCACTCTCTCCTAGGAATTTTGTTAGGGATTCTTGTTCACATGTTACTTTTAGTGGGTCACGATTTTCTCATACATAATGGCATAGGTATTCTAGTTCACATGTTATCACTAGTGGTTCACTCTCTCCTAAGGATTTTAATTCACACGATACTTCTTATGGGTTATTCTCTCCTAATATATCTCAACACAAGTCTTCTAGTTCATATGTTATTTATAGTCGGGTCACTCTCTCCTAGTATTTTTATTTAGGTCTCTTATGGAAATACTATGGTTTATATATAGATTCTATAAGATAATCCTCCTTTTATCATGACATTTTTAGGCTTGATCCTCTTTCATATTTTTGGTGTGTCTCACCTCCTCCCGAGGCTCTTATCGAGTAGATCTTGTGATACTCCCTTCCTTATACATAAATATTTCCAAATAATAATAAAACATTCACATATTTACAACTAGTAAAAGCATCGATAGGTGCTTGTGAAAAGCTGATAGGAACATTCATTATAATTATTTTTCTTAATATATTAATTGAGTAAGCCTCAAATATATTAATTTTTGTTAAAAGCGTAAATTTTACTTAATTTATTAATTTTATCTAAAACTTCAAATTTTCCATGTATTATGTTTTATACGACACAAAAGAAATATTTCTAATAAATTTTCTTTGAAAAAGGAACCATAAATAAATATAGCTAATATTAAAGTATAATAAGATTATGATGACAAGTTTTCATCATACTTGTGAAAGCCCGATACACATATTCAATAGATGTATTTATCTTAAAGATTTATAAAATCTAATAAAGGGAAATATTTTATTATTTTAAGGATAATTTTATAAAAATATCATTTGAATACATACATTTATAAAATTAATTTAGATTGTTTTGTATTTTTCCATTTTTTGAATTCTATCTTCACACCATTAAAAAATTTAATCAAAAATTATATGTTATGATTGAACTGAATCATGATCATCTCTTGAAAGACAAGAAAGAAGATGCATATAAGATAAAATCTAGTAGGTTCATTGACATGCTACACCGAAAACCAACATAATTCACAAAATAATAATTCTTCAAACCACGGTCTCAATACCACTTCATGGTCAATTTATCAATTGGTTTCAATATTACTAAGAGACACATGTGTGGACATATTATTGAAAATCATAAATACATGTTACCTCACATCGGGAAATCCCAATTTAAGTGAATGGGAACAATTAAATTCATTTAATGGGTAGCAACATAAATGTTCCCCTTGATTTTTTTCATCTTTATTGAAGATACATGATTAGTGTTAGAATACATAGAATGGAAAGGACAATAAAGAGAGTGTACTCATCCTACAACCAAATGACCATAATTTTAGTAAAGGGAAATTTCCATTATTGCATCATGCCTATTGACATGGGGATCATGCTATAGTGGAGTTCATATGTTAATGTCAACCAAGCACACCAACTAATATGTGATTACTTATTAAGTTCAATGAGGATCCTTAGATCCATAGAATTCGACACACCTATTGACATAGGGATCATGCTATATTGGAGTTTATATGTTAACGTGGAGAAAGAACACCAAATAATATGAGATTATTTATTTGGTTTAATGAGGATATTTAGAGGCTTAGAAATATGACGTGAGTTAGTACAACATATATTTAGAGGAAATTTTATATGAATTTTTTGGATTATAAATCCATATTGAAGGAAATGGTAATTCTAATCAACCAAACATTCTCATATTGCAACCAATCTTGTTTGACACCATTATGTTAGTAAGAGGAAAAACTCTATTGCATCGCCCCCTATTAGCGGTGAGGATTACAATAGATTGGAGTTTATATGTAAGCATTGACCAAGCGAACCACCAATGTGCGATTAATTTTTGATTCAATAAGTATTTTTACTATCATCAACCATTATGTTAGTGAGAGAGTTGCTTTCATTTTTGTGTCACTACTATTGACATAAGAAACATGATATATTAATATTTAAATATTAATGTAGATGAAACAAATCAACTAATTTGGGAATAATTATATTATTCAATTTAAGAACTTTTAAAATTGTAGTAGTTCTAAAATACATTGAAGAGTCATCTCTAACATAAAGCTATGAGGCATGTATTTAGAAGTAACTTTATATAATTTTTTAAAATTATTTCTTATCAGTGCTTTATTATCCAATAATATTTATAAAAAATAATTGTATATTAATAGAGAGTACTCATCTGAAATTCATTAGCATTGAGATTGTCAGAACATAAGCTTGAGCGTTATTAGTATTTTGATTTAGGTCTCTTATGGAACATATTATGGTTTCTATATAGCTTCTATAAGATAATCCTCCTCTCATGACACTTATGAGGCTCGAGCCTCATTCACCTTGTGGGTGTGTCTCGCCTCCTCGTGAGGATTTTATCAAGTAGATATTATGATACCCGCTTCCTTATATATAATTATTTCCAAATAATACAAAAACATTCTCACATATTTAGAAAAATACGAAAATTGGGCATGTTCATAATATGATTGGCTATTTTGTTTCTTTACATTTTTTTTTTTTTCATATTGGTTTGATATATAATATATTTATCTATATTCTATTTACACACATGCATTCACAAGGTATATTAATATTAAAGCAAGACACACATAAATTGATACATTATTACGGTTATCGTTTGGTCCCTTCCCATTCACATTAATATTTGGGGGCATATACTACACTATACATGTGTTTTTGTTTCATTACAATTACTTTACACTTAATCATCATATTTGATTCCATATATTATGCATATGTTATCTTTTGAGATAACATGGATAATACATGTGTCTTGTGCGCAAAGTGCTAACTTATCTTGTTCTCTGTGCTTTTTCACTTCTATAATTACTTTTGTTAATGCTTTATTACTTTACAATGTTGAATTATTGACTTTTTATTGTATGTGGCATAAGTGCCTTGATTGTATTTTGATATTGTAGGTGTCCCATATTTATGGCTTTATCCTTATCTTGTATGTATACACTTTCTTCTTTGTATATAGGTTGAGTTCCTTCTATGTGACTATCTTGTGACACCATGGGTGCCCTACATTTGTGGGTACTTGCCTTCATGTGACTATTTTCTATTCTTACACTTATGGTAGATTGATTGACTATCTCTTCATTGTTGTTGTTACTTTATTTTATACGTATGTAATATTGTTACTCTTTTTTGTTAAGTGTTGTATGTTGTTTTCGTATACACTATGGTTTCCAAAATGTGAAATAATTTTTCAAGAATAAGATCCCAATAGTGGCCACCATCACAACCTTTTATGTGATCCAATGAATATTTTAAGACTTATCTTAAATGGGTATACATATGCTTTAGAGGGGCGTTTACAGGGATATATTCTACATCTACAACTAGTACGTGAAGATTACATGATATAATCAAAAGTTTTTGCATGGTACATATCCTCATAAATAGGTATAGATATAATAAAATTGTATAAATCGCTAGTCAAAATTGTATATTTAAGGTCGAGTCCATAGTATGATCCAAACCCAATTGGAATATTTTGACTCGAGGGAATATTCTTAAAAGTTTCTAAAAGCTTCAAATTCCTACATCTATTTATAGACTTCTAGTACATATTCAAACAACAAAAAACACAATTTAGAGTATTATCTAGGGGGTATGAGTACTTCATTCATTATCCATTACACTACTTGGATGTATTTACAAGAATATGGTTTGGGGCATAGGTCTTCTCCTCCTTTTTATTTCATTGTTTAGATACTTAGATTTTGATGTAAAAAAACATAGTGGGGCATGATGCATCCATTACTTTTTGATTGTGTGGTTTATTAAAAAAATTCCTGATCAATCTACATGGGTGTGGTATGTGGGTTCATGGAAGGTATCAAGGTGGATAAGTTCTTTATAGCTTGTCCTTTGTTGTCCTCTTTCACATTTATGGGGGAATATATTAGGGTTTCTAAGTATTATGATACACTTCTCTTCTCTCTTAATGGGATACTTTGATTCCTCTCTCTATATCTTTCTTCTCTTTAGTGTTGGGTTACATGCACTACACATTCTAGTTTCTCCTTCGACACAATTGGGGACTGATCACCCCAAATCCTTTGACATCTCATCAACACATTTGATTCTCCAAAGTAAAAAAATAGTGGGATATCTTACCTCTAAAAATGAATAGTTGTATTCCTTCCTTATTTTTCATCTCTTTTACTTTACTTTACATGAGATCAATTTTAAAAAAGTTAAAAAAATTATTTTTTATTGATTAGGTAAATGGTAAGGGTTTTGAAAGACTCTCATAACCTTATGCTTTGTTAATACATATATAAAAATAAATCCCACACCACAACTATCATCCGATGAACCTATACTCAACATTCCCTTTCACTTATTACAATAAATACAAAACCCAATCCAACATCTAACAAACCTATCAACACTAGGTATCCAACCACTAACCAAGCTTCAAGGACCTCTAACAAAAACATTTCCTTCAATTAATGGATCTTGATATTATTCAACATTCAATGCCTCATGTCTAAAAATTGATATCTTGCAAGTTCCATTCCCATTATGATTTCATTTTTTCTTCTTGCACAACACAATCCAATCCATTAAATCTCCTAAATCCTAAAACTTTAGAACTAAGGTATACCAATTTAAAACTCCTTTATGGAATGGAGGAAAACATAAAATTCCATTTTTCTTCTAACCCCTCTTGATTCCTAACCTTTGTATAATCCTCCACAATACGCATAGTAGAGGACTTCAAATCCCTGATCTCAAAGTCACTTTTCTCTAGACCAGAAGAATAAAAATTTATCCTAAAGCTTCTCTCTTAGGTTTATCCACTCCTTTTATTTTGATAATATTAGGTCAGGCATCCTTCCACTAAGAAATATCTACTTTACACTTGGATTTTTGGTATTTATTAGATAAGTTTCCTATTCCAAAACACATGTGACAATGGAAGGGAAAACCTTTGTTGGAAATTGTGCATTTTTGTTTAAATTGATGGAAAAGGATGTCATGGTGGTATATGAGTCTCCACGTGGTGTTATTCAATGGTCAAACATGAAGGTTGATTGGTAGTGTCCATGTTTGGTGAGTTTTAGGAGGTCTTGGAGCTTGGTTTGCTAGGAAGAGTCATGGTATGAGCTCTCTTGAGTTAGTTGGATGTTTTCATGAGGTCACACATGGTCATAAAGGTGTGTTATAGATGTTTATGGGTCTGCATGAGGTCAACAAGGTTAGTTCATGGGTTTACAAAGTGTTGATTCAAGTCTTTCCAAACATATTCCATAGCCCCTGGAGCATGTAAAATGAGATGGAGGTGGGATATTTGGACCCAATCAGTCATGGTTGAGCATGGTATTAGCATGATGACATGATATAGTAGGTGTATGGTGAGTTTTAGGTTAGAAATCAGAGGTATAATACATTTAGGAGGTCAATGTGAAGCAAGCGGTGAGAGCAGGGTAGTTTAGCGAGAAGGTAAGTCTTAATGGCTAGAGATTTTCAAGAATATTTGAGAAATATGGTTAATATAGTTATAGGATGTTGTCATAATGTTTCATGTCATTCTAAACTGGGAATTGTAAGATATGTAAGTATTGGTAAAACTAGGTAAGTTACAATGTGTATTTGAAGAAAAAGTGGATCTTCTTATGATCCTTGAAAATTTAATGATTTTCATGGGGACTTGAGCTATTGGGAATAGCTTATTAGGTTAGTTAGGAAGGTTTCAAAAAAATAATGAGGTGGTTTGATGCTCACGTTTTTATAAATGATCGTTAACAATGTAAAGTGATTTGAAACCCTAACGTAACCCTAGTTAAGAGTGACTTGGCGAAGTTTGAGAATACCAACCCACTTTTTATTTTTTTCATATGTGATTATTTTATGTTATAGAGGAATATTCCATATTTTTATAAAGGTATATTAGAGCATGTGACAGGTATGTAAGCCCTACGAAATGGCTTGTTCTTAAAGAAGTTTAGTTTAAGGTAATATTTTCTAAAGGAATTGAAGAATAAATTGACATTGTTTTTAGCCCTGCGCTTTTTCTAGATGTTTGTGATATTTTTAGGTCATGATTGACATGAAAAATGGAAAAGTGTACATGTTATCCAAATAACTCTCCTAGTGATTTGGATAACTTGTATACATATTTTGACTCTGAGCTCTTCATTACGAGGTTGTGTGTGCTCAAGTTCCCTTAGCACATTCCTTTATTTTCCTCGTGTTCCCTTATGCACTTCCCCTTCTTCCCTTCCTTTCCTTTTCTTCTTTGTTCCATATTCCCTTGCACGTGTCTTCTATGCATTTTCCTTCTTCTTGACAGCCATTCAACTTGCATGCACACCTTACACGTGCTTCAATCAGCTAAGTTCCATGCCCTTGCACACGGCCACACATAATCTTATAATGGTTACACCTTGACCATGTGTTCTCTACTTACCATTTCTCCTCATTTCCCCATGCACATCACACGTGTTTCTCTACACCTTCCTCTATTTTCTTCTATGCACCCTTCTATCACAACCTTCTTTGTTCCCTTTTGTGCTAGGTCATCTTCTGACATGCTTGAGTGTGCCACACGTAACCAGTCAAATCATGCCAATAGGGTGCCAAATCATTGCAACAAATCAGTGAGTGACATGTGGTAGAAATGACAAACATTTCACACAGTTGTCCATTGTTTCAACCAAATCACGTGCACCACATGTCTTACATGTGTAGACAACTTTGGAATCCCCGACACCCGTATATTTTTCTACAAATCTTTGATCGGTGCACACTTAGACTTGTCAGAAATATGCTGACATTAGCCACAATGCTAGACATTCATATTCAAATTCTTCGTGGATCTGGTAGGTAAGAAATGGGAAAATGTCTCTTTGGAATTAATGAGTAGATCTGATTGCTTCAACCACCCAATTTTATATGATCATCCCTCCTCCCTCCTCCAACATGCCAAAAATACGGGGAAGTGCATTCGATAAAATTCTTAGGCATATTTTTCGGGAATTGAATGTTTCTTGTTGGTGGTTGTATTTCAAATTCAGGTTTTCCCTCCTTCTCTTATCCTTCTACAAATTCATCTGTAAATGTAAGAGCTGGTCTCATTATTAATATTGGATACTTTAAATCCTTACATGTTTTGCTAAGGACTTCATATTCTCTGCATTTTTAGTTGCAGACCTCTAGATCTGGCTCATGCATGTGGATATCGACCTCTTTCGCCATTGTAACATCTTTGTGCATTTCTAGAAGTAATAGAAGCATTGTTTTGTGACTACTCTTTGTCCGACATTTTTCATTCCTTCTTCTTATATTTATTTTACATTACATGTTCATTATGCCACTTCACGTCCCTTACAATTCCTTATTTAGTTGTGTTCCATGAGAATTATCCGATAAACACATTTTCATTTGTGTTACTTTTGTCTAGCCTCCTTTCACGCGTTCCCTTTTCATTCCCACTCAGAATAGATAGTATTCATCCCTCTTTTTCTAGTTCTATCACCTTTTTATTGTGGTTCATTTTCATGTTATCTTTCTATCCCCTGGTTTCTTGGCATGTATTAGCTTATTTTCCCCTTTCAAAGACTAGGAGTAGCAATAGCAGTAGAAATAGATAGATGAACCAGCCTTCTCTGGAGATCCATCTAAAGTGCACAAGGTCCCAAAACTTGGAGATGATTCCATTATGATCTCAAACATCTCGGATCTTCCAGATCTGAGACATAGGTGTAAGTTTGAAGACCAACAGTTTCTAGAACACCCAGTAGGAGTAGTAATGAAAGCTTAAATTTTGTATTGCTAAGTTCTGGTGTGTGGACTTAATATTTCAGCCTTTAGAGGCTCATTTCAACACATATGGAAACTTCCAAACATTTCCAAATCTCTATTTTAGTAGTCTTGAGTACCTTTCTTGAGAAGATTGCATACAAGAAGAAGTGCAGCAACTAAATATTCTTTTGAGTACCTCCAGTTATCCCCAAGAAGAGTCTCTGCTCCAATAGGCTTGCTTGTGCATATCTATCTCTAGTGCGCCATTCCCATTCAACTCCTCAAAATAGACAACCTATATGCCCTGTCATGGCACATCAGCCACCTCCTCCATTGAGGAACTTTTCCAACTTCATAGGAGGGAGTCCCTTGGTACTAGCCGTGTAAAATGACATGCCAAATGATGCACTCAAAAGTATTCCATACTTTATTAGTGAGAATCAAGTCACCCCTCAGGAGCATATCTAGGATGTAGCAAATGTGTGTTCACTCTATTTTATCACACATGATGATGTAGCAGTTAGGCTACTTGCAGCCTCTTTCAAAGGTAAAGCACTTCAATGGTACCAAGGCTTGAGACTTGGATCTATTACCACTTGGGATGAGTTGGGAACAACTCTTTGCAATTACTTCAAAGATAAGTCAGATCACCTATCTCTGGTGGAGCAACTGACAACAACAAAAAGGGTGCCCAATGAGAAAATGATTGATTTCAACATCAGATTTCAGAAGACTTGGGATAAAATCCCTCTTGTGGTAAGACCTACATCCTAGCACACTTTTCTGTATTATCTAAAGGCATTAAATAATGATATCTTAGTCATGATTCAATCTATGGGAGGTAGGACCTTACCAGTTGCTTATAGTATTGTAGTAAGGGTAGAAAATAGTCTTATTTAGGTGGGAAAGATATTTCCTAGACCACTTATGCCCTTGTCACCAAAAATGTCACAAGTGCCCCAACATTCTATGCCCCTATTCCTGTTCCTAAACAAAGTGTGTAACCAATTGCATTAACATCCTTCTCTCTAGTGTAACAAAAGGAGGATGAATAATTAAATGCTATGATAAAAATTTTTATCAAATGAAGTCATATCATTAGAAAATCATCAAGCACAAGCCTATAGAGGTAATTCTAATTAGATGCATATCCAAAACAATCACCTTGGCGGGATCAATATGGAAACCAAATATATGTGCCCAACTAGCAAAATGATAGATGGCATGCTAACACACATCTAACCTTATAAGTTGTTCCTCCCGTACCCTCTCTTCTAGTACCTAGTGAAATTCAGACAACTGGTTCTAGTTTAGAATAATTTGGTGTAAGAGTCGAATGGTGCTTCCCTTGTAACATGCCTCATAGTCAATATCACTATGTGAATTTTGTGCACGCCCAATCCTACATGATCTAGAATGCTTAATCCTGCAAGCCTTCAACAAGTTCCTCTAAATTAGAAAAGCAAGGAAGACCAGAAGATCCTCCAGAGGAAAATTTGATGTTCTTTGTCACTGAGGAATTATGTGCAATCAAACAAGTGGTAGACGATACAACTAGATTGTGCACCCAAGTTGTGGATAACATAAGATATAAGAAGATAATTTTAGATTCATGTGCATAGGTCACACTCCCAGTGATGCAGGTTGACCCTCAAAAGTAGAAAGAAGAAACTAAGGCATCTAGTAGTAAGAGTTCTCAAATCCCTACGAAGAGGCCCTATGCAATGCTCTTGAAATAGCGAGTGTTCCCTCTTGTTAAAGGAATGACAAAGATCTTGAGGGAATTCATGAGCTTTGAAATGTTGCACTCAACCATGGAAATGGTGTAGCTTCAAGATCAAAGCAAGAACTCACCCGAAAAAGCAATGTGCATGCATTGAGGGAAAATGGCTCAAAAGAGGCCCATACTCCATGTTCATAGATCAAGAGAGGTGGGCACATAAAGGGGAGTAAATGTGTAACTCCCATGTAAGAAAAGATTCCTCCATAATGGAGAAGAGGAGTTACTTTCCCAAATGGGAATGTAACTCCTATGACGTAACTTACACATATGATAGATTTTGTAAGAGAATCTGTCATAACTAATATGACACCTAAGACCTATGATCTCACCTAAGTGAGATGAATCACCTAGTGAGGTGTAAATACACCTAATAAATAAATAAGAGGTGAAGGAAATTCCACCCACACCAACACCCCCCCTTCATCGTAACTTAGGATGAGGTGGCAAGTCAGAGATGAGAAATGGGTCCTGACACAAAGCCTGATGAGGTACCCATGCACAAGAAAAAGGTCCCAAGCAGTGAAGGAAAACCCAGTGGGAAAAACATCCACCACAAGAGAACAAAACATTCTCTAATCTAATAAAGATTCCAAATATGGGTCCCATTTCTAGATGAGCCTAAAAAGGTACCCATGTACAAAGAGGCAATCTCTCAGAAAGAAGAAGAAGAGAGAAGAAGAGGGAGACGAGAGGAATGTAGAAGGTTCCATGGATGGATCTGAAATCTGTAGCTCTAGGAGGTCTTCCAAAAGAATGTCGACGACGAGATCCTCTACCTCTGGACTTAAGAAAAGCCACCTGCATCAAAAATGTGTCCGCCCTTAGGAAGGAAAAAAATGGAGTGTTGGAAATCCACCCACTCCGCAAAGGAAACTGAAGGCAGCAACATGAAGAACTCTAAGTCTAGTCCACCAAAGTGTGACATAGGTCTAGCAAGTGAGTGCCAAGGAACTGAAAGTAATGCCACGTGCCTAGAACTATTAGAGTGGAAAAGAGGAACACCTGTAGAAAGGATGTCCAAGTGATGTGAAGGGAACAAAACATCCTCCACAATAGAAAAGGGATCCATAGATGAGGGTGGATTAATGAAGGTCTTTAGAAAAGTCTTAGAAGGGGAACTTCCAACAACGAAGATGATGAACTCCTCTGAAATACCTATAGATGGATGTGGAACCTGCAAAGCATCACAAGTGTACTCTGTGAAAATATGACTAAGGTCAGGTAGATACTCATCCCAATGAGGGGGCTCAACAAATAGAAGAGCAATGTCGACAGGTATAAGTCATCCAATGAAGGTAGAGGAGTGAAATGGGCCTCACATGCGAAGGTGGAAAAGAGATGGGTGTGATGAATGTATAATATCTTGAATAGGAGAATGCTTGATATCGATTAGATGTGAGAAGTGTCAACACTCTCTAGAATAGTGAGAGAAGGAGGAGAAGAGTCCTCTGTAGTACTCTCGACATCAAAACTGGGTGCATAATCCTCATCATCAGAAGTAGAACCAAGCGAGTCGTGTCAGTGGAATTGTTATCACATAAAGAAGAGGAGACAACTAAATCATCAAAGCAATAACAACAACAACATTATGTGAAGGGTCTCCATAGAGGGTGAAGAATGCTCAGCATACACGGTGAGGTGGATCTAAGTTTTCCACATGAAACCAGAGAGATCGAGAGACATGCATTATCATGTGAGAAAAGACATGGTCACAAGTTTCAAGAAAGTCCTCGGATGATGATGATTAGCGAGAGTGCGAGGAATTGGCCCAAGAAAGAAGGGTAAAAGACCCTCGTGGGTGAAGTAATGTTCCATAGAAGCATGCCAAGCTGAATAGTTCCCTCTCCCGGTGAGAAGTGGTGGAGGCTGTAAGGTGATCCTATGATGCTCAAGTCTGGAAAGAGCACTCTCCATGATGTAGAATCAAAAGTGCAAGGTGCACAAAAGCAAGACGTCGGACTCGGCCGATAATGCATCTACATGTAAAAACCCAAGAGTACTAGTCAACCCCTCGAATGTGGCACTTTATAAAGTAGTGCATTTATAAAAATAATAATTTCATCACGTAAAGTGTGAGAAATCATGTAACTTTGACCAAGGAAGCACTCAAAAATGAGTAGCGAGTCAAAAGTTATAGCATAAATATGATTCCCACAACTGATGGAAAATACCAATAAATGCTACAAACACATTAAAAAAATGCCTGAAATGGGTGCAAAGAGTGTCATGAGGGTACTAGTTAGAAATGGCATCAAATTTCATATAGGTTTTTTTTTCTTGCAAGGGGGGATTAGCCTCCTACCAACCCCAGACCTCACCCTCCGTCTTTGACACATGAATGAAGGACAATATACAAGCAAAAAAGAAGCCCAAAATTATTACAATGCCATGTTAATGTTTTTAACCTTAAAACATTAAAAACAGGTTTGTTTTAACCTCCAAACAATACTAAAAGGGATCAATGCCACAAGCTATCACATCAAGATCCACGTGTAAACCGCTTGGTCAAACAGGTTATGCTGAGCAATGAATAACCACGCAGCTTGAAGGACACATGCTTGATTTGAGGTGGAATCCATTGTAGTGATCTAGAATTTGAAGCTGCCGGGTAGTGGAGATGCTCATGCAGGCGAGAAATGGCTAGAGAAGAGTGGGTGGTGCTTAGTCAGGGCCAAGCCACCATAGATCCAAGTGCAGGATGTGTAAAGTTGTAACCATCCAGAGAGTATCTGTGGATCGATGTTGTGGAGAAATGGTGCACATTTAGGAAGAACACAAGACCTAAGTTGTAGAGTGCAAAGGATAAGGGACGAGTTTGTGTGAAGGCACGTTTAACATAAAAGCAACCTACGAAGGCAGAAAGAGTGTGACAAAGCACTGTGAAAGAGACCAAGCCAGGTAAAAATAAACCAAAACTAGCACCGAGATAACGAGCTCAAGATGTGGAGGCCAATGGAAGACCTAAACAAGAAAGACACTATAAAAACACATTCACAAGGCAACGCTAACGTTCATGCGAGAGGCAAAACTGAGCCATGTAAATGCAAGGGGTGGATTCTATGTGGGCACCCAGGAGAGCAGCCGTTCAAACCATTTGTCATTCCATGTCCACCATAAATGTGTGGCAAAACAAACTCATGCATGGACAACCCTACAGATCAATGTAGATCCAAATGAGTGTTTACAAGCGAGTTCATGTTTAGGAATAATGCAAACCCAAGCAACACTGAGAAACTAACCATTGGACCGAGCCAAAAAAATCATAAGTTGATGTGGATGCGAAATGAATGAGTCACCAATGAGCTTTCTGTGAACATAATGCAAAATCTGCAGAGCTCAATGCAAGGAAAACACTAAACACAAAACCAGAGCCCTTGAAAATGCAAGTAGAGCACAAAGCAAGGAGGTGGTTTTGCACATGAAACTATGAGGCGGTGAGTAGTAAGCAATCAAAGTGAGCAACATGATTCTGATCCCTAATCTCTGATACCATGTCGGAGGAATGAAAAAGATCTGGAGGGAATTTGTGAGCATCGATATGTTGCACTAAAGCTGCGGAAATGGCGTAGCTTCAAGATCAAAGCAAGAACTCACCCGAAAATAAATGTGCATGCATTGAGGGAAAATGGCTCAAAAGAGGCCCATACTCCATGTTCATAGATCAGGAAAGGTGGGTACATATAGGGGAGTAAATGTGTAACTCCCATGTAAGAAAAGATTCCTCCATAATGGAGAAGATAAGTTACTTTCCCAAATGGGAATGTAACTCCTATGACGTAACTTACACTTTATGACAGATTCTCAGAAGAGAATGCATAACTAATATGACACCTAAGACCTATGATCTCACCTAAGTGAGATGACTCACCCGGTGAGGTGGCAATACACCTAATAAATGAATAAGAGGTGAAGGAAATGCCACCCACACCAAAACCTACTTTGGTAGGTCAAGATCCTGCTTCATCTAAAATTCTTGCTTCCACACCTGAACAGTTCAAAAGTGAGGTTGTTCCTCAAATTCACAAGTCATTAGGTCTTCCATTCAGCATTGTTGACCAGATGAAGAAGAAAAATATAAATTTCATAATGTGGGATGCCCTGACTATTCCATCTCAGTGGGATTTGTTGCAAGACGCTCTAGTGCAACTCCTAGGCAATGATCTAGCCATACACAACTCGCGTGCTTCTATGAACATCTACCAAGAAGAGGAGAAACAAGTAAGGTTGTTAAAACCTCACCCTTTTATATGTCTTTGATCATAGGAAAACATCTTGTCCATAATTGCATGATAGACTTGAGAGTTAGTACCTGCGTTATGCCCAAGAAGATAGTTCATGTCATATGTCTTAGGTGTAGTCCCTTATCTAAAGGATTCCTACAACTTCATGGCTCACAGATCACTACCTTAAGATTCATTGAGGATATTGAGTTGACCCTTCATGAATGTCTAAGTTTAACAATTGCTCAAGATGTTTCAATCATTTACTTACCTCCTTTGTTTTCCTGTGTCTATCAAGAGACTTCACTACTCAATTGGGTGGTTACTTGTCTTTTTATTGGTCTCATTTGTTACTTAAGACAAGGTATGGTACCCATTTTACCATACAAGATGAGCCTATATTTTCTTATCATCTAGAGCCATATGTCCCATCCCCTCTCCAAGCTAATTATTTAATCCAAGAACAAGCTTCAATTCCTAAAGAGAAGCCTCTTCCACCCTCTATTCCTGACCTATTACTTGATGAATGGGTGGAAAGGCACCATAAATTTGATCCATATGTTGAAGAACTAGAAGCTTATGAAACTAGGCTTAGTACTTACTGCATTCTTGAAGAAGAAGTTGTGATGTCACGTGTGCTCAAGAAAGACCAAGTTGAACTTGGCCTATGGAAGTTATACTTTGATGGTTCCAAAAGTAGAAATGATGTGGGAGCAGGATTTTTTCTCATTTCTCCCAAGGATGAGAAATTCTTCTTCATGCATAGGCTGCAATTTACATGCTCCAACAATGTGGCAGAATATGAGGCGCTGGTGCATGGTCTACTAATTGTTGAAAAGAAGAATATTAAGGCACTATAAATATTTGGGGATACAAAGTTGGTCATCCATCAGGTTACCAACAAGTTCTTAATAAAGAAAAATCTTCTCAAAGCTTATAAGCACAAATTTTGGGACCTCCTTGAGAGCTTTGATGCTCTAAACCTACAAGTGGTGCCATGCAAAATGAATAGGGAATCTGATCAAATGGTCGCGCTCGGTTCACAGTTCTCTCCTACCAAGGACTTTGTCAAAGAAAACACTCAACACATTAAGATGGTAATCAGACCATCCATTCTAGATAACAATACCAATTGGTAAGTGTTTTACCATTATGCACAAATAATCCAGTTCATCCAAAATGAAGCTAAGTTCTCATCAAGCATGCAAGCTAACTTGCATGATAGCTATGGTGACCAAGTAATAAAGCTGAAGACAAAAAAATTTCCTAAATGTTTGGTCACCTTAGATCAAATTTTTAGCCCTAATGATGAGTTCAAAGGTGAAGAAAAGTATATGCATGATACACAAGAAGAATGCTCCCCAGTCACTATTATGCATGGAAATGAGTTGCTGCTTAGCAAGGCTTGTGTGCATGATGCAAGGAAAGCCTTCATCTCTCTGCGTCAAAAAAATAGTGATATATTCTCATGGCAGTATGAATACCTAAAAGGTTTTTATCCAAGTGTTTCTAACACTCCATTGACCTTGATCCTAGAGTCAAGCCTCATGAGAAAGGAGTTATCTAAACTCATTGAGGTGAAGATTATTTTTCCCATCAAATACTCTACTTCCAGTGAGCAAGAAGAATGGTGAAATCAGACTTTGTGTTGATTTTAGATATTTGAATAAGGCATCTCTAAAGGATCATTATCTTTTACCTTCAATGGAGCAGATTTTGTAGATTGTGGCTAGTGCGTAGAGGTTATCAATGTTAGATGGATATCCAAGATTCAATCGAGATCTGGTCAAGGAATGGATCAATTCAAAATAGCATTTACAGCCAAATTGGGAACATATGCATATCAGAAAATGCCCTTTCATCTATCAAATGAAGGTGTAACATTTCAGAGTGCCATGGATGTTACCTTCAAAGGCTACATCAATGAGTTCATCTTGTTTTACCCTGATGACCTAACATTCTTCTCAAAGTATGGCATGGATCATATGACACACCTGGAGAAATTATTTGAGAGATGCAGAAAGTATGGGGTGTCTCTTAACCCCAAGAAGTGTAATTTTACGGTGGCACAGGGAAAGCTCTTGGGCCATGTGGTTTCAAAGGATGGTATCACAATTGATCCTGAGCATGTTTCAGCCATCCTAGCTCTTTCCTTTCCAACGCACAAAAAGGCCTTGCAGTCCTTCCTTGGTAAGATCAACTTTGTTAGGTGTTTTATCCCTAACTTTGCAAGACTAGTTTGGCCCATCACCTTGATGCTCAAGAAGGACATAACCTTCATATGGATAGTAGAAGGAAGAGAAAGCTTCAACAAAATCAAGAAATAAATTTATTTCACGCAAACACTCAACCCAAATTATTCCAAGGATTTCATCCTTTATGCTTATGGTATTGATACTAGTGTTATTATTGTCCTAACACGATAAAATGAACAAGAGCTGGAATAACTAGTGGATTTCTTCACCGTGCAATCGAAGGAATACAAATTAAGATACAGTCACATGGAGAAGCAGGTCTTTTCCATCATGTGCATGCTTAAGAAATTCAAAATAAGGCTTTCCATAAATCATATCAAGGTATTAGTCTCCCACTCTTCTGTAAGAGAATTCATCATGGGAGTAGATATCAGTGAAAAGAGAGCACGATGGGTGACCAAAATCATGGAGTATGGTGTGACTATAAAAGCTACAATATTGGTAATAGGTAGTGTGCTTTGTAGGCATATTTCTAAGAATGTGCAGAATGAATATGAGACTTCATTATTTCTAGATGAAGGTATTTTGCATGTAGAGCTTGAGAAGAATACAAATGTTGGTGTACATAACTAGATGAAGGACATGATCACATTCCTTTTCGAGGGTGCATACCCTACTGGTTTCAAAAAGGCAAAGAGAAGGCATCTAAGGTTATAATCTATCCCTTATGTTTTGGTTGATGGACTTCTCTTCAAGAAAAATCTTGATGGCATGTTGTTAAGATGTATCAATGACGCGTGAACTAAATTTTTTTTAGCAGAATTTCAAGATGGATTCTTTGGTGGACAGTTTTCTTCCAAAAATACAACAATTAAAATCATAATGGTAGGTATCTTTTAGCCTACCCTATTTGCAGATGCACACAAGTGGGTCAAAAAAATATAAAGAGTACGCTTTCTTTGCATGAAAGAAAAAATTGGTAGTGCTTCCTCCAACCAATCCAAGTGGATCAACCTTTTTCGCAATGGGGTCTTGAATTTATAGGTATGATCAATCCACCTTCAAGCACTAGACACAAGTGGGTGCTGATAGCTATGGATTATTTCACCATATGGATAGAAGTTGTTGTGCATAAAAGAGTTTTCAAATAGGACTTTTAGAAGAAACAAATGGGACAAGAAGTCCCTCCTCTTTAATGGGAGAGGTTCCCTTATTCAAACAAACTTATTTACAAAAGTACAAAACATTATTTTATGGTCGAACTTGGATATTACGAAAGTGTTTTCCACAAGGATCATCAGTTACGCCAGGACTGAGGAAGGGGAATAAGAAGATGAGCAGAATAGCAAAATTCAGAATTATAGATAGCAGAATAATTCTTCGTGTATGTGAAGCTTCAAAGGATTTAAGACAAGATCATTTGCATTAGCTGAATGGGATTAAATTTAAAGACACAAAGTTCCGTAAATAACCTTCTTCAGATTTGTTAATCAAGGACACAAAGTTCCTTCTTGGTTGTACAAGATCACTGTATTTGCAAAACTGAACAGTATGCAATCAGAGAGACTAAACGAGTTAGGAACAAAATGATCTTCACAATATTAAAGGAAAACACAGAGACAACAAGAATCAGATAGACAAAGAATGGAAAGCCCTTTTGTATTGATTTCTTTAAGATCTATTTACACTTTCAGCAAATATCCAAGTTCTTCCTCCCCGTAAAATGGCGTGGAAAGGCCATTATATAGATTACAAATCGTTACTCTCGTCAGAACTGCATTTCTTTTAACTAAAGAATAGTTAGGGAATGCTAATCGCAATACCTTAACTGATTACAAAGAATACGAAAAGAAAGGGAAGAAGAGAAAAGAAAGGAGAAGGAGACAGGTGTCCAGTTCTGAGAAGGACCCACTGTCTTCAGAAACCGCTGCTTGAATCTTTCTAACGTCTCAGCTCTGTCTCTACCACGTGGAACTGACGTTTCATCTTGAGGATGACAATGAGTGTCTTTGAAAACTGATGCAACCAGCGTCTTGAGAGCTTCGTCCTTTCGCCACTGTCCTTGAAATTTGATCTTTTGGATTGATAAAGATCGAGCCGCAACTTAAATTCATATTTTGAAAAACAACATATTGGGTCGAAAGGGAAAACTAAGTGTGAACGACACTTGCACGCTTGGGACAGTGAGAGACGCGAATGCGCGAAACACGCGGCTCGGCCGGTTCGGGCGAAACAGGGAGAAGACGCACAAATGTATTTGGGACAAATGGGACGAAAATGTGCGAAGTACGCGATTCGGGTGTTTCGGCCGAAATTGGAACAGCGGGCCCGTTTGGACTTGGGACATTCGGGACAAAAAGTTCTAAAGTACGCGACTCGACCTGCTCGACCGAAATAGGGAAAGCTCACACTTTTTTAAATGGGGCAGTTGGGACAAAATTGCGCGAAGGACGCGGTCCGGGCGAACCGGCCGGAAATGGAACAGAGAGCAATTTGGAACTCGGGACAGTTGGGACAAAATCGGGCGAATTGGCCGAAAATGGAACAACAGGTCCGTTCGAACTTGGGACATTTGGGACGAAAAGTTCCGGAGTACGCGGTTCGGCGGTTCGGGCGAAAATGGAACGACTCGCACTTTTACTTGGGACATTTGGGACAGAAAGTGCGAAGTACGCGGAAGGATGATTCGGCCGAAATGGAACAGATGCATTTTTGGCTTTGGGGCACTTGGGACAAAAACTTCCGACAGCCCAAAAATGGGACAAATTCGGAGGTTTCGGCCGATCGGAGAAATGTAAGACACTTTCGTACTTGGGGATGATGGGACAAAAAGTTTTGACAGCCCGAAAATCACACAAAACGACCCAAAACATGATTTTTTCAACTTCACGACTTAGGCACTTCAGAGAAAAACACTTCAACTCAAAATTTTGAAAATTTTACTCTTATCAGAGCGGGAAATTTTGAGTGGACAACAGCTGGCTCCTTCTGGGGATGACTTGGTGTAAATTCATAGAATGAGACAAGGCAAGAACTTAGAGAACTCGGTGAAGCAGACCAGTGCCTTATCCATTGGGCAAAGGAGTCAAAAACAAACCAATACAGAGGGCAACACACACAACAGAAGGGAAACACACCAAAAGCAGAAAAAGCAAAAACACTGTACATAATATACAAAGGGACTCCCTAGTCACCTAGGACTTGAACAACTTCAAATACTGCCCACTATAAGGAAGTGGGAGGGGAGAACCATCCATGTAATCAAGATAGAAAGAGTCCTTACCAGCAAAGTGTCTTATCTTGAAAGGTCCAAGCCACAGAGAATCAAATTTTCCATGGCTGCCACGAGGTTCATGTCTTTTGTCCCATAACAACACAGTATCACCAACTTGGAACTCTCTGGACCTAGCTTTCTTATCGAACAGAACCTTCACCTTCTGCTGGTGAGCAGATATTCTGTCAAAGAACCTCCAATCTATCCTCGCTCGGGTTTGTGCAGTACATGATTCTTTTGTCCAGAGCATCACTGAAACTAGTGTCTTCAATGGCCTTCATCAGGTGCAAGGCTGGCAGTTCCACTGTCACTGGCAATTGGGCCTCTACTCCATACACTACTTGAAAGGGGGACATTCCAATGGCTCTTTTAGGTGTGATCCTGTCTGCCCAAAGAGCATCATAAAGCTTCTTATGCCAGTTTCGCTGAGACTCATTGACCAACTTCCTTATGATAGTCACCAGATTTTTGTTGGTGGATTCTGCTTGTCCATTCCCCTGGGGATAATAATCTGAAGAATGAGCCAGAGAGATGCCATACCCGTAGCAGAAATCCATGATCTCAGTTGAGGAGAAGTTCGAAGCATTGTCTGTTACAATCTTGTTAGGTACACCATACCTTACCAAGATGTTCTCTTTGAGGAAGTTGCATACAACTTCAGAAGTAGTGCTCTTGACCGGAATAGCTTCCACCCATTTGGTGAAGTAGTCAGTGGCAGTTAGCACATGCGTGTGGCCAGCACTAGAAGCAGGATTCAGTGTACCAATGAAGTCTAGACCCCACTGTTGAAATGGTTCCTCGATCACAACTGGCTTGAGAGGCAAAGCGGCCAGTTTGGGTCTTCCCACAAAGTCCGACAGTCTCGCATTTATCCACCCACTGGATGCATCTCTCGAACAAGGAAGGCCAAGAATATCCTCCCTGAGTATCTTGTGAGTCGTGATCTGCTGATGAATAGTTCCCTCCACATGCCCGATCATGAAAAGCCGAGAGCAACTTTCTCTCGTTGTTCCTTATCAACACATTTCAGAAATCTCCCATCTAAGCCACGCCAACAAAGCATTTTCCCACAAGATATATGCGATGATCTCAATTTAACAGTCCTCTTTTCCTCGGGTAGTTAAATGAGATGGGCATTCCCATAGGTGAGAAAATGGGCGATGTCAAGCATACCATTCATCAACCGAACTAAGGAATAGAACAAGAGGAACGCAGCCTTTCTCCTCCAAAGAACTCATGTTTGGCTCCTTCAAAGAATGAGCTCACAAAGACCCTTTCCACGAACCAGCTTGGTCGGTTTGATATCAATGTCATACTCCTCGGACCTTAGCCACCCAGCTTGCCCCTCTTGATCCAAATTCTTGTTGTGTAAGGATTGACTTAACAGTCGTATCTCGAACCAACACCATGGAGTGAGAATTGAGGATATAAAAGTGAAACTGCTTAACAGCCTTGACTACTGCAAAAGCATGCTTCTCCATCATGGTGTACTTTAGCTCATGATCCTTCAGGATATAGCTCATGAAGGCAATTGGTAGGTCATGTCCATCGTAATCTTCTTGGGTTAAGACAAAGCAGCTGTGGTATTTGTCTCAGCGTAGCAATAGATGATGAAATCTTTGTTGAAGTCGGGTAATGTGCCAAACCGGAGTTTTAGCAATGGCTTTCTTGATACCCTCAAAGGATTCCTTTCCTTCAGAAGACCATCCAAATGTTTGCTTCCCTTTCATCATCTGAGAAATATTCAACGTTAATTCAGCAAAATCAGGGATAAATCTTCTTAAGAAATTGATCTTACCGAAGAAGGAATGCACGCCTTTTTTACTAGTAGGGAGAGGAATTTGCTGGATGGCCCGAACTCGCTCAGATCAATCTTGATGTCGCCTTCGAGACAATGTGCCCTAATAGCTTTCCTTCGTAAATAAAAGACAGATTTTTAGGATTTAAAGAAATCCCATGCTCTCGCATCTCGCAGTAATCAAGTTTCAAGTGGTCGAAGTGATCCGCTCTTGTCTTTGAAAACACCGTCAGGTCATCAAGGTATATGACAATACATTTCCTTTCAAGCTTCCAAAAGCCAAATCCATAGCTCTCTGGAAAGTGGCACCAGCATTAATCAGCCCAAAAGGCATTCTCTTGTAGGCAAAGGTACCCCAAGGAGTGGTGAAGGCTATCTTGTGTTGATCTGCAGTGTCAACCTCTACCTGATTGTATCCCGAGAATCCATCAAGCATAGATAACATCTCGGATCCTGTTACTGCTTGCAAAATCTGATCCATCATAGGTAGAGGGTAGTTATCTTTCAGAGAGGCCTGATTCAGGTTTCTGAAATCAACACAGATGCGGATCTCTCCATTCTTTTTTCTAACAGGCACAATGTTTGCAATCCATGTTGAATGGTGAATGGGAAAATAATCTTAGCCTTCAACAACTTCGGATCTCCCAAAGATGGTGTCAGCTATTTTTGGATTGTACTGCCTTTGCTTCGCTTGAAAGGTTTGATTCCTGGTTTGAGAGGAATAGAGTGCTGCATTTCCTTTGGCTTGAAGGCTTTTAGATCTTCATAAGAATATGCAAGAACATCCTTATACTTCCTTAGAAGATCAATTTCTCTTCTCTCTCTTCTGTTGTGCAACATTTCCCAATATTTACCAGCCTCGGGTCATCAGAACTCCCAATATCAATCTTATCATACTCAGCTGATTGCTGAGGTCCGGTAGAAGCTTTAGATCTCACGTATCTATCGTGTTTATCAAACAACTCCTCCAAACTCACCAAACCTTTGGGAATCTTGTTTCCTTTGAGCTTGATGCACCCTTCCTGATCAGTTTCTTCTCCTTGGGTGACAGCTTGGTCAGAGGACACACTCTCACGAGGCAGGTTGTCACTTCCCTCAAAATACAGTTGCTCGAAATTCCCCTTGAGTTCCAGGAAGGAAAGCAGATGCTGGTCATCGTTGAAAACTTGCCAGTTATTGGTATTGTCAGGGACACTAGGCCGATGGACCATTTCAATAGTGAACTTATCCTGAGAGAATTCAGGATGGGGAATCAGTAGTGACCCCGAGACAGCCAGTGAATCAGCCCTGCTGTTCTTTTCTCTAGGTATTGCTTCAATAGAGAAAGCATCAAGGAATTCAATTGAATCCCAAACCTGATTCCGATAATGCTTCAGCCTTCCATTCTTTACCTGAAAAAGGCTTCTGACTTGCTTCACAATCAGCTCTGCATCACCACGAGCCAGAAGATTTTTTACACCTTGTTCTTTGGCTACTGCAGTACCCAAGAAGGAGAGCCTCATACTCTCGCCGTGTTATTGGTGTTCTCGAACCGCAACTTAAATGAAAAAGGGTGCAGCAGCCTTCAGTGATACTAGCAAGACGCCAGCTCCGTAACCACCGAGGAACAACTTCCATCAAATTCCAAAATCCAAACACCATTGGGATCTTTGGGTGATACTTTGAGGGTTGGATTTCATCGGGGATAAAATCATGTAATTACCATGACCTATGTCTTCATAGAGTATTTGTGCCTTAGGATCATCTGTTTTTCGCACAATATACTGATCGCTTCTCGGGAGTAACTTCTTCATTTGTCCATTGACAGTATGAGGGCGTGTGACCAATCCATTTGAATCTCTCCACCCACATCTTTATAGAAGTTCCTACTTAGCAACATTCCGTAGAAGGAGGAATGTCTCGCTACTAGGATGGTGGCCAAGACTTTCTTTTCGTGTAAAGCAAAGAAAAGCCACTTGTGCATCTTTAATCCTTCCAACTAAAGGTACTTCCTTACTTTCATGGAGTAGCAAGATCCATAAGTGCGAGTAAGGGTCAAGCCTAAAGCATGAGCTACTTTAGCAGCATCACATTATCTCGAGGCCCGGAATCTATGACACGCCATCGAGCCTATGGCCGCTATAAGGAGTGTTACATAAAAAGGCTTGATTTTGTCTCCTGTGTGAGGTGACAAAGCATTTACTAGGCTAGGTTGTGGAGCAGAAGGAGGTGTGGCAAAAGGCCTTTAGAGGTGGTCTTGGAATGGGAATTTACAAATTGGATCATCTTGGCAAAAGCTTTAGGGTGGGTTTGGTAGTATTCAGCTTCTGAAATTTGAACTTTAGTCCTTTTAAGATGATCAACAATATCAAAGGATCCAGAGGTGGATGGGCCATCATCATTTGAAATTCTAGGCTTATCAACTTTGGGAGAAAAAGAAGAAGAAGAAGCAACTTTGGGAGCAGGATTGACAGTACTTACCTTTGGTGCAGATGAGGTAGGGATAGGAGATCCTCTTCTGGCAATTACAGGGATAGTTGCCGGCTGCTCCTTAGATTTCTTTAGGGGCTGTGTCACCTTCTCCTTCTGCCTTGTCTGTTCTCGAGTCATGACAGCAAATGATTCACTGTTCATGTCTGCTACCACTTCATCATAGTCATCTCCATCATCAATGCCTTCAGTGGTAAAGAAATTGACTCGAGATCCTTCGAGTTCTTCTGCCTCATCATCGAATTCCTCCAGGAACTCCTCACAAGCTTCATTATCATCTTCTGGCTCTTCAACCTCACAAGTTGCATTCACCGGAACTTTGACAGGAGGTCCTTCAAGTGCCAGTCTTGTGTGGGGAGCTGGCAAACGGTTCTCGGGTTGAAAATTTCTTCTAACGTCTCGCATATGGTGCATGCTGGGCTAATTGTTTCTTTATAGCCACTAGATCATTTGCAAGTTTCTGGACTAATGGATCAGTATTGGGTCCAGAGGTGGAAGAGGAAGAAGCAGTAGATTTAGATTTAGGAGGATCTCTTCTCAACTTCCCTGACATGATCAGGTCATCCTCGACACTAACAGCTTCTTGATCTAGAATTAACGTTCCGAGATTAGCCCTTCTTAGAGCATAACTGACTTTAGGCGTTTGGGCATTCAAAAAGAAACATTTCTGAATTTGATCAACCGGTCGAGTATTTACAGGAATTTTGTTGATCAATCTGTTGAACCGAGCCACAAATTCTCTCATAGGTTCTCGATGGATCTTTCTTTATCTCGAGAAATCTAGGCAAGCAGGCATGCACATCTTCTCGCGGCTTCAAACGGCTTTCAAATTGAGTTCTCATCAGTATTCCAGGCTTGGGTGATGGCACCTGCCGGAAGGTGATAGAACCAACAACAAAGATTATCCTGTAACGTCTCAACGAACAGTCTTACTGAGACGTCTTCATGTTCAACCCCCAAGACTCCACAGGCAACTATGAATGCTGCAATATGTTCATCAGGGTGAATTTTGCCATCTCCTTTAAATTTTGGGAAGTTCTTTCGGTTACCTCTAGGTAACTCATGCAAAGGCTGCGCAAGAGCCAGGGGCCCGACACGTTGACCCCATGGTAATTGTGCCATTCTTGGAAATACGGCTTGGAGGGGAACTGTAACACCAGCAAGGATCAAAGCTTGTAGATTGGGACTAGCAGGCTCTGAAGGAATACCACCCGCAGGACTTCTATCTTGGACAAGTGGAGTGCTCGTCGAACGAGTTCTTCTTCTATGGAAGGGAAAGGAAAACCCTGTTGCTCCAAAAGCTGAAACTGAGAATCTTCGATACCAAGGGCCCTTCTCCCTCGAGTGAAACGTGGAGTCGCCAGATCAAAGGATGATCGAAAAATTGCAGATCGAATGCGATTTTCCCCGAGCGGAGCGAATGAAAATTTCCCCCCAATGAGTCGCCAAAAACTCGTTGGTTTTCAAATAGGACTTTTAGAAGAACAACAAATGTGGGACAAGAAGTCCCTCCTCTTTAATGGGAGAGGTTCCTTATTCTCAAACAAACTTATTTACAAAAGTACGTAACATTATTTTATGGTCGAACTTGGATATTACGAAAGTGTTTTCCACAAGGATCATCATTACACCAGGATCGAGGAAGGGAATAAGAAGATGAGCGTAATAACAACATCTGAATTATAGATAGCAGAATAATTCTTCGTGTATGCGAAGCTTCAAAGGATTTAAGACAAGATCATTTGCATTAGCTGAATGGGATTAAATTTAAAGACACAAAGTTCCGTAAATAACCTTCTTCAGATTTGTTAATCAAGGACACAAAGTTCCTTCTTGGTTGTACAAGATCACTGTATTTGCAAAACTGAACAGTATGCAATCAGAGAGACTAAACGAGTTAGGAACAAAATGATCTTCACAATATTAAAGGAAAACACAGAGACAACAAGAATCAGATAGACAAAGAATGGAAAGCCCTTTTGTATTGATTTCTTTAAGATCTATTTACACTTTCAGCAAATATCCAAGTTCTTCCTCCTCCGTAAAATGGCGTGGAAAGGCCATTATATAGATTACAAATCCGTTACTCCTCGTAACCGTTTCTTTTAACTAAAGAATAGTTAAGGACCGCTAATTGCAATGCCTTAACTAATTACAAAGAATACGAAAAGAAAGGGAAGAAGAGAAAAGAAAGGAGAAGGAGACAGGTGTCCAGTTCTGAGAAGGACCCACTGTCTTCAGAAACCGCTGCTTGAATCTTTCTAACGCCTCGCCTCCGCCTCTACCACGTGGAACCGACGTTTCATCTTGAGGATGACAATGAGTGTCTTTGAAAACCGATGCAACCGACGTGTCTTGAGAGCTTCATCCTTCGCCACCGCCTTGAAATTTGATCTTCGGATTGATAAGATCGTGAGCCGCAACTTAAATTCATATTTTTGAAAAAACAGCATATTCGGGTCGAAGCGGGAAAAACTAAGTGTGAACGACACTTGGTACACTGGGACAGTGAGACGCGAATGCGCGAAACACGCGGCTCATGGCCGGTTCTGGGAAACAGGAGAAGACGCACAAATGTATTTGGGACAAATGGGGCGAAAATGTGTGAAGTACGCGATTTGGGTGTTTCGCCGAAATTGGAACAGCGAGCCCGTTTGGACTTGGGACATTCGGGACAAAAAGTTCCGAAGTACGCGACTCGACCGGCTCGGCTGAAATAGGGAAAGCTCGCACTTTTTTAAATGGGGCAGTTGGGACAAAATTGGGTGAAGGACGCGGTCCGGGCGAACCGGCCGGAAATGGAACAGAGAGCAATTTGGAACTCGGGACAGTTGGGACAAAATCGGGCGAATCGGCCGAAAATGGAACAACAGGTCCGTTCGAACTTGGGACATTTGGGATGAAAAGTTCCGGAGTACGCGGTTCGGCCGGTTCGGGTGAAAATGGAATGACTCGCACTTTTTACTTGGGACATTCGGGACAGGAAAGTGCGAAGTACGCGGGAAGGATGATTCGGCCGAAATGGAACAGATTGCATTTTTGGCTTTGGGGCACTTGGGACAAAAACTTCCGACAGGCCCAAAAATGGGACAAATTCGGAGGTTTCGGCTGATCGGAGAACAGAAGACACTTTCGTACTTGGGACAGATGGGACAAAAAGTTCCGACAGGCCCGAAAATCACACAAAACGACCCAGAACACAGATTTTTTCGATTTCACGACTTAGGCACCTCAGAGAAAAACACTTAAGACTCAAAATTTTGAAAATTTTACTCTTATAATAGGAACTTCACCTTACAAGCTTGTCTATGGTAAAGAATCTATGTTTCCTTTGATGTTGAAATTGAATTCATTGGTACTTTCCTAGCAGCTAGAATTGAAGGCATGGACAAAGAGAAATTAGAATGGCGGAGCTAGTTAATATTTAATAACTAAGGAATGATGTCATGATCAAGCTAGAACATAGTCAGCAAGCAGCAAAGAAATGGTTTGATAGAAATGCTAGGTCCCAAGATTTCAAAGTTGGGGACTTAGTTCTAAAATGGGATGCTGACAGAGCTAAACCATGGCATCATTAAAATTTTGATGCAATTTGGAGTGGCCCATACATCATCAGTTCGTGCAAAGAGGCTAACTCTTTTGAGTTAACTCACCTTGATGGAATCATGTTGTAGATCCCAATAAATGGGAACTATCTCAAACCCTTCCATTAATTTTGTTGCATCATTATGTATATATTAAAGTAGTTTCAATTCCTCCAAGTGTGTTGTGCGCACAGTTTTTGTTTGTACATAGTTCTTTCCTTTCACATGCTTCTTGTGTGTTCTCTTCTTTTGCTTCCAAAATGTAGATCTCCTTTCAATAGTTGCAATATTCAAAATTGAGTTAGGAATGATCCTTCAAGTGAATTCAATGGTAATTCTTCAAATGATTACATAGTAGACTCCATGCCTAATAGATACTTCATGCTCTCGATCTCCTTCATCTACTAGGAAGATGGACCTGAAATTTCCTAAAATATTATCTAAATAACTCTCCTAGTGATTTGGATAACTTGTATACATATTTTTTCTCTGATCTATTCATTACAAGGTTTACATGTGCTCAAGTTCCCTTGGCGCATTAATTTATTTTCCTTGTACACCCTTGTGCACTTCCCCTTCTTCCCTTTCTTTCCTTTTCTTCATTATTCCATATTCCCCTTACATGTGACTTCTATGCATTCACCTTCTTCCTAGCAGAGGCATTCACCCCGCATGTGAACTTTTCATGTGCTTCAATCAACTAATTCCCTAGCCCTCGTGCATGCTTACAAATCATCTTGTAATGGTTGTGCCTTGACCATGTGTTATGTGCTAACCAATTTGTCTCATTTCCCCAAGCACATCACGCACACATTTCTCTACACCTTCATCTATTTTATTCCACGCACCCTTCCCTCATTCCCTTCTATGTTAGGTCAGCTTTTGAAATTCTTGAATGTGCCACATGAAACTAGTCAAATTGTGCCAATAGGGCACCGAATCATCGCAATAAATCGAGAGATTGATGCATGGTAGAAATGAAAAACATTTCACACATTTGGCCATTCTTTAAGCTAATTCGTACATGCCATTTGTCTTGTATGAACATACGGCTCGACATCCCCTAAAAGTTGTATATTTTTCTACAAAGATCCAATTGGTGCATGTCTAGACTTGTTAGAAATCTGTTAACATCAGCCACAATGCTAGACATTGAAATTCAAATTATTGGCGGATCTGGTAGGTAAGAAATGGGAAAACGTCTCTCTGGGCATTAATGAGTAGATCTGATTGCTTCAACCACCCGATTTTATATGATCCACCCTCCTTCCTCCTCCAACATGCCAAACGGGCACGGGGAAGTGTATTCGACAAGATTCTTAAGCAGATTTGCAGGCATTGAATGCTTCTTATTGGTGGTTGTATTTCAAATTTAGGTTTTTCCTCCTCTTCTCCTTCTATAGATTCATCTATAAATGTAAGAGTTAGGATCATTATTAATATTGGATACTTTGAATAATTATGCTTTTGCTTAAGGACTTCATATTTTTGCATTTTGAGTTACTGAGACCTCTAGATCGGCTCATGCATTTTGATATCGGCCTCTTTTGCGATTATAACAGCTCTGTGCATTTCTAGAAGTAATATAAGCATCATTTTGTGACTACTCTTTATCCTGATGTGTTTTCATTACTTCTTCTAATATTTATTTTACATTTCATGTTCATTGTGCCACTTCACGTCCCTTACAGTCCTTCCTTATTTAGTTGTGTTCCATGCGAATGATCCAGTAACGTGTTTTCATTGTGCTTACTCATGCCTAGCCTCTTTTCATGCATTCTCTTTTCATTCCCACTCAGAATAGGTAGTATCCATCCCTCTTTTTCTTTTTCTATCACCTTTTTAGTGTGGTTTATTATCATTTTTCCTTCTATCCCTGGTCCTTTGGCATTAGTTTTCCCTTTCAACACTAGGAGTAGTAGCAGCGGTAGAAATAGATAGAGGAACCGGCCTTCTCCGAAGATCCGTCTCAAGTACAAAAGGTACCACAACATGTATATGGTTCCATTATGATCTCAAGCATATTTTATCCTCCAAATATGAGATGTGGGTGCAAGTTTGAAGACCAACAATACCCTATTTATAAATACTATTTTTGGGGTAGTTTGGAGTAGCTTGTGGTAAAATTGACATTGCGGGAGCTACATGAGGACTTATGAATCCATTAAAGTTGTGTTTTGATCATGGTTTGGATATTTTTCTAATCATGTATCAAACTTTATATTTTCATAAGGGATTAATAATTTATGACCTGATCTTTGAAGGTCAAATCTAGAGGATGTTTGATCTAGTAGGGTGTTAAGTAGCTTCAAGAGGTAAAGTGATGTTTATGAGTTGTTCATGCTTGGTGAAAGTTTTTAGTGATTATATAAAAATAATTAATAAGATTGTTCCATACTTTTTTAATTTTTGAAGTGGTTTTTGAGGTGATGGAGTAAGTTGGGCTCAATGTTAGTTCTCGAGTCCAAGAAGGCTTAAGAAGTAGTTTGTAGATATTGGCTTAGTTGAAGGCCTTACACATGGATTTATAATGATTCATAATATTTTATATAAATAGGATTAAAAAAATTTCCAGTGTTATATGGCTTGTATATTTTTTATTTGATTTTATGTGTCTTTCAGGTCAGTTTGTGAGAAAGAAGGTATGTTGATTTTCAGGACAAGTTTTCTCAGGTGAAAGATTGAGTTGGTTGAGGCATGAAATGGATTAGTTGATTCTTTATATCAGTTAGAGAGTGAATAGGGATGAATTTTTCCTATTTAAGGAATTTTTATGTCTTTAAAGTCACACCAAGGGTACAAACTAGTTGATTTTGAAAAATTGGTTTCTGGGCAGCATGTTTTGGTTAAGAGTAAAGTAGTTGTGGTTTGAACACATGGATGTTTCAAGAGGTATATCAAGAATAAAAGTTATGTAAAGGTATTAATGTTTCTATATAGTGGTTACATGCCATATTTTATTTGATTTTTGGTGGTATTGATTCCCAAAGGTGAAAACGAAAGTCTTTGAAAACAACTATTTTGTGAAGGAAATGAGCCTTTTGGCTTGTGTTATGAATTATTTCATTAGTAAAATATAATTAATGATGATATATGATTTTTTATGTTATACTATGATGTGTGAAGAATTTAAGAAGTTTAATAATAATATTTTCGGTGTTTGTGGATTTTCTCATCTTAGTGATGGGGTTTTGAGCCTTTTTTGTGCAAGTTGAGTGGTTTTGGGCATGGCCGACCTATATGGGTCATATGTGAACATTGAAATGAAGTTTTGGAGTTTTTTATATGATTAATTGGTCGAAACAAATAATTATTACAAACCTCCCTTGGGTTAGAAAGAAGAAAATCATATTTAAGTAGTGTTTTCAGTTCATTTGTTAACTAATATTGCATGAGTGAAAAGTGTGACCCATTGGTGAGTGTTTAATAGGTACGGATGCATGATTTGAAGGCTGAAATATTTTTTATAGGTTTAATAATTATTTATATCATATGTGCAGGATTTTAGAGCTAAGACAAGTTGAGAAAGAAAAAGATAGAGCGGGCTAGAGGAATGATGGTTTGATTGTGATTGTGTGAGCTGAATTAGAGATCTCCATTAGTTATGCCAGAAAAATAATTAATAGATCATCATCAGGTGGATGATTTGGTTCTTATTCATAGTATGTGGTTGCATCCTCCTTTAGGAGTGAGTACTTCACTAAATTAAGGGTTGGTGCTCCTTGTAGGGTTGGTGTTGTACTAAACTAGTAGTTGGTGCTCTACTAAACTACTAAATTAAACTACTAAACGTGAAGCATGGATAAATAAATTTTATGTTTTAGTTTGTTTTCTTTCCCATGATGGTTTCCCACTTATATCTTTTGTATACTTGCTTCTTCTTATGTTTTATGTTTTTTCAAATGTATTGTGAACATTTAATAAGCTCTTATTGAATGCATGTGAATGAATAGATGTTATTGGATGCTGAAATTAATGGTAAATGAAATAAATAATTGTTTTAACTGATTCACACCACCCTTCTCATTCCATTGTGCTTCCAAAAACTAGTATCAGATCAAGTCCTTAAGAAGCAAGTTTAATCACTTGAAGGAGATCCTAGAAGTACAAGCAATGGGTAAGTCTTCATATGTTGAAGCTACATTATGGTTGAGGAATGAAGTTTCTCAATTAGTGATTCATTTCTTACAATATCATACCAAGGATGTGGAAAAATAACATGGTCAATTCATCAATGGTTTTGAGTCATAGGTTGAAAGTATGTCTAAATCCCTAAGAAATAAAGAGTATGTTTGTTCAGGTATGAAGAGAGGTTGAAATATTTGGAATTTTATTTAGAGGATGCTTCCAATAATTTTAAGATGTATGGTATTTTAGAAGGTAAAAATATACAAATGACAAGATTTACCTAAGTTTTAAGGGGAAGTAAAAGGATAATGATGATGAAGTTGGTCCAAGTTCAAAATCAGATGAGAAGGTGACTAAGAAGAATGATTTGAGAAAGTATAACTTATTTAGACAACCTAATGCTATGAGGTATGGTACTTCCTTTAATGGATATTTCTATTTTTGTCATGATTTTGGTCATAGATCTAGAGATTGCAAAAGGAGGTCTTCTAAGAATGATGTATCTCTCTTTAAAGGTGAATGTTTTTCATGTTGTGAGTATGGTCATAGGGCAAGGATTTGGGATGGAATATTAGTGTATTTGAGCCAAAAGGAAAGAAGGATGTTATTTGTTTCAAGTTTCAAAAATATGGTCATATAGAAAGAATTTTTCAAATCAAGAAGAGTTTCATTATAAGATCTTATCCTATGGTCAAGAGAGATTTTTTTTAAGATAAATATGTCAATGAACTTGGTTAAAAGTATGAAATGCATATCATGAAGCCTAATCCTATGAATTTTTTCAATAGGAGTTCTAGTGACATCAAGATAGGAGACAAGCTCAATTAAAGAAGTATGTTTTCCTTAGTTGAAGGGCTCAGAAGTGAAGAAGACCACATGTGTCTGAATTTCATTCATTCTCATGTACATGAAAAGTTGAGGAGTCTATGATTTTGGAACACTTCTATTGTGATAAATTATGTTAAGTGATCTCTCCATAATTTATTAAGTCTTTGATACTTGTAGGTGTTTGAGTGTGTCATCGTGTATTTGTTTCCATGTTGTATCATGTTTGTCATGACATCCTTATGCTTTGATTCTTCAATATGAGAAGAGTCTGTGGTATATTTTGAGAGGTGTGTCTTGTTGATATCTAAAGAGAGTTTGATGTGACTCCATGAATCAAGTCTTTTGTAGTCCTATTGGTCAAGCTATTGTCTAAGGATATAAATTTGTAGTATTCATTCATGAAAATATTATACTAGTATATTGTCATGCATGCCTATATTAAGTTTTTCACCTAATAAAGTGTGTCTTTGAGTAAAGTGTGTCATATCGAGAGAGTCCCAGTGTTCTGTTTTTTTGTCTTAAAGTCATTATGTTGATGCAAAATTGTTATTATTGTCTTGTTTAAGATCATTGAAAGGGTCTGCGTAACCTAGTAGTTTCTTATTTTTGATTTAATATAAGTAAAAATTTGTCAAATATTTTTGTCATAAGTTTATAGCATGGTGATGGTTCTTATATAGTTATTAAAGTTAGAAATTTCAGAATATGGTTATCGGTATCATATGTCTCAATGTGCATACACTTCAGTGATTGGTAAGAAAGGACCACCTACCATAGAGGTTTGAGAATGTTTGATGTAAAAATATGGTCTTTTGGATTGAAGTTGTGTAATTTCTTGAGTCCGTGTCCTTTCATCCTGTGTAAATGGAGTCCTTTTTTTCGATCACGAAGGTCGATGTATGAATTTTCCAAACCTCAAGGTGATAAAAGGTCGTATCATCAAGTTGTCTAATTATGAAATTTTTGATCAATCTCTCTAATTGTGTGGAATTATTTTATCATTCTTGAGTATGTTTATTATATGTCTCAGTTTAAAATTTGTGTCTTGATGTCATGTGTTAAGTTGTATGTAGTAGTATGGGGAATTGTCTAGTCCATCAAGTGGTGAAATGAAAGGTTGTAGGGTACTTCAGGAGTTCTTGAAGAAAGGAAAAGTGTGCTTCAAAGGATTGAATTTGAAATGCATCATGAAGAGATTTCAAAATTTCTTTCTTAATGTCATGTGTTAGTCTATAGTATCTTTATGAGTAAAATGTATGGTGACTCATCTAGTTGCAGGTATAATGAAGATAATGTGTTTTTAATGCATGTTTCAAGATCTTGAGCAAGGATATGAAGTCCATCAAGAGTATAGATCATACAATGAAGGAATATTTTACAAATGTAGTGTATGCTTCTTAGTCAAAGATTGTGAAGACAAGAAACTAAGTTCTCTAGGATTATTTAATCACTAAGATATAAAATTAGTTTATATTTGTAAGAGAAAGAAGGTAAAATGGTCAAATTAGAAGGAAGATGATTTTCTATAGGAATTTGTTTGACACAAAGTGTTAGTGCAATGTAGTACTATGTGTGCAAAAATGATCTTTTCAGTTCGAGTGAAGATGTTGAGCTACTAGGTTGAAACAAGAGGAATGTGTGCTGTGGAAAAATATGTTTTCTATGGCTTAAAATGATTTTTGTTCTCAATGTGAAGGTCTCCACATCCATGATAAGTTGAGTTGTGTCTTAAGAAATTTCATGTTTATTTTTTTTGTATAATGTTTCTCCAAGTATTGGGCTGGCTGTTTAGAATCTAATGGAGCACTAAATATGTGTCACAATCCCCAACTTATAGAGTATAAAATGTCAAGTTATGTGCTCACATTTTTATACAATCATGATCTGTGCTCTTATGGAAATTGAAGGCTGAGAATTTGTTTGAAAGGTGCTTAAGGTAAGTGAAGAGATAATTTGATAGTGCATTCTCTTGATCAAGATTGTAAAGGTTAGACATATCAGTATGAAGGCTTGACTTAAGGAAGTAAGTATAGAAATAGATAAATCATGAAGTCTTGTTGTGTCTCAAAGTTGCATATTCCCAAAATAACATCCCTTGTATCTTAATATTCTATGCAAAATTTATGAGGAGTTTAAGATTGTGGTAAGGAAATTTGAGCTTGCATCAAGGCCCGTCATCCATCCTTGAAGGTATGTATCTCCCTTGAAAGTGAATATTTATAGTCTTATCTCTAGTATCATGAAAATATGTTGTCTCTAAGATGTCCCGATATTTGAAGTTAGTAATAATAGGTTTTTGTTGTGTCATAAAGGATGATGAAGCTTACAAAGATGATTAAAAGTAGTATATTTGTAATAGAGTCAAGGTGAATGGTAAAAAAACTTTTTCCAGATCTTCTATGACCGAGAAACGAGGATGAGGTAGTGTTACATGTTTATGTATGATCTTGAGGGGTAAAATAGTTTTTTTGATATGTGTGCAAGGTGGTATGCTTACTAATAAGATATCAAGGCCTAAAAAAGAAAAACTTGTTTTCAAGATCTATGGTATTAGTTCCTATCTCTATCGATGAATGAATGATATTTTCCAATGATATGAGAGACTGTGATTAAATCCTATAGGTCAAAGTAAGTGTTTGGCAAGGTGTATGGGTAGAGCCATGAGGTGAATATTTTTTGAATCATTTTTTTTATTATTGGCAAATAGTTTTTTGAAAGGGACTATACCCTTGAATACAAAAGAAGGCCTGAGAGCCGGAATAAGAGTGAGAAATGGAGAGAATGGATCAAGATCCAAGTGTTACAATGAAGCTCTAAGTAGCTCAGAAACAACTACTCAAATGAGACAAAACATCAAGACAACAACAAAAAAGCAGTAAACCGACCGCAGAGAAACAACAAAAAAACAACTAAAAGTAGCAGAAGCATCTAGAACTACTTCTTGGCAGCTTTATCGATACTGATCTTGATTCTCTTCCAGGCATGAAACATACCCAAAGCAGTCATATGGGCAGCATCAGTCTTATCAAGCTCCTCAATGGTTCTTTTGCTTTCTTTTTCATTGCCCCAAAGTGCAGCTGGGACACCGCTGAGGTTGGAAACACTTTTGGCATGACCCTCAATGAACTCCTCAATCACCCTAAAGGCATATTAATATTTTTGAATCATTAATATGCCTTTGTATCAAGTATTTATAGTGATTTTAAGGACAAATATGATTGTATATGGGCCTAAAAAGTAAGAAAGTATAAAGCGAGAGCTATCTATGTCCAATTGTATGACTCAGAATAAAGCTAATTTACACAAATGAGGTCTAAGAAGATATACTTAGGAAGTGATAGAGCATGTTGATGATTGATCATCAAATAAGGTTCTTTAAGGTTATTTGATAGTTATTGTGAATAATTGCATGCATATCTTGCATAGATAATTTACTATAAGCTCAAATAGGTAAAATTGACTCAAGAGAAGGAAGGGTTCTCTGAATATGCTTCAAAATAGGGGTATAAATGTTGATCTCATTCTATGACATTCAAACAAGGTAAGAGCTCAAAAATTCTATTTTTCAATTAGAAGAAGATGGTACATGTCTAGGGGATTCATAATGAGGTTTTATTTACTAAAGTTGGTAAAAAAATGTCTTGAAGATATTTTTTATGGGCAAGTGGTTCTAAAGGTTGGCATGTTGGATTTAAATGAAAATTTATGCTTTTGAGCTTGATCAAGACCTAGAAGAGTGATGTATGACAAATATGAAGGTAAAATAAGGATTTTTAGTTTAGAGGGAGCTTTTTGGATGCTCGTTATAGGTCCATGGATCTTCATATAATCTTGAATGAGTCAAAATGAGATATTTCAATCCAGGGAGCTTTCTAAGTCAAGTTGTGTTTTACATTTTTTTATTGGTTCTAGTTGGGTGTTTTCATTTTCATTTTTTCATCGTGGTATCCTTTTTCATATATTTCAAAGGGGGAGAGAAGCATAAAAACAAGGAAATGAGTCATGTAAATGTGTTGGTCTTGTTGATTGCATTCAATGTTTTCGAAGGTGGTTTCCATAAATGAAAAAGGGGTATTTTTGGCCATTGTGTGTTTACATTTTAATTGATGTCAAATACATTCATGGAAACAAGTTTCATGGTGTTGTATGATTCTCCATGTGGTGTTAGTCAATTTTCAAATATGAAGTTTAATTGGTAGTGTCCATGTTTGGTGAGTTCTAAGAGGTTCTAAAGCTTGGTTTGCTAGGAAGATTCATGGTATGAGATCTCTTGAGTTGGATGGATGTTTTCATGAGGCCACACATGGTCATAGAGGTGTGTTAAATATTTCGATGGGTTTGTATGGGGTCAAAAAAGTCATATCATGGGTTGTCATTGTTGAGTTAGGTCATTTCAAGCTTATTCCTAGCCTTGGAGCATCCAGAATGAGATGGAGATGTGACATTTGGACCCAATCAGTCATGGTGTAAAATTTTAGAAGCATGGTGACATGATATATTAGGTGTATGGTGATTTTCAAGTCATAACTTAGAGGTACAATGCATTTATGAGGTCCACTGGGAAGCAAGCAAGTGATAACATGCATTTTAACATAGGTAAATCTTAATGGATGGAGAGTTTTAGGGATATTTGAGTTGTATCCATGTAATTTTTGGAAAAACTAGGTAAGTTACATTCATAAATGAGAATTACAAGATATGCAAGTTTTGGCAAAAGCTGGGTAATTACTGAGTGTGTATTTGAAGCACAAGTGGATCTTATGATACTTTGGATGTGAATTGTATGCTTTGCATGGGGACTTGCAATATTTGGAATAGATTCTTAGGTCAATTATTAAGGTTTCAAAAAAATAATTAGGTGTTTTTATTTTCACATTTTTATGAATGATCGTTAACAAGGTAAAGTGGTTTGAAACCCTAGCTAAATCTTAGTTAAGAGTGAATTGGATAAGATTGAGTATACCAGCCCAATTTCTATAGGTTTTACTAATGTGATGATTGGATGTTGTCAAGTACTATTCAATCTTTCAAAAAAATTATATTAGAGCATGTGACATTATGTGGACCCCACCCAAAATGGTTTTTTTGAATAAGTTCAGTTTAAGGTAAGAGTTTCCAAAGGAGTCGAAGAATAAATTGACTCATTTTTATACCCTAAGTTTTTCTATAATTCTATGATATTTTTGGGTCATGGTTGAACTAAAAAATGGAAAAGTGTACCCTATTTATGAAGATTATTTTTTGGTATAGTTTGGGAAACTTGTGGTAAAATTGACATTATAGGAGCTACATGAGAAGTTCGGACTCCATTCAAGTAGTGTTGTGATCCTAGTTCAAATATATTTCCATTGATGTATAAAAATTGATATTTGGATAAGGGATGAAGAAGTTATGACCTGATAGTTGAAGGTCAAATATGGAGGATTCTTGATCTAGCAAGGTGATAAGTAGCTTCAAGAGGTAAAGTGATTATTATGAGTTATTCATGATTGGTTAATGTTGTTGAGTTATCATACATAATTTCTAAGGGTTTTGATGCTTTGGTTAAGTTTTTAATGATTTTTGAGGTGATGGGGTAAGTTGGTCTCGTAGTCAATTCTTGAGTCCTAGAAGGCTTAAGAAGTAATTTGAAGATATTGGATTGGTTTAAGTCCTTCCCTTAGAGTTATAACATGTTATGGAAAGAGGATCCATGTTTATTTCCATTTATATATACTGTTATCACAATTTTTCGTCGAGATAAAATTGGTCAAACATGACCATGCACAAAAGAAAAATAGAGGGTTGGCTCATCACGAGAACTCACATTCAAATCCAACAGATTTAGGAAAAACGGGACTCTACAATGAAGGGTAGGGTGCAGGAAAGGATCAAATGACCCCACACAGAAGAAATCTAAGGGTCGCTTCCGTCACACAAGCCCACGTTTCAAATATAACATCAAGTTGTATAGGGGATTGAAAATGGAGGAGCAGGGTTAGCTAAGGAGGTAAACAATGCCGAAGAAACTAGAGGCTCAAAGTAGAGAAAGCGGGGAAAGGCTAAAGTCTTCACACTTCACAAATGATTGAGTGAACCCAAATTGGCTAAGTATGGAGGAGCAGCGAAGAAGCTGCCAAATGTCCAAATGGCGCACCTCAAATATTGAATCCAAAATGGAGACTCAAACAAGTGTGGGGCTGCCATGTGTCTAGGGACCAAAAAGAGAGTGGGCCCAAAATGACTAAGTATAGAGAACCAGTGGAAGCCTCCACATGTCTCATTGGTGCAATTTCAAAAGGAAAGTCTGGAGGTAGTCCCCAAATGAGTGCAAGCTTGCCACGTGTCCCAGGTCCAAAAAAGGGATAGAGTTAGGGGTTGAATAGTCAAAAAGTGGTAGGACAGTAGAAGAAGCCAAGTGTCGGCCTCGCCACTTCTTCAAAAGTAAAATTTGGAGTGGGCTTTCAAGAAATCACCAAGCCTCCATGTATCAAGGGCCATACTTTTGGGCCCCAAAAGGAAAAAGAACTTAGCTAAAATACAAAGGAACAGAGCAAGCAATGGAAGTCACCACATGTATCTTCGGTACACCTTTAAAAGTGAATCTAGGAGTGGTCCCCAAAATAGCATCGGCTCGCCATGTGGCCATGTTGAAAAGTCAAAAGACGAAGGTGGGTCGTAAGAGGTAATTTGAAATTTTCACCAAAGAAGGTGTAGAGTATAAAAATGAACCACATCTATGATGATTCCCAAGTATCCACGTATCAATGCTCAATTAAATGTGGGTTGGGGGCCGAAGATGGTTTTTTGCCCAAATGGAAAATGTGAACTAGTAAGCTTTGAAGATGAATTTTTGCCAAAATTGAGTTGCGGAGCTATAGGGAAATTTTTACATTTTATATTTTGGTGCCAAAAGGCACAAAGTGAGTTTTGGGCCCGTGGACCCATTCTATTAATGCTTTTTTTTCCATTTTTGTACAAACCCAACTCAAATATTCAAATGGACATATCTTTCGATCCAGTGCTCTAAATTCAAAAAATTTGGCACCGTTGGAAAGGTCTCAACCTCACCTATGCCATGGGAGCATAAAAATTTAATTTTGATGAGGTTAGGTGGGTGAAAATGGGAAAACATATTTTAGGCCATTAATGTAGAATCTGATTGCTTCAACTACCAGATCTAATTTGATTCGATCTGCTATTATTCCTTCTTCAACACATTGAATAAACATAAGGAACCATACTTGACAGATTGTGGGTGGATTTTTAGTAGGCATTGAAGGTTCGTAGATGGATTTTTTAAAGTAGATGTTGTTGCGAGACTCACAAAGCACCCTGGATGCGAGATCGGGCTTCTAGGTTGATCACTCTAGCATCTAGTGTGATTGCACAACATGGAAACCTCTCTCTAAGTGTGGGGACTTGTGGCGAGAGAGGAATCTCCAGATTAGAGGTTGGTTCCTCAAACTCCTCGATTTAGATCTATATTTTGCAAAAATACGAGAGGTTCGAGATCCTAATCCTACTATAAATTGCAAGGCAAGGGGGGATAGAAATGCAAAATTGAAACTAAGCGAAGATGGTGATGCACCAAAAGGAGTGGTGAAACATTTTTGTCAAGAAAATAGACACAAACCAGAAGAGAATTGCAAGATGAAACATACACAGATGATAAGATATAACTTAGGATCTTAAATAAAGTGAATAATACAAACAAAGGACTGAAAACCATTCACAAAGCTTGCATTATCATTTCCGGTACCCAAATCACTCAGTATTACAACCTCGAGAGAGGTAAAAAGTGTTACAATATTTTGGAGAGGTCCTTTCCTTGCATCAATCATTTGCTGGAGGTGAAAGAAGAAGTCTGCTATGCCAAAAACAAATGTTCCCCTTTTGAAATGAGCCAAATCAAGCTTTTACATTGCATGGGTCGAGCCGGGGGGACTGAAAACATAAAAAAACATAAGATCCCATCCCTCCTCGATTGCAGATGCATTAAAATGGCATGGGGGACCTTACAAACCCATACCCTGTCATTTTGACCGAATTATAGGAGAATGCGACCCATTCTGCATTAAATCTGGTCGCTAAAATGTCACTTCTGGCCATGAACACGTGTCAGAGCCATTTCTCAATTTTCTCTCTCCAGACAACACCAAAATTCAAGATTAACCCCATAATCATGTAGAGAATTTCATAATATTTCCGTTGATATAAAGAACGTGCAAATCTGAGCTCTGGATCGGAAGATATGGCGATCTGAAGATTTAGGGCACAAAACAGGCAAAAACGGATTTTTAAATTTCTTCTGCGCTCGCCACTGGACAACACGTGGCATGCATTGATTGGTCATCGGGGCATGGGGTAGACCTTTTCTTTTATCTTTTGGGTGAGCTTCTTACAAAATTCTCAAACTCCTTCCCGAGCTCCGCATTCCTTGCTCCATAGGACACGTGTCCTCTTCTGATTGGCTCGGGTTGACCCTTCAAAACTCGCCCTTTGACTTTTGGACTTTTCCCTTGTGACACATGTCATGATTTGATTGGTTCTCAAGCCTACCAGATTTTTACGTCCACCACATCCATTTGTCCCGGATGTCCCAGTACTGTCTAGGACAAAAACTTCCGATCCGCCCGAAATGGGCTTCCCTATCCCTTTTCTGCGTTGGTGACACGTGTCGTGATCTGATTGGCTCTCGATTTTTCTGGCTATCCACGTCTTCCATGTCCCTTTGTCCCACTTGTCCCGGACTATTTGGGACAAATTCTTCCGATTCACCCGATTCGGCGGTTCGCGTCCTCACGGCCCAAATGTCCCGAATCGCTGCAAGTGCGAAAGTTCTCCTTTTGGCCGATCCAAGGCGGTTCGCGTCCTTAGCGTCTTCTTGTCCCAAATGTCCCGAGCAGGTTAGTCAATTTTTCTTCTCCTTGACCAAATTAGATTTCCACGTCCCACGCATCCCAATGGCCCAGATGTTCCTTTTCCCTCTGATCGTCTAGTGCCCTTTCGGTTGATTCGTGCCCTGACGTCCGAAATGTCCCGAACGCTTGCGAGGACTAGGACTTAGCCAATTTTCACAATTCTTCCTGGCCCAAGCTTGTTTTCTGCAAATTTTTCACATTTTCTTAGAGCTTTCCCTTTCCTTCTTTGGCTAGGGGAGTTAGAAAAAATCTGAGGGGACCCTAGAAACATGATTTTTGTCCCTGAATCAATCCATTTGCCTAGGACTTGAGAATTTTGATGCATGTTATCAAATTAACCCCGGGGGTGAATTCGGATAACAACAGAGTCGAGATTCTCCTCTCTCCGTCTGATTTTCATCATCTATATATTGTAACACTTCTTATTTGAAAAGGGGGGGACATTCTAGGTGTAGGGAAACTCTGTCAAAGTCATTTCTTGACTCCATTTGAGTTTTAGGCCTTCTCCTATGCCTGGAGAGTGTATTTTTTCCTTTGAGCACCTCATGTAATAGTTTATGCACCTTACAGAGTAATAAAATATTATTTCATGGAATATTTCAACCCTTTCCATTGTTCTATATTTTCTTTGTACCTCTCTATCTTGTGTTTTCTCCCTGTGCATGTATTTCACGTTTGCAAGTGCAAAACATTGTGCTTCATGGAGTTTATATGGTGGATCTAGATATGGGTCTATGTAACTTTTGTTTAACCTCCCTCAGTCCCCTTTTCCGTGTTTCATTCTCCCTCAATAGAGTATCTCACACTCCCTTTCTTGGTGTATCACCGCTTAGTGTAGGCTCTTTCACCCTCTCTCTTTCTCCTTGGAATAGTTAGATTAGGATTATTTAGATTCTACACATCTTTGGAGTATCTTTTGATAGGTAGATTAGGAAGCAAGAAATGGTTTTCTCACGAAGTTACATCTCAAGTTTTGTAAGTCGATAGCTTGAGATAAGGTACCATGTTGTTCAATCACGTCGAATGCCCCACTCACAATAAGGCCATTCAAGGGTGTTGTGATTCTTCACTAATAGTTTTGGTACACCCGGTGGGACAATAATGAATCACCTTACCACTTCATATTAATAGATTGATGTGTTCTTGTTAGGATTTAGCCTTTTGAGGCACATTCAAATCACATCTAGTGACTCCATCTAGTCAATAACCTAATCTAAAAAATTGCAGAGATTTTTTCCATCCATATTCATTCACTTTCTTCCACATCTTTTATTTTCTTCCATTCCATGAGGTTGTGCAATCATGACTTAATTTCCATCTTGGAATTCACACTTGTAGTAGTTCGATCGATCTCTAGGTTACTTCAATACACCTCCAGAAAGGTTTCACAATGAAAATCAGCACTATGGATATCCAGGTGACCTAGATTAAAATTTGTTTGGTCATTTTCCAAACTATATAGCTATTACAGAGCATGGATATATAGATTTTGGAGGTAGTTCCACACCTCAAGAAGTTAATCTGCTAGAGAAGATTCAAAAATGGAGGTGTGCATGGTTCGATCAAGGGATAAAATACAAATGAAGGAGTTCAGAATTGGTTGTAGGGAACCTTTTCCATGGGGAGGCCCTTTTCTAAGACATTACAGCCCTCAAGAAAATCTTGACTTCATGGTTGAAATGTTGTCCCAACTTACACAATGGGCTGAGGAGATTGAGGCTTATGAGTTGGATACAAGACAACCTTGTCAATGGGTAAGTTCACTAGCTCCCTGTCCTTCATTTTCTCTTTCTCAAACTTTATCATTTCGGTAGTGTCAAGAGTCAATCCCCTCAATTGCTGCCCCAAGTGTTGATTTCTCTTCTCCATCTCCTAGTTTTCCATCTCATCTCAATTCTTCTACCCTTTTCCCTTCCAAGTAGTCATTCCCTCCTAGTAGACAAGAAGTCCCACTTCCCTCACCACCACAAACAATTACAAAACTAGTAATCTCAACCTACCACTCCTCTTGCTTTCTGCAAGTCCATGTTGGGAAGAGACTCAAGAATCTAGTTAAGGATAATGATAGGAAGAAGCGCCAAAAAGAAAACAAATGATAGACAATCTAAAGAGTCGGGCTACTAAATTTGGTTTTACAAAGATTCCTTTGATTGTTAAGTCAACAAAGGAGGTCAAGGTTGAAGAACTAGTGGTGGCTGAGGCTAAGGATGCAGGAAAAAAGGAACAAAAACAAGAAGAAGAAGACCAGCAGTTTGTTTACTATGAATATAGTGTCCCTAGTGGCACTTTTTCTAAAGAGAATGTTGATCTAATCCAAGCTAAACAACCAGTTAAGGAGGAGGAACAATCAGCTCCAAGTCCCATTGAAGAGGAGCGGATCGGAGAGAACAAATCATGATTGAATCCACTCAATGAAGAAAGCATCATTTGAGGTTGTTTGCTTTCATTTCAAGGGCCTGATTTAAGTAATGAACCCATGATGGAGGAAGATCATACAATTTCTCCAGCTCAAGTGTGGAACAAGCCATAGAAGAATCTTCATTTCTTTCTCCCACTCCATACCCTTTAAGCTCTGATGTTGAAGAAGAGTTTGAGCTTTCAAACTTCATGTTTGAAGAAGAGGGGAACCATGGTGAGAAATTTTCAGATCAAGAGGACACCATGGAGGAGGTTGAGCACATGCAACAGGAAAACAAGGAGGCATATTATCTATCAGACTTGGAGGATTGTTTTGATGGAGAGGAGCCCAAGGAGATCACATCATTTGCTCCTCCATCATCCAAATTCCAAGTGCATGAGCACTCTTTGCCATGGAGGAGAACATTCAATTTCAATAGCCTACACTTCATGATAGCCGTATGAAACCAAGGTTGGAAGATATGAGTCTTCTATGTTCTTCTCAGGAGAAGGAAGAGAAAAGGCAAGAGGATGTCATCATCCCTCTCATACCATCCATCCAAGAAGGTCAACAAGAAGACTTCATTATTAGTTAAAGTTCATAAACATGGGCACACTCAAAGGACCGAGACCATGCCCTATTAGTTACTTGGCTTCATTGTAGCTAAGGGAGGAGCCAAAACAAGTCACGCCCACTTGGGGCATGAGGATGAGTATAAAAGTACTAAGGGTCATCAACAACACCTCTAGAATCCAATTCCAATAAGCTTGAGGAGGTATTTTTGGTTGATGTTGATACCTTGATGATATGGGTGGAGGACCAGCTTATGGTCAGTTTTTCACTCATCCAAGTAGCCATATTCAGTGATAAACCATTTACATGGCTGCCCCTTTTGAGAAAAGGAAGCTACTTCTCCCTACCAGTTGTAGGATTTGTTTGAGTCCCTTTTCTCTCTAGTTAGTAGATCTCACCCCATTTGTCCTTGAAATTATTCGGTTTGTGGGCTCTGTCATATTTTCTATCTCTCAAGTGTTGATGCGTGAAAGTTCTATCCTTCATTGGTTACCATGATCAGTCCTTTCCTTTAGTTGAGGATCATTTCAAATCCAAAATTTGTTTTATGTTCCTCTGTCCATGTGAAAGAATTTGTAACTTGGGCATAAATTGGGTTTTTCCCTTCCTTCCTTTTTTCCACTGATCACGTTTGTTTTTCTTGTCAATTTTGTCCCAATATCTATGGAAATGTGGTCCTTTTATGATTAGATGTGGCTTGGTGGATCACATTTGGGCCTTATATCATTTCTAAATTCTCTATTCCTTAAAGAAAGATTCATTTCAGGTGCAAATGGTGATTTCCTTCATTTTATGTTTTGATGGTGTGTTTTCCCCATCAAATTTATATCTCAGCATTTGTGGAAATATGGCCCTTTCTGATTAGATGTGGCTTGGTAGGGCATTTTGAAACTCTAAGGCCCACTTCAACTCAAATCTTGTCCACGTGGAGGGTCGGTGCTCATCTGAAAATTTTCCTCTTGGTTTGACCTTTGGAGTTGTGCCAGGGAGACATGTGGAGGTTTCACTACCTTTCCCAGACTTAGACATTTTTTCATGCGGCCGGTGTAGCTTTGTCGGACCATGGACACGTGGAGGGCCAACACTCATTTGAGGATCTGCCTTAGGGTCCCACCTTAGTAGTTATACCAAGGGGACACATGGTGAGCCCGCACTTGTTTGGGGTCTCCACTTTTGGGGACCATCTCAAAGTTACACTGGGGAGACACGTGGAGGCTTTCTACTGCTCCTCTCTATACTTAAACTTTTCAAGAAACTTTCTAAGGCCTGGTAAATGTGGAGGGACTGCGATTGTTTGGGGACCTACCTCTAAATTTTATTTTGAAGAAGTGCCAAGAGGACACTTGGAGGTTTCCACTCACTCTGCCCTTTCTTGGACTTTTCAACAGCTGATGAAAATTTCTTGGACCCTAAACACATGGTGCCTTCCAGTGGTCCTTCAAAATTTTCAACAACTTTCTAGACTGAGACACGTGGTGAGCCCATGCTTGTTTGGGGTCTCCGCTTTTGGGCACCATATCAAAGTGTGCACCATGGAGACACGTGGAGGCTTCTTTGGCTCCTTTTATACTGAGACTTTTCAAAGGCCAAAAGGCATTTTCTTGGGCCCAGGGCATGTGGAAGACCCACACTTGTTTGGAAATTTTCCCCTATACTTCTCCTTTGTAGTTTGCCAAGGAAACATGTGGATGACTCTAATCTAAAGTTGAGAAGGGGAAGAATCAATGGTTTTTGTGCATTACATTTGTTTTTCTACCATTTTTGCTCCAAGACTCCTAGAGATGCGAATACACATTTTTTCATCATTTTTGATGAAATTCCTTATCATTTTTGTGAGCAAAGTGCCATTGAATGGATTTAGAACTTAATTTGTGAGTCCAAGGATTTTAAGGTTGATATTTTGAAGTTGGAATTTCTTGGGCACTTCAAAAAAATTGAATTACGAGAGAAGCTTGGATGCGGGAAAAGTTCCAAGAGGAAAGAATGGGAAAAGGATGAAATGATGGAGGTTTACAGTGCGAAAAGGATGAAAAAGGTGTTGCCTCGAGGGTGAAAAGGATTACCTGTCAGATCCAGTTATACAGAGCCACCGAGAAAATGATTAAAATGGGGATTTCTCACATGCATGAATAATAAGAATGATTAAAAGGAATATCAAAAATTTGTGGCATGGCATCCTAGTCATTAGTCGAGGGTCTGAGAAATGTGATCAGTTCATAATTTGTCCACTGGCAACTTTTGGGTATGAATTTGTTAAACGTCACTTTATGAGGAAAATTGGTAACAAGTAAAGGTTCCTCGAATATTCTTCTTTTTTGGGGAAAATTTGGGATGAGTGAGCAAGTGAAATGTATAAATGCAATGAGAATACTCTTTACAAAGGGTGGGGTTGAATTCTTAAGAGAAAATTTGAGAGAGCCCATCTTCCTGAGAGACCAATCGAGAAACATGTTAATTTCTCTATGTTTTATATTTCAATCACGTCAAGTTGGTTGTGAGTGTACACCATTGAAAATCTAAGACTATTCAAAGAAACTTTCCCCTGCTGATGAATCTAATCAATTTGAATTAATCTATGTCAATCTTGGACCAATTTGTGTCTGCTTTATTTTAGAATGTCTGCAAGTAGTTTTCTTATTCCTATTGCAATCTTGTGTTAAAGTCCCTTTGAATCACACAGGATCTCATCCTGTGACAGTTTAGTGGCATTTGTAATTTCATTTCAAGAAGATCCTTCATCCTGTGATGAGATAAACAATTTAAAATCACTTCACTATCATTTGTTGATAAAGATTGTCTGTAAGCCTTTGAGTGTATCTTAGGTGTGAGGAACCAAGGGTCTTTGATGTTTATTGAGTCTTTAGCTCAAGCCTTGTGTTAAATTCTTAGAGATTGTGTGAAACCATGTAAATATGGGCCTCCATTGATGCACACCTTCTGGTTGAAGGAATATTTTAGCTATTCTGAAGCTTTTTGTCATTTAGTATTCCAATTGTTGTGAAGTCTCTCAAAGATCTAGTATAATCAATTTTATCCTACTTAATCTCCCACCAAAATTATTCAAAAACAATGAATCCATCCTAAACTACCCCTTTTTTCCTGTGTGTCCACAAATGTATAAATTCTATTGCCAAAATATGTAGAAGCAATCTAGGATTCCATAATGTCTTAGTAACCTTAGCCATGTTTAGGAAATATCACCATTCTTTAGAAGTGACAACTCGTGAGAGTTAAATTGTGGTGCATTGATCATATTTTCTTAGGGTCTCCTTTCAAATTTTTGCAAAGAAGGATATCTTCATTCTCCTTCACCGACAGAGGTTACAAAATGGGTCCTCTCACCCTGGTCAAAAGGCATGGCCTAAAGTAGTGAGGATAGATCAAATCCTTAATGAAGGTGTTATCATTTTCTCGATGCCCGAGTGATAAAGAGTCAGAAAAATCCCCTCCATAGCTACAAAATGACTCATAATATGATCTGTCTATCTCTCATTTTCCTATTAAATCTTTGATGTTTCTCGGTTTCCAAGGGATAATCAATTTGGATACCAATGCCAGAATGGCACCATTGTCGGGGAGCTAATTTGCAGAATCAGGGATTATTTAAGCTCTGAGATTAATTTGTGCGGAAACAACACCAGAATGGCACATGGCACATTGGGACATGAAGTTGTGTGAAAAGTTTGAACACCATCAATAATGCATATAGACCCTAGTAAATGCTTCTTACAAATTTTAAAGTAAAAATATGTTGTTAAAAATCATCTTGTGTCTAGATTTGTAAGAATCGAGCAAAGTTACAAGTTCTACGTGTAATATTTCTAGTTTTATTGGTTTTTCACTAAGTTTACATCATCAATGTTAAATATGGGTAAAGGAAGGTCAGATATATGAATATTTGCATGAATTTAGTGTTGATAGACATTTGATAGACCAATTTTAGTGCATTTTCACAACTAAGGTGAAAATCCTTAGTGGCGACTCCATATTGAATGAATTTTTGATAAATGTCAGTGTCTTAACCTTTGTCAATTGTAATTTATCACTAATATTTACAAATATGGAAGGAAGAAGATATTTTTTTTCTAGAGACCCTACAGAAAGGTTGTTTCTAGAGCTAGGAAAGATGAATTCAGAAGGAAGAAGAATCTGGAAAGTTGTTGGAGATCAGAAATCAAGAAAGGAGTTATCAATTGTGGAAATTGATCAGCTTGTCATTGAATATTGCCATACTTCCTCAAGTGCTTCTGAATCAGGTAGTCTCTTTGTAAATCTGAATTCTCCAACTGGAGAGGGTCCTTCTTTTGTATTTGAAAAATTTACATCTCATTTGTCCTGTGTTCTCCAAAGCTGATAGGATCTTCCAAGAAACAAGTTTTTAGAGAACATTCATTATGAGAATTGCATTCTTGTGCCCCACAGACCCCTCACTCCTCATCATTTTGTTTCTCTGTAAGATCACCTCCTATAAAAAAAATATGGCCCAGCCCCCACCAGACCTCCATTTGTTGTGAACACTTTTGGTCTATAGATTTATAGAGGTATGGTTGGATATCAAATGTTGTGCCCCAAGATGTTAGAAATAGATTGCCTAAATTTCAAGGAAATAATGCTATTACTGGTGATCAACACTTAAATATTTTTGTCAATATGATGGAAGAATTTGAGATTGAATTTGAGGATGTGTACATAAAGTTGTTTATTCATACTCTAGAGGAGGATGCACGGGACTAGTATAAATATTTTCTAGACAATTCCATTGATTCATGGACAGAGATGAAGAATGCTTTTAGATTGCAGTATGGAGATAAAACAAACCCTAGGTTTCTTTTATCAAAATTTGAAAATATAAAAAATAATCCTAATGAGTCTATTCATGACTTCAATACAAGGTTCAATAAGACCCTAAATAGGCTACTGTGATCCTGAGGCCAAGTGATGTTTCTTGTTTAATAAAATACTTTGATGCTTTTGATAAGAAGGCTACCTATTATTTGAGGGATAAGAACCCAACAACATTGAGGCAGGCCTTCACCATGGCTTTGCAGATTGAAAATAACATCAAAGCAATTGGTAAACCTCCTAAGAGAGAAGGCATCAAGATGATCAATAGAGAAGCCTCAGTCAAGTAAAGTTGTGGATCTGGAGGAGGTTGTGAAAACTTTGGTTGAAGTTATTAAGGAAATATCCTATAAACTGGCCAGAGAAGAGAAGGGGATTGGAAAGGTTCCCAAGGTCATCATAAAGCACATAAGGTCAAGAAATATTTTCCAATCATCCTAGGGTGATCAGAGATCTGATGATAGAGGAAAAGGACTCGTGGGATCAAGAAATAGACAGCCCCAAGCCCATGAGAATAGAATTGTGCCTGATCCTTTGATTGCCAGAGTTGTTGTTATGGAAGAAGCCAATGAAATTGAGTGGTGTGATAGATTTTCTTGCCACATGCCCCATGTGATGAAGAAAAATAAGTTGAGGAAGCTGATGATGACACTGATGATGATGTGTGCATGGTGGGGTGCTCTACAAGCTCACAACAAGGAGAAACTTTGATTGAATTAATTAGTGCAGAACTACTACAGATTTTGGGATTACATCCATTGGGTATTACCCCTTCCTCCCTCTCATACTTTTGAAATAGATATGGTACAAGATTTTGAATTGCCTAGTAATGATTTTGAATACTTAAGGGCATTAATGATTAAAAAGTATGATGGAGGAATCCCTTCTGAGGAGGATAGGTAGTTGTTAATGAATGTTGTAGTTGGCCATGAAAAGGAATATAACACTAGGAGTAAAGTTTCAAAGGGGCAGGGCCTCAGGCCAAACCAAAAACTCTAGTTCTCACCAATATCTCAAAAGAAACTCCTAAGAAAGATACATTTGGAAAAATCCTTGTGTCCCCAAGCAGAACTGGTATCCCTACCCATGCTCAGACCATGAAAAATCCTTTGTTGTCAGATGAGTTTCTTAGTCTTCCTCAAATTTTCCTTTCCCAAATACATTCCTTATGACATTGCCCAAGTCTTGAGTCAGATCAAGATTTTGTTCCAATTGTTGAGCTGCTTAGGATTCCTGAGCACAAGAAAAGGGCCTTTGAGTATTTGGGATTGAAAGAAGAAAAGATTACCCAAGGTAGAAATGTAAACAATGTTGAGACTCCTCCTACCATTTAGAGTTGAAAAAACCCCAAGTCATTGGAAGAACTAGGTGAGCCACCTAAAGTATATTTGGGAACATCCTTGGTTGAGTCCCAACTGAATGTAGATCCATTTTCACTACTATGATTATTAGGGATAGGTTATTTTTACAAATGTATGTTTGATTCTGGAGCATCATGCAATGTTATACCTCTTGAGGTCATGAATGAATTAGATATCAAAGTGACAACACCTTATGGGAAGTGCATGGCTATGGATTCTAGAGAGGTTCAAGTGGTTGGATGTGTTAAGGGTCTGATAGTGTAACTTTTAGCTTACCCAGGAAAGAACTTAAAACTAGATGTTGTTATTTTTGAATTCCCTGCCAAATGGGGAATGTTGTTATCAAGAAAATGGGTTGCTAGTGTGGGTGGTAGTGTGTAAATGGATATGTATTTTCCACTATACCTATTGAGGGAAGCCTTGTAAAGTTGTATGGTGAAAAGAAGATGCTACATCTCATTGAGGATCCCAATAATGCTTCTATGAAGTGTTATACACTGAAATTGATGTAGATAACTTTGTTGGATTTGCTTGATGGTAAAGAGCACAAAATTGATCAATGCAAGTCTCTTAATCAAGTAGGTTCTCCTTGGACTTTGTTGTTTGATGGGGCTTGCTCTAAATTTGGAAATGGTGTTGGTATTGTTCTGATATCTCCAGGCCAGGAAGAGTTTGTTTTCTCTTTTAAACTCAACTTTGAGTGCACTAACAATATTTTTGAATATGAAGCACTATTATTGGGTTTAAGAATTGCTTGGAAATATGGTATTAGAGACATCATTGTTAAAGGAGATTTAGAGCTAATTGTCAAGTAGGTTAGAAAACTATATGCAACAAAAAATTAGAGAATGAAGTAGTATAAGCATGCAGTCTAGGATTTCATTGAAATGTTTGACTCCTTCAACATAATACATCATGATAGGAAGTACAATACTCTAGTAGAAAAATTGGCCGTATTGGGGTCCAGATTTGAAAATTATATTGTATCCCCCTATTGTGAGTATAATATTGAGGTATTGACTAGGCCATCTATTCTGACAATGTTAAACACTTGGAAAGTGTTCAAAGATGATGCCCAGGTGCAAAGGTTTTTACAGAACCAAGGAGAATTTTTGATCAACGTATAGATTGGGAGCCAATGGTTTGTGTGGCTGATGGAAAGGAGACTTTATTTGGAAAAGACATCATTAGTTGAAGACTAATACTATTCCCAGAGGTTTGGTAGCACTTGAATCAAACTTTGATAATGTTGATTGCATTGTCAACAGACACATGTTAGCCTCGAGGGATGTTAAAGAGCATGACGACTTGGGCATGAAGGATAAACCACGTAAGATATGGTTAGGTAGTAATCTGAGAAAGGAAGAAAAGTAGTCATATGTCCAATTGTTGAAGAAATACAGGACTGCTTAGCATGGTCTTATTTTGAACTGAAAGCATACAGAGAGGATCTTTTCCAGCATGAAATTCCCTTAGAAGCTTCTACCAAGATGCCATTTAGGTAGAAATAGAGGCCAATCAATCCACTCCTTTCCCTGAAGATGCAAGAAGAATTGAAAAAATTGAGGGATGGAGGAATCATACAACCCATAAGGTACTCATCATGGGTTACAAACTTGGTACCTATCAGAAAGAAGAATGGAGATATAAGGTTGTGTGTGGACTTTAGAAACTTGAATAGAGCATCAATGAAGGATAACTACCCTCTGCCAAATATGGACAATATGTTACAATTGGTTATTGGTTGGAATTTTATCCACCTTGGATGGTTTTTTTGGATATAACTAGGTAGTTGTGAAGGAATCAAGAGTGAATCAAGACTTCCTTTACCACTCCTTGGGGAACATATGTATATGTCAGAATGCCTTTTAGTCTAATGAATGTTGGAGCCACTTTCAAAAGAGCAATGGATGTAGCTTTTTCTGGCTATATTAATGATTTCATTGTTGTATATCAAGATGATGTGACTATTTTCTCCAGAAAAAGGAGTGACCACCGAAAACACTTAGAAAAAATGTTGTTAAGATGTAGGGAGTATGGTATTTCACTAAATCCAAGAAGTGCCATTTTGGAGTTCAGAAAGAAAAGCTTCTTGGACACATTGTGTCAAAGGAAGGGGTCATGATTGATCTGAAAGGGTAGAAGCCATAAGAAAAGTCCCCATTCCAAGAACCAAGAAGGGAATTCAATCCTTTTTGGGAAGATTAATTTTATTAGGAGATTTATCTCCAACTTTTTCTAAACTAACTATCCCAATCACTAGCATGCTGAAGAAAGACCAAAGTATCAAATGGGAAGAAGCAGCTATTCAAGATTTTGTTGGGATCAAAGAAGCATTAAAGAATGCCCCTATTTTAGCAGCTCTAGATTATAAGAAGGCTTTCCAAATGTTTTCTTTTTCTTTAGAAAGTACTATTGCATCTGTATTGTTGTAGAAGAAGGATGATGAGGGAGCTGAAAGACCAATTGCCTTTTAGTAAGGCATTACAAGGAGATGAGCTAAAGTATACTATCATGGAGAAGTAGGCATTTTCTTTGGTAAAAGCAACAAAGGTCTTCAGGCCATATATTTTGAGTTCCAAAGTCATTGCTTATGTTCCCCACACCATGGTGAAAGATATCCTATCAGAAATGGAGGTTTCAAGAAAAAGATGTTGATGGGTAAAAAAATTGCAAGAGTATGATATGGATATCCAAACAAAAAAATTGGTCAGAGGTTTGGGCCTGGAAAAACTTATGGCAGAGAGAAATCTACAGACAATTGAGGTAAATGAAGTTGAAGAAGAAAGGTTGAATGTCCTTGAAAAATTGATAAATTCTGAATGGTACAAGGACATCATTTTTATCTCAAACATCTACAATGCCCTGAACATTTGAAAGAAGAATAAAAAAGAGCACTTAAGTTAGCTTCCCAAAAATATGTCATTACTGATTTTGGGTTAGCTTGGAAGAAACCTAGGGGAGTTCTCTTAAGATGCATTGCTGAAGATGAAGCCCCTAAGATAATTTTTGATCTCCATGGAGGAGTTTGTGGGGGACATTTTTTTGGAAGAGTCACACTCATAAAATCTTAAGGGATGGTTATTGGTGGCCAACTCTTTTCAAGGATACAACTCTATTGGTAAGAAAATGTGAGAGTTTCCAATGCTTTTTTGGAAGACTGAAAGCTTCAGGCTCCCTTCCTTTGCAGCATGTATCAGTTGAAGCCCCATTTAGGAAATGGGGAATGGATTTCATTGGGAAATTTCTGATCCTTCAAGTTGAGTGCAGGCCATAAGTGGATACTAGTGGCCACAAATTACTTCACCAAGTGGGTGGAGGCAATCCCCACCAAGAAGGAAACTCACCAAATTGTCATGGATTTTGTCTTGAATTATATCATTTTGTAGATTTGGGGTACTACCAAAATAGTTGTTGATAATGCCATGAGCTTTTAAGCTAAACCTTTGGTGGCCATGTGCCATGAATATGGGATCAATTTGACATATGCTTCTAATTATAATCCCCAAGGAAATGGACAAGTAGAGTCAGCAATAAAAATATGTTGAAGATAATTAGAAGAACTTTGGAGTTGAACAAAAGGAAGTGGGGTGTAGTTGAAATTTTTGTTTGGGCTGATCGAATCATTATTAAATGAGCTACTAGAAAAATCCCATTTGAGTTGGTGTATGGAACTCAAGCTCTGTTGCCCCTGCATATGCAATTGTCTTCTTTTCAATTTCTTCAACAACTGGAAGATCAAGAGGTTAGTCCCTATGATGCTCGCATAAATCAAATTGTTGAGTTAGATGAAGAAAGAAGGGCATCCCATCAAAGGCATGTAAAATTTAGAGAGAAATTGAAGAAGTTGTTTGATAAGAAAGTGACTCAAGAGCTTTCAGTGTGGGAGATCTTGTGTTATTATGGGATAGCTAGGCATGAGGATAAGGGAAAACATGGAAAGTTTGATGCATTGTGGATGGGCCCTTATTTAATTGACATTTGAATTGGTGAACATACCTTCTTCTTAAAAGACTTAGATGGGGAATTGCTTGAGTTGCCTATTAATGGCAGGCATTTGAAACATTTCCTTGATTGATTTCTCATAATCAAGGTATACACCATTGTATAGTGTATAGTCTTTTGGTTTCTTTTTGCTTTCATGTTTTTCTATTTTGTTTCATCCTGGTCCTTGGTGGCCATTTTGTTGGTTTCTCGGTTCATCCTTGGGGGAGTTGGTTATTATTGTTCTTCTCTGCAAGCTTGTTCTTTGACTCCATTTCCCAATGGTTTATTTTTGGCACTTGGTCTGCTATTTGTTCTTGTGGCACTCACAGGGAGTGCCCATCCCGAGTCGGAGCCGATGTTGGTGCTCAATTTGATCTCACCCCCGTTTGTCCTTGAAATTCTTTAGTTTGTGGGCTCTGTCATATTTTCTATCTCCCATGTTGATGTGTGAAAGCTTTGTCCTTCATTTGGTTTCCATGATCAGTCCTTTCCTTTGGTGAGGATCATTTTATCCATAATTTGTTTTTCGTTCCTCTGTCCATGTGAAAGAATTTGTAACTTGGGCGTAAACTCGGGTTTTCCCTTCCTTCCATTTTTTCCATAATCACGTTTTGTTTTCCTATCAATTTTGTCCCAATATTTGTGGAAACGTGGTCCTTTTCTGATTGGATGTGGCTCGTGGATCACATTTGGGCCTTATATCATTTCCAAATTCTCTTTCCTTAAAGAAAGATTCATTTTCGAGTGCACAAATGGTGATTTCCCTACATTTTATGGTTTGACAGGTGTGTTTTCCCCATCAAATTTATATCTCAGCATCTATGGAAACGTGGCCCTTTCTGATTGGATGTGGCTCGATGGGAATTTTGAAACTCTAAGGCCCACTTCAACTCAAAGCTTGTCCATGTGGAGGGTCGGTGCTCATATGAAAATTCACCTCTTGGTTTGACCTTTGGAGTTGCGCAGGGAGACACGTGGAGGTTTCATTGCCTTTCCCAGACTTAGACATTTTTTCATGTGGTCGGTGTAGCTTTGTCAGACCATGGACATGTGGAGGGTTGTGCTCATTTGAGGATCCACCTCAGGGTCCCACCTTAGTAGTTGCACCAAGGGGACACGTGGTGAGCCCGTGCTTGTTTGGGGTCTCCACTTTTGGGACCATCTCAAAGTTGCATTAGGGAGACACGTGGAGGCTTCTCGTTGGCTCCTCTCTATACTTAAAATTTTCAAGCAACTTTCTAAGGCCTAGGACACATGGAGGACCACACCTGTTTGGGGACTGCCCCTAAATTTTATTTTGAAGAAGCACCAGGAGGACACTTCGAGGTTTCTGCTCACTCTTCCCTTCTTGGACTTTTCAATAGCCAATGAAAATTTCTCGGACCCTAGACACATGGTGCCTTCCACTGGTCCTTCAAATTTTTCAACAACTCTTCGGATTGAGACACGTGGTGAGCCCATGCTTGTTTGGGGTCTCCACTTTTGGGACCATTCAAAAGGTGCACCATGGAGACACGTGGAGGCTTCCGCTGGCTCCTTTTATATTGAGACTTTTCAAAGGCCAAAAGGTGTTTTTCTTGGGCCCAGGGCACGTGGAAGGCCATGCGCTTGTTTGGAAATTTTCCTGTACTTCTCCTTTGTAGTTGCACCAAGGAAACATGTGGACGACTCTAATCTAAAGTTGAGAAGGGGTAGAATCAATGGTTGTTGTGCATTACATCTATTTTTCTACCATTTTTTCTCCAAGACTCCTGGAGATATGAATATGCATTATTTTCATCATTTTTGATGAAATTCTTTGTCATTTTTTTCTACAAAGTGCCATTGAATGGATTTAGAACTTAATTTGTGAGTCCAAGGATTGTTAAGGTTGATATTTTGAAGTTGGAATTGCTCGGAGCACTTGCAAAAAATGTGAATTACCAAAGAAGCTGGATGCGGGTAGAGTTATAGAGGAAAGAATGGGAAAAGGATGAAATGATGGAGGTTGTAGGCGTAAAGGATGAAAAAGGTGTTGCCTCGAGGGTGAAAAGGATTACTTGTTAGATCCAGCTTTATACAGAGCCTCAGAAAATGATTAAAATGGGGATTTCTGCATGACAGAATAAGAATGATTAAAAGGACTATCAAAAATTTGTGGCATGGCATCCTAGTCATTAGTCGAGGGTCTGAGAAATGTGATCAATTCATGATTTTTCCACCTGGCAGCTTTCGGGTATGAATTTGTTAAATGTCACTTTCTGAGGAAAATTGGTAACAAGAAAAGGTCCTTGAATATTCTTCTTTTTGGGGGAAATTTGGGATGAGTGAGTGAGTGAAATGTATAAATGCAATGAGAATACTCTTGCAAATGGTCGGGGTTGAATTCTTAAGAGAAAATTTGAGAGAGCCCATCTTTGAGAGACCAATCTAAGAAACCTATTAATTTCTATGTTTTAGATTTCAATCACGTCAAGTTGGTTATGAGTGTACAACCATTGACAAGCTCTAAGACTATTCAAAGAAACTTTCCCCTGTTGATGAATCTAATCAATTTCAAATTAATTTGTGTCAATCTTGGACCAATTTGTGTCTACTTTATTTCAGAATGTTTTAAGTAGTTTTTCTTATTCCTATTGCAATCTTGTGTTAAAGTCCCTCGAATCACATAGGATCTCATCCCTATGATAGTTTAGTGGCATTTTCAATTTCATTTCAAGAAGATCCTTCATCTGTGATGAGATAAACAATTTAAAATCACTTCATTGTCATTTGTTGATAAAGATTGTTTGTAAGCCTTTGAGTGTATCTTAGGCATGAGGAACTAGGGGTATTTGATGTTTTATTGAGTCTTTAGCTCGAGCCTTGTGTTAAATTCTTGGAGATTGTGTGAAACCATGTAAATCTGGGCCTCCATTGATGCACACCTTTTGGTTGAAGGAATATTTTAGCTATTCTGAAGCTTTCTGTCATTTAGTATTCCAATTGTTGTGAAGTCTCTCAAAGATATGGTATAATCAATTTTATCATGCTTAATCTCCCACCAAAATTATTCAAAAACAATGAATCCATCCTGAACTACCCCTGTTTTCCCTGTGTGTCCACAAATGTATAAATTCTACTACCAAAATATGTAGAAGCAATCAAGATTCTATAATGTCTTTAGTAACCTTAGCTCTTTCTAGGAAATATCACCATTCTTAAGAAGTGATAACTCGTGAGAGTTAAATTGTGGTGCATTGATCATATTTTCTCGGTGGTCTCCTTTCAAATTTGTGTAAAGAAGGATATCTTATTATCCTTCACTAAAAGAGGTTACAAAATGGGTCTCTCACCTTGGTCGAAAGGCACAATATTCATGACTCCATGCCCAATGGATGCTTCAAGGCTACTATTCCCTTCATCTAGCGATGTAGATTTCCTTGTGAGTCACCAAATTGTTATCCCAATTTTGTCCCCAGATAATTTTTTTCAAACACGACCCCACATAGAAGAAAACTAGAGGGTCGGCTCTATCCTAAGAACTCACATTCAAATCCAATAGAGTCGTGCAATAACGGAACTCTATAATGGAGAAGCAGTGGTCTGTGAAGGATCAAACGACCCCGCAAAGAATAAATCTAAGGGTCACTTCCATCACATGAGCCCACATTTCAAATCTAACAATCAGGTTACAGACGGGCTCAAAAATGGAGAAGTAGGGTCGGCTAAGGAGGCAAATAGTGCCGAAGAAACTAGAGGCTCAAAGGAGAGAAAGTGGGGAAAGGCTCAAAGTCTTCAGGCTTCACAAATGATTCAGAATGAGCCCAAATTGGCTAAGTATGGAGGAGACAGTAGAAGCTACCAAGTGTCCAAATGATGCACCTCCAAAGATTGAATCCAAAATGGAGACTCAAACAAGCACGGGTCTTCCACATGTCTAGGGACCAAAAAGAGAGCGTGCCCAAAATGACTAAGTATAGAGAACTAGTGGAAGCCTCCACATGTCTCGTTGGCACAATTTTGAAAGGAAAGTCTAGAGGCATTCCCCAAATGAGTGCAATCTCACCACATGTCCCAAGTCCAAAAAAGGGACAGATTTAGGGGGATTGAATAGTCAAAACAGAGTCAAAATAGTCCAAAAATTTGGAGCAGGGTTTTAAATAAGCACCAATCCTCCACGTGTCTCAGGGTTAGACTTTTGGGCCCCCATGAAGAAAAAGGACTTAGCCAAAATACAAAGGAACAGAGGAAGTAGCAAAAGGCAACAAGTGTCTCTTTGGCACAACTTCAAAATTTAAATCTAGGAGTAGTCCCCAAACTAGCGTCAGCTCACCACGTGGCCATGTTGAAAAGTCAAAGTGGGAAGGCGGGTCACCGGAGGTAATTTGAACATTTACCCCGAGAAGTCGTAAAGTATAAAAATGAACCACACCTCCGCTAATTCCCAATGATCCATGTGTCAAGCCTTAATTAAATGCGGGAAGGCAGACACGAAGATGGTTTTTTTCCCAAATGGAAAATGCGGGTCGGTGGGCCCGAAGATGACTTTTTACCAAAAGTGAATAGCGCGGCTGCATGGGTAATTTTTAAATTTTGTATTTTTGGTGCCAAAAGGCACAAAGTGAGTTTTGGGCCCACGGACTCATTCTGCTATCTTGTTTTTTCCATTTTTATACTGAGACATTCGACTCAAATAATCAAATGGACATATATTTCAATCCAGTGCTCTAAATTCAACAAATTTTACACCATTGGAAAGGTCTCGACCTCATCTATGCCATGGGAGACTAAAAATTTAATTTTGATGAGGTTAGGTTGGTGAAAATGGGAAAATGTCTTTTAAGTCATTAATTTAAAATCTGATTGCTTCAACTTCCAAATCTGATTTGATTCGATCTGTCATTCTTCCTTCTTCAACACGCTGAATAGACATAAGGAACCAGACTTGGTAGATTGTGGGTGGATTTGCAAAGTGGGAATTGATGGTTGGTAGTTGGATTTTTAAGATTAGAGTTGAGCTTCTCCTCTCTCCCTATGATTTTCATTGTCTATATATTGTAACACTTCTCATTTGAGAAAGGAGACATTCAGGTTTAGGGAAACTCTATCAAATTCATTTTCGACTCCATTTGAGCTATAGTCCTTCTCCTATGCCTAGAGAGATTATTGTTCCTTTGAGCACCACATTAGATTTTTTTGCACCTTACAGAGCAATAACATCTAATTTCATGGCGTCTTTCAACCCTTGGCATTGTTTTGTTGTTTCTATGTGCCTCTCTATCTCGTGTTTGCTCCCTGTGCATGTATTTCATGTTTACAGGTGCAAGACATTGTGCTTCATGGAGTTTCTATGGTGGATCTAGATATAGGTCTATGTCACTTCTATCTAACCTCCCTCAGTCCCCTTTTCCCTATTTCATTCTCCCTCAACAGAGTATCTCGCACTTCCTTTTCTAGTGTATCACCACTTAGTGTAGGATATTTCACCCTCTCTCTTTCTCTCTATCTCCTTGGAACAGTTAGATTAGGATTAGTTATATTTTGCTTACAGTGGAGTAGCTGTGGATGGTATATTAGGAAGCAAGAACTAGATTTTCTCGGAGGTCCATCTCAAGTTTTGCATATCCCACAACTTGGAGAGATGGTCCCATGTTGTGCAATCACACTGAATGCCCCACTCACAACAAGGCCATTCAGGGGTGCTATGATTCGCACTAATAATTTTGACACGCCCGATGGGATAGGTTTGAAGCACCTTACCACTTCATCTTAACAAGTTAATGTGTTCTTATTATGATTCAACATTTTGAGGCACATTCAAAAAGAACATATGATGACTACATCTTGTCAACAAACCATTATCTAAATTTCTAGATCTTTGTTCCATCCATTTTCATTCACTTTCTTCCACATCTTTCATTTTCTTCCATTCCATGAGGTTATGCAATCATGAATTCATTTCCATCTTGGAATTCACACTTCAGTAGCAGAAGTGCTATTCAGATCCATCTCCAGGTTACTTCAATACACCTCCAGAAAGGTTTCACAATGAAAATCCACACTATGGATATCCAGGTGACCCAGATTACAATCAGTTTGGTCATTTTCCAAACTTTACAACTATTACAGAGCATGGATTTACATATTTTGGAGGTAGTTTCACACCTGAAGAAGTTAATCTATTGGAGAAGATTCAAAAAATGAAGGATGACATGGTTCAGTCAAGGACTGCAATACAAATGAAGGTGTTCAAAATTGGTACAGTGAGGGCACTTTTTCCATGGGGAGGCCATTTTCCAATACATTACAGCCCTCAAGAGAAGCTTGACTTCATGGTTGAAATGTTGACCCAACTTGCACAATGGGTTGAGGAGATTAAGGCTTATGAGTTGGATATAAGGCAACCTTGTCAATGGGTAAGTTCACTAGCTCATTGTCCTTCATTTTAGCTTTCTCAAACTTTATCATTTCGACAGTGTCAAGAGTCCTTCCCCTCAATTTCTTCCCCAAGTGTTGATTTCTCTTCTAAGTATCCTAGTCTTCCATATCATCTCAGTTCTTCTACCCTTTTCCCTTCCAAAAGTTATTCCCTCCAAGTAGACAAGAAGTCCCACTTCCCTATCCACCATAAACAATTGCAAAACTATTTGAATATTAACCTACCACTCCTCTTGCTTTCCCAAGTCCATGTTGGGAAGAGACTCAAGAATCCAGAGGTCAAGGAGAGAAAGATAAAGAAGATGAACCCAATAGTAAATTTGGGCTTTCAAAGATTCCCTTGATGGTTAAGCCAACAAAGGATGTCAAGGTTGAAGAACCAGTGGTGGCTGAGGCTAAGGATGCAGCAGAAAAGGAACAAAAATAAGAAGAAGAAGACCAACAGTCTATTTACTCTGAATATAGTGTCCCTAGTGGCACTTTGTCTAAAGAGAATGTTGATCTAATCTAAGTTACACAACCAATTAATGAGGAGGAACAATCAGCTCCAAGTCCCATTGAAGAGGAGCATCTAGGAGAGATTAAATCACAATTTAAGCCACTCAATGAAGAAAGCATCATTGGAGGTTGTTTGATTTCATTTCAAGGGCCTGATTTGATTGATGAACCCATGATGGAGGAAGACCATACAGTTTTAGAGGCTCCAAGTGTGGAGTAGGCCACAAAAGAACCTTCATTTCTTCCTCCCACTTCATACCCTTCAAGATCTAATGTTGAAGAAGAGTTTGAGCTTTAAAACTTCATGTTTGAAGAAGAGGGGAACCATGGTGAGAAAGTTTCAGATCAGGAGGACACCATGGAGGAGGTTGAGCACATGCAACATGACAACAAGGAGGTATATTATCTGTCAGAATTGGAGGATTTTTTTGATGGAGAGGATCCCAAGGAGATCACATCATTCGATCCTCCATCATCCAAATTCCAAGCACATGAGCTTTCTTCCATGGAGGAGAACATTCAAGTGCAACATCCTACACTTCATGGAAGCCCTCTGAAACCAAGGTTGGAAGATATGAATCTTCCATGTTCTTCTCAAGAGAAGGAAGAGAAAAGGAAAGAAAGATCGATTTCATCATCCATCTAGAAAGGTCACAAGAAGACTCCATTCTTGAAGTTAAATTTCAAAATAATGGGCACATTCAAAGGACTAAACCATGCCCTATTAGGTACTTGGATTCATTGGAGCCAAGGGACGAGCCAAAACTAGTCACGCCTACTTCAAAGCATGAGGATGAGTGTCAAAGTACCAAGGGTCATCATCAGCACCTCCAGGAGTCTAATTCAAATCAGCTTGAGAAGGTATTTTTGGTTTATGTTGATACCTTGATGATATGGGTGGAGGAGCTGCTTATGGTCAATTTTTCACTCATGCAAGAAGCCATATTTAGTGAAAAACCATTTACATGGCTATCCATTTTAATAAAAGGAAGCTACTTCTCCCTGCCAATGTAGGATTTGTTTGAGTCCCTTTTCTCTCTAGTTAGTATAGGAGTAGGAGTAGATTTTATTTTTAGTAGAAGAAGTTCTTGTGCACACTCTGCATGTCTCATTTGAGGCATGTATGATTTTTGTCTTTGTACATAAGTTTTGTTCGTATTGATCTAGAGGTATAGAGGCCAAGTACCTTCAGTCTTCAGGACATAGAGACCCATAATTTCTTGTAACAGTTGCTAGTTTCAAATAAACCACAAATATAGAGCAACTAAAATCGGGTCTCGAGGCATTCCATTTTGAGAACAGGCTCAAGGTCGCTAAGTAAGAAGTTGAGCTTACATTGGCTCGTGGGAACAATTTTTCAAAGCTTATATTGGACCAAGATCGGACTATTATTCTTGATTTCATGCCCAAAGGATGCTTCAAGGCTACTGGTCCCTTCATCTAGTAGGAAAATGTCCCTGTGAGTCACCAAATTGTTATCCCAATTTTTCCCTCGAATAAAATTGGTCAAACACGACCCCACACAGAAGAAAACTAGAGGGTCAACTATTTCATGAGAACTCACATTCAAATCTAGAAGAGTCAGGCAACATCGGGACTCTACAATGGAGGAGCAATGTCGTAAAGGATCAAATGACCCCACAAAGAATAAATCTAAGTGTTTCTTCCATCGCACGAGACCACATTTAAAATATAACAATAAGGTTACAGGACGGGATCAAAAATGGAGGAGCAGGGTTGACTAAGGAGGTAATTAGTCCTGAAAAAACTAGAGGCTCAAAGGAGAGAAAGTGGGGAAAGGCTCAAAGTCTTTGAGCTTCACAAATGATTTAGAGTGAGCCCAAATTTCCTAAGTATGGAGGAGACAACAAAAGCTTCCAAGTATTCAAACGTTGTACCTCCAAAGATCAAATCCAAAATGGAGACTCAAACAAGCGTGGGTCTTCCATGTGTCTAGCGACCAAAAATACGGCGGGCCCATAACAATTAGTATAGAGAACCAGCAGAAGCCTCCACGTGTCTCATTGGCAAAATTTTGAAAGGAAATTTGGAGGTAGTCCCTAAATGAGCACGGGCTTGCCACATGTCCCGAGTACAAAAAGAGATAGATACATGGGGGTTGAATAGTCAAAACAGAGGCAGGCTAGTGGAAGGAGCCAAGTGTTAGCTCGATGCTTCTTCAAAAGTAAAATTTGGAGCAGGCTTTCAAACAAGCACCAAGCATCCACGTGTCTAGGGTTATACTTTTGGGCCTCGCTAAGAAAAAGGACATAGCCAAAATACAAAGGAACAAAGCAAGCAGTGGAAGGTGCCACGTGTTTCTTTGGCACACCTTTAAAAGGTAAATCTAGGATTAGTCCCCAAACTAGCACAATGGTTCACCACGTGGCCATGTTGAAAAGTCAAAGTGGGAAGGTGGGTCATTTGGAGGAAATTTTAAATTTTGCCCCAAGAAGGTCTAAAGTATAAAAGTGAGCCGCACCTCCACCGATGCCCAAGGTGGCATGTGGCAAGACTCAATTAAATGCGGGTTGGCGGGCCCAAAGATGGTTTTTTTCCCAAATGGAAAATGCGGGCCGATGGGCCCGAAGATGACTTTTTTCCAAAAGTGAATTGTGGGGCTACGAGGTAATTTTTTCATTTTGTATTTTTGGTGCCAAAAGGCACAAAGTGAGTTTCAGAACTCATGGATCCATTCGCTAACTAGTTTTCACCATTTTTGTATGGACTGACTCAAATATTCAAATGGACATATATTTCAATCCAATGCTCTAAATTCAACAAATTTGGCACTTGTTGGAAATGTCTCAACCTCTTCTATGCCATGGGAGCCTGAAAATTTAATTTTAGTGAGGTTAGGTGGGTGAAAATGAGAAAAATTATTTCAAGCCATAAATGCAGAATCTGATTGCTTCAAGTATTAGATCTGATTTGATTCGATCCATCGTTCTTCCTTCTTGAACATGCCAAACATACATAGGGAACTAGACTTGAAATATTATGGGCAGATTCCCTGTGGGAATTGATGGTTGGTAGTTGTATTTTTAGAACAAAGTCGAGCTTCTCCTCTCTCCCTCTAATTTTTATCGTCTATATATTGTAACACTTCTCATTTGAGAAGGGGGAGACATTCTAGGTGTAGGTAAATTCTATCAAATTCGTATCCAACTCCATTTGTGGAGAGTGTATTTTTTCCTCTGAGCATTGCATGTAATAGTTTGTGCACCTTACTGAGTAATAAAATCTTGTTTCGTGGCATCTTTCAACCCTTGGCATTATTTTGTATTTTCTTTGTGCCTCTCTATCTCCTATTTTCTCCATGTGCATGCATTTCATGTTTGCAGGTGTAGGACATTGTTCTTCATGGAGTTTTTATGGTGGATCTGGATCTGGGTATGTGTCACTTCTATCTGACCTCCCTCAGTCCCCTTTTCCCTATTTCATTCTCCCTCAACAAAGTATCTCACACTTCCTTTTCTAGTGTATCACCACTTAGTGTAGGCTCTTTCACCCTCTCTCTTTCTCTCTATCTCCTTGGAATGGTTAGATTAGGATTATTTAGATTCTTCCTGCATAGGAGTAGCTTGTGGTAGGTAGATTAGGAAGTAAGAACCAACTTTCTTTGGAGGTCCATATCAAGTTTTGCAAGTCCCACAGCTTAAGAGATGGTCCCATGTTGTTCAATCATAGCGAATGCCCCACTCATAACAAGGTCATTCAAGGGTGTTGTGATTCTATACTAAAAATGTCTTGTATCTTCATGAACTAATTTGATGTGTCTTTCAAGTCAATTTTTGAGAAAGAAGATATGTTGATTTTTAGGATAGGTTTGTTGAGAATAAAAGATTGAGTTGGTTGAGGCACAAAATGGATTTTTTTGTTGCTTTATATTAGTTTTAGAGTGAATAGGGATGATTTTTTTTCATATTAAAGGCCTTTTGAGGTCTTGAAAGTGGAAGAAAGGGTGAAAACTAGTTGAGTTTTCAAAACTGGTTTCTAGGCAAAGCATGTTTTAGTGAAGAGGAAAGTAGTTGTGGTTTGAACACATGGATGTTTCAAGAGGTATAAAATGTGTATAAATGATTTACATGTCATGTGGTTTCCATATGGTTGTTGCATGTCATAGTTGAGTTGATCTTAGATGGTATTGAATTCTAAAGGTGAAATTAGGGTAGCAGAGACAATTATTTTGTGAAGGAAATGAGCCTTTTGGATTGTGTTATGAATTAATTGATTGGTCAAAGATAATTAACGACCATGAATTATGTTTTTATGTTATATTGAAAATGTTGGATGAATTTTAGAGCTTTAATAATCATGTTTTTTGTGTTATTGTATTTTTTTCATCTTAGTGATGGGGTTTTGAGCATGTTTTGTGCAAGTTGAGTGGTTTTGGGCATGGATGACCTATATAGGTCACATACATTGAAATTAATTTTTGGAATTTTTATTATAAATTGGTTGAACCAAATCATGAGTACTAACCTCCTTGTGTTAGAAAGAAGAAATTTATATTTAAGTAGTGTTTTGAGTTCATTTGTGAACTAGTCTTGCATGGGTAAAAGTGGGACCCATATGTGAGAGTGTAACAGGTATGGATGCATGATTTGAATGTTGAAAGAGTGTGTTATAGGTTCAATATGTATTGAGAGAATGTGTGAAAGATTTTAATGCTAAGACAAGTTGAGAAAGAAGAAGATAGAGCGATCTAGAGGAATGAGGGTTTGATTTTGATTATGTGAGTTGAATTAGAGATCTCCATCAGTTGTGGCAGAAAAAAATTAGAGATAATCATCATCAAGTGGATGAGTTTTTTCTTTTTCATCTTATAGTTTTGTATCCTCCTTGTGGAGTGAGGTATTCACTAAATTAGGGGTTGGTGCTCCTTATAGGGTTGGTGTTCTAATAAACTAGGGGTTGGTGATCCTTTTGGGGTTGGTGCCTTGCTAAAATTGAAGCATGGATAAATAAAGTTTATGTTTAAGTGGTTTTTCTTCCCCACAAGACTTTCCACTTATATCTTTTGTCTATGTGCTTATTCTCACGTGTTATGGTTATTTTAATGTATTTTGCACACTTAATAAGCTCTCATTGAATGTATATGAATGAATGTATATTATTAGATGATAAAATTAATGGTAAATGAAATAAAAAAACATGTAGGATTGATTCAACCTGCCCTCTTAGTTCGTTGTGCTTCCAAAAACCTTTATAGTTGAGAGATTTCATCCAAGATCAATCTTTCCATTCCAAATCAAATTTAATAAGAAGTTCCTTAGAGATATCTATGTTGATAAAGATCCAAGTATAATTATTATGATAAATAATCAAAGTAGACGGATCCATTGATAATTATTCACCCAATGTATTTCCTATTATCATAAAGCATTCTTTATCCCAGAAATTAAATGGAAGATGTAGTAACCATACCCATATTGGTATAGAGTTGAAAGATTCAATATTGTTATTAAATTTTAGATACCACGGTTTCATTATTAGAAGGTGTTGGTCCCACAACCACACACAATCTTGGAATATCACCTTATTATCATTTAATAAGTCAAAAACATAATAAAGGATCCTTCGCGCAAGGTTAATTTTCCATTTTACCTTTTAATCAAGGGCACCACCAATATGTTATAAGCATTATTTACATTTGAATTAAAATTAAATTTCTAATATATGCATTGACTACACTGTTTCTTATAGGTTCACCATGGATCATGCCAACACCAACACATCAAAAAACAACTATTGAGTGAAGACAAAGTGTGTTTAAACACTAAGGCATGTTTTCCTTAAGCATGTAATTTTCAATTACACACTTAAAGGGTGGGAAAATATAGACAATGATATTTGGTAACTTATCCTTTGAAAATGACAAGTTGTTGTTCCATTGCTTAAAAAAATTCTCACATTCTAATTCTAATTAATACATCTCTTTATCTCTCTCTTGATGTTAAAAGAGGTCCCTGGATCATGACATCAAGACTTGAAACAAATTTATAGTCTAGATTTACTTCATATTCTCTTCATTAAACATTACTCAAAAGGGAAAATGAGACTTAATTCACATTTGTGTAATAACTATATCATGGACATAATTCAAGGAAGAAAGATATAGTGATAGGGAATACATATATAAAATAAAGTAGGAATAATTACTACTAAATTACAACATATATATATATATATATATATATATATATATGTATGTATATATATATGTATGTATGTATGTATGTATGTATGTATGTATGTATGTATGTATGTATGTATGTATGTATGTATGTATGTATGTATGTATGTGTGTGTGTGTGTACATACATACATACACATACATACATACATACATACATACATACATACATACATACATACATACATACATACATACATACATACATACATACATACATATATATATATATATATATATATATATATATATATATATATATACTTTTAGAAAGAAACTTAAAGGAATCAAAATGAAATTCAATTAGGAGTAAAAGATCAACCTTTTATGAAGTGCGCTTACATAGTTTTATAAAAAATAGGTGAATATTGAGCTACCTTCTTCTTGCTTTCATACAAAATAGGATCTTCACATTCTCTATCTATCCTAAGATTGCATTATATCTTTTATACTTTGTCTTCTTTATATTATGCATATACATTAGGATTGTGTAATCCTACAAAATATGTTCATGTCAAATTTTTAATCCCTTTTACACACCCAATGCTTTTGTGGACTTAAATATTTGTATCATAAGGTTAAATTTCCACTCTAACTTTTAATAAAGGGCACCACTAATAAGTTACAATCATTGTTTACATTTAAATTTCAATTCAATTTCTTTTGTATAAATTGACTATACTTTGTGTTATAGATCTCACCATGGGACATGCCAACACCAACACATCAAAAGACAACTATTGAGTAAAGAAAAAGTGTGTTTACACACTAAGGTGTGTTTTCCTTTAAGAATGAAATTTTCAATTAGACACTTAAAGGGTGGGAAAATGTAGACATTGATATTTGGTAACTTATCCTTTGATAATGAAGAGGCGTTGTTCCCTTGTTAAAAAAATTCTCGCATTCTAAGTCCAATAAACACATTTCTTTATCTCTCTCTTGATGTTATAAGAATTCCTTGGATCATACATCGATACTTGCAAAATGTTATAGTATAGATTATATTAACATTCTTTTCATTAAACATTACTCAAAAGGGAAGACAAGAATTAATTCAAAGTTGCATAATAACTATATCATGGACATAATTCAAGGAAGAAATAGATATTGATAGGGAATATGTATATAAAATAATGTGGGAATACTTATTACTAAAATAGAACACATACCTACTTTTTTGAAGAAACTTAAATTAATCAAGTTGAAATTCAATTAGGAGAAAATATCAACCTTCTATGTAGTGTGCTTACATAGTTTTATTACAAAAGAGGTGAATATTGAGCTATTAGCCCCTTCTTCTCTCTTTCATACAAAAAGGATCTTCACATTCTCTATCTATCATAAGATTGAATTATATCTTCTATAATTTGTCTTATTTAGATTATGCATATACATTAGGATTGTACAATCATACAAATATATTCATGTCAACTTTATTATCCCTTGTACACACCTAATACTTTTTGCAGACTTAACTAGTTGTATCGTCTTAAGACAAAAGATGTTTTGATGATCTAGGGGTTACTTGTGCTACTCTTTCGAGTTGTGTTGAATATTGATTGTGTTATGCATTATGATACTCTGTTTAGATTCAACATACAAGATATATTTTACCATTTTTCATCCTCTCGCACTCAACTTAATTACCCTTTCATGTTTTCAATTACGTATAATTTTTAACACACCACATTTTTTCTTTTTTTAATCAGTGAAAAATCCCTCATAGAACATCTTTATGGGTTTTCTATCTACGTGGGCTTGCTTACTAATATCAAAGAAAATTTGTGCAATTATATTTCAATTTTTTATTACCTACTAAAAAATTTTGTTGCTCTTGTTTCTTATGGTTGTTAGTCGAGTTGCTTGACTTGGGTTAGCTAAACGATTAGAGTGAAAGGTCAAGATGATAATATTTGCATTACATTGATTCTGCGGAGTAAGATATGTGGTAGGACATATTGTGGAGTATTCTTCATTTTCTTTTCGGAGATGAGGAATTCTTCCAATTTTTCTTATACACATTCCGGTTTGCAAGTGATTCATTCAATATACAAAATTATATCTTTAATTTTGATAACACTTACATAAATTAATATGATCCATCCTATTTAGCATTATCCACATATTTCCCATGAATATTGATGGCATTCTATATTTCCTAGATAAGTACTTCTAGTCGATCCTAAGTTCTTTTTACTTATATGTCGATAAATGTATTACATAGTGTATTGCACTCTCATTTTCATAGTTTGTCACGGACATCATCTCTAGCCTATAGGGATGTTTATAAATCCTTCTTGATTTCTTCATCATCTATCCTTATCAACATTTGGGCTTACATTTATTCCCCAATATTTATATCATTCTTATTTTTTCCCATGATATTTTGTAATTGAGTATTCCAATCTAGGAGCTCAAAAGTGAGTTTTTAGCTTATGCTTCATCCTAATGGAGCATTTTTGTATTCATACAAAATCAAGGCTATATCCTTGACTTCCTTCTTGGATTAGGATATTTGTTCTTTGATTTCCTTCATGGTCTAATTTTCCTTCTAATTGTCTACTAGTTTACCTACCAAAGTAGTTAACTACACTTTTTACTCATTACTTGTTTACTTATGGTGTTGGTGACAAGTTACGGATAGTTTTCTTCAATTTGAGATTTTATATTGCACGGTTCCTACTCCAGAGGTTTTTTTTTCTATGTTAGTACATCTACCTCGATGTTTTATTATAGTGTGTGCACACCTTCAATCATGTATGAAATGGTAACTTCTCCAAATCCACCTTAATTTTTCTAACTAATACTTGGGAGTTTATAGCTTGCACACTTGTTTGGGTGATCGGGGGCTCTAGAATGAACATAAGATGAAGAGTGGGGAAAATAACACTTTTTGTGCATATTTGATTACAATGGCCACCAAAATGTTTGTGTCCCCTTCCATGGTTTCTTATATTGGTGGTTACTCTAAACTTGAGGCTCTAATCTTTATGGAATTATATTTTAGTTTTGGGAGAAATTGTGCCGTGCCCGATTGTGTAGGGAGAGTTATTGTGGTTTACATAATGGATTTTTCTTGTTCTCATTCTACTTTCACTTTTCCTTCTCTACTTTTTTCATTTATTTTAATGGTTCCTACTTCTTAAAAATCTGATTTGTTGCCTCTACTTTTGTAGTTACTTTCTTAGTGTGTTGTACAACCTTGGCCTTTTCTCTTAATCCTTTTATTTTTGCCATTTTCTTCTTTTACCTTCTTTTTTTCCTATTATTTCTTCATCTTCTCTTCCTTTTATTTTTGTTCTCTTCCTCCTTAACATGTTCCTATTTATTTACTTTTTCTACTTCCTCTACCTTGGCCTTTGTATTTTTTTCTTATTTTTATTTATCTTCTTGCTTCTTTCTCTAATATTCTTATTGGTGCTTATTTTCTACCATAGTTTTCTTAGCTTCAAGTTTCCCAGTTGTTTTTTTTTCAAAATCTTTCTCTTTCTAATTTTTTTCTTATTCCTCATGTTGGAGTGTTTAGATATTACAAAGATAGAGGATGAGAATTTTTACTCACCATTTATTACATTGCATATTTTGGGACTATCAAATTCACCCTATTATGGTCTTGGATTCCTCCCTCTTTTTGCACTTGCTCTTCTATTTCTTGTTTGGATTTCCTCTCAACTTGCTACATAATAACTTGTTTATATATATATATATATATATATATATATATATATACATATATATATTCTGATTTTAATGAGGTAATATTTTGCATACTAACTCCCCAACACATAAGTGTTATATCTACTTGTAATTTTGATATGTGCACTAGCTTGTATGGGATTGTATTTGTCCTTATTTTCTTGAGAGGTGTCACCAATATTTATTCTTAAAGATATTATAATTCAATACTTTGAAAATATGGTTTGGATTTAGGATTGAATCCTGCATCATTGAGTCCCTTGGTGATGTTTTTAATCAGTTGGTCTCATGTGACATTCTCCTTACCTATGTTGATCATGAGAGAGCACAACATGAGTGGAAGTTAAACTAGATCCGTAAGATTTAATTTTTTAGTTAGATATTTCACTCTTCGTATTGTTTTTGAAGTGAACCTCACTCTCTATCTATCTCTTATGGAAGATACATCTTGGTTTTAATGTCTTCAAGTATCATTATGCACAATTTATTTTTGTCCACTTTCATATTGTCAAAATCCAAGTCAATGAACCAACTAGATAATTTGGGGTCTATTTTAACTTTTGGTTAGGATTTCATTTTTTGTGTAGTGGACTTTTGGTTTCCCTTATATTTTCATTGCGGGTTGATCTTCATCCTCAAGTTGCATAGTTTATCTAGTTTTTAGTTCTCTTGTGATAGGTTATGTTAGCCTTTCGAAGTGTACAATGGTTGTAGATTTGTTGTTATCATATCATGTTACATGTTTAACTTTTCTTGCATTATATCCATATTGATTAAGAGTGGGAGTGTCTTTGGATGTTTGGTGTTAGCTATTTCATATCGCAATATGACCTCATTATATAAAAATTTATTTTAGCATACAATATTATGTATACATGTAATTCCTTCAATATGAGGGGGTTTGTGTTAAGTGTCTCTCTTATGGTATTGAGATAGTCTCCAATATTTTAAGTTTCTTCATATTTGGTATACAATTTGGATAGAATGTATTGTGAAAACTACTAATGCAGTCAATATATATATTTGACTTTGATTATGCCTTGTGGAGATCACTAATGTGTAAATCATAACAACCTTATCAACCATTATTATATAAAAAACTTTTCAAACAACTTGATTACCTCTTATACATTTTTTTAGCTCTTAAGCTAAGAATTCGGCCTACTTGAACTCGTTTCCATCCTCCCACATTTTCATAATGATATCCACTACATCGAGGGATGTTTTTGCTTCCATATGTAGTTTTAAGTATCTTTCTACTACAATTTCTAACAAAAATTACACCTATTGATTTTTAATAGATCTTAAAGGGATTCCCCTTCCCTTGCGTAGATGACCATACATTATCACGGTAGATTGTTTCATCAGTAGTTGACTACTTTTGAATACAATCATAGATATACTTTGTTGGGCAATGTAGTAGCTCGACCAATAGTAGCTTCATTTTTGTGACTCCATCATGCATAATAAACCAAATGGCATAATTTTAATATCAAATCATGATCATTTGCATGAGTTATGGGTATTCTCCCAAATATGGAAATATCACAAGCCTATCAACAATCATTCCTTGTAATGGATCATTTCCTACTATTTTTCCTTCTACGGATTTGGTCTAGATTGTGGGACTCTCTGCACCCCAAGATTTCTATGCCCTCTCCAATAACATGTGGTGTGGTGGGTCACTCTATTTTGTCTATTTAATAATTGCAAAGATCCCCATGTCTTTATTCTCTCAATCACTTAGAGGAAAGAATGTGATGCCTTTCTCCTCCATCGTTCCTTGAACCTTAGGTCTAATGGGTTGGGTGAATGGATTTTCCATTTTCATCTCAGTTCTTTCCTTTATAATTAGATATATGGATTTAAATTTCATATAGGTTTCGTACTTCTCAATTTTCTTGTCTAGTTCTTGTTAGTTTCAATTTGAGCACATTACATTTAACACTTTCTCCATTTTATCACCTCCTTATATCCTTTCTATATGTGATGTGGTTTTTTAGATTTGTTTATCCTTTCATCTACCACCTTAATGACTTTTATTCATTGGATATTTGGATTGAAGTTTTGTTGACTTGTCTCTTTAGTTTACTTTGCACAAAATCTTATTAGCTTGATGTGTTGGCTATACAAATCAATGAGCTAGTAACTTTCCATCTTTTCAAATTTATGAATTTATTTTTTTCCTAATATACTTTCTTGTTTACTATGCAATTTTATTGAAATTATTCATTTTCATCTATCTCTTATTAATTTGGTTCCCATATTATTGTTTTATTTATTTGAAAGGTTATCTCTTGAATCTTAGCTAATGTACATACATTAGAACACAAACTGATCAAATACCATAAATTATATCTACCATACTTGCATAAATTTAAAAATTTCTACTCTAACTTGTGTGTCAAACAAACTTATTCTCACTTTTTTGTCATTCCACATTCATCCATTATAGGCCCTACATCCATTGATTTTATAGGTAACAAGTTCCCTATACATCTCACTATACAATTGTATTATGTTTTGTGATGTTATGAATGATATAAGGGCCTTTCCACCTAATGTGATAGTGTCATGGGTAATATTTAAAACTACTTTCATATATTGGTACCATATATTCCATTCATAGTTATTTACGGTGAAGATTTTTTCATGCCAATCTTTCTAGATCTATTTATGTGCCTTATGATTCCATTGCGTAGTTTCCTTGTTTTCTTCCATTTTTAATCCATAAGGTTATTTTCTATGGACTCTTTGTCTCCTAACAATGCATGGGCTTGGTACAATGTATTCCATTGGAATTATTACTTCTATTATATATACCAATTGAAATGGGTTCTTCCTTAAACTCCTCTTATAGTTTGATATATATGCCTAAGTCTGCAAGAATCTATCTTCTTAAGAATCTCTTTTAACATTGCAAATCTCTATAAACACTCCCACTAATACTTTGTTAGTATCATTCACTTGTCCATTTTATTGATGGTAATATGTTATTTTTGCTGATGTGAAATCATAAAATATTCTATAAAGATTTTGATTATGTTAGTTAAGAAGTGTGTTCCCTATTGTTGACTAATTTTTGATGAGTCCATAAATTCACTCATCATAGCATCCATATAACTATAATTTTTACTCCTAAAAATGTTAATCTATGCATGGGAATGTTTTAAATAGTTATATCTAAAGTATAAAGTGATGCATTTCCCTTATTTTGTCTTATGCAAACTAATGACCAATGGAACTTTCACTAACTACTTTGTAGAGTGATTAGAGACATATGTAGGTTGATGATGTGTTTTTTTGCCACTTTTAGCAATTGCGATCAAGGAGACCGATTCAGTAGCCATTAAGATTTTTGGAGGATTAACCCACAACCATCTACAAACGAGGACCCATGTTTCTAGCAGTATTATAGGGTGTCATGGAACTTTTATGAAGTTTTTATTGGTTAAATCTATTGCCTATATTTGTGGCATGCATTGTAATCAATTGTGTCTATAAGACACCTCCTTTGAACTATTTTCTTAGTTTTTAGCAATTTTATTACCAGTATTGCAATAGTTGATAAAAGAAGTTATTTTCAGTTGAACTCTGGAGTATGTGAAGAACTTATTTTGATCAATATAATACATGTTGTTTTGAGTATACGTTTGTGTTGAGATCCTCAATCCCAAAGTAGAGCAAGGGCCCACTCAAATGAGGAGATTGGAGGATTGGTATTTTATGCAAGATCTTTATATTTTCTTAGTTTCAATTTTAGTATCTTGGTTTGATAATTATCTGAATGCAATCTTATATTTCTTTGTTTCAACATATTTCCTTTACTATTATTTAATTTAAGCAAGTATTTCATTTCAAGAAAACATTTCCTTTAACAAGAATTTTATTTAGTAACTCTATTTCAGTAGCGTAGATGCATTTGATATATTATTATTTACATTTGGTAGTTTAAATATTTTAGTAGTTTAGACCTATACTTGCTTTCAATAGTTTTTAGTGAGAACAAGGAAATTGATACTAAAAAAAAACCCCAAAAAATAACCACCATAATATTGAGTTATATATCCACTTCTCTGCATACAACCTTGAACACAACCCTGGTTTATAATGACATAAATGTTTGAACAAGTTAATTAAATGATTGGAAGTTACAACCACCCATGATTTTTAGTGCTATTATAATGGAAACACTAAGTAAAACACACCATTTTATTCACATTCCATGTTATGGGTGTTAGTGAAGTTGAGTTATGCAACCAGTAGAGACCCTAAGCCTTTCCTTCATAATAAATATTGATGCACAAGCCACGGGAATTCAAGGAGATTTATACCTTGCAACACTCAAAGAATATCCCCAATTAGAGCACATGTAGTAAACATTGATAACACTACTCTTGAAAGTGATATTGAATCTAATACCATGCCTATGAGTGATACTGAATAGTTTACATCATCTTAATTAGAACTGAGTAGCTTTCAAAAATGGGAGATAATGGAAACAATGATGATAGACCCTTAGGTATAACCTTTACCTACCCATTGTCTTAAATGAGGATGAGGAAGAACCTATGAAAAACATTTCCCCATCCATTTTTCCTATCTTTCAAGGAATGTCCACAAAATATCCAGACCAATTCTTGTTTGAATTCAAAGTCTCTGTCAAACATATGACTACAAAATAGATAACCAGAAACTTAATATTTTTCCTTCCACCCTCAAGGAATCTACCATGAGGTGGTTTATGGGATTTCCCTCTAACTCCATTAATTCATGGGAACATATGGATACTTTCTTTTTGGAAAAATACCAAGACTATTACAGGGGATGAGATAGGAGGGAAGAGTTATTTTAGATAAAGTAAAAGGAAGATGAAAATATAGAAGATTATTTGGATAGATTTATTTTTGTCCATAGGAGAAGTGGTTATGAGTTGAATGCAGAAATAAACAAGACATTCTTCCTTAAATGAATTGATGATGAAATTAAATAATCCCTCCATCTCATGAGAGGAGGTGATGTACACAAACTCTCTATGGCACAGATTACTAAGTTATGTAGGAGTTACTCAAGAACAATGGGGGGGGATTAAAATAAGGAAAACATCCAAACATGCCATTGGTACCTCAAAACTCTAGAAGATATGGCCAATATGAAAACATACATCTTTACATAGTTAACTTTAACCATGGATGGTCTCAAAACTAAGAACATTGTTACAAAATAGCCTTTAGATATATACTACCCCAGATGAAAGAAAAGACATCCTTTGAAATAATGTCATTTATAGATCACAAAAATGTGTCTGATCTGTGGTGTCTCTAACCATGACACCAACCATTGTACTCTCTTGTCTAAAATAAAAGAGAGATTGAATTTCATGACTCAAATGAATTGAGAATTATACTTCATTTAACTATCAAATAATCAGTCTATTTATGCCCATATCCCTTCTCATAACCCTTGGATGATGTCATGGACCAATCAGACTCCTCCACCAACTTGGGGATAACCTGATTAGACACCGCTAAACTAGATGACTGACCAAAATCCAAAACCATGGATGCCTCCATACAATTAGCAAGGTTGGACACCACCATCTAATGCACACCCATGGCCAATACAAAAATGGTCACCCCATAAGAACTATAATAATCCAAAGAGGTTTACACAATAACAACAAGCTTTAATGCCTCCACCACAACAAAATTACCAAGCAAGGACAAGTAACACAAACTCAAATTCTAGACCATCTTGTCTCAAACCCCAAAAATCAACAAACAACTTCAATTAATGAAGCAAGATAGGGTGAGACAATGCAGTTAATGTCATTAATAACTTACACCTGAGATCTATAAAAATAGTGAACAATCCTCTAATAGTTATTACTGAAGTTCCTAAGGAAAGTGAGAGAACTAAACAGTTCCACAAACACAAGAAACTAGGGATGACTAAGAGAAAGAAAAGAATGTGCATGCAACTCCTTTCCTAGAGAGATTAAAAGAAATGTAGAATGGGGAAGAGACAACACTAGTTCAGGAGCTGAAAAAGTTGAATATTGAGGTCCCACTCTTAAGAGAAATAAGGGACATTCCTAAATTAAACCAAACCATTAGGAACCATTACATAAAGACACCAGGAAGGAAGAAGAAATACCCAAAAATAGTCAAAGTAGAAGGAAATCTAGTTGACCTTGTAGCTGGAAAACTTCTTTCACCAAAATATGGGGACCCTAGGAGTCCAATCATTACTATTTTTGTAAATGGTCAATCAATATATAACGTTGTAGAGGATCTTGGTGTTTCCATTGATTTCATAACAACATATACATTTAATTTTTTGTCCTTGACAAGATTACAACCAACCAATATTGTCCTCTAGTTAGCAGATCAATCTATTGTTGTACCAGATGGAATAATTGAGGACGTTATGGTTACGGTTAAATATTTGGAGTATCCGGTATATTTTATGGTATTATAGCCTAAAGCTCAAAAGATGGGATATCTAGTCATCTTAGGAAGATCATGGCTAGCTACTATTGTTGCCTAAATTAACGTAGGTCGGGAAAATGACTATTTCAAATGGGAAAAAAGAAAAGAATATTTATCTTTATCCTCCTGTCGAGCCATATGTGGATGTTTTCAAACGTGTTTGGGTATATTTTTCAGATACTAACAACATGAGTTCCTTTTATCTGGCCACCATTGCAGTAAAAAATCATATGGAATAAATTGTCGATACATACCCAATGCTTGATGAAGATGATATTGTGAAACCTAAAATACAGAAACCAAAACTATGGCTACGGAAATGACTAATTTGAACTTGGAAGAGAATGTCACCTTGGTAAGTGGTATTTCTATAAATGGTTGTGAAGAGACCTATGATTACCATGAAGGCCACACATCCACTAATTTTCATTTTCCTTTAACCAAGATTGTATCCCTTGAAAACATGACTATTTTTCACATGCTACAGCCTCATGTTTTTCCCTTGAACACTTTGATTGCTGAGACATAACTTGCTATTTTTAAAGACACTAAATAAGTAACTATTGTGGTAGGAAAATAATTTACCATTATTACTAAATTATAAGATAGCCAAGAGACTAGGATCATAGAAATCTTGAGAAATCATTCATAGGATTTTGCATGGGATTATACTGATATGAAGGGAATCATCCAAACATCTTGCACTCATCATATTTACACTGAGGATGTCAAACCAGTTAGACAACCACAATGAAGGATTAATCCAACACTAAGAGACATTGTCAAAAATGAAATAGAGAAACTGTTGAGGGTAGGATTCATCTATCCAATATCTGATAGTCAGTGGGTATCACCGCTTGTTATAGTTCCTAATAAAAATGGTAAGTGGAGAATCTGTATAGATTACAGTGAGCTTAATAAGGCCACCAAGAAAGATTAATTTCCCTTTCCCTTTATAGATTAGGTTTTAGAAAATTTGGCAGGTAAGAAATACTTATACTTCTTAGATGGATTTAGCGGATATAACCAAATTAGTATAACACATGTTGAAAGATAAGACCACCTTCACTTGTCCCTGGGTACATTTGCATATAGAGTTATACCATTTGGACTTTGTAATGCACCTGCCACCTTTTAGAGAGTAGTTTTAGCTATTTTTATAGACCTCACCAATGACTATGTTGAAGTTTATATGGATGATTTTACTATCCATGGGTCTAATTTTGAAGAATATTTTAAAGAATCTTAAAAAAGTGTTAACCAGATGTGAGCAACACCAACTCTCCTTAAGTCATGAAAAATGCTTGATAATGGTTGATCAAGGAGTTTTCTTGGGTCATCATATCTCTGTTAAGGGTATCCAAGTTGATCCTAAAAAATATAATTCATTACTAAGTTGCCCACACCAACAAATCAAATAGACATCAAAAGTTTCCTTGGACATGCAAGTTATTACAGATGGTTCATAAAATATTTTAGTAAGATTGTTGCACCAATGTTCTCTCTACTAGCAAAAGATTATGTTTTTGAATGGAATCCTCAATGTCAACAATCTTTTGAAGTTATAAAGGATAAATTGACCACTTCCCCAGTCTTGAGAGGACCCAATTAGGGTCATCCTTTTCATATTCACACTGATGCTTCCAACACAAAAATGGGAGTTTTTCTTGGACATAAATATGAGAAAGACCAAATATATGCCATCTATTTTATCAGCAAAAACTTGACCCCCACAGAGAGAAACTACACCACTACAAAAAAATTAATATCTAGTCTTTGTTTACTCTCGAACAAATTTAGACACTACATTACTGGATATAAAATCTTTTTGTATACAAACCATTCAGCCATAAGATATTTAATGAACAAACCAATAGTAGGGGGCATAATTATTAGGTGGTTACTTCTTTTGCAAGAATTTAACTTGACCATTATTGATAAGCCTAGAAAGGATAATGTTTTTGTTGACTTCCTTTCAAGATTGAATGTTTCAAGAGAAGAGGAGGTAGTTCAAGATCACTTCTGGATGAGCACTTGTTTGAAATCTTAGCACACCCTCCATTGTTTGTTAATATTATCAATTATTTAACTAAAGAGAATGTTCTATCTTACTTTACTAGTAAAGAACATAAAATATTAATAAAAATAGTGCTACATATAAGTGGTGTAATGGAATTTTGTTTAAATGTTGTCTTGACATGATTCTTCGTAGGTGTGTTTGAGAAGATGAAGTATATGACATACTAAGAGCATGCCATGATGAACTTGGAGGAGGACATTACTTAGTAAAGAGGAAAATTCATAAGGTCCTTAGAGCTAGGTACTACTGGCCCTCTCTCCAAAAAGCTGTCAAGAAATATGTATGGAAATGTGATGCATGTCAATGAATGGGGAAGCCTACTCTATCTTTTGAAATTCCCCTCAATCCTTAGTTGGTCTTAGGGCCATTTGAGAAGTGGGGATTGATTTCATTGGACCTATAGACCCCCCATCCTATGGAAAAGAGTACCTACTGGTGTGCACCGACTATGTTACAAAATGGGTTGAGGTTCAAGCACTGACATCTACCAATGAGGATGTTGTAGCTGACTTTTTGTACCACAAGATCATGCTAAGGTTTGGAGCTCCCAGAGCTATAGTATTTGATCAAGGACCTCAGTTCATGTCCAACATGATTGAGGCATTTTTAAATATTTACCAAATCAAGCATAAGAAATCATCACCATACCACCCCCAATCCAATGGGCAGGTGGAAGTCACAAACAGATAACTAGAAAACATCTTAACTAAAGTTGTTAATGTAGATAGAAATAATTGGGTGCCAAGAATTTTGAAGCATTCTGGGCATAAAACACAACTTGGAAAACCACCACTGGTTTCTCCCCATATGAACTAGTATATGGGAAGAATCCATTGCTTCCCAGTAGAATTTGAGCTACAGACTTGGAGGATAGCATTGAAGATAGGAACTGATTTGGATGAATCTCAACAAGATAGATTGATGCAGTTGAATGAACTAGATAAACTACGGATGTAAGAAAAAAACAAACTAAGATCCTTCAACATCAGAGGAATGGTTGGCATGAATATCATATCAGGACTAAGAGATTCAAATAAGGAGATTGAGCCTTACTATTTGACTCAAAATGCCAGCAATTCAAAACAAAATCGAGAAAAAGATGGCTCGGTCCATACCAAATTGAAAAAATATGTGATGATGGATCTATGAGACTATTGCCAATTGATGGTGACAGAAGAACTTTGTTAGTGAATGACCATAGACTGAGGTTGTATCGAAACCTTAGGATAAATAAACCTTCACTAAGGACATATAGTTGTTCCAGAATTTGATTTAGTGGAAGATTTCAACTCTTCCAGCCATGAGTAGTTTTTAGGAATCTACAAATAAAGGAAGAAGACCATAGTTCTTATTATCATCCTCTTCCCCCTATATCTAAAAAATACAAAAATATGTTTTTTTTCATGCATGTAAATAAAGGTTAGAGATGTAATTTATCAACATGTGTATTAACCATGATTGCTTTTCCAATGTAGGAGGTGGAGTGCCAACGGTCAGAAGTACGTTGAGCTAGTAAGGTGATGTGTACTTACTTTTTGCTATAGATATTAACTATGTTGAACTTCCCAATGCATTTATTAAAACTATAAAACCAAATACAATAGAGTAATTGGAGAGATAAGGGGTAATGATGGTGAGTAAAGGCATGTTGTCACTCTTTTTAGGAATGACATATGACACGAGTGATAAGGATGATAGTATAGGGTCCATGAAAAGAAATTAAAGGCTTTACACCTCAAAAGTATCATCTGTCTATTTCGCCAACATTTTATGCCAACTTGATGCCATTATAAACTCATGAGTAGTTAAAATTTAAGCTACTGACATTACATACAACTACTTTGTCTCTCTCATGAAACCATTTCCATTGTTCTAAAAAATACCCCCTCATTGCCTTTTTTATTTCTATTGCAAACTAGTCTATATTATGGGGAAGAAGAAGAAGTTCAAGTCAAAGTCTGCGGAGCCATTGCTAAAGAATGTTTTTATTTCTCAGGTATTCCGTGATGCAAGATAGTTAGATTTTATTCACAAATTTGAGGGGTTTGATGAGGATTTAATTGAAGAATTTCTGTCAAATTTTGAGGCAATTTATTCTAGAATAGGAGGGAAAATAATCAAAGTAGACAACCACAATTTTAGCACAATATCTAGTCTTCTAGATTTTGGGCTTGAGGTTGTGACTAAACCCCCTTAAAGACTTAATATCTCTTTTTCATGAAGAAGGGGAAAATATTCCTGAGATAATCATTAGTCCCCAGGGAATTTAGACTGGTATTAAGAGGGAGAGCTTGTCAATCCATTGGAGGGAGGTTGCTTCCTGGGTGAATAGATACTTTATTTGTGATGGGAAATCATCATTATTAGGGGGTGATACACTAAAAATTCTCACCCATTTGAATAAAGACAGGGAAAATCCTAAAGTTAAGGTGAATCTTCCTGAATACCTCATAGATGATGTCATAAAGGTTGGATAAAAGTATAAGAGTGGGGGTGGTGATATTGTAATTAAGAACCCAGTGCTCATTTAGTTGATTTGTGCACACCAGGATTCTAGGAAACCCAAGAGAAAAATGGAAAATGCTACTACAGGGAGTGTTCCAAGAAAAATAGGTTTAGTTGGGCTTCTACTCTAATTTCTCTTGAACTAGGCCATAGCTTGATACCTAAGCTTCAATTTGTTCCTCATCCTACCCCTATGTTTATAGAAGATCCTGTAAATGAAACAAAGAAGTCCTCTTAGTTTCTATCCTTGAAAAAAATACTACCATGTCAACCCCTACTCCGAGTTCATTGAGAAAAAGAAGGTCTGGTCCCATAAATAAAGATGAAGTTTCTCATCCTACATTTTCTGATGAAGGTGCAACCCAGATTTTTGAATAGTTTGCTAGAACTAAGACTTCCTCTTCTATAGTATAACAGTCATGAGATTTTTATTTTACTTCATCCATTCTTGAAGAAAATATCCATGTCGTTGAGGCACCGTAAATTCCTTTGGAATCTATGAAAAAGTATGCCCGTAGCTCTAAAAATCCAAACAGAATCTATAGACTATTACACAAGAGGTTGGTCAAGAAGAATCATAAGGAGATGAAGTTTTAAGGAAACACCAAGATGAAATTTCTACTCTGAAAGAACAACTAAAAGGTATGAAAACAACTCATTTGTCTCTTTAAAATGAGTTTGAACAAAAGAGTGTAGAAAAAGATAAAGAAATAGTTGCTTTGAAAATATTGGTTTACAAGCATGGAATGATTTTTCCTCTCATTGTGCTCAATTATATCTTAGAAATAAAGAGTTGGTAGGAGAAAATAAGAAACTTAAATAATAGATTGAGTCAAGTTCTAATGCAAAGAACAAATTGGAAATAATTGTTGAATATGTCTGTCATGTGGCTTGTAAACTTTTGGCTTGCAGAAAACTAAATTTACTTCATAGTTTTTTCTTCAAGAACAATTTTATTTATGGAAGTTGTACAGAATTTGTTGTGGAGAGCTTCAAGAGGCTCTTGATGGGAAAACATTTTTACAGATTTGTACCCCAGAAGTTCAAAACTTTATATGTGAATTTTACCTCCATAATAAGCTAGTTTCAAATGTTCTTGATTTCTTTATAAATTTGTTAGTATGAGAGTTTCAATTGAAATCCTTTCAATCATTAGTAAGAAATCAGATTGTGTGGGAATGGACTTAAATCTTTATACAATAGGCCAAAATTGTTGGTTTTTACATTCGAACTGAGCACCACAATGATGTTGCAATGAAGAAGAATTTTAGGTCTTTGTATTACCAGGATGGCATTGGTAGAAACACATCTGAGATCTTGGCCAATTGTGTCCAATAATTTGAAACTTACTATTAGCAAAACTTTGGTCAGGCTATGACAACCTGTGATAAGAGATGGGACACTCTAAGTTTTCCATTGAAATGAAGAGAAGTTATCTCTCCTTAGAATATCAGTTGGAGTATGTGAAGAGGGATGCCCTTGTAGAGATTATTCAGAAATTAGTAGAGAAAGGGAACAATGAGTATAGAAATGAATGGGTTGGTATGCAAGTTAGGCCTCCTCTAATCCTTAGCCCCATGACCACTTGGAAAAAAATGTTCTCCCCAATCTCATGATAGTTTTAAGGCATGGGTTGAGGTTATGTTGGAAACCCAAGGATACAAACGTATAAGGAAGTAGTATGCGGATCAGTTTGAAGAAGATTATATGGCACAACATCTTGGAAAAATATTAGGTCAGATATAGTTTTCACGAGGACTTGAAAAATTTAAAGTGCAGGGGATGTGATTATTCCATAAATTGACTCATCATAGCATCCATATAAATATAAGTTTTACTCCTAAAAGCGTTGATCTATGCATGGTAATGTTTTGAATAGCTATATATAAAGTATAAAGTGATGCATTTCCCCTTATTTTGACTTACGCAAACTAATGACCAATGGAACTTTCACTAACTACTTTGTAGAGTGATTTGGTGACATATACAGGTTGATGATGCACATGTTCTACCATTTTTAGAAGTTACAATCAAGGAAACCAGTTCCATGACCACTAAGCTATTTTAAAGGATTAACCCACAACCATCTACAAATGAGGACCCCTATTTCTAGTAGAATTATAGGGTGTCATGGAAATTTTATGAAGTTTTTATTGGTTAAATTTTTGCCTATATTTGTGGCATGTGTTGTAATCAATTGTGTCTATAAGACACATCCTTTGAATTGTTTTCTTATCTTTTTATAAGTTTTATTACTAGTATTTAAATAGTTGATATAAGAAGTTATTTTTAGTTGAACTCTAAATTATATGAAGAACTTATTTCAATCAATATAATACATGTTGTTTTGAGTATACGTTTATGTTGATATCCTCAATCCCGAAGTAGAGCAAGGGCCCACTTGACTGAGGAGATTGGAGGATTGGTATTTTATGCAAGATCTTTATATTTTCTTAGTTTTGATTTTAGTATCTTAGTTTGATAATTATCTAAATGCAATCTTATATTTCTTTATTTCAACATATTTCCTTTATTATTATTTGATTTCAGCAAGTATTTCATTTCAAGAAAACATTTCCTTTAACAATCATTTTATTTACTAAATTTGTTTCAATAGCGTAGATGCATTTGATATACTTCACTTTCCATTTGGTACTTTAAATCTTTCAATATTTTATACATGTACTTGATTTCAGTAGTTTTTAGTGAGAACAAGGAAACCGATACTAAACACAACCCCTAAAAAGAGAACCACCATAATACTGAGTTGTATATCCACTTCTCTACATACAGCCTTGAACACAACCCTAGTTTATAATGACATAAATGTTTGAAAAAGTTGATTAAATGATTGGAAGTTACAATGATCCATCAAATTCTATGGCCATCCATACTTAGTTATGATGTTTTTGTAGAGAAAATTAGTTGTGTCCTCGCTACATAATTTGGTGTAACTACAAATTCAACCCATTTTGTGAAATAATTGATTGTTATGATTATGTATATAGCTCTAGACCTTTTAAATGGTGGGTGAATAGAAATAACAAAATATATCCCCCATTGTTTAATTTTTTGTGGATAAATTGGATTGAGTGGAATTTCATCCTTTTTATTGGGTTTCCCAATTCTCGGACAAATGTCACAAAATTCTACAATTTGGCATGCATCTTGAAACAAATTTGGCCACCAACATTCACTCTACAATATATTTTTCACAATGAGGTCACCCACAAAATGTCCTCCTTCTATTTTGGCACATGTTTTTGTGTGTGCAAGAATTAGTTAGATATGCAAGTAAAATCAAGACTAACACCTAATAGCCTCAATACAATGCTAAACTAAAATATATGCACCATCATGCTTAGAGCTTAAAAAATACTAATCTACCAACATATTTGCATTAGAACATGAATAAACATCAAACTAATATGCTAAGCAATTAATCTCTATCTCTATTGAATGTTAATCAATGGAATGAACCTATTTAGATCCTTAGCAATCAAAAGGGTTGATTATATGTTTGAATCCCAAGGTTTCAAGAATGGAGTCTTGTCAATCCATGGCTACAAGACCACTTGACATATCACCATGTGACTTCAAACTTGGGTGGATGAATGCAAGAAATGAAGATAGCTAGATTCATTAATGGAAGAATTCTCTAAGATGGAAAAATGGCTATAGTATAGGCTCTATGCTCGTTTAGTTGTCAGTACAATTGTAAGAGGAGGGCTACTTATATATCCCAATGGATAAAATAATATCTACCTCCCTTTACATGTGGGATAATAGCTAGGTTAAGTTAGTTGGGGTGACTATGCTTGAAAAGGCGGTTAAGTCAACCTTAGGGGAGTTTCTGTTTGTCCTGTAGTGACTCATGGAGTTTGAGAGGATTTATTAATTAACCCAAGTGATTAATTAATATGTGAGAAATATTTTTAGAAGAAAAATTAGTATGATTTAGGGAATAGAAAAGGTTTAGGCTAAATAAATGACAATTTATTTATCTAATAGAAGAGGAAACTTAATTAATTAAATTCAAGTAGAAAGGGGTTTAATTAACAGAAGGTCATTAATTTTCATCTTTTCTGGATAGAAGGGTCAATTAATTAGTGTAATGTAATTAATTAATGACGATAGAAGAGAAAGTGTGTTATATTGACGATATGTCATCAATTTGTGGGAAGTAGTATAATTAGCGCAATTTAAGTATTTAAATTACTGGAGCTAAATTATAGGTGTCTACATTTTCCCCTCTTTGGGGTGGCATAAGTGATGCCACTTCAAAGATAGTAGATAGGTAAAATTTTGAAGAGGTAGAAGAAAAATTAGTAGAAGTGAGAGATGCCCCTCGAGTGTCGATGGGGTGATAGAAAGAAGGTGATCGACGATCAAAAATATGAGAGAAATGGATAGAAGAATGGGTAGGGGAAGGATGCCCCAAGTGAATTAGAAGAATAATATTAATAGGAGAATGATTGAGAAGAGAGGAAGAAGGCCAGGAAGAACTAGTCTTGCATCTAGTGTAGAAAAACATTCTTATCATCATTTTGCCAAGGATCTACATCATCGGTCCTTATTAAAAATATAAGCATACAACAAAAGTAGAATGACATGAAAATACATACTACAAACAATTGCACATTGCTGAAAAAACCAAATCAATGCAACATACAGAAATCAATGTAATATGAGAAGGAAATAATCTCATTTAATAGGGAAATAGGTACAAACACACATACTAAAATTAACAATGGTCAAGACGGTTGCACAAATGTTTTGTTATCAAGATGAAGATGCCAAAATTTTCATGATTGATGACAAGGGTTAAAAATGATTCCCCTGGAAAGGATACATAAGAGGGAAAATTGTGAAGGACACAGGGTCCAATGAAAATATTTGTGCACAATGAAACAGAATCAAGCAACAATATGTGCCCCAAAATACTAACAAAGAAAACATGCTAGCTTTGTAGATGGTTGTAGATCGATGATCCGTGAGTTGTTAAATTCATGAACATGTGAAAATATTGGCAAGATATGGGATGAATACCATGCACAAGATACAAGTTTTAGCCGCTATGGTCTTATCACCATTTTTGTAAAAAAACAATATTTTTTATAATTTTTAGGATTTTTGAAAAAAAAAAAATTAGGATTTTTTTCTATTTTTCTTAAAAAAAAATTGAAATTTTTTACTTTTTAGTGAAATAAATAAGAAGGTAGAAGATCATCGGGAAGAAAGAAAATTTCCCCAAGGAGAAGAAACAGGTGTTACACAATAAAAATATGCCCTAAAGCATGGTGAAAATTAGTTTAAAATGATTATTTAATAAAAATAATCATCGTGGCGGATAAAAGAAGTGTTAAAAGAATCATAATGGTCAAAACATGCCCCTACGGCATCATGGTGGTGTAAAATGGTGAGATATATACCTCCCGAGGGGAATAAATCATCACGATCAGTTTTATTTGTTATCGAGCTCTGCCAAATTTTTACCATGAGATACCATGAGTGATTAGCGAGATGGCCAAAGTTCATAGCCACCACGAGGCGAGCCAAAACATGCGAAAGTATGCTTGATATGAAGATGGTGGACCATTCGTGAGTTCCCTAATCTTGCTTTGTGATTTTTAGCATTTATTGTTGTTAGTAATTAGCATAGGATGTGTATGCATGCCCCGAGTGCGTATGTAGCCAAAAGGGAGTGTACACTTTTCCGAAATGTGTACGTGTAGGTATACATGTCACTTTGGAATATACATGTGCATGTATACATCCAAACCTTGGTGTACACAGGGTTGAGTGGAAGATGGGTACGCCTAAGCATTCATGAGTAGAAGCACACGTATGTAGAAAAAGGGTCGTGTATGTGCGGGGTAGCTAGGTTAGTTAGGGCACATGAATACACATTAATATGGGCATGTACTCATGATGGAAGGTGTGTAGATAGACCAGACAAGTATACACCTAAAGAGGCACGTACATTCCCAAATGGACATGTATATGCCAAAGAAGGTTTAAATCGACTTGCTGAAGTTCGAAGAAGTATTAGTGAATGAAAAGAGGGAATTGAGATGAAAAATTAGTTAGATAGAAGAAAATAGATAGAATTAGATAGAAGAGAATTGTAACATGTGGATTTTATTTTGTAGTTCCGTTTACCATCACTTCGGATGAGGAGTGATGATGACCGACTAGCCACCATAGAGGTTGGCTTCTGTTCACATGACTAGCGGATCTTTGGAAATCTTGTTATATGATACTATCTTTTATTATGTGGAATAGATACCTACAATCACTTTAGATCATGGTATCCTTACAACTTTGGATGAGAGATAGCACTCTGAGAGCCAGTGCTTCTGACTCCTAATAGGGTAGATGAATTTTACACTTAAGGATTTCTAGCATATATTTTGTGTTCCCTGTAGTTGGATAATTAGTTGAGTACACTACTAATGATGAGGATATTACAGGGTGTCTCATTGAGGTGTTTGGTTGTTTGGATATACCTCACCGAGGGATGATGGTTTATCTAAACCATTGCATTACAGAGCCATGTTTTCATCACATTATTGTATATTTGATGGCACTTGTCAGTGGCATTCTTTTCCCTGACAAGACAGTGCTACATTTCCGCTTGGCCTCATTAGAGTTATAGTAGGGTTCTTATGAGGTGAGAGATACTGTTGGGGACATTTCATACAAGTAAACTTGTATTGGGAATTGCATCTAATTACATACCACAATCAGAAGACCATGGGTCCATCACTTTTGTTACATATCTTTCTCACCTTATAGGTCAGTTACGAACTCAAGATTTAGAAGAGATTTCTATTCTGGGATAGGTCTTGATAGGTGATGACATTCAAGGACATACAAGTAGAACCTACCATTATAGGTGGGAGTTCAATGAGCTTACATAAAAATTAAAGTGTGGAGGCTTTACCGTTATTATCATTGGCTTGAGGATGCTGATGAGATCAGTGTGGTGATGGTAGAGAACTTTTTGATAGGCAGCAAGGGCTACATTATGGATTACTATCGTATGGACCGATGTACCCAGAATTTTATGGGTGTTCAGGATGTTCCCAGCATAGACATATGGTATGCCCATAGGGCTACTAAGACATTTGACATGGGGCCCCAGAATCAGCCAGCCAGGGCCTAGGCCAATTTTGATCAAATGGTTTTGCAGCACTGGCTTTTATTGAGGGATGTCAGAGATGTTGGGACCACTATTTGGTATACTCATTGGTATGTGATAGTTTTACCATGCCAACTTACTATTCTAGATGTAGCATGGGTCACAAGGGTTAGGACACCTACAGAGGGTGAGTGGGAGGATGTTGATGGTAGGAAGGAGGAGGATGAGAGAGGGTGATAGGTTGGGGGATAGGGTCGTTCACCCATATAGTAGAAGGAACAGAGATAACATGTCTAGGTACAACACATTGAGATGCTTCAAGTGGGAATGATTGTAGGAATTTATGTCCCACTACAATAGGTGTCAATATAAAGAGTGCCACAGTGGTCCTCCCTGTAGGAATATTTCCACAACAAGGCCCACTTCCTATCCCGTTGAGGAATGGTGGAGATAAAATGATGAAGGAGATTAGAGAGGTGGGCAGAGATGGGGGACAAATAGTTTTTCTTCAATGAAGCTTCAACAGTTCATAGCTACAGATTTGTAGGCTACAACAGAGAGGGACCGAGGCCATGGTCCAAGTACGGACACTCATGGTCAAGTGGGATCGAGGCCAAGGCACGGGTTGGACATTGACAACTAAGTGAGACAAGGCTAGGGAATAGGCTAGCCATGGAGGTGATGGTGCCACATGGTTTCAACAGATATAGTAGATGGTGGCCTAGATGTCATAGATTACAAGCACCCTACAACAGCACAGGATCAAGTCCTCACTATTACTATAGACAGGGATAGAAAATTTTCCTTATTGATACAGCACAAAGTTGATGTATGTTGGGTTATAGGAGAGCAGGATGGTGCTATAGAGGCAGCCACAATAGTTAGACAAATAGATATGTTATCCAATATCATGAGAGCCAGTGGGGAAGCTACCTATTACAAGGTAGCTTACCTCAAGGTAGTTTTGGAGGGTCAGAGGATCACGTCATTTGAGAATCTTGTTATTAGTAGGTCGGGTACTAGATCCCATAGGACATCTAGATTTGTTCACTCAAGGTACAAGATCCTATTATGTAGTAGAGGACGGTGGCGGGGCCTTCTCACCAAGACATGATGTTTCCTCCACTCCCTAGATCAAAGGCAAACCTAGGAAAGGGATAGAATCATGGATGACTCTTCCTCATTGATTATGTATTTTTATGATGTATTTGATGTATGCCTCTTATGAAGGCTTATTTTTTATCGATGTACAAGTATTTTTGTTATGCCTCATGATGAAGGATTATTTTGATCTATGCCCATGATGGTCGGTTTTGTATCTAGATGATGTACATTTTGAGACATACATGTATATTTGGACATTTGACATTGATATTGATGATGATGATGATGATGATGATGATTATGGACCTTGTGTTATTGATGATGTATCACATGTTTATTGATTTCATGATATATCTATAGATGTTATCATTTTTATTACATATGATGTTGTTTTGATTTATTGCACATGATGATATGATGATATCGGTGTGGGGGGGATATATTTTGATATTTGTGATCCCTCTTCCCCCATTTGATGATATGATATGTGATGATTAGCTTAGCATACATGTATGATGTAGACTTAGCATTTTATTTATATATGATGTATAGATGATGTTAGATGTGATGATATAGATGGAGACATGATGATGTGATAACAAAACTATGTACAAGAAACAAACAAGCACAAGCAAATGTTAAAAAATCTACCAAATATACACATTAAATCAACCTAAAGCAACTATGTACAACCATGCAAAAAAAAACACACTCCATAGGCACACATACAAATAAATCTATTCTAAGCAAGAAAAGATTAATTTCAAGTGGTAAGTATGTTTTAAGCAAGACAATATGAATGTACAAGAAAGTAAACACTATACAAACAATGTACATGCAACCAAACAAGAAAATTAAGAAACCAAACAAAGAAACAAAGCAAGTAAACTAAAACTATTGTTTTTGTGGTACTATTTTTCAATGTGTTTTGCGTTGTCTTTAGGAGTGTTTTTGTATTGTCGGATTTTCTATTGTTTTGGATTTTTCAAGTATTATGTGAATGTTTTTGTGTTTTTAACATTTTGAAATTTTTGGATTTTCTAAACATTTTTGAATGTTTTTGTATTTTCTAAGGTTTTTTTGAATGTTTTTGGATTTTTTGAACATTTTTTTAATGTTTTTATATTTTCTAAGGTTTTTGAAGCTATGTATAAGAAACCGAGAAACATGGATGCCCCTAGCATTATATGGGAATATAAAAGGGTAGGTGCCACATGATATATACAAGAAAGTGAAAGTGTGAAGGTTCCCCTAGTGTTAGATGAGGAATATACAAAGGAAATCCTTTCACAGAAAAGTAAGAGGAGAATCAGTCGGATCAAGGCCTGACAGGATAGGTTCACAGAGAATCTCGGATGTAGGTGTGGAACTAGCCCTAGGATAAGTAAAATTACCCCTAGATGTAGGATGCTTGTGAACAATGAATCCTCCCAAGGCACCGGAAACTATTTTTCACCAAGGGACCTATCCAAAGCACCACAATTGTGTGGTTTTCACATTTGGATGACTTGTTTTCTCTTTTTCTTTTTCTCCTTTTTTGATTTTTTTTTAATAACTTTTTTCTTTTTATGGTTGTTTTTATGATTTTTGGGCCATGCTCAAGCATATAACCACTTGAGATGCATGGAATTCATGGGTTCATGGAGCTCATCTCCATTAGGATGGGAAATCTTGTATGCTCCTAACCCATATTTGGCCATAATGACATAAGGTCCCCATTTCACTGATTCTAGAGTGTTTCTTCAAATGTTGATGAAACAAATAAGGGTAATGGGTTAGGAGGAATACCTATTGAAAGGATGGTTGTAATTTATTGCATGCATATGACTTACGAATCCACATCTGATCATGAGAGCTTCCTTTTTCTTAGAGGAACTACCTGAAACAGAACACAAGACCACCATATAAAAGTTAAACAATATATGCAGTGGATTGCCTAGTGTGTGCTAGATCCTGGAAGTGTGATACTTTCTAGACGGCTATCAATCCCCTATTTAAGGAAAACTAATGCGAGACTTAAAAGGAAATTTTTTGTAGTTAACATGATTTATGTATCTCATTCATCTACAATAAGTAAATTCATTCACAATAGGCCAGGCTATGATTGAATCTAAAGGTCTAGGTCATTTTCATGGTATTGGTATTAGTCAGGGTGAGAATTTGGGTGGTTTTTGGGTATTTGGTGGAAGTTCAAGAGTTCTATTCTTGGTTTCTAGTAAAGGACACAGAGACCGACGTCGGTCTAGTATGACCGGTATCGGTTTAGGCTAATCGATGATGGTTGTGGGTATTCGGCGTTGGTATGGTCGAGTACGAAAACTCAATAAAACATGGTTGGGTGATAGATCCGAGATTAGATGAATATCGAAGGGAAATGGCAAGGTTTGTGTGGGTTTTAGGTACGCATAGGAATGATGAAATTTTGGATATGGGAAATTCAATGTCGTGGGTAAAGAGATGGTCAAGTTTGCATGGAGATAAAATGTGGGGATTGGAAATGAGAATAGAAACTAACAACATAAGTGAAAGGATCTACTAAAACGATAAGGAACCAATGTAGGTTAACAAAACCTACTGTTTGTATGAGCTTGATGTCTGGTTGGTAATGGTGGGTGATCAAATGGAATGAACTTGATGTGGTGTTGGCACTTCCCTAGATGCTCCTATGAAGACAAATGGCTTTTTGGTTACTTTAGGTGTTGGCTATGGATGTTCTGATGCTTGTACAGATGCTAGTTCTACTTACATGTAGCTCTAGTTTTGTCACTTGTTCTCAGAAGACATCTCTATCTCTCATAAATGTTCCAACTTCGAAATAAGATTATTTTTGGGATTAAATGGTAATCGATGATGGTTCCAGCTTAACCGGCGGTGGTTAAGGGTAACTCGCATCGGTTAGGGTAGGATTTCCTAGGTTTACTAAACTGGATAGATCCCCTTGATTTTTGGGATCTCATTTTGTTTACCCCACAGATTAGCATGGAAGCTTCCTTCTAACATGTGGGAATATGGTTAGAGTGAATGTAGGCTTTGAATTTTAGGGTTTGGGTAGGTCTTAGTTAGTTATGGAAACTTACTAAGAATAGGTCTTAGGGTGAGGTGGCTTGATGAGGTGTCTAGGTGAGGTGGATATGTGGGCATTATCCCAATTAGGATATTTAAATAATAAATATGGTGAGGATAATGAATTAATTTAATTAAATTAATATTATAGTGGGGTGAAGGGGGCCATGGCTAGGTGAATGTGTTCAAGGTGTTTATTTGACGAGGGACCAAGGGGAGTGTGACCCAATTTTGGTGTCTACATTTTGCCCTTTTTTTCATGTAGCTTGTATTGGTATGCGACGCTGACAAAAATAATATGTGGTTTCCCCAAGTGTGGATGAAGGTGATCCCCCTGAAACCGGGAACTGATGAGGTAGAAGGAAAAAGTGGTGAGTGGTTTGATTAAAAGGTGAATGTGATGAAGAGGAAGGTGGGTAACAAGGGAAAAAAGGAAAAAGCTATACTCAGGTAATCTAGGTAATGGGTCGGGTCAAAGGTAACAAATAAACACACGCACACGTATAAACTACAACACAGTACCAGGCTGAAGAGTAGGAAAACTCTATATTTTCTAAGGTCGATAGGTTTATCCAAACAAGGTTTAGGTGATGCCAATATCCAAGGTATAGGATATGGTCAGGAAACATGACACAGGTTAGGTGCAGGAATGTTTAGGTATGTTCCGATACACTGAGGATTGAGTTAGGATAAATGGTCATGGAAAGAGGAAAGGTAAGGCCATCAAAGTCAATCGATATAGGTAATAGTGCCAAAAGGAATAGTGAACACAAGAGGTCAAATGTCACTAGCAATGTTCAAGGTCTAAGAATCTAGGTCATGGCATGGGTAGGGTCGAGGTATGGGTAAAATATCAAGTCCCCATATGAGCATGAGGTTAGGTAGTAAATGATGATGTCGGGAGGGTGAAATTAATGGTCGTGGTAAGGCCACTAGTTCATGGAGTTCAATTCTAGTTGATTTACCAAAGAAGGACCCACCACCACCTATGATGGATGGGGAGATGTTAGAGTCACCGAGAAAGGGCCGAGGAGGCGAGGGGACAGGTGAGATAGACATGGAGGATGTCCGCCATGATGATGTATGATATATGGCCCTTGATTTTGATTTATTTTTTATTTTTGATATATACCGGCCTACATGTTGAGATTTGGTGAGGCTATACGAGAGTTTTGTATTTTGTAGCATATACCGGCCTGCGTGCTTAGAAGACGGTGAGGATGTATATGAGAGTTTTGAGAGACTGGATTATATACACCAGCCTATGCACCGAAGAGATATGATAGTTATGTATATGGTTATTGTATTTATATAGATGATGATGAGTACTGGGCATTATATGTTTATGTTGATAACATTTTATTATTATGCATAGATGGACTTGTGGTAGGTGTGTTAGGCATGGATTGAGTGAGGTCATGTATTTAGGCATGATGGAGTCAGTCATAGGCATGGTTGAGTCATGTTGGTTTTAGGCATTGATGAAGTTAGGTTTTAGGCATGATGGAGTCATGTCATAGGCATGGTTGAGTTAGGTTTGTTTTAGGCATGGCTTGAGTCGGTCGTAGGCATGGTTGTGTCGGTCGTAGGCATGGGGGATTTATGTTGTAGGCATTGTTTGGTTAAGTCATAGGCATGGTTTCGTTTAAATTAGTTGAGGTTGTGATTCATTAATTTGTGTAATGAATGATGATATGGGTCATGTTTAAGATGTTTTATAATATATGCATGATGATGGTAAAGAAATGGTAGTCATAATAAATGTATGTTGTGATGATGATAAAAATGTTAAGAAACTTGTTGTTTGTTTGGTTTAATTTCCAATTTTTGATATATAAAAAGGAAACTAAGTAGGGTAGAATGTGATTTAGGAAGATGAAAGATGAATTAGTTAGGGTAGAGAGTGGCCGAGATAACCTCCAAGGGCCCCATGCCCTCGGAGTGTTGCCTACATAGTCCCAAATAAAAGGGAAATCAAGGCCGATGTAGTTCTCCCATAAGTGGGGAGGAATATGAGGAGGTATGAGAATTAGGTGGTAGGTTTTAGGCATGATTTTGGTTTAGGTCTCTGTTAGGTGTGGGTGAGTTGTGGGAAAATTGGTATAGGTGATTTCAATTGTGGTAGAAGAAGAAGATTACCCAAAGGTAAGCATTGAGGACCAAGTCTTGTATAAGGTAATCAATACGTAATAAAGAAGGTTAAAAGATAAGAGGGGGTAAGAAATTCACCTGATTTGTGAGGATCATAATGAGTAGGTCATACTTTGGAGGAGGTGATGGATATAAGACCCTAAAATACATTACATGATTGATTATTCTAAGGATGAAAAGTAGTCATATGCTCACCAAATGTCATGATTTCTAAGAGGTCCCTTGAGGCAGTAGGAAATGGGAGTGTGAATGGTGAGAGGGGTGAAAGGTGGTTAATTTTTATATGGTATGAGGTAGCATGCTCTTTGGGAAAGAGATCCAAGGTTGTAATGGGTAACTCCATGACTAAAAGGCTTTCTATGTTAATCGATATTTGAGATAGAGGTGATCGATGTGGGAAGTCTATATGGGATGAGGAAATTAACTCCTTGAGGTCTTCGTGAATCTGATCGATGCGGGAAGCTTCGGATTCTATTGCTTCTTTTTTTTTTTTTGAAAGAGCTTTATATAGTTGTCCTTCAAGGAGCAAGTCTATTTATAAAAGCGATTGTAGAGAGGAAGATGTCCTTTTGAGGGAGTCATATTTTTATTGGAAGTTTGACTCAAGGATTTGGATCCCATGTGAGGGATTTGAAGTCATGGACAAGACCAAGGTGAAGAATAGGATTCTTGTTCAGAAATTAGGGTGAAACGACCATGGGATCTCATCTAAAGGTAAATGAAAAGTATCCATGAGAATCATGTTATGTGCAGCACCATGGTACACATATTTAAGAGAAGACAAAAGGTGATGGGTACGCACATGATTCTTATTTAATCATTGGTGATGGCGTAGGAAGTGGATAGCGCTCAAGGGATGAGCATGGAAAAAGGTAAAAAAGTGAGGTTGGACTAAAATTCAATAGTAGAACGGTCAAATATGCAAGGCATTAGGGGCTCAGTTCGGGTTTACCATCAAGTGATGATAAATGATAAGCACCTGATCCATAAGTATGGGTCATGATGTATGGTCCAAGCCAATTAGAAGTGAATTTTCCCGTTTATTTTTTTTTGCTTTTGTTACATGTTGATTTTCTTTCAAGACAAGATCACCAACATGAAAGGTTCGCTCATGGACACGTTTGATACGTTTCTAGTAAACTTGAAGATGATCAAGAGCATTAAGACGGTGTTCGCCTAATAACTCAATTTGTGCTAAACGGTCCCGACAAAATTTTTCATCATTGAGCATGTCATGGAGAGAAATGCGAAGCAAGGTAATCTGGAATTCAAGAGGTAGAATAGCCTCTGTACCATAGACCAAAGAAAAAGTTGTAGCGGTAGTGGAAGTGTGAATACTAGTGCGGTATTCCCATAGGGAAAAAGGAATGTGCGTATGTCAGTCCTTCCTAGTATCGTTAACCACTTTCATGAGAATTTTGTTTAAGGTTTTGTTAGTGGATTCAGCTTGGTTGTTGGTCTGTGGGTAATAAGGTGATGAGAAACTTAGTTGAATGTTGAAGGCATCATAAAGTTTTCACAATGTTTTATTTTTGAATTGTTTTCCATTATCAATGATGAGGCGATGAGGAACACCAAAGTGACAAATGATGTGATGATTGATGAACTCACATATTTTCTTGACTTTTTTAGAGATGAGTGGTATGGCCTCAACCCATTCGTGTAGTATTCGGTAGCGGTGATGATCCATTGATGTCATTGGGAAGAATGGGGATTGATCTCTCTGACAAGATCCAAACCCCATTAAGAAAAGGGCTAAAGTTCGCGGGTGACTTATAAGGTGTGACCAGGTGTATGATGAAGTTTGGCATGTTGTTGGCATCTTACACAATGTTTGACATAGTCGTAACAATCGTGGTTAAGGGTCGGCTAGTAATAGCCTAGGCGAAGAATACGCTTAACAACAACAAGGCCAATGAAGTGACCTCCACATATGCCATCATGAAATTCCTTAATGGTATAAGGAATTTTAGAACTCGTGAGGCATCGTAATAGAATACCATCAAATCCAAGCTTATAGAGGAGGCCCCCCATGATGACATAACAAGAGACCTTTTTAAGGTGCGTTTTCCATTACGGTGAGATCAAGAGGTAAGATGGAGAGGGAAAGATAGTGGAGTATTGTTTATACCAAATTTTGCTTGGGTCTAGGGTGACGGTTCCAATGGAGTAAATGTTACGAGGTAAATAAGATGGTGATTGGAGTCATTGTATGGTGACAAAGATTTTAGAATCAGCGGGTGAAGTGGGGATTGTAGAGGCCAAACAAGCCATGGTATCTAAAAATTTGTTGGTTGAATGTGAGACAATTTAAAGGGTGTAACGGTCAAAGGTTGTCAAAAGTATTTCTACATGATGTTTATAATTTTGAATTATCTCATTACGATGTTGGTATATACCATTGACTTGGTTTATGACCAATTGAGAATCACCAAAGATGTTGATTTATTTGACATCTAGGGAGTAGGTGGCTTGGAGACCTAATACGAGTGCTTTGTATTCAGCAATATTGTTGGTACAATAAAAATTGATTTTGAAAGACAAAGGCATGGGTTCACCATCAAGCGAGAATGAGGATAAAACCAACCCCACCCATGCTAACTCTTAGAACCATCAAAGAAGAGTGTCATTTGGTAAGTAGGTTCATCCAGGGAAAGGGTAGAAATTGACTCATCTGGAAAGTCAAAATTAGAGGGTTGATCCCTAGAGATAGGTGTGTTGGCCATTTGGTCAGTGATATCTTGGCCCTAGATAGAATTTTGATGAATTAATCTGAGGTCAAGGTCAGCCAAAAGCATAAGCTAGCGTGCAAAGACACCGATTTTGATAAGGTTTGGCATACATGAAGTGTAAGGGATCAGTGTTGGTCACAACATAGGTTTTGTGGTTAAGTAGGTAATGGTAGAGTTTTGTGGTGACAAAAAATAAGGCTAAGCAATGTATTTTGGGATGGGTGTATCAGGTTTGGTAGTCCAAAAAATTATGGCTTATGTAATAAACCACATGCTCCATGTGTTGTTCATCACGATGAGCGAGAATGGCCCCCAAAGAGTGATAGGTAGTTGAGATGTATAGGTAGAAAGGTTTATTGTCTTTAGGTGGAATGAGCACGGGGTTGAAGAAGGTATTGTTCTAAGGCCTCAAAAGCTTTGTGATAATCATCATCCCATTTAAAGGAGACATCCTTCTTGAGAAGATGAAATGGTTGACACCGATCGATGATTGTGAAATGAAACGGTGAATAGATCGCAACTTACCTTGCGCAGCTATAGAGTTGCCTAAGGTTAGTGGGTGGAGGAATTTCCAGAATGGCCTTGAATTTAGCAGGGTCAACTTCTATACCATGTAGGGAAATGATAAATCCCAAGAGCTTTCCTGAGAGAACTGTGAAGACACACTTCTTGGGCTGAAGGCGAACACAATATTTAATGAGGCGGTCAAAGATGGTTTTGAGGATGGCTAGGTGTTTGGAGTGGTGTTTGGATTTGTCAAGGATACTTTCCACATAATCTTCTAATATACGATGCGTGATGTCATGGAAGATGTAATTCATAGCCCACTGATATGTGGCACTAGTGTTTTTAAGGCCAAAAGGCATGACTCAATAGCAAAAGGTCCCCCAAGGGGTGATGAATGTGGTTTTATGTTGATCCTCTGGGGCAAGTAAGATTTGGTTATAACCTAAGAATCCATCCATGAGTGATAGCATCTTGTGATCAGCAATAAGGTCAACTAGCTGGTCAATACCGGGTAGAGGAAAGTCATCTTTTGGGCAAGCTAGATTGAGGTCCCAAAAATCCATGCAAATACGGATTCCCCCTGTTACCTTAGTGACAGGGACAATGTTAGAAATCCAACGAGGATAATCAATGGGTAATATGAAGGAAAAGGAAAGAAGGCATTGAATTTCTTTTTTGACAAGGGCAATGTGAGGGTGCATTTTCCTCGGCTTTTCTTTGACGGGATTAGCATCAGGAATGGTTACAATATTGTGGACCACTATCATGGGATCAATACTAGGCATGTCTGTGTAAGACCAAGCAAAAGAGTGGTTATGGTTTTTGAGAAAAGAGGTGATGGCTTCCTATTCGCAAGTAGCATCTAAAGATTGACCGATCTTTAGGATGTGCAGGTCATCCTGAGTATGAATGTTGATCTCAATAGTCAATTCATTCAACATAGTTTACGTCTCAGAGGGTAACGACCAATTAATATATGATTCCTCTACACCAAGGTAGGTCAGTATAGATTCATCATCCTAACATTGAACGACGTTAATCAAAGGTGTGTCATCATCGATCATTTCAGGATATAAGAAGGGAAGAGAGGAGGGAGCCTCGCCCTCATGTTGATAAGTTAGAGGCCCCAAGGAGATGGTATTTATGAAAAAAATTAGGAGGAATGGATTATGGATCCATCAACTCTGTCGGTGAAGGTGGTGATGGTGGTGAAGGTGTAGAAGGGTTGATGTCCTTCATGAGTTTAATGCGAGCCTTCTTGGTAGGTGATTCAATAAAGCCTATACCACGATGGTCATTATGTTTACGGGTAGTAAATGGAAAAATAGTATGGCCCCTTACTCGTTAAAGCCAAAACCAAAACCCTTCCATACACATTGGTGCAGGAAGGTGTGGGAAAAAAAATGATTAGTGAGTGAATGGAAGTCAATGGAAAATGGATGAGTTTTTTACAGTGGTTCCGGTGTGTAAGTTGCAGTATCAAGTCCCCCATAGGTGAGACTGGTACAAAAATGGGGAGGACCATAAAGAAGGTGCTCTCCTATACGGTGATCATAACAAGGGTGTTGGTGGAGATTTCCATAATCTTGTGGTGTAAGGAATGTGTAGGCACTATATGGGGATTCTCCCTAGAGTGAGGTGTTGAAAGATGCCTTCCAAGGGTTCGATGGTTGGTATGTGGGTAGCTGGAATAGATGATGTGTTGGAGGTCAACGTGGAGGTGGAGCTAACGGACTAGGAGGCTAATGGTTTGCCCTTAGAGGTTGTGGCAGTGGTAGGAATGGAGGAGGCATGTGTGGTTGAGGTAGCAACTATACTAGTAAGCAGAGGTGTAGGTGAAGTGGTAGTGGTTGTGGAGGTAGATTCCTTAATGGGTATAAGCATGTCATTGGGTTAGTAAAGCATGTTGCATGTTTTAAAAGGTGATGGATCAATTGGAATAGTATAGGTGTGTCCTTCATGCTCAAACTTCACACAATGATGCAAAGTGGAAGGGACACAACCCATGACATGAATCCAGGGTCTGCCAAGTAATAGGTTATATTGAAATTCCCCCTCCAAGACGTAAAATAACTTTGGAACAATGTGGGGGCAACACAAACATGGAGGATGACATTACCTAGTGTAGTGGTGATTTTTTCATTAAATGAACACAACATGACAAGATTTTTATGTATGTAATTGTCAAGTATGCACATTTGAGCAAAATCATGTTATGAAATGATATTAATGCTAGTGCCCCCATTAATCATGACACATCATACATGTATATCATCAATGTGGATAGAGATGAAGAGAGCGGGATCTAGGTCATCTATTTGGTGCGGTGTGATCTCTTCCTCTAAGAAGCTAATGGAGGCTACTTGGTGAGTAGGTTGAGGTATGGATAAAGGTATCAATTTGGTAAGAGAGGCTACATGATGGGGTGTGATAATGGAGGCTACGGGTGTAGGGTCATTGGGTAAAACCTCAATAGATTGCAGACCTCCATGAGAGCTTGATGATGGGATTCTGAGGTTTGGATGAGGTCATATAAGGACATTTTGAGGGGGGATTGGTGTAGTTGTTTTAGCATCGTGCGGTATGTGACCCCATTAGAAATAGGATATGTGGGGCTGCAGATAGTGATTTTAGGTGTGGGTGCAGATGGTATGTTGGGTATAGGATTGGTTGGTGAGTCAGTTGCCTTTTCCTTTCCTTTGTCCTTCTAAGCATGGGTAGCAACGTGGATCATGTTGATCTGAGGTGGGGAGGTAGGTGAGGTAGGTGAGCCATGAAAGGTATGGTGACACAAAGGGAAAAAGCCCAATGGTGGGAAGGAACTTTGTGAGATGAGTTGGGCACATCAACATTGGGGTGGAGGTTTGGTGAGGTCATTAATGCAAACCATGTTAATTTCAAATCTTAGAGGTGGTTCTAGGAGCTGTGGGGGTAAACGGGTCATTGAGTAGGTAGTGAGGGAAGAGTTGTGGGAATGGGTGTTGGTGAAATAGGGTCCTCATCAAGAAGGTCATCATCATCAAATTTTTTTCAGGAGGACACAACTGGATAAGGATGGTTTTCAAAGCCTTGTAATTCTCTACATCGTGTCCTGACACATGATGGTAGGCACAAATTTTGGTGTCATCAAACCCTTTTGGCTTGGGTTTGAGAGGTTCATAAGGTCTAAGAGATGGAAATGTGATGATGAAGTCTCAAGGAGGTTGGTTAATATTTTGGCATAGGACCCTACTAGTGGGTTGTAATGGGAAGTGAAAGTGGGTTTGGGCGTAGGTGTGGCTGATTGTTGAGGAATGGTCTTTACAGGAGGGGGAGTGGGTTGAGCTATGGTTTTGGGTGCTGGAATGGTCTTGGGTGTTGGTCATGTTTGCTTGGGTAGGGGTATGGTAGATGAACTGGTAGGAGGGTGTGTGGTTGTTTTGACTACCTTATTGGAGGGTAGTGGATTTTTGTCTTTGGGTTACACCTTCTTGGGTAAAGGTGATATGGGTGTACAAGATCTAGAGGGAAAAGAGGATGGGGAAGAGGGAGAGTTACCCATGGGGATAATGGAGGTGTTGTGAAGGTAGATGACGCGGGTCATGCAGGGGGTGTGAGGGAAAGAGACTAAAGTGTAGTGGGTAGTGAAGAAGTAACCAATGGTATTGGAGGAATGGGTGGTAAAGATGCTTGGGTATGTTTAAGTTTTGCAATGGTGGAATGGGCTGCTACATTTTTAGTTTACCGGTGGGTGGAGGTTTCTTAACCGTGTTGGGAGGTTGAGGTCCTAAGACGGATGGAAGGGGTGAAGGTGATGAAGGTGTGATTGGCACAGCCGGGGTATGAGTTCTATGGGCTTGGTTCTTTTGTTTGGGTGTTGGAGTAGGTTTGGTGTTGACTTTGGAGGATGTAGCTAAATCTATTTTGATAGGTGGATGAGTAAGGCTGGTGGTTGGGGTGACCCCTAAGGTAGTAATAGGTTTAGTCAAGGTTGGTGGTTGGGGTGACCCCTAAGGTAGTAATAGGTTTAGTCAAGGAAGATGATGTAGGTGTGGGTTTGGATTTAGATGTATGTTGGGTTATGGGTAAGGGTGTGTGTTGAGCTATGATGGGTGTCATGGAAGAAGTTGTGATAGAGGTGGTTATGCTTGGTTTGATTAGCCAAAATATTTTGGGTAGATAGTGGAAGTGTCAGCGAGTTACATCTACATTTACGTTGAGACATGAAGCAAAAGGTGCCCCCAAAGTAAGTCTCTATCCACATAATCTAAGTGATCGGATAAGCATGAGAACAACACATCTGTAGGTGAGGTTGATGAGGACCTAATGGTAATTCCCATGAAATTTGTCTTAGAGATGGGGAATTTGCTTTGGCTTTAGCTTCGTGGGTAAGAGAGCCGAAAGTAAGTCTGCAGGATCTTGGGTAGTTGATGGAGAATGATTACCTAGGGGTAAAGGAATTTATACTGGGTCTTGGATAGGTGGAGGAGATGATGGGTGCTCCTCTATGGGTGGAGAAGATGGTAGGTGCTCCTCTGTGGGTGGAGGAGATGATGGGTGCTCCTCTGTGGGTGTAGGAGATAAACAAGCATCTTCCATGGGCTGGAGAGGTACTGCGGGTGATGAATCTCTAGGTGGAGAAGCCAAAGGTGAAATGGTCTCAATGTTAATGGGAGGCTCCTCCACGAGTGATGAAGGAGGTGAAAGGTGTTCCTCTGTGGGTGGAGGAATAGGTGAGGTGGGTTCAAGTGCAGGTGGAGGACTTTGGGCTAGGATTTCCTCGATGGAAGGAATATGAGGTAATTGGGAAGCAATGGGTGCATCGCTAAAAATAGCATGGACCTCGCAGGTATGACTATCATGAGTTGAGGTCTCTCCAGTTTGATCAAAAGAAGGAGCATGATTAGGAAAGGGTTTCTTTAAGATGTGCAGAGTTTTGATTAGTATGTGTGTTAGGATTATCCACGGTTAACTCACATTTCTCAAGAATTTCTTGGACAATGTTTTTGAAAGTGATGCAATTACCGTCACTATGACCCTTTACTCGATGATAGTTGCAAAAGTCATGTTCTTTATACCATGTGGGTGTGGGGTGAGCAAGGTAAAAACCAGTGTGTGGTTTCATAGGAGGAAGGGTGATGGCCCCACTTTGACGAGCTTCTCCAAGATAAAAGAATAAGGTTCCCAATTGGGATTTATTTCCGTTGTTCCCATCTAAATTGAAAAGTCTGAATGGGTGAGAGATTAGATGAGGGACTAGCCTGATTTAATGGATGAGCTGGGCCAGCTTTGAGTACCACTACGTTAGTGGTTCCCTTAGCTTTTGAATAATTATTCTAGAGTTTTGAAGAAGAAGAGGCATCATTCGACTTAAATTCCGAGTTCTTATTACATAGTTGGATTCTCTTCTCTTCAATAGCAAAAATCTCTAGCTTCTGTGCCATGGTGAATGCTTCATTGAAGGTTCAGAAGGTTTGGAACTACAGGTTTGGTGAGATATGCCTAGCACAAGTCCGTGTGAAGAGTTTGATGATTTTGGTTTGTGGTAGTTGGAATGTGAGTTGATTGATCAGGCTACACCAACGAGAAACAAAATCTATGATAGATTCGTCATCAGACTAATGCGTAGAGTATAGGTCAGTCGTGGTAACCTTCTTAATGATATTAATGGATAAGTGATCCATGAAGGCTTGGGCTACCTAATTAAATGAGAATATAGAGTTTCTAGGCAACCCACTATACCAATCTAACGCAGTTCCATTCAGAGACATGGGAAAGGTCCTCAGGAGCAAATCATCATCATGGGCGATCAGATAAAAACCATTTTTGAAAGAAAATAAATGTTGTTATTGGTCTTCTTTGCTATTGAAATGGTTGAATTTAGGCATTTCCCATTGCATGGGATATGGATGAATAATAATATATGGATGTATAGGCTCATTACAAATCTCATTGTAGGTGAGAGTGTTGCAGGAGCCGTAAACCGATGCCTCCAATATCTACATCTTGTCCATCATTAACTTAATTAGGTCATTGGTAGGTTGTGGTGGATGGGTGACTCTTGTCACATAAGAGGGTTGGTGTTGGGCATATGATGGGGTGGCATTCCAAGATATGGCACTTTCGCTACATAGGTAGATTGAGAAGAAGGCAAAGTGAAATAGGGGTATGTACCCATAGTGAATAATAGATGAAACAAGAGGCTACTGATAGTACATATATGGAGGTGGAAGGGTTGTGGTGATCTTAGTGGCAATGAGGGATAAAGATTTTGGAATAGAAAGGAAGACATTTTGAAAAGGGGTAGGGCTCACCAACACTTGGGGTGGTTGTGTAGCTACAGGTATATGCGAGACAATAGGGGTGGATGAGGTTGTGTTCTGGGTGGTTGGCGAAGGTATAGTGGATGTGGCGGGTGCAATGGATGTAGTAGACGTGGCAGTCATATCGGGTATAAGGCCTAGCTATGAAAAACCGTGGGTAAGGTAGATGTGGGCAGCGCGGAGTCAAATGGGGCTAATGCAGGAGTGGGAATGATAGTCGAGGGGATAAATATGGGCATGCCATATATCAAATGACCCAAGGCATCTCGATTGGATGAGTGGGAAAGGTAGAACTTCAAGGAGGTGGGATTTTTGTCAAGGAGTCGTGTGAACTCCTCATCTTGAGCTTAATAGACATAGGTTGGGTAGGATCCATGGGTGATAAAATGGAAGGTGGTGAAGGGCTAGGTGGGAGTGGTTGACAACTAGTATGGAATATGAGGTAATTCACTTGGCTTTGGGTTAGCACCATGTGAATAGGTATTGATCAGGTTGGATTGTTTTCTGTAAATGACACAGAATATAGTAGATAATAGGAGAGATAGGAAGTAGTAGGTGGATTAGGTACCAAATGTCAGCTATAAAATGACACAGGCTGACCGATGTTGAATAGGTTAAACCGACACCGGTCCACAGTAACCGTTGTTGGTCACTGTGGAAAGTGGACAGTTGGTCAAAACAAGGTAAAAGGCCAATAATTTTCCAAGTATGCAAGATGCTAATGGGATTTACCAATAAAGTGAATATGATGATAGTGACAGAGACTTTGAAAAACAAAGAAGGTGAATAGGTGTCCTTTTGGGTAGGTTGACCAAAAGAACTGTAACCGACGCCGGTTAGGTAAAATTGATGACCTGTCGAGGGTAACCGACAAAGGTCATTGGGTGACACTAGTTAATGTGAAATTGATACAACGATGAATAAATTATGGTTGTGAGTTAACATTTGATGTGGAATCAAACCCATAATTCTAAGAATGATGAGAATATGGTCCAAGAACACTCAAATGAAGCTGGAATACACCAACTATGATGAGAAGCATGCAAGGGAAATAAGAAAATAAAGAGCAAAACCTCTCACCTCAAAACACAATCCAAGTAGAAACACTAAGAAAGTATGATCCTAAGAGTGCCTTTCTATTATGTTTGTTTAGCTTATACTATTTAAGGACAGAATCATGAATTTTAGAATAGATTTTTTTGGTGAGGATGGCTTCCTACGAAGAAGGAGATCTACAAGGAGAGTTTTTAGGTATGTTATGGTGGGGGTGGGATTTTCTTTGAAGTATGACTCGACAAAAATAGTGAGTTGGGTGCCCACTGTGTTGTGATCGTGTGATCACCTACAGCTTCTTCTAGGAAAGATGTTGTTTAAGAATGTGTATATTTTCAATTTTGTGGTTTTTGGATATGACTCAAGAGAGATAAAGAGAAATAAAGTGCTCTCTATGATTTTTTCGTCAACCATCATCTGGGAATGACTTCCAACATATAGGTTACCCTCAATTAATGTGAGCTAATGAAAAAAGTAGAATGAAATGCAACAATCTTTGTTTTTTAAAACCCAAATTGAAATGTAGAATTCGATGCCACAAATAGATGAACAAGAGAAGGGATTATCTTTCACTAATGCAATACTAATGAAATGGAATAAATGTTCATTTTAAACACCAAAATATGATTGCTTTTAGATAATAGAAGAGAAGAAGGTTCTAGGGGAGAAATTTTAATGTAAGAAATTTTTAGAAAAGAAACAAACATACAAAATTTTCACCTAGATATGAAAGAATTATAAGAACCTCGAATGGGTCCCACCGGGCATGCAAAAATGTTTCACCTAATTCTAGAGTGTTTCTTTGAATGTTGATGAAACAAATAAGGGTAATGGGTTAGGAGGAATACCTGTTGAAATGTTGGTTGTAGGTTGTTGTGCGCGTATGACTTTTGAATCCACAGACTGATTATGAGAGCTTCCTTTTTCTTGGAGGAACTACCTGAAATGGAACACAAGACCACCAAATAAAAGTTAAACAATATATGTAGTGGACTACCTAGCGTGTGCTAGATCCGGGAAGTGTGATACTTCCTAGATGGCTGTCAATCCATTGTTTAAAGAAAATTAATGCGAGAAATAAAGGAAATCCTATTGTAGTTAAAATGATTTAGGTATCTCATTCATCTACAATAAGCAAATTCATTCACAACAAAGCTAAGATATGATTAAAGGTCCAGTCACTATCAAGGTATTGGTAATGGTCGGGGTGAGATTCTAGGTGGTTTTGGGTATTTGGTAGAAATTTGGGAGTTTTGTTCTTTGTTTCTACAAAAGGACACAAAGACCGATGTCGGTCTAGTATGACCGTATCGATTTAGGCTAACCAGAGATGGTTGTGATTAATTGGCATCTATATGGTCGTGGTACGGAAACTCAATAAAACTTGGTTGGGTGATAGATCTGAGATTAGATGAAGATGGAAGGGAAATGGAAAGGTTCGTGTGGGTCTTAGGTATGCACAGGAATGATGAAAGTCTGGATATGGGTAGTTCAATGGTGTGGGTAAAGAGATGGTCAAGTTTGCATGGAGATAAAATGGTGGGGAATGGAAATGAGAATAGAAACTAACAACAAAAGTGAAAGGATCTGCTAAAATGATAAGGAACCAATGCAGGTTAACAAAACTTACTGTTTGTACGAGCTTGATGCCTAGTTGGTAATGGTGGGTGATCAAATGGAATGAACTTGATGTGGTGTTGGTGCTTCCCCAGATGCTCCCATGAAGACAAATGGCTTCGTGGTTGCTTCAGTGTTGGCTATGGATGTTCTGATGCTTGTACGGATGTTGGTTCTACTTGCATGTAGCTCTGGTTTCATCACTTGTTCTTAGAAGATGTCTCTATCTCTCATAAATGTGCCAACCTTGAAATAAGGTTTTTTTAGGATTAAATGGTAACTAACAATGGTTCCAGCTTAACCGGTGGTAGTTAAGGGTAACCGGCATCGGTTAGGGTGGGATTTCCTAGGTTTACTAAACTAGGTAGATCCCCTTGATTTTCTGGGATCTCGTTTCATTTACCCCATGGATTAGCATGGAAGCTTCCTTCTAACATGCGGGAATATGGTTAGAGGGAATGTAGGATTTGATTTTTAGGGTTTGGGTAGGTCTTAGTTAGTTATGGCAACTTACTAAGAATAGGTCTTAGGGTGAGGTGGCTTGATGAGGTGTCTAGGTGAGGTGGATATGTGGGCATTATCCCAATTAGGATATTTAAATAATAAATATGGTGAGGATAATGAATTAATTTAATTAAATTAATTAAATATATATTATAGTGGGGAGAAGGGGGCCATGGCTAGGTGAATGTGTTCAAGGTGTTTATTTGAAAAGGAACCAAGGGAGTGTGACCCAATTTTGGTGTCTGATCCCAACCAATGAGGTTTTAACTTTCCTTTCTTCTCTCTTTCTTCCCTTGTGTTGAATTGGTTCTCTTTCATCACCAAATATCCAACCTCAAACTGACGAGGTATGATCCTTTTTTTGTAATTATATGATACTCTATTTTGATACACCTTGAGATGATTGAGTGCATAGATGTGCCTTTCATCTAAGATTTATAATTCTATGAGTCTAGCCACTCTGTAATCCTCATCCTTATCTAGGTAATCTCTAAGGGATATTCTCACCGAAGGGAGCTCGATTTCTAATGGGATGATATATTTAGTTCTGAATACTAGTGAATAAGGTTTTAAACCCATGGGGGTACGAATGGAAGTCCTATAAGCCCAGAGGGCTAGGTAAATATGAAAATTTCATTTGCGACACTGTCTTACTAACCATTTTCTCCATGATTCGAACTAGTGTTTTTTTGTGGCTTCTACTTGCCCATTACTTTTTGGGTAATATGGCGTGGACCACTTTAATCTTATCTGAAAGCAATGATGAGAGATATTTAACCCTCTTGTTCTTAAATGACATGTTGTTATCAATAATAATGGCAGTCGGGATGCCATACCGGTAAATAAGGTGATTCATGATGAACTTTGATATCTGAGCACCTATAACATATGTCAACGGGACGACCTCCACCCACTTAGTGAAGTATTCTATGGCTATGATGATGTGGGTATGACCATTAGATGAGGTAGGGGTGAGCTTCCCTATTAAGTCTAATCCCCATTTAGAAAATGGTCATGGTGTTGTTATCATTTATGTAAAGGTTATGATGGTGCATGAATGAAATTTCCATACTTTTGACATAGAACACACTTTCTTACATGGTTGTAGCAATTTGTCTCCATAGTAGGCCAAGTAATAGCCTACCCTTAACAAAAAAATTCTAATGCCATTATTTTTGTATGATCTCCACATACTCTTTCATGTACATTGTTGACCACTTGGGTGACTCTTCTACATCTAAAAATGTAGTAGATTCCCATTGTAGCCATGACAATAAAGTGTGTCTCCTAGGAGGGTGTAATAGGTTATTTGGTAGATAAGGATTTTTTTAAAATGGGTAATGTTATGAGGAAAGGTACCACTTTGGAGGTAGTTAAAAATATGGGCATACCATGAGGAGTGGGGACCAACAACTTCACATGTCGGAAATGATCTAACATGTCGTATGTAGGATGACATATATTTTCAACAAAAATGGCCTATCATTGGTTTCGATAGAATTTGGAGCATAAAATCCACTGTTTCCATTACATCTGCAAATCAGTTTTGTGCCCTTGGAATTTGTTCAAAGGTGATGCGCACAAAATATTCTTTCAAATTTTCCACCAACTTTCTATATGGGATGATTTTTTCATCCTTGACCTTGTACTCATCATTGACTTGTTTGATAATCAATTATGAGTCGCCAACAACCTTAAGGTGGTGGATATTCCATTTTATATCCAACTTCATTCCAACAATGAGTGCCTCATACTCTGCAGCGTTATTTATGCAAGTAAATCCCATACGAAATCTTGCGGTATGGGGTCTCTTGAAGGAGTGATTAGCACTACACCTACCCCCAAACCATGGAAAGTAAATGATCCATCAAAATGTACTTGCCACATAACATATTCTTTAATATACATTAGCGATGTGTTAGGTAGATCCATACTCATAGGCTCTGTTCCATGTAAATGTGATGTTGTTAATTGGTTAGCAAGAACTTGATCTTTAACGACTTCTAGTGTATGTACTCAATGTCAAATTCATTGAGAAGAATGATCCAATTAGCCATTCTACCTGTAAGGGAGGGTTTTGACAACATGTACTTGAGTGGGTCGACTTTAGATATAAGCTTGGTTTTGGTATTCAATAGGTAATGGAAAAGTTTTTGGAAGGTAAAAACAATAGCCAGACAAGATTTTTCAATTTGAGGATAGTTGAGCTCATAGGAAAATCATGTATAGTTGAGATAGTACACTTCTTTTTTGGCTTAGGTCATATTGTGCAAGAAAAGTGCCAATAGAAAATTAGGTAGTAGATATGTATAGTAAAAGTGGCTCACTTGGAGTTGGAGGCATGAGGATAGGTGGATTGGCCAAGTATTGTTTAAGCAAGGAAAAGGCCTGTTACTATTCTGGTCCCCAAATGAATTTGACATCTTTCTTAAGAAGATGGGTGAATGAATGACATTTGTCAACAAGCTACAAAATGAAGTAGTGAATGGCTTGTATTTTCCCATACACAGTCTGCGTAGTTGTTTGATATTCTTAGGAGGAGGCATTTCAGTAATTACAGTGACTTTGGTGGGTCCACCTCAATCCCTCTCCTTGATACAATGAAGCCTAGCATATTTCCTGATAATACCCCAAATACACATTTCTTTGGATTCAAGACGTTCAAATATATATGTTGCAAAACTTAAGGGTTGTCTTATCGTGTCTTATATTTTCCAAGGATATCATAAACATAGTCCTCCATGATGTAATATAGTATATCATGGAATATTACTTTCATGGCCAGTTGATAGGTTGCACTGGAATTTTTTAGGCTGAAGGGCACTACCTGATAACAAAATGTTCCCCAAGGGGTTGTAAAGGTCATCTTATGTTGATCTTCTTCTGCTATCTTGATTTGGTTGTATCTTGAAAATCCATCCATAAGAGATAGCATTTCATAGCCTATAATTGAATCGACAATCATGTCGATATTAGGAAAAGGAAAATCATCTTTTAGACATGCCTTGTTGATGTCCCGAAAGTCTATGCAAATTTTGATGCCAACTGGTTTCTTTTGTACTAGAACTACATTTGATATCCACTTGGAGTATTCAATGGGTCTGATGAACCCTGCTACTAACAATCTCTCTAACTCCTCTTTAACTAGAAGGGATACTCATGGATGCATTTTCCTTAGCTTGCTTAATAGGCTTTGTGTCTGGATGCACTACTAAGTTATGCACCACCAAAGTTAGATCTAATCCCGACATATATTTATAATACCATGCGAATATATCCACAAATTCTCTAAGAAGCAAGGTGAATTTCTTTTGTTCTTGTGCTGAAAGCAAAGCTCCTAGCTTGAATATCTTTGGGTCTTCTTCTGTTCCAATATTCACATCAACAGTTTCCTCTACGAGCATTTTTGACATATCCTCCATATGCGTAGGATCAAGAGGAAGGTTCAGATCTTATTCCAAGGGAATATCTATGATATTTTCACCCTCAGTGTGGTCACTTCTTTTGTCCATTGATTTTTTTCCTTGTTGGTCATGTCAGTGCCTCAAATAGGTTTTTCACTGCGTGACTTGGATGTACTTTTTTTTTAGGCTTTTCTTTGGAATCTTTTCCCTCACTTTTTCTTAAATTTTACTTACCACAAATCTCATCTTCCTTTCTGAAGTATGCATAGGTATCTAAGTCAATGAAAAAACCTTTCTTGTGATCTCCGATAGGAATGGTATCACGTATGCCCATAAATTATGTAATAGCCTCATCATTCTCAAAGATATCCAATGGCATATGACGTTGTTGGTCCCAATCGACAAGGGTAGGGTATACAAGGTCAACTTTAGGATTGGTGGGGGTTATGGTAAGGATAGCGGTATCCATGAAAAGGTTCATGGAGGTAAGATCCTCATATTAGCTATAGTGGGAATCTGTGTCACTATCTAAATAAGTAGAGCTATCCTTGTGCTTAGAGTAGGTAGCATCTTGATCCATGGGATGTGACCCATATGGCTGAATACCAATACCATAGTGTTCTATTTTGAAATGTGGAAGTGGGACTGGTTCTCTTGCTCCTTGTTCAAATTTTCCACATCTAAGTCCTTTGTAACCCATGGAATACATCATTCTACTAGATTTGGCATATTATGGGGTTTTTGTAGCAGTAGGATCGGTGTTCTCTAGGATCCAATATATAGGTGGGTCTAATAATTTCTCTTCTACAAGTAGTCTAATAGGTAAGAAATTCCATATAGTACATTCATCTTTAGGTCATTTAAAGTGATAGTTGGTTCTGCCTCTTGTTTTTTACGATAAAGACAGATCTGGAACTAGGAGATCTAGTTAGACATTGTATTCTCCGCAACCATACTCAAGGATTTTCATCTCCCATGAATCAAAGGGAGAAGTGGAAATAGAAGTATCATGAGCACAAGAATTTAGGCACACCGAATCTACCTCGTGAGTCAAGAGATTCTAACTAAAGGGGAGTATCAATATTAATGGAGGGACATGTATATGTACCCATGCGTGCAAATTTGTTGAGAGATTTGTAGTGAGTGAAGGGTTTTGGATCACCTTGAATGGTAACAATGTCTCCCTCATGTTTCAATTTAATACACTGATGAAATGTTGATGGTATGGCTGTATGGCATGGATCCATGGGTGGCTAAGAATCATATCATATGGAAGTTCAAAATCTAATACATGAAACTTTATGTTGTTATGGAAAGTAGGCCCTACTTCCATCAGCAGTTTTATTGTTCCAGTTGACTCCCACTCCACGTTGTCATAAGTGGTTATAGTGATAATGGGACTCTAGATCTTCCTCTATGTGTCCCAGCTACTTGATTAGTTTCAATGTGCATATATTCAACCCCAACCCATTGTCCACAAGTACCTATTTTATCTTTCGATAGGTAACAAATACCTCTATATACAAGGGAATATTATGTGTGTGATCATCATTAGGGATTTCCTTATGGTTAAATGAGATGTGTTCAATCGGTGTAATGTTTACCACCGTATCTTGTAAATGTGAAGGGTCTACTTCCATTGGAACTCCTAACCCCTAGAGATTTTTGTATAGGATGTCCTTATGTACATTCGATATTTTAAGAAGGTCCAAGATTGAAATCTTGGTAGATGTCTTCTCAAGTTTCTCTAAGATGTTGTACTGACCATCCTGAGGGGTAGATAGAGGAGGTTCTGAGATCATGAGATGAGTGCACCTTATTACCGTAGTGTAATATTTTCCCTTGATCCTAATGGTATTCACATGCTCATTAGAAGAGTGAACACATCCAATGAGTGAGTCATAATTATTGTTATCACTTTTGGTATATAGATAGTTCATGGATTTGTAACTTTGGGATGACTCTCCTAATTTAGATTCTTCCCATCTAGATTATCATGTTTAGGGAATGGTTCTTTGAATATCCCCATCCTTTCATTTGGCATCTAATTTCTCTCTAGTGCATCAACTTCTATCTCTCCATTATCAATAAGATCTTGAATGAAGTGGTGAAGTCTTAGGCACTTGTCTATCTTATGTCCCTTTACATGATGAAAATCACAATATTCATGCTCTTTATACCATGAAGGTTTAGGAGCATTTTCATCAAAGGGTTGTGTTGTAGGATAAGTCACCATGTGGGTTGTATCCAATTGTTTCAAGATTGCAGACAAATACTCGTTAAGAGGAGTGAACGTTCTACACTTGGTTGGTGGTTGAATTAGCCCTTTGGTCAATTTAAAAGGTTGACCAACTTGGACCACTTGTATACATTTGGAATCCATGATTCCATCTCCTACCACATTCTTGTTTTTGTTAAAGATCTTTGGCTTATCTGTTAGTTTGGTAGATTGATTATCCTTGGAAGATGATTTGATAGTTCCTTTTGTAATGAGGGATTTTTCTATTTGTATGCCCTTCTTGATGACCTCTTCAAAGCTCTAAACACAATGCATTTGTAAATGAAAAGTGATGTCCAGATTTAAATTTGGTACAAATATGCTAACAAGTTTCTTTTTAGGTATTGAGTAAGGGAAGCAACTAGCTAGCCCCCGCCATCTTTGTAGAAAACTTGTGAAGGTTTCATTTAGATGTTGTTTAGTGTTACACAAGTCTATCATGGTTATGTCACTTTCCATGTTATATGATAAATTTCATACAAACCTCTCTACTAGTTCAGGCCATGTGAAGATAGACCCATGAGGTAAGCGAGTAAACCATTCCAAGGCTTGTCCTCCTAGACTTTTCGGAAAGAGCCATATGAGGTAGTTTTCATTGTAGGCCACTTCTTAGCATGCCATGTAAAATTATTTCACATGATTGTGTGGATCACCTTTCCCTCTATACTTTTTGAATTTGGGCATATCAAATTTCTTAGGAAAGGGTTGAAGCAACATAGCCTTATCAAATGGATGGGGACATAACTCTTCATATTGATATATTTTTCTATTTCCCCCATTATTTTCTTGAAGGCTTGTGAGTGTTTCTTTCATCGATTATAGTTCTTGTGAAAGAATTTGTTCTTTAGTGGGGGAAGTTGGCATATACACACGACTATATTTTGATGTTCCTTCCTCTTGGTTTTCTATGTGAAGTTCACTATTTTTTTCCTTAGGTTTCTCTTGATGTACATTTTTTTGTTTTTTTGTACATGAGATGTCAGTAAAGCTAATTTTTAACTAAGGTTCTGAATTTTTATGGTATAGTGACTTATTCCTCATGAAGTTTCATCTTCATCGCATGGGGGTTGTTCCACATTTTCATGTTCTATTCGTACTCTATGTGGCATCTTGATGAATGGTAATTTATAACCCACCATGTTGTTTTTTTCTACATTTGATGTGGAAGCATGTCCATGTGCTAAAATTTCATCCATGTTGATGAGAGGTGGTTCTTCCTCATTAGCCTCATTTGTGGGTGGAATAGTTTCATGTTCTATTGGCATTCTAGCACCTAATTCCACCACTCTTACAAGTACCCTATCTTTGTTTATAAAAATGAATTCATCTAATAGGTCGGGTTAAAGTCAAACTCCATGCATGGTGATCTTGCTTCATCACCACTATGATCTATCATCTCTTATACTTCCTTTTATGTGGAAAATAGAGGTCCTAAATCATGACCAATAAAGGGATTCGACCCTTTTTTGTTTGACATTTCCCATGCTTTTTTTCAATGACTTGTCTTCTAGCTCCCAATCTTGTTTTGGGGGCCATGATGTGTGAGAACTTCACCAAGGTGTTTTTAATTTGTTCAAAAGGTATTGTCCAAACCTAAGTGGAAGTTTACAAATGTCCAAGGATGTCAATGGTTCAAATAATGATGAATGTCAAAGAATCAATGTGTCAAAGTGATTGTCTTAAAATAATAATTCAAAAGTGACGAACAAAATACAATCACTCAATGCTCATTTTTAGACCAATCAATCAAAATGTCATACTTCCTAAGTTTGTTCTCAAATGGTAGTTGGTGTTTTAAGATGGTTAAAAAAATGTCACCACTTATGTCAAGTTCAAAGAAATGAACAAGGCGTAAGTAATAACAAGAATTTAATACAATCCCCAACAAATTATACTAAAAGTGAGCTTGAATCCAATCAAGACCTATATCTCAAAAAGTGATAGTTACGATTGTGAGCGACACAACAATACCACTAAGATATGTTAACCAAACTTTTCAAAAAGTAAGGTATTAATATCAAAATGATATTGATATAACACACACAAATGGTAACACTCAACACTTTTCAAAATCAAGGTAATGTTTGAAAACAAACTAATGCTAGAGTATACCAAGGAATTGTTAGAATGTGTGTAGCATAACATTACAATCTAGACACTTAGGCCAAGTTTGTAAGAAACAAGACGTAAGTATCAAAATTGTTGCGATATAATACAAGCAAGATAACAGTTCAAAGGAGAATCAAGATGATGAATCACACCTAACTATGATTGACGATCTTGAATTGGGTATCAAGATAAAAAATTCTACCAATGATATGAAAACATCTCCACACACTTTAGATGTTTAACAACTCAGCCACAAACATGGATGATCGTAAATGGAGATAAGAGTGGTGAATACAATCAATTAGCAACACAAGGGTAGTCACTCTTCTCCTGATCAACAAAGTTTCAAAATAAATTGAAGGAATTAGATCAATTGGTGTTGAAGAGAGTTTGGTGTCACTTCAGCAGAGTTTCACCTTACCTTAGGGTGAGTGAAAAACTAAACAAAAGTAATTCTTCATAATCTCGTGATGAATGACATGCCATTTGAACTTTAATGGAATCTCCTCTTGTTCGAAAAATAAGATTTTGATTCTAAGAAAGTTCTCCCTTTGTGATGGCTCTCAACTCAAATTGGTTTTGATATGGTCAAAGTTGGCTCCTGGACAAGATAGCTTCCTAGGTGGTTCACTCAACTAGGTGTCACAAGTTATCTAAATGTGAGCTTGGTTTGCCAAGGTTTCCCAAGGAGTATCCTGAATTTACTTTACCCCCTTCAAGCATAGTGGGAAATAAATGTGTCCATCATGTACTCTCACTAGGGTCACGATACAGATAAATTTGATGCTAAATCTCACATGTATCACTAGTCAAGTAGGTAGTGCGGAGCACTTCCCATTTCTTCCACAAGGTTCCCTCTTATGTGGACTACTTTGGGGTTCCTAGGACCACCCCCATTTTTTTAGCTTAAGGCTTATGCCAAAGGGGTTATGTCCTAGTTGAGCGGATGGGGCATACCCTTATTCAAACATACAAATATAGACTTTTGAATGTGGTGTGTTTTTAATCTTTTACTCTTAATGTGGTTTCGTTGAACCTTTGTTTGGTAACCTACACAGAAATTGTATTAGTAGTTTTTTTTTCTTGAGCCTTCATTCTTTGACAAGCATTTAGGTCCTACATGACAGATTTAGTAGTTTTCCATACACATAAAAAAGTATGAACATGGTTTCTAATCCTCAAGATCATCCTAGGACGTAAGAAAAGATCATACATAATGTAAAATATAACTACAAAATCAACAATGGAAAATACTTTATTCAAACACAAAATTTGTTCATTTTAACCAAACTTGACATTCTTTTCAACATTTTTCAAGGCAAAAGAGATATAGAAATCATTTCGATTCCCAAGATCACCTAGAAGGTGTGAGGGAAGAGCATACATGACTCCAATCTCATGATTAAGCATGTAATGTTCATTTAACCCTTTAAAAATCAAATCAAGTTAGCAAAAACATGTAAATAAACCCTGCAAAATAGAAGTTAATCTTCAATAAAAACCTGCAAGGAGTCAATAAATCCCGAAAACATGTTTTTGCAAATTTTAAAGTGAAACACAAATCTAAACTATGATGTGTACGCTCAACTCTGGGTGTGTATGCCTACTTCAGGATGTGCACCCACCTCGGTGAAGCTGGCATGGAGCTAATGGGTATGCGGCCAGAGAGTTGTGTACACTAGCATTTGGATGTATATGCACACAGACAGAAAGGTCAAAGAAATAGCACTAGCAGATAGATAGTACGCTCGCATATAGGTATGTACGCTAGGGGGTTTAAACACATACGCTAGTAGGCAAAAAGACTAGAAAACTCATAATATAAAAATCATGTACACTAGAAGTGAGATGTATACATTGGAATTTGGACATGTACACCCATAGAGTCAAAACGGGTCAAATAGAAGCTCTACCAGATGGGTATGCTAGAGTATGAATGTGTACGCTTGGGGTCAAGTGTATGCACCAATAGACAGAGAAATAGAAAAACACAGAGAGCATGATATCGGGTACACTAACGAGAATGATGTATACACTATACTCTAAACGCATACACTATCATTTGTATGTGTACAACTAGGTTTGGATGTGTATGTACCTCTGTCATTTTTGTGTATGCATGTACCTAGAAGTGACGTCAAAACACGTAAAATGATGTAATCGATCTCAAAAAGATCAAATTTTTGGATAGTTAGCTCAAAATTGACAAGAACCCATCTAAATTAGACCTATAAGAAAGACTCAACACATGTAAAGTTAGCAAAAATCATAATAAATTCAACATTAATTCACACATGTGCATATCAAGGGTTAGTCAAAAATTGAAATAACAACAAAATTTGAACTACCATGTTAAGGGACTAAGGATCCGTCCCACCGGGCATGCCAAATGTGTGCAAGAATTAGTTAGCTATGCAAGTAAAATCAAGACTAACACCTAATAGCCTCAATATAATGCTAAACTAAAATATATGCACCATCATGCTTAGAGCTTAAACAAGACTAATCTACCAACATATTTGCATTAGAACATGAATAAACATCAAACTAATATGCTAATAAATTAATCTTTATCTCTATTAAATGTTAATCAATGGAATGAACCTATTTAGATCCTTAGCAATCAAAAGGGTTGATTGTATGTTTGAATCCCAAGGTTTCAAGAATGGAGTCTTTTCAATCCATGGCTACAAGACCACTTGACATATCTCCATATGACTTCAAACTTGGATGGATGAATGCAAGAAATGAAGATAGCTAGCTCCTCTAATGGAAGAATGCTCTAAGATGATAAAATGGATATAGTATAGGCTCTATGCTCATTTAGGTGTAAGTAGAATGGTAAGAGGAGGGCTCCTTATATAGCCCAATGGATAAAATAATATCTACATCCCTTTACATGTGGGATAATAGCTAGGTTGAGTTAGTTGGGGGTGACTATGGTTGAAAAGGGGGTTGAGTCAACCTTAGGGGAGTTTAATTTTTCTGTAGTGACTCATGGGGTTTGAGAGGATTTATTAATTAACCCAAGTGATTAATTAATAGGTGAGAAAGATTTTTATAAAGAAAAATTAGTATGATTTAGGGAATAGAAAGGTTTAGGCTAAATAAATGACGATTTATTTATCTAATAGAAGAGGAAACTTAATTAATTACAAATAATTAATTAAATTCAAGTAGAAAGGGGTTTAATTAACGAAAGGTCATTAATTGTCATCTTTGTTGGATAGAAGGGTCAATTAATTAGTGTAATGTAATTAATTAATGACGATAGAAGAGAAAGTGTGCTATATTGATGATATGTCGTCAATTTGTGGGAAGTAGTATAATTAGCGCAATTTAAGTATTTAAATTATTGGAGCTAAATTATAGGTGTCTACATCGCAATATTGCTTCTCTTTCATATTTCAAGGAACCATATGCAATACCTCATCCTTTCCCAATTTATATATAAATCCATATATAATTATGTATGGAAAGGCTTTAGTGAAAAGTTTTTTTTCTACTTTTACGAGTAGTGATATGAAAAAATCCCTTATTGAAGGAATTGTGAAATTTATCAAGTTGTTCAAGGATTGTGATAACCTAAAATAAGTGCATGTGTGGTACATATTCATCCAGCTCCTTGGTTTCTTACCTTATATTGATGTAGCTTAGGAGGTTTGGTCCTACATGTTCTCTTCTCAGCTTGACATTTATCTTAAATCTTTATTCCTAGAATAACATAATCCATATTGATATAAAGCTCCTCCCAATAATGAGTTGCTCATAATAGATTACAATACTAGATAGTAATTGAATAACTCAAATGGTGTTTCTAAAATATGTTTCCAAACATTTTGAAGTGAAAATACTATAGCTAGAGCCTCCCATTTCATAGTCCTATAATTTTTCTCTACTGACCAATTTTTTGACTTGTAAAATGAATTGGGTAATCAATTCCTCATTCATTGTGTTATAGAAGCACTAGTCCAATTGTACTTCTTGAAATCATCAACATGTACATGAAATAATTCTATCCATTCTAGAAAAATAATATTGACACATTGGATAACTTTTTTAAGTTACGTAAATGCATTTTGACATTCCTTTGTCCACTCAAATTTAACCCATTTCAATAATAGTTATTTTATTGGTTACACAATATTAGCAGATCCCCTTATGAATTTTCTTGTGATATCCTATATGTTCACAAATGCATGGACTTCAAAGGGGTTTTTGGAGGCCCGAGACCAATTATAACTATGATTTTTACTTAATTTACTAGAATCCCCTCTTTGCAAACAACATGTCCATGTAACACTCCAAAAAGGGAAAAGAAAAATATTTCTTCAAATTCAATACAATGTGTAATGATCTACAACATTCTAACATAAGACATACCTTAGAGATGTACTCTTTGAATAGGGAGAAAACTGCTCAATTATCTAAATAGACTTCTAGAAAATCATGTATGAAATATTTGAATGTAATGACCACAAATTTTGAAAAGACTATGGGTGCATTATTTAATCCATAATCCATAACCCAATATTAAAATTTTCCCCATTCCATTGTGAAGGTAGTTTTTCTTGATCTTTTACGCGATTAGAATCTAATGATATTCACTAAATCTATTTGTAAATGAGTACACTTCACTCCCTATTATTTCTTTGAGAATTTTATCAATAAATAGTGTTGGAAATGGGTCATTTACACATGCATTTTAAGAGATATATATGTAATTTCACAAACAAGGACGGAAGCCTATATATTTTATTAATGTGAAATTGATTAACCATTACAATGGAGTGCTGCAATATTTATACATATTGGACAACAATGTGTAGAAAAACAAATATGTTGCACAGGTAAAACCATACTCACAACTGCTTCCAATAATACATCCGGGAAGCATATAAATTGTTATAATAATTGTAACAATTATCCCTATGAAAAAAAAAGACAAATATGGTTTAAAACCATATAACAACTTACAATTATTTTATGGTTTATAATATAACCATATAATATGATTATTTAATTATTAAAATAAATTAAATAATAAATCATATAATGCATAATTAATTTATCCTAACATCCCCCCTTAATTGTGCATTTTATCAAGGGATGAGGAGAGGAACTCTCTGAACAACTCAAACTTGTCACGTGTAAGTGACTTTGTGAAGATATCTACTCATTGTTCAATTGTTGGACAATATTAAAGCTGGATGTTGTGCTTCAACACATGTTCACATATGAAATGAACTTGTACCTCAATGTGCTTTGTTCTCTCATGAAAAACTGGATTGCGAACAAGTTTGAGAACACCTTCATTGTCAACATACATGGTGGTCGAGTTTTTCCTATGGTATTCCAAGTCCTTCTAGTATGCGACATAGCCAAATCACTTCACAGACAGCTTCTCCTACAGAACGATACTCGGCTTTTGTGGAAGAATGAGAAACAAAGTGTTGTTTCTTACTTCCCCATGATATTGGTCCAGATCCCATAAAGAACACAAATCCTGAAGTGGATTTTCTGTCATCAATGTTTCCTGCATGATCTGAATTTGAATATCCAGACAAGAAGTTGTCGTTCTTCTTGTATTCTAGACCAAGATCCACTGATCCTTTGAGATATCTCAATATGCACCTTTTTGCTTTCCAATGACAAACTTTGGGTTCCTGCATGAACCTGGATAGATAGCTCATTGCAAATCTAATATCTGGCCTAGTGTAGGTCAGGTAAATGAGACTCCCAATCAATTGCCGATAGAGAGTGGCACTTACCTTAGGAGATGGATTTCAACAAGATAACTGTAATCTGTTCTCCATGGGTGTAGCAATTAGTGTGTAATCCATCATCCTAAACTTCTTGAGTGTAGTCTTGGTATATTTCATCTTAGAAACAAAAATATGATTCTCTTTCTGCCACACTTCCAATCCAAGATAGTAGTGCATCAGCCCGAGATCGGTCATGTCAAACAATCGATTAAGATCTTTCTTCATTGCATCAATCATCCTCACTGAACTGCCAGTGATCACTAGATCGTCGACATAGACAACAACAATCACAATCTCCCCCCCTTGATTTTTGAGGTAGATATTGGGATCATATGGATTTCTAACAAATCCATGTTGTACGAGATGCTCATCAATCTTGATGTACCATGCCCGAGGTGCTTGTTTTAGACCATACAGAGATTTCTTAAGTCTACATACCTTTGCTTCTTGACCAGGTACAACATATCCCTCAGGTTGAGTCATGTAGACTTCTTCTTGTAAATATCTATTTAGGAAGGCACTTTTATGTCCATTTGGTGAACTTTCCATCCAAACTGAGAAGCTAGAGAAAAGATCATCCTGATCGTTTTGATCTTAGTTATGGGAGAAAATGTCTCCTCATATTCAATGCCTTCTTTTTGTGTGTACCCCTTTGCTACAAGTATTTCTTTGTACTTGTCCATTGTCCCATCTACTTTGTAATTAGTTTTGAATATCCATCTACATCCAATGGGTTTCTTCCCTGGTGGAAGATCGACAAGCTGCCAAGTGTTATTCTTCATCACTGATTGATATTCAAAATCCATGGTATCTTTCCAAGATTTTGACTGTAGGGCTTCCTAGACTGTAGAGGGCTCATCTGATTCAATAACTCTACTCATCAAAGCAAAATTAACTTCTTCTATTGCTTTACTGCTAGTCCATGGTCCAGGGGTGGATGTATCTGGTGGAGCATCCAATCTTGCATCTCATAATGTACTTATACACCATTTAGGCATACATTGAACTGTTCCCATGGGTTGTGGTTCTATCTGATCATCATCATCCCCATCATCACTTTCATCTTCTGAGGGAACATCAGCTTCAATTTTTACAATAGGTGAAAAATCTACATCTTGCAAGTTTGGAGGAGGAGTCTTTGCTTCCTTCTTCTCAAAAAACTCAACATCTCTGCTGGTGTAGACTTTTCTAGTCTTAGGATCCATCAATCTATACCCAAGAGTCTCTTCACTGTACCCAATGAAGATGAGTTTTTGTGACTTCATGTCCAATTTCTTTCTATTCTGTTTGGGTATGTGCATGCTTGCTTTACACCTGAATACTCTGAGGTGTGCAATGGATGGTTTCCTTTTTGACCATGCTTCTTGTGGTGTAATTCCATCAAGAGTAGTTGTGGGCGCTCTGTTCAACAAATACACTGTTTTCTTTGCTACTTCTGCCCAAAATGTCTTTGCAAGTCTAGAATCATCGATCATGCATCGCACCATTTCCATGATGGTACGATTTCTTCTCTCAACAACACCATTTTTCTATGGTGTGTGTGGAGGAGGCATTTGTCGATGAATCTCGTGAGTTTGTAGGTAGTCTCTGAACTCATCACTGGTGAATTCCCCCCCTCGATCTGAGCGGAGAGTTTTGATGTGATGACCAGTTTCTTTCTCAACTGCTACTTTGAAATTTTTGAAGGTTTCAAATGCTTCACTTTTCTTGCGAAGACAAAAAATCCACATTTTCCGTGAATAGTCGTCAACACAAAGCATGAAGTACTGGAACCCAGTATGACTTGGCTGCAGTGGACCGTAAATATCGGTATGAACCAGGTCAAGTTTACCATGAGCTCAAAATGTACTCCTCTAGAATGAAACTCTATGTTGTTTTCCTGCTAGGCAGTGAGGACACTTGTTTGTATCCTTCTAAAGAGATGGTAGCCCATGTACCATATTACACCGGTGAAGTGTTTCAAGATATTTGAAACTTACATGACCAAATCTTCGATGCCACAATTGTGCTGAGGTGGTGTTTTTAGCTATAAGTGCTTGATCATCTTTGTGAACAAAATCAAGTTGGAACATGCATCCCACATTGGAGGCTTTTGCAATTATTTTTGAGCCTCTTGATTTATCTCGAATCAAACACATTTTCTTGTCGGATTGACTATCAAAGTCAATTTTCATGTTGTGATCTAGGAGTTGACTAACTGAAAGAAGATTCTTTGTCAACCCAGGGACATATAGGACATCTGATAGTCTACATTTGCATGAACCAAGGGGTAGAGAAATGTTCCCAATCCCCTGAACTGTATATGAAGAATCATCTCCCAACGAAACATGATTTTTCGATGGCATGTCCCTCATTGAAATAAACCAGTCTCTTTGGTTGGTCATGTGTCGAGTGGCTCCCGAATCAACATACCAGACATCACTAGATGACGTGGATGGTTCACTTGATTAAATAGTCAACAAGAAGTCTTCATTGTCTAACTGTTCTTATTGCTCAAGGTAATATTACCTTGCTAGTGGGGTCTTCTTTTCCAGTTGCCCTTTTTCGCCCATGATAGTTGTTAGAATGTCCCTTGTAAGATTTTTTTGTTGTTGTGGTCCGAGTTTCTTGATGAACCTTTCTTATAAGTGTTATACCAAAAATCTTTTAAGTCATGTCCTCTTTTGCAAATTGTACATTGCTTCTTTTCGTTGATTGTCCCCGTGATATCGATTCTAATGTTGGGACTTCTTATAGGAATTATGTTTTCCTTTACCTTTTCCTTTCCATTTTTGATGAGAAGATAGTGCTCTGCTCCTCTTCATCATCCTTGTGCATTGCTTCCTCTTGTTGCAAGAGGTTTACCGTTTGTCAAAACCAACTGTCAGATTCGTTATGTTTAGTTTTGTGAAAAAAATGCGGTAAGAAGAGGGGAGTGCTCTCGAACAATGGGAACAAGAGCATCATCTCGTGATTGGTTCTCCCGGGGATAGAAGTGAAGCCCTTAATTCGTAACTCTTCTTAAGAAAGCTTTAATTTTCTCATTCTCGCTTGAATTTCGGTGTATGTAACTCGACTCGTAAATTTAGTATGACATTCTTGTTCTTGGCCTCGTATATCTTTGTACTCAATTTATCCCACACTTATTTTTTTGTTTTGGCATCTCAAATATGGGGTTGCACATCATCGGACACTCCAAACAAGATGATGAGTTTTGCCTTCTGATCTACTTTATCAAACTGCCATTATTGTGTTGTATCAGTGGTTGATCTGGTTAGAGTACCATTCACAACAAACCAGATCTCTTCAAACTCAAGTTATGTCTTTATTTTTGTCTTCCATGCAGCATAGTTGCTTCCTCTGAGCAATTGTGAATCTGGAAGAAAAAATTTGGGGGCATTGGTGCCCATTTTGTAGAGATCATTGATAGTGTTTGGCTCTTATCACTCCAGGTATTAGGTCTCCCAATCTATATACCATCAGTCTGATATATTGAACCTTTCTATATACATGCCCTTCCGATATACCCGTTGGTATGTGGAAGAATCTCGCCCTTTCTATATACCGGTGGTACATGAAAGAGGTGTTAACGTACGTGAAAGAATTCAATACGTGGTACCAAGACAAGATCTTGATGGGGTCTGTGTGATTATTGACACTAGCTCAAAGAAATATCCTCATACACATGCGTAACTTTGCTATATACTTAGATAATTTCTCAGTCTAGATTTATGTCGTGCAATCGTTCACAGACGGATGGGATGGCTCATAGTGTGTGCACTGTGACCTTATTACTCCCTGTCAATTTAAAGGGTCGATGCCCAGATGACGTTGTTGCAGCTATATTAGGCATTAAGTGTAGTAGTAGTCGTGACGGCTTTACTTGTAAGCGCTTCCCAGAGGCACCGTATATACCGAATGTTGCGAATGAGATCTAGGATCTTGTGAGTGTTATAGAACCAATTTTATACTGTTTTTATTACAAATTTGCCAGTTTCTAAGCAGTTACAAAGTTTTAGTTGATTATGGAAACCTATAAATTAGTACAATATGTTGAAGCATGTAATTACATTCAAAAATCTAGAAAAATTGAATGGAAGAAAATTTGTTTTCGGGGCCCTGGTGGCCTTCGGAGCCCAATACGGCTTGTTGAGAAAACAAATGTAAAAAAATAGCTCAAAATTAAGTTTTTAGATAGCCCTCCTTTGGCAAAAAGTGCTCCGAATGCAAAAATATGCAGAGTGGAGAAAAAAATTTACCCTAAAATAGGGTTTTTCTCGCTAAATTTAGTTAGTTATAACTAAATTTGAATTTTCCACTAAAGTTAGTGGTTCCACTAAATTTTCTGCCAAATTTGGTAGTGGGTGAGGGAGGGGGATTTGACCCCTTGACCTCTCTTGATGGGAAGTGTCTTACAAAAGTTATGCTAGCCACTTGGGCGGCTAAGCTAAACAAGTATATGTAAAGAGAAAATTATAATTAAACACTTCCAAACTGTAAAACCATACCTCTTCATAAAACCACGGTTTTGGAAAGGTGGTTTTGAGCAAAAATTCCAGCAAAGAGAAAAAATGACAGGCAGTTTTGGTGAGAATGAAGGTGGTTTTGACTGTGTATGGCGCCTTAGATCATTTTTCTTCCTTCCTTTGAGCTTGTAATCTCTTCCTTGGTGAATTTTATCCTCCTCAACCTTAATTACAATGAATAAAGGTGGTTTTGAGGAATTTGATGGTGGTTTTGAGGAATTTGATGGCGGTATTGCAAGGGATGGGGCTGGGAAGTTGCAGAGGCAACTCTGGCTCTCTTTTGCTTACACAAGCTTCTCCAATGCTCCTCAAACTCTACTGCAATCCTCCAATATCCTTCAACCTGCTCTGAAACCAAATGTAATTTCACAAACAGGACGGAAGCCTGTATATTTTATTAATGTGAAATTGATTAACCATTACAATGGAGTGCTGCAATATTTATACATATTGGACAACAATGTGCAAACAAACAAATATGTTGCACAGGTAAAACCATACTCACAACTGCTTCCAATAATACATCCGAGAAGCATATAAATTGTTATAATAATTGTAACAATTATCCCTGTGAAACAAAAAGACAAATATGGTTTAAAACCATATAACAACATACAATTATATTATGGTTTATAATATAACCATATAATATGATTATTTAATTAATAAAATAAATTAAATAATAAATCATATAAAGCATAATTAATTTATCCTAACAATATAATCACTGGAAATTATAATATCTCATGTTTTCTTTGTTTGATTGACTATGAGGTTCACCCATTCTGATTTTTCTATGGAATAGATTAGTCTTGTGCCTACCATGTGGTTTGGTTCAACCTTGACCTTTGCCTTCATATCAGGATTCAATTTTTAAGGCTTCTTCTTGACAGGTTTTCGACCTTATTTTAATTTGATGCACATCTCTCCTAGTGATGGATCCACTCCTTTTATTTCACTAAATTTAGTTGGAAACACATCTTCATAGCCTTATAGTTATTCCAAAATCTTGAACATTTCTTATTTTGTCGGAGTAGTCTCTAATAGTCACTATTTTACCTTACCTAATGGAATGATGCCTTTTACCTTCTTTCACATTAGTTCATCATATATTTTAGCCTTTCTTTTAACCTTGGTGTATTTTATTATTCTTGAGACTTATTTTTCTACGGGATAAATTATTCTTGTATCTACCATGTGATTTGGTTCAGCCTTGACATTTTCCTTCATATTAGAATTAAATTTTTAAGGCCTCTTCTTGACATGTTTTCTACCTTCTTTTAATTTGATGCACATCTATCCTAGTGATGGATCCACTCCTTTTATTTCACTAAATTTAGTAGGAAACACATCTTCATAGTCTCACGATTATTCAAAAATCTTGAACATTTCTTATTTTTATGGTAGTCTCTAATAGTGGTTAATTTTACCTTACCTAATGGAATGATACCTTTTGCCTTCTTCCACATTAGTTCATCATATATTATATCCTTTCTTTTATCCTTGGTGTCTTTTATTATTATTGGGCCTTATTTTTCTTCCATGATTAAATTTCACATATGTTCTTCTTCTTCATTGTGTAATTATTTGTTTTCAAACAAAGGTTCAATGTTTTCTAGTTAAAAATTCCTTCTAACTAGATGTCTTAATCACCATATAGCTCATCTTTTTATTATTTGTTATCTCATGTTGTGTGACATACTTCCACTTTTTGATACATCTCATTTTCAACTATTTCAATCATGTTTTATATTATCTATGTAGTTCCCTTACTTGGTTTCTTGAGGTCTTAGTATTCAACTCCCCTTCGAGAAAATAGTCACATGACATGTTTTGATCTTCTTACATTCTACAGCTACCATGGAATTTCTATCTTTGAATGTCAAGGTTTGAATAAAATCTTCTCGCACCTATCTCCAAGTGTGTGTTCCTCTTATCCTCTCTTGATTAAAATATTAATCTTTTAGTAGTGGAGTAAGTGTCTCTGGGAGGATATAAACCCACCATTAAGGCTCAATTTATTGGATTTTATATGCCTCAATACACCCTTGAATATGAATGTATGGAAATTGGTTTACACAAAATATAGACCAAGATTTAGAAATTCTATAAGTAAAGTAAATCTTAAACACATCATACCTATTGCTTCATTCCATGCAAGGATCTTTATTCTATACACACCAACTATGTAGCTATTATCCCCTTTAATGCATAATATAGTGCACTTATCCTCATGTCTTCCTACGTTACATATTCTTAAAATCAACCAAGAATGTATCTAAAATGGAGGTCCCAAATAATTACAAAATTCATTTTCCTTGACTTGAACCATTCTCATAGGAATGATCTCGTGTTATTTTTCCATCCAATGGTTCAAATCCACATCCAAGTCTCTACCAATTGAATATGTTAGTTCCCATGAGATATGAATTTCTCCATTGTTCTCGATTTAGATTTGTTTTTTAACGCAAACTCATATATTTGTGTTATCTCATATTTAGTAGGAGACCTAATAGTATATTACATCTCTTCTTTTGCAAATGGATTCTTAGATTTCATAATGAAATGATTATCCCAATTTCTATAATGCTTTGTCTTACTTTCCTTCTGGATTGTCATGATGTTCCTGTTGATGCAAAATCACAGCACACAGACGCACATCAGGCTTCTAGGTTGATGTTTCGAGCATCCGGTGTGATTGCACAACATGGAATCCTTTCTCCAAGTGTGGGACTTGTAAGAATGAGAAAGGATTCTCTAGAGAAGGCTGGTTCTTATTCTCTCTGTTCAAATGCACACAAAAAAAAATGCAGAGGTTTTACTCAAAACCTAATCTAATCTACCAAGGAGACGGGGTAAGAAGATGCGTGAAAAATAAACCTAAGCTAACGAAGGTGATGCGAGGAATGAAGAACACCTATCTTGCCAATAAACATAAACCATTCAAATGTGATGCAAGACCATCCACATATAACAAAATTTGTAGTGAAAGACCAGGAGGATGCAAATGAACACGAGAGAGGGTTGAGAATCATCCACGAGGCATGCATTACTTGCTCCAAAGATTGAGACAATACACTATAAAATGCCAAGAGGTAGAGTCGTATTACAGTTTCAAATGGGAGGTTAAAACTCCACAAACTACTTTGATAAAGAGAAGAAGGGAGGAGCAAAATAGAAAATGTTCAACCTTTAGAAAGAAGCCCCTCCTTACAATATATAGGAAGAATGAGAGAGGGAAGAGAGAGGAAATCCAGATCTACCCCAACCACTCCTAGGTTGCATTTAACTCATCTCATTATGGTAGAAGTGGTGAATCTGGCAAAATGGTGGACATGCAGCGAAACGGTGAACGCTTCTGCATTGTATTAAAGTTGGTTGTTAAAACGTTACTTCTGTCTATTATCATGCGCCAGAGACATTTTCTTGATTTTATCTCTCCAAAATGAACCAAAATGTAATATTGACCCTAGAATCATGTAGATAATTTCACCATCTTTCCATTGATATAAAGAATGTGAAAATCCGAGCTCGAATCGAAAGATATGGCGATCTCGAAGATTTAGGGCAAAAAGCAGTGAAAAACGGGTTTTGAATTTTTTCCCGCGCTCTGCCACCTAGATGACAAGTGTCGGGTGCTGATTGGATGAGAAATTCTCTCTTTTCCACCTTTCCATGGGCTTTCCTTTAAAATTTCAACCTTTTTCATACTTTGGAAAAATTCTCATTTTCCCCCCGCGCCCCGCCACTTGGGACACGTGGCATGCATTGGTTCATTGACAGGGGCGCGGGGAGAACCTTTACCTTTTAGTTTTTCAGCCAAAAATTTTGCTAAATTTTCTAAGTCCTCCCTGAGCTCTACACTCCCCGCCTTAGGACATGTCTCCTGCTTTCGATTCGTTAGCGGCTCTTTCGGTTCTTGGCGTCCCCTACGGCCCATTTGTCCCCAAGCTGCACAGGACAAATTTCTCGAATTTCCCGATTTGGGCTTCCTTGTCCCTCTTTACGGTGAAGACACGTGGCACATTTCCATTGGCTCTTGGCTCTTTCAACTTTTCACGTCTCGCGCGTACTTTTGTCCCGGGTGTCCCAAATGAAAGTTCCCTATTTCGGCCGATCCAGGCGGTTCGTGTCCTCTGCGTACCTTTGTCCTAGCTGTCCCAGGTATGCTGGGACAAATTTCTCCAAACCGCTCGATTCGAATGACTTTTGCCAAAGCCCGGGTGATCCACGTCTTTCACATACTCTTGTCCCAAACTGTCCCAACTGTGTGAAACAAAGACTTAGGCAATTTTTTCCCTTTTTCGGCCGAATCGGCTTTTCGTGTCCCGCGCGTACCTACGGCCCAGATGTCCCAATTGCTACGTGGACCGCCTAGAGGCTTTTCGGCCGGTTCGCGCCCCAACGTCCCAACTGTCCCAGGCATGTCCGGACTAGGACTTAGCTGATTTTCTTACTTTTTTTCAGCCCCAAGCTTGGTATGAAGAACCTCTGTTCAACCCGAACCCTTCAGACCCGAAATGCTTCAAAACACTCCCTGACCTTATTTTTTGCATTTCTTCCATTTTCTCAACCTGTTGGGATTCCTTCTTGGACAAGAGAGTTAGAAAGAACCTAAGGGGACCCCAGAAACATGATTTCGGGCCTTGAATCATTCTACTTTCTCGGGACTAACAATCTGATGCATGTTATCAAAATTACCTTGGGGAAATTTTGACAACAGTTTGGCGACTCAACGGGGTCACCTACCTGCTAGGTAGAAGATCAGTGGCCTTTTAACAATCCATTGGGCATGGAGTAATGACCTGAAACCAACCTGATTTTTTATCCCGATCCGATCATCGCAACTCATTCTTCGAGAGTGCTCGAACTATAGAAATTCAACACGAGAGCGACAAAACTGTGCCAAAGCACTTAGGGAAAAGGAAATCTAACTACAACAAGACAATATGTATACGCACTTAGAGGAACTGAAATCTAGGCTAATATTTACAAGGGTAAACCTTTTCCTTTTTAGTAGCAATGTTTAAGATAGATTCCGTTAACTGGAATCGGGAGTTCTTCTCCATCCAATGCAGACAATTGGAAGGCATTACCACTTTTACATCTCATAACCATGTAGGGGCCGCTCCAAATGGCATCAAACTTGGAATGCCTTCCAGGTTTTCACGATCTGCATCTCATTTTAGAACTAGGTCCCCCTCCCTGGAAGGTCCTTACTCCTGCCTTCTTGTCAAACCATCTTTTTACTAAGGTCTGATCCTTTTCAATCATCAGAACTACATGTTCTCTTATTTCTTCCAATTCCATCAACTCTGTGTACCTGGCTTCCATTGGTTTGAACTCAGACAACTCCAACTGCTTCATGAGCTCCAATGCTGGAAATTCTAATGATATAGGCAATACTGCCTCTTTCCCATAGACCAATTTGTAGGGAGAACTACCTGTAGACCTCTTTGGTGTTATCCTGTCAGCCCATAATGCTGATTTTAGCTTGGTATGCCATGTCCTTTGGTTTTCATCCAGAGTTCTTCTGATGATCCTTAGCAACTTTTTGTTTGTGGACTCTGCCTGTCCATTACCCTATGGGTAATAATTTGAAGAGGTGCTTAAATAGATTCCATTCTTGACAGCCCATTCTGTAATCTTGGAACCTATGAATGCTAATGCATTATCTGATATGATAGTGGCCAACACACCGAACACCGGTCACTATTTCTTCATAAAAGTCTAGTATTTTAGACTCACTTGCCTCTTTGAGTGTTCTTTGCTTCGGTCCACTTGGTGAAATAGTCCGTCGCCGTGAGAATCCACTTGTGGCCTTGGCTTGAATTGGGATTGATGACTCCAATGAAGTCTAGTCCCCATTGCATGAATGGTTGATCTACTAAAATTGGATGAAGGGGTAGCGCTGATAACCTTCCTTTCCCTGTGAAGAATGCATATTTCTTGCATTTCTTAACCCATGAGTAGTAATCATTGAATACAGTAGGCCAATAGTAACCAGCTTTCATGATTTTGAGAGCTGTTACTCGTGGGGAAAAGTGGCCTCCTACCTCCCGTCATGGAACTCGTGTAAGATCCTCTCAACTTGACCTGTTCCAATGCATCTCGGTAAAACTCTATTGATGTCTTTTTAAACAAAACACCATCAACAAACACATATGGAATGGATTGTAATCTAAAGTATCTCCTCTTCGCTTTGCTCATTTACGGGGGCATAGGCTGTTTATAGGAAGTGTATCATATTCGAGTCCAACAGGAGTGGGCACATCATCATTTTCTGTTCTTGACCATCCTGTAGTACCAAGATGACCTCTTTTTCATTACTGCTTGACTTCCAACTTGCTGACTCAAAGCTAGTTGTTCGCATAGTCCCTTCCCACGTACTAGTTTGGTGATCTTAATCTCGATGTCATATTCCATGACATGGGTTATCCATCCTACACATTTCTCATTCAGATCCTTGTTTAGAAGGGAGTCCTTGACTCCCGCATGAGAGACCAATAATTGGATCTTGTTGTTTGAGACTAGGTGCTTGAATTTCTTTAAACTCCTGATCACTGCAAGCACATGCTTTTCAATGAAAGAGTACCTAGTTTCATATTCCTCCAAGCCTTGACTGAAGAAAGTAACTGGTTGTTCTAATCCTTCTTTATTTTGTTGTGCCAGGATTACAGAAATTGTGTCTCCACCACCAAAGGCATATAGCATGAAACCCTTGGAGAAGTCTGGATTGACGAGGTGGGAGCTTGAGATATAGCCTCTTTTATTGCCTCAAAACTTTCCTTGCCTTCAAATGTCCACTTAAATTCCATGCTCTTTTTTAACATCAGCATTATTGGCTTTACGAGAGCTACAAAGTTTGGAAAAAACTTGTGGACAAAATTGATCCTTCCCAAGAAGCTTTGAAGAGCCTTCTTATGACTTGTGCAATGGCAACGCTCAAATTGCTTCAACTCTTCTACGGATCAATCGTCAATCCCTCTTTTTAAACAATATAGCCTAGAAGTTTTCCCTCATGAGCCAAGAATATGCATTTTTTGGGATTCAATGATACCCCAAATCTTCTACACCTCTGAAATACCTGCCTCAGATGAAAGAGGTGATCCACTGCATTTTTAGAGAATACAGTGATGTCATCAAGATATATCAGAACTATTTTATTGATCAACCCTTTGAATGCCATATCCATTTCCCTTTGGAAAGTGGCTCCAGCATTTGATAGGCCAAATGGCATCTTCTTGTAGGCATATGTGCCCCATTTTGTAGTCAAGGCCGTCTTGAACTGGTCTTCCTCCTTTACCATAATCTTATTGTAGCCTAAGTAGCCATCAAGTAGTGAAAACCTCTCGAGCCAGCCCATGACCTGCAATATTTGCTCCATGGAAGGGAGTTGGTAATGGTCCTTGAGAGAGGATCTATTCAAGTCTCTGAAGTCAACACACAATCTGATCTCTCCACTCTTCTTTCTTTGGAACTAAGTTGGCAACCCAACTAGAATGCTTGATTGGGAATATGATTCTTGACTCAATCAGCTTGTCCAATTATTTTTTCATGAGAGGCTCCATGTGTGGGTTGGTGGTCTTTGTTTACGCCTAACTTGGGCTTAGTATTTGGATCCAATTCAATGGTATCTTTGAGCTAAGTTGGGATTGAAACCTTTCAAGTCTTCGTAGCTCCAAGAAAACACATCGGGAACTCTTGGCACAAGTGGTATGAACTCATACCTTTCTTGTTCGATTTTCATCTTTCCAATTTGCAATGGTTTGTTCTCTTCCACCAAGATGGATCTGAATCCTCTCTCTTGACCTGAATGTTTGCTTTCTCCTTCCTAAACTAATCATTGGGATTAAAAATGGACTCCAAAGTGATAAGTCCCTTAGGCAGCTTGTTAGTTCTCAAATTTGTACCACTTAGTCACCATCTTTGCTGTTCAATTTTTCTTGATTCTTGGCTAAGAACTCAAACTTCTTGCAAGAAATGGATGATTTTTTGGTCATTTTCAAACACTTGCCAATTGACATTGTTATCCTGAACCGAAGGCCTCACAATTATGTAGATGTTTGGTTGTACCTTGTCTTGTTGAATACTTTCCACAATGTCAAAGGCTGCCCCTTCTTTGTCGACCTATCATGCTTGATTCTCTTTCCTAGGAATGGATTTGATGCCAAAACCTTCAAAATATTCCATGAGGTCCCACACCCTGTTCTTATAGCACTTGAGTAGGTAATTCTTGGCAGCATGTTGTCCCTTGACCTGATTTACAATCAATTAACTATCCCCAAAGACTTGCAAGTTCTTTATTTTCTTCTTGATTGCCCAATGCATCCCTTGTATTAAGGCTTCATATTGAGAGTGTTATTAGAGCATGTAAACTGAAATCTAAAAGCTGAATAGTAATTTACTCCTCGAGGTGAAACAAGCACGGCTCCACCTCCTGCACCTTGTCTACTCCTTGATCCGTCAAAAAATAGCTGCCATACCTCATTGTCATCCTTGTGGTTTGGCTTGGTGATGCTAGGAATAGGCTAATTTTCTTCATGTATGCAATAGACCCTAGCTCGAGATTCTTCCACTTCTTGATAAGGATCAAATGCATGTATCTTGTTTGCCCATTCATCAAGAGTTAGATCCGGGATGCTTCCAACCTTAATGTCGGCCTCATCGATTGCTTGGGTGGTCTTCTTGATCAAATTTGAACAATTGGCGTTGATCGACTTGGAGTGGAAGGCTCAATGTGGAAATTTGCAATAGGTTCAGACCTGATTGTGGCTTTGGTTCCATACCTCGTTACGAATAGCATGTGTGACCAATCGGTAAACAAATATCCTCCAATATTGGGCATGTGAAGTCCTTGACAAGCAAAGGGCAAAGAGTGGTGGAAGGTCATGACCGATACATCTTGTAAAACAACAATGTTTGGACATGCATGCAAGGTAAGACTCAAGTTTTTAATCACTCCAACTATTGCTACTTGTTGTCCCATCTAGCTGCACTACCCCTTTGGATATTGTTTCATATTGTAGCCCTAGCTGATCTGCTATTTGTTTAGGCATTCTTGAGCTACTTGCCCCAAAGTCTATCATGCGGTTGTGCACTAGCTGATTTCCAATGATCAATGAAACATAGAAAGGAGGGGTTTCAACATTTTACCTTGTTGTCTTCCCCTGATTTCCCTCGGGTTGGGCAGCATTTGTAAGCACTGTCTTGCATCTGAACTTGCTGATTCAAAGTTGGCCAGTCCTTCATGGCAGCTTGCAGTAGATCTCTTTGGCTTGGGATAGATAGGGATTCCCACATTGATATATTGACATTTGTCTTCTTCATCTGATCAATGATACTGAATGGTGATGAAGGATCTTTTTGCTATCCCTTTGCTTGTACATTCACCCCTTGCATGTGGGCAGCAACAACTGGTATTTGAGTTGGCCTAGGGGCTGTTCTTGGCTGCCCTTGTGCATTTGAAATTGGACTTTGCTTGCCAACCATTTGTGGAACCATAGAAGGTTGTGGATTGGTTGGGGCTAATGGTTGTTCTTCACCCAAATTCCTCCTTTTTGACCTTGTGTTGGCTGCTGACACCTTGAGACATTTTTTACGGTTCATGCCACAAAAATCCTCTCGCTTGCCAATTTACCAATGTGGTGTCATTTGGGGCTGATTGCTGTTGGAATGTTTCTTGTTGTTGGTTGTTTTCGACTACTCTCACCCTCCTTTTGATAGTTGTCACCATTAATGCTTGATTCAAAGCACCATTGAAGCACATGGATTTGTTATGAGGCTCATTACATGGAAAACACCAATCATACTCCTGGGCAATGTTGTTTTGTGTTAGCACCAATGCCTTAGAGGCAGATATGGCATTTGGATTATAGGGCTGAAATGGTCTATTGGCAGGAGGCCTTGTTTGATTTATATTTACAGCTGGATTAGGAGGCCTTTGTGGTTGGTATGGCTGCCTGTTAGGCTAAGCTTGGGGTTGATAAGAAGGTCTAAAACCTTGGGCTTGTTGCCTCTTGAGAGTAACTAGCTCATTGCCTAGGTTTTGCAATTGCTTCATGACTTCTTGAAGCTCATTTGGGGCACTTGGAGATGAAGTGGAAGCTTCATTTGAACTCTAATTTCTAGGAGTGGGAGAAGGAGCCAAATTAGGTGCTTGATTGGTGTTTGGACTCTCTAAACTTGGAAACAGTGGCATGGGAGGTCTAGGGGCAAGTTTGCCAGCTTGGATCAAACAATTTTCAGCCCTAATGGCAATGTTATAAGCCATAGGGATAGTTATGCCTCCCATGGACTGAATCAACATAGAAATATCAAAATTTAGAGCTTTGAGATAGTAGAGAAAAGAACCTTCTACTATTGGCCTGACTGCCACTGGAATTCTCTCCCAAGTCTTTTGAAATCTGAAGTTGAAATCGGTCAGCTGCTCATTAGGAGCTCTCTTGATGGTTGTCAGCTACTCCAAAAGAGACAAGTTGTCTCCCTTCTCTCCAAATTTCTCATGAAGTGCTATACACAGCTGATTCCAATTTGTGATAGAACCATCTCCAAGGCTTCTAAACCATTACAATGCTTTCCCCTTGAATGAAGATGCCAGCAACTTGACAGCCACCTGCATCTCATCGATTTCATGGATTGCACAAAGGTTAGCAATATCTTTAACATGATCACCTAGAGTAGTCTGATTTTCTCAAGTGAAGTATGGAATGTTCTTCAAGGCTGTAATAGGAATTGGATGTTGTGCATTGAGGGCAAGTGGGCTCTTTGCTGTGAAGTTGACATAGGGCTTGTTTTGTGCCATTCTAATTGGTCTTAAAACCCTTGTTGACTAAATGAAAGGCCTATCGGGTGGAGGAGTTGAGAGAGTTTTGTTTGGTGGAGATGGGGACCTTTGAATCCTTCTTCCTCTTTGCCTTCTTCTTAGAGATAATTGCAGGTATTCAAACAACACTTCTTCTTCTCCAACTCTTGACCTTGTGGTGACTCTTCTCATGAGTTTTTAGGCCTGCACTGCTGGAACCAGTTGATTCTTCCCCTTGGAGTCGCTAGATATGCAAATAATAGCTCTTTTCAAGAAATAAAATTTTAGTAGATGCACATCAACTTTGCTGCAATAAAAATGAGACCTCTAGGGTCCCACCGGGCATGCCAAAACTGTTGATGCAAAATCACAGCACCCCTGGATGCACATCAGGCTTCTAGGTTGATGTTTAGGCATCCAGTGTGATTGCACAACATGGAATCCTTTCTCCAAGTGTGGGACTTGTAAGAATGAGAAAGGATTCTCCAGAGAAGGCTGGTTCCTATTCCTCTGTTTAGATGCCAACAAAAAAAACGTAAAGGTTTTACTCAAAACCTAATCTAATCTGCCAAGGAGACAGGGTAAGAAGATGCGTGAAAAATAAACCTAAGCTAACAGAGGTGATGCACCAAGGAATGAAGAACACCTATCTTGCCAATAAACACAGACCATTCAAATGTGATGTAAGATCATGCACTGAGATAATGAATTTGTAGTGAAAGACCGGGAGGATGAAAATGAACACAAAGACGGTTGAGAATCATCCACAGGCATGCATTACTTGCTCCAAAGATTGATACAATACACTACAAAATGCCAAGAGGTAGAGTCGTATTACAGTTTCAAATGGGAGGTTCAAACTCCACAAACTCACCTGATAAAGAGAAGAAGGGAGGAGAAAAACAGAAAATGTTCAACCTTTAGAAAGAAGCCCCTCCTTACAATATATAGGAAGAATGAGAGAGGGAAGAGAGAGGAAATCCAGATCTACCGCAACCACTCCTAGGTTGCATTTAACTCATCTCATTATGGTAGAAGTGGTGAATCCTGGCAAAACAACGGATCGGGTTCTAGCAGCGAGAAGCAAATAACCTACATTGTATTAAAGTTAGTTGTTGAAACGCTACTTCTATCTATTATCACGTGCGAGAGATTTTTTCTTGGTTTTCTCTCCAAAATGAACCAAAATGCAAGATTGACCCTAGAATCATGTATAGAATTTCACCAACTTTTCATTGATATAAAGAACGTGAAAATCGAGCTCAATCGAAAGATATGGTGATCGAAGATTTAGGGAAAAATAGGCGAAAAACGGGTTTTGAATTTTTCCCGCACTCGCCACCTGGATGACACGTGTCGGGCATTGATTGGATGAGAAATTCTCTATTTTCCACATTTCGTGGGCTTTCCTTTAAAATTTTGACCTTTTTCATACTTTGGAAAAATTCTCATTTTCCCCCCGCGCCCCGCCACTTGGGACATGTGGCATGCATTGGTTCATGCGGGGGTGCGGGGAGAACCTTTACCTTTTAGTTTTTCGGCCAAAACTTTTGCTAAATTTTCTAAGTCCTCCCCAAGCTCCACACTCCCCCTCCTTAGGACACATGTCCCTGCTGCTCGATTCGTTAGCGAGATCTTTCGGTTCTTCGCGTCCCTCGCATCCCTTTGGCCCGGCTGTCCCAAACTACCTGGGACAAATTTCTCCAAACCACCCGATTTGGGCTTCCTTGTCCCTCTTTGTGGTGAAGACACGGGGCACATTTCCATTGGCTCTCGGTTCTTTCAGCTTTTCGCGTCCGCATGTACTTTTGTCCCGGGTGTCCTAGACGAAAGTTCCCTGTTTCGGCCGATCTGGGCGGTTCGCATCCTTCGCGTACCTTTGTCCCAACTGTCCCCAGGCATGCTGGGACAAATTTCTCTAAACCTCCCAATTTGGGTGACTTGCGCCAAACCGGCCGATCCGCGTCTTTCGCGTACTCTTGTCCCAAACTGTCCCAACTGTGTGAAACAAAGACTTAAGCAATTTTTTCTCTTTTCCGGCCGAACCAGCTTTTCGCGTCCTGCGCGTACCTACGGCTCAGATGTCCCAATTGTTGTGTGGACCACTGGAGGCTTTTCGGCTGGTTCGCGCCCGACGTCCCAATGTCCCGGATTATGCGGACTAGGACTTAGCCAATTTTCTTGCTTTTTTCAGCCCCAAGCTTGGTACGAAGAACCTCAGTTCAACCTGAACCCTTCAGACCTGAAATGCTTCAAAACACTCTTGTAACCTTATTTTTTGCATTTCTTCCATTTTCTCAACCTGTTGGGATTCCTTCTTGGACAGGAGAGTTAGAAAGAACCCGAGGGGACCCCAGAAACATGATTTCAGGCCTTGAATCATTCTACTTTCTGGATGACAATCGATGCATGTTATCAAAATTACCTTGGGGAGGGGAATTTTGACAATAGTTCCACCTTAAACAAAATTTCATTATAGAGATGGGTTCTTTAGGAATACTAAATGGCTTATGTTGAATCATGTTCATTAGTATGGAAATGCTAGAATTTCCTAGGTGTACTTCCATTTTATTTTTCACTATAATGATTGTCATATTGTCATCATATTCCAATTTTTTTCTAATCAACACGAGAATAGTGCATCTCATTGGTTTTCATGTAAATGAATTCAAAATATCCTTGTTAACCCAACCACCATTCCCAGTTATATAAATGTCAAGAATAAAAACCCTTCATTCTCTAAATTGACATTTAGACACCCCCTCTTCCTATGGACATGTTTTTAGGAAAACACAAGGATATTGAAATAGCCCACAATCTGTTACACATCAGTAATGCAAGGCAAGACAATGTTACTCGAAAGAGAAGGAGAATCTTCTCCACATAATGGAAATATTGGAAAATGAGGTGGAAAGTATAAAAAGAACTGCATCAACTAAATAAGAAAAAGGGGAAAATAAAGTTGAATGAGGATGTTGGTATTGGGACAGATCAGACAAATGAAATTTACAAGAAATTGAATTCCCTAGATAATAGACTTGGGAAATATAAGGATAGACATGATCACAATATGGCCATCTTCAAAGCTATATGTGATTTTCTTGATCAACATGTTAGAAGCATCACTATGCTGAGTGGAGTCCCTGAGGACATTTGGGGTACAGAAAAGGAAAGAAACTAGATCATCTCATAGCTGGATGTAAATGACCCCACGCATGTCACCACTCTGGCACTTTTTACCTCTCTATAGATGATAAAATAAAGAATATGTAGGGATTCGAGGAAATAACATCTTCTTGAGGAGGTTGGATGTGATCAAGCTTATGTTTTGTTGGTGATAGTATGTTGTTTTAATGTTTTTATTTACAATTTTATCCATGTCTTGCTTTTTCTTAGTAGTTTCTCTTTTGACTACTGTCTGGCTTATTGTAATATCGGATTCAAATCCTTTTTGCTACTTTATCATGTTTATTTGGTTGTTGATCCTCTTTTGTAACATGGTATAGTCCCTTCAAAACTATTTTCCATTAATATAAAAAAATTCCTCCTACATATATTTATATGTCCTCTAACAATCTAGTTGGGCCCGCTCTTCTATAGTCTACAAGTGAGAGTAATAGGGTTATAAGCCAAATTTAGAGCTCTCATGGATTCCTAGGTGGATCTTGGTATCATGTTGACAATACTTCTAAAATCAAAGACCACATATCTTATTTTTAGCCTCCTATAATTATGTTCATTCTGGTATCCACATCCCAAGGTTTCTTTATCTTAACATAGTAGATAGAATTTTTAGCATGTTACATTCAACTGGTTTCACTTTCTAAGAGATTCCTATATAAATTAGAGATGTTTTATCAGATGTTCTTGTTGCATATAACATTTACTATTTTTAGGAGATCATGTAATACAACTTCCACTCCTTGCTTCAAAATCACATCATCTGGTTGTATATGTTGACTTCTTCTTCCCGGTATTTTCTCCATTAACATTTATGTTTTGAATGGAAATGTAATAATCCTTTAGCTTTTTTAAGTAATTTTTTTTTCCTTAGATTGGGGCACATATCTTTATATGTGTGTTATATTTGGGGCTCATTAGGAATCTCCACATGTTCAAGGCCTTCTTCATTCCTTTTACATATAGTGACATCTTGGAGACTACTAATATGTGTAGGCACCGCATTGGTCATTTTAACATTATACAATTACTTTTCCTTTATTTTTTTCTCTAGTGTGGGGCTTTATTTTTATTATGGTACACATGTACCCTAAAATATGAGTAAAAAAATTCCACTCTATATTTGAATGACAATGTTGCATAATGTGATTTGGTTATTCATAAATATAATAAATCACTTCTTATCTCTCGTGGTTGGGGTCCCATTCTCCTTTTTTGATAACCACCCTAGTATCCTTCATGTTGCACACCATACTACCTATGTAGGGTATCTCATCCTTAGTTTTGGTTTTGATATCCTCCATAAGGGCTTGTGATGGAGGTGTGTTCTACATAAGGAGTAATTTTTTTTTGGGGAAAGAGGTTCCTAACCCATATTGTCTTGTGGAGACGGTGGATCCCAACTCAAAATGGGTTATGAATATTAAAATATCAATTGCATATCTGAATCCAGTGAGGAAGAATCCTACTTCACACTCAATTAAGGAGAGGAAACCATTACTATTTCTAGTATATATGGTTGTGCTTTAGTGGCCAATTATGTTCGATTGTGAAGGAATTTCTAGTAACCTCCTCTTTTGAATCCATCAAAACTCTATAATATTTAGCTTCATGCATAGTAGCCCTACAAAAAGTGCATACTACATTATGATTTTACATAACATGTTGTTGTAATAGGTGATAATTTGTGAGTGAATGTCCTCATATCTTGAATACTTCATAATATTCTCCTTGTCCCCTTGTCTTTGTTTTAGTGTTGTAATTTATGATTCACTTCATCTCTACACTCTATGCACCATATGCTTAATCTAGGTTTCTTTCATTCCTCTAACTCTTTTAGATTATGCATTATTGTATCCAATTTCACTTATGTATTTTAATTAGATGCACCATTATCTCCATATTATTCAATCTATTCCACCCAAATATATGCTTAAGTGTCCTTGAGTTTAGTTTTAAATTTTTTTGCATAATTACAAAACAAATTTTACTACACAATCCTTCTACAAACCATATTGCTTTCCTTGGCTCATAAAAAATGAAACTAGTATTTCTCGTTACATCATAGAACCTCATATTGTATTTCATGATACGCTCTCTTAGTTTCTACTTTATTTCCTACATGCCTTGAATAGTCTCTCTTACACACATCTTCCTTTTAAATTCCTTTTTTTAGTGCATCATGCACTTCCTCTAAATTTGTAGTGCTAAGGTTTCCGAATATATAGATTCTAAATATTTTCCCTATAGTTATCCTATGATTTTTCACTTGTTTGTGTTATAATTTGAAACCCCCTTTGATTCCGATCACATTTCACATATTATTAAGTACTACTCTATATTTCTACACCCATCATGTGGCTATAAACTTGTATTGGGATTAGGATAATGAGCCATATTTTATCTCATTCCTATTTGGATTCCTATATGACTTTGCATAGTATGATGAATTGATATATGATTTGGATTCAATTATGTATTGGATTACTAGTACTCGTGATGGTACATATACTAGCCTTATTAGATTATGGGTTTTCTTATTCTAAAACTTTAGAATATAGAAAGCTAAATTTGTATTTCAAGATCACAAAAATATTACTACTTTATTCCCAACTCTTTTCATTATTTCCCCTTAATGTAATTCTATGCAATGAGTTCTTACATAATGCTAACAAAGCTTCTCTTAAAATTTCTTTCGCATGTATTTCTTTTATTCCTATATGCAACACGATCTATATTGTGGATGGTTGACTTGGACTTCTTCAAAATTCTTGTATAATTTAAATATGGTATCAATTATTTAGATAATTTATTGTTATGAAAAATTTCTTGCATGAAAAATTCAAAAAAATCATGACAACCTATACCTCATTTCAAGATCCCTCTCCCGATCTGTTGGTTGATAAATTTGAATATTAAAGGAAAGAAACACTTCAGGGGACAACAGTCCCTCCTCATAATGGGAGAGGTTCCCTTATTCACCAAAAAAAATAAAAACCTATTTATTTACAAATATATAAACTACAAATATATTAGTGAGGATCTTGATGTATTAAATGTATCCATATTCAATAATTTCTCAATAAAGAAGAAAAGGATGCGAGAAGAATAAATGACCTTAGGAATAAATATGGAAGCAATTTCAAATGAAAATCCATGCATGCATAAGTACGACAATATTCTATAGTTCGAAACCGGATACTCAAGATGAAGACTGTGGTGACATCTTCCTCAAATGTCCCCTCGACTAGTGCATGAACTTTTCTTTTAATTTTTCTTATATTTCAAGTTGGCACTATTGTAATAATGTAATTTGTAATTAAGGCCAACTTAAGATACTTTTGATTAAAGTATTAATGATCAATTAAAAGAAAGGAAGATCAAAAGACTCAGTTTGTAACTACCCAAGCGGCTATAAAAGGATTCATCTTTCATTGTGGGGGTGGATCTTGATGTTTTGAGATGTAAAAGTGTAGATTTGTTAAATATAATTATAGAAGAAGTTCCTCTATCCCTTTTACTATTTTAATTTGAAGGAAATTTTATTAAAGGTAATTAAAAGAGTGGAAAAGGAAGGAAGGCACATGAGAAGTTAGAAGAACATGTGCATATTCTTTTTGACTTCATCAGGTCCTTGTTCGCAAGTGACAAAGTGTTGGATCCACCTCCTCTCACTATAATTCCACCTCATGTTGTAATGAATAATGAGGAGGTACAAAGCATCAAGGACATCCAAAAACATGCCTATTATGGGAAATCAATAGAATCTATGGTGGAGGATATGTTAATCTCTGGCTTAAATTTCATAGAAGCAGCATGTAAGCCCTATGATAACATTTTCTCAATTCAACAAGAGGTTCACCTCAACCACTACAAGCCTAGATAAGGAACTCAAAATGTGGATGGAATGCATACAGGACCTAAGAATGATGAGTACCACTGATGAATAGATTCTAATTGCCACTGGAATTTTTGATGACCCAAAGAATAACCTATCCACGAAATGGGTCTATAGTGTGGATTGGAAAATAAGGGTTCTAGAAGAGGCAGTGGTTGAATTAAAGAACTCATTTCAAAAGGGAGAAGCTTTTAAAACCTGTGTGTTGAACTCAATAAAAGGACAATTGGGATACTATCATCTTCTTCCTTAAGTGTCTTACTCCCAACGCTAATAGCAATCAATTCACTGAGATACCTTTACCTCGAACTAGCTTAGTTGGCACGATATCCAAATCATACTCTTGGACTTTTGCAACCTAATTTCCTATTTTTGATTTGAAATATTTTTGTGTGAGGATTTATATGACAGTTGTATCGAGGCAAAAAGTCAGCCGAGTGAGAATTGAGGATATATAAATGGAATTTCTTAACCACCTTCACTACAAGAAAAGCATGCTTCTCCATTTACGTATATTTTAATTCATGAGCCTTCAAAGCTGTTGGCTAGATTTTTGCATAGAATTAAGCCTAGGCGGTCATGAGATAAATCTCCCTCATTTACCAGTGAGGCTCTGTGCGATTTGTCAGTTAAAATATGCTAGTATCTATATGGGGTTTTACTTTAACTATTCAGCTCATGAACCATAGTTGTACAGTTCTGTAGCAAGTAAGCAGCTATTTAAGAAAGGAAATATTTATAGAAGAAGGGAATTATATAAACACAAGGAAGAAATGGGGAAGATGTGCATCCCAATCAATAGATAATAGAGTTGATTGCATGCACATAGAAGAAACCAATAGATATCAACACACGAATTATCAAAGAAAGACACTTAAGATCTAGATCTAAAATAACACAAATTCTATTAGAAGATCTAAGATAGAAAGCTATAAACAAATTGCACCATGACACAAAGTTCTCTGGAAACCTACTCCTTTATATTACATTGCTTCAAGTGGCTATCGGGGTTTTAACACAAAGTACGGAACACAAGAATGTTGCTTACAAATTCGATCATAACCCGAAGGTTCTTCCTCTACTTATATAATGTAGAGGGGAAATTACAATTTGGAATCTTTTAGTTAAAGCTGTCACATGTGGAAGTGGGAAAGGAAACAACTAGTAATCTCCCTTCTGGAATTCCTCTTCGCATGACATGCATGATTTGTAACTTAAAATATAACCTTCTATTTTGCATGTATCCGCCACCTATCTCCAAGTAGTTGACTTCTTTAAGTAATGGATTTTAAACCAATCACTTAAGTTGTATAATTTAATTGATTGCTCAATTATTTTGTTGGAGGAAATAAGAGAAATAATAAGAAAGAGGAAAGTTGTAGTCTTGTCCTTTTTCATATTCTACTTGATTGATCCAACGTCTTTGGATCTGAAGTGACCTGGATCTAGAAGCAGCTAGATCTGGAAGTAAGTGACTGTGATTTTCTTGTGGGTATTGCCTTTGACATGTCTTCCTTCTTATCCTTGAATCTTTTGCATTTCTTCTCTAGTACATGCATCAATGCAATGTTCACCGTAAATAACTCATCATTTTTATTTTTAATTGCATATGAGTAATTAAAAATTTTGGAAAGCACTCGGGTGAATGCAACTTCAATGAAGGCTTCAACTGGAAGATTGGAAGCACATGCACAAGATCCTGGAAGGAATTTTCCATGCACTGACTTCTTCATGGGCTGCGTTCAAAACAAGAGGATGAAGCCTTTGTGCCGGAAGCTTTTGCAATTATGAGATCTGGATCTAGATCTGGGCCTATTGACTTCAGCAAATCTAGAAGCTATGCATGATTCCGCTAAGCTTTCTCTTTCATCCCACTTTTCCATGGCTGGAGCAATCTTTGTCTAAACAATTATTTTCCTCTTTATTCGGCTGGAATTCTTCACAACCGGTGTAGATCTGGATAATTCTTTAGATTTGGAGGATATGTTCAATGTATTGGACATTGATTTAAGCTCCCTTTCTCTTATAAAACCACTGTAATGAATTCTTGAGCACCTGTATCACTTATGCAAACAATTATCTAGACACAAATCAACCTCCTTCAACCTTTGCACCAATTCTGAAAGTTTTTAGCATTAATCACACCTTCTTCTGAGTAAAAATCCTCTCCAAATGGGGGGCACTTTTTTTGGGCTGCACTTCTCTTCTTGTGAATTAATTAATTCATCCTTATGGAAGCCCTTGCTTATATAATTATCACAATTTTATAATTAATTAATACCTTTCATATTCCTGGCAATTAATTAATTAATAAATAAGTTTTACTCTTCAAATGGGGTGCCTATTTTGTGCATGCTCATGGCTTCCATTAAATAAATTAAATTTATTTAATTTTAAACTTCTGCTTTCAGTTAACTCAAGTCACACATTATGCTTTGACCTTAGCCACTGAAAAAATGAATTAATTAATTCATTTAATACTTAAAAAGTATTATTTCTCTCCCAAATAGGGCACACTTTTTGACATGAAGGGGCTGCATTAAATAAATATTATTTTTTTAATTTTAGAACAGTCTATTTTCAACCTCCTTTTGTCCATTTACCTCTTTTGACTTTTCCACAAGCTTGGGAGCCAAAATTGGGTGAATAAACATTAACAAATATTTATTTAATGCATTATTATTCACCCAAGGTGGGTCGCACTTTTTGGAATAAGGAATTTCTATTTTTAAAAGTCAATTGGCAATGGGATTATTTACCCTGCAAGGCAGCTCCGAAAATCCCATGATTCACTTAAGTTGTTTGACTTTCATAATGGGATTATTTACCCTGCAAGGCAGGTAATAAAACTCCATTCATGTCTTAAGTGATTTTTCTTTTATTTCACAATGGGAATTTTTACCCTATAAGGTAGGTAATAAATTCCGCCTGCTGCCTCTAATTTTCCCATTGTGACTTAAGTGACGTTGCCTCCATACGAAAAAGTACCCTGCTAGGTAGGTACCAAATTCCCACTACCTGTTGCTTCCAAAAATCCATTGATCCACTTCAAACCCCCTTTTTCCAAAAGTGTGGCCAGCCCAGAAGAATTTTTTTGGTGCACCACTTCATATTTTCCAAGAGAACCGGACCTCGATGGAAAATTCCTTCCCGGCACAAAGACATGCATATATGATCTCTAGATACTCTAGGCCAAGAATCGGGCCAAACTGGAAAAGGAATTGATCCAGATAAATTTCACGAGAAAACAAAACAAGAAAACACAACAAACACAAAACATTGCCAGAAGTCACAAATAAATCCTAGGATTCATTCCTAGTTAAAACCCTACTGGTGTATGGGAATAATGATATGTACATTCACAACAGGGTTAAACTAGAGCACAATTTTCCTCAAATAGGGCTCAAAATAAGTAAATACAAATTTCCCATAGGGAAATCCCAATGACAGAAAATAACAATTTTGGGCATCTGGGTATTTGGTGAAAATGGCTAATATGGCTCCTTGGGAATATCTTGACACATTATAGAAACTTTCTAGCAATAAAAACACAAAACAACCATTATTTTAAAAGTATGAAATTTTCTTTAAATAGGGTAGTCCTATATTTTAGGGTGAAATCTAGGGACACCAGTCGGCTCTGTCTCTAGACATCTTTTCCTCTTTCAAAATAACAAGGGTAAAGATGAGATCCCACATCTCTAGTTTCATGTCTTGTCCATTGGGTTTGGGGTCGGAAAACAAAAACAAAACAAGGGAAAAATAAACAAAGTTTTATTTATATACATACAGTTTTTACCTTGCTTTTCGGTTCTTGAACAGCTTCATATGCTTCCCATTGAAAGGAAATGGTAACTCAATTCCATCCTGGTAGGCAAGGAAGAAGATATCCATTCCTATAACTCTTTTGATCATGAAGGGCCCTTTCCGAGTAAATCAGGTTTGTCATGCATGCCCTTTGGTTCATGTCTCATTTCCCACTAGAGTACCCATTCTTCGATCTCAAACTTCCTTTCTTTGGCCTTCTTGTCAAATACTTTGGGCAAGTCCTTATCAAATTCATCGGTGGTGGTTCATCCTTTATTCTCTCGTGACAAGCAAGTCTGCATCAACTTGCTCCATTCCCAGATTTATTTGCTACATTTCTGAGGAAGAATTATCACCATCACCATGTTCTTTGTTCTTATTCAGGTACCAATCATGCTTGTTGAAAGTTTCCACTAAGGAAACTAAACCCTTGGAGATTTTGTTACCTTTTAGTTTGACTATTCCATTGTTGTCATCATAACCTAGATCAAGTTATGCTTATGACTGTTTGTCATGGTAGTGACTTACTCCCTTCAACATACAACTTGTTAAAGTTGCCTTGTTCCAGAAATGCGATGTTTGTTTGTCCTCATTGAAAGTTTGCCACTATTCAACATTATTAGGGACTTTGGGGCAATAGACCATCTCCACTTTATAGTTTCCTTATCTGAATATGGATGGTGGTCTATCCGAATTCAATAGTGCGAGATGTGATTTGCCAAAGAAGCTTCCTTGGAATTTTGATTTATTTGAATGAAGTCAATAGAGAAGGCTACAAAATTGAATTTGGAAAAAATTACTTTATCTCTATAATGCTTCAGATCATCTCTTTTGACTTGACTTTTCCCTCAAACCTACTTTACTAGAAGTTCAACGTCTCCTTAGGCTTTGAGGAGTTTTACTCTTTTCTTTTTAGCTTGCTCCATTCCTAGAAGAAATGCTTCATACTCCATCGTATGATTGGTGTTCTCAAACATCAGCTTGTGGGAGTATGTGAATATCTCATGATCTCGGAGATATTAGTAGAACGTCATCTCCTGTTCAAAAAGAACAATAGCTACCTTTATACTCCAAAGCATCCAAATTTTTTTCTCTTCTTGTGTTGGATCTGGTTGAAGTTCTAGTTATGGAATGTCTTTATCCATTTCCAAGAAATAGACCCCATGGTCAGATTCCTGAAAAAGAATCTAAGATATAGGATACTCAAATTTTATAACTGTGTACCTGGACTTCTTTTCCAACTCCAGCTTATGGTTAATCCCCTTGATAGGAATATGAGCACGGGACCAATCCATCTTTACTTATCCTCCCAGTTGTTTGCAAAAGTTTCTACTCAACAACATCCCATAGGAGACAGGAATATCTATAACTATAATTGTCATTTTTAATCTCTTGTCAGAGAAAAGCTACCAGAAGAGCTTGTGCATCTTTGATTTGTCCAATTAAAGGGACTTGTCTCTCCATGGAGTAGCACCTTTTTATGGTCTTCGTCAAGGTAAGCCCAAGAGAATCTACAGATTTAGCTGGAATGACATTGTCAGAAGCACCTGAATCTAAAATGTAGTTTCTTAACTTGAAACCATTAAGCAATAGGGAAACATAGAATGGTTCCACTCATTCAGAAGATAGTGAGGATTTAACAACTGCAGTGTTGTTTTGTGGAGGAGTATCTTTGGGCTTAGGTAAAAGGCCCTTTGATGCATTGGATTGTCTTGGTGATTGTACATATTTGACTAGCCTATTTAACTACTCAAGAAAGGATCTTAGGTATTTAGCTTCTGACATTTAAACTTTAGTTTTCTTGGCATGATCAATAATGTCAAAAGAAGAAATAGATTCAGATACCTGAGCCGATTTCTGTGGTTGAGATGAAGAACTCACATGCTTACTTCCAGGAGCTAAGGAAGAAGGCAAAGGGATGCCCCTTCTTTTCTCGTCTGCTAATGCTTCAGCTTGGTGAGTTTGTGATCTTGTAAGTACTACATATGTATGACCATGATCATCTTCATGAAGTTTCTCATCGTCATGTTCAAATTTTTAGTTCAGGTAATTAATGTTGGAGTCACTAGCAAGACCTATAAAATCATCATTCTCAAGCTAATCAATGTCATCTTCCTGGTCTTCTTCATTCATCTCCACGTTGTTTCTGGGAGAAGCTTCAATTGCTAATCTTTGGGAACCAGCAATGCGGTTTTGGGTGTCATTGTTGAAATTCCAAGCAGGGGAAATGTTGTTGCCCTGATCCATTTGAGCCATTTGTTTCTTCATCTGCATCATCTCATTTGCTAAATTTTGCAATAGTGAATCGGATGTAGTAGCAAAAGATGAACTTTCAGCTCTAGAAGTGTTGCTCTTTATTTTTCCAGCCATGATGAGGTTGTCTTCAATTTCAACCACCATGTTTTGGGCTGCTAACAAATCAGTAGGATGTGCTCTTCATAGTTGATAGCTTACTTTAGGAAGTAAAGCATTGATGAAGAATACTTTTTTATTCTTGTCATTCAGAGAAGCAGAAGCTGGAATTTTGTACAGTAATCTTTGGAATTTTGCAATAAAATCCCGCATGTGCTCATGTGGCTCCTTCTTTTAATTGAGTGAGCTGAATTATCAATATACTAGAATATTTATCTGGTTTGAATATTTTCAAGAACACATCCTGCATAGTAGCCTAGTTGGTTATGGTGTTAGGAGCTAACTAGTAGAACCATTCTCCAGCCAAGTCATGTAGAGTCTCTATGAAGAGTCTAACAGATACATCTTCATGTTTGACTACAAGCACTCCACAGGATATGAAAAATGCAGCCAAGTGGTCATCTAGATTCTACTTGCCATCTCTAAAGAATTTTGGAAAATTCTTTCTCGTCCCTTTAGGTAGATCATGCATAGGAGGATTCAGATTCAAAGGTCCAAAGGCTGCACCCCATGGAATAGGTGTTGCGGGGGCAATTGGGTTTCAATTCAGCATGATGAATTGGGCACGTCCTCTCTGTGAGTAGACTTGATGAATAATTCTAGCTACCAAATTCCCCGAAGATGATCCGGATCTAGATAAGTTTGCACTCTTCTTCCTAGTAAAAGACTAGATCTACAACTTCTAACTTGAGGAGGATGATTGAAATTGAATTGCTCCTACAATCACTAAAACTGATCAGTCCTTCCTTGTGCCTTCATAGATCAAGTGAATGGATGTTCATTCAGCTTGAGATTTTTATAGATAACACTCGATCTTTAAGAGATAAGCTTTGATCTGTAAAGATAGTTGTTCCCCAGTGGAGTCACCAAAAATTGTTGGCTAGATTTTCTGCATAGCATAAAACCTAGGCAGTCATGAGATAAATCTCCCTCATTTACCGGTGAGGCTCCGTGTCAGATTTTTCAATTAAAATATGCTAGTATCTATATGGGGTTTTACTTTAACTATTCAGCTCATGAACCATAGTTGTACAGTTCTACAACAAGTAAGTAGTTGTTTAAGAAGGGAAATACTTATAGAAGAAGGGAATTATATAAACATAGGGAATAAATGGGGAAGATGTGTATCCCAATTAATAGATAACAGATTGATTACATGCACATAGAAGAAACCAATAGATATCAACACACAAAATTATAAGCAAAGGCACTTCAGATCTAGATCTAAAATAACACAAACTCTATTAGAAGATCTAAGATAGAAAGCTAGAAACAAATTGCACCATGACACAAAGTTCTCTGGAAACCTACTCCTTTATATTCCTTTGCTTCAAGTGGCTATCAGGGGTTTCAACACAAAGTCTGGAACATAAGAATGCTTCTTACAAATTATGATCATTAACCCGAAGGTTCTTCCTCTACTTATAGAATGTAGAGGGGAAATTACAAGTTGGAAGATTTTAGTTAAAGCGGCACATGTGGAAGTGGGAAAGGAAACAACTGGAAATATCCCTCCTAGAATTCCTCTTTACATGGCATGCATGATTTGTAATCGAAAATAGAACCTTCTACTTTACACGTCTTCCACCTATCTCGAGTAGTTGACTTCTTCAAGTAATGGATTTTAAACTAATCACTTAAGTTATATAATTTAATTGATCACTCAATTATTTTGTCGGAGGAAATAAGAGAAAGAAGAAGAAAGAGGAAAGTTCAGTCTTGTCCTTTTTCATATTCTGCATGCAAACGGTGATTCAAACCTGGATCTAGAAGTAGCTAGTTATGGAAGTGACTAGATCTGGAAGCAAGCTGGATCTGGAAGCAAGTGACTATGATTTTCTTGTGGGTATTTCCTTTGACATGTCTTCCTTCTTATCCTTGAAGCTTTTGCAATTCTTCTCCAGTACATGCATCAGTGCAATGTTCACCATAAATAACTCATCATTTTTATTTTTAATTACATATGAGCAATTAAAAATTTTGGAAAGCACTCCGGGTGAATGCAACTTCAATGAAGGCTTCAACTGGAAGATTGGAAGCACATGCACAAGATCCTGGAAGGAATTTTCCATGCACTAACTTCTTCATGGGATGTGTTCAAAATAAGAGGATGAATCCTTTGTGCTGAAATTTTTGCAATTATGAGATCTGGATCTAGATCTAGGCCTATTGACTTCAGCAAATTTAGAATCTATGCATGATTCTGTTGAGCTTTCTCTTTCATCCCACGTTTCCATGGATGGAGCAATATTTATCTAAACAATTCTTTTCCTCTTTATTTGGCCAGAATTCTTCAAAACCGATGTAGATCTGGATAATTCTTTAGATTCGGAGGATATGTTCAATGTATTGGACATTGATTTAAGCTCCCTTTCTCTTATAAAAGCACCTGTAATGAATTCTTGAGCACCTATATCACTTATGCAAACAATTATCTAGACACAAATCAACCTCTTTCAACCTGTGCACCAATTCTGGAAGCTTTTAGCATTAATCACACCTTCTTACGAGTAAAAATTCTCTCCAAATGGGGCGTACTTTTTCTGGGCTGCACTTCTCTTCTTGTGAATTAATTAATTCATCCTTATGGAAGCCCCTGCTTATATAATTCTCACAATTCTATAATTAATTAATGCCTTTCCTATTCCTGGCAATTAATTAATTATTAAATAAGCTTTACTCTTCAAATGGGGCGCCTATTTTGTGCATGCTCATGGCTGCCATTAAATAAATTAAATTTATTTAATTTTAGATTTCTACTTCCAGATTAACTCAAGTCTCACAAGTATGCTTTGACCTTAGCCCTTTGAAAATAGGAATTAATTAATTCATTTAATACTTAAAAAAATATTATTTCTCTCCCAAATGGGGCGCACTTTTTGACATGAAGGGGTTGCATTAAATAAATAATATTTATTTAATTTTAGAACTATCTATTTCCAACTTCCTTTTGTCCACTTCCCTTTGTTGACTTTTCCACAAGCCCTGGGTGCCAGAAATTGGGTGAATAAATATTAACAAATATTTATTTAATGCATTATTATTCCCCAAGGTTGGTCGCACTTTTGGAATAAGGAATTTCTATTTTTTTAAAGTCAATTGGCAATGGGATTTTTATCCTGTGTAATGCGGGTAATAAAACCCCATTCATGCCTTAAGTGATTTTTTTAATTTCGTGATGGGATATTTTACCTGCAAGGCAAGTAATAAATTCATGTTTGTCTGTTGCCTCTAATTTTCCCATTGTGAATTAAGTGACATTGCCTCCATGGGAAAAAGTACCTGCTAGGAAGGTATAAAATTCCCACCGCTCGCTACTTCCAAAATCCCAAGATCCACTTCAAAACCCCCTTTTTCCAAAAATGTGGCTAGCAGGAAGAAGTTTTTGGTGCACGACTTCATCTTTTCCAAGAGAACCGGACCTCCGATGGTGAATTTCTTCTAGAACAACGTGCATATGTGATCAAGCCAAGAATCAAGACAAACCGAAAAAGGAGTTGATCCAGATAAGTTTCACAGAAAACAAAATGGGAAAACACAAAAAACACAAAACATTGCCAGATGTCACAAATAAAGCCCAGGATTCATTCCTGGTTAAAACCCTATTGTTATATGGGAATAATGATATGTATAATCACAACAGGTTAAACAGAGCACAATTTGCCTCAAACGGGGCTCAAAATAAATAAATACAAATTTCCCATAGGCAAATCCTAACGATAGAATATAATAATTTTGGGCATCTAGGTATTTGGTGAAAATGGCTAATATGGCTCCTTGGGAATATCTTGACACATTACAGAAACTTTCTAGCAATAAAAACACAAAACGACCCATTATTTTAAAAGTACGAAAAAAAAATTAAATAGGGTAGTCCCAGATTTCAGGGTGAAATCTGGGGACACCAAAAACATAACTCATGAAAGCTATAGGTAGTTCACAACCTTCAGAATTCTTCTACACTAAAATAGTTGTCAAAGTTCTCTTGGTGGCATAACAATAGATTATGAAATCCTTCTCAAATTTAGGATAGGAAAGAACGGGGGTTCTGGCAATAGCTTTCTTGATATTTTTAAAATACCCTTTCCCTCAGATGTCCAACAAAAGGATTGCTTCTCTTTCATCATCTGAGCTATGCTCCTAGTTAATTCTATAAAATCAGGGATAAATCTTCTTAGAAAATTTATTTTGCCAAAGAAAGAGTGCACACCTTTCTTGCTTGTTAGGAGGGGAATATTCTAAATATCCTAGACTCTTTTTGGGTCAATTTTGATGCCTTCTTTGGAAACAATATGCCCAAGAAATTTACCTTCTGTGACACCAAAAATGGATTTCTTTGGATTCAAATAAATTCCATGATCCCTACCTTTTGAAGGACAAATTCAAGATGTTGAAAATGATCCTCTCTTTTTTAGAAAATATAGTCAAATCATCGAGGTAAATCACAATGCACTTTCCTTTCAAATTACCAAAATCCAAATCCATTGCCCTTTGAAAAGTTGCACCAGCATTGATCAGACCAAATGGCATCCTCCTATAGGAAAAATTTCCCCAGGGAGTTGTGAAGGTTGTCTTGTGTTGGTCTTGAACATCCACCTCAATCTAATTATACCCTAAAAATCCATCAAGCATGGATAACATCTCTGAACCGGTGACAACTTACAAGATTTGGTCCATCATAGGGAGTGGATAATTATCCTTGAGAGAGGCTTGATTTAAATTTCTGAAATCCACACAAATCTGAATTTCTCCACTCTTTTTCCTTACATGCACAATATTTTCTACACAAATAGAATGATGAATAGGGAAAATTATTCTAGAATTTAGCAGCTTGAATCTCTTAGTGGATTGTATCAGCAATTTTGGATTGTATTTCCTTTACTTTTGGTGGAATGGCTTGATTCTGGTTTCAAAGGAATATAATGTTGCATTTCCCTTGGTTTGAAATATTTTATATCATCATATGAGTAAGCCAACACATCAATGTATTTTCTTAACAATTCAATCATCTTTCTCTTTTCATCCTTAGTACAACATTTTCCAATATTAACCAATTTAGGCTTTTCTTCACTCCCTATATTGATTTTTTCATATTCAGTTGATTGATGGGCCTCATGTGATACCTTGGATTTGATATATCTATCATGCTTATCAAATAGATCTTTCAAGATTACCAGTCCTCTAGGTATCTTATTACCTTTCAATCTTATGCAACCATCTTTATCGACTCTTCCTTCACTCCTTCAGACATTGAAGATGAGATAGACTCACGATGAACAACTTCACTTCCTTCAAAATACAGCTGACTAAAATTATCTTGGAGCTCAAGGAAAGAGATCAGGTGTTGATCATCATTAAACACCTACCAATGGTTCACATTATCCAACACACTTGGTCTATGTATCATCTTGATTGTGAACTTATCTTGAGAAAAATATGGGTGAGGAATTAGCAAAGATATAGATACACCTAAAGTTTTAACTCTAGTATTTTTCTCTCTAGGTACAGATTCAATAGAAAAGGCATCTAGCAATTCAATTGAATCCCAAACTAGATTTCTATAATGCTTTAGTCTTCCATTTTTTACTTGGAATATTCCTCTAACCTTCTTGACAATGAGTTCAACATCTCCTCGAGCACAAATATTCTTAATCCCCATTTCTCTTACTAGTATTAGGCCAAGGAGAAGGGCCTCATATTCAGCTGTATTATTTGTGTTTTCAAAATGAAGCTTATAAGAAAATGGATGAGATTTACCTTCAGGAGAATTTAGAACCACTCCATCTCTAGATCCAGTCAAAGAACAACTACCATCAAATTCCAATACCTAGACACCATTAGGATCATTAATCACTCCCTTAGGATCCTTTACTTCATCTTCAGACATGATCATATAGTTACCATGGCCAATGTCCTCATAGAGAATTTTTGCTTTAGGATCATCAGTTTTCTACACAATATATTCTTCTTGTCTCTTAGGTAACAATTTCTTCATTTTTCCATTAACTGGAATGAGAGCATGTGACCAATCCATCCAAATTTATCCACCTACTTCTCTACAAAAATTTCTACTCAACAACATACCATATGATGGAGGAATGTCTGTAACCAAAATTATAGTTGTGACCCTTTTTTCCAGGAAGACAGAAAAAGCTACTTGAGCATCCTTAATCCTTCCAACAAGAGGTACTTCCTTGTTCTTCATAGAATAACATTAATCAAATGTTCGTGTCAATGTGAGACCAAGGGCATGAAAAAATTTAGTAGATATCACATTGTCTGATTCTCCTGAGTCAATAACACATTTGTTAAGCTTATGGTCAGCTATGAGCAAGGTGAAATAAAAAGGATCTATTTTTCAGTTTTTAAAGTTGTTGAGGCCATCAAATTTTGTGGGGGTGGAGAAGTAGGAGTGGGTAAAAATACTTTAGAAGTGGTGGATGATGGGATAGGTTTGGACTTGACAAAATTAACAAACAGAGAAAAACCATTTGGGGGAGTTTGATAGAACTTAGCTTCGGAGATTTGGATTTTGGTCTTTTTTATATGATCAATTATATCAAAGGACCCTAAGGTGGAAGGAGAATCTAGACTTAAAGACATAGAGGCATTAGTTTTATCATTTTTGTAGATGAAGAAGTTTTAGACATAGAAGTTTAAGGAACATTGTCCTTAGGTGAGGTAGATGAAGTAGAAGGGGTGTTAGTGTTACTTACCTTTTGAGTGGCAGTGGTAGGGATATGGGATCCTCTCCTTGCAACAATTACAATAGTGATTGGAACCTCTTTAGATCTCTTTGTAGGCTAGACCACTTCCTTTTTATTGTTCATTTGTTCTCTTGTCATGAAATCATATGACTTGATGTTCATGACTACTACTACATCATCATAATCATTGTCATCATTGACCCCTTTGGTAAGGAAACTAACCCGAGAATCATATACCTCTTCTATCATTTCTTCAAGTTATTCTAACTCTTCATCTTCAACTTCATCTTCAGGCTTTTGTACCTCACATGTTGCATTGACTAGAACTTTGAGAGGATTTTCTTCAATTTCCAATTTAGGATGAGTAGGAGGCCAAAGGTTTCGAGGTTGAAAGTTCCTCCTTGACATATCTTTATAAGGAAAATTTTGGGAAAGTTGTTTCTTAATAGCTATAAGATCATTTGCTAACTTCTGAACCAATTGATCAAATTTAGTGCCTGAAGTTGAGGCCTTGGTTTTAGGAGGCTCCTTCTTTAGTTTACCAGACATTATCAAATCATCTTCAACACTTATGGTCAAGTGTTGATCAGCAACCAAAGTAGAAATATTATCCCTTCTCAATGCATAGCTTACCTCTAGAAATTATGCATTCAGGAAGAAACATTTTTGAATCTGATCCACAAGATGAGTGGCTACTAGAATTTTATTCACCAGTTTGTTGAATCTTGCCACAAAATCTTGCATGGGCTCATATGGTTCTTTCTTTATCTAAGATATTTGATCAAGAAGAGCATGTATGTCCTTGGAAGGTTTAAACTGATTTTTGAATTGGGTCTTCATAATATCTTAGCTAGTGATATAACTAGTCGGGAGATGATAGAACTAATTTGTAGCATTGTCTTATAGTGTTTCTACAAAGATCCTGACAGAGACATCTCTGTGCTCGACTCAAATAATTCCACATGTAATAATAAATGAGCGATGTTCTCATCAGGATGCACTTTTCCATCACCTCTGAACTTTTGAAAATTCTTTCTATTTCCTTTGGGAATATCATGCAATGGTTGAGGAAGAGCCAAAGGCCCAACCCATTGGCCCCAAGGCAAAGGTGTGGTAGCCATTCTAGGAAAAATGTTTGTAAAGGAATTGTAACTCCAGGTAGTAACAAAGCCTTGGCATTGGGACTTAATTATTTTTGAATATCGGCATCTACTAAAGATGAAGAAGTCATTTCCTTTTAGGAGGGGTACTTGTAGATATTTTTCCTCTAGTCCTCCTCTCTAGAGTAAAGTAAAAGCCTTGTTGTTCCAGAGACTAAAATTTGGCATCATCAATACCACTGGGATTTTTGTCCTTGTGTATACCTTCTATCTTCCAAAGTGTGTTTTTGTTGCTAGTATATTTTTTATAATATTTTTATAATGGGATGTACAAAACATGCCCCATGGTGGGCACCAAAAAATTGTTGATTGATAAATTTGAATCTTAATGGCAAGAAATAGTTTAGGGGATAGCAGCCCCTCCTCTTTATGGGAGAGGTTCCCTTATTCACCAAAAAAATCTATTTATTTACAAATATACAAACTACCAATATTTGAATGAGGATCTTGATGTATTAAATGTATCCATATTCAATAATTTCTCAATATAGATGAAAATAATAGAATAATAAATGAACTAGGGAATAAATATGGCAGCACTTTTAGATGAATAGATTGTAGAATAATGTCCTAGTTATGCATGCTTGAATTTTCGAGAACATTTTGATCTAGATATATCAAAGCATAACATCAACTAGGTGAAAAAAAAATTCATATTTAAATATATAAAATCCACATTCATTAGACAGAGAGAAGAAATAGAGAGAACACAATAAAAGGGATAGAGGAACTTCTTCTGGATTGATATCCAATAGTTATACACTTTTACATCTCAAAACATCAATATCCAACCCCCCAACAAGTAAGAAAGGTGTGTACTATTTCTTTGGCAAAATAAATTTCCTAAAAAATGTATCCCTGGTTTTGCAGAATTTACTACGAGCATAGCTCGATGATAAAAAAAAAAAAGCAATCCTTTTCTTTGGACATACGAGGGAAAGGGTTCTTTCGAAAATATCAAGAAATTTATTGCCAAAACCCTCATTCTTTCTTGTCTTGACTTTGATAAATATTTCATAATCTATTGTTATGCCACCGAGAACACTTTGGCAGCTATTTTGGTGCAGAAGAATCTTAAAGGTTGTGAACTCCCTATAGCTTTCATGAGTTATGTTTTGAAGGCTCGTGAATTAAAATATACACAAATGGAGAAGCATGCTTTTGTTGTAGTGAAGGCAGTTAAGAAATTTCATTTCTATATCCTCAATTCTCACTCAGTTGTCTTTGTGCCTGATACAATTGTCAAATCAATCCTCATACAACAAGAGTTTGGATCAAAAAGAGGAAATTGGGTTGAAAAATTCCAAGAGTATGATTTAGATATCAAGCCAACTAAGTTGGTTCAAGGTAAAGGTCTCTGTGAATTGATTAATAATATTGTTAGGAGTAAGACATCCAAGGAAGAAGATGATAGTATCCAAACTGTCCTTTTCTTGAGTTTAATAGATGAATGGTATGCTGAAATTTCCTAATTTTTGAATGTTGGGAGTTCTATAACACTTGAATGCTAAAGAAAAGAGATTTGTTAAATTGTGATCTGCACAATACGTACTCTGGGACAATTCATTATTCAAAAGAGGAATTGATGGAAGATTTTTGAGATGTGTAGATAAAGAACAACAAAAATATTGTTAAGAGCTTTTCATGATCAAGCTTTTGGAGGTCATTTTTCATCCGTTGTAACATCTCACAAGATCCTGTGTAGGTTAATATTAGCCAGCGTTATTCAATAATACAACAAAATGGGTCACAAAATGTGAGGCATGTCAAACCTTTGTGGGTAGACCCAAATTGGCTACATTTCCTCTCAAACCAGTGGTAATTGAGGTGTCATTCCAACAATGGGGGTTGGATTTCATAGGCACTCTTAATCCTAATTTAATTGTAGGACATATACATGTTTTGACAACCACTTACTACTTCACCAAGTGGGTATAAGAAATTCCATTCAAAAGAACCACTTCATAAGTAGTATGTAATTTTATTAAAGAGAACATTTTGGTCAGGTTTGGAGTCCCAAATAAAATTATTACTGATAATGCCCCAAATTTATCTTCTTATGAGTTGATTGATTTATGATGTGTTTATGAAATCTCCTAGCACACTCTTCTTATTACTATCCATAGGAAATGGACAAACAAAATCAACTAACAAAAATTTGGTGATAATTATCAAGAAGCTTATGGATGAATCCCAAAGAAATTGGCATAAAAATATTTATGATGCACTCTAGGCGAGATAACACTTAAAACATTAATTGGGATGTCACCATTTTAGGTGGAAAATGGAATAGAAGCTTAGTTGCTAATGACAATGGAGTTTCTAGCATTGAAACTAATGAAATCCATCGAAGATGCCAACTTCACTAGTTCCTTGGAGAAGATGATTATGTATTTACAAAAGTTAGATGAGGATAGACTACAAGTGGTGGATATAATTATTGTGCATCAATAGAAAGTGAAGCATCTCTTTGAAAAGAAATCTAGAACTAAGAACTTCTAGGTGGGAGAGATTGTCCTACTCTAGGATAAATGACATGAACCTCAAGGAATTCATGGTAAGTTTGATTCTCTCTGGCTTGGTCCTTTCAAAATCAGACATTTTTCTAGTGAAAACTCTTATTACTTGAGCTATATGGATGGAACTTCCCTTCCATTACCATATAGTAGCCAATATTTGAAGTTGTTTTAGTCCTAGGTGACTACGCAGTCTCTTGTATCAGACTTGATTAGTTCATGTTTTTGGCATTTCTTGTCTTTACCTTGTCTTGTTGTCTTCTATATTGCCTTGTTCTAGACTCTATTACCCAATGAATTCAGCACAGATCATTCAACCAAATACTCTAAGGTTCTTTCTCCTACCTCTTACCAATTCATGTCAATCCCCGAAAGAGCTAGTTGTTGTCACTAACCTGAAAATGTATGTATTTTCATCAAAAAAATTAAAAATGGGTAAGGTCTCTCTTTCAAGGTCTTTGTTTACCCTTTGTAAAGTATGAAGGAAAGGAAATTATTCCCAATAGTTAGCCATTTTTCAAAGTTTTTGAGTTTGGGAATTTTTCTTTGTAGTGTGGGTATTTCAAGTTTGTGTGTCATGCATGTTGCATGTCCCTTTGGGGCCTGTTCCGATTCTTCACCTTCTCTACAACAAATTGGTCTTCCTTTTTTGTGTGGGAGTTTCAACCCTTTTTGAACTTGTGGTCCATGTGCTCCTGGGTCATTAGTTCTCTGCGCATCATGCAGTACCCACAAACATTCATTTAATAATTTTTTAAGAAGTCCTTCTTGTTATGCAAGCATTTTGGCTTGTAGAGAACTTGTGTCTCAATGTCCCTTATGCCTTCCTTGTGTATTTTGTTTGATTTACCTAATTATTACTGGGTATTGATGTATTGCGGGGTTTTGGCTATCCATGTCCAAAGTGTCCCAAGTGCATCTTGACCCAAAGTTCTCTGCAAACCCTCCTTTTCCTTGTTAAGATAGTTTCCCTTCTAAGGATTGATTTGATAGTTTTACCAAGCACAAAGAAAACTAAGTGAGAATTGAGGTTATAGAAACGAAATTTCTTAACTTCCTTCACTATAGAGAAATCATGCTTCTCCATTTGTGTATATTTTAATTCATGAGCCTTCAAAACATAACTCATGAAATCTATAGGTAGTTCAAAACTTTAGGATTATTACGCACTAAAATGGTTGTCAAAGTGTTCTCGGTGGCATAACAATAGATTTTGAATCTTTCTCAAAGTTAGGACATGAAAGAATGGTGGTTTTGGCAATAAATTTCTTGATATTTTTGAAAGAAACCTTTCCCTCGATGTCCAACAAAATTATTTCTTCTCTTTCATCGGTTGAGCTATGCTCCTATTTAGTTCTGCAAAATTAAGGATAAATCTTCTTAGAAAAATTATTTTTCCAAAGAAATAGTGCACACCTTTCTTATTTGTTGGGGGCTTGGATCTTGATGTTTTGAGATGTAAAAGTGTAGAGCTATTGAATATCAATACAGAAGAAGTTCCTCTATCCCTTTTACTATATTCTCTCTATTTATGCTCTTTGTCTAATGAATGTGGATTTTATATATTTGAATATGAAACTTTGTGTTCACCCAGTTGATGTTATGCTTTGAACTTTGTGTCTATTGCATATATGTCTTGTATTCAGATATATCTAGATCCAGGTGTTCTTGAAAATTCATGCATGCATAAGTAGGATGTTATTATGTAGTCTATTCATTTGAAAGTGTTGCCATCTTTATTCCCAAGGTCATTTATTCTTCTACATCCTTTTCTTCTATATTGAGAAATTATTAAATATGGATACATTTAATACATCAAGATCCTCATTCAGATATTGGTAGTTTGTATATTTGTAAATAAATATGTTTTTATTTTGTCTAGTGAATAAGGGAACCTCTCCCGTAAAGAGGATGGATTGTTGTCCCCTGAACTATTTCTTTCCATTAAGATTTAGATTTATCAACCAACACGGTCCATGTGAACCTATCCTCCAGCCAAATCAATTATTTTTTTACCCTTATAATAGCTGAGTACTATGATAAAATGATTTTGAAGTTTTTTTCATGTACAGGGAAGTGATTCACAAATTCATATAGAACCATTTAGAAGGAATTGCTCACGGAGGCCTAAAAAGCCTATTTTCACACTTTTTCACACTGATGGACACCCCTCAAAAGTTTATTGTTCAAGAAAAACCCACCGGGAGTTATGAGAGGGAGCTATAAGATGCCTTGAATTTATTTAGGTAAATTTAGGAAATATTTGGAACCTCGGGAAAATCTTCTTCAAAATCGGGTTATTTTTAGTCAATGATGGGGATTGCATTTTCCTAAAAAAGTAGCATTTCAGGTTTCAAAGGTTTCAAGATCCTTATTATGAATAAAAATATCATTAGATAATCATTTGAAATATAATAATTCCTACTTTACATTTTAAAATTTCCAAGATATTTTTTGGATCATATTTGTATATATTGGCTCGATATAACAAGTAAAGATTCCCAATCCTAGTGGATATTCAACTAAATATTATATGAGTTGTGGAAATATTTAATATGTGATAAAAATCCAATGTGATATATTTGACTCCCTATTTTCATCAAAAAAATTGGTTCTTGTTTTGATCATCATAAAATTTGGTGGAATCTTCTTTCACCAGGATACGAGTTTAAGCGAGAATTGAAAAGGGGGTAAATTTAAAATTTCAGGAATAATTGGATCCTAAAAAATTATTAGAATGTTCTCATCATCCATTTTTGATTCAAAATAATATTATTATTTCCCTTGTAATTCCACTCTTAGCTCGATGGATAGAAAATGTGTTCATGTGTTTATTTCGGGCAGTGTTCGGTGAAGGCAAGCATCTATTTTTGGATTTTTCACACTTGGATACCCCTAATGTCCATTTTTCCATTTACAAAATTAAAAAGGGACATATAGGACATGAAAAATAACCACCATGGTGAAGGGGGATCTTTTTCGTTACTTAAAAGACAACTTGGTGGTTAGGAAATGGCATACTCTCACATAACCTACCTATCCTCTATTCATGATGACCTAACCCTTGGTGAATTTTTGAGGGGGTGATGTCACTTTTTCCCCAATTATAAGGGGACATGGGGGACACTAAAATCCTCCACCACATAAGGAGAGATTTTTTATCACTTAAGTGCACAACTTGAAGTGTTAGGCTTATGTTTTCAACTCACCAATTGATGTGTTTTGGCCCCCTTTTCATGTTTCTTCATCCCTTATAGAATTTTCACACCCCTGATGTACCTTTGTCCCTTAATAAATTTGGTAATGGATATGGGGACACTCGAGACCCCTTTATAAATTTTTTAGAGTCTCCAATTACCTTGGGTTAAGCCAGGTGAGTCAAGTGATGAGTTAACTAGGTTTATGAGTGAGGGAAGGTGTAAATATCATAATTAGTAATTTCTCACTCATTATTCATGTTTTTAACTCCCTAATTTCATGCTCCCTTTCTATTATTCTGCCAAATTTCTCCCAAAATCCCTCATGCTCAAAAACACACTTTTTCTCATATCTCACAAACCCTTGCTCTAATTTCCATGAGATTTGAACTATAGATTCCTTGAAAAAATGCCTTTAAGGGGAGTGTTTACATGCCTCCATTATTTCACCTTGATATTTTCTACATCCCCTTAAAATTTACATTAAAATACTCATTTTTCAGATCTACCCAAATCCGGTGATTAAAATCCTTCAAAATTGGAGCAAAGGCCTAAAATGAAAAACAAAAACTTCTGGAAGTGGTTTCATTCAAATCAAACACTGGGAAGGAAACTCTTTATTTTTATTAAGCCTTCATTGGAGTACTTACTAATAATATAAATTCCAATGAAAATGTGCATTCAGACACCTCATTATATTCCCCATGATCGAGACACTCAAAATTGCCAAAATTGGCAAGACTTACAAAAATTGGCTAAAATGGGACAATAATGATGAATATTATAAAAATAGTAAATGGATGAAATGAGATCAAAATTATCACATGTCATTCCTTCACTCATTCTATTATGGACTTGGAACTCACAAAATTCTTCCACTCAAGTTTCAAGAAAAATTTTGCATTTCCCGATGAGGTGAGCATAAAGTGCCTGAATGGGAAAATTTCAATTTTGTCCCGAAAGCTATTTCACTTAATCCAAAATGCGGTGCATCGGGGTAAATTTTAAGGAAAACCTTGAAAAAAACTTATAGAAATCATGACGAATATACCTATAACCAATTTCATGGTTTTGGTGAATATCCCTATAACTTGTTTCATTCTTTCGGAAAAAATGGTATAAATATAAAAAATAGTTGGAAATCGATTGGTGAATCTCTTATAACTAGTTTGGCGAATACCCTCTATCGAATTTGACTGTAATAAGGCCAAAAAAAAATCATTTCTTTTGCATGTCATACCTTTACGCTCAAGTTCCTGGAATGTGTGACACTTGGCCACTCGGAGGAATAGGAAAATGACATGTGGTATCTTTTGATTACTCACTGCCACTCTACCTTACCTCACTAACATCGTGGACCCAAAAATTTATCAGGCTGGTTCATTCCACGGGCTTGGAGTTTGGGGAATGCCTTTGCCTTGGGGAGGCCCAAAATCCTGCCATGTGTCTATCTAATGGGTAGGGAAGGACTGATAACTTTAATAATAAGGAAAAAATAAATTATATTTAATAATAACATAAATTATAACATATTATAAGTTATTAAATTATTAAAAAATTATTGCCCTTTATATTAAATAATTGAATCCTTTTTGAAATATATAACATCTAAAAATAATTTCATAATTTAATAACTTATAACATATATTTCAAAATTATAAGTTATTAAATTATTTTTAGATGTTATTAATTTTTACATTTATTAATTATCCATTTATTATATATTTGTCAGTTCTTACTTAAGTTGTTTTAACCGATAGAAAACATGAGTATGGAGGAAACATTGAGGAATCTCTAATTTAAATATTATTGTTCTCAAACTAGATTATACCTTCCTAAGGAAAAAAATAGAACATTTGCGTACAATTCAAGACATACCTCTCATATATTTGTTAAAACCTATAATTCAAGAAGTATAAGGTTATTGAAAAGATTTTATAAATATAATAGAACACTATACATTTTTGAAATAGGGTAAAGTGGGGGTTTTGAAAGGACCCTCATCCTTTTACAAAAATATCATCCGGCTAGATATAACATAAACATTACATATCATAACATAGGCATACCAAAAAATCTATAACTAGATATAACATAAATATTACATATCATAATAGATTTTTCAGTTCTTGTACCACTTTCCTAGCTGCATCAATATCAATCTTCTCTACTAGAGTGTCAACTAGGGTTAGTATCTCGACACATTATTTATCAATGATAGCTCTGGTGTTGTTTGTATAGTCTTTCTAGGTTTTAAGCACTTCAAAAGCTCGTTGCAGCTTTGCAAGGATGGAAGACACCATTTCGACTTGACTGTCCATCTAAGGGGTCATCGTCAAGGGTTGATTGTCATCAATTTCCTTATCCACATCATTTGTAGCAGCATGTGGAGAATCCATAGGTTTCGAGTCAAGGGATTCTAGATAAAGAATAGAGAGTTCAGTAATGCTTCAGAATTAGCTGCTCAGACAGGGAATCTAGTTGGAGCTCTGTAGGAGAAGTTCTAGGAGAATGAAGGGGAACATGGGAAGCAGTTGACTAGCCAGGAGAGGGGGGTGGAAGCACCATCAGAAGGAGAAATAGAAGCAAAGAGGGTGAATGATTTCCTAACAATAACCACGTCGATTCTCGCATCATAAGAAACCTTGACGTACTCCATGTATTCATTGTTTTATACTGGTTTGATGTGCTTAAGTTTTCCCCCATGATTTTGAAAAAGATAATAAGTGTCGGAAAATGACCATGGGCCTTAAATTTATAATTTTTGAGTGATTTTTTTTACTGGACCTTTAAATGTGTTCTCTGAATGGGGGTATGATGGTTAATATTAAATGTAAATCTTTTCCAAAAATTTTCTTTTAAACCGGCATCACTATCACATGTGCCTCCACCTTTTAAATGTCATTTTATCATGATGAATATGATATCATTAAGGATAGAATGTTATACATTGAATCAATAATAACTTCTTAATAAACATATCGAGTAATATATTAAGGGAGAGGAGCCAATCGTCGAGCATGGACCAATAATGGTATTGGTGAGGGTAGATGTAAAGTTAGGGACTAATACTTGCCAATTTATCACTTAAAATTTGATACAAAAGTAGTAAATAAAATGTGTCACATCAAATCACATCAAGCAATCACCCAATCAAATGCTACTGTGAGGAATTATTCAACAATATTCCCATAACTTTAGTCTTTAAAGTGATGCATTTATTATTTAGATTTTTTAGATTTCATCACATATATGAGGAGACACGTTTGGAAAAAAGAAACTAACTACATATATAAAATATAAGAAATGACATTTTAGAAATTTGGAAGTGACATATTTCAGCTAATATATAACATATATATAAATATATATTTATATAATATGTTGGGGCCCATCATATATTCCATGACCAAAAATGAACAAATAAACCTGGACCCAAAATTTTAATTCATCCTACCTAAATCCGGAAGTTCACGTATGTGGGGGAAATGTAAAAATAAATCCACATAATTCTTCTTTGTGGCATGGGAAAAAGAAGGGTTTTAAAATTTTATCAACAACCCATAAAAATTCAACGGCCAAATCATTAAATTCCCACACCACAGACCTGAAAATTTATTGAATCGGTTCATTCCATGGGCTTGGAGTCTAGGGAATGCCTTTTCCTTGAGGAGGACCAGAATCCTACCATGTGGCCATCTGATAAATAATCTGCATCATTTGATATATTAAGATCAATGGTGCAGGATCTATTCTATTACAAAGGCCTGAAACACTCACATTTCAAATGGAAGTTCCCGAGAATAGGCCTAGCTAAGTGACAATTGTCATCCATTGAATGGAATTTGAAAAAAGACTAAATTTGACATCTACAAAGTACAATGAAAGACCTAATCATTTATAGTGATGTGGTATTGCTAGTGCTTGCAAGTTGTGAGGTGATATTAAACGTCCATTGACAATTGAAATTATTTAATTATGTTTCTGGAAGGCATACTACAATAGAAGGAAGAATAGATTCATAGAAGTTGTGGACCGTGTAAGACTCAAAATTTTCATATTTCCAAGTAAGTGTCATCCTACATTTGAATCTTGATTCTTTAAATATTATCTTTTATAAGTAGCATTGTATAAGCCTTTGCTTTGAAATATTTCAATATAAGGGTTGACAAATTAGGGTTGAGGGTTTCCAGAATCCAAAATTCCAAGCATGTCTACTTCCACAGGACCCCAAAGTAAAAGTAAAACCCAAATCCCATATGCCAAACTGCTTAAAACCCCTAGTTTTACTGATGAATATCATGATATTTATGATCTTGTAATTGGCACAAGAACTTCACAAACTTAGATACTCATCTAAGAATAAGGAAATTGAAAAAAATATTTAGACCCATCAGGTAGACTAAGACATAAATGTTGGATAACATGGGGGGCTAGATTGGGATGCATGATATCCTGCACGAGGTTTTACCCTACCCTGAATTTTTCATTCTATGTGCCTAGGATTACGATGGGACAAAAAAATTAATATTGCAAATGGAAATGGAGAAAAAAAAATTCCATTATGGAGGTAAATCTTGGCCATGCGTTGGGGTTTGAAAGAAAATATTTAGGAACCGTCAACATAAACCTAGAAAAATTTCTAGTGATTATCATGCCACCACTCAAAATGACAGAGATGAGTTTTTGGAAAAATTAAATAGTTGATGGAATGGTACCAAAAGGGAAGCCTCCATATGTAATTGAGATGTTTAAACTGTGGGTTAGGGATACCATTTCTATCCTAGTATTTTTCCTTGGCTTTGATAGCGATTAGTGATGCGAGACTAGAATCTACTGTGAATAACCCATGTGCGTTGGCACATCACCCATCCTGAGCTGAGCGCTCACCTAAAGTGCACAAAGGTACCAAGCCCCTCTTTAGAGTTGTTTGTGTAGGATGTTAGTGTGATGGTGATAAAACATATTCAAATCCATAATTAAACATAAACATTCCACAGTGCATAATCTAGATCTAGATCTTAGAGAATCATGAATTAAACAATAACTATAATAAGGTTAACCATACATGAACCAAATTTAGTTACATTTAACACCATTATCCAGCCAATATTATCCATTACATTAAACATTGTAAAACACATAAGCTTCTTACATTATAAAGTATATCCATAAGTCATGCATGTATCAGATCCAACAACATAACTCTATAATAATTCACACACACTAAAATACATAGTTCAATACATATTTATAGGGGTGGGGACTTGCCCTTCACCACTATGCACTTCTCAAAATAGGTCGCATGCTAATAATATCCATGCACCTTTATAATAGCATGCATACATGCAAGTTTTCTAATAATAGATGTCCTATAGTTAACTGAAAGAAGCAATCCTATTATTATCTCAAACCATGCATGGCGCTTATCAATTGCTCATTCCCAAAATACCATTGCATGTCGTGCAAGTCTTCATCTCTATGTGTGCTCCACACACTATCTTCCAAAAATATCCCTTATCCATAAAAACAGCTAAGTCCTAAGCCAAACTATTCTAGTGTGTGTTTCCTTTCCTATCTTCCTATGCCTTCAAATGTGCCTTGTTCCCACACACACATATTTTTGTGCCTTATCCTAGAACAATATTTTTCTACTCAACATTACCCCACACTAAATTACATTATCATCCTAGTAATGGGAATTCTTTCTAATGTTCCCAAATAATAAATAATAAGTGATGAAAGAATTAAATAATCAAAGTGTACAAAAATAATGAATCTTTACTCAGTAGCATCCTTTTCATCAAGTAGACGATCAACTCTAGATATTCATTTTTTATCTCATCCTCCAATATATTTCAGTCATTTAGTGCAAGTAATTGTCTTTTCTAGAATATTTGTGGCTATGGCATCTAGTTCATCCTGAGTAATATTTTCCTTCTCATTCTCCAAGACTCAAACAAAATTGGTCATACCGACACCATTCCTTCCATGAGATCCATATTTTGTGCTATGAGCTTCCCAATCTCATATATTCTCTCCTTATGTGGGTCTTGGGCTCTTTGTTAGGGCTTCACACTTTTGTTAGACCAGTTTCAATCTTCTCGCGCACCCTAATGTCTCATATTCCATTGCTTCCGAAATTCATTATCTTCTACAAGAGTTCTGGTCCTTATTACTGCTTCTAGTGCTGCACACAAATTAAGATCTTGGTCTACTTTCTTCATCTCATCCTTTAAAGTTTGGAGCAATGCCTCATAAGTTGAAATTTTTCTAATCATAGAGGCCCTTGCCCTCTCTGCTTCTTTTTCAGCATCTTTTGGTGTGGGCATTCGAATTGGTCTATCTTCTAACACCAAATCGACCAAAGTGCACACATAATGCATAGCAGAAGGAAACTTTTCAAGTACCTTAGGTTCTAGATGAGGCCTTTCTTTGAGGATGTGATCACCAATCTCCTTCGTCATGCTAACAAAATCCTCATTATTTGTCCATTCTCATTCCTTCTCTTCCTTTAGGCACATTATCTCTGCATTTTTATCCTTGTTGTCTTCCATCAGTGCTCAAATGGTGGTGGCCTTATCAACATTTCTCCACGCCACATCAGTAGATACCTTGACTAAGGCATTGCTAACCTACTCATTAGATATTAGAGTAGGATTTATCATCATATGCCTGCTTTGGGGTGCCTTCTTCACTCTTTACGAAATACAAGAATCTTCACATACATCAAATTTTGGTTCGTCCATATGGGTCTACATGGACCAAGATAGTTGCTTCCTTGTGTGCATAGTGGACATATATGGATCCATCAGCTACCACCTATATAACTCCTTAAGTCCCACAAGTACAAGACTAAACCGGGTGTGGATGATTTTTCTTGTGTCCTCAGCATAGAATATACTAGGGATAACATAATCTTCACTTGTTCTTTCTATTTTTGTTCTTGACCCTTAGGAACCTAGGCACCAAGTTCTAAAGTTGGTCCTCCTACCTAAGACATAACAAGCATGATAGGTTGCTTGAAAAAAATTCTTCGCTTCTTTTACTCCTTCCTCTTCATCCTTCATTTCTTTTCCCTAGGTTCCTCCACATATTTGGGTTGAATCGGGGTTCCTAACGCACTCTATTCGAGACTCCTCCACATCCTCATTAAGCTTCAACTTTCTTATTTTCTTTTCTCTGGTGCTTCTTTCTTAGGGGAGATTCAAGGTGACCTTTGTAAAGGTTATGATGTTCCTACACCTTGGGTCCTAGTTCTTCTGAACACCTTCTTAAACTAGTGTTCCTCTTGGACTATATCTACGTCCAAGTCTTCCTCTTCATCTTACGCAAGAGGTGTAATATGTTTACACTCACTCTCCACTTTATATGTGGGCTGCCTCTAGCCTCTATGGTCCAAGCCTCCACTATCCTCATGTTCTTCTTCTTCATCTATCTCTATGGTCGAGGTAGGATTTGGAGCTTCCACATTCTCAACTATGTGTTTTCCCTTAGGTGGCCCTAGGAGCATAAATTCATTCTCCACATACTTTTTATTTTCCAACCTAGGCTTAAGATGAAGAAATATGAACACAGATCCATCGCCTTCAATAGAGAAACTTACCAGCTTCATATTTATAACATCTGAAATGAGCCTCTCAATGTAGGCAGATTGACCTGGATATACATAAGTTTTTCGAGAGTATGGTAGTCACAATCTACCTTGTTTGCATTAAATCTCAAAAGGCCCTCATCAATAAACATGTGTACTAAGGCCTAGAAATAGCGCACTATGAAGGCATATGGCAGTTTACACCATGGACTCCATGTCCTATCCTTCATTGAAAATTGTGTGATGCAAAAGTGTTGATACACCGTGAACTGATCTTTGTCTTACCCACTACTGAATGTAAATCCTTTGGAATACGCCATTCCTCCTCAAATTCCACCCGCAGTCAATCATACCATAGTTTTTCCCTTTATTTGAATGGACCACTCATTGTTCCTTCACATAAGTACTTCTCAAATATCTCTGTGAGGGACTTATTATCTGTAAGGTATTCCCAAAAAAATTTTCTTTAGCCCATCGAGCACTCTAATTTCTACAAACACAAGAGATAAGAGGATAGCGCCAAAAATTATCTTTTTACCTATGTGCGCTTCCTCAGTAATTTTCTATGTTATGTAGCATGCTATATTGTAGACTTCTCCTTGTGATATATTCTTCATGATATGTAGCCACATTGTGTTTACTTGTGACCACCTTTCTTGAAATTTCAACTTAGTGAGAATATTTGGGGCTTCCTGCACCATGGGGTAATTTCTCAATTTGTAGATGTCCATTCCACATGGATGCTTGGAGTATCCCAACTCCTTACTTATGGCTATAACATCTACCTTATCAGTCAGATCACTAATAATATTTATCCATATGCCCTTCAATCCTATCAATGTAGCAATTAGGGCCGCTGTGATTCTTACCCTCCATCTAGTAAAATAGAAGAAGTCCTCATGGACTCTTCTCATAAGCCATTGGTATAAAGCTTCTAGTTTTCTAAAATATGGGAGTTCATACAGCTGATAAACCCCTACCTTCTTAAGCAACTTCTCCCCAGCATCGTCATACACTGGCATGTCATCCACCATGTGCTTGTTGGTCTTTTTATTCAGCAAAGCATCCAACTCTCCCTTATTGTCAATGGTGTAGTGGTTGTAATCACTTACTTTGCATCTGTGGATATGGGAATCCCAATCCTATCCAATTATAACTCCTTTTGGATACTACATCTCTGAAAAATTTCTCTCAAGAGCAACTTCGACCTTGAATTCCACCTTTTTCTTCCCCTTTGTACCTGTTGTAGGTACTTTTTTGGTGCCATGGTAAAAATATCACCTTTTCTTCTCTGTTGAGTGAGCCCTCATGCCCTATCTCAAAACGTCATGCCCTAGCTTGAAAATGTGAGCCCTAACTCCTAAATACTTCGCTTCACTCAAACCCTTCTCTAATGGGGATGAAAGCCACTTCTATGCACAAATCCACTCTCCACGTGTAGTTTCACAACTCTCTTCACCTCAACATGCTTCACTTGGCTCGGTTGCAATTACCCTGGTTGAATACTTATGATCACAAAGGTAAAAATGAACATGCATCACGTCCTTATATTTTTGAAAATTTATTGCATTTATTTCTCCTTCATCTACCACCAATCCTCTCATTAATTTACCATTTTCCCAACTTCCGTGTGGCACACCTTTGCACCCTAGCTATAACCTTCTAGCATGCATTCCTACCTTTTGGTTGTAGATATCCCCCTTTGTGCTTTCATGCAATGAATTACCTCACCATTGTACCTTCCCTGGTAGTTTCCATGGCCACAACTTACCTCGCATTATAGTGTTCATTCATTTTATTTCCAACTATGGTCTTCTTTGGGAGAAATTTCTTTCTAGCAGCTTCCTTCCATATTTAAATAGCACTTATAATAGTATGTTCTTTTGTGTACCCATTTTTGAATAAAAATAACAACCACCCCATAATAATGGTATGTGGTTTTTTCTATGTACAAAAATACTTGATTGTAACTAGCTTCCATTGAGAAAAATCACTTATTACACAAAACACCAGACTAAATTGACGAAGCATAGCGATGAAGAAGGAAATATATTAATATAAATACAAAAAGGGAAATCTATACTAAATGACAATATTTCCTTATTACAAACACTAAGAAGACTTAATTATATTAGGGATTCAAACCTATTCTGTTAAAGTAATCGGTTAATTGTGTTCCATCAAGCTCCTCTAATTGAGAAGTAATTGTTTCAAGCATGTGAGCAATAACATATGGTCCCAACCAATGCACCTTAAGTTTTTTCGGATGGTGAAAAAATTGGAATCATAAAGAAGTTCCATATGTCTAACCTCAAGCTTCTTGTCCTTGATGTTTCTATCATGACAAGCCTTCACTGGAATTTTCTTGCTTCGACTCCAACATGTTATGGTGCACCTCTCATCCAACTATATTAACTTGTCAATTATTTCTTCTAAGGCTTGATCATCAGCTAGACCTTTCGTGTGTGCAATACACAAATAAGGTAACATTAATTCCATGGGAAATTATTCTCGGGCCACCAAATGGAAGGGTGTAACCTTATTCAACCTCTTGTAGGTTTTTCTATACACCCAAAGTACAACAGAAACTTTAGCATCCCAATATTTTCTTCTAACATCATAATTTTTAATCAAGTTCTAGCTCAATATCTTGTTGAAAGCCTCAATAGTCCCATTTTCTTGAGGGTGATAAAGTGTAGTCTTTTGGTGTGTGACCATAAACTCATCCACAAATATCTTGATCATCTCATTCATAAAGTGTGTGCCCCTATTACTTGTCAAACTCAACGGACATCCATATCTAGTGAGAATATTTTCCCATAAGAACCTTATTGTTGTAGCCATTGTATAATCCTTTATAGGTCCTGCTTCTTCCTAACATGTAAGATAATATGTACAAGTGATGATGTAACGTGATCCATTTCTACGCACGGTTGGGGAAATAGGACCCACAAAGTCTATGGCCCATTTTTCAAAGGTTTCTACACTAGGAATAGGCCTCAATTGCATTTCATCTCTTTGTCTAGGTTTTCTGCAGTCCGACGGTGATCACACTGTTATCCAAAATAAGCCCATGCTTATTTTTGGCTAACTCCTCCTCCTTCTCCTTTGCTGGTACTTAAAATGAAATTTTTACATGCTTCAGAACTCAAAATTTCTTGGGTATGATTCCATCAGATAGAGAATTTCCTTACCTTTCCAGAAAGGTAAAATTTTCCTCCTAACTCCTTGTAATTTTTGAGTTATGGCTCGATGGAGTTTTTGGGGAAATTTTCCCTAGACATGCCCGTGGCCAATGAGAAGGTGCCATGTGGCAGGTGGAGCAGCAGACATTGGGGGTAAGTTTAATTTTTGGATCTTTGGTCAAAGGGCACAAAGGAAAATTTTACCCCGCCGGCCCGATGAAGGAAGGAAATGGACTTGCACGGGCCACGAAGGAAAATTTGGCATGTAGCCCTTTAGGGGTTAAATGCCCAAAGTCAAATTTCAGCCCAAAATCCCATAGCTTGTTTTCAAGCCGCCACGTGTCCCTGTTTGTGGTGGGAATCAGAGGTGTGGAGGAATTTTTTTTTTTTTTCCAAAGTGACAGAGGCACAAACGAAAAAATAGAAGCACGCCCTGCCAAGCAACCAGGATCCAACATGTGTCACCAAGAGAGTGGGGCGCAAGGAAATTTCTAGAAATTTTCCCAATGAAAATTTAAAAGGAAAAGGACAGGTTTGAGCCTGCGATTCCATTAGTGAACTAGGAGGTGCCATGTGTCTTAGAGCGGTGGAGGTGTGGGGATTTTTTGGAAAATTTTCCAAAAGTACAAAAAGTAAATTTTGACCCCATGAATCTGTTTTCAAAATCTGATTTTGCTACCAAGTGTGCCCTAATTCATGCCTCAAAATTTATGCCCAAACTTTTTGCCCTAAATCTTCATAGCACCATATCTTTCGATCCAGAGATCATATTTGAACAAAATTAGACTTTTTGGAAAGGTCTCGAGCCCCTCTATGCATTGGAGGAATAAAAACATCATTTTTATAGGTTTTGATGGAGAAAATGCTAAAAATGTCTTTCATGCCTTTAATGCGAACCAGATTGCTTCAAATGAGTTATTTTTTCTCAAAACTACCATGATTGCTTTCTCCCACATGCCAAGGATGAAGAATCAGCTCATTTTGATGGAGGAAAACCCTAAAAATATCTTCTCATGCCATAAATGTGAGATCAAATTGCTTTGAGAGCTATGTTTCACCAAATTCATCATTTTTCTCTCCAACACGTAAAACAAAAGTAGAGGAGCTCGATTTGATGGATTACAGGCTGATTTGAAAGGGTTAATGGTGGGTGGTTGAGAAAAAGGATCATATTTGCTTCCTCCTCTATTTTCCCTCTCTTTTCTTCAGCTATAAATGCAAAAGATGTAATCTATTGTAATGTTGGACATTTTTCTTTTGCAAGCTCTCTTTTCTTCCTTAGCAGGTAGATTTTTAGAGTTCTAGACCTCTCATATAGGCTGCAACACATATTTTTCCTCCTTGCCATTGTAATGCATTGTATTAAACTTGGGAATGATAATGTATGTTCTATGATTGATTTTCCAATCCTCTCATGTGTTTATCATTGTCTTCTGATCTTTCATTATATTCTGGCAATCTGTGCATGTTCTGTGCTACATTCTTATGATCTGTGTTTATTTGTAAAATAGAAGTTCATCACTCCTTTGGTGTATCACCATTTTAGCTTAGTTTTTTTTCCCCTTTCTTGCATCTTCAACTCTATCTCCTTGGAATTTAGAGTAGGAATTAGTATTGAACCTCTGTAAATTCATGCATACACCTAAATAGAGGAGTAAGAACTAGCTTCAATTTGGAGAGTTTTCTCACCTTGCAAGGTCCCACACCTTGGAAAAAAACTCAATGTTGTGCAATCACACTAAATGACCCAATTCTAGACTGCAGATCTGAAGGTCATTTTGGGGTGTTGTAGATTTGCACTAACAGTTTTGGCACACCTGGTGGGACCTTAGAGGTCTTCATCTTCATTACAAAAAAGTTGATGTGCAATTGTTGTAAGTTTCTTGCTTGAAAGAGCCCTGATTTGCACATCTGGCAACTCCAAAAGGATAGAATCAATTGGTTTCAGCAGTCCAAGCTTGAAGATTCATGAGAAGGATCCAAACAAGGTCAAGGACCAGAGAAGAAGGATTATTTGAGTATCTATAATTATCCCCAGAAAGAAGAGAAAGGGGAAGAAGGATTCAAAGGTCTCCATCTCCACCAAATAGAACTCTATCAACTCCTCCACCTGGTAGACCTTTCATCCAATCAACAAGGGTTCTCAGGCTAATTAGAATGGCACAACCCAATCCTTATGTCAACTTTATTGGTAGCATCCCACTTTCTCTCAATCCACAAAACCCAGTTCCAATTGTAGCATTGAAGAACATTCCATACTTTACTGGAGAAAATCAGACCACTCCTAGTGATCATGTCCAAGACATTGCTAATGTTTGTGCAATCCATGAGATTGTTGAGATGGATATTGCTATCAAATTTTTGGCATCTTCATTCAAAGGGAAATCCTTACAATGGTTTAGGAGCCTTGAGGTAGGCTCTATCCACAATTGGAACCAGTTGTGCATAGCTCTCCATAACCAATTTGGAGAGAAAGGGGACAACTTATCTCTATTGGAGCAACTAACAACTATCAAGAGAGCTCCCAATGAGTAGTTAACAGAATTCAATTTCATATTTCAAAGAACATGGGACAGAATCCCATTGGTAGTGAGGCCAACAGCTCAAGGTGTTTTCTTATACTTTCTTAAGGCTTTAAATTCTGACATTTCTATGTTGATCCAATCCATGGGAGGTGTAACTCTACCTGCAACTTACAACATCACCATTAGGGTTGAGAATTGTTTGATCCAAGCTGGTAAACTTGCACCTAGGCCTCTTATGCCCTTATATAGTTGGGAAGCCCAAGTACTAGTCAAACACCTACTTTAGCTCCTATTCCCACTCCTAGAAACTAGAGTTCAAATGAAACTTCTATTTCATCCTCTAGTGCCTCAAATGAGCTCAAGAAGTTATGAAACAATTGCAAAATCTGGGCAATGAACTAGTTACACTCAAGAGACAGCAAGCTCAAATTTTTAGGCCTTCTTATCAGCCTCAAACCCAGCCTAATAGGCCACCCAACCCAGCTACAAATCAAAATCAAGTAAGGCCTCTTGCCAATAGACCATTTCAGCCCTATAACCCCCATGTTGCATCTACCTCTAAATCCTTAGTGCCAGTGAAAAATAATATAGCTCAAGAGTATGTGGTGTTTCCCATGTAATGAACCTCACAGACCAATCTATGTGCTTCAATGGTGCTTTGAACCAAGATTTGATGGTGACAAAAACTGGTGTGGAGAGTGAAGCAAGTGGAGAAACAAACCAACAACAAGGGACATCTCAACAAGATACAACTCCAAATGAGACTACACTTGTGAATTAGCAGGCTGAAGATTTTTGTGGTGTGAATCAAACACCTTCTCATAGTGTAGCATCCAACACATGGTCAAAGAAGAGGAATATTGGTGAAGGGTAGTCATCAGGTCCAAGTGATTCACAACCTCCCATCACTCCACAAGGTGTTGGCAAGCAAAATGCAGTTCCAAATGTGCAAGGACAGCCCAAGCCACCTTCTAGACCAGCTCCAATGCTAGTTGTTATAGCCCATGTACAAGAAAAGAATGTGTAGACTAAAGGGTAGAAAAAATATGGTTCATCCCCATTTAACATCATTGAACAAATGAAGAAGACCAATGTGAACATATCTATGTGGGAGTCACTATCCATCCCAGGACAAAGGGATCTATTACAAGATGCCATGAAGAATTGGTCAACCTCAAATCAGCTAGCTCATATGCCGAGAAGGTACTCATAAATGCCACTTAGCCTGAGGGAAATCATGAAGGACAACAAGGTAAAAATTTGAATCCCTCTCCATTCTATGTTTCATTAATCATTGGGGATAAATAAGTACATAATTTTATGATTGATTCTGGGGTAAGTAGTTTTGTGATGCAAATAGTTGATCATTTGGGCCTTCAATATGAAGTCATATCTAAGGGGGTGGTGTAATTAGATGGGACAGTAGTAACAATAGTCGGGTTAATTAAATATTTGGGCCTTACTTTACATGGATGCCCCAATGTCACTATTTTGCAAGATGTGTCGGTGATAGATTTTCACCACTATTTGCCTTATGTTTTTCAAACAATTTCATAGCTAGAATTGGAGGCTACCTATCTGATAATGCTGCTCACACATGTTGTTTAGGACAAGATATGGAACCAAGGCCATAATTAGGTCCAAACCTATTACAAACTTCCACATAGAGCTTCATACTCCAAACCCAATCAATGCCAATTGTTCATCATTTGATCAAGAGGATTATCCGAGCACACATGAAGTCGACACCAAAGTTAGAAACATTCCATATTTGACTCTTGACAAATGAGAAAGCAAGGTACATGTTTTTGAGCCCTACAAGGAAATGGAGGAATTTGAACTAGGAGTCTATTACATGCATGAATAAAATCAACCTCTTCCTAACATCACCAAGTCAGACCATAGAGATGACAATGAGGTATGGCATTTGTTCTTTGATGGATCAAGAAGTCGAAAAGGTGTAGGATGAGGAGCTATGCTTGTTTCACCTCAAGGAATTAAGTCTTATTCAGCTTTTAGATTTTAGTTTTCATGTTCTAATAACACTATTGAATATGTAGCTTTGATACATAGATTGCATTGGTCAAGGAAGAGAGGCATCAAAAACTTACAAGTCTTTAGTGATAGTGAGATGATTGTTAATCAAGTTAAAGGATAACATGCTGCCAAGAATGACTTGCTCAAAAGTTATAGGAATAGGGTGTGGGATCTCATTGAGGATTTTGAGGGTTTTGGCATCAACTCCATCCCTAGGAAAGAGAACCAAGTTGTTGATAGGCTTGCAGTAGTTGGAGAAAATTTTGATGTTGTGGAGAGTATCAAAAGAGATAAAATGTAGCCAAACATCCATGTGATTGTGAGGCCATCGTTGCAGACAACAATGCAAGTTGGCAAGTGTTTGAGAGTGACCAATAAATCATCAATTTCTTGCAAGAGGAAGCTGAGTTCTCAGCCAAAAATTAGGAAAAATTGGGACAGCAGTACGGTGATCAAGTGGTATAGCTGAGAACCAACAAACTAATGAAAGGACTTGTGACTTTAGAGTCTATATTCAATCCTAATGATCAATTTAGGAAGGAGAAATCAAACATCCAAGTCAAGGGAGAGGATTTAGAGCTCATCTCAGTTGGAGAAGGCAAGTCACTTAAAATTTGTAAAGTGGCAATGATCAAGAAAGGTATGAATTCATACAACTTTTCCAAGAGTTCCCAGATGTATTTTTTTGGAGCTATGAAGACTTGAGAGGTTTCAATACCAAGCTAGCTCAACACCCAATTGAACTAGATCCAAGTCCTAAGCCCATCAGGCAAAACAAAGACCGATCGATCCACACATTAAGCCTCTCATGAAGAAGGAATTGAATAAGTTAATATAAGAAAGTATCATATTCCCCATCAAGCATTTAAGCTAGGTTGTAAACTTGGTTCCAGTTAGAAAGAAGAGTGGGGAAATTAGGTGGTGTGTAGAATTTAGAGATTTGAACAGATCATCCCTCAAGGATCACTACCCACTTCCTTCTATGGAGCATATTTTGCAAGTTGTTGCTGGCTCTAAGAGGTTTTCATTACTAGATGGTTATTCAAGGTACAATCAGATCATGGTAAAGGAATATGATCAATTCAAAACAGCCTTCACCACCAAATGGGGAACCTATGCATATAGAAAAATGCCATTTGGGTTGTCTAACATTGGAGCTACTTTCCAAAGGGAAATGGATATGGCATTCAAGGGATTGATCAAAAAAATAGTGCTGATATACCTAGATGATATTGCTGTATTTTCTAAAAGTGCAGCAGACCATCTCTTTCATTTGAGACAAGTGTTCCAAATATGTAGAAGATTTGGAGTATCCTTGAATCCCAAAAATGCATATTCCTAACTCATGAAGGAAAACTCCTAGGCCACGTTGTTTCAAAAGAAGGGTTAGAAATTGATCCAGAAAGGGTTGAAGCAATAAGAGAACTACCATTGCCAAGTCATAAGAAGGCTCTTCAAATTTTCTTGGGAAGAATAAATTTTATTCGAAGGTTTTCTCCAAACCTTGTAGCCCTTGTCAAGCCAATAACTATGATATTGAATAAAAGTATGGCTTTCAAATGGATAGCTAAAGGTAAGGAAATTTTTGAGGAAATCAAAAAAGCTATCTCATAGGATCCGACTCTCATTAACCCAGATTTCTCCAAAGACTTCATCCTTTATGCGTTTGGCGGTGGTGATATAATTTTGTAGTTTTAGTATAGCAGAATGAAGAAAATGTAGAGCATCCAATTTCCTTCTTTAGCAAAATCTTGAAGGACTATGAAGTAAGGTATTCCTTCATTTAGAAGCATGTTCTTGCAATGATTAAGAGATTAAAGAAATTTAAGCATCTAGTTTCAATCAACAAGGTTCAATTGTTTGTTTCTCATGTGGGAGTTAAATACTTCCTCCTCAACAAAGATCTAAATGAAAACGTGTATGGTGGATTACTCGTATCATGGAGTATGACATTGAGATCAAATTCACCAAGCTATTCTGAGGAAAGGGATTGTGTGAGAAATTGGCCTTGAGTCAACTAACTAAAGCAAGAAAATAGAACAATGTTGTTATGATGTTGCAGGATAGCCAAAAACAAAGAGATGTTCAAGAAGAAAATGGTGGTTTGCTCACTCCTTGCTGGACCCAAGACATAATGCACTTCTTACAAATAGGCCTATGCCCTCCAGAGATGAACAAATCCAAAAGAAGACACTTCAAATTACAGGATATTCCATATACACTTGTTGATGGTGTCTTGTTCAAAAAAGATATCAATGGAGTATTGTTGAGGTGCATTGGAACAAATCAAATTGACAAAATTTTAGAAGAGTTCCATAATGGATCAGTTGGGGGTCACTTTTATCCAAGAGTGACAACTCTCAAGATCATGAAGGCTGGTTATTATTGGCCCAAAGTATTTAGTGATTGTTATGCATGGATCAAGAGGTGTAAGAATTGTGCATTCTTCACAGGAAAAGAGAGGTTAGTAGCACTTCCATTGCACCCAATCTCAGTTGACCATCCATTCATGCAATGGGGTTTGGACTTCATTGGAGTCATTAATCCAAACTCAAACCAAGGGCACAAATGGATTCTAATAAGCAACAGACTACTTCACCAAATGGACTGAGGTGGTGGTACTCAAAGAGGCAAATGAATCTAGCATTCTAGACTTCTATGAGGGGATAGCAACTAGATTTGGTATACCTACCACTATAATATCAAATAATGCATTGGCATTCATAGGATCAAAGGTCACTGAATGGGTTGTTAGAAATGGGATCTATTTGAGCACTTCATCAAATTATTACCCTCAAGGTAATGGCCAAGTTGAGTCCACAAACAAGAATCTATTAAGGATCATCAAGAGGACTCTTGATGAAAATTAGAGGACTTGGCACACTAAGCTCAAATCAGCTCTATGGGCTGATAGGATAACTCCCAAGAGATCCACAAGAAACTCTCCATTTAGACTTGTTTATGGGAGAGAGGTAGTCTTGCCTATGTCACTTGAGTTGCCAACATTGGAACTCATGAAGCAATTGGAATTGTTGGAGTTTGAGCCCATGGAGGTTAGATATGTAGAACTGATGGAACTCCAAGAAATCAAAGAGCATGCAGCCCAAACAATGGAAAAAGACCAAGCATTGATCAAGAGAAGCTTTGATAAGAAAGATAAGGCTAGAACTTTCCAAGTTGGAGATTTAGTGTTGAAGTGGGATGCAGACCGAGCAAAGCCAGGGAGGCATTCAAAATTTGATGCCATTTGGAGTGGCCCCTACATGGTCACAAAATGCAAAAACAACAATGCCTTCCAATTGTCTACATTGGATGGTGAGGAACTGTAGATTCCAGTTAATGGAATCCATCTAAAGCATTACTACTAAGGGAAACTTCTCACCTTTGTACATATTAGCTTAGATTTTTCATTCCTCCAAGTGCTTATGCACATTGTTTTGTTGTAGCTTAGATTTACATTTCCCTAAGTGCTTTGGCACAGTTTTGTTTCCCCAAGGATGCATCTTTGCAGATCATGTTCCAGGCCAAAGTGATTTTTCTACTCTCACAATCTCCATCTTAGAGGTTTTCTAATGAATTGAGAGTAACAGGCAGTTAAGTTCATGACTCCATTACCCAATGGATTGCTTCAGGTAGCTAGTCACTTCATCTAGTAGGAAGATGATCCCTCTGAGTCACCAAAAGTTTTATCCAAAATAAGCCCATGCTTATTTTTGGCTAACTCCTCCTCCTCTCCTTTGTTGGTACTTAAAATGAATTTTTTGCATGCTTCAGGAACTCAAAAATTCATGGGTATGATTCCATTACATAGAGAATTTCCTTACCTTTCCAAAAAGGTAAAATTTTCCTCCTAACTCCTTATAATTTTTGAGTTATGTCTCGGTGGAATTTTTGGGGAAATTTTCCCTAAACAAGCCCATGAGCCAATGAGAAGGTGCCATGTGGTAGGATGAAGTGGCGGACGTTGTGGGGAAGTGTAAGTTTTGGTGCTTTGGTCAAAGGGTGCAAAGGAAAATTTTGTCCCATCAGCCCGACAAAGGAAGGAAATGGGCCAACGTGGCCCGCGGAGGAAAACTTGGCATTTAGCCCTTTGGGGGTTAAATGCCCAAAGTCAAATTTCAGCCTGAAAGCCCGCGGCTTGTTTTGAAGCCACCACATGTCCCTGTTTGTGGCAGGAATCAGAGGTGTGGAGGAATTTTTGGTTTTTTGCCAAAGTGATAGAGGCACAAAGGAAAAAATAGAAGAGCACCCTTACCAAGCAACCAGGAGCCAACACGTGTCACCGGGAGAGCGGGGCGGGGGAAATTTTTGAAATTTTCCCAATGAAAATTTCCAAAGAAAAGGACAAGTTTGAGCCCACGATTCCATTGACAAACTAGGAGGTGCCACGTGTCTCAGAGTGGCGGAGGCGCAGGGATTTTTGGAAAATTTTCCAAAAGTACAAAAAGTAAATTTTGACCTCGTGGACCCGTTTTCAAAATCTGATTTTGCCACCAAGTGTGCCCTAATTCGTGCCTCAAAATTTATGCCCAACTTTTTTCCTTATTTTTTCCCTAAATCTTCAAAGTGCCATATCTTTCGATCCAGAGATCAAATTTGAACAAAATCAGACTTTTTGGAAAGGTCTTGAGCCCCTCTATGCATTGGAGGAATAAAAACATCATTTTTGTAGGTTTTGATGGAGAAAATGCTAAAAATGTCTTTCATGCCTTTAATGCAAACTAAATTTCTTCAAATGAGTTGTTTTTGCTCAAAACCACCATGATTTCTTTCTCCCACATGCCAAGGATGAAGAATCAGCTTGTTTTGATGGAGGAAAACCCTAAAAATATCTTCTCATGCCATAAATGTGAGATCAGATTACTTTAAGAGTTGTGTTTCACCAAATTCATCATTTTTTCTCTCCAACACACAAAATAGAAGCAGAGGAGCTTGATTTGATGGATTGCAGGCCGATTTGAAAGGGTTAATGGTGGGTGGTTGAGAAAAAGGATCAGATTTGCTTCCTCCTCTTTTTCCCTCTCTTTTCTTTAGCTATAAATGCAAAGGATGTAATCTATTGTAATGTTGGACATTTTCTCTTTCTTCCTTAGCAGGTAGATTTGTAGAGTTCCAGACCTCTCATATAGGTTACATCACATATTTTTCCTCCTTTCCATTGTAATGCATTATATTAAACTTGGGAATGATAATGTATGTTCTGTGATTGATTTTCCAATCCTCTCATGTGTTTATCATTGTCTTCTGATCTTTCATTATATTCTGGCAATCTATGCATGTTTTGTGCTACATTCTTATGATTTGTGTTTATTTACAAAATAGAATTTCATTACTCCTTTGGTGTATCACCATTTTAGCTTAGTTTTGTTTCCCCTTTCTTGCATCTTCAACTCTATCTCCTTGGAATTTAGATTAGGAATTAGTATTAAACCTCTACAAATTCATGCATACACCTAAACAGAGGAGTAAGAACTAGCTTCAATCTAGAGAGTTTTCTCACCTTGCAAGGTCTCACACCTTGCAAAAAAACTCAATGTTGTGGAATCACACTAAATGACCCAATTCTGGACTGCAGATCTGAAGGTCATTTTGGGGTGCTGTAGATTTGCACTAACACACACCTTACAATACCCGTACAAGGTCTCCCATCATCATCCAATGAGTAGGATCTTACACATGGTGGCGTCACCTACATAATGCCCACTTGTAATCTTGCCATGAGCCTCTTACATGATATCGTGTGCTCATGTTCTAGTACACATCGGCACAATACTTCATCTTGTATAAGTTTGTATAAATCACCACCGATCAACATGAAAGGTGTAGTGTGAATTGTAATTTATTTCTTATCGATGCTTTCATTCCTTTCGCGACATACCTATGCGTAAAATGATAGCAATATCCACCAATTTTGAAGGCACATGATGTAACCTGTACAACTATTCATCTGGAATTATATCTTCAATTGTCTGTACATCCTCCCCTAATTGATTTCTTGACAAGTGGTCTAAGCCAAAATTACTTTTACCTAGTTTTACCATGATTGTAAAGTCAAATTCCTTGAATAAGAGAACCCATCGACATATGTGCCCCTATAAAATGGTCTTATTTACCAATTATTTTAACGCCATGTGATCTATATAAAATATAAAAGGTGTTGCTATCAAGTATTGTCTAAATTTATGCAGCATGTAGATCATTAACAAGGCCTCGCACTCTATAGTTATATAATTGTTTTCCGTAGGATTCAACTTTATACTAGCAAAGTAGATAGGATGATGTATAATACCTTCTCTAGGATGAGGTAACATTGTGCCAATGGTCATGCAAGAGGCATCCACATGTACGTGAAATGGATGGTTCCATGAGGGAAAATGTAGAATAGGCATTGTAGTAAGTCTCTCCTTTGATGCATAAAATGCACGTTTTTGTAGCTATCCCCAATAAAATTTTCCTTTTCCTTTAAGTAAATCCTCCAGTGGAGTGCAGAAATATTTGGATATCCTTTGATAAATTTTTGGTAATACCTCGTGTTCACTTTCTTGGTCTTCATAGGTTCATGATAGGCACATGCATTTTTATTCACACTATATAAAACCTCGTGCATACCTGTTGAATGAGATATGTCCAAATCTTCTACTTCCTCATCATCCACTATGTAGACCATCTTTCCTTTCTCCTTCTCAAAGCAAGCGCACTTAAATATATCGGCATCTATATCATCTACTTCATCAAAACGTGCTCCTTGTTCTTCCTCACCAAATAACTCTTGAATGAGTTCTTCAACCTTGGCACTATCTCCCATAGTCAAGTGCTCCATAACCCGTAATGCCTCTCTTACTGGAGGTTTAGTAGAGAAGTACTCAAAAGTCTAGGTCATTTCTGTAATCAAGTCCTATCAATTTCTAGTCTCCCTATGAATTTATGCATAAACATACCAAGCATGTGCATAACCTTGCAAAGTGGAATAAAGTTTATGCACCTAAAGTAAAGGTGGTAAATCTTCCTACCCCACTTTCTAGAGTCTCTCAAATTGATAAACATGGTTCGAATAGTTTGACTACCATGATATATGCATATTTGAGTAGGTACATTGCTCCCGAGAAAGCGGGTTGTTGTGAGAAATTCTTACTAGTTCCATTCTATGAGATTATCCCTATGAACCATCCACCAAAGCATGTTTCCATCCCACATAGGGTAGATACTAATTTATTTCTTCTCTCCACTTAATCCATCCACTACTCCTCCATGGCACGGGAATCCGTAGGATCTCCTTCTCTAGTATCTTGAGGTACGAGTTGTTACCTATCCTCTTAATACTGATGAAGTTTGATCCTCCGTGTAAATTCACTTCTTACTTCACGCCCAACCATCTCATAGGTGTCATGTGCCCAATTTTCATAAGAAATACTTGTAGTATCACTAATAGACTAAGCATCTTCCCACTAGAGGATTCCTTCTTTAGACGGCTTGAGTACTTCTAGATTTCAAATGGCAGGTACATAAATTATGTTCAGGTCTTCCTCACTCAATGGTTCAACATAAGGTGCATACTTCCCATCTGTCAAAGGGATAATAACTCTTTCTTCCTTGTTCTCAAAACTTATATACCCCTTGTTGAACCATAGATCAGCATTATTTACATAACACCAAGGGCACCCAAGTAAATCTGGGAAGTTGTCTACTTCTATAAATTCTAAGACCTCAAATTCCTCAGTGAACTTGGTCCCTTGTATAGTAATGGATGCATCCTTTAAAACTCCAATTGGAGTGGCTTTAGTTTGATTAGACATAAATAGTACATTAGAGGATGATAGTAATGGAGGTCTACCCATCTGTACCCATGCATCTAAAGTAAGCACATTCACTTTCACACCTATGTCAATCAATATATTGCTCAAAATCCATCCATCCACAACAACATTCAGAGTGATTTCCTTGTCATAATCTAGACTATGAGGGGGAAGATTAGCATGTAAGATCTTCCGTCCATTCTCAATACCTATGCATGGACTGTTCCCCTTTAGCCAATTCCCTAGTAATGGAATAATATTCTCCTAGCACAACATCTTGCATACCTCTTTCAAATCATCAATATCCGATTGCATGCAGTCTTTTTTCCTTCTTTTGCTCCAACTTCCTTGACTATTCCTTTAAACATTGTATTTCACTCCTGAATATTTTTAGTACCTCCATGGTCTCCTGATAAACCTCCTTTTGATGTGTAGGATCTAGATATCTTGCATGTAAAACCTCCTCCTTAGTAATGGTAGGATTATGTTATAATGTCTCTCTGGCACGTGCATCTTCAGCACATGTAGTAATCTTCATAGGTACTACCTTAGGTTCTAGTGCCAACTTTGGCATCCACTGGATTTTCTATGGCACGTTGTATCCTAACCATCCATGTGCCCTTGTTTCCTATTTATGTTACTTGCTAAGATGCTCATATAAGTCCGAGCATTCCTCATAGTTATGATTCTTCCCACAAAAAGAACAAGTAATATTCTAAGGGCATTCACGCCTATAGTGGTTAGGAGATCTGCATGTAAAACATGTTCCATGAGGAAACTCACCTCACCCACCACCATATCCTTAGCCCCGAATCCACCATGGTATCCTCGACCTCTACCATGACTTCCTTCAAAGTGCCCTTCATTCCAATCATAGCACCCTTAGTTATGATCATGATCATGGTGCTCATTTTTACTTTTAGAATTATTTGATACTTTTTCTATCACACCAATATTGATGGCATCATGGATCTAACCAATCAACCTGCAGTATTTTGTATTGTGAGTCATGGAGTGGAAAATCTTACAATAACAAGATACATTATTTCTTATCACGCGTTGTAACAATGGGCAGTAGCTTACATCATTGTCTAAATGATATATCTTGTAGTCTAGCAACAATGAACATAATGAACTATGAGGGAAACTATATTTAGTGTTCCTTTTCACTTCACAATTTTTACACCAAATACCAGTGAGCATCTCTCTGTTCTAAATTTTTGATAGTTTCTCTAACTTCTTTTCCATAGCTGTAATATGTGCTTCCAAGAATGGGCTCACTCTAGTGTCTATACTTGACTACCTCAGCATGTAACACTACTTCAAGTGCTTCGTGTAGGTTCGTATATGTCTTATGTGACACTCTATCCTAAATGGTGTGATCAAACCCCAACAAACCATTGTGCATTCTGGATTGCATGAATATCATATGAAATCTTAGACAAAAGTGTTTTGAAATGGGCATCATATTCCCGAACACTCTTAGTAGTGCCCTACTTAATATCTTTGAGCACGCTTATACTCTTCTGCTCAAACTCAGGGATATGAAACTCCTTAAGGAAATCTTATCATAATGTTGCATAATCTATGCAAGTCTAATTAGGGTCAAACTTCCTATACCAACTATAAGCACATCCCTACAACGTAGTTGCAAACCGGCTTCCCTTGTGCTCAAAATCTATTATTCCTTTTACGTGCCACAAGTATCTCGAGACATTTGCACATTCTTATCAGCATATTTTATTCCCCTATACTTTGGAAGACGAAGTGACATATCCATGTAAATATTCTGGGGTTTGTGAGGACCATGCCCACCTGATCCAGAACCTCCTATGTTACCTCTTCCTCCAGATCCATGAGAACTAGAGCCACCTATGCCCCTTGATCCTCCTCCTATAGTTGGAAGTGGACCAGTGGATGTACTTCCCTGTGTCCCAACAGTGGTACTAAATTGAACTCCTACAGTCTGCGAGGTGGTACTACTCCTAGAAGTGAGTCCAAAATTCTATGCGCTTGAGTTTTCTTTCAATGATGTGCCTAAAAAGGTAACTCCAAATAATAAATAAGATGTTTTCCCAGCCATATATGTACTTTCTACTTGATTTACTCATTTTCCATTAATCCCCAAACTAGCTTGCTTTGACTACTATTTTTACTAGATAATGGAAAACCAAATGTAAGGGCTAGGTTGTCGGTAGATTCAGATGTGCATCCACGGCCCATGTCATCTATCTTGGTGTACCCTCATATGAATTTGAGGAGGTTTCCCTGTCATTCTTTCCTAAATGGGGGTGTTCTAGATGCTCTAGCTCTATACCTTGTGAGATCCAAATCCTTCACAATTCATCTCTCTTCTCAATGCCATCCAATCTGTAATATCAAGTTTCTTCTCTATCTCCCTCTCACGCACCTCATTGCACTTAAGCCACCTTTATTCTTTTTTCCTGTCTTCCACTAGGTCTTTCATCCTTCACCAAACCTCCTCCTACCCTTACACATTGTAGGTTTTATCTATCCATCAGCGTTTCTTCCAAGTTCAGGGTTACCATCAAGATTCTTATTACTAGTGGAATGCCTTATAGATAATTTCCCTTGGGATAATGTAAAAACTAGAACTCAACTACCTCCAAGCAAGAGTAAGTGGAAATTGAGTACTCTAAAATATAGTTATTCAAAACACCATGGAACCAAGTGTCTACATAGCCCGCGTCTAAATCGATCAAGCATCATAGAGGGCTTGAAATTATTCCTACATCTAGACAAGTGTGTGATACCTCTAATTCCTTTTAGATGCATAAGAAACCAGCTACTCGTACACTTCTACCAGAAATATAGCAAATAATATCTCATATAAACAATCATAAAAATTTGTCTCTACCCATGCGTGTGTGTCAAACTCAAATCCAAGTGTTGAACCTCGAGCGTATTGTTCTTCCAGATCTATTATCCACTCAATAATTTTTAGGGTCAACTGGTACATCTTCATCATGAAACATCTTGAAAATAGCTGAAAAAGATGTCTCGCAACGGAACCAATAATATAGCCTAGAATCTACTTTGAATAACCCAACTGCATTGGCACATCACCCATCCTGAGCTGATCACTCACCCAAAGTGTGTAAAGGTATTAGGCCCCTTCTTGAGCTACTTGTGCATGATGTTAGTATGATGGTGATAAAACATATTTAGATCCATAATTAAACATAAACATTCCACAGTGCATAATCCAGATCTAGATCTTAGAGAATCATGAATCAAACAATAACTATAATAAGGTTAACCATCCATGAACTATATTAAGTTACGTTTAACACCATTATCCAGAAAATATTATCTATTGCATTAAACAACGTAAGACACTGAAGCTTCTTACATTATAAAGTATATCCATAAGTCATGTGTGTATCAGATCCAACAACATAACTCTACAATAATTCACACACACTAAACTACATAGTTCAATACATATTTATAGGGGTGGGGACTTTCCCTTCACCACCTGTGTGCTTCACAAAATAGGTCGGATTTTGATAATAGTCATGCACCTTTAGAATAGCATGCATACATGCAAGTGTTCTCATAATAGACATCCTACAGTTAACTTGAAGAAGCAATCCTATTATTAGTTCAAACCATGCATGACACTTATCATCCACTCATTCCCAAAATACCATTGTGTGTCACACAATTCTTCATCTCTATGTGTGTTTTACACCCTATCTTCCAAAAATAGCCCTTAACCATGAAAACTTGCTAAGTCCTTAGCCAAATTGTTCTAACATGCATTTCCTTTCCTATCTTCTCGTGCCTTGAAATGCACCTTATTTCCATGCACGCATATTTTGTGTGCCTTCTCCTTAGAACAATATGTTGTCTACTCAACAATGAGAAAGTGGATGAAACCCTCCTAGAAATGGTATACAATATCCATTTCGTTTCTCCACCTTGTGCATACAAATTTGTTGGGCACATTGCAAAATATATGCATAAACAATTCTTAACAATCAAAGAAGGCTCTAGCACTAAGACCTTTAGGTTCACTACCTACTTGTGTTATTTAATTCTATGGCAGTTTGCTGAATGGTTTGGAAAAAACAAACTTACAATTGAGCCCTATAATGTTGAGGTCAGCCAAAAGTGATGCATCCATTAACTGAGTGGACCCCTAAGATAAGGATGTTTGATAATAGAAGGGACTACAGTCAATTTTTGGATTATTTTTGGGCTCCAATTTATCAAGAAATTTCAAAAGTACATTTCCTAGATTGTTTATGAACTATATAGATTGCATTCAATTGGGATCAGAAATACAGTTAGTAGACTGGTACTTAATGGAGGAATATATTGTGTTAAGGTTTTATGGATCAGGAGTACAACCTTGCAAATTTCCAATACATGTGATAGAGAGAGTTTTCCTTTAGAATATATATGGCAGATGAAAAGTAAAGATAAATTCTATTTTTTAGTCAACAAAAGAGGAGCATATTTCCTTCCTTACCATTTTCATGTGGAGGGTTCACATTTGAAAGAAAAGAATTCAATGTGGCACATGAAATCTTATAAATTTTTAACTTTGATGTTGACTCTCACTAGGTGTATGACCCATGTGAAGTGATTAAAGAAAGGGTAGTGGCGAACAAGAACTGTGCCACTAAAATTCAACATGAAAATAAACCCTTGATAGAAAAATTAAAAAAACAAGAACTCTTGGGATGAAGCTAAAAAAAGAAATGGATGAAATTGTTGTTGAGAAAGGAATTAGTTTCAAGAGTTGTCAACACAAATTTTGGGATTTCTTGAGCCTCCACAAAAATAGGTAGAGGATTTTCAATCTACCAAATTTTATGCAAAATCTGATAAAAAGTCCTCTAAAATCATGCCAAAGCATATAGATCATGAATTGTGAGATAAAAATTAGACAAGGTCAAAAATTACTGCATTTTGGTCTATGAGGCAAGACCTAGGCCATCCAAAATTTGTTTCAAAGTATGGTTCTATTCCAGAAGATGTAGATTTCAAAAAATTGTGGAATGAAGTGCATCCTGCAGAGAGAAGTAGTGATGATGACACTGACTCTGAGGAATTACACACTCCCCCGGCACATATAAACCAAGTCTCGATGAAATCTTGAAACAAAAATATTCTACAAGAGAAGCAGTTATTACTAAAAATATGGGTTTTAGTGGTGGTGGTTTGGGTTCAACAAGACAAGGCATTTGGATTCACCAAAGCCATGACCTAGAAGAGTTTTGATAGGTCAAGCCTTGGAGCTTTGCCTTTGAGATAAAGGACCACTACATACTACAATATCTACAAGTGGTAATCCAATGCAATTTTCTCCGGAATCAAATCCTCAGAAAATAATTCAACCACACATTGAAAATCCTATAGGAGAAGTTGGCCATGAATCTATTAGTATTTGCTAATGTTGGTGGTTCTAGTGATGATGATAGTAGTGGTCAGAAAGTACCACATGAACAGATTATTGTAAAGATTCCAATACATACAGTTGAAGTTCCTATTTTCCAACAAGGAACTAAGAAGAGGAAAAAGATAGAGGTAGACACAGATACAATTACTCTTGCCTCAAGGTAACTAATTACAAAACTAGAAGGTGGTGTCACTACCACCCCTCTAAAAATTTTCATTCCACAAGGAAATTCTCCCCAAAATTCAATTACTCCTCCATTCAAGGTGAAATAGTTCATTCCTACAAACACCTTAGGTTTTGATTACAGAGTGAGTTTTCCAATAAATCAAAAAGAGATAAAAAAAACAAGAAGCAAATTCTACAAGCTATTGTAAGTTTAGATCCTGCCATAATGAGGGTATTTCCAACATATAACCTAGTCACAGATACAATGGAATACATGTATGTTGTGCCCAAATTTTTAAAACCAAATAATCAAATGGTTTCCAGTGACTACAATGTAACCTCCCTTCAAATGGATTTTAAGGGAATGAAACCTTCTAACAAAATAAATGTCTCAAAAAGGAACAATGATGTGGTGTACATAGCATTTCTAAAGGAAAAGAGGGAGAAAAATAAGTTGAATAATAAGATTCAAAAGTTAGAGGTAGACCTAGAAAATGAGAAACCAAAATTAAAAGTGGCACATAGTAAGATAGGTGAGTTGGAGAGGAAGATAAAAGCATATTCCTCTATGACTGATTGTTTTGAATGAAAAGGAATACGTAGAACTATAAGAAGCAAAGAAAAAGATACATGAAATAAGGACTGCAAATGAGCAGACATGGGTAGAACTAGAAGAAGCGAAGAAAAATTTACAGGAAACAATGAGTAAGAATAATAGATTAGAAAAAACATTAGGAGAATTGAAAGAGGTTCTGAAAGAAAGAAAATGCCAAAAAAATGGCAATGAGCCTAGATGAAGAGATAAAACTCAAGGATATAATGCATAAGGAAGATAAAAAATAAAATGAAATATTACAACAGGAGTTGGCAAAATGAAAAAAAGGGTATACAATCTTCTAACATCAAACTATCTGAATTTTATAAAAATACATTGATTAATATGATGAGATAATGTTGGGGGAAATAAACCAAAAAATTGATGATTTGATTAGATTGTTTGAATTCATGGCTGATCTATAGAGAATATATGATAAGCTCCACAAATACATAACTTGTAGCATAAAAGTGATGGCTTTAAGAGAGGATACATCAAGGAAAATTTTGGAATCTATACACCTTTGATTTAGTGACATAGAAAGCGGAGTCCAAAGGAATTCAAAAGAAGTTTGATGCCTCAATAAAGGTATCATCTATCATTCAAAAGTGTGTGATGTTAGGTGAAGCACATGAATTACTAAATAAGTGTAAAATAATGTTACATGATCTGCATAGAAAGGTAAAATAGTTCAAGAATCTTGGTTTGCCAATGCTTTTGACAAAAAACACAAATTCATTAAGAAGGATGCATTCCAGAAGAACATGAAATAAAAAATGATGCAAGAGAAGAACCAAATTCTTAAGAAGCTAGACGAGACAAAAAAATTGGCTTTGTTAAACCATTGATAACCTTGTCAGTAAGTTTGCATACAACAGTAAAGGAAAGTTCCACTCTCAGTTATGAATTGCTAACAAATTTACATGTCAAACACTCGATTTACAAAAATTGTAACTCCAACAAATGAAGAGTGGAGCATGTTATAGAAGATGATATAATTAAGATTAATTTAATTTTGAAAATTGTTCCATTTGTTGCAATCTTCAATTTTTTCATACAAGGCATGTCTCAAGCAAGTTGAATGAGGAATAGTGTTATTTTTAAATTGAAATTTCACCATTTTTGTTTCATTTTTTTACTTGTGCACCATGGCTCTTCACATTCTAGTTCAAGCTTCATAAGGAGAAAACAAGTTCATGTAACTGTCTGAGATTCTTGGGATTCTTTTTGGACTAGAGAAAAGAGAAAACTTAATTATGACCAAGTGTTGGGTCTTTGTGAGACCAACTTCCAGTTTTTTCAATCAAATTGTAACCTTGGACTTTCTCCATTAGCTCCCGGAAGTCATGCAAGTAGGTACAATGATGAACATACATAGCAGTATCCTAGGTTTTGAGATAATTGCAAACTTGATGATCTTGAATAGTCTTAAGCTTGAAGGCTTAAGACCAAGTGTTGGGTATTTGTGAGACCAACTTCTAGTTGTTTCAATCAAATTGTAACCTTGGAATTTCTCCATTAGCTCCCAACAGTCATGCAAGTAGGTACAGTGATGAACATACACAACAGAATCCTAGGTTTTGAGATAATTACAAACTTGATGATCTTGAATAGTCATTTCAATTGATATGAAGGTTAACCATGACTACAAATCCATAGAAAATAGTACTAAAGAGGTTTCTATAGGTCAAGGATCAAGTCTACCATGCTTATTTATACCTGCACACAAGAGATTCAGTCTCCATGTTGACTAATTTCAAGTACCAAAAACCTCCTCAATCACTCTAACCATAGCTTCAACTTTGAAGAACCAAACTCTCATTCATATTATGGTATTCAAGGAAGTTTTGAGATTACCTTGTCTAAGAAATAAAGCTTATCAAGCAACCACAATTATACAAGCTCTACAAAAACAGCCATCAATACACTTTGGAGATACTACATACAACACTATTGCACTTGAAGGATTTCATCACACTACTTTGCTCTTGTAGGAGAGAAAAATAACTTCATGAAACCTGAAAAAGACATTGAACAACATTTTGCTAAATAAATTCAAGATTATAACACTATTACTAACCTGTAGACCATATGAAACTAGCAATCCAACCTGTACTTTTCCTTTAGAGACCAACCACCTACAAATTTGAGCTTATAACACCTTGAAACCAACCTAGATACACTACCAATCAACCTTCATGCCTCATATAGAGAATCACTTCACCACTCATTGCTTTGCCATCAATTCCACTTGACATAAATGACAACACCAATGACCCAGGGTTCAACATTTGGAGTTTATTTTCAACAAATATTTCATAAATTCATGTAGGTTTGTTTATTGTTTTCCTTTTTATTTACCTTTAGGCACATGTAAGTTTGGGGTGAATGTTAATCCTTGTTTGAGGAATGTTAATCTTTTTGAGTAAGTTGGAGATTGCAGTTTTGGTAGGGGATTAAAGTTGGGTTTTTATTTGTTCTTTAACTTACAAGGGGTTTTGAAGCGAGGTGTTTATTTCATTATTTAACTCCAAATTTGGATGGATGCATGCTCATTTCAGTACATACTACAACAAATCAATGCAATGTATTTCAAGTTTCATTCCAAAGACTACAAATCGACATAGTGTTTTTTAAATACAAATAAGGAAAAATATATTATCATAACAATGTACTGAATATTTGAATATATTAATTATTATATGAACATCTATATCATGGGATATCCACAAATGGAAGCTTCCAACTTGATGGACTTGGATCATCTCTATCATTTGATTCACAGATCTCTGAGATTGACTCTCTCTTTATTGCAGTCAACTACTGCAATAGGGTTGTCTATTGTATTTGTGTCATTATTTTCAGCCCCTCTCCTTTCATTAATCAACTTCCATACTATCAGATCCCTGTCATAGGGAAAGTTATCCACTTCATACCGTGATGTGTAAATTCTCAAACAATTTTCCAAAAAAATTCAAGCTTGTTTCACAATTTTGACTTTATAAAGGCCAAGGCACTAAAAATTCTCTCATCTTCAACTGAACCCAAAATCATTATTTGACATAGATCAGCCAATGAGAAAAACTTAGACATGGTTTGTTGTAAAATAGTACTCAACCCAATTTTTTTCCATAGTCGATTATTGCTCCACACTCTAAGGGATTATCCAAACCTTTGAATTGTTGAATCATTGTAGAGGAAAATTCATGAGATTGATCAATTAAATTGTCCTTTCTTAAAATACCTATAATATTCATTCCATTGATATCAACAGGCTTACAAAAATGTTGAATCAATGTAGTCAACCTCTTGAAGTAGTCTTCCTACATATATCTTTCATTTTGGATAGGATTCCAAAAGGTGGGATTTACTATAGCCATTGCTTCAAGTAAAGCATCCTTGTTTCACCATTTTCTTTACATTTTGAATGTGATGAAATAGATAATGTTATGGGATGAGTAAGAATACTTGTTATGATGGTTGGTTTGAAGGTTGTGCGCGCATTATGACTTCTCAATCCGATGCTGGCTGTGAGAGCTTCCTTTTGGATAGGAGGAACTACTGGTGTTGCAAATCTAATGGTTATGTTGTGATGATGATTTATCGGTGGGATGGAGTTTGGTTCCACGATGGTGCTTTCCGGAATGCTACCATGAGAGAAATACCTCTGGATCTATCTCGATGTTGGCTATGGCTGCTTGGATAGGCAAAAGAGCTCTAGTTCTTGCTTGCATGTAGATCTCCTTTGCTCCCAAAAACTCAAGAATGTGGCCAACCTATCAAACAAGGTGACCAAAATGGTTATATGATAACCAAATATGGTTCCTAGTTGACTTGCGTCGGTTTAGGGATGACCGGTGTCGGTTAAGGCAATATTTTCTAGGTTAACTAAAAAATGGTAGATCTTTCTTCATTTGGATCAGGTCTGTCCATTTATTCATGGATCAGAATGGATGTTATATTTTTATGAGTGGGAAGGTGGTTAGAGGAATAATAGGCATTGATTTTTAGGGTTGAACTAAGTCTTATTCATTTATGGAAACATGTTATGAATAGGTATATGGTGAGGTGTCTAGGTGGTATGCATCCATTAATTAAAGTAACTAAATTAAATTAATAAATGGGGTGAGGATGGGTATTAAATTAATATTAATATGGGGTATAAGAGTCATGGTTAGGTGAATGTGTTTAAGTTGGTTATTTGGAAGAGGACCAAGGGGAGTGTGACCCAATTTTAGTGTCTACATTTTTCCCCTTTTTGTCATGTGGCTTGTATTAGTAAGCGTCTTTGCCGACAAAAATAGGAAATGGTAAGCGTGGGTAAAGGTAACCCTCCTCAAACTAGGAATTGATGGGGGTGCAAGACGGAATCGGTGAGTGGTTTGATAAAATGAGGAGGAGGGAAAATGAAGGTTAGTGGCACATTGGGTAAAGAGTAAAGGTCAAATTGGGTAAACAGTAAATGGGCAGTGGTCAAAGGTAGTGGTAGTTGACCACATGCACACATTAGAAACTATGGCATGGTACCAAGTTGAAAAGCGTTCAAACTCTACGGCATCTAAGGTTAATAGGTCTATCCAAACATGGTTAAAGTGATTTTGGTATCCAAGGTATATGATATGGTGTAGAAACACAATGTAGGTTAGGTGCGGGGAACGTTTAGGTATGTTCTAGTACACCAAAGTTCTGGTTAGGATAAACAGCACATCAATAAGCAAGGTAAGGTCGGTAGGAAGAACAACACAGGGAACCACATTGCAAGGTACAAGTGAGCACTAAGGATCAAATGTCACAAAAAGTGGTTCAAGTCAAGGTATATAGGTAACGGCATGGGTAAGGCTAAGGTTTTAGGTAAAATAAAAACTCCTAAGATGCATCAAAGGCAATGTAGGGGTAGGATGGGTTTGTAGGTATGGTTCAATGGGTGTCCGGGATGAGAAAAAGGTGCATTGGCACTAATGGTTGTAGGAAAAAGGAAGCTTAGCAAGACCAAATAGTTATAAGGGTGGACCAATGCCGTTATAGGGTGACCGACATCGGTTGGCTAGGGCACAAATAGGACCGGCATCGGTCAAGTCGGGTTGGGTTTATAAAACAAAAAATCCATATTTTATAGAATCATTGTTGTGTTGTACCATTGGAGAAAATGAAAAATCCATTTAACTTTTGGTGCTTTTTCCAAGAGAGAAGGACAAGGCATTATACCCGGCTAAGGTGGAGAGTACGAGTTGGTGAGAGGAGCTAAGGAGACGAGTCCACAAGCTCAGGGGAGTGATTTGATTGGGTGGAGGATAGGAGAGAATTTATTGATGGAAAAGGTAGGAGAGGGGTCAGGTGGACCACCAATGTAATGGCCCAACATGCCCCCATGGAGACAAAATCACAATGAGGTAATATTCAATCTCAATCTTTGTTGGTTAGGTGATTTTGTTTATAGAAATTGGGTCTAGCTAACATGTGTTTGGGGGGGAAAATTAAATTTTAATTTGGAATGTATAGGAGAACATGCGAGGGAGGAAGGTATATGTAGGTTAAGGAGGGGTAGGGATGGGTTGAGGGAAATTTGGGTAGGAATGGGGGTATTTCAATAGAAATGGGGAATTTTTAAAGAAATGGGGTAGGGTTTTATGGATTATCTTTGTGTGATGGTGACCGACATCGATCGAGGTTGGCCAAGCGTTGGTGGGAGTTAGTCGGCATCGGTCATACATGGGGTGACCGATGCTGGTTTTAGGAGACCAGTCTCGATTAATAAGAACCGACGCCGGTTGGCATTAGTGAAAAATAGGCCAGGAGATGAGATAGGGTGGGTGAGGGAGATAGGTCATGTGATAGGAAGGTATTGTTGACTGAAAATAGCTTGGGAAGGGGTACAAATAGGTATGGTCAAGGGTGTGAATTTGAGATAGGGGAAAAGGTAGTTTGTTAGGGTTGGGGTGGGGAAGAGAGGTCATGAGTGGGAAAGGTCTTGGGAATAGGTTGGGTGGTCACGTATGAAGTTGGGTATGGTCGGGGTCTAATGATGTTATGGTTTGTTGGCTGCAGGCAAGGGACCAGTTTCGGATGTGGGATAGGGTACCTCCCCTACTATTAGCAGTATGGGGGAGTGCGGCAGTTGAGGAATGGCACCATATTGTATTTGAGGAATGGCATGTTATTGGCACATGGTTTAGGAGCCAAGTTTGATGGTCGCACTCATCGATAGATGGGATTCGACGACCAACACATTTCAATTGGTGACAGGTGAGATGATTTTCACCTTAGACAATCTTTATAGGATTTTGTGGCTACCGATAGTAGGGACACAAGGTTATATTTGAATTCCTCATAGGCATCTAAGGAGTTGATGTTGGCAGTGTTTAGTGAGGGGATGGTGGAGTTGAGGTTCCATAGCGCCAGTATGAGTTATAGAGATATGTACGAGGCCCATCTTGAGGAGATGAGACTTGTAATTCTAATGATGGAGTTAGTGTGTTGTTTTTCACCGCCAAATGTGGAGGATGGGATATTCCTATGGGCATTGATGGGGTTCTACGCATGACATGATGGAGGATAGGACCCGGTTTGTATAGGCACCGAGAATTCTTGGTGTAGATTTACAGAGAGTTATGGGCCTATGGCCAATTATGGTAGTTTAGCTTATGTTATAACTTCCTTCTTCTTTGTTGGGCATACAAGCACATCATGTGTGTACGTCCACTAGGCATGCCCCGACCTGATGCATTCAAGGCAGACATGGTTTGGGTGGGCTACAAGTGATGGGTACCTGCTATGGAAGAGCATCGAGCTGTCAGGGCTGCACATGGTGTAGCATATTACAGTGCATGTCTTAGAGGGGTTGTCTAGTGTGGACATCATTTAGAGGCCTTATGTGGGCTTCCCATTAAATAGACAGAGATGTGGTGATCTAAAGGGCATGTAGCTTTAGAGGTGGATAGAATGGCATCGTGCAAGAGAGCATAAGATGATACCAGTTGACAAGGTTAGATAGCAGTTTGGGTTGCTATAGGATGTACCTTCACCATTTCCACAATACATGAGGGATGACCTAGAGGCATATGCCTCTACCATATATGCCAACGGTGCCTACAGGGTAGGAGGAGTAGGTGGCAGACCAGTGGATTGATGATGTCAGGGTTACAAATAGGTACAAGTAGTGGTGGGTAGCGTAGCTATGGTTAGTACCACCAAGGCTAGGGTAGCCTGACTTATCCACCATCATAGTTCAAATATACGCCCTATAGGGGTAGGTGGCGACTCTGGTTACACAGTTGGGGATAGTGCAGGGACAACTTACAGGGTCAGAGGCATAGGTTGCCATGTTGTAGGCACATGTATCAGCCCTACATGCCCAGGTAGCATAGAGACAGGTACCTGCACAGGGCAGATATAGAGATGGGGTATAGGTATCAACCCTACATGCATAGGTTACAGGTTTGTAGGACTAATTATCCATTACACAGGCATAGATTATGGCCCTTCAAGCCCAAGCGAGAGGTACACACACCTACATAAGCTCAAGGATAGGGTCCAATTTTATAGATAGGGATGAGACAGGGTTCCACGGTATAGGTACAAGGTCAGAGGCTGATGGTACCACCACAGATAATACACATGGCTAGGTTCAGGGATGCCCTAGGAGAGGTGAGATATTATCAGGATCACCTAATGGCTTCAGGGATAGATGTCTAGTAGAGTATAGAGCACAGCAGGCCTCAAGTGAGAGGACCAAGTCACACACCCATAGTGTGGAGAGCACAGGAGGCCATCGAGCCCCAAGACAGGGTCAAGGTGAGGCCACTAGTTCATGGAGGCCAGCTCCAGGTGAGGTACCAGTAGAGGTCATGCCACGGCCCATGGTGGGTGGTGAGATGTTAGCAAGATGCCACACAGGAGTAGAGGAGGAGGAGAAGACCAATGAGACATGCATGGAGGATATCCAACGGGGGATGCCTTATAGTTATGCATACCTCTATTATTTTGTGTATTTTTGGTATATATCGGCCTACGTGCCAAAGATAGCGAGGATGTACATGAGAGTTTTTGAGATTTTTGATCATATACCAGCCTGTGTGCCGAAGATGTTGAGATGTATCTAAGAGTTTTTGAAATATTTGTATTTATTTGTATCTGTGTACATATGTATGTATACACAGACTTTCACATTGAGATAGATGATGATATTTATAGTATGGATGGTGTACTTGTTTTAATTTCCATTATTATGTGTGTACGTGATGGAAACTAGGTGAATTAGGCATGATTGAGTCAAGGTCATGTAGGCATGGTGGAGTCAGGTCATAGGCATGATGGATTCAGGTCATAGGCATGATTGGGTGTCGGAGTTATAAGCATGGTTGAGTCAGGTCATAAGCATGATAGATCTAGGTTGGTTAGGCATGGTGGAGTTAGGTATATGCATGATGAAGTCTTGTTTTGAATTTTGATTTAATGTCCAAGTTTTTGGTAACATGGGAGATAAATGGTGATGTATATGCATGTTATGGTTTAAATTTTTAAATATTTGCTATAGTGGAAATTTGAAAATGATAAATGAATGATTTGATGACATGGTAAAAAAATTTGTTAATTGGTTCTTGTTTGTTTTAATTTCCAATTGTTGATATAAAATGGAAACAAACTAAGGTAGGATGTGAATATGGAAATGAAGAGGAAAATAGGTTATGGAGAAGAGTGGCCAAGCTAACCTTCAAGTGCCCCATGCCCTCCAAGTGCTACCTACATAGCCCCGGCGAAAAAGGGGCCTCGGCCTAATGTAGTTCTCCCATAAGCTAGGGAAGAATATGATGAAGTAGAGGAATGGGTTGGTAGGTGATTGACATGGTTTAATGTAGGTCATAGGCATGATTGGGTGTGGTTCATAGGCATAATTGGGTGTGGGTCATAGGCATGATTGAGTTTTTTTAAATATAGGTGTCGATGATCTAGTCTTGTGTAATATAATTAATAAGTGATGAGGAAGGTGAATGGGAAGAGGTTTAAAAAGAGCTACTTAATTGATAAGAACCCTAATGAGTCTACCATACCCAAGATGGGCTTATGAACATAATACCCTAAAGGTGTTTCATAATGGACCATTCTAAGGGTGGAGAAAGTCACATGATCACGAAATGTCATGGTTGTGGAAAGTCCCTTGAGTAAAGAGGAAATTAGGATGAAAAGGAAATGAGGTGAGAGTGGGTGGTTCAACATAACTTAGTGTAAGATAGCATGTTTTTCTTAGCAAGAAACCCAGGATCAAAAATAGGCAAGTCCATGATGAAAATTTCATCATTTTCTTCATTTTTTAGTTTTTGTTTTTAATAGACTAATCAATGTGGGAAGTCTATATGGGATGAGTATATTATCTCCTTGAGGTCTTTGTGAATCTAATCGATGCGGGAAGCTTCTGGATATGTTTATTGTATTTTTGTAATGGCTTCATATAGTTGTCCTTCAAGGGAATAGTCTATTTATATAGGTGGAAATAGAGTGAAGAGATGTCCCCTTTTGAGGCAGCCATCTTTTGCTGGAAGTTTGAGTTAAGGAGGTGAATCCCATTTTGTTTTTGGATGTTTAAGTCATGAACAAGACTATAGAGGAAGAGTAGGCTCTTTTTCGGAATACAAAACCATAGTACAGTGAATGACCATGACCATGGGATTCCATCTTGAAGAAGATGAAAAGTATCCATAATAAATCATCTTTGTGAGTAGAGCCGTGGTACTCATATTGAATATAAGGCTGAAAGGTGATAGGTAATCATGTGATTCTTGGTTAGTCATGGATCCTCAAAAATGTGTAATATGGAAGGTGAACAGTGCTCAAGGGATGAGCAACCAAATGACATAAAGTGGTATAGGACTTGATGTCAACAATAAAATGGACAACGATGTAAGGAATTGAGAGGCTCAAGTTCAAGTTTACCTCGAGTTAAGACAAATGATAAGCACTTGATCCATATGCAAGGGTAACAATATAGGGTTCAAGACAATTAGGAGAAAATTTTCCTTTCTTACTTTTTTCTTCTTTGGTTACATGTTGATTTTCTTTCGGGATGAGGTTGTCGACACGAAAGGTTAATTTTTAACACATTTTTCATAGGCACGTTTGATACGTCTTTGGTAGATTTGGAGATGGTCAAGAGAAATGAGACAATGTTCATATAATAACTCAAGTTGTGTTAAACGATCTTAGTGAAATTTAGTGTCATTGAGCATGTCTTGTAGTGAGATGTAGTGAGATGCAAAGAGATGGAATCTAGACTTCAAGAGGTAAGACAAACCTCTAGTACCATAGACCATAGAAAATGGTGTGTCAACATTCGAAGTGTGAATACTAGTGTGATAAGCCCACAAGGTGAAAGGAATGTGTGAATGTTAATCCTTGCCAGTATCGTCAACTACTTTCATAAGAATTTTGTTCAAGGTTTTATTGGTTGATTCTTCTTGGCCATTGGTTTGCGGGTAATAAGGTGATGAGAAACTGAGTTAGATGCCAAAATCATTTCATATCTTACGTAGGGTTTTGTTTTTTAATTTCTTTCCATTATCAGTGATGAGGCGGTGAGGAACACCAAAGTGATAAAAGATGTGATGGTTGATGAATTCACATATTTTCTTGGCTTTTGTAGAAATCAAGGGGATGGCTTCTACCTCTTTAGTATACTATCCATTTGAGGTTATGATCCATTAATAGAATTTTGAAGAATGGGGATTGATCTCACCGACAAGATCCAAGCCCCATTGATAAAAGGGCCAAAGGTCTTGTGATACTTGTAAGGCATGACTAGGTGTGTGATGAATATTAGCATGTTGTTGGCATTTTACACAATGTTCCACATAATCACAATAGTCACGGTTTAGGATTTTCCAATAATATACAAGGAAAAGAATGCATTTTTTGATAGCTAAACCACTAAAGTGGCCTCCATAGATTCCATCGTGAACTTCCTTGATGGTGTAGGGAATTTATGAACTTGTAAGGCATCGTAAGAGAATACCATCAAAGCCATGCTTATAAATGAGATCACCCATGATGACATAACAAGAGACATTTTTAAGAAAGGCACGTTGTCCATTATGAGTGAGATCGGTAGGTAGAATGGAAAGGGAAAGATAGTATGAAAATTTTTTGTACTAAAGGTCACGTGGGTTAGGTGTAACAGTTCCGATGGAGTATACCTCATGAGGTAAATAAGAGGGTGATTATAGCCTTTTTATTTTGTAAAATATTTTAGAGTTAGTGGGTGAAGTGGGTATCTAAGAAGCCAAGCAGGCCATTGTATCTATAAACTTATTGGTAGAACATGGGGTGGTTTGAAGTTCGAATGTCAAATGTGGTCAAAAGTATGTCTACGTGATGCTTATACTTTTGAAGCATCTCATTACAACACTTGTATATTGACTTGGTTTATGACTAGATGGGAATCGCCAAAGATATTGATTGACTTAACATCTAAAGCATTATCAGCCTAGAGATCTAATACGAGTGCTTCGTATTCAAAAATATTGTTTGTATAATCAAAATTAAGTTTGAAAGACTAATTCATATGTTCACCATCAAGGGGAATGAGGATAACACCAGCCCTACCTCCATGCTTGCACTTGCATCCATCGAAAAAGAGTGTCATTTGGTAAGCGGGTTTGTCTTTGGAGAGGGTAGCTATTTATTCTTCTAGGAAATCAAAGTTAGAGGGTTGATTCCCAAAAAGAGGTGTGTCTACTAGTTGGTCAATGATATTTTGGACCTTGATGGACTTTTGATTAATAAATTTGAGATAGAGGTCAGAAATAAGCATAATCCAACATGTGGCACATTGATTTTGATAGGGTTTGGTGTACATATAGTGTAAGGGGTCAGTATTAGTAATAATGAAGGTTTTTTGGTTGAGTAGGTAATGGCGGAATTTTGTGGCGATGAAAACTAAGGATAAGCAGAGTTTTTGGCATGGGTATATCTAGTTTTGTAGTCCATAAGGGTATGACTTATGTAATAAACCACTTTCTCTCTATGTTTCTCATCATGATGAGTGAGCATGACACCTAGAGAATGGTCAGTGGTGGAAATGTATAGGTAAAAGGGGTGGTCATCCTTAGGAGGAATGAATTGGTGGTTGAAGAAGGTATTTTTAATGCTTTGAAGGCTTTATGGCATTCATCATCCCATTTGAATGAAACATCCTTCTTGAGAAGATGATGGAATGGTTAATACTAGTCAGAAAGTTGCGAGATAAAATGATGAACAATTACAACTAGCCTTGTAGGCTTGAATTTGATAAAGATTAGTAAGCGGAGGCATTTCTAGAATAGCCTTTACTTTAGCAAGATTGACTTCTATGCCATGCAAATAAATTATGAAACCAAGGATTTTTCTTGAAAGTACCACAAAGACGCACTTCTTTGGTTGAAGATGAATACAATACTTGATGAGGTGGTCAAATATGACCTTAACGATGACCAGGTGTTGGCTCAAAGTTTGGATTTTGCAATAAGATCATCTATGTAATATTTCAATATGTGATGCATGTTGTCATGGAAGATTTAATTCATGGCTCGTTGGTATGTAGCACCAGCATTTTTAAGGCCAAAAGGCATGACTCCATAACGGAAATTCCCCCAAGGGGTGATGAAGGTGGTCTTGTGTTGATCTTCTGGAGTAAGTAATATTTGATTGTAACTCAAGAAACCATCCATGAGTGATAGCATTTCATGTCAAACAGTGAGATCAACTAGTTGGTCAATGCCTAGTAGGGGAAAATCATCTTTGGGACAAGTTAGGTTGAGGTCATGGAAGTCCATGCAAATGCAGAGTCCCTATGTTTCCTTTGTGACAGGAACATTGTTAGAAATCCATCGAGGATAGTCGATGGGTAGGATGAAGAAAACTGATAGAAGGATCTAAAGCTCTTCTTTAACTAGAAGAGCAATGCAAGGATGCATTTTCCATAGCTTTTGTTTGATGGCCTTGGCATCAGGATTGGTTATGATATTGTGGACCATGATTTTTGGGTCAATACTAGGCATATCAAAGCATAGGACCAGGAAAAAGCATTGTTATGGTCGAAGTAAAGAGGCAAAAGCTTCCTGCTCAATAGCATCTAAATATTGGCCTATCTTTAGAATGTGCAGGTCATCTTGAGTTTTAATGTTGATTTTAATGGTCGAGTCTTTCAACATGGTTCGTAACTCAGAAGGTAACGAATGGTGAATATAAGAATCCTCCGCACCAAGGTAGATGAGGATGGACTCATCATCCTGACATTGAATGATATTAATAGGTGTATCGTCATTGATAATGTCGTGGTACAAGAATGGGAGAGAAGAGGGAGCCTCACCATCATGTTGATAGGTTAGAGGTTCCAAGGAATTTGTGTTTACAAAAAAAAAGTTAGGGGAATAGATTTGGAATCTATGGACTCCATGGGTGAAGATGGTGATGTGGGTGAATGGGGTGGAGAAGGTTTTTCTTTCTAAATGAGGTCAATGTAAGCCTTCTTGGGAGGTGGTGTAGAAAAGCCAATGCCATTATGGTCATTATTTTTACGAGTGGTACAGAAATGACAAGTATGGTGGCCTTGTTCATAAAAACAAAATCCAAATCCTTTCCACGTGCAACGGTTGAGGAAAGTGTGGACCAAGCCGCGATTAGTGAGGGATTGTAGGTCGAGATGAAATGGTCATGTTTTGGATGGAGGTTTGGGTGAATAATTAGCAATATCAAGTCCCATATATGTTAGATTAGTGTGAAGGTGGGGAGGACCATAAGGAAAAACCTCACCTACGTGGTAGTCATAACTAGGGTGCTAACATAAGTTCCCATACTCTTGCGGTGTGAGGAATGTGTCGATATATTATAGGCAAAGTAATCCCCTAGAGTGAGGCATTGAAAAAATACTTCTAAGGGATCAGTAGTTGATATGTGGGTAGCGGGGATAGATGACTCACTAGATGATTGAGAATTAGGTGAGTCACCTATAGAGGCTAGACATAGTAGGAATAGAAAGGTTAGATGGGGAGAGGCGATGATGGGCTTGTAGGTGAAGATGAAGTGGGGGTAGTGTCATATTCCTTGACTAATACAAGCACATCATTGGCTGGTATAGTAGGTTACAAGTCTTGACAGAAATGGGTTAGTCGGGATGGTGTAGTTATGTTCTTCGTCTTCAAATTTGAGGCAGCGGTGTAAATTCTAAGGGACACAACCCATGGCATGGATCCAAGGTCGGCCAAGAAACAGATTATACTAGAACTCCCCTTCTAGGAAATGGAATATTCCAAGATAGTTTGGAGACCTACGTGGACATGGAGAATGATAGTACTTAGGGTAGAGGTCATGGCATCATTGAAGGAGTACAAAGACATAATTGGGTTACCATGCATGCAATTGGCAAGTATGCGCATTTGGTTGTATGCATGGGAGGAGATGATGTTAATACTAGCACCAACATCGATCATAACGCATCATATGTGTATATTATCGATATAGATGGAGATGAAAAGAGTGGGATCAAGGTCATCAGACTAGAAGGGAGTGATATCTTCATCCAAAAAGCTGAGGCGGCTACTTGGTGAGTAGGTGGAGGTGTAGAGGAAGGAAAAACTTAGTGAGAGAGGCTACATGATGAGGAGTAATGATGGAGGCTATGGGCATGGGGTCATTTGGTAAAACCTTGATAGATTAAAGGACCTCCATGAGGTCTTGACGATGTGACTCAAAGGTTTGGATGAGGTCATATAAAGACATTTTTAGGGAGGATTAGTATAATTGTTTTAGCATTGTACGGTGTGTGACCCCATCATAAATATGATACATGGGACCTCGACTAATGAATTTAGGTGTGGGTGTAGTTGGTATGTTGGGTACGGGGTTAGTTGATGGGCTAGTTGCCTTTTCCTTTCCTTTTTCTTTCTAAACACACATGGCAATGTGAACCATGTTAATATGAGGGGAGGTAGATGAAGAGGGTGTGTCATGGAAGGTATAACAGAATGAAGGGAAAAATCCTAATGGTGGATAAGAGCCTTGTGAACTGAGTAGGGCACATTCACATTTGGGTGGTGGCTTGACCAACTCTCTTATACGGACCATGTTGATCTCAAATTTTGGGGGTGGATAAAATGGTTGTGGGGGTGGAGATATTGGTTGTTGAGTAGGTAATGGAAGAAGATTTGGGGAGATTGGCAAAGGTGGAATGGGGTCCTCATCAAGAAGATTTTCATCATCAAAATTGTGCTCAGGAGGAAAAAGATGGATAAGAATAGTATTCAAGGCCTTACAATTTTTAGCATCATGCCCTGGCACACAATGATAGGCACGAGATCTTGGTCTGATCAAACCATTTTGGTTTGAGTTTGAGAGGATTGTAAGGTCAAAGTGGTGGTAATTTGATCATAGAAGTCTCTAAGAGACTGGTTAAAATATTAGTGTAGGACCGTGCTAGTAGATCGTAATGGGAGGTGAGTGTGGGTTTGGGTATAGGTGTGGTTGATTGTGGAGGAAGAGGCTTTACATGAGGGGGATTGGGTTGGTCCATTATTTTGGTATGTGGAGTGGTCTTAGGTATTGTGGGCATCTGTTTGGGTAAAGGTGTGGTAGAAGAGCTAGAAAAGGAAATTTTGGTTGGTGAGACTACCTTATTAGAGGGTAGAGGCTTCTTAGCTTTGGGTTGAACTTTCTTAGGTAATGGTGAAATGGGGGTACGGGATGTAGAAGGAAAACTAGATAGTGGAAGAAGATGGGTTACCCACGCGAGCAACCGAGTTGTGGTGGAGGTGGTTGGTAGAGGTTGGGTAGAAGGTCCGAGTGGAAGAGAGGAGAGTGTCATGGGTAGTGAAAAAGTTATGGAAGGTAGTGGAGGTATGGGTGGTAACAAGGTCACAAGTGACGGTGGGGGTTGTGTGGATTTCTTAGATATATTAGAGGTTGTGATAAGGAGGTAAGCTGATGCGTTCATGGTTTATTGGTGGAGGAAGGTTGTTTGGCGGGGTTCGGGGTGAGGTCCTAGGATGGATGGAAGGGGTGAAGGTGACAACGGTGTGGTAGGCGAGGTTAGTGTATGAGGCCTAGAAGGTTGGGTCTTCCTTTTAGGGGTAGGAATGAGTTTAGTGTTGGTTTGGGAAGATGTGGCTAAATCTAATTTGATGGGTGGATGAGTAAGGTTCGATGTCGGCACGACCCCTAAGGTAGTGATGGGTTTAGGTAAGGGAGATGATATAGGCATGGGTAGGTGTTTAGGTATAGGTGTGTGTTGGGTTGTGGGTGATGACATGGAAGGTATTCCAATAGTCATGGTTGTGTTTGGTTTGGTCACTTGAAACACTTTTGGATAGATTATGGAGGTGTCGATGAGTGACAACTACATTTGGGTTGAAGCAGGAAGTAGAAGACATCCCCAAAGTAAGGATCTATCAACATAATCCAGGAGATCGGCCAAGCTTGAAAATGGTACTATTATTAGCCAAGTCGATGTGGATTGAGTAGAAATCCCTGTAAAATGTGTTTGAGAAATAGGGAAATGGCTAGCTTCAAACTCTGTGAGTAAGAGAGCTGAAAGCATATCAGCAAGATCTTGAAATTCGATGGAGAAGGGCTATCTAAAGGTAATGGTTTTTCTACAAGCTCCTCTATGGGTAAAGGAGATGATGGACCGAGATGATATATACTCTCCTTACGATGGTGTAGCGAGTGGACATGTGTCCCCTATGAGTAGGAGAGGTGCTACTAATGAATGCTTGGTAATTTGAGAGGCCGAGAGACAAAGTGTTAATTATGGGATCTTTCACGAGGTGAAGGAGAAAATGAAGGGGGTTCCTTTGTGGGTGGAGTAGTAGGTGAAATAGATTCCTTTGTATGTAGGGGAGCTCGGGCTAGGATTTCACCCATGGAAGGGACAGGGGAAATTGGGAAGTGAATGGTATGTCATTGAAAATAGCATGGACCTCACGGACATTGCTATAATTGGTTGAAGTGTGTCACTAGTTTGGTTGGAAGATGGGGCATGATTAGGATATGGTTTTTGAATATATGTAGGTTTTGGTTGGTTGATGCATTTGGGTTATCCAATACTAGATCTCTGTTGTATAAAATTTCTTGGATGATATTATTGAAGGTGATGCAATTACCATCGTTATGACCTTTAACACGATGATAGTTGTAAAATTCATGTTATTTATACCACGCATGTATGGGGCGATTAGGATCAAAAATAGTGTTTGGTTTTATAGGTGGAAGAGTAATGACACCAACCTTAATAATATATTCCAAAAAGAGGAATATGATTCCCCTATTGGGTTGTACTTTTGTTGTTCTCGTCTGAATTGGAAAGTTTGAGCGGGTGAAAGATTAGTAGAAGGTTTGGCTTGGTTTGATGGGTGAGAGGGTCGGCCTTAAGGACCACAGTATTGGTAGATCCTTTGGATTTTGAATAGTTGTTTTGGGGTTTCAAAGATGAAAAATCTACATTCAATTTGAACGTGGTGTTTTTGTTACGTAGCTGAATTTTCTTCTCTTCGATAGCACGAATATCCAATTTTCATGCCATGGTGAATGCCTCGTCAAAGGTGTGGAAGGTCTGCACTTGTAGGGTTAGTGAAATGTGTCTAGTGTAAGCTTGAGTAAACAACTCTATGAGCTTGGTTTGAGGTAATTAAAATGTGAGCTGGTTAATTAGGTTGTGCCAATGAGTGAAAAAGTTAGTGATAGACTCGTCGTCATACTATCGAGTGGAGTAGAGATCAGTCATGGTGACTTTCTTGACAATGTTGATTGAGAAGTGGTCTAAGAAGGCTTGGGCTACTTGATTAAATGATTAGATGGAATGTCTAGGTAGCCCACTGTACTAATCTAATATAGGTTCTATCAATGACATTGGGAAGGTCAGTAGATGAGTAAGGTGTCATCATAGGCGATGAGGTAACACCCATATTTGAAAGACCACAAATGATGTTGTGGGTATTTTTACTATTGAAGTGGTTGAATTTTGGCATTTCCCAATGTATAGGGTATGGACGAATAGGAATGGATGGATGAATGGGCTCATTACAGATTTCATCGTATGTGAGGGAATTACATGAGCTAGAAACCGATGCTTCTAATGTCTCGTGTCATTTCCATTATTAACTTGATGAGTTCATTAGTAGGTTGCGATAAGAGGGCGCCTCCCATGGTGTAAGAGGGCTGGTGTTGAACATGTGATGTGGGTGGCATTCTAGTGTATGGTGATGCTGAATAGGAAGGTTGAGAATGGGGGACCGATATGGAGGGCATATACCCAGAATGAATGACGGACGAGATAGGGGGTTGTTGATAATATGTATATGTAGGTGGGGTAGTCAAAGTGACTCTAGTAGTGATTGGGGGCAGAGATTGCGGGATGGAGAGGACAAGATTCGGAATGGGGTAGGGGTCACCGACACTATGGGTGGTTGTGTTACAATTGATATATGTGAGATAATAGGTGCAGATGGGGTTATGTTATGGGTGGTCAATAAAGGAACAACCAATACTATGGGTGTGATTGATGTTGCAGATGTAGCGGTCATAGTGGGTGTGGGGCCTAGTTGTGAAACCACTAGGGGGAAAGTAGGTGAGGGTAACGCCGAACTAGTAAGGGCTGATGCAGAAGTGGGCATAATGGCGGGGAGATATGGATACGGGCATGTCATATATTAACTAGCCTCGAGGAACCCCGGTGGATGATTGGGAAAGATAGAATAGGATGTGGGATTCAGATCGAGGAATCATGCAAAATCCTTATGCCCTGTAGTGATGGTGGTAGGAGGATTTGGATCCATGGGTGATAGGATAGAAGGTGGTGAGGGACTAGGTGGGAGTGGTTGATGGCTAGCGTGGAATATAATTACGTTAGTTTGGCTGCGAGTCAACACCATGTGAATAAGTGTTTACCTGGAAAGATTGTATTTTTTAAATGACACAGAAAATAGCAGGGATAGAGAAAAATGAAGATGGGAGGGTGAATTCGGTCAAAGGTTGGATTTTGAAAACAAAACACAAACACCGATGATGGTCAAGCTGACCGGTGATGGTTAATGGGGAACCGATGTCGGTCACAGCAACCGATGTTGGTTACTATGGAAAAACACCAGTTTCAGAAAGTGAAACAGGACTGATGAATGTGTAATGGGGAAACTGTGTATGATAGAAATATCAACATAGGGGAATATGATGGTACCTTGAGGGTCAAAAATAGAAACAGAAAAGGATTGATTAAGGCTATTCTAGGAAAAATAACTAGAAAGCCAAAAGCTGACACCGATTAGGTGTAACCGACAACGGTCATATGCTAACCGATGACGGTCACTAGACCGACACTAGAATTCTTATGAAATGAGAGAGCAATGAAGAAACTGGGCTTTTGAATTAAAATTGGTAAAGAATCAAAAATTAGAAATATGAGAATGAGAAGATGGGGCCTTGGCACACTTAGATAAAGTCATAATACTCCAACTATGATGGTGGAATGTGCAAGGAAAAATTAAAAAACGTAGAATCGTAGCCTCTCACCTCAAAACACAAGTCAAGAAGAAACCTAAGAAAGATGCAATCCTAAGAGTGCTTTTTTTCTTTATGTTTGTACAGCTTACACTATTTAGAATTGACTATATGCACTTTGAATAGAATTTTTGGTTGGGAAGGTATCCCACGAAGGAGATCTAGAAGGTGAGGTTTAAGGTTATGTTATTGTGGGGCTCTCTCGATGGGGTCTGGACAGAGATAACCGAGTTGGGGATTACCTATCAATCCTCTTATCGTGTGATCATTTTCAGGCATTCCCAAGTATGATGTCATTTAAGAAAGTGTGTGTATTTAGATTTGTGCGTTTAGTAGAAGAAGAAAGATTTTGCTTTCTACGGTTAAATTGTGTCAACCATCATCCTGGGCATGACTTCTAGCATATAGGTTGCCTTCATTTTAACGTGAAATAAGAAATACAACAAATTGGAATACAATGTAAGTGTTTTAAAAACCCAAATCGAAATATTATTTTCGATGTAGCAAGTGATGAATAAGAAGAGGAATGCTCTTTCACTAATGCAATGTGGAAAGAAAGAAGAATGTGTTCTTTTTAAAGCACCAAAAACATGATTGCTTTTAGACAAAAAAGAGAAGAAGAATGATTCCAGAGAATAAAAATTAATATGTAAGGTTTTGAATGAAACAAACACACAACTTTCACCTAGGAATGAATAAATGCAACAGAACCTGATGGGTCCCACCGGGCATGCCAAAATGTTTCACCATTTTCTTTATGTTTTGAATGTGACGAAATAGATAATGTTATGGGCTAAGGAGGAATACTTGTTATGATGGTTAGTTTGAAGGTTGTGTGTGCATTTTGAATTCTCGATCGATGCTAACTATGAGATCTTCCTTTTGGCTAGGAGGAACTACTAGTGTCGCAGTTCAATGCCTATGTGGTGATGATGATTGATTGGTGGGATGGAGCTTGGTGCTACGGTGGTGCTTCCTGGAATGCTACTGAGAGAGAAATATCTCTAGATTTGTCTTAATGCTGGCTATGGCTACTTGGATGTGAGAAAGATCTATGTTTCTTGCTTGCATGGAGATCTCATTTTCTCCCAAAACTTGAGAATGTGGCCAACCTCTCAAACAAGGTTACCAAAATGGTTATATGGTAACCGATGACGGTTTCTAGTTGACTGGTGTTGGTTTAGGGATGACCGACATCGGTTAAGGTGGGATTCGGTAGGTTTAATAAAAAATGACAGATCTTCCTTCATTTGGATCAGGTATGTCCATTTATTCGTGGATCTGAATGGATGTTATATTTTTATGAGTGGGAAGGTGGTTGGAATAGCATTTTTTCTTGAGGTTGAGCTTCCCTTTTTAGGTGCCATTTTCTTGAATCAATGAATCCTATAAAATTGAAATAAAAATATACATGTTATATTAAATGATATTGATATGTGCATAGACATCTCAACATGATAAATATGTATAAGTAAAATATTATGCATGTGTTGAATAGACGAAATATTCTAAGTATTAGGTGCATGAATATATGGCGTTGGAAGCACACAATGCGCTATAATAGTATTGAAGTGCCCAAAATCAGGACTTAGTTGTTTGTGGATAAGGGCTATTTTTGAGATAGCGTGTGGAACACACATAGAGATGAATACTTTCACTACACGTAATGGTATTTTGGGAACAAGTGGCAGATAAGCGCCATGCATAGTTTAAGCTAATAATAGGATTTCTACTTAGAGTTAACTATAGGACATCTATTGTTAGAACACTTGCATGTTGTGCATATTATTGTAAAGGCACATGGCTATTATTAGCATGTGACCTATTTCGATAAGTGCATGGGTGGTGAAGGGAAAGTCTGCACCCTATAAATATATATTGACTTACGTAGTTTAGTAGGTGGTGAATTATTGTAGAGTTGTGTTGTTGGTTTTGATGCACATAACTAATATAGATACTGATGTAGTGTAAGAAGCTTATGTGTTTTGCAGTATTTAATGCAATGGAGTATAATGGTTGGATAATGGTATTAGGAATAATTGAATCTGGTTCTTGTCAGGTTAATCTTATCATAATTATTGTTTAGTTCATTTATCATTATTCTCTAAGATATACATCTAAATTTTACACTATGGAATGTTTATGTATAATTACAAATCTAAACATATTTAAACATCATCATGCCAATATATTGTACAAGAAACCCTAGAGAAGGACCTAGTACCTTTGCGCACTTCGGGTGAGTGCTCATCTCAAGCTAAGTGATGTGCCAGCGCTCTGGGTTATTTAGAGTAAATTCTAGGTTGCATCATTGGTTCCGTTGTTGGGACCTCTTTTTCAGCTATTTTTAGGATGTTTCGTGATGAAGACATACTGGTTGACCTTATCAAGTGTTGAGGAGTGGATAGTATATCTGGAAGAAGAATACGCTCGAGAGATTCAGCACTAGATTTGAGTTTAACGCACACACATGGGTGGAGTAGAAATTGTATGACTATTTATATGAGAGTTTCTTTGTTATATTTTTGATAGAGTTGTATGAGTGGTTGGTTTCTTATGTATCTAAAAGTAATTGGAGGTTTCACATACTTGTCTAGATGTAGGAAGAATTTCAGGCCCTCTATGATGCTGATCTGATTTGGACACACGTTATGGATACTTGGTTTCGTGGTGTTTTGAATAGATATATTTTGGAGTACTCAATTTCCACTTATTCTTGCCTAGAGGTAGATGAGTTTTAGTTTTTACATTATCCCAGGGAACCTATCTACAAGGCATTCCACTAGCGATTAAGATCTTATTGGTAACCCTAAATTTGGAAGAAAATTTGATGGCTAGCTAAACCCCAACACGTAGGGGGTCAAGAGCAGTTTGGTGAAGGATGGTGGACCTAGCGGTAGAAAGGAAAAGAGAATAAAGGCAGCTTAAGTACAATGAGGCATGCAAGAGGGATTTAGGGAAGCAGGACGAGATTACATAATGGATGGCATTGAGAAGAGAGATGGCTCATAAAGGATTTGGAACTCACACATAGGGCGTGGAGCCGAGTATCGAAACTCCCCATTTGGGCAAGCATGATAGGAACCCCATCGAGTCTCTTATGAGAGTGCACCACTAGAGACAACATTGGCCATGGGCATGCACCGAATCTACACGGAAACCTAGCCCTTTCCCCTGGTTTTCTAGTTTCTAGTACAACTAGTAGTCAATGACTAGTATGGGCAATAGAATAACAGAGTGAATCACATAGCAAGTACATCTATGGCCGGTACACATATTCCTTGTTATTTGGAGGTACCTTTTTAGCCATGTCATGAGTGAAAAATTCAGAGCGAGACATGAGTTTGGACTCACCTCGGGAGTGGTACCACCTTGAAAAGCGTAGCAATTTAGTCTAGTACCACCATTGGGACATAGAGTAGTACATCCTCGGTTAACTTTCTGCTACAGGTGGAGGATCAGGGGGCATAGGTGGATCTGGTTCTATTAGATCTAGTGGGTTTAGAGGTAGATGTAACATATGAGGTTATGGATCCAGTGGGCATGGTCCTCACCAACCCCAAAATATTTACATGGAGATGTCACTTCATCTTCCATATTATATGGGATTAGAAGATGCTATTGAGCATGTGCACATGTGTGAGATATTATCTTTGTGAAAAAGGGATAATGGTTTCTCATTGCAAGGCAAGGCATGTTTAAACTATGTTATAGGGGCATGCACATAGTTTGTATAGGAAGTTTGACCCGAGCATTTGCGTATATTAGACAACATTACGGTATTCTTTCCTTAAGGAATTTAATATCCCTGAGTTCAAGTAGAAGAGTATAAGTGCGCTCAAGGATATTAAGCAAGAACCACTTTGAGATTGTTTGGGAATATGATGCCTATTTCAAAATTATTTTGTCTAAAATTTCATATGATATCCATGACACTCAAAGCATACATAGTGGTTTATTGGAGGCTTAATCACACATTTTAGGAGGGCACTGTCACATAAGACATATACGGATCCGCATGAAGCACTTGAAGCAGCGTTGCATGCTAAGGTAGCCATAAGTGTAGACACTAGAGTAATCCCAATCCTAGAAGATCATATTGCAGCTATGGAAAAGTAGTTGGAGAAACTATCATCCAATTCAGCACATAATACATGCACTAGGATTTGGTGTACAAATTGTGAAGTTGAGGGGCATACTAAGGATAATTTTCCCTACATGTCAGTACATTCATTATTGATAGACTACGAAATATATCATTTAGACCATGATGTAAGCCACTACCCATTGTTACAACACATAATAAGGAAAAATGTATCTTGTTCTGTAAGGTTTTCCAGTCCATGACTCACAATACCAAATATTGCAAGTTGATTGATCAGATCCATGATGCCATTGATATTGGTGTATGACAGATAGGAGTATCAAATAACTCTAAAGGTAAGAGTGAGCACCAATATTGTGATCACACTCAAGTGTGCTATGATCGAACAAAAGGCACTTTGAAGGAGGTCATGGCGAGAGGTTGGGGATACCATAGTGGATTTAAAGGCCAAGGCCATGGTGGTGGATGAGTTGATTTTCCTCATAGAACATGTTATATGTTTAGATATCGTAACTACTACGGGAATGAATGCCCTCATAATATTACTTGTTCTTTTTGTGGAAATAATCATAGCTATGAGGAGTACCCAGATTTATATGAGCATCTTAGTAAGTAGCATAAGTAAGAGAACAATGGTGCAAGGATGGTTAGAATACAACACGCAATGGAAAATCAATGGATGTCAAAGTTGGCACCGAAACCTGAGGTAGTACCTGTGAATATTACTACATGCGCTGATGTTGTGTGCGCCAGAGAAATGTTGCAACAGAATCCTACCATTGCTAAGGAGGATATTTTACATGCAAGATACCCATATCCTACACATCAAAAGGAGGTTTATCAGGAGACCATGGAGGTACTCATAAATATTTAGGGTTAAATACAAGTGTTTAAAGGAACATTCACAGAAGTTGGAATAAAAAAAGGAAGCAGAGATATTCCAGTCATATGTTGATGATTTGAAAGAGGTATGCAAGATGTTTTACAAGGAGAATATTATTCCATTACTGGGGATTTGGTTATTGGAAAAAACTCCACACGTAAGTATTGATAATGGATGGAAAATCATACATTCTATTCTCCCCCCTCAAAGCTCAGATTATGATAAGGAGATCAATTTGAATGTTGGTGTGGATGGGTGGATTTTGATAAATATATTGATTGACACAGAACGGAAGTTATTGTTCTTACTTTAGATGCAAGGGTACATGAGATGGGCGGACTCTCCATTACAGCCATCCTCTAATGTACTATTTATGGAAAATTGAACTAAAGCCACCCCAATAGGAGTTTTAAAGGATGCATCCATTACTATACAGGGGGCCAAGCTCATCGGGCACTTTGAGGTTTTATCGCTTACGAAGTAGACAACTTCCCATCTCTACTTGGGTGCCCTTAGTGTTATGCAAATAATGTTGATCTACGGTTCAACAAGGGGTATATAAGCTTTGAGAACAAGGAAGAACAAGTTATTATCCCTTTAACAAATGGAAAATCTACACCTTATGTTGAACCTTTGAGTGAGGAAGACTTGAATAGAATTTATGTGTGCGCCATTCAAGATCCGAAAGTACTTGAGCCATCTAAGGAAGGAATCCTCTAGTGGGAAGATGCATAGTCTATTAGTGATACTACAAGTATTTCTTGTGATAATTGGGCACATGGAACCTACGAGATGGTTGAGCGTGAAGTAATAAGCGCATCTTCGTGAGGAGACAAGCCTCATTGTATTAGGAGGATAAGTAAAAACTTTGTACCCCAATATACTAGAGAAGGAGACCCTACGGTATTCCTGCGTGACATGGAATAATAGTGGGAGGATCAAGTGGTTACAAGGAATATGTTAGTGTATACTCTATGTGGGACAACAGTGAACTGGTGGATGGTTCATATGGATAATCTCATAGAATGGAATGAAATGATAATTTCTCTAACAACCTGGTTTCTCAAGAGCCATGCATGTACTCAAATCTGCACATATCATGGTAATCATCCTTTTCAAGCACCACATTTAGTAGTGTGATAGACTCTGGAAAGTGTGGTAAGAAGCTTTACCACCTTCATTGTGGGTACAAAAACTTTATTCCACTTTGTGAGGCTACACACGCACTTTGTACATTCATTTTTAGCTCCATAGGGAGACTGGAAAGTGGCAAGACTTGACTGTAGGAATGATCCAGACTTTTGAATACTTCTCCACTAAACCTCGGTGAAAGAGGCATTATAGGTTATGGAGCACTTGACTATGGGAGACAGTGCAAATCTTTGGAGAACTCATTTAGGATTTATTTGGTGAGGCAGACCTAGGAGCACATTTTGATGAAGTAGATGAGACCGATGCCAAACTACTTAAGTACACTTGTCTTGAGAAGGAGAAAGGAAATATGGTCTACATAGTGGATGATGAAGAAGTAGAAAATTTGGAAATTGATCATTTAGAAGGTACACGTGAGGTTTTAGATAATGCAAATAAGAAGGCACGTGCCTATCATGAACCTATTAAGACCAAGAAAGTGAACATTGGCATGAAAGTTGAACCTAATGAGGACATTTTTGGAGATTATTGGTCCGATTCGAAGTGGCTAACATAATTGATTTCTAGGACTTATTTCCTAGTGGCTACTATGAGTTTAAAGGATTACATGATTCTTTGGATGAGATGAGGATTAAGCTAAAGGAAGGTGTTTTCGCAATCGGAAGAGACCTTACAGGATGAACCCTAACCTGCACATAGAATTTTAAGAAGAAATTGACAAGATTTTGAAATCTAGCATCATTAAGCCCATAGAATAATTAGAGTGGGTTAGCCCCATAGTAATCAATATAAATAGATATGGTCAGATTAGGATTTGTCTAGACTAAAGGGATTTGAGTGCTACATGTGTGATTGATCCTTTTCCTATGCCTTTCACTAAGGAAATATTAGAAGGCATTGTAGGGTTGAAATTTACTCTTTTACAGATGGATTCTCTGGGTATCATCAGGTAAGAATTGCAAAGGAGGATCAAGAGAAGAAAACTTTCACCGCTGAATGGGGAAGCTTTGCATATATGGTGATGTCCTTTGAGTGCAGAAGAACATGCCTACAGTATTTTTGCACATAGTTGTTCAAGCATTCCAGGATTTTATTCACAAATTCTTACAAGTTTACTTATATGATTGGATAGTATATGGGTTTGTCAAAGATCATTGTGAAAACTTGTGCTTAATTTTTGATAGGTGTATACAATTAATCATCTCCTTAAACATCAAGAATTGTGTATTTGTTAAACCTTTTAGAACTCTACTAGGGAACATCATCTGCAAGGAAGGTTTGTTAGTAGATCCAACTAAGGTTACAATTATTGTAGGCCTAGAGGAGCCTACTAGTTAGAGTGAGGTATGTGGATTCTTAGGCCACATAGGGTATTACAAAAACCTTATCAAAGGATATGATAATATTTTCATTCCCTTGGAGGATTTACTAAAAGGAAAAGATGTATTCTATTAGGGAGAACTACAACAATGTGCATTTGAAGGAGAGGCTTACTACGGTGCCTATTCTGTGTTTTCCCTCATGGAACCAACCTTTTCATGTACATGTGGATGCCTCGGCATGGCCATTCGCATAGTATTGGTTCATCCTAGATAAGGTATTATAGATCATCCTATCTATTTTTCTAGTAGAAAGTTAACTCTTGTAGAACAGAACTATACAACTACAGAGCGTGAGGCCTTATCAATGATCTACGTGTTGCATAAGTTTAGATAGTACTTGCTAGAAACACCTTTTGTGTTTTATAAATATCACATGGCATTGAAATACTTGGTAAATAAGCCCATTTTATAGGGGTACATATGCCGATGGGTGCTATTATTCCAGGAGTTTGACTTTATAGTCATGGTAAAACTAGGTAAAAGTAATTCTAGCCCAAACCACTTATCAATAATTTAATCAGGAGATGAGGCACAAACAATTAAAGATACAATGATAGATGTACAATTATACAAAGTTAAACCATGCACCTTCCGAATTGGAGAATATTATTTTCTTTTTGCAAACAAGTATGGTGACGAGAAGGAATGAAAGCCTTGGAAAGGAAACAACTTGTAATTCACGTCACACCTTTCATGTTGATTAGTAGTGACCTATACAAACTAGGTTGAGATGAGGTATTACACTTGGTGTGTCTTGGACCATGAGCATATAGATTTCATGGAAGAGGCTCATTATGGTATTGCAGGTGAACACTATGTAGGTGACGCCACCACGCATAAGATTCTACTCATTGGTTTATGGTGGGAGACCCTATACAAGGATTGTAAAGAGTATTGTAAGGTGTGTGATCACTTTCAGTGCCTTGGAAAACCTGGGAAAAGAGATGAAATTCCTTTGAGGCCTATTACTAGTGCAAATCCATTTGAAAAATGGGTAATAGACTTTGTGGGTCCTATTTCCCGTACCGCGTAGAACTAGATCATACTACATCATCATGTGTATGATTATCTTATAAGGTGGGTAGAAGCAGCACACGCAGAGTTGTATAGTGATAAAGTGGCTACAGCACTGCATAAGGTTCCTATAAGAAAATATTATTACTAGGTATGGATGTCTCATTGAGTTTGACAAGTGATAGGGGCACACACTTCTTAAATGAAACAATCATGATATTATTAGATGAATTTTTGTTCACACACCACAAGACTACACCTTATCACTCTCAATCAAATAGAATTGCTGAAGCCTTCAACAAGATATCGAGCCAGGCCTTGACAAAACTTTGTGATGTTGGAAGGAAAGATTGGGATGATAAAGTTTTTGTTGTACTTTGGGCATATAGAATAACCTACAAAAGGTTGAATAAGGCCACACCCTTTTAGTTGGTATTTGGCACAAAAGTATTTTTTCCCATAGAATTTATGTTACCTTCTTTATGTATTGCATGCATAGGAGGTCTAGCCGATGAGCAAGCATTGGAAGAAATAATTGATAAATTAATACAGCTAGATGAGAGGCATGCTATAGCATGTTGGATTTAGAAGTAGTAAAAGGCCATATAGAAGGCATGGCATGATAGATACATCAAGGATAATAATTTTGAGGTCGGGCATATGGAACTTCTTTATGATTCAATGTTTTTGCGGCACCAGGAAAGCTTAAGGCGCATTGGTTGGAACAGTATGTTATCACTCACATACTTTAATCAAGCACTTGCCAATTAGAGGTCTTTGGATGGAACACATTTACCCAATTACTTCAATAGGAGTAGGTTGAAGCCCTACTATAAATAATCCTTCTTGGTGTTTTTAATAAGGAAATATTGCCATTTAGATTAGATTTCCTTTACTATATTTCATTTAATGTATTTCCTTCTTAAATTCTACAATGCTTTTTCAATTTATTTTAGTGTTTTTGTAATAAGCATGTTAGCACACCGAGAAGCTGATCACAATCTAAAGTGTTTATATGTACAAAGGACTACACATACCCTTAGTTTGGGGTGGATAAATAAGGTATGGAAAAGAAATAAAATCATGGGTAACCACAAGAGGAACAGAAGGAGAAAGGTTTCAAAATTCATGAGAACTTCGAAGAATTGCTAAAAAAAATAAGACCACGCATAAAGCATTAGGCACTCAAGTATAATACAAGGGAGGTTGTGACATTAGAGACTACGTATGTTGGGTCACATTAGATAAACTACTTTAGCTTAAGGAAGTGCGGGTAGAGGATATATGTGATAGATAAGTAGCGACGCACCAGAAATTATGACTGAGGTGCAAAAGTTTGAGGCATGAGACATTGAAGCACGGGATAATGAGGTGTGCAACATGCTCAAGAGAAATTAATGCCATGTATGGTGGTAGGTGGAGTAATTAATGAAGGTAATTTTTTAAATTTGATTTAAATTCGACATTCTCAACATCATATGCTACCATATGAACTTGGAAAAAAATTGTGAAGTGCGAAGAAGATCTAGAGATGAAGAGCATTCTCTGATTGAGTAATCTTGTCGTATTTTAAAGCATGGTGTTGAGTATCCAAGCATGGAAGTAGGAATTAATATGTGGTGCATGCAAATGATGGAATAATAACTAGGGTTTTCATTTCATAGCTAGGGTTTTCAATACACATTTGCAAAATCAAAAGGAACAATGGCACCATGGAAATCTCCAGTAGTAGAGAAGCAGGTTAACAATCCAACAAAGGAATGGTTGGTGGATTTTGTGTCCAAAATGATTCGTTGAAGAAGGCGAGGTGGAAAAAAAGATTACTCAAAGTGTAGGGTTATAGAGATTAACCACTATATTGTAAAATTTCTAAAGGATGTTGCAGGTAGTATACTGAGAAAAACTAATCAAATAGTGGTAGATGGCACTAGGGTTTTGGATGCCTTGGTGAAGAAACTACTTGAGAGCATGGGCGTAATGTATATCCTATAGTTATCCTACTTTGGAAATCTCGAGCAATTGTACTAGTGGCTAATGTCACGGGTCCATGAAGATTATTTCTATTTCATGGGCAGCAAAATAAGGATTATTGCCACATTGATCAAGAAAGTAGTAGGGTTGTTGGTGACCTATCGATGATGAGGTAATTGATTCCACAACAGCCCTATATAATTATAAGAAGGGGGCCAAGCTTTCAAGGTCACTAAAATTGAAGACATGGCCACCAGAGTAACAACGCGGTTAGTAGGGAGTAAGCGAGGGCCATTGAGTGATGGAATGAGGTAAACATGCATTGGTTGCATATAGCACACAAAATGGCCAACAAAACATACTACAATATCGTTGGTTACATTACAGAGAGCTTGGTGAATGAGGCATGCATCCAAGAAGAAAAAGGTGAGAAGATAACCTGGGGTGTAATTTTGTTATTAATTGTGTTTAGTGAAGTTGGGGTACCAGACGGTCCTAGGGAAAACATATGGGAGTTTGTTTTAGAGAAAAATTTTCCAGCCAAAAGATATGCCAAGTACACGTTGCGTGGGTCTATTTCCAACACATACAAATAGCACTTGGAAAAGTGGTTCGAAGAAGATCTGCACAAAGCATTTGAGGGAGAATGGCACATTCGCTTAAGTTGCCAAAGGTTTTGAATGGAGAAGCTGAATTCACAGTTTACCAACATTTCAGCTTGGGGCGCTTCCACATGAAGTCTAGGAGAAGATCCTATGGTGTAAGTTTCCCTTTGTATTTACCACAAGATATTTTAAGGACTCTGTAAATAGATTTCATGACATGCGTTAGCTCCAGTTTGATGCCAAAAATTAGACACGAGACATTCACATTCTACACAAAACATATATATGTCTAGGTAAGGAGGCCTATGTAGAAACCATGGAGTCTAATAATGTTGACATCACACCGGAGAGTTTGTTTGTAGGGAAGATTGAACCAAAGTGTGTGTCTATATTTACCTAAGCCCAAGGTTCAAGGATGGAAAAGTTGTGAAGGGCATGGATATGGATCTTCCAGGACCTCCTAAGAAGAAGAAAATAATGGGGACTTCAAGGAATGTTTCATCTGTGCCCCCTGCTCTAGAAGACCCAAGTATATAAAGACTCAAAAATGTCCTAGAATAAGAGGAACCTAAAGATAGCATCAAACTTGTGCATACCAAAAGGATTTTGAGGAAGAGGCGCACTTCAAGAGACATTGGTGTTAGAACTTCATATCCAGTAAGGAAATCACCACACATGACTCCTGTAAAGGATGAAGAGAAGGAGAGGAGAAAACATAGGAAATATGTTCCTATACAAGATAGTGAGGAGGAATCCCCACAACCAAGCATGCAAGAAGAAGAGGAAACTCCAAGAATGAGTGGAGATAGAGCTGAGGCCACCCCAGTGTGGAAATACATGATGATGAAGATATGGGAAAGTGTGTAGTCTATGAGACTATAAACCCTAGTGTGAGTACTGCAAATATATCTCTATTAAAGGAGAAAGCATCCCTGGTGGGGATATAGAATTCCTCATGCATCCCATATAGGAATAGGGAAATATGAGAAGGATTTCAACTAGTTGGTTAAAGACATTGTCCCACGGGATGCAGGCGTAGCCACACAAAAATAATATGACACACTAGAGCACAAGGATGTTGGCGAGCATGTAGGTGCGCATAAGGAAGAAGAAGCAGTAGGTACTCAAGACTTGGGTTATATGAATGACCCTTCAAAAACTATTTAAACCCATTTCCAAAGTACACTACTGAAAAAATAGTTATATGGATGGGATTGGATGGACCCTAAAATGGCCAATACATGCACTCACAAGCAACTATCTTGGGGCATGCAGACTCACATGGATGAGCTTGATTTTGATGTCTGTGAGGAGGCGTGCACTTTGAAGAAGATGAGGAAGGTGCCTCATATGTACCATATGACCATTAAGCCAACCCATTTTTCAGATGAACAGGCAAGCAACAATTTTATTAAGGTTTCCATGTAGTAGCATGCCAAAATATGGATAAGGCGGTAATAATCTAGGTGCTATTAGAGGATTAAAAGGATAAGGACAAATAAATAAAGTGCCTTACTCAAGAGCATGATAATGCAGTTGTGGAGGCCCAAAATGTAAAGATTATGGTGGAGAAAATTACATATGATATTCTACTAAAGAGGCCTAAGTTTCAAGAGAAGGTGCCTCGGGAATTCAAGTTTGAGTTGTATTATCTGCGCACAATAGTTCACCTACTTCTGAAGGAAGGACCAATGCACTTTCCCAAAAAAATGATACATGGGAAGAAGAAGCAAGAGTAAGGGCCACTATTGATAGAATAGTTTCAATATATGAGGCATTGCTCCAAACATTGAAGGATGAGCTGAAGAGAACTTATCAAGCTCTTTATTTATATGCGGCATCATATGCCATAATAAGGACTAAAACTTTATTAGAGGATAATGAAGTTATGAAGGCAATGAAGGTTGAAATGCTTTGGTGCGTAGAAAGGTTTTCATTGGTAAAATGAAAGTGCAAGGCCCTCGCAACAGTTCAATATCCACACAAGGAAATTATTAACAAGATTGCAAAACTCATAGATTAGATTTCCTTACTGAGTAAATTCTAGGCTACATCAGCATACAAATGCATTCAAATGAATTTATTTAGGTATAAATATAACATAGAGAAGAAATTCATCATGAAGCATCTCAAAGTTACTCTCATTGACTTATTCTTAATGTTAATATTAATTACAAAGAAGTGATTTCAATATCCATATATCATGTTCTCAAAACACTAGATAGTTTATCTCAAGATGTAATGGATGTCAATTGACAAAAAATGCACAAAATAATGACATATGAGAGGAGACAACAATCAACATTGCATATTACAAGAAATGGAAACATACGAAATAATAATTTAAAATAAATGTCATCATGGAAACCTAGAAGAATTTTAGATATAAAAATAAGAATTTAAGGAGAACAAAATGTAACTAATCCCAATGTAATTATTCAAAGATATTTGAATACTTTTCAAGTTATTTTTACATGGGCTATATAATATTGTGTCACTTAACATGTACTAATGTTTTCAAGAGTGTTTCATTAGTATAAGAAGAATTTACAAAAAAAAATCCACAATTTTTCATGGTTTCTTGATTGACATGTTACACCCAATTGGATAAGGATTGCCTACCATTTATTCAATTTCAATGAAATTGATATGTATTGGTTTGATTTACATGTTTTAGTACAAAAATCACAAGGTTTGACTCTTTTGAAAGAAAAAAATGATATAGAACAAAGTGAAAGGATGAGGTGATATTTTTAGCTATCTCTCATATAACTTAGTTGGAAGGAATAAGAATATTACTACATTCATAATTAGAGCATACATCAAGAAAACTAAAGATGTATCAGAGGTTTGAGAAGAGAACAAGCAACTTAAATGATTTGTTGAGAAGCCAAAGACACTCTAATGATAAGAAGTCTTTGTTGTAGCTAATCAAACATGAAATAGGTGATCTCAAGGTCTATTCTCAGTTTGAAATCAAAGTATAGTATGTATATGCTCATGAAGGACTCTAAGTTCATTGATTCATCCAAGGTATGATCTGTCTTTAGTTGATTAATGAAGGAGTCTTGATGACTGAGATTTTTCATAATGTATAGAGGTTCTAAATGTTTTCATCAAGCCAAATAAGGTGTGCATCTACTCATGAAGAGATTATTGATTCATCAAAGGTATGAGGTATTTCATAAGAAGATCCAATTACCAAGAGTGTTCATCATTTCAAAGGAGCTGAGATAGAATATATGGTCTTCCATCTATGACTCATTGTGGTATGAGACTGTGAATTCAAGGTTGAGAATATATGTAAGGTTCTTTGGCTTGACAATGAAATGTCAATGTGTCAAAGCTAGCTAAAGTATCATTATTCTTGAGAGAAGCTTGAATGCTTTGATATGATGTTTCACATATGATACAATCATGATAAGGGTATTCTTTTTATACTATCATGTTCCTACTTGGAGAATGTGTTCAAGAAACTTGAAGGATGCAAGAATTAAAAATATCCCTGGATCTTGATGTTTTTAATATCTAACTTCGTGCCATTTATATCTAGTCTCACATTACATCATGTTTTTCCTTTATATTAAATATTATAGACATGTTTTTATGGACTACAAAAAGGACAAGAAAATATGTCGAAGAGTGATCCCACTTCTATAATATTCATGGAGGATGAAGAGTTAGTGTAAATCCCTACATTCATTTCTAGAAAATTATTGTTGTGGAGAGATAGATTCCAACTTTACCTCAACATTAATAAAAGTGATCTAGTATTACTATACAATTTCTAATGGATTTATATCACAATTATTTTCCTTTGGAAAAATTGAATGTGAAGATAAAGAAATCATTTTTTCCTCCTCAAATTGTTAAAGGAAATCCATGTTTGGAGTATATTCAATACATTATGTTTCCATGGTTTAAAAAGTTTGAATTATATCGTGGTGAGGAAAATGGTGGTAACAAGTAAGCATGTTATAAAAAGGACAAGAAAATATTTCAAATATTGATCCCACTTCTACAATCTTCATGGAGGAAGAAGAGGTGGTGTAAAACCCTACATTATTTTTGGAAAATTCTTGTTGCGGAGAGATAGATTCCAATTTTGCCTCAACATTAATAAAAGTGAATTAGTATTACTATACAGTTTTTGATGGATTTATAACACAATTATTTTCATAGCTAGTGTCATAAGTGAATGTGAAGATAAAGAAATAATTTCATCCTCCTTAGATTGTTAAAGGAAATCCATGCGTGGAGTACATTCAATACATTATGTTTCCATGGTGTAAAAAATTTTAAGTACATCGCAATGAGGAAAATTGTGGTAACAAGTAAGCATGCTTGTCACAAGATGTTTGTACTTTTCCCACAACTGCTATTTTATGTCTTTTGTTTTTTGAATGCTAATTATCTGGTTTTTTGTTCATTGTTGTAAATTTTTTCCATTTTGTATTTCTTGAATTTTTCATTTTGGACATCTATGTATGGTCTTTATTTCATACATTATTTTTGTCGTATTTCATTAAACTCCCATTCCCAACCAAATCCACTTAGTGGATGTGAACCCTGTAAAATTAAGCCCCAATTAATAATTTTTGGTCCGGAGCGGTTCTCGACTCCCCGAAGGTCTATTCCACGCATCGCCATTTCTTGAGTATCCCAAAGAAATTCCCTAGTGAACGTGAAACCTGTAGAATGTACCACATTGTATATATCCTTCAAGTATGCTATGGGATGAGGCGGTGTCGAGTAGATAGTGATAAATGGTTATGGTCGTGGAATAAATGGAAAGTGAAACCAAAAGTATAACTACATATATGTATATATATATATATTACAAAAGAGAGAACATTAACAAAAAGATTCAAAGAAGATACACTGATAAAGCAAGGAATATACAGAGTAGCAACTCGTGGAGATATATGAAGTGATTTTAAATATAATATATATATATTATGTAGATGTATCTAAGATAGGAAAACTAGTTATGATTCTCTACAAGCGGAGGACTATTCTAGATGACATAAAAAATCATAGTGGTTATGAGGATGAGGATGTTTAGGCTTTGTAATAACTTACAAAGGTAAAATCATAGATAAAGCAATGCAACATGAAAGAAAATAGGTCTCAAATAGACTGAGGACTCACCTACAATAAGTGCTTCTAGGATGTAAATTGCAACGCACTAGCTAGGCCCTGGCAAGACCTAGATTTATTTGAAATTTTGTAAGAAAATTGCAATATGTTGATTTGCTAAATCCCTTTCTACTACTTCGCAAATTGAAAAATTGGAAAATTATGGGAAAACATCACCTATGTGTATATATATATATGGTGAATTTGATCCAATTCCTAGAAAAAACTCCCATGCATGTTGGCGAATGAGCCCAAAGAACCAATAAGGTTCCATAGATTTATTAGTGAAACATTAATTTTTTCAAATCCCAACGCATCAATCACGTCGTGATTTAATATAAAAATATACATTGGGATTGGAAATTCCTTGGCAATTCACATGGGATAGATTATTGTTTGTGGAATTTTTGGGTGAAACCTGGGTACTTCCGTTGTTGTAAAATTCACCAAAATCAAATTCCTAAAATTCTACTATTCGCCAAACTACGAATATTCACCACTAAAATTTTCCCTAGACCGCATGATCAAAATATGGATGGCATTAATTTTGGTTTCATTCTTCTTCCTTTCTTTTTAATTAGAAGGATTGTGTCTCCCGTTTCATTCATCATCATTGCTCCCACATTGGCAACATGATAATCATACTTATGTGAGAAAAATGCACCAATTTCTCCTATGTGAATGATTGATCATAAAAATGGGATAGTGTCTCAAGAAATAAAAGGATGGTCTCAATAAGGAAATCATAGTTTTCAAACTCTCATATGTTCACATATTGAGTGTTCATCATTCCTCTTCTTGGTATATCTAGGCAGTGTGCATAGGTTCACCATTTCAAGAGTCTTCAAAAGGGGAAAAGTGTTCAAAAGGTCTTCATCAAAGCTCTTCATCAGTGCATCACAATGGAAGGTCATCATGGGTTAAGTTTTCATCTTCAACATCATCAAAGCTGATCTTCATTGAAGGCAGAGGCATCTTCATCCATAATTTTGATCATTTTCTCTCTCCTTTCTTCATTCTTTCTCCTCTTATCTCCCCCTTTCTAATTCTTCATTATACATAATGATTGTATTTTGTCTTATTCATTTAATTTAATTCATAATGTTACATTGTAAAATTCCTTTTTATTTATAAAAATGGGACTTATTTACTCACTTCCTAGGATAATGAAAATTCACAAATTGAATAAGAATATGAAGAGTCATGTGGGGGTAGATGAAGAGTTGCAATGTAAAGCTATAAATTGAGAAAGCCTCCTCATTTCTAAAGAGGGTTATTCTTGTTTACTAGCTCCCATATTCTCTCTAGGAACAAGTGATAAAATTTCCTCTATTTCCTTTTCCTATGTTTCCTCTCCATCTCAACTACACTCCATGAGCATGTACTTGTTGAATATTATGCATTGATACTTTGTGCTTTGTGTGTTTTGTTCCTTGTTGATTCTCATGGTTTCTTCTCATTGAATTCATGGATAATATTCTAGTTTTGAAACAATAAACTCTAATGTACTATTTATTTTGTAAAACCCCTTTAATATTCTCTTCACACCTCTCCTTCAATACTTTTCCTCCCTTGTAGAATCTACAAGAACATTTCCACATGTGTAGGGAAGTACTCCTATGTGATCCCGGTTTAAAGAATACCCCAAGTAATTAGAATAGTGTAAATATTTCATTCTTTCAATAAATGTAGCTTCCTCATTAAGTAGAGGGACTTATTCCCACACACTATTGGTGAGAGTTCACTAATTTTCCCACCCGAAAAATTATTTCACCAACTATTTCTAGCACCCACCTTGGGGAAAATTCTGCACATCTACACCAATATTGATTCCAAAAAATCCATAAAAAATAAAATATTCCAAAACCAAAAATATCATAATTTTGAAATTCCATAATCCCATTAACAGAGTAAACATAAATATGCCTTGAGTTGAATCCGAATTTGAAAAAAACTAGCTGAAAAAAGATATACCAGATTGGATAGATTAAGAGGAATTATTAACCTTCCTTTGAAACTTTACAAAAATAGCATGAACAAATCAAATATAATCCATAATACTTATATCAAGCTTTATCCCCATCTGATTCATCAAGTGGTACTCCTAGAAATCCTATCCAAACTCCTATTGATACTCCTCCTGCAAACCCTCTTGATTATCTCATCTTTTAACCACCGTTGAACATTGAATTCCCAAGTGAAGAAGAACAAGAATAATTTGGAGAAGTATTTTTAGAAGAATAAGAAGGAAAACTTGATGTGGCGGCACAAGGACCTCTCTTTTGGGGAAAAAATACAAGCCCTCTGGCCTTAAATCAAATCAATGAAGTTCTTAGAGGTTCAAGAAATAATTTCCCCAAATTTAGACGTGATGGTAAATAACATCCATATGAACATATTGTTGTATTCATAACCGCATTTGGTGTGTTGGGAATTGCTCATGAATATGTATTTTTCTATTTGTTCATTGAATCAATTTAAGGTGCTGATGCAGAATGGTTTTATCATTTACCAGGAGGTTCCATTACATGATGGGCTAAAAATAAAGTTAAGTTCGAATCTAGATTCAATTCGGGAGAAGATGCACATGCCCTACTTTCTTAATTAACAAAAATGAATAAATAACCTTGAGAATATGTGAGATAATTCATGGTAATGTTTAAAACATTAATCAACAAGAATCCTACCATTTTTTTCCAAATGTAAATAATTTGAAAAGGTTCTTCATGAATTCCCAGATGCTTGAAGTGAGTTTCTTTATGCGGAGAGTTTAACCAAGATATTTGGACCATGCTCAATAAATTTTCATTAAATTGGAAGATGACATAATCTGGTCTAGAAAGATCAAGAATCCTTCAATCAAAGATAAGGCTCAAAATTACAAATATGAGAGATTTGATTTATTATTGCAAAAGTTGGCAAATGAATTGACATTGTTAAAGAGGGAGGTTTCCCAACGAACATCCCATAAAAATCAGAATAAGAACAAAATTATAGGATCACCCTAAAGGCTTACCTTGGAATCTCTCCTAGTCAATGCAATATGCAGGACTCAAGAATATGAAGAATAATTTACATATTCGTAACAAGAAATTGAGGACAAGAATTTCCTAGATATTGAAGAAGTGAAATATGATGCACAAATCAGATTTATTGAATATTCGGGATGTGAAGAATATGATGATGATGATGTACCTAGTTTCTCATGTGTGGTGTTCACCTACTCCCAATCTCAAAAAGTAACCTCATCCACCATTTCTCTAAAAAGAAGGTTGAAGATTTTCTTGTGACGAATCTATAAAATAAGATAATCAGTCGAGTATCTCCCCTTCCAACCTCCATGGAGAGTGCAAAGGATAAACCAGACCTCTTTAAAAGTAAGAGGTCATCTACTATTCCTATTAAGTCTCTCAATTCTCCTTCTAATTATAATTTTGCTTCTACAAAATCTAGTCCTTCAAGAGCTTATAGTACACCTAAAAAATTAACCTTTATTCCTAAAACATATATTCTCATTACTAAGTCTATTTTAAATCCAAAATTAGTTTCTTCATCTTCTCCATCCGCATCTGCACTTTTTGATATCATAGAACATATGAACAAGTCCAAAGTGTAGATTTCGAATATGAGTATTTTTCGACTCATCCTAAATAATTTGAGAAGTTCGTTTGTCATATCAAGGGTAGTAATTCAAATCCCAATATTTTGACTCATATTTATAAATGACTACTACCAATTCCACATACTCCTCCATTGAAAAACATTCTTACTAAGAATGCATCAAATATAGAGCAAGATTCAGTCTATCATAGCAGAATAACACAATAATAATACTCTGTATTATATTTACTATCCCTACGATCTTGTGCAATACATTAGGCTAATATATAGCCATCATAATAGAAAACCAAGTACCTATAAAATAGGAACCCATACAAACAACTAACCCGTTAATAGTTTTATGGGTACAACAATACTCTATGAATAATATATTGTTGAAACAATATATTCTTTCAAACCTAATATTTATAATGTAAACATTAATAATTAATTTCCTAACATTCCCCCCCTTAATTTTTACATGGTACAACATATCTCGTTCACCGATCAGCCTTTGCCACCTCTGTGTACTCATGATCAACTCCGAAAATGTGCAGCATTGGGCTTGCACAAAACTCGAACATGTGCCAACGCACATTTCTTCCACTGATGGTTTTCTCCGGCTTCTACCAACAACCTTACCAAATTGGTTTTGCAGGTGCACCAATAACCTTTCACACTTGGTTTTGCAGGATTACCAAAAACCTTACACAATTGGTTTTTACAGGTTTACCAAAAACCTTACACAATTGGTTTTTACAGGTTTACCAAAAACCTTTACATCATGATTGCTACAATACTTTTTGATCAATATTATACAATGTCACTACAAAAGGGAATCATGTAGGAAATACTGCTTTCAAAACTGAACAATAAAACACAATGGAAATGGAACAATGAGACCATGTTCCCCCCCTCATTGTGAACATTTCACTTATTCAACACACAATAGGAACTCTGAAATCATACTGCACACAACAAACTGCAATTCAGAAATGAAAGAAAACTCACACTGCACACCTGTGCCACCAAATCATTCTGTGCGGCCCCATCGTTGGTGACTGATGAGAGGTCACTGTCTGACCTCCATCCTCCTGTGCCTCCATCCTCCAAAGATCATCGCTAACTCAGCAAGATGTGAACATGAAGTGCATTTGTTTCCTCATTGATCTTATTCTTTTCTTCCTTCCCGCAATGTGAAACACTTTTTTTTTTTTCGGACGTCGGGTGACACCGAAAATGCGTCCGTGAGGCAAATTTTTTTATTTTTACAAGTTTTGACTCACATAACAAAACTTTATGGTTTGACTAACCATATAACACAATTGACTTGGACAAGAAGACTCGACTAGACAGATAACCTAAAATCACCTATTTCAATTAACTTGACATAAGACACAATGAGACTTGACAATAACGAAACTAACAACATAATTACAACACTTTTGGTATTTTGATTCTAAATGACAATTGATGACTCTAATTGACTCGAAACAAAAAACAATAGTGACGTTATAATGACCAATTTTATAAAATATCCCAAATTCTAATTTTGATATCTTTAAACGTCTAGCTTATAGCATTCAACCGAATGCATTGCATTAAACGAATATTATACAGATTTAAACAACTTTAATAACAAATAAATTTAAATAGAATAGGCACTAATATACCAACGGACTAAGACCATACAATTTATCTAAATAAGACTTGCCTTTATCAACCTGCGTGATCTTCTTGTTTTATGGACAATAGTTGTTCAAATTTGAATCTAATCTCCACACGATGGGTGCGATTGCATGGACGTAGGAGAATGAACTATTGAAAATTGGTGAATCGAGATCATACCCCATGTGGCTCGTACCAAACCAGGTTGCTTTGTACAGTTTGCATCCTATTTCCTAGATCAGAACATGCGTAGCAGATCTACATTCGAATACAGTCATCTCTGTCAATGCTAGGTGTGTCAGGAAAAATTGGATCGGTCAACACTGCTAAATCATTGAAACTGATCTCTTGCACAATCACCACCCAGTTTATTGGAAGCTATGACGTGGATGCTAGCCCAATGGAAGCAATGAAGAAGACTGTAATGTGTGCGCAGGTAGGAGAATGACAGACTGTAATGTGTATGCAGATTCGCCAATCTCGATTACCATAGCATTTAAAGCATATATAATCAAATCATGGATAGATATAACTGCAAATTAAAATACCTATTGAAGAATGGATCGATCTATTGGTACATCCAAGTCCTTGAAGAAACTAATCCAATCCAGAGATAAATTCGACCAGAAAATCTATTATGTTATATTATATATGCTTTCCACTTTTGCAACCCACTTTTGAAAATCTGATACCACTGATGCATAGATCTGCGGATCTTCTACAATGCGGAGAGTATAATGCTCCTGTGAACTTCCATCATTCAGGTAGAAGATGACACGATTGCCCCTTCACCAATCAACAAACCATATTGTAAGGATTATGGCAACGCCCGATACCAAATATAGAGCAAGATTCGATCTATCATAGCAGAATAACACAATAATAATTTCTCGTATTATATTTGTTGTCCCCCTGATCTTGTGCAATACATTAGGCTAATATATAGCCATCATAATAGAAAACCAGTACCCTATAAAATAGGAACCCATACAAACAACTAACCCGTTAATAGTTTTACGGGTACAACAATACTCTATGAATAATATATTGTTGAAACAATATATTCTTTCAAACCTAATATTTATAATGTAAACATTAATAATTAATCTCCTAACATCAAAGACCGGTAAGATTGATGTTTTTTATCTCTCCTTCTCATTTGAGGATACCAATTGAATAACTACATAATAGATTTGGGTGCTTGAAAATGTAATTCCCATAAAAGTTTCCAATTCTCTTGTAATCACCTTGACATGGGTCAAGTGGATCTTATTACTCAATGGAATCCAAGTAAGTCCCACTTATGGGGAATATTAAGGATACGAGAGAGGTGGCCCTCACCGAATTGCCAAACAAGAAGGTGATATTGACCATTTTGGTAGTTGATATTTTGGCATCATTCAGAATGTTTCTAAGTAGAAGTTTATTCCAAGAATTGGGTGGTACAATACAAATTAATTGGTCTTCTACAACCATTATAGTTAGGGGTGAAATGGAAAAGTTACTTTTGGAAATAAAATATGAGATACACAGTACAAAGTTCAGGAGATCTAGGAGCTAACATCTTATACCATGATAGTGGGAAGGGAAATTATTTCATAACATTTGAAGAGGAGGATAAAACTTGTATCTTTATAGGACTAAGCATTCCTTTCTGGTTGGATATTGATCATGGAGAAAAGTGGAGAAATATTGAATTGCAAAATGAAAATTCTTTATTACGAAATGTTGCATGCTATGAAGAAAATAAAGTGGTTCTTGAGGAGTTATAAATTAAAAAATTAGTAAATTTGTTTTTTCACGATGAAGAGGTGTTCATATTTCCATTCAAAGAAGAATATTCTCTTGAATATTTCATTCATAAGGAATAGAGGAAAAATTGTAATGAGCCTTTTAAAATTTTGAGAGATGAATTTTTAGAATAAATTATGAAAGTTGCAGATGAAACAAAAAATCCTCAATTAAGTGTTGAAATCCTAATGCAAGCCATGGTATTATAGGATAGATATGAATCTAGTTATGACTCCTCATGTGATTCAAAAATTTGTCATGATGAAAGAAATCAAGATGAAAATATGATATCCCTCTTAAGGCAATGGTTAATGAATGTGATGATGAAGGTGAATTTTTTATTTTCCATTTCAAGAGGAAGATTATCTCTACGGTGAAAGGTTAAAACAAAGGTCTTTGAGTTCTTCGAGAGAAAAGGGTGAGCTCATGATGAAGAAGCAGTGGAATGTAATGAGATTTGGGATGATGAATCAATTCCTCAAAATTATTTCCTTGAATTTCAAAATGAATATTCTTCAAATGAATGTAAAGGTAAATTTAAGAAAATTTTGAAAGAAAAATATAAGCAAGAAATCTTGAAAGTTGCAAAAGAAATAAAAGATACAAAGCTCAGCCTTGATATCTTGATTCATGTCGTAAAGGTGCAAGATAGGTATGAAGCTAATATTTATTCTTTATTTGGTACCCAAATGTTTATGATGAAATAGGAAAAAGAATGGATTCAATGATTCTCATGAAAATTTTGTTACATGGATGTGTGAAAGAGAATAACTTGGAGCATTTAAATGATCTAATCAAAAATCATCCTTGGGGTACTAGTGAAATGCAAGATGGGAAATCAACAATGTGGGTGAACATTGAAGATAATTTTTAATCTGAGATTGATAATAAGAATAATGGAATTTTTGGGAAAAGCTCTGAGCATCAAAATAATCATGTAAAATCACTCCTCCCAAGTATAGGAGATATTATGAAAGCACCTTGATTTCATTAAAATTTTAGGAAATGACGCTACTTCCTCAAACTAGTTAATGGCTTCACAGAACATCATCACCCAATTTTACACATTCAATGGTGACATCCAAAGAGAAAAGTGATTCAGGTGAAAGTGGGATATCCCATGTATGTACAAAAAGTGATTTTAGATAGTGTGTTTCCCTTCCTTGTCATGTGTTTTGTTTTCCTTTCTATTGTGTGTTGTTCCTTACTTGTGGTATTATGTTGAAGTGGTGACTTTATGCCTAATTGATAAGGTTTCATTGTATATCTTTGTTATGACTCTATATCCCAATGGATAAGGCACTGGTCCATGTAGTGTCATGAGATTCTAGAGTTTCTACTTGTCATGTCCTCACTATTTTTTATCTAGAACAAGTCCCTAGAAAGATTTCGTTGTTATCATGAAAAATTTCTTACATAAAAAATTCAAAAAATTGTCATGACAACCTATACCTCATTTGAAAGTCCCTCTCCCTATCCATGTGAACCTATCCTCCAACCAACTCAATTACTATTTTACCCTCATAATTCCCATGATAAATATTCTAACAGGATTTCAAGTGTGTTTCATGTACAGTGAAGTGATTCACAATTTCATTCATAACCATTCAAAAGGAATTGCTCACATAGGCCTAAAAAGGCCTATTTTCAAACTTTTTCACACTGATGGTCACCCTCAAAAGCTGAATATTAAGGAAAACCCCACTTGAGAGTTGTGAAAGGTAGCTATAAGATGACTCAAGTGATTTAGGAAATTTAAGAAATTTTGGAACCTTGAAAAAATCTTCTTCAAATCGGGTTATTTCTAGTCAGTGATAAAGATTGGATTTTTCTAAAAGTGGGCTTTCAAGTTTCAAAGGTTTCAGGATCCTCAAGATGAATCATAAGGTTATTAGATACTCATTTGAAATATAACAATTCCTACTTTACATTGTAAAAGTTTCGAACTAATTTTTGGATCGTATTTGTATATATTAGCCTGATAATACAAGTAAAGATTCTCAACTCAGTGGAGATTCAACTAAATATTTTGGGATTTATGGGAATATTTAAGAGGTTATTGAAATTCCAATATGACATATTTTAGGTCCTATTTTCATAAAATTTTTGGATCTTGTTTTGATCATCATAAATGTTAGTGACGACTTCTTTCACCAGCCCACAAGCTTAGGAAGAATTGAAAAAGGGGTAAATTTCAAATTTCAGGATGAATTGGCCCCTAAAAATGGTGTGAATTTTCTCATCAACATTTTTTATGTAAAAATATTTTTTTCCCTTTTAATTTCATTCCTATCTCCGGTGGCAAGAAAATGTGTTCAGTGTTTAGTTTGGGCAAAGTGTTCAATGAAGGCAAACATCTATTTTTGGATTTTTCACACTTGAGACCCCTGATGTCCCTTTTTCCCTTTGAAAAATTAAAAATGGACATGGGGGACATAAAATTTCACCACCATGGTGAATGGGTAATTTTTTCACTTAAAACATAACTTGGTGGTTAGAAAATGTCATATACTCACCTTACCCCCTTCTCATGATGACCTAACCCTTGGATCATTGTTCAAGAGATGATGTACCTTTTCCCAATTTCCAAGGGGACGTGGGGGACACTAAAATTCATCACCACATGAGGAGAGAAAGTTTTTTCACTTAAGTGCACATCTTGAAGTGTTAGGCTTATGTTTTCAACTCACCAACTAATGTGTTTTGGCCCCCTTTTCATGTTCCTTCACCCCTTGGAACATTTTCACACCCCTAATGTCTTATTTTCCCTTAATAAATGTGTTAATGGATATGGGTAAACTAGATACCCATTTAGAAAAAATTTACTCCACCCATGAGGCTCTAGTTAACCTAGGTTAAGTCAGGTGAGTCAAGTGATGAGTTAACTAGGTTTATGAGTGAGGGAAGGTGTAAAGTTCATACTTAGTCATTTATCACTCATTATTCATGTTTTTAAATCCATAATTTTATGCTCCCTTTCTATTATTCTACCAAAATTCTCTCAGAATACCCCATGCTCAAAAACACACTTTTGCTCATATCTCACAAACCCTTTCTCGAATTTCCATGATATTTGAACTATAGATTCCTTGCAAAAATGACTTTAAGGGGAGTATTTACATGTATCCATTAATTCACCCTAATATTTTCTACATACCCTTGAAATTTTCAGCAAAAAATACTCATTTTTCATATCTACACAAATCTGGTAATTGAAATCCTCCAAAAATTGGAGCAAAGGCCTAAAATGAAAAACAAAAACTTTTGCAACTAGTTTCATTCGAATCCAACATCGGGAAGGAAAAACTCTATTTTTAGTAATCATTTATTTGAAAATTTACTAATAATAATAATTCTAAGGAAAAATTGTATTCAAACACCTCATTGCATTCCCACATGATCGAGACACTCAAAATTTCCAAAATTGGCAAGACTGACAAAAAATTGATAAAAAGGATAATAATGATGAATATTCTAAAAATAGTAAATATATGAAATTGATAAAAATTATCACATGTCATTCCTTAACTCATTATACAATGGTATCATCACTCACATGATTCTTCCACACAAGTTTCAATCAAATTCCTGCATTCATCGATGCGAGTGAGCATAAAGTGCCTAAATGGGAAAATGTCAATTTTTTCCCGAAAGCTATTTCACTTCATCCCACATGGAGTGCATGATAAAAATATGGATGGGATTGGTTATATTTTCATTATTATTCCATTAATCCATAATTGGAATTATTTGGTCTCATGTTTCATTCATCATCAATTGCTCTCATAGTGGCAGAATCATGATCATGTTTATGTGAGAAAAATGCACCAATTTCTCCCATGTGAATGATTGATCATAAAAATGTGACAATGTCTCAAGAAAAAAAGGATTGTCTCAACAAGGTAAGTCATATTTTCACATTATCTATGGTCCACATATCCATTGTTCATCACTCCTCTTCTTGGTATATCCAGGAAGTGTACAGAGGTTCATAATTTCAATAGTCTTCAAAAGGGGGAAAAGTGTTCAAAAGGTATTCATCAAAAATATTCATTAGTGCATCACAATGGAAGGTCATCATGGGTTAATTTATCATCTTCAACATCATCAAAGGTGATCTTCATCAAATTAAGAGGCATCTTCATGCATGCTTTGGAGCATTATCTCTCTCATTTCTTCATTCTTTCTCCTTTTCTCTCCCCCTTTCTAATTCTTCATTTTACACAATGATTGTATTTTGTCTTAATCAATTAAGTGACTTTATAATGTTTCATTGTAATAGTCCATTCTAATTTATAAAAATGGTACTTATTTACTCACTTCATATGATAATGAAAAGTCCAAAGTTGAATAATAAAATGAAGAGTCGTGTGGGGTAGATGAATTATTCCATTCTAAAGCTATAAATTGAGATAGCCTACTCATTTCTAAAGAGGGTTATTCTTATTTAATATCCCCCATACTCTATCTATGAACATGTGATCATATTTCATCTACTTCATTTTCATATATCTCATCTCCATCTCAAATACACTCCATGAGCATGTACTTGTTGAATATTATACATCGATACTTTGTGTTTTGTGTGTTTTGTTCTTTGTTGACTTTGATGGTGTCTTCTCAATTAATTCGTGGATAATATTTTGGTTTTGAAACAATAAATTCATATGTATTATTTATTATGTAAAAACCCTTTTACTATTCTCTTCACACCTCTCCTTCAAGACTTTTTCTCCGTTGTATAATCTACAAGCACTTTGTCACACGTGTAGGGAAGTACCCTTATGTGATCCCTGATTGAAATACCACGCCCAAGTAATTATAATAGTGTAAATATTTCCTTTTTCAATAAATGGAGCTTCCCCATTCAAGAAGAGGGACTTAGTCCCACACACTATTTGTGAGAGTTTACTAATTTTCCCACCCGACAAATTATTTCACCAACACAATCCCAAGTAATTAATTCTCTTTCTTGATCAAGGGATGTATATCCTAGAAGAGGGGTATTATCATCTTTTATGGGCCTTTGTGGATCTAGTTTTATTTTTTAACTATATGTTGTGTTTTATTTATCTTCACAATTTCATGGCTCGCATGACACCTTCTCTAGGTTTAACATCAACTACTTCATTAACCTATTTTTAACTACTTATAATCTTATACCTCCATTTTCTTCTTTCAATTCCTTGGTTTCTCAGTTTCCTTTTCAATTTAACAATCAAGGTCCTTTGTTTTTCTTTTTACTTTCCCTAGGAGGTTTCTTTCCTCCTTCCTTGGCCACTTTGTTTACTCTACTCCTACTCGCAATTGGTTCCATTTTTCCCTTAGAAATACTTCAAAGCATCCCCATATATTGTGATGTTTGAATTCTCTCTGTAGTCTTTCAATTCTTCTCTTTGATCCTTCTCATGCCCTTCAAGAGTCCTCTTTAATTATGACCCCTTTCCCTTCATCTCCCTCTTTCAAGTATAAACCCCTTTGGCACCTACGTGACTACTCTATATTATGTGAAATTGGCACCATAGCCTTTTTCATAACTAGCATTTTAACAAAGGGATGTGTCTATCAAACTTTTTCGCAATATAAACAAAAAATTTGCTTTAATAGAATCAAAAGAACAAAAAAATAGATATAAATCTTAGTTACATACCCATTAATTATAGTTTGCATCCAATGATCTATAGTACGAGTCTATGACACATTTAACTTGTGAAATATCTCAATTTTGTCTTTTTCCATTCATATTCCATTGTCTTCATGTCTAAAATAGTAAATTTTCAAACGTGATAGCTAAATAGATAACTTCTCAAGAAGATTAAACCAAAAAGATGATGAATATCTCCATAGATACGATATAAGTGGATCTTCTCAATAATAATTCCCATCATATTCTCTTTAGCTTCTATAAATTGTTTCATCTTCTCTTATAGCCATTGTTCCACATCTCTTAGTCTCAAAGTATCCATCTTAACATTTTTAATGTCCTAAGAATGGAAACATTATTAGTAGAGGTCCATAGATTATGGAATTAGGACCCCTAATAGGTTTATGTATAGATTAATTTCATATGCTTTTCATCAATCAATGCTTAAAAGGGAAAACAAGACTTAATTCACAATTGTGTAATAGCTTATAATGGACATAATTCAAGGAAGAAAGAGACAATGATTGATAAATACATATACAATATAAAATAGGAATATTTATTACTAAATCATAGCACAAAAATAATTTTAAAAAGTAAATTAAAGTAAACAAGATGAAATTCAATTAGGAACAAAGATCAAGCTTATATTTAGTGAACTTAGTAATTTCACCTAAATTGTTAATCTTTAAGAAATAAGCAATCGATGTTAGATTATCCTAATCAATTAGTTTCCAAAGATAATTATAGAAATAATAGGAATAATAATTAAACAAATCCAAATAATGATAGATAATGTAATATTTATGTCAAAAAAAGTAGCACCCTAAGATTTGGCTATGCAGATCTCTACTTATTGCTAACATCGGACCATAACTTAAGTTATGGGACTTGCTTTACTTGAGATGGACCTCCGAAGAAGGTCAGCTTCCTCTACCCAAATCTAATGTTAAACTACTCTTGTGAAATAAAATGCAGCTAACTAAAGCTAATCTAACCATGCCAATGGACCAGGAGAGAAAAAGAGGGTTAGAAAGATGCATGAAAGGGAAATCCTATACTAAAGGAGGTGATAGCACTAGAAAAAGGGGTGTGAAATATCTTGTTAAGGGAGAAAGAAGAAGGAAAATTGAGTTGAGAGAGGTCAGAGAAGCTTTGACACAGTCCCAAAGAAGCATTCACCATCTAATCTCCATGAAACACAACAACAATAACCTGTAAATGAATAATACATGTATATAGTAGAACAAAAATAATGGAGAGGCAAGGGAATGCAAGAAAACATGAGCAAGAGTTAAGAGAACACCACAATACACAAATTTTATTGCTTCATAAATTAGTATAGACCATTATATCTAAAAAATAGAGGTGCAATACATTTTTAGGTCCATGTGAAGGCGTGCAGCTCATAGACATTGAGAAACCATTTTGAAAAGGTTTCCCCATATCCCATAATATCCCCCTTCTCAAAATGAGAAGTGTTACAATATATAGAAGAATATGGGAAGAGATAAGAGATTAGAAATTCGAAATTCCCCTTCACCCACAAATGACATTCATTAATCCACTTTGAAAAATAGTATGTGAGACCTGTAAAACTCATTTCCCAATGTCCTTTGGCTTGTTGGAGAAGAAAATTGACCATTCTACATTAAATTATGGTTGTGGGAAAAGCGGCAATGTGATTTTAATATTTGAATCTTTTTCCCTTATTTCCTACTTACTCTCACCTAACTCGATAATTTTTAATTAAATGGTGTAGTGCTTGATGAAACGTTTCCATAAAGTCAAAGAACTCAAAACATGGAGCACTGGTAAAAAGGAATGGCCATTCGGGTTTATAAAGTGTCATTATTATGCCGCTTCCTTTGTTGTGGGGTTTTAGGTGCAATAGTTTCCTATCTTTTTCTACGGAGTTTTGGAGAGCGCATTACTTCATAGTAATTTCAGGTTGCATTTCTACATTACTCCTTACATTTTCCCTTTTCCGTGGGTTGTTGCATATGTTTTACTTCATGTTTTCAGTGTGCTTTTTCAGATTTTGAGGGTCGTATTTCTAGATTACTTCAGTTTTTCCCTCTTCTTTCTTTTTCTTTTCTTTTCGTGGTTTTGGAGTGTTGAGTTGTGGATCTCAATTACTTCGGATTAGCATGCAATATGAAACTTTCTCGGAAAACACGAATCGACATCGGTTATGAAGGGACCGTCGTGGTCACCTATGACCGGCATTGGTCGGGGAAAGGAGGAACTAGCATCAATTAGGGCTAACTGGCATCGGTTACCTGTGCAGGAGTGTTTTATTTAATTCTCGGTAATTAGATCTATTTTTAGTATTAAATTAGATCTATTGATTGTAATTGCATGGCTAAGTTCCCTAAGTTTTTATACGCCTATATAAGCATTAAATCTAGGGTTTAGAAGTAAGAATTAAGAAGAACTTACAAAATTTAATGATTATTGTGAGAATAATTGTGAGAGAGAGAACTGTTGGAGAAGAAGAAAAACTTGAGTGAAAGAAATTAATGTACATCTGAGAGGTGTGAAAGATTGTAAATCTTGATTGTATATCTTGTGAAAGCTTTGGATAATATATTGGATTGTTTCTTGGTGGATGTAGCCCACACTGGGTGAACCACGTTAAATTTGGTGTTGATTTATATCTCTTGTTTTGTATAATTCTTCTGGTAGAATATCCGCTTTCATTGCATGTATGTTTAGATTTGATATATTATCTATACAACCTTGTGCTAACCCCAAAAACTAGTATTAGATCTTTGTTTGAGGGTTTTGTGTGTTGACATATTTACTCACAGAGGGTTTTCTGATTGAGTGAGAGCTACACAATAATGGTAGAAGAAATCAAATATAAGGTAGAGAAGTTTGACGGCCGAAATTATCAATTATGGAAGATGCATATTGAGGATTATCTGTATCAAAGAGATTTGTATTTATCATTGGATGCGAAAGTCTAGACCTACGAAGATGATTGATGAAGCATGGAAGATTCTTAGTAGAAAGGCTTTGGGATCTATAATATTGAGCCTAGCAGATATCAATGGCTTCCAATAGTATTGAAGTGACTTCTACGGTAGGGTTAATGAAAAATATTGTTAATTTATATGAAAAACCTAGTGCTTAAAATAAAGTTTATTTGATGAAGAAACTATTTAGTTCTAAGATGCATGAAGGTGGATCGTATCTAGTCATTTGAATGATTTTTGATCTATTATAAATCAGTTTATATTTCATTTGATGATGAAGTGAAAGCACTTTTATTCTTTTTTTTTCCGATAGTTAGGATAACTTGGTAATGGTTGGTTGTTAGTAATACAACATTTTCTAATAATATTTTGAAGTTTGATGATGTGGTTAGTATAATCTTGAATGAATAAATTCATAGGAAAAGTACAGAGGAATCATCATCTAGGAATGCTTTGAATGTAGAAAGCAAGGGCAAAGGGAAGAAGGAGAGATCCAAGAGTAAGAGTAATGGGAAATCAAAGTCAAGGGATAGTAGATCTAAATCTAGAGGTAAGGGAATTACCTATTGGAAATGTGGAAAGAAAGGACATGCAAATAAATATTGTTGGTCAAAGGATAAAGACAACCAAATAATTAGACAAAGGTAAAGAAAAAAATCTTGTTGACAGCAGAGGTAATGCAAGATGATCTTATTCTGTCTTTAGATAATAGAATTGAATAATGGGTTTTAGATTCAGGAGCTTCTTTCCATGCAACCCCTAATAAGGGTTATTTCAGAAATTATGTCTAGGGAACTTTTGGACATGTTTATTTGGGTGATGATGAATCTTGTAGTATTAGTGGTAAAGGGGAAGTTCATCCAAAATTGTAGAATGGAAATACTTGGGTATTAAAAGATGTGAGGTATGTTCCAAGCCTCAAGAGGAATCTTATTTCTACGGGGTAACTAGGTGAATATGGTTGCATGGTTACTTTTACGGGAGACTCTTGGAAAGTCAAAAAGGTGATTTTGTTGTGGAAAGAGGTAAGAAGATAAGAACGTTATATTTATCTACCTATGTTACTGATTCCTTTTCTATATTATCTAATTCAGATTCAGATGTATGCATGTGGCATAATCGGTTGGACCATATGAGTCAAAAAGGAATGCAGATCTTAAAGGCTAAGGGTGAGTTATCTAATTTGAAATATTTAGATCTTGATTTATGTGAGCATTGTATTTTTGGAAAGAAAAATAGAGTGAGATTTCATGGGGATCTCATGGTATCGAGCTAGTTTTGGTAAAGCATGCACTCATCATTTATCAATTTCTTATTACTTTTGGTTTCTTCTTATTTGCACGTGTAAGTTTTTTTTATTATTTTGGGCTGTATTGCTCACCTCGTATTGAGGTTTCATGATTACAATTTTGAGGTATTTGGTCAGCTTTGCTTCATCATGGTTGTTGGGTTCGTGGTTTGTGCACTCGGGTTATTTGGGTGTTCTAGATTTTTTGAGTGTTTTTTTTTGGTCTATTATAGTCCGAGGCTGCATTTCAGAGGTTACAAATTTGTGTTTTTGCATAACTTTGGGTCGACAACCCATTATACTCCTACTTGGACGTGTTTTCACTGGATTGTCATACTTTTACGTTATGCCTTGATCCTTGCTTGAATGGGCTTGAATGGGCTTGTGGCCTCTACTGATGGAACCGTGGATTGGCTCTTTCCCACGCATTCCTTTTTTTCATGCTTCCTTACATTGGCTTTCATCCGTCTTTTGTAACTTGTTTTACTCTCAACATTGTTATTTTTGGTCTTTGACTCAACATTTTTCCTTACTTGGCTCATAGTTCTTGCATTGGCATATGAATCTCCTTTGAATTTGCATTTTTCAAATGGTTTTTATTGTGTTCTACCTACCATGCTTTTTCCAACTCCTTCTCTGTAGTGATCGACTTTGTCTTTGACTCATGAGCTCCGTTATTCATGGTTTGAATATTTATGTAACTTGCTTGAGCAGAACACTTTTTGTTGTGTATTATTGCCATTCATGGAGGTGCTCAGCACACTACCCTCTCATTCAAGCCATTACCTGCGGTGGAATCTACAGACTACCTTGCACAAATTTGCTCATCTGTATTTCCTTTACCACGTGGATTAAATCTCGATGGTTTCAGTTTGTTGTACTCACCTCATGGTTTTTTCGCCACCTCAAACCCTATCACAAGCTCCTGCATGCGACTGGTACACCTCTGACACCTAGCACATTGACACGTGGACTCTACAACACCTTAGCACAGGCTCGAGGCTCAACGAACTGACCCCCGGCTTGACAAAGTGGATTTCACTTGGCACTCAATCGTTCATTCAATGTGGGATCTTTAGAATTGATTATTGGTAAAATCAATCTCTCCTTTTAAATATTTTAAGGTTAAAATATTTTATTTAATTGGCATTGTAAATTTTTTGGGGTCTTTTGCTTGTTTTATTCAACCTTCCTTTGAGTGTCGAAGATAGAGGGTGAGGTCCGGGGTTGGCAAGAGGCTAATCCCCCCTTGTAATTAAAACAAACCCTATCAAAAATTTATTCCATTTCCAATGAGCATACATACGACACCCTTTGCATGCATTTAGGGCCCTTTTTAAACTATTTGCAGGCTTATTAGCATTTTTCCATCAGTTGTGGGAATTGTTTTTCCTATAACTTTTGACTCGTTGCTCGGTTTTGAGCACTTCTTTAGTCAAAGTTACATGTTTTTTCACACTCTAGTTGATGGGATTATTAGTTTTATAAACACACTATTTTATAAAGTTCCACATTCTAGGGGGTGTTTTTATATTGCATAATTTAGCTCACTTCAAGCCTTGTTCTATCCTTTTATTTCTTATGGACTTATGAGCACATCCACCACAGTCTTATAGCAAAGGGATTCTTTCGTGTGATGTGAGATGTTGTTTCTCACAAAGCCCTCTCTTCCCCTTCTTGTGCTTGCTTGTGGTGTCGATCTGTTTCACCCAACAAACCTTGATTTTTGTCTCCACTATTACGCGTTATTATGTTGATTGCAAGGTGTGTGACAAATCTGGTTCTCGTCACATGGTCACATCTCGATTGTAATAAACGCACTAAACTATAAAGTTTAAAACTCGGGGGTGATATTGTTCTGGGGTGGTTATTTCTTTTCTCTCTCCTTTCTTCTACATCCTTTGGTTCTATCTCTTCATTATGGATATCTCTAAAGTACCATTTCTCACACCTTTTAACTTATTTGAATGGAAATCTAAAATTATATTGGTTTTGCAAAGTAAAGGGTTATATCATGTCACCATAGGGTTAGAGACTGAACCTAATAATGAACCCAAAAAATCTAAGTGGTTCAACCATTGTGATGAAGCCTTAGGTCTTCTCTGTATCTCCATCTCTCTCGACTTGCTCTTCCACATCAAAATTTCCTCGACAGCTGATAAAGCATGGAAAATGATCGATAATATGTTTGGGAAGAAAGATGATGTGAGAGTGCATGAGTTAGAGAATGAACTACTAGGGTTAAATCCTAGTGACTTTAAAAACCTATAGGCCTTCTTCTCAAAGTTTTTTCACACTAGACTGCTTCTAAAGGAATGTAAAGTGGAAAAGAAAAACTCTCAATTGATCTTGTCGATTCTTTCTAAATTAGGTCCTGAATATTATTTCTTCATTTCAACTTTCCACGCCACAAAAGCCACCTTGGGTAGTACTTGGAATATGCCCTCCTTTGACATTTTTTCATCCCAACTCATTCGAGAATAGGACAAACTCATTCAAATGGGGACTCTAAAATCCAAGTCACATGCCCTTGTGGCGAATAAGGGAAATAAAAATGAAAAGAAGAAAGAAACAAAGGACTAACCAACCCCCAGCTAAGCCCAACACTAACACTTCAAATTTTGAGCCTAAAGTGAAGAAGGAAAAGTTTAAATGCTCCTATTGTAAGAAATTTGGCCACGATGAGCATCATTGTTTTTAGAAACAAATTGATCACTTAACTCATTTTCTTGAGAAAAATAAAATAAGTGTTCCTGAATCCATTAAAAAAATGCTCAGAAGGGAGAGTCTTCTAAAGCAATGAAGTCTAAAAATGAAAAGAAGAAAGGTATGGCCCTCGTAGCTAGATCAGCTCTATCATCAACTTGGATTATTGATTATAGTGCCTCACACCACATGGCTTCATCGGAGATTGAATTCTCTAGCATTGAACCATATGGCATGTCCCAAATCACGTTGGGTGATGACACTCATGTGTCGGTTTTCGGTAGTGGATTGGTAGAGATAGGTGGAACATTTAACCAAGTGGTGAGTGTTCCCAATCTCTCTACCAATCTCCTATCAGTTTACCAAATCACCCACTTTGGTGAAGGAATGCGAGTGGAATTTGGTCCTAACTCGGTGATCATTCGTGAGATTAACTCTAACTACATTGTTGGCTTTGAGGGAAAGGCAGATAACTATTCACGGTGTATACCTTTTCCCACTTATCTTTTAATTTGATGCCCAATTCCTTTCTCAGTCATGCAAATGAGGTTAGCAAGGTATGGTATGAGTGTTTTGGGCATCTAAATTATCGTTACCTTGAACAATTAAGCCAAAATGAAATGGTCAACGAGTTACCCCGAGTTAATTTTTCTAAAGGTATTTGTGAGGGTTGCACCCTTGGAAAGCACCCTGAAAAAACTTTGATAAGGGAAAATCTTGGAGAGCTACTCGTCCCTTGGATCTTGTTCATAGTGATGTTTCTGGCCCCTTTCCATCTCCTTCTTTCACTAGAGATCTATATATACTAACCTTCATTGATGACTTTTCATGTTATACTTGGGTATATTTTCTAAAGCTTAAGTCGAAGTCTTTGAGCATTTGCAAAACTTTAAGGCTCTTTGAGAAACAAGTGGAAGCAGTCTATCGGGGTTCTTTGAACCGAAAATGGAGGTGAGTATGTGAGCAATAAGTTTGTGGATTTATACACTTCTGAGGGGATTGCTTTGCAGCGTACAGTTGCTTACAGCCCTTCCCAAAATGGAGTTGCAGAAAGAAAGAACCGAACTTTAAAGGGGATGGCCACTTGTATGGTTCACTCGAAGTCCCTTCCTCCGTAGTATTGGGCTAAAGCATTGAATTATACTTGTTACATTTAGAATCATGTTCCACACAAGGTAGTAAGAGGGATGACACCCTTTAAAGCCTAGTTTGGACACAAGCTTGATGTTGAGCATTTTTGAGTCTTTGGATCCAAGGCTATAACTCAGATTCCCAAGAAGAAATACAAGGCATTGGATCCACAATTCAAACCTTGTATCTTTGTCAGGTATCCTACTGGTGTGAAGGGATTTCAATTTTTGAACCCTACTACCTATGAGCTCTATATTGAGAGGAGTGTGAAGTTTGATGAGTCATCCTTGAATTTGACTTCCACCGAGGTTCTTTTTCCCACTAATTCAGATTCTGACTTGTCAGATTATGATGTTGTTGAGTGAGTTCCTCCTCTCCTTGCTCCTCCTAATCCTCAAACTTCTAAGTCTTCTGATTCTAACAGTAGTGATGATGAGGACTATGTCCCTTCTCACTCGAGTGAAGAATCTTCCAACTCTGAGCTTGAACCTTCGGGACCTCTTTGGGCTAGGAAAACTTTACAGAGTGTTGGAGATTTAGTTGGAGATCCTTCAGATGAGAGACGTACACACTCAAGTTTCATTGGACCCCACTCCTTCTTCACCTCTACTTCTGATCCACCATCTTTCTAGGAAGCTTCTGGGATTCTGAATGGGATTCTATTATGGATGAGGAGTATTCCTCACTCATAAAGAATGACACTTGGGATCTTACCCATCTTCTGAAAGGAATAAAATTCATTTGGTGTAGGTGGATATATCGAACAAAGTATGGAGCCAATGGAGAAGTTGAGAAGTATAAAGCACAAATTGTAGCTAAGGGTATCTCCTAGGTAGCTGGGGTTGATTACTCAGAAACCTTTGCTCCGATTTTGAAGGTGACTTCCATTTGACTGAACCTTGCCATCGTTGCCGCTAACAGATGGGAAGTCTACCAGTGGATGCTAAGAGTGCCTTCCTTCATGGTGACCTAGAGGAAGAGATATATATGGAACACCCTCTAGGTTATCTCCATGATCCATCCCTCATTTGTAAGTTAAATAAGTCTCTCTATGGCCTTAAACAAGCCCCTTGTGCTTGGTATGCCAAGATGGACTCCTTTTTACTTGCATCAGGGTTCTTTCTGTGTCACTCTGACCCAAATGTGTATATTCTGAAACAAGATGACTCCATTATTATTCTTTTTCTCTATGTTGATGACTTGTTCATCACGTGTATCTCTTCCTCTATCATTGATTCTATGAAGATCTCCTTGGCCAACAAGTTCTCCATATCTGACTTATGATTACTTCATTACTTTCTTGGGATCCATATTTCACAATCTGACTTGGGAATTATGATCTCGCAAACTAAGTACTCTATTTATTTGTTTTCTCGGTTTCACATGTCTAATTGCAAGTCCTCACCTTCTCCTTTTCTTTCTAGGGTCAAGTTGGTTTATGATTGTTCTTCCGCCTTGGTTGATGAGTACCTTTTATTGGCGGTTGGCGGGGAGATTGATCTACCTTACTCACACTCAGCTAGATCTTCCGTATGTTATCGGGATCATGTCCATATTTATGCAGGAGCCTCATGAGATGCATTTAAAAGTAGTAAATTAGATCCTTCACTATTTTTTTGCACTCACACCGATGGTATTCATTACTTAGGAGGGACTAAGATTGACTTGGTTGGATTTATAGACTCAGATTGGGCCAGTGATCTAGATCATCAAAAGTATACCTCAGGCTACAGTTTCACTCTTAGTGCAGGTCTTGTTAGTTGGTCCAAAGAAGTAGTACACCATTGCCATATCATCGACAAAAGCATAATGCATAGGAGTAGTTAACGTTGCCACCGAAGTTGTTTGGTTACAGGGTATCTTGACAGAGTTTGGCATCCACTTTCGGTGGCCTACCATTATCTACTATGACAACATGAGCACTATCTCAATTTATATAAATCCAGTTCAGCATTATTGGATGAAGCACATTGAGATTCACATGCACTTCATATGGGATCTGATCCATGAAAACATCATCGACATACAGTATGTTTAGATAGGTGATCGTGTGTGTGAAAGATATATTCACCAAGCCCTTCATTGAGGTGAAGTTTCTTCACTTGTGCTCTCTTCTTGGGGTGAGGTCTGTTATAGCCACCCATCTTCTTTGAGCCATATAGTCATCCTTCTTCTCCTCTTCTTCTTTCTAGAAATATGTTGTTTATATATGGGCACCTTACTGTGCCTTTATTTGTCGGGCCCCATTGACACATCTTTCCGAGTTTTCTAAGGAGTCTTCTTTTCTATTTTGGATTACCATGACCTATTCCTCAGCTTTGATGAAGGGGGGGTGTTGGTGTGTTTGGCATGCCTAGTCATCATCCACATCACCTGGTGAGTCATCTCACCTTGCGAGATTCATATGTCTTAGGAAGTCAAATGACAAGTGTTAGATTCTGTCATAGAATCTGTCATTGTCATTTGTATTAGTGCGTCATAGGAGTTACATTCCTTATTTAGAATTTTAACTACTCCTTTAGTGGTGTCATATGCGTCAGTCACATCATATGCATCAGTGGCATAATTGATATTCTTTCCTTGTTTAGGCATGGGGGTTACACAGCACCCTTATTTGTACTTCCTTTTTCAATCTATGAGAATGATCAAACTTGTTTTCTTACTTGCATTTTCTTTCCATTGATTCGAATATTGCTTATTGCATTAGAGTTTGACATTACCATCGGAGTGCAACTTCGTTGTGGTGCATTGTTTTCGACATCAATTCTCGCGCATCCCTCTTTCAATATTTATATTTATCTATGTGTTTATGATTCCTTTTCTATATTATATAATTCATATTGAGATGCATGCATGTGGCATAATCGGTTGGGCCATATGATTCAAAAGGAATGCATATCCTAAAGGCTAAGGGTGAGTTATTCGATTTGAAATATTTAGATCTTGATTTATGTGAGAATTTTATTTTTAGAAAGAAAAACAAAGTGAGATTTCTCAAATTCGGGGTAACTAAGAAGGAGTAGAAGTTGGAGCTTGTACACTCATATGTGTGGGGACCAACTCAGGAAGCTTCTCATGGAGTATCCCAGTATTATGTTACTTTCATTGATGATGCTACAAGAAAGATATGGGTTTATTGTATTAAACATAAATCTGATGTTTGTTAAACTTTTAAAAGATGGGAATCGCTTGTTGAGAATTAATCAACTTCAAAGTTAAAGTTCCTTAGATCTAAAAATGGTGGTTAATATTGTAGCAAGGATTTCAATGATTATTGTTTAGTGAATGGGATATGTAGAGAAATAATGGTTATAAGAACACCACAGGAGAATGGTGTTGTAGAAAGAATGAATAGGACAATCATGGAATGTGTTAGAAGTATGAGAATACATTTTGGATTGCCTTTGTAGTTTTGGATAAAATTAGTTGATAAAATGGTTTATTTGATTAACCGTGGGCCTTCAAGTTCACTAGATGGAGGAATACTAGAGGAAGCTTTGATCAAAAAGGAGGTAGATTTATCTTTTCTTATATTTTTTGGTTCAGAAGATTTTGTGCATATTGATAAGGAAAATAGGAAAAAGTTGGATATAAAATCCAAGAGATACACTTTCATTGGTTATGGATCTAGTGATTTTGGATTCCGTTTTTGGATTTAGAGAATTCTAAAATTATTAGGAGTCATGACATTGAATGGAATGAAAAGAGAATGTACAGGGATCAAATTTTGGTACCTAAGGATAGACTAGTTGAGAAGTTTGTGAATGAAAATGAACTCTCAAATTTAAAAGTAATACCAATAGGGTTACATAATAACCGGTATCGGTTGACCTTTCACTGACATCAATCAGCAATTGGAATCGGTATCGATTACGTAAGAGCGTAACTAGCATCGATTAGTAGAATCGACGCGTCGGTCAGCGACATCATGCATTTGCATATAAATGTCAGGAGGTCCAGAATGAGCCTTCGATACCCCAAACTCCTGTGATAACATATCAAAGGGTAAGTAAACCTCTAGAAATATTTACACCTTATCTATTTTATTTATTATTGACCGATAATGGTGAACCAAAAAAATTTGAAGAAGTAATGCAGGATGAGACCCACGTCTAGTGGGAGCATGGCATGGATGAGAAGAAAGACTCCTTTGAACAAGACCAGACTTGGGATTTGGTTAAGTTACCAATAGGTAAGAGGAAATTATAGAACAAGTGGGTTTATAGGATCAAGGTAGAAGAGGGTGGACAGAAAAGGTACAAGGCAAGGCTTGTAGTAAAGAGATTTTCACAGAAATCAGGTATTGACTTTGGTGAAATATTTTCTTTTGTTATAAATATGACTTCTATTTGTACTATATTAAGTTTAGTCATAGTAGAGGATTTTCATTTAGATAAACTAGATGTGAAGATGACTTTCCTTCATGGTGATTTAGATGAACATATTTATATGCGGTGATCACTTGGGTATGAAGTCAAGGGTAAGGAGAAATTAGTGTGTATGTTAAAAAAGAACCTATATGGGATCAAGAAAGATCCAAGGAAATGGTACATGAGGTTTGATAGTTTTATGCATGAGCATGGTAACTTGAGATGTGAATATGACCATTGTGTTTATTTCAAGAAGCTTGAAAATGGGAGCTATATTATTTTTTTACTATATGTGGATGATATGCTTATTGCAGGATCTAATATGTAGAACATTGGTGAGATTAAGGGAAAGCTAGCTCACACATTTTCTATGAAGGATTTAGGAGTTGTAAAAAGAATCATTTGCATGAAAATACACAGAGATAGGAAGAAAAAGAAATTGTATTTGTCTCAGGAGGATTATATCTACATGGTGTTAGAAAGGTTCAAGATGCAGAATGTAAAACTTGTTAGTACACCTATGGTTGGACACTTCAAATTGAGAAAAGATCAGTGTCCTTCATCACATGAGGAGGTCAAATACATGACATGAGTTCCATATGCTTCAGCAAGTTGGGAGTCTCATGTATGTTATGGTTTGTACCAAACCAGACATTGCACAGGAAGTGGGAGTTGTGAGTAGATATATGGCCAATCCAGGTAAAGAGAATTGGAAAGCAATCTAATGGATACTCAAGTATTTGAAAGGGACATCTAGCATGCAGTTATGCTATGGAGGTTCAGATATTTCATTATGTGGCTATGTTGATTTGGATATGGTTGGAGATCTAGATGGTAGGAGGAGCACTACTGGATATATTTTCATAGTAGGTGGGATGGTAGTTAGCTGGATTTCAAGATTGCAGAAGGTTGTGGCTTTGTCTACTACAGAGGTAGAGTATGTTGTAGCTACAAAGGCTAGCAAGGAGATGATATGGATGAGTAGGTTCATGAAAGAGTTGGGAAAGGAGCAAGATGATTGCAAATTATTCAATGATAGTTAGAGTGTAATTCATTTGGAAAATAACTTAGTGTTTCATTCAAGAATGAAACACATTCAGTTGAGGTATCACTTCATATGGCAGGTATTGGAGGATGGGAAGTTGAATCTAAAAATATTCATACGAGTGAGAACCCTATAGATATGCTAACGAAGTTGTTAGAAAAGGATAATTGAGCTACACTCCACTTCTATTGGTCTTCAAGTTTGAGACTTGAAGAGAAAGAAATAAAGCTAAGGAAGGATCCAAGAATGACATTGTACAGGTATGGTATAGTAATTAATCTCCAAGTGGGAGATTGTTGAGATGTGGAGCTCAATTACTTCAGATTAGCATGCAATATGAAACTTTTTGGAAAACACAGTAACTAACATCGGTTATGGAGGGACCAGCATCAGTCACCTATGATTAGAGTTGGTCGGGCAAGGAGGAACCGGCATCGATTAGGGATAACCAGCATCGATTACCTATGCGAGGGTCATTTATTTAACTCTTAGGAATTAGATCTATTTTTAGTATTAAAGAATATTTATTTATTTTAATTACATGGATAAGTGCCCTAAGTTTGTATATGCCTATATAAGCATGAAATCTAAGGTTTAGAAGTAAGAATTAATAAGAACTTGTAAAATTTGATGATTATTGTGAGAATAATTATGAGAGAGATAATTCTTGGAGAAGAAGCAAAATCTTGAGTGAATTAAAGTATTATACATCGAGAGGTGTGGAATATTGTAAATCTTCATTGTATATCTTTTGAAAGCTTTGTCTAATATATTTTCTTATTTCTTGGTGGACGTATCCCACTTTGGGTGAACCACGTTAAATCTGATGTTAATTTATATATATATATATATATATATATATATATATTGTATAATTCTTCTAGTAGAATATCTACTTTCATTGCATGTATGTTTAGATCTGATATATTATCTCTATAACCTTGTGTTAACCCCAACATGGAGTTTCTCTACTCATAGATTCGAGCCCATATTACTTCAAAGTAATGATCCATCATTACCACGCATCACTCTTCCTTCTTTCCTTTATTGCTTGTTTGGTGGGTTTTGAAAGCACTTGACTTGACTCAAGTTTTGGAGGGCGCTTAACTTCACAGCTTTTTGAATCACATCCCCGAGTTACTCTACCTCACCTTATAACTATGATTTACATCGCCCCTTCATCTTTTCCACTTCCCTTTGCTTTGTGAACACTTTGGCCCCATGGAGAACTCACATCCTCACGGCACCTATTCCCTCTAGGATTTACAAGCCCACAACTCTTGACTCATCCACATTGAACCGAGCTTCATCCTACTCCCCGACACCCTTTCATTGTTCATTATGGAAAATATGGGTCTGGCAGGGGAACTTGAGCTCCGTGGGAACATGTTCCATGTCATCCTCCAAAACTTGAGTTTCATAAACTCTGTCCCAACCCACACAACACTAGGCCCCACCTTCCTTTGATCTATAGAAAATAATTCGATGCGAAGAATACTTTGTTCCTAGGAACTTTGTGTCATCCTACCCCTTTGTTCCGAAATCCCACTCTAGCCCACATTGAGCTATATTTGATCCCTTTTATTGCAAGCATTTGGTAAACCAGGGAACTTAATCCCTAAAGGAACTCATAGCGGTGGTTCTCCAAAATCCAAAAATTCCATAATACACCGTATTTTAGCCCTTTTTCCATTTTTATCAATTTTCACAAACTCCTTTTAGATTTTTCTTAAATTTTGAAGCTAAGAAAAGAATAAAGGAGTGCCCCAAAGCCAAATTTCCCAATTTTACTCATTTTTTCTAAAATTTAGCCCTAAGTATTGAAAATTTTGAAGCCTATAAAAGTGAGATTACATCCAAATTGCTCCAAGTGCCCAAAAACATGAAATTTACCCATTTCTTCAGATTCTCCATTACAATTCCATCAACTTTTCCAAGTTCAAATTTTCCATCCTATCCATTTTTGCCAAGGGTAAAAATGGATAAAAATTTATTGACTCACAGGACATCTTCCTACTATATGGGTTTATCAATGGCCTCGAAGCATCCATTGGGCATGGAGTTAGCCTAATAACCTAAAATCTAATATGAACTTGAAACTCAACCCCTAGACCACTTAAAGCACTCTCCGAACCTAGAGCTCATCTGTTTTCTTCTCATATTTTCCATCTCATTCTAAAAATCTTCGAATAAAGTTTTATAAGAGTGGGAAATTGTTTTGAATCTAAAAATTCACTTTGTTTCCTCCGCAAGTGATCCAATGAGACAAAGATATGAACATTTAAAGTTTTCCCAAATATTTCTTCTACCAATTATGAAGAATTGAAGTGAATCTTGACAAATGAAGCATGGTAGAGTTTTGATTTTCATGTTGTTTGATGATGAATTCACTTAGAAACTGCCTAAATGCCTTGTTTTCCTAAATAGTACCTCCAATGAACTATGCAAGAGAAATAAAACACCACAAAAACTATGTATAAAAGGGAATATCATACATGTTCCAAGTGAAACATGCAGAGTGTGCATAAGAACTTCTTCTGCTAAAAGAAAACCTACCTACTCTACTCAACCAGAGGATTAAGGAGATAAACAAAACCTGCAACAAGTTGTGAGAAATAGCATCCTTTCCTCACAAAATGTGGCCATGTCATCTATTTGGAAACAAAAGCACATGGTGGAAATGCAAACATGCCTTGCACTCCCAAATTATTTAAATTATCGAAAAAAACAAGATGAATACCTCCTCAAATTGCTCTACATTTGGTTTGAGGCATTGTTGGAGGTGACCTTTGGTACTTTGAAGTTCTTTCTCATGCTCTAAAGAAAGCATAACTGGTTGAAACTCCTTGGATGGCTCTAGAAAATCCATATACTTGATTAGGCATGAACTAATCCTTAAATTTTTCCCAGTTCTATTAATCCCAATCCCAAAATTAGGATTTTCCTATAGACTTTCTTCCTAAAGGTGGTTGCTTGCAAGTTGATTTGTGCCTTTATTTTCCTCTACAAGTAGCTCTGCCTCCTCCAAAATTGTCTTTTCCATGATGATTGATTTAAGAATGGTGTCATCATCTTTGTTTTCCTCCTCATCAAGCATGAAGTTTGAGAGATCAAAATCATCCACAAAATCAGGTTTCTTTAAGGATGAAGTGAAAGAATGTTCTAAAGTCTCACCATTGAAAGAAAGCGAGGAGCTTTCCATGACCTGCTCTTCACTCAAAACCTCTAAATAAGATTTCTCCATCTCCATGGCATGAAGCTCCTCGTGAATGGTTGCAGCATTTGAAGACGTTCTTGGTGGATCAATGCAACCTTCCAAAAGTGTATAAAGTTCTAAACATGTAGAGCAATGAGGATCACTGCATTCCATTGAAACATCTTGCACACTTGGGATCCTCTCTTCCTTTGATGACTCTTGTGGAGATAAAATATTAGCCTCTATGAATAATGGACACTACATTTAGAACATAAATAATGGACATCGTCTTCTTCTTACACTTTGGTTTTTCAAGCAAAATCATCCCCCACCTTGTGTTCTTTAGTCCCAACCTCTATTGAATGCCCGACCAAAGACGGCATCGATTGGACTCGAACTTTGTAGCCTATTACTTCAAGATTCTCTCAAGTTATTCTATGTTGGGATCTTTAACTTGTTGTCCTCTTTCTTGTATTTTCTTCCCAAAATGGATTTAGGAATGCGAGAGGAGGGGTGGGTCGGGATTCAATTGGTTTTTGTAATTTTTCGTGGAAGGGGATGTTTAATTTATTCTTTTTGTGGATGAGAAGGATTTTTAGAATGGAAAAGGGTAGAGAATTGAAGGTGGAATGGAAGGGAAGAATATTCAGATGGGGAATTCTCAATGGGGGTAGTAGGCAAGAAGCTAGGGATGTGAAACTCAGGATAAGATGGTGTAGGTTGGGGAAGAGAAATGGGAATTTTATCTTTGTGGTAGTGTAGGATTTTCACATTGAAAAGGTTTTCTAGTACTAGATTCATGAGCCTCCAATAACTCAACCCACTTTGTAATTTGGGAAGCATCTCAACCATGAAATCCAGCTTCTACCGAGGGTTGAAACATTTTGGCATAGGGCCAACCCATGGACAAGGGACCCTGAAACCAATTTTACATGCCTTTATATGGCATGTGGCTCTAGTTTGGACCATGTTTTCCTCCATCATTTAAATATTCCTCTATAATTCATCATCTACCATAAAATCTCTACCATCACCTGCATAACCTTGTTCTTGATAAACATTTTGGTTAGATGAATAACCATATGGGTCAGGGTTATATACATATTCTTCATAATGGGGTTCATAAAACTGATTCGTATGAGGATTTTGAAACTATGGGAATGTAGGGATTGGTCTTACTACTATAAATGAGAATTCCAAGAAGGAAATGAAGTCATTATTGCACTAATTCATGGATGAATAAAATGGAAAGAATGAAAGAAAATGAATGTAAATGAATGGAAGGAAAGAGAAAGGAAGGTTTGCAACTCAGAAAATGGGTTACTTGAGTCAGTGGAGTTTCCATATGTGCTTGAACATACACCAAAGGTTGATATTTCACCAAGAGAACAACAATTTGATGAAATGAAGATGTAAATCTCCTCAATATTGTCCCACTAGGAGTGTCAAACCAGTTATGTCAAAAAAGTAGCACCTTGAGATTTGGCCATGTAGATCTCTACTTTTTGCTAACATGGGACCATCTCTCAAGTTGTGAAACTTGCTACTTGATATGGAACTTCGGAGAAGGTCAGCTTCCTCTACCTAAATATAATACTAAACTATTCCTATGAAAGCAAATGCAGCTAACTGATCCTAATCTAACCATGCCAAGGGACCAGGGAGAGAAAGAGAGGGTTAGAAAGATGCATGTAAGGTAAATCCTACTGAGTAAAGGTGGTGATAACAGCAAAAAAGGGGTGTGAAATATCTTTTTGAGGGAGAAATAAGAAGGAAAATGGATTTGAGAGAGGTTAGAACAGCTATGACATAATCCCAAGGTAGCATTCACCATCTAATCTCCATGAAACACAACAAAAATAACCTAAAATTTGAAAAATACATCCACATAATAGAATAACAATAATGGAGAGGCAAGGGAATGCAAGAAAAAATGAGCAAGGGTTGAGAGAACACCACAATACCCAAATTTTATTGCTTCATAAAGTTACATAGTCCATTTCATCTAAAAAAAGAGGCACAATACATTTTCTATACCCATGTGAAGGTTTGCATCTCACGGACATTGAGAAACCATTTTAACAAGGTTTATCCATATCCCGAGAATATCCCCCTTCTCAAAATGAGAAGTCTTATAATATATAGAAGAAGATGGAGAAGAAAGAAGAGATGAGAAATTTGAAATTCCCCCTTCACCCAACAACAACATTCATTAATCAACTAAAAAAGATTATGGGAGACCTAAAAACTCATTTCCCAATGTCCGTTGGCTTACTAGAGAAGAAAAATGGCCATTGTGCATTAAATTTTGGTTGTTGGGCAAATTGGAAGTGTGCTTTAATCTTGGACGTTTTATTCCATTTTTTCCCACTTAATTTTCTCTAACTCAATACTTTTAATTCCATGATGTAGGGCTTGACGATACATTTCGAGAAAGTCTAAGAACTCAAAAATGGAGCACTGGTCAAAATTTATGGCCATTAGGGTTTACAAAGTTTTATTATTGCATGTTTCCTTTGTTCTGGGGTTTTGAGGTGCAACTACTACCTTTCTTGTTCTGTGGGTTTTAGAGAATGCATTACTTCACAATAATGTTGGGTCACATTTTAACATTACCCCTTAACTTTTCCCTTTGTCATGGGTTTTTGTATATGCTTTACTTCAGGTTTTCAAGTGTAATTTTCTTTGCGGTTGTTGAGTGTCATATTTAGGATTACTTTGGGTTTCACCCTCTTATTTATTTTTCTTTACTTTGAGGTGTTTTGGAGTTTCTCTACTCATGGATTTCAGCCCCCATTACTTCAAAGTAAAGACCCATCACAATAGTGCATCACTCTTCCTTCTTTCCTTTTTGCTTGTTTTACGAGGTTTTGGAGAGTGCTTGACTTGACTCGGGTTTTAGATGGCACTTAACTTCACAATTTTTTTGAATCAGATCCCCAAGATACTCTCTCTCAACTTATAACTCTCGTACTCCATTTACACTATCATACCTTCATCCTTTCCACTTCCCTTTGTTTTGTAGACACTTCAGCCCCACGGTGAACTCACGTCCCCATAGCACTTGTTCCCTCTGGGCCTTGTGAGCTCACAACTCCAAACTCATCCCCACTTTGAATTGTGGTTTCATCCTTCTCCCTAGATCCCTTTCATTTTCATTGTGGAAAATGTGAGTATGTGGGGAACTTGAGCCCTACGAGAACGTGCTACACGTTGACCTTTAAAACCCAAGTTCCCGAACTCTATCCTAATCCATAGAACACTAAGCCCCACATTCCTTTGATTTGTAGAAAATAAGCTGATGTGGGGAATAGTGTGTTCCCAGAAAAATTTGTGTCATCCAAATCCTCTATGCCGAAGTCAAACTCGGCCCATATTGAAGCTGTTTCTAAGCCCTTTGTATTGTAGGCATTTTGGTAAACCTGGGAACTGAGCCCCAAAGGAGCTCGTGCAGGTGGGTCTCAATAGATGAAAAGGATGCGATACATTGTATTTTAGACCCTTTATCATTTTCTCGATTTTCACAAACTCCTTTTATATTTTTCTTGAATTGTGAAGCTAGGAAAAGAATAGAGTGTCCCCAAAGCCAAATTTCCCAATTTTACTCATTTTTTCTCGAATTAGGCTAAGTATTGAAACTTTTAAAGCCTAGAGAAGGGAGGTTAGATCAAAATGGCTCCAAGTGCCCAAAAATAATGAAATTTACCTATTTCTTTATATTCTACATTAAAATTCTATCAACTTGTCCAAGTTAAAATTTTCCAACATATCTATTTTTGTTAGGGGTAAAAATGGATAATAGTAACAAATAATTAGCAATGAGAGGGTGAAGAAGACTTAGCTGATATGTTGACGTCTATGCTAATATAGGATGAATTGATGATAGGAAAATGATAGAAATGATTTGTGAGCTTTGCTACTAAAATAATGTCTTAAACATCTACATGGACCAAAGTGTATATAGTATGTACAGCCCAAAGCATACCCCCACTATGGCCCTTTCTATGTGGCGTTTTCCTTTGCACTTTCAGCTCATAAAACTTATTAGGTCTATATAATGCTTCGTGATATTCTCATGTATGTAATTTTGACCTTTGATATTGTGTGATGTTATTTGTCGAGTTTATTACATATTTAAAACCCTAAATGGTGAAGGAGTCCTATTAAATAAACATTAGTTGGGTTTTGGGTATCTCGACATCACCTCTACTCCAAAAAGGGATCAAACTACACGTTGTTCTCACCTATCATGTGATATCTAATTTGTATGCATCCATATTGATAATCATGACTTTACAATAATGTGATTATACTTGAACCTTTTCCCTAGCTTAACTTGAGAGGATGTTTCTTTTGTGCTTACATATCCGATTGGATGAATACCTGGAATGAGTATGTAAAGTATATAAAGCTCAAGGAGACATGGATTAAATTTTCTTGTGATTTCTCTTAGTATGTTCTCATTAGACTTTTATGAGTTAATTAGGTAGAATGCCCTCTTTAATGAGAGATTAATGACTTGCTTATATATGTGTTCGAATCTAGAAAAATCAAATAAAGCTAACTAGAAGTGAAAAAAGGAATTCAACTTTAGAAAAGAGCCATTATAGGATGTTAGGAAATAATTGTTCATAGTGTGAACATATGGTTTGAATATTAGTATTATTTAATATTTAAATAATACATGAGTGTGCAAATAGTTGTAATGCACAACTCATAGATAGGGGTCTCGAGAGATTCTCTAGAGAGAATAATGCTTGAGAGATAGTAGGAATTGGGTGAGCTATGACTCCTTGATTTAAGGAGCTCATTGAGCTATTTATATGTAAATCATTCTCATGTATTATGATCCCAGATGAATTTTATATAGTATTTTATATTTTGTGTTTTTATGATATTATTGTGTTAGATTATTTCTAATAATCTTGACCAAATTTATTATTTGGTATCATAACACCATGTTTCTTGTGACCGAAATGAGAGTCGAGAATTCTATACATATTTTTGAATGATCCAAGTCTTTTTTACTACATGCATGACTGGGAGGTTATCTGTAAATGTAAGCTTGTGTTTTGTTTTTTACTTCTACGCTTGGAAAACAAATTTGCATTCATAGTTGGCAATGTCACTCAAAAGCTTGCATTAGATCCTCCTTTCCACGTGGAAGTCTCTGCTATAAATCCTGTAATTGTATTTTTCCATTGATTGTTGTGTAATTGAGTTTTTTGAAGTGTGGACTCGTGCATTTCCATTCATCTACATTTTCTATTTTGGACTTCACCCATTTACGCCTGAATTTACAAATGGACGTGCCCAGATTTGTGATGCAAGCTCTCTAACATCAAGGCATTCATTATCTCAAGCTGCAATCCTATTTGATCTCATCTCCAATCGTGAAAAGTGATTTCCATGAGTGGTGAATTTTTTTGTATGCATGAACGACAAATCCTGAGTTACAACTTTGCTTATCCATTTTTGCCATTTTTGGACATATCGAGAAAAAAACACTAGTAAAGAAAAATAAATTTCCATTTTTGCAAAGGGTCTAGAAAGATGTTAGAGTTAGAACTTGTAAGTGCCATAGCTTTCTACTGGTAATGTGTGATTTTTTCAAGTTGTGCGCATTGATCCTATGTTTTTCTCATTGTCGGGCCAAAAAATATATTTTTTCATATTTTGCAAATATTTCAAAAAATCTTACTTTTAGCTTTTAAATAAAGATTATTGTAAGGGTGCATTTTCAACTGAGTTTGAAACCCATAATGAAAATCCCATTAGATAAATTCAACGGTTTAAATTTTCACACATGGAAGGTGAAAATACAAATGCAACTAATGAACAAAAATCTCTAGGGAATTGTAAATGGAAAAGAAATTGAACCAACAGATGCAACAAAATTACTAGAGTGGCAAACCAAGGATGATAAAGCAAAATCCATTATTGGGATTTCTTTATCTGACATTGAGTTGCATTATGTAGACTTAGAAAAAAAGTCTAAAGAAGTATGGGATTTTCTTAGTCAGACATTTGGTGCAAAGTCTGTGAATGCTAAATTTACACTTAATTTGCAATTATTCAAGTTAAAAATGAATGAGGGTGCAACTATGTCAAGTCATATTAATGATCTTAGATCTCTTCTAAGACAACTGACAGAAGTAAGTGCTTAGGTAGATGATGAAGATGCAAAATATATTTTGTTAAATAGCTTACCTCCAAAATACAATAATGTAGTTTTTACTCTTGGTCAAATTCCTTCTCATTCACTTGAAGGTATGATTTCTGCATTACTAGTTGAAGAGAAAAGAACAAAAGAAGATATTGAGGAAGAAACTACCCTCTATACAAAGAAAAAGTATCCTAGTTCTTCAAGAAACAAAAAATAATTAGAATGCTTTTATTGCAAGAAAAAGGGACACAAGTCTTCTTTTTGTATTGTTTGTGCCAAAGATATTTTATCAGGTAAGCTCAAGATGGATGAGGCCTATGCAGCTGATGAAGAAAGCACTGAAGAAGAAGAAGAACCTAAACAAAAGGAGGATGAAGATGACTACTTATACTAAGTATCATTACTAATGGAGGATATAGGCAACGGAGGAAGGAGGTGTTTTTATGACCTATTGTCAGGCACCATCGATGAGGCCATAATATTGCTTTGGTGGCCATGTTTTTTTAGTTGTGTTCAAGCATGTTTAATTTCAACATGTGTGGATGTAGATCAAGAAGCGATGGATAATTCATGTTCATAGTTAGGAACATATTTTCCTATATTTTGTTCTCTTTTATAAATTATGGATGGGGAAACATGTACACTGCTATGAAAGTGGTTGGTGGTCCACTAGAAAACCAATTTGAGAGTTTTGAATCTCTTAGAAAATCACATACATAGTGGTTAATGGTTCCACTAGAAACCCTGTTGGAGTTGATGGTACTCTTTGAAAACCATCAGATTGTAGAACATGAGTAGGTTCTAGACATAACTCACCCATGTTCACACTAAGGAGAGAGACAAAAGAAGTTAGGTTGTCCCATAGCATATGGGTGTTATGGCCCTTTCTGGATAATATGGTCCTAAATTTTGCTTTTGTGAGTAATTTGAAAGTTGAAATTGTAATATGCAAGGGTACAACCTGATTTGATGGATTAATATGACTATTGAGCGATCAAATAGGTTATGTCTGTAAACAATAATAAGTGATATATAGCTAGGAAAACATAATTCATCAAATTGAGTAAGTGTGGGCTAGTATAATAGTATTGTATAACTTTTGTTGTTGCAAGACATGAATTACTGAAATGATATTTGTACTTAGTTTTATACAAAATTAGGTGACTATTGAACTAACAGCCCCTTCTTCTTCCTTTCATACAAAAGAGACTCTTCACATTCTGTGGTTATCCTAAAGGAGCACTATATATTCTATACTTTATCTTATCTATATTATGCATATACATTAAGATTGTGCAACCATAAAAAATATATTCATATCATATTTTTAATCCCTTTTACACTTCCAACTCTTGAATTTCTCATATCTACAATTTTCTATGTCATCCATATAGGAAATATTAATTAAACAAAGAAATAATTCAACCCTAGACATCATTCCCAAACTTCATATTTTTTATCACTATTTGTTTGGGAAAAAATGTACAACTTAGGGCCATGGTGGACTACAATCTTGCCCCCTCTTATGTTATGACTCTATTTTTTATTTGATCATATTTTATGTGTTGTTCCATCTTCATGGGTTCATCTTGAGCATGAAATTTACCCTACAAAATCCTATATAAGAAGGTAAATAACATTTTATAACTTGGTTGAAACTTTCATAAGTTTATACTGAAAATATCAATAAAAATTACTCAAAGTTATCCTAAATCCTTCAAAAGTAGTTATACATCATTTAAAACAACCACTACATCATATCTAAAGCATCAACCAAGTCAAATAGTCTATCTTCCTCCATTTCCAAGTATGCAAAGATCTTCGAGCCTTGTTTTAGCAAGAACAAGTCACTCCAAGCATTGTCAAGGGTCTTCATGGGACAAAATGGTTTATTATAATAGTTAAAGAATGCCACATCACACTATTATTGTGTTGGGTACATTCTCTAATCTATAGTTATCCCACTATATCTATGTTGAGAGACATGAGGGAACACATAGGGTTGGTTTAGATTACATTCACACGTGTACCTACACCATGAAACCTACACGAGTCTTGATTCCGCTTGAGGGAATGCAAAGTGCAACATTTGGATTAGTTTGGTAAGGGTTTACTACCAAGGGTATTCCAGCCTCACCCATACATTTATTTCTCCTTTTTTATTATGAAGGGTGTTGTAGGTATCTAGGGTTTCCACTTTTTATAAGTCATTACAAATTGTGCAAGCTAGAGCGACATATAGCAATAAATATTTCCAAACAAGTGAATGACACATAAATTTATAGAACTTCATTGGAAGAAGGTCTAAGACCATACAAAATAAAGATCCTTACCATGACCATATAATTGTTGTACAGTCCTACACTAAAGTAGCTTCTAATTATAGTATAAAAACAAAGCATCTTCATGTTTAGATCGACTTGTTTACCTAGTGTGCACATCCCAATATCCTTTGCTCCAATTTATAAAAATAAATATTCATCTCCTCTTGTGTTATTGAGCTATCATTATATCATTTATCATTGTTATGAGTGTTAATGCATTATTCGATTGTAAAGGTTGATTATAAATTAATTAATTATGAATAACCCTATGTAACAAACCTTACATCTTATATATTATTTGCATATATAATTCTCTTGTATATATTTTTGAGGTGTAAACAAATACATACACAATCACATAGAAGGCTAAGAGGCCACATATAAAGGACACAAGGGTGTCACATTAATAAACAAGGGCTAAAGGGACAAGCAAGAAAAGTCTACTCGAGGCTACAAATAAGGACACAAGAGTGTGTCAAACATAGATAAGGGTCAAGGGCCACACAAAAGAGAAAATTTATAACAAATATATTACGTAAGCAAGTAAAAAAACAGTTGCATAGAACAAGACAAACTAGTCCATACAAGCCATAAGTGTTAGTACAAAATTTAGTAGAAGTATACCAAAATATAAGTGAAAAACATGAGTAAGACATGTGTTAGATATTAAATATTTGTAAAATAGTATAGAAATATATAACCTTGTATAATGTGATTTGTATAACAACATGCCCCTAGTAAGGTATGGTCATTGGGAAAAAGGTAAATCATGCATCTAAAATCCATTTATAATCTTGTATGTCCTACGTTACATTCACATACCACTTGAAAAGCATGTGTGTATAGAAATATAGAATATGATATCTACCAAATCAAATAAATAACATATGTAAAATAAAAAGTATTAACTCAAGGCATGTTCAGGTCCTAGTTTTCTATTATTATTTTTTTATTTTTGGTTTATTTTTTAATATTAGATATTCAATTTGTACTTGTATTTTAATAATCATAGACTAGCTTGTCTTATATGCACTCAATGATATTTTAAAAACAAACCATCTAAGAAATAAGAATGTGTTCTAATACTTTGAAACTATTTACCATAATTTGTATTTAACAATGTAGAATGGTTCCTACCGAGTGTATTCTTGTTAGATGCTTGGATGTCATGTTTGAATTTTTTTAATCTCATTTTTCAATGGCCATATGTATTGAAATGAGTTATTCCCCTATTGAAGTGGTATTCTTTGTAGGTATATCTTTTTTATGCTTCATTTTAAGGAGACCCTTTCTTCAAAATGTTTTTTTGCTTGTTTTGCAATTGTAACTTATCTTTTAATAAATGTTTGTTTTCATGTTCCTTATATTTAACTACCCTTGTTGTAACTTTTCTAACCACTCATGCTCTTATTTCTCCTTCTATAATATTTCTTTTGTAATTTATCCCTTTTTCTATCTTTGTTTTTCTAATTGCTCCTTTTTGTAATCTTACTTATTCCATATGTTTTTTTCAATCGTCATTTACACAATATTTCAATTTACTTATGTATCTTCCAAGATGAATCCTCAATTGTAGGTTTTTTCTTAATGGTAGATTAAGGTGAACTAAAATGTAACAATATTATAATAGAGTATTTGATTGAAAGTGATTGTTATCCAAAACTAGCTCCAGGATATTTTTGGGTGTTTTGACAAGTCAAGTATTGTCAAGGATCAATGAAATTTTAAAATTTTACAAGTTATGGGAAAATTTCAGTTTTTTGGGAATTGTTCTCCCTCTTGTTAAGTATCACTCTTAAGGAGTTAGTCCAAATTTTGAAAAAATTGGGTAAATCTAGGAAAAATTGGATTTTTATAAACAAGTGGAACTATTCCTCTATTCCACCTATTCCCTACATCTTCATCATGGTTGGACTCCACTAAGGAATCAGATAAATTAGTTCAAATGGGTACATAAGGAACATTTCTAATGGTCCCTCACATTTCCGACCAGCCACAACCACCATAACAAGAACAAGGGAGACATATCGGTTATATCGGCACTTAGTAACACTATGGGAGCATAGTTTTGTAAGTTTTGTAGAACCCTGTAAACATCACAAAAGAGGGATAAGGATGTGATTGGTTAAATCAATTGCTTTGGGTACACAAGGAATGGTGTTATTGTTTTGTCTATTCTCCTAGCTTCCACATGAGCCGATAACGGTTTTAGTTAGCAAAATCGGTGTTTGTTGACACTTGAGGAATAGTTTCGTTATTCCTTATGTTCCTCGAACCTCCACCTTACTCACCTCCTTAGCAAAACAATAGTGTTGTGATTATATCGACATCTATAAGAATCTAAGGAATTGTTCTATCATTATACTTGTTCCCTACATCCCCATATTTACCCAATTACACTTGATAATTGGCCTTTTGAAGAACTAAGGGAATTTGTTTTCATTCTCTCGAGTTCTCTACATATCCACTTTTTCGATTCAGTCAATTTTTGGTAGTTCAAGTCAAAAAAATTGGTGTTATAAGGCCCATGAGGAATTGTTCCTCCATTCCACAAGTTCTCCACAACATGGACATGGTGACAAAAGTGTGAACAATCCAACCAATGCTCCAAAGAAAGTCATTTGTTGTTAGTTGTTTCCTTCACTCAACACTCCATTTTTATCATGCAAAGGCTCAAATTAGCATGTTTTCATGCAAGAAAATATTTCAAATCAAATACAAACTATTAAAAATAGCATGAACATGCGGGAGAATGCTAAATTTTCTTTACGAACAAATATATCCATTCTTAGGCATGAGATTTCCTATTTTTAGCATGAATTGCTCTTCTCCATGTAAAAATCTACTTGTTCAAGAAATATCTACTATTTCTATACTAGAAGGGTAGCATGAACATGCAACACTCTCATGATTTTTATTTTTTACTGATCATACTTATATGTATGCACTTTTCCTCTTCTTCTCTCTTTTAATTCTCTATAAAACTCTAAGGAATTCATTGTAAAATCTACCTCCACAATTTCAATTCATTATCCTGGAGTAATTTCACATTTTGAGTGGAAGAAAAGGGGTCGCAAGTAATATTTTATATTGGTTTCACCTCTTGGATCAATAAAGGAGTTATTTCTACCTTCCTCCAACTGTTTATTGTGTAATATTGTATCTTTAAGCTGATTTTATCTCGTGATATTGTTTTATCCCTAATTTGTAGTTTAAACTCCATGCCTTTATGCGGGTATATGTTAATTTGTGGGTCATATATTATGTTTAAAGTGTGTATATGATATATTTGTAGAGCTTATCAAATTTCCCTCTCAGATCCATTTGTTTCCCTTCTTTATTCTATCACAACTTCAAACTTTCCCGATACACTTTTGCATTGACATATCCATTTGTAAGTGTGTATGGTGTGCATATTTCTAGTGACTCATCTGTGTGGCTTAAACAAGTTTGAGATCCTCAAAAAAATTTGGTGTATCACCCTCTCTTTTTTCAATCTTTTCTTCTCCCTTTCCCCAATTCATGTAGTAGAGTAGAAGTTAGTTTTAGGTGTTACACTAGGGGAACCAACCCTCTCTAGATACTCACTCTAACTTTATGTCACCCACAACATAGGATTGTTTCAATTTTTTTCAGTTGGAAGGGGAGTCATCACACCAATGAGTCATCACACCACGCCCCAAAGGGTGCATTCCTTTGTGATAATAGTTTTGGTACACTCGGTGGGAGTCAAAACAAAATAATTTGCTAAAGATTTGATGTTTTTCTTAGAAAATATTGGTGTTTGAGACACATTCATCCAACATATTGTGGCTCCATAAGTTCAAATCACATCTTGGTAGTAGATAGGTACATATTTCAAACTAGAGGTTATAACTAGATCATCTTTAAAAGGTGTTAACACATATATTCAGCATACGTTGACTTTATTGATCCAAAAAGACTCATTTCTCGTTTCGGACCATTTCCTCCATCCTTTCATGAGGTTTTACAATCATCAATTCTTCTTCCTAATGTGTTTCTTACTTCCATGAGTAGTTCTAGGAGCAATTATCTTCCCCTCCACCTATTTTTGTCCAAATCCCTCATGTAGATCAATATTAGGAGCCATATCACAATGAGTATATCCATGATTCAAACCTTACTAATCCATATGGTTATCCTATTGATCATAGTGTTTTTCAGAGTAGGAATATGGATATTATGGAGGAAATTTCATGCCCAATGATGATTTTCAAATGCAAGTACAACTTATGGAGGAAAACATAGTACAAATGAGGGAAACATGCTCCATCAAAGCATCCAAGCTTGGTTTTAGGGTTCCCTATCCGTGGGTTAGTCCAATACAAAACTTGCATAGCCCTTAGAAGAAGTAAGACTTTATGTCTGGATTCTTTTCATAGATATTAGAGTGGAATGAAATAATGGAAGCTTATCTCCACAATTTCAATTCATTATTCCGGAGTAATTTCACATTTTGAGTGGAAGAACAAGGTTCGTGAGTAATATTTTATACTAGTTTCACCTCTTGGAACAATAAAGGAGTTATTTCTACCTTCCTCCAACCTGTTTATTGTGTAATATTGTATTTTAAAGCTGATTTTATATCGTCATATTGTTTTATCCCTAATTTGTAGTTTAAGCTCCATGCCTTTATGCAGGTATATGTTAATTTGTGGGTCATGTATTATGTTTAAAGTGTGTATAGGATATTTTTGTAGAGCTTATCATATTTCCCTCTCAGATCCATTTGTTTCCCTTCTTTATTCTATCATAACTTCAAACTTTCCCGATACACTTTTGCATTGACATATCCATTTGTAAGTGTGTATGGTGTGCATATTTCTCTTGACTCACCTGTGTGGCTTCAACAAGTTTGAGATCCTCAAAAAAATTTGTGTATCACCCTCTTTTTTTCAATCTTTTTCTTCTCCTTTCCCCAATTCATGTAGTAGAGTAGAAGTTAGTTTTAGGTGTTACACTAGGGGAACCACCCTCTCTAGATACTCATTCTAACTTTATGTCACCCACAACATAGGATTGTTTCAATTTTTTCATTTGGAAGGGGAGTCATCACACCAATGAGTCATCACACCACACCCCAAAGGGTGCATTCCTTTGTGATAATAGTTTTGGTACACTCGGTGGGAGTCAAAACAAAATAATTTGCTAAAGATTTGATGTTTTTCTTAGAAAATATTGGTGTTTCAGACACATTCATCCAACATATTGTGGCTCCATAAGTTCAAATCACATCTTGGTAGTAGATAGGTACATATTTCAAACTAGAGGTTATAACTAGATCATCTTTAAAAGGTGTTAACACATATATTCAGCATATGTTGACTTTATTGATCCAAAAAGACTCATTTCTCGTTTAGGACCATTTCCTCCATCCTTTCATGAGGTTTTACAATCATCATCTCTTCTTCCTAATGTGTTTCTTACTTCCATGAGTAGTTCTAGGAGCAATTATCTTCCCCTCCACCTATTTTTGTCCAAATCCCTCATGTAGATCAATATTATGAGCCATATCACAATGAGTATATCCATGATTCAAACCTTACTAATCCATATGGTTATCCTATTGATCATAGTGTTTTTCAGGAGTAGGAATATGGATATTATGGAGGAAATTTCATGCCCAATGATGATTTTCAAATGCAAGTACAACTTATGGAGGAAAACATAGTACAAATGAGGGAAACATGCTCCATCAAAGCATCCAAGCTTGGTTTTAGGGTTCCCTATCCGTGGGTTGGTCCAATACAAAACTTGCATAGCCCTTAGAAGAAGTTAGACTTTATGTCGGATTCTTGTCATAGATATTCAAGTGGAATGAAATAATGGAAGCTTATCTCCAAAATTTCAATTCATTATCCTGGAGTAATTTCACATTTTGAGTGGAAGAACAAGGGTCATGAGTAATATTTTATACTGGTTTCACCTCTTGGATCAATAAAGGAGTTATTTCTACCTTCCTCCAACCTGTTTATTGTGTAATATTGTATTTTAAAGCTGATTTTATCTCGTTATATTGTTTTATCCCTAACTTGTAGTTTAAGCTCCATGCCTTTCTGGAGGTATATGTTAATTTGTGGTTCATATATTATGCTTAAAGTGTGTATAGGATATTTTTGTAGAGCTTATCATATTTCCCTCTCATATCCATTTGTTTCCCTTCTTTATTCTATCACAACTTCAAACTTTCCCGATACACTTTTGCATTGACATATCCATTTGTAAGTGTGTATGGTGTGCATATTTCTAGTGACTCATCTGTGTGGCTTGAACAAGATTGAGATACTCAAAAAGTTTGGTGTATCACCCTCTTTTTTTCAATCTTTTCTTCTCCCTTTCCCCAATTCATGTAGTAGAGTAGAAGTTAGTTTTAGGTGTTACACTAGGGGAACCAACCCTCTCTAGATACTCACTCTAACTTTATGTCACCCACAACATAGGATTGTTTCAATTTTTTCAATTGGAAGGGAGTCATCACACCAATGAGTCATCACACCACGCCCAAAGGGTGCATTCCTTTGTGATAATAGTTTTTGGTACACTCGGTGGGAGTCAAAACAAAATAATTTGCTAAAGATTTGATGTTTTTCTTAGAATATATTGGTGTTTCAGACACATTCATCCAACATATTGTGGCTCCATAAGTTCAAATCACATCTTGGTAGTAGATAGGTACATATTTCCAACCAGAGGTTATAACTAGATCATCTTTAAAAGGTGTTAACACATATATTCAGCATATGTTGACTTTATTGATACAAAAAAAGACTCATTTCTCGGTTTCAGACAATTTCCTCCATCCTTTCATGAGGTTTTACAATCATCAATTCTTCTTCCTAATGTGTTTCTTACTTCCATGAGTAGTTCTAGGAGCAATTATCTTCCCCTCCACCTATTTTTGTCCAAATCCCTCATGTAGATCAATATTATGAGCCATATCACAATGAGTATATCCATGATTCAAAAACCTTACTAATCCATATGGTTATCCTATTGATCATAGTGTTTTTCAGGAGTAGGAATATGGATATTATGGAGGAAATTTCATGCCCAATGATGATTTTCAAATGCAAGTACAACTTATGGAGGAAAAGATAGTACAAATGAGGGAAACATGCTCCATCAAAGCATCCAAGCTTGGTTTTAGGGTTCCCTATCCGTGGGTTAGTCCAATACAAAACTTGCATAGCCCTTAGAAGAAGTAAGACTTTATGTCCTGGATTCTTTTCATAGATATTAGAGTGGAATGAAATAATGGAAGCTTATCTCCACAATTTCAATTCATTATCCTGGAGTAATTTCACATTTTGAGTGGAAGAACAAGGTTCGTGAGTAATATTTTATACTAGTTTCACCTCTTGGAACAATAAAGGAGTTATTTCTACCTTCCTCCAACCTGTTTATTGTGTAATATTGTATTTTAAAGCTGATTTTATCTCGTTATATTGTTTTATCCCTAACTTGTAGTTTAAGCTCCATGCCTTTCGGAGGTATATGTTAATTTGTGGTTCATATATTATGCTTAAAGTGTGTATAGGATATTTTTGTAGAGCTTATCGATTTCCCTCTCGATCCATTTGTTTCCCTTCTTTATTCTATCACAACTTCAAACTTTCCCCAATACACTTTTGCATTGACATATCCATTTGTAAGTGTGTATGGTGTGCATATTTCTAGTGACACATCTCGTGTGGCTTCAACAAGATTGAGATCCTCAAAAAATTTGGTGTATCACCCTCTTTTTTTTTCAATCTTTTCTTCTCCCTTTCCCCAATTCATGTAGTAGAGTAGAAGTTAGTTTTAGGTGTTACACTAGGGGAACCAACCCTCTCTAGATACTCACTCTAACTTTATGTCACCAAAAACATAGGATTGTTTCAATTTTTTCAATTGGAAGGGGAGTCATCACACCAATGAGTCATCACACCACACCCCAAAGGGTGCATTCCTTTGTGATAATAGTTTTTTGGTACACTCGGTGGGAGTCAAAACAAAATAATTTGCTAAAGATTTGATGTTTTTCTTAGAAAATATTGGTGTTTCAGACACATTCATCCAACATATTGTGGCTCCATAAGTTCAAATCACATCTTGGTAGTAGATAGGTACATATTTCAAACTAGAGGTTATAACTAGATCATCTTTAAAAGGTGTTAACACATATATTAAGCATATGTTGACTTTATTGATACAAAAAGACTCATTTCTCGGTTTGGACCATTTCCTCCATCCTTTCATGAGGTTTTACAATCATCAATTCTTCTTCCTAATGTGTTTCTTACTTCCATGATTAGTTCTAGGAGCAATTATCTTCCCCTCCACCTATTTTTGTCCAAATCCCTCATGTAGATCAATATTATGAGCCATATCACAATGAGTATATCCATGATTCAAACCTTACTAATCCATATGGTTATCCTATTGATCATAGTGTTTTTCAGGAGTAGGAATATGGATATTATGGAGGAAATTTCATGCCCAATGATGATTTTCAAATGCAAGTACAACTTATGGAGGAAAACATAGTACAAATGAGGGAAACATGCTCCATCAAAGCATCCAAGCTTGGTTTTATGGTTCCCTATCCGTGGGTTGGTCCAATACAAAACTTGCATAGCCCTTAGAAGAAGTAAGACTTTATGTCACGGATTCTTTTCATAGATATTAGAGTGGAATGAAATAATGGAAGCTTATCTCCACAATTTCAATTCATTATCCTGGAGTAATTTCACATTTTGAGTGGAAGAACAAGGGTCGTGAGTAATATTTTATACTGGTTTCACCTCTTGGATCAATAAAGGAGTTATTTCTACCTTCCTCCAACCTGTTTATTGTGTAATATTGTATTTTTAAGCTGATTTTATCTCGTTATTTTGTTTTATCCCTAATTTTTAGTTTAAGCTCCATGCCTTTATGCAGGTATATGTTAATTTGTGGGTCATATATTATGTTTAAAGTGTGTATAGGATATTTTTGTAGAGCTTATCAAATTTCCCTCTCGAGATCCATTTGTTTCCTTCTTTATTCTATCACAACTTCAAACTTTCCCGATACACTTTTGCATTGACATATCCATTTGTAAGTGTGTATGGTGTGCATATTTATAGTGACTCACCTGTGTGGCTTAAACAAGTTTGAGATCCTCAAAAAATTTGGTGTATCACCCTCTTTTTTTCAATCTTTTCTTCTCCCTTTCCCCAATTCATGTAGTAGAGTAGAAGTTAGTTTTAGGTGTTACACTAGGGGAACCAACCCTCTCTAGATACTCACTCTAACTTAATGTCACCCACAACATAGGATTGTTTCAATTTTTTTCATTGGAAGGGAGTCATCACACCAATGAGTCATCACACCTCGCCCCAAAGGGTGCATTCCTTTGTGATAATAGCTTTTGGTACACTCGGTGGGAGTCAAAACAAAATAATTTGCTAAAGATTTGATGTTTTTCTTAGAAAATATTGGTGTTTCGCAGACACATTCATCCAACATATTGTGGCTCCATAAGTTCAAATCACATCTTGGTAGTAGATAGGTACATATTTCCAACCAGAGGTTATAACTAGATCATCTTTAAAAGGTGTTAACACATATATTAAGCATATGTTGACTTTATTGATCCAAAAAGACTCATTTCTCGGTTTGAGACCATTTCCTCCATCCTTTCATGAGGTTTTACAATCATCAATTCTTCTTCCTAATGTGTTTCTTACTTCCATGAGTAGTTCTAGGAGCAATTATCTTCCCCTCCACCTATTTTTGTCCAAATCCCTCATGTAGATCAATATTATGAGCCATATCACAATGAGTATATCCATGATTCAAACCTTACTAATCCATATGGTTATCCTATTGATCATAGTGTTTTTCAGGAGTAGGAATATGGATATTATGGAGGAAATTTCATGCCCAATGATGATTTTCAAATGCAAGTACAACTTATGGAGGAAAACATAGTACAAATGAGGGAAACATGCTCCATCAAAGCATCCAAGCTTGGTTTTAGGGTTCCCTATCCGTGGGTTGGTCTAATACAAAACTTGCATAGCCCTTAGAAGAAGTTAGACTTTATGTCTGGATTCTTGTCATAGATATTAGAGTGGAATGAAATAATGGAAGCTTATCTCCACAATTTCAATTCATTATCCTGGAGTAATTTCACATTTTGAGAGGAAGAACAGGGTCGTGAGTAATATTTTATACTGGTTTCACCTCTTGGATCAATAAAGGAGTTATTTCTACCCGCCTCCAACCTGTTTATTGTGTAATATTGTATTTTAAAGCTGATTTTATCTCGTTATATTGTTTTATCCCAAATTTGTAGTTTAAGCTCCATGCCTTTATGCGGGTATATGTTAATTTGTGGGTCATATATTATGTTTAAAGTGTGTATAGGATATTTTTGTAGAGCTTATCAAATTTCCCTCTCAGATCCATTTGTTTCCCTTCTTTATTCTATCACAACTTCAAACTTTCCCCGATACACTTTTGCATTGACATATCCATTTGTAAGTGTGTATGGTGTGCATATTTCTAGTGACTCACCTGTGTGGCTTAAACAAGTTTGAGATCCTCAAAAAATTTGGTGTATCACCCTCTTTTTTTTTCAATCTTTTCTTCTCCCTTTCCCCAATTCATGTAGTAGAGTAGAAGTTAGTTTTAGGTGTTACACTAGGGGAACCAACCCTCTCTAGATACTCACTCTAACTTAATGTCACCCACAACATAGGATTGTTTCAATTTTTTCAGTTGGAAAGGGAGTCATCACACCATTGAGTCATCACACCATGCCCCAAAGGGTGCATGTCCTTTGTGATAATAGTTTTGGTACACTCGGTGGGAGTCAAAACAAAATAATTTGCTAAAGATTTGATGTTTTTCTTAGAAAATATTGGTGTTTCAGACACATTCATCCAACATATTGTGGCTCCATAAGTTCAAATCACATCTTGGTAGTAGATAGGTACATATTTCAAATGAGAGGTTATAACTAGATCATCTTTAAACGGTGTTAACACATATATTCAGCATATGTTGACTTTATTGATCCAAAAAGACTCATTTCTCGTTTCAGACCATTTCCTCCATCCTTTCATGAGGTTTTACAATCATCAATTCTTCTTCCTAATGTGTTTCTTACTTCCATGATTAGTTCTAGGAGCAATTATCTTCCCCTCCACCTATTTTTGTCCAAATCCCTCATGTAGATCAATATTATGAGCCATATCACAATGAGTATATCCATGATTCAAACCTTACTAATCCATATGGTTATCCTATTGATCATAGTGTTTTTCGGGAGTAGGAATATGGATATTATGGAGGAAATTTCATGCCCAATGATGATTTTCAAATGCAAGTACAACTTATGGAGGAAAAGATAGTACAAATGAGGGAAACATGCTCCATCAAAGCATCCAAGCTTGGTTTTAGGTTCCCTATCCGTGGGTTGGTCAATAAAAACTTGCAGATAGCCCTTACAAGAAGTTAGACTTTATGTCCGGATTCTTGTCATAGATATTCGAGTGGAATGAAATAATGGAAGCTTATCTCCACAATTTCAATTCATTATCCTGGAGTAATTTCACATTTTAAGTGGAAGAACAGGGGTCATGAGTAATATTTTATTGGTTTCACCTCTTGGATCAATAAAGGAGTTATTTCTACCTTCCTCCAACCTGTTTATTGTGTAATATTGTATTTTAAAGCTGATTTTATCTCGTTATATTGTTTTATCCCTTACTTGTAGTTTAACCTCCATGCCTTTACGGAGGTATATGTTAATTTGTTGTTCATATATTATGCTTAAAGTGTGTATAGGATATTTTTGTAGAGCTTATCAAATTTCCCTCTCGATCCATTTGTTTCCTTCTTTATTCTATCACAACTTCAAACTTTCCCAATACACTTTTGCATTGACATATCCATTTGTAAGTGTGGATGGTGTGCATATTTCTAGTGACTCATCTCGTGTGCTTGAACAAGATTGAGATCCTCAAAAATTTGGTGTATCACCCTTTTTTTCAATCTTTTCTTCTCCCTTTCCCCAATTCATGTAGTAGAGTAGAAGTTAGTTTTAGGTGTTACACTAGGGAACCAACCCTCTCTAGATACTCACTCTAACTTTATGTCACCCACAACATAGGATTGTTTCAATTTTTTCAATTGGAAGGGGAGTCATCACACCAATGAGTCATCACACCTCGCCCCAAAGGGTGCATTCCTTTGTGATAATAGTTTTGGTACACTCGGTGGGAGTCAAAACAAAATAATTTGCTAAAGATTTGATGTTTTTCTTTGAAAATATTGGTGTTTCAAACACATTCATCCAACATATTATGGCTCCATAAGTTCAAATCACATCTTGGTAGTAGATAGGTACATATTTCAAATGAGAGGTTATAACTAGATCATCTTTAAAAGGTGTTAACACATATATTAAGCATATGTTGACTTTATTGATACAAAAAGACTCATTTCTCGGTTTGAGACCATTTCCTCCATCCTTTCATGAGGTTTTACAATCATCAATTCTTCTTCCTAATGTGTTTCTTACTTCCATGAGTAGTTCTAGGAGCAATTATCTTCCCCTCCACCTATTTTTGTCCAAATCCCTCATGTAGATCAATATTATGAGCCATATCACAATGAGTATATCCATGATTCAAACCTTACTAATCCATATGGTTATCCTATTGATCATAGTGTTTTTCAGGAGTAGGAATATGGATATTATGGAGGAAATTTCATGCCCAATGATGATTTTCAAATGCAAGTACAACTTATGGAGGAAAAGATAGTACAAATGAGGGAAACATGCTCCATCAAAGCATCCAAGCTTGGTTTTAGGGTTCCCTATCCGTGGGTTGGTCCAATACAAAACTTCTTGCATAGCCCTTAGAAGAAGTTAGACTTTATGTCCGGATTCTTGTCACAGATATTAGAGTGGAATGAAATAATGGAAGCTTATCTCCACAATTTCAATTCATTATCCTGGAGTAATTTCACATTTTGAGTGGAAGAACAAGGTTCGTGAGTAATATTTTATACTATTTTCACCTCTTGGATCAATAAAGGAGTTATTTCTACCTTCCTCCAACCTCGTTTATTGTGTAATATTGTATTTTAAAGCTGATTTTATCTCGTTATTTTGTTTTATCCCTAATTTTTAGTTTAAGCTCCATGCCTTTATGCATGTATATGTTACTTTTGTGGGTCATATATTATGTTTAAAGTGTGTATAGGATATTTTTGTAGAGCTTATCAAATTTCCCTCTCGATCCATTTGTTTCCTTCTTTATTCTATCACAACTTCAAACTTTCCCGATACACTTTTGCATTGACATATCCATTTGTAAGTGTGTATGGTGTGCATATTTCCAGTGACTCACCCGTGTGGCTTAAACAAGTTTGAGATCCTCAAAAATTTGGTGTATCACCCTCTTTTTTCAATCTTTTCTTCTCCCTTTCCCCAATTCATGTAGTAGAGTAGAAGTTAGTTTTAGGTGTTACACTAGGGCAACCAACCCTCTCTAGATACTCACTCTAACTTTATGTCACCCACAACATAGGATTGTTTCAATTTTTTCAGTTGGAAGGGGAGTCATCACACCAATGATTCATCACACCACGCCCCAAAGGGTGCATTCCTTTGTGATAATAGTTTTTGGTACACTCGGTGGGAGTCAAAACAAAATAATTTGCTAAAGATTTGATGTTTTTCTTAGAAAATATTGTGTTTCAGACACATTCATCCAACATATTGTGGCTCGATAAGTTCAAATCACATCTTGGTAGTAGATAGGTACATATTTCCAACCAGAGGTTATAACTAGATCATCTTTAAAAGGTGTTAACACATATATTCAGCATATGTTGACTTTATTGATCCAAAAAGACTCATTTCTCGGTTTGGACAATTTCCTCCATCCTTTCATGAGGTTTTACAATCATCAATTCTTCTTCCTAATGTGTTTCTTACTTCCATGAGTAGTTCTAGGAGCAATTATCTTCCCCTCCACCTATTTTGTCCAAATCCCTCATGTAGATCAATATTATGAGTCATATCACAATGAGTATGTCCATGATTCAAACCTTACTAATCCATATGGTTATCCTATTGATCATAGTGTTTTTCGGGAGTAAGAATATGGATATTATGGAGGAAATTTCATGCCCAATGATGATTTTCAAATGCAAGTACAACTTATGGAGGAAAACATAGTACAAATGAGGGAAACATGCTCCATCAAAGCATCCAAGCTTGGTTTTAGGGTTCCCTATCCGTGGGTTGGTCCAATACAAAACTAGCATAGCCCTTAGAAGAATTTAGACTTTATGTCTGGATTCTTGTCATATATATTAGAGTGGAATGAATTAATGTAAGCTTACCAATCTAGTTGTAGGAAACCCTTTCAATGGGGTAATTCCTCACTATCATCTTATATCCCTCCCATTCCTACTTCCCAACCTACACAATCTCAGCCCAAATTTCATGTTCCTAATTTTTGTAAAGCTTCCCTTGACATCCCTTCTCCTCCACAAGATAATTTTATACCTCCTCCATCATGTAAATCTTCAAAAATTATTCAGTATCCCAAACCCTTCCCTCCCTTAGTTCTCTAACCCCTTTTAGAATGAAATTAATAGCCAAAATTAGTTTGAGGGGGAGTTTAAAGTTGAAGAGAATGTGGAAGAGAATGATCAACAATCTACATGTTCTAAATGCAATATCCATTATGGGCCTATGTTCTTACAAGTTGCTTTGATTATTCTCAATATTATCAAAAGGAAGAGTTACTCCCATGGAAGCTCATATAATTGTCCTCGATAATTATGATCAGAAGAAAATCTCAAACAAAATTTTATTATATCTCTTGAATTACAAAGTAGGAAGCATGTTTTTGAAGATCATATGAGTGTTTCTAATGATAAAATCAACAATTTCGAGCTTTCATCAACTATGTGTGAATGAGAAATTCATATTCATCCCCTTGCTAATGTCTCATTTTCCTCTCAAATCAATTTTACTACAAGAAACAATTTTATTACAGCTATTAATTTTTATAATTATAATTTACAAGATGATAATGTGTTGACCATGTAAGAAGATCTAACCATAATAAATAAATCCAAATCAGAACAGATGAAGATCAACTTGAAATTAAATATGAAGAAGGGTTATCAGGTGAGAAATATGTCTTGATTGAATGTAATGATCCTCATTGCTTTGCATTTTTAGAGATTTCTTCATTCATGGAAGATTTCTAAAAAAACAATTTTATCTTTAGACAAGGAAATTAATCTGTTAGAGTTGCATGTTGATGAGGAGAAAAAGTTTGAGCTATCAATTTTTTTGCTAGAGGGTGAAGAGAAAAATGACGACTTAAGTATGTAAACAAATTGTATTTCTAAATAACAATAGTAACACAATTCAAATCAGATTACACACACCCAATATCAGAGGAAAATGTGTTCAAAGACTCCATTTATGAGGATAAGTTTGAAAGGAGTGGGAAAATCGAGAAATCAGTCCATTAGCTTTGCAAGTTGTGTCCAATCAGATATTTGGCTAGCCTAGAGCCATAAACAAAGTTTTCATCAATTATTATTACTTAAGAGCATGATAAAAAGTTTCAAGTTGTTAAAAATCAGCCCCACCATCTACAAAGACCAAGTACAGATCCTATACAGGTGTTTATTCTTTGATTGGTTGATATTTTGATCAAATCGAGGTGTTGACTATGTTTATATCTTTACCACATCATCTAGTCAGCAAAACCAATCTCATGGCATTGCTTTATGAGACAAGGGAGTTATTTCTCCCAACCAAGTATGTGGTTTTGTTTAGTTTTCCTTTCTTTTATATATTAGGATTAGTCTAGGTTTTATTCTTATAAAATAAGAGTTTATGCACACTTTACATGATTCTAGTTAGATCATGTGTGATTCCCTACTTTTATGATGTTTCCTTTTTTTTTTGTTGGGGTTCCATCTTTTTCTATGTAAATGTGATTAAAAACATAGGGGTGTAAGGACCTTAAAACCGAGGTCCAAATTTTTTAACTCCCTATATTCCCATTGCTTAATTGATATGTTGATTTCACATTTAATCAAATCATACAAGTATACAAACAAATCATATGTGCTTAACACATTGATAAAAATATCAACTTTGAGTCCAAAGGACATTTCATTATTTTCAATACCTTGGTACAATCTTATAAAGTTACATGCAATGGAAAAGAGCCTCATAAGCTTATATAATATTCTATTTATTCTAGTAGTAAATTAAGTACAATTTATTCCATAACTAAAATATAAAAGTAACTAATCAAGATCTGAAATCAGTGTGAGTCCCTTCAAATTATTTCCTTTTCCTTATCTCTAGAATGGCCTGTATTTTCCACAATGGGTCAACTCAAATTGAATTGGAAAGGATTTCCATTTTCATATATGTAGTATTCTACAAATGAAAACATATTCAGAATATACAGTCATGCATCAAGATACTAATTCATTCATTATTATAATAATAATTTCAAAAAGCATGTATACATGCAGGAACTAACCAAGTTTAGAATATCTTTAAAGAGTGGTGTCTTTAACAATATTACATGAAAATGCATAAAACTTACCTCACGTAAGGCTGATTACATAATGCATTTCATAATATTATTTCATGCTAAATCAAATCATAATTCCAACTGTTTGAAGAAATGTCACTTATAGGCTCTATATAAAAATGAGAAGGCATGATAAGAAATTGTCAAAGCATCAACATGAGTTTCACTTTACAATTCTTACAATGAACATTATGCCAAATCAAATCAGCAACATAACATAATTTTCAAGAGGCACAAAATATCGTTTATACCCAAGAATGCATGTCAACCATATGAAAAAATGTCATATAATGAACTTCACATATATTCCAAGGAATGCATACCAATTGTATGGCAAGATTTCATATCATGAAATTCACTTCACAAGCTCAAAATAAACAACATGCCAAATCAGATCAGCAACATAATGCATTTTTAAAAGGTAAAACAAATCTTGTATACTCAAAGAATGCATGCAAAATATACGAAAAAATGTCATAATATAAACTTCCAATATAATCTAAGAATGCATTTTAGAAGCATGACAAAGTGTCATAAAAATTCACATAAATTCGAATGAATTCCAATGATAAAATGCATAAAATAACTTCACATAATTCAAATGATTTTTTCAATGGCATAATAAAATAATTCACTTAAATTCCAATGAATTCATTTTATCAGCATGATGAAATTCCATAATCCACACTCGTGTATTTATGTCAATAAAATATTACATATCAATTGTTTGACCTAATTTCATAACACCTCATTCTTTAAATATTCTAGCCAAATGATTTCAGACTAATCATTTGATAAAATTTCATAGCACAACATTCTTTCAAAATGTTATGCAAATGATTGCACACTAACCATTTATCAAAATGCAGCATACTAATAGCAAAAATTGCAGCAAAGAAAACAACAATCTAACTACAAATTTGGAGCGTAGAAATCACCCCAAAGCATCGTGCTTTGTTATCTATTGTTATAGCAAAACAACGCATCAAAAACAACTAAAAAAGCAAGGAAATAACCAAAACTTATCACTATAACAACCAACACTGCAGTAACAAATGCAGCAATAATTTAATAAAAAAACATCACTTCTAGCAGGTGTTACGGCATCAATAAATCAATAAATAAAATAGCACTTCTAGTAGCCATTACACAGAGAAAATAACACAACTTATAATAGTTGAAGCAAACCAACGAATCAACAAAAATTTACAAATTTAGCTTCGATATCACCAAAACCCATAGCAAAAATGTCAAGAAATATTCTCTCAACACCCAAGTGAATAACCTCATTAATTTTAGATATCAAGTAAGGAGGTAAAACAAAATCTCATGCTCTCATACTTGAGAGATCTGAAATATATAATTCTCATATTAAAAGAAACACATTTTCCAAATACCCATAAAGGATTTATTCGAAAATATTAATACCCACAATAGATACTTCATATTTCTCATTACCCAGAAGAGGAATAAAACTAAATATGCATTTATTTGTAAAATATTGCATAGATAAAAACAAGAAACCCTTACCTAACAGATTCAAGATGAAGAAGACCAAAAACCCTCTGTGTTTTTTCTCTTTCCTTCTCTATTTTATTCCTCAAGTGTATTAGCTCCACAACGTACAAAATAAAACCCCAAAACCTTATTTATTTTTCTAGAAAAGTTCTCCCCAACATTACTGTAATAAAGAATGGAAAGATCCCAAAATATATTCCCAAAATCAGCTCCAGATGGCCGTAAAACTTCCAATAAATCCTCTATTTTTGACATAGTCTCCCCCTCTACTTCCTCCTCTCTTCACGCCATGCTAAATGGAAAAAATAAAAACCTAACTCTCCTTTATTCCATGGATTCCAAAATCCATTTAAATATAATTAAACTCCAAAAAAAATGCCACCACTTAGCTTTTGGCTAAGTTTTATTTTTATTTTATTTATTTTTAATAACACTATGTGCCACATTCCACAAGGAATAGTTAATACATAAGTTAATGCCAAAATAACTCATAAGTCAAATTCTACAAAATATCATTATAATTAAGCATCATTTAAATGTCGAGCTCATTAACCAAACAAATCAAAATGCCGACATTTATTATGGTTAAGTCAAAACATCTAGATAATCTTTTGATAATCGGTTATGTTACTAACATACCATCATAAGTTAGGCTTAGGTTAGATCGTGTAACTTATATCTTAGGTTAGTTGGGCCAGCAACTGATATTAAACAATATCACACCAGAAACTACCAAAATGATGTCACCAAATCTAAAGGGTGACTGTTAACTCATGGAAGAGTGGGCACTTGTTCGTATAATCACATGTGTTTACACATAACTATGCTATCTTAGATACATAAGTATATATGCTTGCATATCTATGATCATACTCATATGGGTATATGGACGAATGTCCATTCCTTTGTGTTTTATACTCATACCTTTGATGAATGACTAATGAAAATGAATGACTAATGAAAACACAAACAACAACCAAGAAGAAATAACCAAATAGATTTAGATTACTAGGAATAAAATGATCAACCTTTGTTATCTTATCAACAACAATTAAAATAGTTTCATGCCTCTTTTTAGATTTTGGAAAACTAGAAATAAAACCCATAGTTATAGTTGCCCATTTGTCTTTTGGAATGTTATGAGGAAAATCTTACCATCGGGATTGCAATGCTCAACTTTCACCTTTTTACATTCTAAAAATTTAGAAACAAATATAGCCACATCCTTTTTCATACTAGGCCAAAATAAAATTGTTTCAACTCATGAGTCATTTTAGTGACCTGAGAGATGTGCAAATGAGGATCATAATGCACTTCTTGCATTAGAATAGTTCTAAAATTTCTTTCAGAAGGTAGGTAAATTCTACCTTGGAACCTTAGAAGACCATATAAGTCCAAGGAGTACCTAGCATACTTGTTATCCACTATTTCTTGTAACAAATGTTTAGTCATTTCCTGACATAAAATATCTATTTTCTCTTTTTATCAGACAGTTGATCCTTTAGCAAAAAAATATTCTATAAATAGCGGAAAGAAATGAACTCTACAACTAAGTGCATCACCACTCGATTCTCTTTACCTTTGACATATTTTATGTCCATATCATAGTCACTAATCAATTCCAACCATCTCCTTTTTTGGGAATTTAAGTTGTCTTGAGTAAACAGATGCTCCAGAATTTTATGATATGTTCTAATTTTGAATGGATTACCAAATAATAAATGTATCCATTTCTTAAGAGCATGCACTACCGCAGCCAACTCTAAGTCATGTGGGGGATAGTTCATCTCATTAGGATTTAATTTATGTGACTCATAAGCCACTACCTTTCCTTCTTGAGTTAGTGCACCCGCTAAACCATCTAGGGATGCATCAATCCGACCTTAAAAGGGTTGTTTGGATCTAGAACGTAGAAGATAGGTGTTGTAGTGAGAGAATGTTTCAACTTTAAAAAGGCTTCCTCACACCTAGCATTCCATTCAAAAAATTTACCTTTTCATTGTAGCGATGTGATAGGATGGGCTATTCGTGAAAATTCATTCACAAACCTTATATAGTACCTAGCCAAGACCATGAAACTTCAGACTTCTGTCACATTTTTAGGATCTATCCATTCTTCAATAGCTTTAATCTTAGATGGATCCACATAAATCCCATCCTTAGAAATGATATGTCCCGAGTAGTGCATTTTATCTTTATTAAGCTCACACTTATACAGCTTTTTTACATATAATTTGTGGTCCTTAAGCCTTTGTAGAACCATTCTTAAATGTTTTTCATGTTCTTTCTCATCTCTAGAATAGATTAAAATGTCATCTAGGAAGACTAATACAAACTTATCTAGAAAATATTTGAAAACACTATTCATTAGGTTCATAAAAGCAGCAATCGGTGCATTGGTCAAACCAAAAGGCATAACCATGAATTCATAGTGAACATATCTTATACAAAAGGTTGTTTTATGCACATCTTCCTCTTTAATTCTAAGTTGATGGTAACCAGATCTTATGTCAATCTTAGAAAGTATGGCTTCCACTTTTATTTGATCAAATAAATCATCTATCCTAGGAAGTGGAAATTTATTCTTAATGGTAACCTTGTTGAGCATGCGGTAATTAATACACAACCTTAATGCACCATCTTTTTTTAACAAAGACAAAAAAGGTGCTCCCAAAGGGGACACACTTTGCCTAATCATTCCTTTCTCAAGAAGTTATTGCAACTGAAATTTTAGCTCTTGCAAGTCCACAATATTCATTTGGTAAGGTGCTTTAGAGGCAGGGATTGAACCTGGCATGATATCTATTGAAAAATCAAACTCTCTTTTTGGGGGCAAACTTGGCAATTCCTTAGGAAAAACATCCCTAAAATCATTTAATATTGGATAATCATGCAAACTAGGTTCCTTTAGCTCATAAGACTCTTCCATGTGTAAGGAAAATAAGAGACATCCCTTACATACTACTCTTTTCAACTGTAAGGCAAAAAGAGTGGGTAAAAACTTGTTGTTTTTTATACCAAACAGAACTTGTTCAAAGCTAAAATTATCAAAACAGGTATCCTTTCGTCAAAAAAATCAATTTTAGCTTTATGGTATTTCAACCAATCCATGCCAATAATAAGATCATAAGATCCCAAAGGAACAACATGCAGATTTAATCTAGTTTTAAACATCCCTAGATCAACTTCTATTTTATCTAAATATTCAAAAATATACACTTTCTTACCAATCCCAAATTCTACTTGCCATTTTTCTTTCATAGGAATAGTATTTAGATTTAGCTTTTGCACTATTCTAGGAGACACAAAGCAATTAGATGCTCCAAAATCAAATAGAATAGAAATTTCAGCGCCAAGTATTTTACCTCAAGTCTCAATAGGGGTTGTTTGGTGCTCAGCCTTGCGGTTATCTACCGTTGCATAGATAGGTTGGCTTGTTGTCTTACTTGCAAGGAATTCTAGGCAATATATTTGGTAATGGTTCTTACCACATGTCCAACATCCTTGTTGAGGTTCCTTGTTTTCCACTCGAACCTTGTTGGCTCTTGTAACAGGTGTGTATCTATTGCCACCAACCTACTGATTGTTTTGTTGTTGTTTAATGGGAGGCCTTGGCCCTCCCTAGTTATTATTTCCATGAAATTTTCCAGTATTCTACTTGCCATTAAAAGTAGTCCTTTTGAACTCATGTTTCCAATAAGGTCCAAAAGAGGAAACAACAATCTTCTTACTATTTTTTTCCTTCTCTTTCATTTCCTGACGGTATTTTAGCCGAGACTACTCTTTTTCTTCCACTCTATATGATGCACTAACTACTTGTACAAGAATCTTAGGGTTTACCATATTTACATCTTATCGGATAACCTCTCTCAAACCCAGTTTAAACTTGGTTACCTTAGACTCTTCATCCTTCATATAGTCCACATGACGGATCAAATTTAAAAATTGAGCTTCATACTCAGCTATAGTAATGTTATTTTATTTCAAACTATGAAACTCAGTTTGCTTCCTTTGAGTGATTAGCCGAGACATATCTAGTTTTTTATTTCTTCTCAAAATTTTCCCAAGTAATGGTGGAATCCACATGACCCTTAACTTTCTTCAAATGAGTCTACCATAGGACAACATGTTCTTCTAGGTGGTAAACCGCAATACAAGCCTTGGTATTGGAGTTGCAATCATACATCCTAAAGTATTGTTGTAAGTTAAACAACCAAGCCTCACTTTATCACCCAAGTCATTAGATAAACCTTTGAATCTAAGAATACACACTTTCTTCAATTCCTTGAGGAAGGGGTCTATTACTCTATTCCCTATGGGTACATCTTCATGAGCATGTAACTGATTGTTGAAGTCTCCTAATTTTACCTCATGTTGGTCATGTCTTACTTGATTACCTCCTATGACACTATTTTTCTCTAGGTTCTTCTTGTGAGTTGTCAATCTATCTTACAAGGTGTTAACAGTCCTAATAAGTTCATTTAGGACTTCTTTAGTGTGCTTGAGGATAGGGTTGATGTTTTCAACAACTCCTCTACATGTACCTCTTCCATCTCCTCCCCTTCTACCACCACGACCTTGGTTTGGATTATTCACACCATCACTGCTTTGATTTCTTACCATTGTTCCTGGTAAGTACAAAGAGAAGTATTAGATAACATTCCCTAGAGGCCTAAGTGTTATACAACCTCGGCTCTGATACCAAGTGTAAGGACCTCAAAACCGAGGTCTAATTTTTTTAACTCCCATTATTCCCATTACTTAATTGATATGTTGATTTCACACATAATAAAATCATACAATTAGACAAAAAAATCATGTGCTAAACACATCGATAAAAAAATCAGCTTTGAGTCCAAAGGAAATTTCATTATTTTCAATACCTCAGTATAATCTTATAAGTTTACATGTAATGTCAAAGAGCCTCATAATCTTATATAATATTCTACTTATTCCAAAAGTACATCAAGTACAATTTATTCCATGAACTGAAATATAAAAGTAACTAATCAATATCTAAAATCAGCCTCGAGTCCCTTCAAATTATTTCCTTTCACTTATCTCTAGAATGGCCTATATTTTCCACAATGGGTCAACTCAAACTAAACTGCAAGGATTTCCATTTTCATATATGTATTATTCTATAAATGAAAATGTATTTAGAATATGCAGGCATACATCAAAGCATACTAATTCATTCATTATTATAAAAATGATTTCAAAAAGCATGTAAACATGCAGAGCTAACGAAGTTCGAATATCTTTAAAGAGTGGTGTCTTTAACCATATTACATGAAAATGCATAAAACTTACCTCACGTAAGGTTGATTACATAATGCATTTCATAATATTATTTCATGCCAAATCAAATCAGCATACCAATTGTTTGAAGAAATGTCACATATAGGCTCCATATAAAAAGGAGAAGGCATGATAAGCAATTGTCAAATCATCAACATGAGCTTCACTTTACAATTCTTATAATGAACATTATGCCAAATCAGATCAACAACATAACATAATATTCAAGAGGCACAAAAGATCCTTTATACCCAAGAATGCATGTCAACCATATGACAAAATTTCATATAATGACCTTCACATATATTCCAAGGAATGCATACCAATTGTATGATAAAATTTCATATCATGAACTTCACTTCATAAGCTCAAAATGAATAACATGCCAAATCAGATTAGCAACATAACGCATTTTCAAAAGGCACAAAAATGTATGCGAATTGTATGAAAAATGTCATAATATAAACTTTGAATATAATCCAAGAATGCATTTCAAAGTAGCATGACAAAGTGTCATAAAAGAAGTTCACATAAATTCCAATGAATCCAATTCAAGCAACATGGTAAAATTTCATAAAATAACTTCACATAAATTCCAACGAATTTGTTCCAAAGAACATAAGAAAATAACATTAAAAACTTCACTTAAATTCCAATGAATTCATTTCATCAGCATGATAAAATTCCTTAATCCACACTCGTGTATTTATGTCAATAAAATATTTCATATCAACTATTTGATGTAATGTCATAACATCTCATTATTTAAATATTCTAGCCAAATGATTTCACACTAATTGTTTGACAAAATTTCATAGCACAACATTCTTTCAAAATGCTATGAAAATGATTACACAATAACCATTTATCAAAATGCAACGTACTACCAGCAAAAACTGCAGCAAATAAAACAACAATTTAACTACAAATTTAGAGCATAGAAATCACCCCAAAGCACCGTGCTTTATTAGCTAGTGTTGCATTAAAACAACACATCAAAAAACAACTAAACAAATCAAGGAAATAACCAAAATTGATCACTATAACAACTAACACTACAGCAACAAATGCAGCAATAATTTAATAAAAAAACATCACTTCTAGCAGTGTTACAGCATCAATAAATCAATAAAGAAAACAATGCTTCTAGCAGCCCATTAAGAGAAAATAACACAACTTATAACAGTTGAAGCAAACCAACGAATCAACAAAAATGCAACATTCCAAAATTTAAAAATGCAACTTGGATATCAGTCCAAAACCCATAGCAAAAATGTCAAGAAATCTTCTCTCAACACCCAAGTGAATAACCTCATTAATTTCAAATATCAAGTAAGGAGGTAAAACGAAATCTCAGGCTCTCATACTTGAGAGATCTGAAATATATAATGCCCATATTAAAATAAACACATTTTCCAAATACCCATAAAGGATTGATTCAAAAATATTAATACCCAAAATAGATAATCCATATTTCTCATTACCTGAAGAGGAATAAAATTGAATATGCATTTATTTGTAAAATATTGCATAGATAAAAACAAGAAACCCTTTCCTGAAAGATTCGAGATGAAGAAGACCAAAAACCTCTATTCTTTTCCTCTTTCCTTATCTATTTTCTTCCTCAATCTTCTTAGCTCCACACCGTACAAAATAAAACCCCAAAACCTTATTTTATTTTCTAGAAAATTTCTCCCCAACATTGCTGCAATAAAGAATGGCAAGATCCCAAAATACAGGCCCAAAATTAGCTCCAGATGGCCGTAAAACTTCCAGAAAATCCTCTAGATTTTTTTGACATGGTCTCCCCCTCTACTTCCTCCTCTCTTCATGCCATGCTAAATGGTAAAAATAAAAACCTAACTCTCCTTTATTCCATGGATTCCAAAATCCATTTAAATATAATTAAACTCCAAAATATGCCACCACTTAGCTTTAAGCTAAGTTTATTTTTATTTTTATTATTTATTTATTTTAAAATAAAACTATGTGCCACATTCCACAAGGAATAGTTAACACATAAGTTAATGCCAAAATAACTCATAAGTCAAATTCCACAAAATATCATTACAATTAAGCATCATTTAAATGTCAAGCTCATTAACCAAGAAAATCAAAATGCCAGGAATTTATTACGGTTGAGTCAAAAACATCTAGATAATCTTTTGACAATCGGTTATGTTACTAACATACCATCATAAGTTAGGCTTAGGTTAGATCACGTAACCTATATCTTAGGTTAGTTAGGCCAACAACTGATATTAAACAATATCACACCGGAAGCTACCAAAACATTGTAACCAAATCAAAAGGGTGAGTACTAACTCACGGAAGAGTGGGCACTTGTGTGTTTACTCACATTTGTATGCACACAACCATGCTAGCTTATATATATATAAGTATATATGCTTGCATACCTATGATCATACCCATATGGGTATATGGACGAATGTCCATTCCTTTGTGTTTTATACTTATACCTTTGATGAATGACTAACAAAAACACAAAAACAACCAAGAAGAAACAACCTAATAGCTTTATTAATAATAATGAGTTCCAAGAGTCTAGATGTTACAAGGGGCTTTTAGATTAAAGGATAGAAGAAAAATTGTGCCAAATGTAAATATTAAAAGTATCTCTAATAAGATATGTATATTGTTTAAAAGACTATGATTCTAATAGCTATCTTTGCAAAGAGATGTGTGTCATTCCCTATCAGGTTATATATACTTATATACCTAATTATGGAAATATGAAGAAGAATATATAAGAATTTGAAAGGCTGCCAATATCAAGGGAGATGAGGTGGTTCATCTTCAATGAATTAAATATGCAAACAAATTATTATTTTTAGACAAACTACAAAATTTACATTTTGAGGCCTTTAGGAGCAGATTTTGAGGGTAAAAATTTTCTTAACATATTTAATCACCTCTTCACCCTATTCTACAAGTTCCAAGATGATACATTTTGAATGTAGTCAATCAGAGCTATGGTTCCAAAGTTATGACTCCCAAAAGTTGCCTTACTAGAATTGCTTCTTAGATTGTTGTCTGGATCATTCATTCCTCCTTCAAAAGTAATGGTACCCATTGTGCCAAGGAGTCTAATCAAGTGTGGGAATTGTTTCTTGATCACCTAATAGAGCTGAATAGGACATCGTTTAATGGTCTCGGTGCAAGTGTCCATAGTCTAATCTTCTTCAACTAGAGAAAAAAATAGGTTCAATTTAGATATGTATAATTCTTTTGCTACAACCAAGGTGTCCAACAGAGGTGGATGATATGGTTTGAGGAGGTCCACATTGAAGATAGGATGCAAACCAAGGTAGGGTGGAAGATTCAACTCGAAATCTTCTCCCACTTTCTTGGTGATAGTGTAGGGACCATACCATAGAGGTCAAATTTTCCTATGTGGACCTATAAGTATTTCCTTCTGAAGTCACAACCAGACCTTATCTCATACTTGAAAATGATTTGGACCCCTATTTTGATCATGAAGTTTTTATACTTTGTGTTCATCTTCTGTAAAATATCATGTACTTATTGAGTATATTGAACCTGTTCAACTGACTTTGTTTCCTTTTATGCTCCAGTTCTTTGTTGAGGTGTGTACTCCATTGTATGCACCAAAATGCAAACATTAATGGGTGTCATAGGTGGAATCCATAAAAATTTGAAATGGACTATGTTTAGTGTATTTTTCAAGTTCCAATTGTATCCATAATGTATGTAAGGGGCATCATCGTCCCATGTATGTGGGTGTTAGGAGTGATACATATGAAGCATGTGGACAATTAGGTGGTTCACCACCTTTCTCTATTTGTTAGTCTGCAAGTGCAAAGATGTGGAATTTATCAACTTAGTGTCTATTATTTCCCATAGGGTGGACCAAAAGATGCTCAAGAACCTGTTATCTCTATTAGAAATGATAAAGTTGGGTAGCCCAAAAGTGATCCATACATGACTAAAATAGATTTTAGCAGTTTCTTTAGTAGAAATATTTTTCTTACAAGCAATCATTATAGCCATTTTAGAAAATCAATCAACTACAACAAAAACACCATCATTTCCATGTTTTGAAGTTGGAAAACCTAAGAGGAAGTCCATTGAGATGGAGGCCCAAGGCTTGGTTGGTTATGAAAATGGTGTATACAATCCTTGTTTCTTATTAGTTGGTTTGGAAATTGCATAAGGGGTGCAAGACTTGATATACTTAACCACATCATTCCATAGATTAGGCCAGTAAAAGTTCTTTTAGAGCATTGTCAGTTATTTTTTCATGTCAAAGTGTCAAGTTGTCTAGCTAAAGTGTACCTCCCATATCATTTTTTTGTTTTTAATAGTTAGAACACATATTTTCCTCATATGTCAGAGGAATTTATCCTATAGATAAAAATTAGGGACATGCTTTCCCCCAGAGAGCTTGATATGTATTTAAAAATTTAGGATTTGTCTCATATAAAGTGCACCAACTATAGACACAAAATCATGCACTTTGAGGAATTATCTATTCCCGATTGCATACTACTATTCATATGATTCCTAAACAAGAAAAATATTAATTAACCCATCTCTTTGGATACCTTTCTTCACTTTATATTTTCAATTTTTGTCTTACACCCTTACTTTCTCGGTCTTCCTTTTTATACTTTGGTATTCATCATCCTAAACACCAACGCCCAGCCGGGACACTAGCATTAGGCACCCTCATCCCCTCTAGGCACCCCTAACCCCTTTGTACTTTGTTCACATCTTGGGTCCTTTATATCCATTTGATCATCTTATTGTTTTGGTAGTCTTCCTTCATGGGGTTAATTACAAAATTCAAGGAAGGAAAACATATAAATATAAAGCTATGTGATCATAATAAAGCACCAAGCACTAAGAATTAGCTATCACTACCTCAAGTTGCATCCATCAAGCATCTAAGAGCTCCATTACATCCATCTCACACCATCCAAGGGACACAAGGGCTAGTTATTCTACATACACTTTATAGGAAGGAAGTTCATTCTATTACATGCACACATTTATTACATCTCTTTACATCTAGCTTACTTGTTCGCTATTACGTGCGACACACACAAGAGTTTCCTAGGGTACAATTCCACACACACAAACACATAGAACTACATTGGGTCTGATATGTAGTTCCTCATTGAGTCATAATATCACCATTGTGACAGCTGAGGATAGTTCAACCCCTCATTCTGCATCTTTATTTTTTAGTATTTGATGTCTCTTTGAGGGTTTTGTAGGTCATTTCTTCGTTGCAGGTTTCTAGTGATTTCAGGGATCATTGTGCGACCTCATAGTGACCAAAGGCAAACAATAGTGAATAACTAGTGACCACTCATATGAGGTTTTTCGAGCATTTCTGCAAACCCAAGAACCAGAAATAGGTCTAGGGTGCCCACAGTGCCCCCTGTACCTCTCAAAGTGCCCCAATCCATCTTATTCTTCCATATTTTCATTTTCCGAGCTTTGGTACAATAATCGTGCTTCATTTTTCCAGTTCTCCAACTTTGTAAACCTTCAAGATCTCTACAAATTAGCTAATTCATTTTACCTCTTCTTTTCACTTAGGGTTTTATATATTTTGGCTTAGTTTTCTTGGGTTAATTTATGTACTTCATTGTTGTATTTATTTATTGCTACAATAACAATCAGATTAGGCATAAAATTCACATTTAGCTTACATTTTACATGGATATTTGCTTTTAATAACACTTTTCTCATATCCACTTTGTTTGTGTGTGCCTTTGTTTCTACCAAGCACATTCCCTTCCCCCTGTAGGGCATAGTTTCAGTTTAGCGATCAGTCATCTTTTGGGCCACATACTCTTTTAGTGATGTCACATGTACCCCAAATGAGGGGCGACATCATTTAGGTTAATTTTTCACCCCATATAGTAGTCTATAATCATTATACAACACATTATGATACCAAGATACAACATAGTTCTATGTTTCAGGTCTAAGAATCGAGTGGGTCCTTAGCATAGCACAACCCTTCCTAGACTCCTATAACTAGGGGAAGTTACACATCATTTTTAAGTTCACCGTAGTCTACGTAACTCTACACAATAGATTTTACAAGGCATATAGTCCTTAGCACTTTCACGCTGGATTGACTTGTTTAAATTTTACACACCATCTGTAGTGGTGTCCTACATTACGGGAAGCAGTTAAAGGTTGGAGGATAACACTAAATTTTTCTCCCTACACTTCTTCTATATCATTGGCATGAGATTGCCACAAAAACTTGTGGCCAGGCAGAACTAGCATGAGATTTCCCGAAAACCTCGTTCTTCTACAACATACACAAGATCCTTTCTACACTCTTTCCTCATCACAAATCAGTGCACATGTTTCTTTTTCACATTTTTGTATTTTACATGCTTTCATTACATAAATTTTACACATTTTGATCATATACATGTGTATTTGACTACTTTTTCATTCTTCTCTTTTACAGGTCCATCCATATGGGAAGTGATAGTTAGCATCATTCAAAAATCACACACAACAATAGGCACATCGCGACATCTACACATGTGTTTCCTCCCTAGGTTCATTTTCATTATCACTTTTTGCACTTTCTCCTCCTTATCATCCATGCTTCACACTTTTATCACTTTGTGCTTTGTCTTGTCCCTCGAAACACTCTTTCTACATTATTTTACATGGTTATTAGGTACACAACTTTGTCTACTTTATGTTATTGAGCTTTCCACTCACCACATAAATTGGGGGCAAATGTAGACACAAAATTACACACTTTGGGTAACTATTTAGTCCTGATTACATACTACTATTCATATGATTCCTAAGTAAGAAAAGTACTAATTAACCCATGTCTTTGGTCACCTTTCTTTGCTTTCTATTGCCACTTTTGGTCTTACACCCTTACTTGCTCAAGTATTCCTTTTTATACTTTGGAATTTATCATCCTAGACATTGGCGCCTAACCAGGACACCAATGTCATGTGCTCTCATCCCCTCCGAGCGCACCTGATCCCTTTTTACTTTGTTCACATATTTTGGGTCCTTTCTAGCCGTTTGAGCATATTATATTTTTGGTAGTCATATTTTTCGGGGTTGATTACAAAATTCAAGCAAGGAATCATATAAATATAAATTTATGTGATCATAATAAAGGACCAAAAACTAAACATTAACTATCACCACCTAAGGTTGTATCCATCAAGCATTTAAAAGCTCCATTGCATCCATCTAGCACCATCTAATGGGCACAAGGGACATGCTTATTCTGCATACACTTTATATGAGGGAAGTTCATTATATTCCAAGCACACATCTATTACATTTCTTTACATCTAGCTACTTTGCTTTCTATCAAGTGTAACACGCACAAGAGCCACCTAGAGCATAATTCTCGCACATGCACATGCACACATAGAACTACATTGGGTATGAGATGTAGTGCACCACCGAGTCATAAAATCACCATTATGATAGTTAAGGACAACCCAACCCCTCATTCTACATCTTTATTTTTTAGGATTTAATGTCTCTTTGAGGATTTTGTAGGTCATTACTTCATAGCAGGTTTCCAATGACTTCGGCGATCAATGTGTGAACTCATAATGACCAAAGGTGAACAGCAATGAATAACTATCAATCACTCAAAGGAGGTTTTTTAGCATTTCCACATACTCAAATTCCTAGAAAAAGGTCTAGGGTGCCCACAAGAGCCCCTATCCCTTTCTAGGTGCCCCAATCTAGCTTATTCTTTCAAATCTACATTTTTCTAAGCTACGGTGCCATGGTCAGTGCTTCATATTTTCTAGTTCTCCAACTTTGTACACCTCCAAGATTTCTACGAATTAACTAAGTAATTTTACATCTTCTTTCACTTAGGTTTATATATAGTTTGGCTTAGTTTGCTTGGGTTAATTTATGTACTTCATTATTGCATTTATTTAGTGCTACAATAGCAATCAGATTAGGCATAAAATTCACATTTAGCTTAATCAACTACTTTACGCTCTTTGGGTGTATACACCAAAATTTGGTATCCTTACCTGTTTCTCACATTTTCTTCTTTCATCATGGTCATCGTATCTAAACCCCCTTTATTTTATTCCAATTCATATTTTAATTCTCACCTCTCCTATCTATTAACCTATCAAATTTAATTTTTAATTAATCTTCATTTAATCATTTTCTAATCCTCATCTCATTAGCTAATTACCTATAATTAGATTTAATTTCTCCTCCCTAGGTTGTTTATTATCCCTAGCTACCTATTTCCATATCCCTATGCTTTTTCTAGCCTTTATTTAAGTCATCTTTATCTCCCACCTATCCATGACACTTCCCTAGGAAACCCTAACCTACCTATATGCTTTAAAACACTCATCCTAATCCATAAAATCCCCATATCTCAAATAAATCACCCTTCCACCACTTAAAGGGACGGTTCCCCATAGTTGGTGGCAACCCACCCGAGTTGTTGTCGATTTGTATAAAGTTGGTTTCACCCATACTTCAAAACAAGGCATAATAAGATTTTTCTTGCATTATGCAAACTTATATTCGAGCTTGAGCATCCTTACAGCTATTTCGACCTTCTTAGAGTCCATTTGAGCTTGTCTTGCATCACTTATGGAGGCTTTGGGAGGTTTACTCGATTTTGTGTTGATTTATGTCATCATTACTATTACCTTTTAGGAACTAATGTTTTATAGGTTCAATTTGCCACCAAGACTTCATCTTCAGCTTGTTCTTCCAGTCATTTTGTTTATAGGTTCTCCATCCAACTCATCTACCTCCCATTTATCTTGCACTACACATGTCACCATCACTCCAACAAGGTCACCTTCAACCCAACCCTTTGTTGTCATCCATTTTGTTTCCAAATCCTCATCGGTGTATGCATCTACTCACATTACTTCTTATTTCTCGATCTATCACCCTACTTCTCTTCTATCCAAATTTTTTATGTATGTCCATAGTCACTACCAACTCGGCCTAGTCATTATCGACTGAATCCTATTTCCATCCAACTATCCAAATATTTATTTCCTTGTGTTATTTTTGTTTACCTTGTCTCAGTTCTCTTCGTAGGTTTCGTTAGCATTTACATGTCTCTGTCATCTCCAGATCTAAATTTTATTCACTATTTGGCTTCATCTACTCGGATCATTATTGACCTACCTCTACTGACCTCGGTCACCATTGACCTAGTCAGGTATAATTCATTTTTTTTACTTAGATTAGATCTACACTTTTCATCCATTTTTGTAATTTCATATTTTGTTCAGTTCTAGTTTCTACATATTACTCAATCCATTTCTTTTATCTTATCCCATTTATACGGGGTTGACATCCACATAAGGAAGTTAATGCTTCTTGGAACCGAATTCATTGGGCAGCCCCCTCATCTACTATCTAATCCATTTTCTTTCTATTTACCTTTGTTGTACATGTTCATTGAGTTTGCAAAGTGAGATCATCCACTTTGTGCTCATCCATTTGCATCCATCATACATCAAGGTACCTTAAACCCTTGCATTTTGGAGTTGTTTGGTTTTCTTTAGTATCTAGTCCACTAATCTAAACAGGAAAGAGAAAATTTGATCAACATTCTAGCACGCCCGGTGGGACCACCCTTTTAGGTTAGTCTTTTGCATTTCTTATCATTATCTATATTTATTCCATCTTCTACTAACATCACAAGTAGAGGGTTTTGTTTTTGCTTGTTCATTTCGGGCTTCTAGATTACTTGGGTTGTGCTCTCTGCTTGCTTTAAAAATTAGATAAAAAGGAAAATTGTTCTCTAGGTATTCTTATTTTTGTCTTATTTTCTCCTTTTTGCATTGCATTTGCCATTTCCTTGTGTGTTTTCCTCATAAAACTTTCACATTTGGTTTTTGGGATTAAAATGATCCTTTTTACATCCTTTCTTTCTCATTTAGCATAAGTAGGGTTTAATTAGTTACATTTCACATTCTATCACACATAACCAAACTCACAAATCGTTTCACACATATAGACATTTCCTACCAGGTGAAACTGATTAGGATTTCATCACCCAATAGGAAAATCACTGTGGTGTTACGGCCACATTATAAATCCTTCACAGACTTATGCCTCACATATCTCTAGGTATATCAAGGACTCCCCATCCAAAACTACCTGAAACCAACCCTAGATTGCTATTTCCTAGGTACCTTTGTTATCCATTCCCTTTTCAATTTTACATTTTCTAAATTAATCAAGATAAAGAAAACATTATGTGCTTGACTTTTTTTCCATAACTAATATCACTAGTGTTTTCTTGTTTTGTTTCATAACCATTATCGAAGCTCCTCAGCTAAGAAAATGGAACAAAATCTTGCATCTAATAATCCCATTGTTTCATCCCAACAAACATCTACCATGACTGTTATCTCATATGTGCCCTTGGTTACTTCTTCCATAGTCACTCAACCTTTGATCATTAGTATGTCTCATCAAGGACCTATGTTTCAAACCACAATTATAGATGAGACCAATCCTTTTTTATATCATCAATCCATCCCATCTAGACCAGCAACTCCTTCAACCATTGCATCATTTGAAGCTTTTGGACCTCCCATTATCCCTCGTGGTAATGTGGAATTATAAGATCTTCTGGATGATAATCCCATAGCTCTTCATGACTACCTTCTTAGGAATTAAACCAAAATTCCTATTGATGGAGCACCACTTCAGCAAATCTATTCTTATCAATCTAACCCTAAAACAACCCAAGTGCTCTCTTCACAATGTGTGGTGTTTTTCCCTCGAGTCATAAATGAGCTTCCTATTACCCAACATCAGCTCAATCCATCTTCTTCTACCAATCCTCCACCTCATCAAACCACCCAGCTAGTCACACCCATTCCTCCCAATCTACCTCCAATCAATACCACAATCACCACTTCCATTCCTATCACCTCTTCGACCACTATCATCACTAGTGTCCCTATCCAATCTACCCAAAAATTACATTCTATATCTGAATAGCACACCTATTATTTATCTCTGAAATCACACATACATGTGAATTTCATCACTTCCTAACCTCCTCATACAATTTCTTTTCATTATATGGTTTCTAATACACTTCATCAACAATTTCAACCTATCCACACCTACATTCCCACTCATCATTTACCACAACAACCAACCCAATCCCAACAATCACATCACATTCCCATTTCTCAACAAAAATCATTACAACAACCTCTTCAATCTCAACCCATGACTTACATTCACCCTCATCAAGTAATTCCTCAAACACCCACACATCCACAAATTTATCAACAACCTTATCCGGCCACTTCTCATGTTATGCAAAAGCAACCACTCATCTCTCAACTAACCACTTCAAATGATCCCATACATGCCTTAGTGAATAGGATGGCTAGCCTTGAGGCCGTCCTTAGGACCCAAGGTTATACTATCTTATGCCAATAAAACCTTACCCCTATTGGAATAATGTATTAGTTATGTTGTCATTGATGTCAATTCCATTGATGTCATGTTGGCTAGGTAATTTAAGCATGTTGGTTAGGTGATCTAGGCATGCTACCTAGGTGACCTAGGAGTATATGTGATGTAAGAGCGAGCTTCTAAGGTGTTTCTCATAGGTTCAAGATGAGTTCATGTGATTTCAAGAAGGAAGGGCTTTGGCAGTTGAGTGGTAGTGTCCTTTCAGGGTGGTTTCAGGTACCTAAACTAGTGAAATATGATGTTACATGTTAGAAAAATCATGGGATAGGTGTTAAGAGAGAATTTACAGCATTTAGGAGTAAAGGTTAGACTCGTTTCAACTTCAAGAATCATTTTTGTATGTTGGTCAGAAATAGTGTTGAGAACAAGTAGTGTTCTAGCATGAAAATGAGATGGGATAGAAAAATTTAGACCTATTATTTTCTAGAAATTTTGGGAAATGATAGAGGAAGGTTTCTAATGCTTCGTAAAACAATTTAGGTAAAATTTAGGTCATTTTTTCAAGTTATTAACTACTTCACCTACATACATTCCACCCTTACCTATTATACCATCCTTAGCATCAATCCCAGTTCCTCTTTCCACACTTTTATACTACATCAACTATTATGACCACATCTACATCATCTTCTCCTTCCACATCACTCTCATCATTTGAAGAATTTTGGAAAGAACTTCAACTTGCAATAACTTCAAGTGATCCTCCCATCTCATCTACACAATCAAACACTTCCACATCAAACCAATCTTCACCTTCTTTAGACCTCATCAAACATAAATTACTCCCTCCACATGTATCAACCACAACACAACCTTCAAATCCTCCAGTTGAGATCATCATCATTCCTCCCAAGGGTGCCTCTTCAAAAACAAAATCTAGAACCCTTGGCACATTTCCTCAAAGGTATCTTTCACATCCTCACAAAAAAATAGACATCCCCCACCTAAGATCAAACAATCCAATGCCACATCATATATCTTAGGACCACATCCATCTCTTCTAGGACCAGCCCCTTCATCAAAAACATTTCAACCCACCAATCAACCTAAGCCAAAACCATCCAACACTTCTTCTTTTAGAACATCAATCATAACTAAAGATGAATCTGAGAAATCAAAACCTTGAACCACCGAAACTCAACTATTAACATCCAAATCATCTCAAACATCCACCTCTTCTTCTAAAACCAAGACATCTCACAAAGGAAAAGCACATCTTAATACTTTGGTTAAATCTAGGTGGATTTCCTTTAACATTTACTTTAAATTCCGTCATCACGCTTCCACCTATTAAGGGTTTTGACCCGAATAGTAAGAATCCATCGTGGTTTGATTCCAACCTCATTTTTTCCTATCATCGAACCCCTAGACATGACATTGAACATTGTAAAACACTCCAAACCATTGTCCACAACATCATTAAGGAATATGGCCTTATTCTTAAGGCAAACCAATCTCCTCCTTTCACATACCTTCCAACGTTCACATCATCTACTTCATCCATCCAAATGCATAAGTTCCCTCATTCATCACGGACTTTTGTGGCCATCCCACCTCTAAAAATGATTCTTAGAAAGATGATCCCCTTTATTAAAAAATTTTGTTAAGATAACCACTCAATCTGGTCCACATGATCCTAAATCAACATCCCAACCAAAATCCAAGACCTTTGTCACCATTCCTCCTCCTAAGGAGTTTACCTCATCATCAAAACCTAAGGTTTCTATCTTAGCTTCCTCGGCCTATTAAACAAAGTATTGTCAAACAACTTCATCAAGCCCCAGTTAAGATGTCGCTTTACGAGATCATCCAAAGCTCACCAAACCATAGGTAGGCTCTCACTGAAGCCTTAAAGCGTATTCCAATATCCAAGTGACTAGGCTCATCCCTTCTTATCTCTTATAGGAGCACTTATAGCTTATGTTGCTATCTCATTCAATGATACCAAGATTTCATACATCACACCAAAATAACATGACCTTCCCCTTTTCATCATGGTTAGGATCAATGATACTTTCATTCGATGATCCATGATCGATAATGGGGCAAACATTATTAATATCATCCCATCACATACCTTCGATCAGCTCAAGATCCCAAAATCCATCGTCACCCAAACACCGCGGTCCTTCGTGCCTTCAACAACACTATCGCTCTCACCTTAGGAATAGTTGTTCTTCCTATCCACATTGGTGAGAAGCTCCTCCATGAGGTCTTCTACATCATAGAAGGGGAATTTCAGTACAATGTTCTCCTTGGATGACCTTGGATCCGTGTTATGCATTATGTCCCCTCTACACTTCATCATTGCCTTAAGTATGAGCATGAGGGGAAGATCTTGACACTTCCTAGGGACGCTCCTCCCTTCCAAATGTGCAACATGACCTATCGACCTAATGATGTCCTCATTCCCAAGAATGATTCATCTGCACCATCCACTAGCTTATACATTTCCTAACAATGACTCCCTAGACAAAGTGATGGGAAAAATTATGCTAGGGGAGTATCGTCTTCTTACACTCAATACCTTTCCCACTCCTCACTGCCTCGGTAGACCCGTCGAAGCTCTATTGTATTAACCCAATGTTAGGGACATCATTCCTTTTAGTCCACCACATCTTCAAACCAATCTCATCTACGGTGGTTTTGACACCCCTTCTTATCACATTGCTAATCATCCACATGCCAAACCTTATACCGGTGGTTTTGGATTCCTCAACAAACCATCCTTTTCCCACACCTATCTCCACTATTGCACATGGAATGGATTTGGCATGGGACATTATGAGCATGGGCCACATGGCCTTATTATTGATCAATGCCATAAGCCTCATGAAAATTTTGGGTTAGGATATCAGGAGAAACCCACCGACCCCATCCCACCATCTGAGATGTGCATGGATATACCTTCTCCATATTCTCCATCCCATGAGGCCATGGATATGGATGACACCGTGTCTATTACTTATGGATTTTTTTAGTCTCCACCATCACCTTGGGACCAATCACTTATCAGTCTGAGAATCAGACTAGGTCCCTTCCCCTTCACCATCTAGAGATGATAGAAGAGGACTCTTCTACCATCAAAATTCTTTAATGCACCGACGACAATGCCATTCTTTCCCATATGGGGGTAGAGGATTCTTATCTTCATAAGACCTTACCATACGACACATCCACTCTTCTCAATAAATCCACCATCGACATCAATATCGGGACTCCCTAGGAGCCTCGCATCCTCAAGGTAGGTCAATCTCTTGATCCATAGGAGCTTGAGTCTTTCACTACATTCCTCTCTCATCATAGTTAGGCCTTCACATGGTCATATTCTAACATGTTAGGTCTTGATCCTTCTATTTTCATCCACAATATCATTACCTTTCCCAATGTTAAATCAGTTAAGCATAAGTTTCACCACATACACCCTCAAGTTTCCTGCTTGTCAAAGAGGAGTTGCAACATATTCTTTCGACAACTTCATCATCCCCATTGACTATCCCCAATGGGTTTCTAACATCGTACATGTCACTAAAGCATCTAGCAATCTTTGTATATGTACTAACTTTCAAGATCTTAATCTCGCTTCCCTAAAGATGACTTCGCTCTTCCCAACATCGATCAACTTATGGATCTTATCGGATATCATGAGATGTTTTCTATTATGGATGGTTTTTTTAGGTATAATCAGTTTCTCATCTCACCAAAAGACCAACATAATACTTCCTTCATTACTCCTTGGGGGACCTTTTTCTATCACATCATGCCCTTTAGTCGAAAAATGTCGAGCCACCTATCAGTGGGCCATGACTTACATCTTTCGTGATCTCATCCATAAATAATAGAAGATTATGTCAATGATATTTTGAGTAAATCTAAGCATCGACACAAGCATCTTACTATTCTCGAAGCCCTTTTATAGCACCTTTTTCATTTCTTCATTTATCTTACTCCACCCAAGTGTGTGTTTAGAGTGCTTGCTCGGTAAACTCATTGGCTTTATCATATCTATTAGGGATATTGAATTTGAACCCACAAAAATCTAAGAAATCATTGAAATTCCTCCTCCTAATCTTAAGAAACTTCACAGTCTTTAAGGCCAACTTCAATCAGTTTGTCATTTCATCTCACAACTTTTAGATCATTGCCAACCCTTTCATCAAATTCTTCATAAGGGAACAAACTTCAATTGGGATCATAACTGTCAAAAGGATCTTGATGATCTTAAATAATATATTTTGTCTCCACCAGTGCTTATGCCTCCACGTGAGGGGGAACCCTTTTATCTATACATCTCTACTATTGATCACTCTTTATGGGATATGTTAGCACATCATGATGACCAAGGTCATGAGTATGCCATTTATTACATCAATAGCACCATTCACGGCTATGAGACTCACTACATTAAAGCTGAAAAGTTGTGTTGTGCTCTCTTTTTCCACCTCTAAGCTTCGATGTTATCTCCTCAATCATAAGAATTATGTTGTTACTAGCTTCCATCTTCTTAAGATGATGCATTCTAAACCATATCACAATGATCACATCACTTGTTGGCTCATGCTCATGACTAAGTTTGACCTCAAGTTCATTTCTCAAAAATATATTAAGGGCCAAGTTATCACAGACCAATTAGCTAAAGCCCCTCTTCCTAGTTCACATCTTCCTCATGAGCATTTCCCAAATGAATCCATTAATCACTTTCATCATGAGTATGAAACCCTTAAGATGACCTTCTTCTTCAATGGTTTAATGTGTCACAAGGGGAGGCATTACAATCGTTCTCATCCCTCTTAAGGATGCTCTTATTCCCCTCATAAACAAGATCAATTTTGAGTGCATGAATAATATGGAAGAGTACGAAGCCCTTATCTTAGGTCTTGAAACTGTTTCCTTTCTAGGTGTTCAAATTCTTGACATCTATGGGGATTATGAACTTATCATCAAAAAAATTCATAGGTGAGTATCAATGTAAAAATGATACTCTTTAAAAATATCAAGACATCATTCATCTCTTCCTCGAGGCCTTTGATTCTTACATGATCCAAGTCATTCCTTGATCGTCCAATCATTTCATTGACACAATGGCATCTCTTGCAGCTCTCATCCCATGGAAAACAGAAGAATCCAAAAAAAAAAATTCATTCACCATAGTGATCGACCATTCCATGACCTACCTCACATTAATCTCGTCGAATCCAATTTGTTAGATATTTGGTATTCCCAAATTTTGATTATCTATCCAAATCCATCATTCCTTCTAATTTATCCAAGAATGCTAGGAAGCATTTCCTTTAACACTCTAAGCTGTTATGTTATCCTCAATGGCATTCTTTATAAGCATGGATTCAATTTTATTCTCCTTCGATTCCTTGAATCCCATGAATCTTCATGTGTTATCCAAGAATTCCATGACGGTATTTTTGGTGGACACTCTAGTGACTTAGTTGTTGTTAATTGTGTTATTACTAGACTTCCATCAATCATGATTGTTGTGAGTATGTTAATAAATGTGTTAAATGTCAACAACATTCCAATCTTATCTACATTCCTAGTGAAGCCTTGTAGTTGGATTAGGACCTTTGGCCCTTCTTGCAGTGGGGTCTTGATCTCATTGGTCTTATCAATCCTCAATCTTCACAGTAACATCACTCCATCATCACTGCAACCAAATACTTCACCAAGTGGGTGGAATAAATTCCCCTCACCTCAACTAAATCTAGTCCAATTATTAACTTTATTTACCATCATATCATTTTTCATTTTGGTGTTCCTCACAAACTCATCACATAAAATGGAAAGTCCTACAAAAAAATATCTCAAGAAAATTCGTGACTCATTCAATATCAAACTTCGCTTCTCTTTTCCATATTATCATCAAGCTAATGGCCAATATGAAGTAACTAATAAGACTCTTCGTAACATTCTTACAAAAATATTGATTAGTCAGGTCATAGTTGGCATCTCCATATCCCTTTCGCTCTTTGGCCTTATCGGACCAAAGCATCTCGCACTTCGACGTGTGTTGCTCTCTTTTCTCTCGTGTATAGTTCTAAAGCCATTCTCCCTCTCGAAGTTCAAATTTTGTCTTTGCACATGTCTCTTCGGGACTTCATTTGTGATGAATATTATCGTAGGAGCGTCTAGAATAACTTGAGTTGTTAGACGAATGTCACCTTCTCGCTCTTGTGCATCATCACTTTTATCAATAATGCATCAAGCGTGCTTACAACAAGCACCTAAAAGAACACAATTTTAATGTTGGTGAACTTGGTCTTAAAGAAAATCATAACACTATTACTCTACAGAGAGGAGCCAAAGTGGAAATTTCACCCCAATTGGATTAGACCATACATTATTACTAATAAGTATGGGTCAAGAGCCTATTGTTTTACCTCCCTTTATGGTAAACCCGAAGTGGAACCACTTAATGCATTGCACTTACAACCATTCGATTGTTAGCATGCCTAACATTAAGCACTTAGTCATGTCCTCATATCATCCCTCCATCATAACCTCTTCCGTCTACCATTGTAATGATTTGGAACTATGTGGTCTACTATCACTTTCCTAGGAAAGACCTCAAATATGGGCACCATGGCTCTGTCCATAGCATTTTCCTTATGGATGGATTCTCCCTTCTCGGTGATAACTCCACAATCATTACATCCATCACCCTCTTGTTTACCTATTGGAATCATGTTAAGGGTCTATGGGTGTCTCTTGTACATTCATCATCACCTTCTGAGTGGTTTACCTAGCTGCTCTTAGCTCTTCCCCATGTTAAAAATCAAAATTCATGGATTCTTCTATCAAAAATCAAAGTTATCAAAAATAGATTGCTCCCTCAAAGGAAAGTTGTTCATGTCAAAAAAGAAAAAGAAAAGTAAATAAAAATCAATAAACTTATCCCTCTCGTAGTCATTTTTACTCTTACCACAAAAGGAAGAACCCCATGTGTGTCGGCCTATCACCCAATAGAAGCTGAGTGCTCACTCAAGGCACGTGCGGGTGCCAAGTCTCTCTTTTATGTGAGTCTAGTGGGAAGCATTATCTATGATTAGTGTAAGAGTATTTAGGAAAGAAGTTGAGACATACAAGAACCATAGGGCTTAGAACGGCCTCCAGATCCTTGCAGTCACTTCAGACCGAGTGCTTTAACAGATCCCAGAACATATACTATAACAGAAAGAAAGATACAACCATTCATTCATATCATGGAAGGAAAGAGAACTCATATGAATGAAATATATATTAAACCCATTGATATTCATATCTATTTATAATAGGTAACCTTAATATATTCATTGATTCATTACAGAGTGTCACAGAGTGCAGACCGTAGTCATGCACATCACTGGACGTATGTAGCTAAGCTAACAGAAAAGAAAAATACAACTCCATGCTTAGTACATCCTTCCCGAACCAGAATATCCACTTGCAGTAATTCTGCAGAGCTTCTCTCATTCTCTAACCCACCATTCCCTATGTATATCTCCCGATGATACATCTCTCTCTGAGTGTGTATATCTCTTTGTATCTATTTTCCCACGACAGCACTTGTATTTATCACTTTCCCAGTGCTGCAACATCACCTTGCCATGCCCTCAAATCTGTTGCCAAGTGTCGAATGTGGTCCTCCATGCGAGCATGTTCCTTCAGGCCTGAGATCTCCATTCCATCTCATGATGATCTTCTAGAAGATTCCATCTGGGGCATGCTCTTTCTTGGGCCAACCTGTTGCCAGGCTGGCATCTTATCCACGTGTAACTAATCATGCTTTTCACATGTTCTACCTTGGGTGCTCAAATTGGCTAAGTCTCGGCCTCCTTTTGCACATCGCACGTGCTATTTGTCTCCTTAAGCCTTTCTCTTACACACTTTTTCCTTGCACGCCATTCTATAACTAGGGTCTCGCATGCCTAAGCGCCTTCATAGTTGGTCAATATTCCAGGGGCCCAACATCACCCCACACTATGCTTGTTCTCCATCCTTGGAAACATCTTACTTGACCAAGATGCAAGATGTTTTATGGAACCCAAAAGTAGACTTATACTTTACAAAATGAATAAGGAATGAAAGAATAGGGGAAAGAATGAAGAATGGGGGGGAACATCAATTCAAAAGGCTGGGAAAGTCCTTTCGCAGATATGCCTCTAGCTTGTTCCATACTTCGACCTCGCCCTTCGCCTTCTGGCATAGGTCACCCACTAGGGTGCTCACTTCATCAAAGCTTAGGCCAATTCCCTAGGCACCCAAAGTGTCCATAGTCTACTCCAAGTCCTTACCCAGGTCTGCAAGTTTATCCATTCTCCTGGTAATTTGGGGGTATAGTTCCTTGATCAGCCTTAATTGAGCTCCTTAAAGCCTCAATTTCTCTGATTTCTTTTCTACCTTGGATAGAACCTTTTCCCTCTCTGCCATGTTCCCTTTGTTCTTTTCCTGGAACTCTTTCAGATCTACTTCAAGCGTGGTGACCAAGGAGCTTGCCACCTTATCTCTATCCGTGCATGTGTCATATGCGGCTTCTGCAGACTGGGCGGTGACCTTAATCTCTGCGAGTACTTGGCTATACTCGGCAATAGTTGCTACTACCTTCAACTAGTCTTCCTCCTTCAAGCATGTGGCCACTTCTTCTGCAGATTCCAGCGCCAAGGGTCACCTCTCCATAGTGAGGATGTGCATTAGGTCTTCTAAGCATTCCAAGGTTGATGCATACCTCTAAGGGATTGGAGTTAGGTCTGGGTGCTTTAATATGATGGCACTCTTGATCGACTCCACCTTCTTGTAGACCTCTTGCACCTTTACTTTTTCCTCCTTTAACTCGCACCTTAACTGCATGTTGATTAATTCCTCTTGTTTTAAACTCTTGGCCTTCTCCGCTAGTTCTTCCCCAACTTCACCTCCAATGCTCTAATTCTATCATTTTGCACAAACAACCTAGCCTTAGTCTCGACCGTGACTTTGTTCAGAGTATTACATACTTTCTCACCTAAAAGATCCTGAGCATTTACTAAGGGGTTGTCCCCCTTAGATTCTGGTAATGAGATGAGCACTTTCTGGCAGACTTAAAAGTTTGGCTCGTCAACATGTGACTCAAATGCCCAAGAAAGCATCTTCTTGGTCCTGGGGTATGCGCCATCTCTCTCAAAAGACCCCATGGCTATAAGCCTTTCAGTGGGCACAGTGCTCTGGAACCGTGCACGTAACACCTTCCTTATGTCACCCACATAGCCCATTATCTATCTCTAGTCTATATCCAGAGTTCTCCTGCTCGAGCGCATGCCTTTGGGGAAGCTAACTATCGAGTGGGGTATCCTAAGCTGTTATGTTCCTTTTCAACACTCTCCTCCTTCCCTTCCTTAAGCACTATGTCGCGCTGCACTCCAACTCTTGGTCTACAAGGACTTCAAGCATCTTTTTCACTTCTCGCTCTGCTAACTCAGTAATCTACTCTTTTGTCAGGCTTATGGCTCCTTGCTCCTTGGCATCCTTCTCATCTACCTTTGTGTCTTCAGTGCCTTCCTCATCTTGTGTGCCCTTGCACTACGTAAATACAAACTCTTGCTTCTCCTCTCCACTCTCTTCCTCTGAGTCATAGACACTAAACACATGTGGCTCCTTGTCCTTTTCAGGCTCTTCTTCCTCATTGCCACCTTCTTCACTCTCATCCTCTCCTTCTCCCAAGTACTTCTCCAAGCTATCAGTCACCTCTCGAGTCAGCTTCTTCATCCACCCTCTACTTCTTCCTGAGAGGTGGCTTCTGATCAGGAGATTCAACCTCCTCTTCTTCCTTCAACGATTCTTCCATGGTGGTGGGTTATTCAGGGTGCCTCTACTTTTGGCATCTTCTCCTTCACTGGAGACTTCTTTCTCCATATGTAGGTGCTTGGCTTGGTGCTTGTAGATGGCATGCTCACTATCTAAGTAGTTGGCACACTTGGTGCTCCTTCCTCTCCTCTGCCTCTCTTCTTAGACGTTGGGTTCTTCTTCCCCAAGGGTTCTTCAAGTATGGAGATTTCGTTCTCCAAATATGTGCCCTTTTCGAACTTTAGCCTAATGTCCATGTACACGCGCGTCGCAGATCCTCCAGTGATGAGAAGTGTTATCGGCCTAGTCATTTGGATCTCATGTGACATGTACTGTTCTATATATATGTGCTTTCTACTAGGGTAATTTAGCTTCTTCCTCATCTCCCTATGTTCCCTGTCCAACCTTCCTAGCACTAACCTTAGCTTCTTTGATTCTTTAAATTTGTTTACTCCTGTTTGGAAGTATTGGGCAGTGAACATGAAAGGAAGCTTGCACCAAGGGCTCCATGATTCATCAATAAGCTTGAATCTTCCCAAGTAGTAGTGTTGGTACACCGTGAACTTAGCTTCTCCCTTAGTGGCTACTAGGAGTTGTTTAAGGATCCTCCATTCTACCCCGAATGCATTCCTCAAGTGCATATACCACTTTTCAGTTGTAATTTATGGGGAGCCATCATTATATCACAAGCATACTTCTTGAACCTCTTCGCGGGCGAAGGGTCTTTGGCTGGGTACTCCCACACGAACTTGTCTGAGGCATCCGGCACTCCAATTTCTACAAACACTATGGTGAGCAAGACATTGCCAAAGAGGATCTTGTCCCCTTCCTTTGCACACTTAACAATCTCCTCTGTAATGTACGTGGATAAGTTGTATATCGTCCCCTCTATAATCTTCCTGTAGACATGTAGCCAAGGTTTGTTGACCTGCGTCCATCTTTCTTATCCATTCAGCTTATTCACGGCCATCTTCATAACGAGGTTCTTGATATCTGAAATATCATAGTACTGCGACTCTTTCTTGCATGCATACTTAGTGAAGGTCTCTTGAACATCCTCCTTGTCGCCAAGGTCATCTTCTAGACTATATCCCTCACATATAAGGCTTGTAAATTGTGAAATCAATTGGGGAGTCACACGCATCTTATGCCCAACAAAGTGGAAATATTCTTCGTGTACCCGAGACATCAACCACTGGTACAAGTGATCTGGCTTCCCAAAATAAGGCAACTCATAGAGTTACAACAGCCCTGCCTTTGCCAATTTTACCTTAACATCATCGTCATATATGGGCAAACCTTTAGGTGTTTGCTTGTTGGTGGGGTGTACCAATTCCAATGCCATTTCTTTCTCTATGGTGTTTATGTGGTGATTATAGCCGCTAACAGGGATGCTTCTCAAGTTTGATTCTCATTCCTTTCCCATCACCACCTTATCTAGGTATTGCATCTCTACATACCATTCTTCATTTGTGTCTACTTTGGGTTCTCGTTATTTCACCTTAACTTTGCCCTTTCCTTTCTTGGGTGTCATGGTCAAGGTATTTTTATTACTCCTACCCTCTCTTTGTTACTTTGTCTTTCTTCTCCCAACCTTCGATCTCAGATCGTGATATAACTCTTCTAAACCTGTGCCCTAGTTTGTCGAACCCTAACTTGGATAAACTCTTCACAAGACAGCGCCTTTTCAACTCCTTTCATGCCCATGTAATTCCTTCTAGTTCACAATCTCAAACTAGATCTTCACATTTTAATCACATAGATCTTCCACTCAATCAAATCTGAAAACCCTAGTTTATAACACTCGCTTATATCTCCAACTCTTCATTTTCGCAAAGTAAAAATGAGAGTGCCCCGACCCTTTATTTATAGTTTTTCCTTTTTCTGATCATTAAATGCTACTTTACCTACCCCCATACTTTGTTCATTTAATGCATATTTTTCAAACAAATTCCGTCTTCAGTACCTTCACTCACATGCCCTTCCTACGCAAAAACTCCTCCAACCTTCTGGCACGTAACCCAACCAACCTGACAGGAGACTCTTGCGTGCACTTAACCTGCACCGAAGGCACTTCTTCTGTCTAGATTCTTTCTTTCACCTACCTCGTGTTGCTTTAATTGCACTTCCTTTTCCTTTGTACATGGGATCTACCAGTAGCTTTATCTTGGCACCAACCATTCTATATTTTATCTTCATCTACCTCTTTCATCTGGGCTACACAACAAGGCTCTTTAACATAACTTCCTTGGAACTTTAATCATGCACTTCTTCACTTTTCTCCACCCCACACTTAAACGATGTGTGGTCCTCTGCGCACTCAAAAATTCTCCAAAAATAGCAATAACGTTACCAGCATCCAAGGCATAAAACCAATACAACAACGCAAAAGGGAAACACAAGAAAGGGAAAATGCATAAAGGAAACTTCTAAACTAACTAGAAAAATTGCCTTATTTACAAACACCAAGAAGACCTATTTATAATAGGGCTTCAGCTTACCATTGAAGTGTCTAGACAACTTCATCCCATCCAATGCTTGAATCGGCACACGCTTTGAATAAAGGATGTGCGAGATTATGTAGGGACCCAACCAATGGAATTTCAACTTTCCAGGATGGCGCAGAAACTTGGAATCATACATTAACAAACATCTACCCAACTTCAAACTTCTTTTTCTAATATGGTGATCATGCCAAGCCTTTTTCTTTTCCTTTTCCATTGTCTGGATCCATCAGGAAAGTGATCATCTCTCATCTAGTTTCATTAGCTCATTAATCCTTTCTTCCAACGCTTGTTCATTGGCTAATCCTCCTGCACGTGTTATTCATAGAGAAGGTAACATAAATTCAACCGACAAAATAGCTTCCATGCCAAACACCAATTGAAAGGGTGTGGCTTTATTTATTCTTATATACATAGTCCTGTAATCCCATAAAACTACCGATACTTTGTCATCCCAATCTTGTCTTCCAACATCACAAATTTTGGTCAAGGTATGACTCAGTATTTTGTTGAATGCTTCCGTGGTTCCATTTGCTTGTGGGTGGTAGGGCGTAGTCTTGTGATGAGCCACCATGAACTCCGATAACAGGATCCTCATGGTCTCATTCAGAAAATGTGTACCCATATCACTGGTCAAACTCAATGGACATCCATACCTTGTGATAATGTTCTCCCATAAGAACCTTTGCTGTTGTTGTTGCCGTGCAATCTTTAGTTGGGGTTGCCTCTTCCCACCTTGTGAGATAATCTATGCAAGTGATGACATAACATGACCTATTCCTACACGTTCTTTGGTGCAATAGGTCCTACAAAATCTATCACCCATTTTTCAAAAGGCTCCGCTAGGGATAGGATGCAAAGACATTTCATCTCTCCTTCCTAGTTTGCCAATGCGCTGACAATGGTCACATGCTTTATAATAATCTCTACAATCCCTATACAAGGTTTCCCACCATAATCCTATAATTAATATCTTGCATGTGGTGGCATCACCTACGTAATGCCCACCCACACTTCCTCTGTGTGCTTCCTCCATGATGGCCCAAAGCACTCATGCTTTAATACACACACTGCAAAACTTCATCTAGTCCCGGCTATTATAACTTTCCACTAATCAACATGTAGGGTGCAATGCATATGGACAATCGCTTCTTTTCCAATGCTTTCATTCCATCCAAGACCACACCTTCTTTTCAAAATCTGCAATCTCATCCAAATCGAGGTTGTGTGCCACAATCTAAACAAGTTGGGCATCGGCATTTCTTCCTCAATACTTTGTGAGGCCTCTCTGAATCAATCCTTGATAGATGATCAGGCCCATAGTTAATTTTTTTGGGCTTCACTACAATGCTAAATTCATACTCTTGAAACAACAACACCCATAAACATATGCACCCTTGAAGAATGGGCTTGTTCACTAAATACTTTAATGCCATGTGGTCGGTGTAGAATACAAAGGGTGTTGTCAGCAGATACTATCTAAACTTGAAGAGTGTATAGATCATTGATAATGCCTCGTGCTCGGTAGTGGTATAATTTTACTCCACTGGTGTTAACTTTCTTCTCGCAAAACAGAGAGGATGATCAACAATCCCCTCACTTGGTTACGCAAGCACTACTCCACATGGACATGGAAGGGCTTGTCCTAAGAGGCAAATTGTAAAATAGGCGCAGTAATAAGCCTATCTTTTAAGGTGTCAAACGCCCTCTATTGTGCCTTTCCCCAATAGAAGGTGCTTTTGTGCCTAAGCAGCTCCTCTAAAGGTGTGATGATCTTGGCATACCCTTTAATGAATTTTCTGTAATATCCTATATGCCCAAGGAATCAGTGTACTACACTGCGGCTAGTAGGCTCCCTTAACCTCACAATAACTGCAACTTTAGTGGGATCTACCAGCAAGCCCTCCTTACATATGATATGCCCCAATAAATTCCCAAAGGGTGTAGAAAACACACACTTCTTGATGTTGAGGGATATCCTCAGCGCCTACACCATTCAAACATTAATCTCAAGTTATCACAATGGTCCTTAACTGGACCATACATTGTTGAGACATCCAAGTAAACTGAAGAAACTTATGAATGAAGTTCTGGAATGCTTGCACCACTATGCGTAAAAAGACAACAGGCGCATTCTTCAACCCAAATGGCATGACCGTATATGCAAAACTTCCCCACTCGGTGGTGAAAGTTGTCTTCGTCTAGTCCTCCTTTGCAATCTAGGCTTTGTGGTATCCTGAAAATCCATCCATAAAGGAATAGATTTAACGCCTAGTGACTCCTTCCAAAATTTATTCAGTGAAGGGGGTCGGAAATGGATCAATGACACAAACTACATTCAATTCCCTATAGTCCACACAAATTCTAATCCGCCCATCCTTCTTGATGTTGATTACCATCAGACTTATCCATTCGATTCTTCCACTACCTCAATGATCCCAGAAGCTATCATCTTGTTTATCTCCTCCTTAACCCTCACGCGTAAATTGGGATTCATCTAGTAGGGCCTTTTTCTAACTAGGCACGCACTATCCTTTAGTTTTATCTTCATCTCCCCTAAGGAATGGTGAATGCCTTTGAGTTCATGGTACCCGTGTGGGAATAAATCCTCAAATTCATGCAACAGATCAATGATCTTTGATACTTCCTTCTCTATCTAGTAATCCCCAATAATAGCTTCCTTAGGTTCTTCTTCTGAACCGATGTTAACTTTCTTCATCTTTAAAGGCTCATGGTAGGCATGCATGCGAGCATCTGCACTATCCACTACCTCATGCATTCCTACAGAATGGCTAACATCTAAGCTTTCTGATTCCTCTCCATCAATCACATATACCAACTTTCCCTTCTCTTTTTCCAAACACATGCACTCAAGTTGTAACTCTTCTATTTCCTTAATTTCTTCAAAGCGTGCCTCCAATCCTAGTTCACCTAGTAATTCCAACAGCCTATCTTCCATTCTGGCACTATCCCCCATGGTAAGGCACTTGATACCCTACAAGGCCTTATCAATCAATGTCTTGGTACTCCGATACTCAAAGGTTTTAATAAGTTATGTCATGAGCTCTTATTAATTCCTTGTCTGGCGGCGTGTCTTCAAATGGATGTACCATGTGCGTGCACAATCCTGTAGTGTAGAATACAACTTGTGCACCCAAAGGGATGGTGGCAAAGCTTCCGTGCCTTCTCTCTAGACCCATTCACACTTTTGGATATGGAAAGAGGCGGGCTTCTACCCATGGTATTCTTTGATGATGGTGAGTACATTACTTCTAGAAAATCTGACAGAGAGAGAAATCCTTACCTCACACTACTCTAAAAGGCTCTCCTAATGTGTGGCCCACCAACAAGTTGTTGTGCCAAGCAAGACATAACTTAACATCTCCCTTTGTTCCTTCTCATTCTTCCACTGAGCTTCTACCTCCTATAGAAAGATCTCAGGGAAAGCTCCTCCTGAATACTTGGGACAGCTTCTTTTCCTCCAAGGCACCTAACAAAGGCACGCCTTTATTACCTTGGTCACCAACCCTCTTAACTGCCGTCCCATTGGTTCGTAAGTTCCATGCACCCAATTGTCACAAGCCAGCTGGTGGTATCACTTATTGACTGAGCATCTTCAAACTAGATAACTCCGTTAGTAGGGTGTACCATCTCAGGGTCTCTAATTAAGTGCACATAAATTTTTTCCAAAACTTCTTCTCCCAATGGTTCAATATAGGGTGTCAACTTCCCATCAACCAGGGGTATAATGACCCATTCCTCTTTGTTCTTGAAGTTGATGTACCCTTTGTTGAACCGAAGGTCTGCATTATTTTTGTAACACCAAGGGTGCCCAAGTAGTGCTGGGAAATTGTCTACCTCGACGAGCGCTAAGACTTCGAAGTCCCCAGTAAACTTGGCTCCCTGAATAGTAATAGTTGCATCCTTCAAGACATCGATGGGCATTACCTTAGTTTTTTTTTCCATATACAACACATTCAAAGATGGCTGTAATGCAGGTCTCCCCATCTAATGCCATGCATCCAAAGTCAGAAAATTAACCTTCACACCAGTGTCAATGAGTATATTGTTGAGGATCCATCCATCTACAACTGCATTCAACGTAATCTCCTTGGCATAGTCAAGGTTATGAGGGGGAAGGTGCGTGTGCAAGACATGTCTCTCGCGCTCCTCTCCAAAGCATGTGGTACCTTCTCTCTTAACCAGGATCCTAGTAAAGGAATGATGTTCTCCTGCCTTAGCATTTTACACACCTCATTGACCTCATCTAGGTCATCCTTTTACACCTCAACTCTACTTCCTTGATCCTCCTTGTTGGATTGCTCCTTTAGACACTGGATCTCCCCTTGCAAGCTTTGAATAACATCCATGGTGTCCTAATATGTCTCCTTCAGATGCATGGGGTCTGAATAGTTTCCATGAACAACCTCCACCCTTGTAACCTGTGGTCTTCTGTCTTGGTACCTCTCTTGAGTGCGTGGATTCTACCCTTGTTGTTACCAGGACAAGCTCTAAACCTTCATCCCATGTTACCCGAGGCATCCACTATATTTCTACCTTCTTGATGCTGACCATCACAGTGCCTTTGTCCTTCAGGTGCTGTTGATTCATATGCTCGAATAATTCTAGGCACTCCTCATACTTATGCTTCCTTCCACACCATGAGCACTACAATAAGTCTAGGCACTCACGCTTATAATGTTCTATAGATCCATAGTTGAAACATGTTCTACATGGGAACTCACTTCTTCCTCCATGGTTACCTCATCCATGGAATCCTCCTCGAAAACCTCTTCCACGCGTGCCCCCATCTGCGTGCTCCTCATAATGGTGATCATCACTTTTAGAACCACTGGTAATGCTGGTTTGGCACACCCCATGATCAATGGCCTCATGAATCTGATCAATGAGCCTACAGTCCTTAGTATCATGGGTTATGGAGGTGCAAATCTTGTAATAACAAGATACATTCTTCCTGATCACGCACTACTACAAGGGACATCTACTTGCATCATGGTCCCTATGAAAATCTCACAATCTAATATCACAGTGTGTACCGTCCTCTAGGGAAATTATCCTTAACGTGCCCCTCTATTTCACAATCCATGCACCACATACCACTGCGAGTCTTATGGATTGAGTTCACAGATAATTTTTCCAATTTTTTGGCCATAGCAACAATCTGGGCCTCTAAGAAAGGACTAACACCAAGATCAATACTACCAATGACCTTGGCGCATAAGGCAACTTCCAATTCTTCGCATGGATCCGTAAAGTTTTATGAGATAGGGCCCTTCTAAAAGGGGTGATCAATCCTCCAACAAACCACTTTGCATGTTATAAAGGGTGAATATCATATGAAAATTTAGACATGAAAGTTTTAAAACATGCATCATACTCCTACACACTCTCTGCCATTCCTTGTTGAATCTCCTTCAATGCACTAATGCTCTTCTGCTCGAACTCAAGAATGTGGAACTCTACCAAGAATGCATTCTTTAAAGTAGTGTAGTCCACCACTGTTTGATGAGGGTCATACTTTCTATACCAGCTATGTGTGTGCCCTTGCAGCATGGTTGTAAATTGACTAGCCTTTCATTCTGGGGTTGTGATGCCCTTTGCGTGCCATAGCAGTTCACATTTGTGAACATGTTCCGCAACATCCTCAATGCCCTTGTAATCTAGAAAATGTAGAGACATTTCAAAGAATACTTGAGGGGGTAGCTAGGGTCCTTGTCAAAATCCTTAGTTCCATCTCGGTGTTTCTTCCACCACACCGATCCACCAAGTCACTGGGTCTTGTGCCTCCCAGAGCCACCAGTCCACGGAACCACTAGGTCTAATAGGGCCTATAGGAGCTGTGCCGAGCGCCCCCACGGTCCCACTGAACTATGCATCGATGGTATGTGATAGCGCCCCACTACCACTACTTTTTCCCACACCACTCCTTGATGCGAGACCAAAAGCTTGTACACTTGCCCCTTGTCCAAAAACTCCTCCGAATATTGGAATATGTGTAGCCATAGAAGAAGGGAATGTAAAATTGTATCTCCTAGGCATAGATATGTCTCTGCCACTAGTTTCAACTAGATCAATACTTCTTCCTGGTTCAGGAAAACCAAGCACCATGGATCAATCACTGGGTGGGTTCAAATATGTGCTAATGAATCTCATTTCTCCATGCGACGAGATCTCACCAAAAGCCTAAGGGGTCTCCCTTATGTGCTTTCCAAGATGGGGTATCATAGACTTCTCAGGTTCCACGTCCTCCACATGAACCTCAACTCCTTCCTGCAACATTTGTCTCCATAAATCCATCACACTAGCAGCCTCGTGTCATCTAGCAATCTCCCTTTCACGCACTTCACTATACTCTAGATATCTTTCTTCCCTCTCTTTCTCTATCATATCATATGCCATCTTCCTCCACCTGAGCTTCCTTACCCAGATTCGTAATGGTTTAGTCAGCCATTGGGAATTCCTCTAAACTCATGGTAACCATCAATATCTTCATAGCTATATGAATAGCATGTAGAAACACTCCTCTAGGTTCTCGCAGAAATTCAAACTCAGCAATCTCTAGGAAAGAATATGTAGAAATGGCATATTCCAGAGTGTATCTAACTAGTACTCCTCTTTACCAATGATCTACAGCATGGGTCCACATCAGATCTACATCCTGCAACCTCTGGTAGTCTTCTTCAGTCCATATCCATGATCCATAACGCCAACTTGATCTAGATGCATTGGCTGAAAGCCATCCATATAACTCTACTAGGAAGCAAGCAGAAGAATGTCTTGTACAAATCATGGTAGAGGTTCTCTTCTACCCATCTATGTGTATTAAACTCAGGTCTAGTGTTGTATCTTTGAGCAAATTCATCCTCCATGCTCTTGAACCACGATTCAACATTTTCCAATGTTAACCAATCCGTCATTACTCTTTACACAGATCATGATGCATTTTATATCCCACTACAAATTTGAAAAGAGGTCCTGGAAACGAAACCAAGATGTAGTCATTTTTACTCTTACCACAAAAGGAAGAACCCCATGTGCATCGGTGTATCACCCAAAGAAAAGTGAGTGCTAACCCAAGGCACGCTGTGCAAAGCAGTGCCGAGTCTCTCTTTTATGTGAGTCTAGTGTGAAGCATTATCTATGATCGAGTAAGAGTATTTAGGAAATAAGATGAGACATACAAGAACTATAGGGTTTAGAACAACCTCCAGATCCTTGCAGTCACTTCAGACCGAGTGCTTTAATAGATCCCAAAACATATACTATAACAGAAAGAAAGATACAACCATTCATTCATATCATGAAAGGAAAGAGAACTCATATGAATGAAATATATATTAAACCCATTGATATTCATATCTATTTATAACAAGTATCCTTAATATATTCATTGATTCATTACAAGAGTGCAAACACACGGTCATGCGCATCACCTTTGGACGTATGCGGCTAAGCTAACAAAAAATAAAAATACAACTCCATGCTTAGTACATCCTTCCCCAAACTAGAATATCCACTCACAAAGCAATTTCGCAAGGCTTCTCTCATTCTCTAACCTGCCATTCCCTATGTATATCTCCTGATGATACATCTCTCTCTGAGTTTGTATATCTCTCTGTCTCTATTTTCCCATGGAAGGCACTTGTATTTATCACTTTCCCAGGATGCAACCTCACCTTTCCGCACCCTCAGATCTGTCACCAAGTTTCGAATGTGGTCCTCCATGTGAGCATGTTCCTTCAAGCCTGAGCTCTCCATTCCATCTCATGATGATCTTTTAGAAGATTCCATCTGGGCATGCTCTTTCTTGGGCCAACCTATTTCAGGCTGGCATCTTATCTGTGTGCAACCGATCACACTTTTTACATGTTCTGCCTTGGGTGCTCAAATTGGCTAAGTCCTGAACCTCCTTTCATGCGTCGTGCATGCTATTTGTCTCCTTAATCCTTTCTCTTATGCACTTTTTCCTTGCATGCCATTCTATAATCGGGGCCTCGTGTGCCTAAGCACCTTCATAATTGGTGAATATTTTAGGGGCCCAACACCCTCGAAGGATGGCTATCATGTGTATCATTCTTACTATCTATATCATATATGTATAAAATAGACAATACCCTCAATGTTGTTGCAAATCAGCAGCACCCCTGGATGTAAATCAAGGTTCTGAATTGATGTTTTAGGAATCCAGTGTGATTGCACAACATGGAAACCTCTCTCCAAGTGTGGGACTTGTGAAAATGAGAGAGGAATCTCTAGATTAGAGGCTGGTTCCTCAAACTCCTCTGATTTAGATCTATATTTTTCACAACTACAAAGGTTCAGATCCTAATCCTACTCTAAATTGTAAGGAGACAGGGATAAAAATGTAAAAATGAAACTAAACTAAAGATGGTGATGCACCAAAAGGAGTGGTGAAACATTTTTTGCCATGTAAATAGACACAAATTCATGAAATGCAACAAGGGAAAACATACACAAGCTGATAGATGTAATTAGAGGTCTTAAAATGAAGTAAAACAATACAAACAAAGGGTGAAAGCATTCACAGAGTTTACACTATCAATTCCATGTAAAAATCTCTTGCATTCCACCCTCAAAGAGGTATAAACCTGCTACAATACTTGAAAAAGGTCTGATTCTTACAACTATCACTTGCTGGAGGTGAAAGAAGAAGTTTTCTATGCCAAAAAGTGTTCAACCATGAAGAAATGAGCCAAATCTGGCTTTTACAGTGCATGGGTCGAGCCTAGGAGAGAGAAAACGTAAAAAACATGGGAGCCCATTCCTCGTTGATGGCAAATGCATTAAAACAGCATGGAGGACCTTACAAACCCATACCCTGTCATTTTTTACCATATTGGAGAAGAATACGACCCATTCTGTATTAAATTTGGTTGTTGAAATGTCATTTTTGGCCATGGACACGTACCAGAACCGTTTTTGAATTTTATCTCTCCAAAATGAACCAAAATTAGAAATTGACCATGGAATCATGTAGATAATTTTAACAGCTTTCCAATGATATAAAGAACACAAAAATCGAGCTCTGGATCAAAAGATATGATCGTTTGAAGATTTAGGGCAAAAACGGCCCAAAAACGGATCGGTGGGAAAAAATTTCAAATTTTACCTCTTTTTTGTCTTTGGAAAAAATTTCAAAAATTCCCCACGCTCCGCTGGTCGGATGCCACGTGGCAGCTTCCTATTGGCTGCGGGCCTCAAATGGGAAAATTTTCCACAAAAACTCCCGAGCCATAACTTGAAAAATATAAGGAGTTAGGAGGCAAACTTTACCTTTATGGAAAGCTGAGAGAGAGCTCTATCTGATGGTGCCATTTCCAGAAAGCCTTGAGTGCATTAAAATCAAAAATGTGGACTGAGGAACAAGAGAGGAAAGAACACAAGGAGTTAGCCACAAAAAATGAGCTGGGGCACATTTTGGATAACAATTTTGGCGACTCAGAGGGGTCATCTGCCTGCTAGATGAAAGTACCAGTAGCCTGAAGTAGTCCATTGGGCATGGAGCCATCAAATATTCTATTTAGAACCCCAACTGACTTAGAATGTGCAAGGAGGAAGATGGAATATCACATGATGGAAGCAAGGACTGCAAAACATCTCCAGGGATAGCAAGCTGTGCCAAAGCACTTAGGGAAAGCAAAACTAACCTACAGCAAAACAATGTGCAAAGCACTTGGAGGAATGAAAATCTAATCTAATATTTACAAGGTGGTAAATTTCCCTCTAGAAGCAACGCTTGAGATAGATTCCATTGACTAGAATCTGCAGTTCTTCACCATCCAATGAGGCCAATTGGAAAGCATTGTTGTTCTTGCACTTCGTGACCATGTATGGGCCACTCCAAATGGCATCAAATTTTGAATGCCTTCCCAGTTTTGCTCTATCCACATCCCATTTCAACACTAGATCTCCAACCTGAAAAGATCTATCCTTAGCCTTCCTATCAAAGGTCTTTTTGATCAAAGCTTGATCCTTTTCCATTGCTTGGGATGCGATTTCGACCTCCCGTAGCTCCATCAACTCTGCATATCTCACCTCCATGGGCTCAAACTCTAGCAACTCTAATTGCTTCATGAGTTCCAATGTTGGCAACTCAAGTGACATGGGCAAGATTGCCTCTCTTCCATAGACAAGTTTGAATGAGAGTTACTGTGGATCTCTTGGGAGTTATCCTATCAGCCCATAAGGCTGATTTCAGTTTGGTATGCCAAGACCTCTTATTCTCATCAAGAGTCCTCCTAATGATCCTCAACAACTTCTTGTTTGTAGACTCGGCTTGGCCATTACCTTGAGGGTAATAGTTTGATGAAGTGCTTATGTAGATCCCATTCTTGACAGCCCACTCGGTCACCTTAGATCAATGAATGCCAATGCATTATCTAAGATTATTGTAGCAGGTATACCAAAGTTGGTTGTTATCCCCTCATAAAAGTCTAAGATGCTTTGGACTCATTTGCTTCTTTGAGTGCTCTTGCTTGATCCATTTGGTGAAGTAGTCCGTGGTTTGTCAAAATCCATTTGTGCCCTTGACTTGAATTGGGATTAATGACTCAATGAAGTCAAACCCCATTGCATGAATGGCTGGTCAAGCTGAGATTGGATGCAATGGAAGGGCAGCAAGTCTCTCTTTTCCTGTGAAGAATGCACAATTCTTACACCTCTTAATCCACGCATAGCAATCACTAAAAATTTTAGGCCAATAATAACCAGCCTTCATGATTTTTAGAGCTATCACTCTTGGTGCAAAATGACCACCAGCTGGTCCACCATGGAACTCTTCCAACACCCTATGAATCTGATTTGTGCTAATGCATCTCAACAACACTCCATTCACATCTTTCTTGAACAAAACTCCATCAACAATGGCATATGGGACAGCCTGCAATCTGAAGTGTCTTCTTTGGGTCTTGTTCATCTCCGGAGGGCATAGGCCTATGCTTAGGAAGTGTATTATACCTTGGGTCCAGCAAGGAGTGGGGGCAGCATTGTTTTCTTCTTGAGTGCCACATGGCTCATGGTTGTCTTGAACTGTCAAAACAACCTCTCCTTCATTGCATGCTTCTTTTTGCTTCCCCAAAACCAGTTGCTCACACAATCCTTTTCCTCTTACCAGCTTGGTGATTTTGATCTCAATGTCATACTCCATGACACGGGTGATCCAACCTGCCCATTTATCATTCAAATCTTTGTTGAGGAGGAAGTCCTTAACCCCAACATGTGAGACCAGCAACTGGACCTTGTTGTTTGAGACTAAATGCTTGAATTTCTTCAAGCTTCTAATTACTGCCAGCACATGCTTCTCAATAAAAGAGTACTTCACCTCATAGTCATCTAGGCTCTGGCTGAAGAAGGCAATTGGTTGCTCATCATTATCCTTGTTCTGCTGTACCAAAATGGCAGAAATAGTGTCATTACCTCCAAATGCATAGAGGATGAAATCCTTGGAGAAGTCCGGGTTGATGAGAGTTGGTGCTTGAGAAATGGCTTCTTTGATTGCTTCAAAACTCTCCTTGCCTTCTGCTATCCACTTGAAAGCCATGCTCTTCTTTAACATTTTGGTGATGGGCTTGACAAGGGCTACAAAATATGGGACAAACCTCCAAACAAAGTTTATCCTCCCCAAGAAACTCTAAAGGGCTTTCTTGTGGCTTGGCAATGGTAGTGCTCTTATGGATTCGACTCTCTCTGGATCAATTGCTAATCCTTCTTTGGAGACAATATGGCCAAGGAGCTTTCCTTCATGTGCAAGAAATATACACTTCTTAGGATTCAAAGACACTCCAAATGTCCTACACCTCATGAAAACTTGTCTCAAATGAGAGAGGTGGTCTGCTGCATTTTTGGAAAAAATAGTGATATCATCAAGGTAAATCAGCACCACGTTGTTAATCAAACCTTTGAACGCCATGTCCATTGCTCTTTGGAAGGTAGCACCAGCGTTGGACAGCCCAAATGGCATCTTCCTGTATGCAAAAGTCCCCCATTTGGTTGTGAAGGCTTTCTTGAACTGGTCTTCCTCTTTCACCATAATCTAATTATAGCTGAGTAGCCATCAAGTGTGAAAACCTCTCGGAGCCAGCCACAACTTACAAGATTTGCTCCATGGAAGGGAGTGGGTAATGGTCCTTGAGAGATGCTCTATTTAAGTCTCTGAAATCAACACACAATCTGATCTCCCCACTCTTCTTTCTGACTGGAACCAAGTTGGCAACCCAACTAGAATGCTTGATTGGGAATATGATTCTTGACTCAATCAGCTTGTCCAATTCTTTCCTCATGAGAGGCTCCATGTGTGGATTCACTTTGGTCTTTGTTTCTACTGTGAGGCTTAGTATTTGGATCCAATTCAATGGTATCTTTGAGCTAAGTTGGGATTGAAACCTTTCAAATCTTTATAGCTCCAAGCAAACACATCGGGAATTCTTGACACAACCTGCATGAATTCATACCTTTCTTGTTTAGTTGTCATCTTTCCAATTTGCAATGGTTTGTTCTCTTCTACCAAGATGGATATTGAATCCTCTCTCTTGACCTGAATGTTTGCTTTCTCCTTTCTAAACTGATCATTGGGATTAAAAATAGACTCCAAAGTGATAAGTCCCTTGGGCAGCTTGTTAGTTCTTAGTTGTACCACTTGGTCACCATCTTTGCTGTTCCAATCTTTCTTGATTCTTGGCTGAGAACTCAGCTTCTTCTTGCAAGAAATGGATGATTTGTTGGTCATTATCAAACACTTTCCAACTGACATTGTTATCCGGCACTGAAGGCCTCACAATCACATGGATGTTTGGCTGTACCTTATCTTTTTGAATGCTTTCCACAATGTCAAAGGCTGCCCCTACTGCTGCAAGCCTATCAGTAGCTTGATTCTCTTTCCTAGGAATGGATTTGATGCCAAAACCCTCAAAATCTTCCATGAGGTCCCACACCCTGTTCTTGTAGCACTTGAGTAGATCATTCTTGGTAGCATGTTGTCCCTTGACCTGATTTACAATCAATTCATTGTCACCAAATACTTGCAAGTTCTTTATTTTCTTCTTGATTGCCCAATGCATCCCTTGCACCAAGGCTTCATATTCAGCAGTGTTATTGGAGCATGCAAACTGAAATCTAAAAGTTGAATAGTACTTTACTCCTTGAGGTGAAACAAGCATGGCTCCACCTCTTGCACCTTGTCTACTCCTTGATCCATCAAAAAATAGCTGCCATACCTCATTGTCATCTTCATGGTTTGGCTTGGTGATGCTAGGAATAGGCTGATTTTTTCGTGTATGCAATAGACCCCTAGCTCAGATTCTTCCACTTCTTGATAAGGATCAAAAGTATATACCTTGTTTTCCCATTCATCAAGAGTTAGATCTAGGATGCTTCCAACCTTGGTGTCAGCTTCATCGGTGTTTGGGTGGTCTTATTGATCAAATGCTAAACAATATGCATTGATCTGACTTGGAGTGTAAGGCTCAATGTGGAAGTTTGCAATAGGTTCAGACCTAATTGTAGCCTTAGTTCCATACCTCATTCTAAACAGCATGTGTGACCAATCAGTAGACAAATATCCCCCAATCTTGGCTGTGAAGTCCCTTGACAAGCATAGGGCAAAGAGTGGTGGAAGGTCTATGACTGATACATCTTGTGAAACAACAACATTTGGACATGCATGCAAGGTAAGACTCAAGTTTCTAATCACCCCAACTATTGTTACTATTGTCCCATCCATCTGCACTACCCCTTTGGATATGGTTTCATCTAGAGCCCTAGGCTGATTAGAGCCCTAGCTAGTGATCAGCTATTTGTTTAGGCATCACTGAGTTACTTGCCCCGGAATCTATCATGCAATTGTGCACTAAGCGATTTCCAATGATTAATGAAACATAGAAAGGAGGGGGCTTCAACATTTTACCTTCTTTGTCCTCCATGATTTCCCTCGGGTGGGCAGCATTTGTGAGCACTTTCTCTTGCATCCGAACTTGCTGATTCGTAGTTGGCGATCCTTCATGGCAGCTTGTAACAAGTCTCTTTGGCACAGGATAGATAGGGATTCCCACATTGATATATTAACATTTGTCTTCTTCATCATCGATCAATGATCTTGAATGGTGATGAAGGATCTCTTTGCTGTCCATTTGCTTGTACATTCACTCCTTGCACGTGGGCAGCAATAAGCTGGTATTTGAGTTGGTCTAGGAGCTGTTCTTGGCTGCCCTTGTGCATTTGAAATTGGATTTTGCTTGCCGACCATTTTGGAGCCATGGAAGGTTGTGGATTGGTTGAAGCTAATGGTTTTTCTTCACCCAAATTCCTTCTTTTTGACCTTGTGTTAGCTGCAACACCTTGGGAAAGCTGCTTTGATTCATGCCACAAAAATCCTTTGCTTGTCAATTTACCAATGTGGTGTCATTTGGGGCTGATTGTTGTTGGAATGTTTCTTGTTGTTGGCTCTTTCCTTGTTGCCCTCACCCTCCACACCGATAGTTGTCACCATTAATGCTTGATTCAAAGCACCATTGAAGCACATGGATTGGTTATAAGATTCATTGCATGGAAAACACCAGTCATACTCCTGAGCAATGTTGTTTTGTGTTGGCACCAATGCCTTAGAGGCATATATGGCATTTGGATTGTAGGGCTGAAATGGTCTATTGGCAGGAGGCCTTGTTTGATTCATATTTGCAGCTGGATTAGGTGGTCTTTGTGGTTGGTATGGCTGCTGTTAGGCTGAGCTTGGGGCTGGTAAGAAGGTCTAAAACCTTGGGCTTGTTGCCTCTTGAGAGTAACCAGCTCATTGCCTAGGTTTTGCAGTTGCTTCATGACTTCTTGAAGCTCATTTGGGGAACTTGGAGATGAAGTAGAAGCTTCATTTGAACTCTAATTTCTAGGAGTGGGAGAAGGAGCCAAATTAGGTGCTTGATTGGTATTTGGACTCTCTAAACTTGGAAACAATTTCATGGGAGGTCTAGGGGCTAGTTTGCTAGCTTGGATCAAACAATTTTCAGCCCTAATGGCAATGTAATAAGCCATAGGGATAGTTGTGCCTCCCATGGACTGAATCAACATAGAAATATCAGAATTTAGAGCTTTGAGATAGTAGAGAAAAGCACCTTCTGCTGTTGGTCTGACTACCACTGGAATTCTCTCCCAAGTCTTTTGAAATCTGAAGTTGAAATTAGTCAGCTGCTCATTGGGAGCTCTCTTGATGGTTGTCAGCTGCTCCAAAAGAGACAAGTTGTCTCCCTTCTCTCCAAATTGCTCATGAAGTGCTATACATAGCTAATTCCAATTTGTGATAGAACCAGCTCCAAGGCTTCTAAACCATTGCAATGCTTTCCCCTTGAATGAAGATGCCAGCAACTTGACAGCCACTTTCATCTCATTGATTTCATGAATTGCACAAAGGTTAGCAATATCCTTAACATGATCACTTGGAGTAGTCTAATTTTCTCCAATGAAGATGGGAATGTTCTTCAAGGCTGCAATTGGAATTGGATGTTGTGCATTGAGGGCAAGTGGGCTGCTTTGCCTGTGAAGTTGACATAGGGGTTGTTTTGTGCCATTCTAATTAGTCTTAGAACCCTTGTTGATTAAATGAAAGGCCTACCGAGGTGGAGGAGTTGAGAGAGTTTCTGTTTGGTAGAGATGTAGACCTTTGGATTCTCCTCCCACTTTTCCTTACTCTTGGAGATAGCTGCATGAGATATTCAAATAGCACCTCTTCTTCTCAGCTCTTGACCTTGTAGTGATTCTTCTCATGAGTTTTCGAGCCTGCACTTGCTGAAACCAGTTGATTCTTCCCCTTTGGAGTCACGGATATGCAAATTATAGCTTTATTCAAGTAAGAAAATTGCAGCGAGATGCACATCAACTTTGTTGCAATAAAAATGAGACCTCTAAGGTCCCCGGCGTGCCAAAGCTGTTGTTGCAAATCAGCGGCACCCACGGATGCAAATCAAGGTTACGAATTGATGTTTTAGGCATCCGGTGTGATTGCACAACATGGAAACCTCTCTCCAAGTGTGGGACTTGTGAAAATGAGAGAGGAATCTCTAGATTAGAGGTTGGTTCCTTAAACTCCCTCGATTTAGATCTATATTTTTTGCACAACTACAGAGGTTCAGATCCTAATCCTACTCTAAATTGCAAGGAGACAGGGATAAAAATGCAAAAATGAAACTAAACTAAAGATGGTGATGCACCAAAAGGAGTGGTGAAACATTTTTTGCCATGTAAATAGACACAAATTCATGAAATGCAACAAGGGAAAACATACACAAGCTAATAGATGTAATTAGAGGTCTTAAAATGAAGTAAAACAATACAAACAGAGGACTGAAAGCATTCACAGAGTTTGCACTATCAATTCCATGTAAAAATCTCTTGCATTCCACCCTCAAAGAGGTATAAACCTGCTACAATACTTGAAAAAGGTCTGATTCTTACAACTATCACTTGTTGGAGGTGAAAGAAGAAGTTTTCTATGCCAAAAAGTGTTCAACCATGAAGAAATGAGCCAAATCTGGCTTTTACAGTGCATGGGTCGAGCCCAGGAGAGAGAAAATGTAAAAAACATGGGAGCCCATTCCTCATTGATGGAAAATGCATTAAAACAGCATGGAGGACCTTACAAACCCATACCCTGTCATTTTTGACCATATTGGAGAAGAATGCGACCCATTCTGTATTAAATTTGGTTGTTGAAATGTCATTTCTGGCCATGGACACGTACCAGAACCGTTTTTGAATTTTCTCTCTCCAAACTAAACCAAAATTATAAATTTACCATGGAATCATGTAGATAATTTTAACAACTTTCCAATGATATAAAGAACGCAAAAATCAAGCTCTGGATCAAAAGATATGATCGTTTGAAGATTTAGGGCAAAAACGGCCCAAAAACGGATCGGCGGGAAAAATTTCAAATTTTACCTCTTTTTTGTCTTTGGAAAATTTTTCAAAAATTCCCCGTGCTCCGCTGGTCGGATGCCACATGGCAGCTTCCTATTGGCTGCAGGCCTCAAATGGGAAAATTTTCCACAAAAACTCCGCCGAGCCATAACTTGAAAAATATAAGGAGTTAGGAGGAAAACTTTACCTTTCTGGAAAGCTGAGAGAGAGCTCTATCTAATGGTGTCATTTCTAGAAAGCCTTGAGTGCATTAAAATCAAAAAAATGTGGATTGAGGCACAAGAGAGGCAATAACACAAGGAGTTAGCCACAAAAAATGAGTTGGGGCACATTTTGGATAACACTCAAAGGATGACTACTCTTGTGTATAATGGCATCAAAGGCTTCTGTATTGATCAACCTTATATTTTATCAACATCCTAAGAAAGCTTTCCGCATTGATCAACTTTCTTCTAGAAAAATTCCCACATTGATCAATTTGCTCTTTCCCCTACCCAGAGCTGGGGCATATATTTAGGGAACACCACTTATGGAGAACCCTCTTCCCACGTACAAGTTACATCACAAATCCCTTTGTCATGTAGAATTAGGTTTATGAGTTCATTCCATTTATGTTTCTTTATGATATTTGGTATAACTAATTATCATTGGTTATATGATAACTCTTGTTTTGGTCACATGTGCCTTGCTCTACTTAGATATCTTTCTTGTTTACATCCAATGTGATTGGAGGCATCCTTCTTTCACATGACCCTTGATATGACATAGCATAGTTTATACCCATAGGTCACCATCGTTAAGTTATGTTTTACTCTAAAACTTTCCACATTTATCTTCTACCTCTTCTTTGTTTTATTACAAGCACATCTACATTTATCTCAATCACCTATATATGCTCATCTATGCTCCCCCATCTCTTGACCTATTCTTACTTATCACAATTTATATTCATCATTCATCATATATATTTTAAAATTAATTCTTCTCAATATCACATATTATCCATGCATAAACATTCATCATCATTATCAAATCCAAAGTAAACACATATACACCAAACATCATCATCAAATAAAATATATCATCCTATACTTTTACCATCATCATCAAATATAAAGTAAAACATGCAATCACATCATCATAAATCAAATAATCAACATCACACAATATACACATGAAAATCATGAAAAAATCATATATCATATATATCGCCAAAATAAAGTGTATCAGTACATCATCAACCTCTAAGGGTCTGTTAGTGCAAAATCACAGCACCCCTGGATGCACATCAGGCTTCTAGGTTGATGTTTCAGGCATCCAGTGTGATTGCATAACATTGAATCCTTTCTCCAAGTGTGGGACTCGCAGAGAATGAGAAAGGAATCTCCAGAGAGAAAGGTTTGGTTCCTACTCCTAAACTACACGCCACAAGCTATTCCAGTGCAGGCAAGCTAATCTAAACCTAATCTAACCATGCCAAGGAGACAGAGAGAGAGAGAAAAGGGAAAAATAGCAAAATCCTACACTAAAACGGTGATACACCAGAGAAGGAGAATGTTGAACATCTATCAAAACTGCCATGGAACAAGGAGAGGTGAGCAATGGGAAGGATGGACAGATGCATCAAAGGCCCAAGGATAGATTTCACACAGAAAATGTCCCAAAACTCCATGAACATAGCTCCAGACCTGCAATGAACATTCAAACTTGCACAAATACCTGCAATGAAGAGAGGCAAGAAGAAAACAAGCGAAAAACAAGCAAGGATGGACAGATGCATCACAAAACACATTTTTGTTGCTTGAGGAAGTTTGCCTGAGAACATCATTTCAATAGTAAAAGGAAAAAAACGCCATTACAGAGCAAGGGAGGAGGTTCGAACTCCATTTTTAACCCTAGAGAAGAAAAGAAGGGAGGCGAGTCGAAAAGATGAACAACTTGTAATGTCTATCATAGAAATGAGCCAAATCGGCCTTTTACAATACATGGGTCGAGCCGGGAGAGAGAAACATGGGAAAACATGCAAGCCACCCAACCATTGACCAAAACACATTCTTCATTAAAATCGATGGTTGAAACATCACTTCGGCCATCTTTGAAGAAGAATGCGACCCATTTGTATTAAATCGGTTGTTGAAAGCGTCGAGTTCTAGCCATTACTACGCACCAAAGATGTTTCTTGATTTTCTCTCTCTAAACTGAACCAAAATGTAATATTGACCCCGAGAATCATGTAGAGAATTTTTCCAGCTTTCCAATGATATAAATAACGTGCAAATCCGAGCTCTGGATCAAAGATATGGGTGTCTAAAGTTTTAGGGCAAAAAAAAGAGCCAAAACGGATATTTGAAATTTTCCCGCGCTCTGCCACTTAGGCGACACGTGTTGGGCTTGATTGGATGAGAAATTCTATCTCCTCCACCTTTCCGTGGGCTTTCCTTTGAAATTTTGATGTTTTTATCACTTTGAGAAATTTTCCATTTTTTTTTTTTCGCGCCCCCGCCACTTGGGACACATGGCGCGCTTTGGTTGGTTGTGAGGGCACGGGGAAAACCTTTACCTTTTAGTTTTTGCCCAAAACTTTGCTAAATTTTCTAATTTTCCCGAGCTCTGCACCTCCTGCTCCATTGGACACGTGGCATTGTTTCATTAGCTCGGGCCGACCCTTCAAACCTTTCCCTTTGAAATTTTCGGCCAACACTTAGCAAATTCATTACGCTTCCCTTTGTGACACGCGTCACATTTCGATTCGTTGGTGTCTTTGCGGGTCTTCGCGTCCCTCACATATTTTTGGCCTAGATGTCCCAAACCGTCTAGGACAAATTTCTCCAATCCGCCCGATTCGGGCTTCCCTGTCCCTCTTTGAGGTGAAGACACGTGGCACATTTCCATTGGCTCTCGGCTCCTTTGGCTTTTTGCGTCCCATGCGTCCCTTTGGCCCAAATGTCCCGGACGAAAGTTCTGTTTCGGCCAAACCAGCCGATTCACGTCCTTCGTGCACTTTTGTTCCAACTATCCCGAACTACAGGATAAATACTTCGAACGCCGAAATGTCTTGACTTGCGCTAAAGCAAAGCCGATCCGCATCTTAGCGTACTTTTGTCCCATTTGTCCGGACCGAGCGAAGCAAGACTTAGGCAATTTTCTTCATTTTTCCGGCCGGTTCGGCTTTTCGCATCCACGCGTACCTACGGCCCAGATGTCCCAATTGCTGCATGGACCACCTGGAGGCTTTTAGGCCGGTTCGCACCCGACGTCCCAACTGTCCCAAGGACTGCCTGGACTAGGACTTAGCTGATTTTCTTCATTTTTTCTGCCCCAAGCTTGGTTTTCTACAATTTTTTCCATTTTCTCAACCTGTTGGGATTCCTCCTTGGATAGGAGAGTTAGAAAGAAGGTGAGGGCCCTAAAAACAACACAATTTTGGGTCTTTAAACAATCTACTTTCTGGGACTTTGAATATTCGATGCATGTTATCAAAATTACCCAGGGGGTGAATTTTGGATAACAAGTCCTCTCTCAAAGTAGAGATGTTTATAAAACCAAGTAAAGTTCACATCGAGAGAACCTAAACTATTGACCCTATGAGGTAATTCCCTTTTCTCTCTCTCGACCTCATCACCTCCACCTGGCCCTTTCCTCACTTTGTGGTTGAGCTACACTTGTTATGCTCCCGGATGGTCCAGCTCTACTTGTCGCTCGTCTTTGTATATCATCCCAATATTTTAGTGTTTTCGAGAATCTTCTTGATCATAATCCCCTCGTAATACTTAGCCTTTACAGTTAAGGATCTATATCGATCCATGGAAATCATGTTAGGAGGTGCCACATGTCCTACACCCTGTGATCTCGCCTATGTGCTACTCATTGACTCAACGGAAAGTATAGTAGCAAGATATACAAAATATGCCCTATAGGCCTCCCTCTACTGTGATACCATTCCATGTCCCGGGTGAATTGGTCCCTCTCCTATGTGATTACATCTCTCTGTTGTATAGTTGTGTCCCTCTCAACACGCATCTGCTCGCTTCATACGTAATCATGTCATCTCTGTGGACTCTCCTCTATCCCCATCTCTACTGCCTCCCGAAGCTTCCTCTACCTCAACCTCCATCTCCTCCTCCTACTCCTCCTCATCTCTTCTCTCTCTCTATCCACTTGAGCTACCTAAGCTATAGTCATCCAATCGAGTAAACACAACTCCAACTCCCACATCATCATCCCAAAGTGCTATTACCTCCTCAATGCATTTTTCATGTGAGGGCTCGGCAGGTTCCCTATCAATCTCCTCTCACCTATATGAGATAGGCTCCCTAGGTACACTGTCTAAATGACACCAAATTGTCATCGTACTCTATCAAACTATATGGCCTCAATCATCTATGGTCATCTTCCCTTCACCCACCTCATCCTCTGCATACCCACTAACTTTTCATACGGCCGCCCAGGGACATGTAAGGAAGTATTTGTATGGATGTCATCTAATATGCTTTCCCTTGAGATCTAAAAACCTTTCTACATACCAATTGACATCTCTAACCCCTCTGTCTCCATGACCCTAGTCAGCTCGCCATCTAAAAAACCTCATTGTGAGCTCTATATGGTCCCTAGTGACCCATGGTAACCCCTGGCATTTGGATAACTACAATGTGCTCATAATCCCAGCATTGTAGAAGGAATCCTACATATAATCTCAACCTCCTCCCCATTATGTACATGGTTAGCTCATGATATAATTGTCTTTAGAAAAATAGTGTTAAATGAAAACATTGTCTGATGCTCAAAAATGTCTGCTACGATACCTACTAAAGTTCATGGGAACTGGCTCACCTCAAGTTAGGCAATGCATAACATGAAATTGCCATTATGATCAAGCAAATCAATCAAATCCATGGTACCCTAGCCTCGTACCTCAACTCATATGAAAAATACCCTAAAGAGAATCGGATATGGGGTACTTCAGCTCCAAATAGTCATGTCAATACTATAATTCTACTATCGGTAGTGATCAAAACTATCTACTCCCCCTGTATAGGCAATCTCAAGATGTACGATATACATCCTATAGTGTAATAGTCATCTCACCCATCCTAAACTAGAAGATGTCAGTATGCATATCCCACCTCTCAACCAGTGTAATCATAAACCCCACATCTTTTGGGATTCTCTCGATAAATTTGGCTAGATTTTTACACATCTCGAAAACCTGTGCAATCATGAGATAAATCTCCCTCATTTACCGGTGAGGGTCCCATGTAATATTTTATCAATTATATTTTCTAGTATCTATCTGTTGGTATTACTTTAACTATATAGCTCATGAACCATAGCTAGACTGTTTTACAAGAAGTAAGTAGCTATAAGAGAAATGAAATATCTGTAGAAGAGGAAACTAATAGGAAATGGGAAGAAAGGAAAGATGATATGCAACCCAATCAATAGTTTACGAGTTGATCGTATACATATAGATTAAAACAAATAGATCATGAAATAAATAATTCAAAGCAAAGGAAAGTTTCATATCTAGATCTAGAATAACGTAAATTTTATGAATAGATCTAGAAAGAAATAAAAAACAAAATGCACCATTGACACAAAGTTCTCCAAAAATTTCTTCTCTATTCCTCTACTTACAGAAATCTATCGGGGTTTCATAATAAAGTCTGGAACACAAGAATGTTGATTACAAATTCCAATCCTTTAACTCGTAGGTTCTTTCTCTACTTATAGTGTGTAGAGGGGAAATTACAAATGGGAAACTGCAACTAAACTAGAACATGAAGAAGTAATAAAGGGGACATTTAGCAATCATCTTCCTAGAATTCCTCTCTTAGTGACATGCATCAGAAGTTTAAAATTGTGCACATAGGTCACCTATCTTAAAGAACCTTTCCAAATAACTTAAAGTAATAGTTTTTAAACTAATAAGTTTAATCTTACATTTTCATCCGGGAACATAAAAAATAAAAGAAGAAAGAGGATATGTCGAATAGCTATACTTTCTTTTTGTTCTAATAATGAATATACTTGTCAAACATGTAATTCAACATCTTCTCATTTGTTTTAACAATAGCATCTCTCTCGTTTACGAACTGCGCAGCAACCCTCACAAACAAAGCAAGATAATGTTAGCCTTTAACTTCTCTAAACTAGGCCCGTTTCCTCAACATCTTCCTAAAGCTTCATGAGTCTTCCAATTGAATCCATCGTGAAAGGAATGGTGGCTTCATCAACTTCTGTTCGCATAGCCAAAATAAATTTCTCTTAGGAAGTAGGTAATTCATTTGGGATGCTCTTTGGCACTTCTCCCATTTTACTCTCTGTGCAATGGCATCCTTTTCATCATGAGCTTGAGGATCTCTACACGGAAGGAAACTAAAATTTCTGACTATTTTCCCTTTTCCATCAATCCACCAGGTAAAATTTACTCTAATATTAGCACATCCTCTGTCAATGAGTTTATCTTAGCTAAAGTGTTTAGATGATTTTTAGCAACTATGTCCTCATCTTCTTTATGTGTCATCAATTCCTTTAGCTGAGACACCACCTTGTGTATATTCTCCAATTCAATTAGTATTCTTTCAAAATGCCCTGAAGCTTGGTGAATGATTTTCTCTTTCTACTGAGAAATAGCTTTGACCTGGTCTCCTGCATCTTTTACCTCCTACATTAGTGGATTACTCACCGGCTCATGTGCTAGAATGGGCTAAGAGGAAGGTTTGGCAACCTTAGCAATGATCTCACATAGCTGGGACACCTACTTTTGAAGCTTGGCTTTCTCAACCTTCTCTTTGTCAAGCTTAAGGAATAAAGCGTTCATTAGTGTCTGTGTATCCTGCTTTAATCCTTCGGTGGTAACTTGACCTATTGGCACTTTGGTCTTTGTTATATCAGCAACCGTGAGCTCTCCCTTGTGCTTTCCTTCTGCTGGAACTGATAACTCAACGAACCTTTGTCCTGATTCCTCAATAATCAACCTAGAAGTCATTTTAGCAACTTTAGGTCTTTTGTCTCTTCCGCCCAAACTCACGAGTAGCTGAAAGTCGTGTTCTTCCAGGTTGATCTCCTCTCTAGCTTTTGGGATTATCTGCAAAGCCAACCATGATGAAAATTTACTTCTCGGGGAATGAGAAGTCACCGAGTGCACCACCATCTCATGCTTTGATTTTGATCTATCTAAATTTTCCACGTGTTGTATTGCCACCCTCTGAATCATCCAAAGACAATACTTTCTTAAACTCCTCCATCTATGATTTCAACTTCTCTGTATGGATAGGTGAGGATCTAAGTGGTTGAGGAGAGAATAAAAATGACACTTTGGATTCAACGAGGGAACCGCAAGATCTCTCTAGGATTACAGTGATGCTAAAGTGTTATGAGTTGATATTAGAGAAGCTGGAACAAGCACGATAGTTGTAGATTTGGCCTTCTCCTGTGTATGAGTCTTCTTGTGAACTTTGAGATTTTTTGGCCTTTTGTTACTTTCACCTTCATGCTTTCTTTTACTGGAGTCTCCCACAATAAAGTTACTTGTAATTTGATTCATCAAAGCTTCATCCAGGCAATACCCCTTTGTCAACAACCAGTTCAAAGTGTTAACCAAAACAGTAGAAGATCTTTCTTCAATTGTCTAACAACCATGAATGTTTTTTTGAAGAGCATCTCTATCTCCTCCCATCTAATTATACGAGTCAAGTATCACATGCCCATCATTTGTAAGATCTACGGTATCTATGCCAAACCATAATCAAACACTTGTTTGACTTGTAGATAACATTTGAAGTCTTTCTTTCGACTTCATACTCATTTATGCACTTCTTCCAGAAATCCTCCAATGAAGGCATGTGTGAGTATTCCTGGGAGATTTTCTTCCTTGCTACCCCATATGGGTCAAAGTTCAGCTGTGTTGGGAATAATTCAGGCTCATACTCAGAAAAAAAAAACTAGCTTCGACTCCTCTAGCTTTGTGGATGCTCTAGCAGCTGTAGTAACCCACTATGATTGTAAAGAAACCCATAGAATTATGTCACTTTTATTTCAAGTCATGCATCTCCACAAGCTATCTACACAACTCCATGATGACCCACTTGTCGCTTGGATACCTCGAAAACTTCACTAGTTCTCCCAAAAATCCAGTTACCCTGAGATACAAAAGTTCTACAAACTAGATGAAAATACAACCGTGTTGGGATATAGCTTCCTTGCTTACCCTACTGGTCTTCAAATCACTATTTAATTTGCATATGAATTTGTAGAAGAATCCATCGTTGATGGCCTTGTAATCTCTTTGGCATTCAGGAACTGTCAACTATGGGAAGCACTCAAAAATAGGATCTTTCGCCAGTATGCCCCATCTATCCAACTTGGAAAATATACCCTATGAGGCTGTTACATATACTAGGTATGAAGTCATTTTGAATTTGTATGTCCACCTCACACTCCAAAGCTGTTCACCGATGTTGTCATTGATGATCTCTACCCAATTGATTATTGAATCAGCTCTGTTGATCTCAATGGTCCTCATGAAAGCATACATCCATGAGCGGAAGTTGTGAGTATTGGCTTCTCCACTTAACCTGCAAAGCAATTTAGTGATATCATCCACCTCCTGCACCAAGTTGGATCATAGAAGAGTCCTCAAGAACTTTGATGGGGACCTGGGCTTCTTCATATATTTGTTGTTCATTATGCCCACGCAATCTACTTTGTGTTTCTCCCATCTTGCTAGCATCCAACATGTTAATTGCAATCACCACCGTTCGTGTTGGAATCTTCAAACAATAATTAATAAACTGTGCATCCAGCCTAATTATTGTCTTTCTGCAAAGCATCCGGATCATTCTAGAAAGAGGAGGATATGACCTTACACACTCCATAACAAATTTGGGCAACTAAGTAGTGGATTTGGGAATGTTGATGCAGGAATAATTCCACTACTTTTTATCGCTCACATGAGAGATGTCTTTCCGTGATGGATCATCAATTATTTCGAGAGATGGGTTCAGGGCAACTGTATGTGTCATTGATATCAGCAAATATTGAAGCTATGCATGATTCTATTGATCCCTTTCTTTCATCACAATTCATCATGGCTGAAGCAATATTTGTCTGAGAAATATTTGTTTGTGTTCTTTTTCTTTTAATCCTATCAGAATTCCTTGTAACTGGATCAATTTGTGCAGATCTAGCAATTTCTTCAGATTCAGAAGATATATTCAATGTACCTGACATTGATTTGAACTCCCTTTCACCTATATGAACACTTGTAATGAATACCTGTAATTATTTTAGACAAAGATGAAGTCCAGAGCATGAATACTTGATTTTTGTCACCAAAAATCTGCATATGAAGCCTGTTGCCCTAAAATTTGAGGTTTTGCTTGCATGCAAAGCAAGCAAAAATATTTTTAAATTCACCTAGGAACTTATAGTAACATGAAGATAATTATCATAGCATAAATCAAGATATTTCAACCCTGGGCGCCAAACCTTGAAGCTCACTGGCAATTAAAAACACCTTTTGATGCAAAAAGCATCCTTTCCTTGGAGCCAAAACTGTCTCGGTTGCAATCCTTAGCAAAAAGAATTAATTGCTTCTTTATTATGGCAGGCCATGCTTATATAACCCTCAGCATTCTATTTTTAATAATTGTCCTTCCTATTCCTGGCACTTTAATTAATAAACAATCATGTTTATTCACCCAAATTGGGCGCCCAATTATGCATGTTGTTGGCTGCCTTTAAATAAATTTATTTTATTTATTTTTAGCATGCATACATGATCTATTTTCAGCTCACCCTCTTGCATTGACTTTCATCTATTCTTGGCACCAAAATTAGGCAAAGAAACTATTAATAAATACCATTAAAAGCATTATTTAATGCCTAAATGGGTCACGCTTTTTGACAGGGCTGATTTCTAAAAATAAGAAGTCAACTTTGATGGGATTATTTACCCTGCACTGCAGCTCCAAAAATCCCTTCTTTCACTTAAGTTGTTTGACTTCCATAATGGGGATTTTTACCCTACAAGGCAGGTAAGAAATTCCCGTCGCACTCGCCACTTGCCAAAATTCCCATTACAACTTAAACTCATTCATTCCAAAAAGTGTGACTTTCTGGGAGAGGATTTTTGTGCATGACTTCATCTTTTCGGTAAGAAGTTTGCATTCGAAGATAATTCCTTTTGGTCTTGCGTCAACAGATGATCTCCAAATGCTTCAGGAAATTAAACAGACTATATTGGACAAGGAACAAACCTAGGGGAATTTCATAGAGAAACTGTGGAGAAAACTAGAGAAATACACAAAAGAAATAAATAAAAGTGAAAAACATTACCAACGATTTGCAAACCCTATTGAGATGAGTGAATACTAGCATGCAAAACTTCAATAGGATTCAACCGAGCACAATTTACTTCAAATGGGGCATTATTTATTCAATAAATAATTAAATAAAAATTTCCCACAGACAAAACTTGGCGAAGGGATAAAATAAGTTTTGGCATCTGGGTATTTGTAAAAATTGGCTCATATGATTCACTTTGGGAATATCCTAACATACTACGGACATATGCAGTAATAAAAACAACAAAAACCCATTATTTTAAAAGAACAAAAAAATTTAAACATGGGGTAGTCTCAGATTTCAAGCTGAAATATGGGGACACCGGATAATTTCTAAATCCTCCTAGCCCGTAGCCACTAAGTGATCCCACTTAGCATCGGCCACATCCCCTATAATCGATCAAACAAAGTTGGGACTCGGTCTCTTGGGTACATGGTATCTTGGGCTTGCTATCACAAATCAACCAAGCAAACATTAGATCCTTTCATCATTAAACATCATTTAACATCAAAATTATACATTTATTTTACCTATCATGCCTAATCGATGCCTACCCATATTGGGTCAATGCATCCAGGGGCTGATCACCACCTTTAGGTCTAATTCGATGGTGACCCTTCCAAGTCATCACGACCGCCCTCGGCATCATCCATTTTTTTAAAAATGCAAAAATAAAAATAAAAACATAACATAAAGTACAAACAAGTGTGGGTTTCGCTACTCACCATTGTGCCCACCCTCGGGTGTTTCCTAGTTACTCCTCTAGCCTCCATCTCTCCATCTCTCCATCTCCTTTTATAGCCATCTACTCTCAATCGTCACTTACAAGCGTCAAAATGAGCATTGTTGGCCAACTTTTGGGCTTATATAGTTCTTGACACCAAGCATCGTCGAACCCCTTGGGTCACCGTCGATCAGCCTTAAGCACCGTTGACTCACCTTGACAACCCTTGTTTCACTTGTTTATCTCCATTGTTGTGTCCTTTTCTAGGGAACCATTTATTTATCCTTATTTTCTCTCAAAGTCCACCTTTATGGCCATATTTATTCCCCCTTGGGGCATTTTATTTCATCACTTTTTATATTTTTCCTTTTAGGCCATTTTTTTGCCCTTTGCAAGGGCACCATTACTCCCATCTTCATCCTTTACAGATGCATACCTCTTAATCAATTCCTCACACATGAAGGATTTCACATTATTTTCACATTTGGTTGTGCATAGTTCGATGCTTGCCTATGACCCGTTGGTCCCCATGGCTTGCATCCATTTGAGTGGTCTCCCATTGGATTCCCTCCATTTCATAGTGATTTTCACCAACTCACAAGCCCGTAATACATTCTCATCGTATCCTGAATACCCTAACCTTTGTTTCATCTTGATGTGACTATTAAAATCACCACCATATTTTTAATTTTGTTGATTTGGATCCTTCTTTTTGGGGCATATTTCCTCGCCTTATCATTTTACCCATCTATCTTCTCCCACCCACCCTTCACCATCTACCTCTTTCAATCTCATCATCAATTCCCCTTTGTGTTATGGATCCCTCTTTTGAGGGGAGCTCATCATCAATCATTCGTTAGCCTTCATCCTACTATTTATCTCTCAACATTTTTGGCTCATGGCTTGCTAAGTACAAACCACTCGACAAAAAGGGGAAAATGTAGACACCAAAATTTTCAATCCTTACCCTTTTTTCCCGTGTTCGCTTCTTTCATCATCATCGTATCTAGACCCCCTTTATTTTAATTCAAATTCATATTTTAATTCTCACCTTTCCTATCTATTAACCTATCAAATTTAATTTTTAATTAATCTTCATTTAATCATTTTCTAATCCTCATCTCATTAGATAATTACCTCTAATTAGCTTTCATTTCTCCTCCCTAGGTTGTTTATTATCCCTAACTACCTAGTTCCATATCCCTATGATTTTTCTATCCTTTATTTAATCCATCTTTATCTCCCACTTACCCATGACACTTCCCTAAGAAACCCTAACCCACCTATATGCTTTAAAACACTCATCATAATCCATAAAAGCCCCATATCTTGAATAAATCACCCTTCCACCACTCAAAGGGATGGTTCCCGTAGTTGGCGGTGACCCACCCGGGTCGTCGTTGACCCTATAAATCTGGTTTCACCCCCTTTAAAACGAGGCATAATTAAATATTTCTTACGTTGTGCAAACTTATCTTCAAGCTTGAGCATCCTTGCAGCCTATTTCGACCTTCTTTCAGTCCATTTGAGCTTGTGAAGACTTTAGGAGGTTCACTTTGATTTTGTGTTGGTTTATGCTATCATTTCTTATTATTGCTATTATCTTTTAGGAACTTACGTTTGTTGCACGAGTACCTTGTACCGATCCTACAATGGGTCCAGGTGTATCCGCTTTTGTACACTAAAGATGTTATTGTTTTATTTTGTTTCATACCACTTATTATTGGATTATACACAATTTGACATACTTTTTATCTTTCTAACATGCTAACAGGGTGCTTCATGTGCAGCCTTTTTCATGTAGGACTATCTAATTCCATGGTTGTCTATTACATTGTTTGTCATTGCTTACTCTTTTTGCCCTTTGTTTCATGGGATTTTCCCTTTGTCTTGTGTGCACACTATCTTCTTTTGGATTTGTTGGCCTTAAATGTCTTACGACATCATGAGTGGTGTCCCATGTTTATAACCCACTTTTCACGATCTACATTGTCTTCTTGTGTGTTTACATTGTTTGTTTACATCTAAGCTTACACAATTTTTGTTTACCTTACATTTTTTCTTTTACATGCATGTTTTCTTATACTACACTTGTCTCCTAGCCACTTTTTTTTGCATGTGCCTTGGTTTCTATCAAACACATTCCATTCCCCCTATAGGGCACAATTTCATCACAACAGTTGGTCCTCCTTTAGGCTGCATACTCCTTCAGTGACATCACATGCACCCTAAAATGGGGGAATCATTTGGGTGAATCAGTCACCCCATATAATAGTCTACGATCATTACACAACACAACACAATATGGGTACAACATAGGTTTTAGTTTCAGGGCTCATAATCATACTTGGGTTCTTAGTACAAAGACCAACCCTTCCCGGATACCTATAACCATGGGGTAGTTTCACAACATTTTAGCGAGTCAATATAATCTATAGAACTCCACACGGTGACTTTTACGGGACATACGAGTCCTTAGCACTTTCACATTTGATCAAATTTTGCACACCATCTACGGTGGTATCCTACATTACGAGAAGTAGTTAAAGGTTGGAGGATAAAACTAGACTATTCTCCCTACACTTTTCTCATATCATTGGCATAACATCACCCCAAAAACTCACAGCCAGTGCAACTGGCATGAGATCACCCAAAAAATCGTTCTTCTACAACATCTAAAGGATCCTTTTTACACTCTTTCCTCATCATGGATCGGGTGCACATGTTCCTTTTTCATTTTACATGCTTTCATTACATACTTTTTACAAATTTTGATCATATACATGTGTATTTGACTACTTGTTCATTCTTTTCTTTTGCAGGTTTTTCTATATGGAAAGTGGTAGTCAACATCTTCACAACATCACATACAACAAACAAGTGATATCAACAACAAACACATCGCGATATCAACATTAGTCACATCACAACATCTACACACGCATTTCCACCCTCGATTAATTTTCATCATCACTTTTTGTGCTTTCTCCTCCTTAGTATTCACGCTTTACACTTTTATCACTCCACGCTTTGTTGTATCCCTCAAAGCATGCTTTCATCATCAATCTACATAGTTATCAGGTATGCATCTCTTATCTACTTTATGTTATTGAGCTTTCCGCTCACCAACATAAAGTGGGGGTAAATGTAGACAAAAAATCATGCACTTTGGGTAATTATCTAGTCATGATTACATACTATTATTCATATGATTCCTAAGTAAGAAAATTATCACCTTTATTTGCTTTTTGTTGCCACTTTTGGTCTTACACCCTTACTTTCTCAGTCTTCCTTTTTATACTTTGGCATTTATCATCCTGGACACCAATGCCTAGCCAGGATGCCGGCGCCAAATGCCCCTAACCCCTTTGTACTTTGTTCACATATTTTGGGTCCTTTCTAGCCATTTGAGCATCTTATCTTTTTGGTAGTTGGCCTTTTTGGGGTTAATTATGAAATTAAAGCAAAGGAATCATATAAATATAAAGTTATGTGATCATAATAAAGGACCAAGCACTAAGCATTAGCTATCACCACCTAAGGTTGCATCCATCAAGCATCTAAGAGCTCCATTGCATCCATATAGCACCATCTAAGGGACACAAGGGCTGGTTATTCTACATAAACTTCATAGGAGGGAAGTTCATTCTATTCCATGCATGCATTTATTACATTTCTTTACTTCTAGTTTACTTTCTCGCTATCAAGTATGACATACACAAGAGCCACCTAGGGCACAATTTTGCACACACACATAGAACTATATTGGGTATGAGATGTAGTACAACGCTCAATCATAAATTCACTATTATGAAAGTTGAAGAGAATTTTACCCCTCATGTTGCATCTTTATTTTTTAGGATTTGATGTCACTTTGAGGATTTTTCAAGTCATTTCTTTATTACAGGTTTCGGTGGCTTCGGTGATCACTTTGTGCAACCTCATAACAATTGAACAACAATGAACAACTAGTGACCACTCAGAGGAGGTTTTCTAAGCATTTCTACTGACACAAATTCCCAAAAATAGGTTTAGGGCACCCATAGGCACCCCTGTCCCTCTCCAAGTGCCCCAATCTAGCTTATTCTTCCGGATATACATTTTCTCAAGATTTTTTGTGACGGTTATTGTTTCATATTTTATATTTCTCCAACTCTATACACCTCGGGATCTCTACGAATCAACTAATTCATTTTACCTCTTATTTGCACTTAGGGTTTTATATATTTTGGCTTAGTTTTCTTGGGTTATTTTTGTACTTCATTGTTGCATTTATTTACTGCTACAATAGCAATTAGATTAGACATAAAATTCGTATTTATCCCAATCACCAACTAGAAGTCTCATGTCCACAGAGGTCAAGGATAGTTGTGAGGGCTGCAATTGGAGGGTGGCTCAGGTAATCTACTATTGAATTGGCACTTCCCTTCTTATGTTTTATTATCAGGTGGAACTGTTGTAGGTATGTGGCCCACTTCTGGTGTCTCTCATTCCTTAGCTTTCTCTACATCTGAAGGAACTCCAATGGCATGTGGTTTGTGTGGATGATTGTCTCCTTCCCTAGAATGTAGTGTTTTCATTACTTGCAGGCTTGGACGATGACATAAATCTCCTTATCATATGTTGGGTACTTCTTGAATGTTTCACTATGATATGCAATAGGGTGGCCATGTTGCATGATAATAGCTCCCATGGCATACTCAAATGCATTTGTCATCAATTTGAAAGGTTGATGCAAGTCAGGTAAGGAGAGAACATGGGCTGAGCATAATCTTCCTTTCAAATTTTTGAATGCTCTTTGTTGCACCTCCCCCATTGGAATGTATCCTTGTTTCCTCCTTTAGTCACTTGGTTCAGTGGCCAAGAAATATGTGAAAATCCCAAGACAAATCAGAAATAGAAATTGGCAAGACCCAAGAAGCTATGGAGTTCTGTAAGAGTCTTTAGAGTAGGCCATTTTTAATAACCTAGATCTTTTCTGGGTCAACATGGACTCCTTCATCCACAACATATCCTAGGTATTGAACCTTCCTCATCCCAAATGTGCATTTTTCTAGATTTGCATACAACATGTGCTTTTGAAGGGTTTGAAGTACTTCTCGAACATGTTGTAGATGTTGTTCCCACGTATGACTATAGATGAGTATATCATCTAAGTAGACAACCATGAAGGAATTGGTGTAGGGCCACAAGATGTCATCCATCATCCTCATGAATGTTGCAGGAGCATTAGTTAGTCTGAAAGGCATGACCAACCATTCAAATAGACCTTCCCGAGACTTAAATGCAGTCTTCCAAACATCTGTGGGCTCGATGGGAATCTGGTGATAGCCAGATTTGAGATCAATTTTGGTGAAAAATTTCACACCACGGAGTTGGTCCAACAAATCATTGATCCTCGAGAAGGGGGTAGCGATTCTTCACAGTAATTTTGTTCAAGGCCCGATAGTCAATGCAAAGTCTCCATGTTCCATCTTTCTTTGGTGCCAAGACAATTGGACTTCCACAGGGTGAAGAGCTCGGCCTAATGTGTCCCTTTTGAATCAACTCTTGGAGTTGCCTCTTGATCTCATCATTTTCAAGGACTGACCTACGATACACAGGGTTATTAGGTAAAGGAGATCCCAGGACCAAATCAATAACATGTTTTACCTCACACTGAAGTGGCACCCTTGTGGGTGACTAGAATAGATCATCATACTCAACTATGATTTGGTCCATCTGCTTCTTTTGTTGCACTGAATGTGTGGTCAAGGTGGCCACAACAACTTTCTTGGTGGTTTTTGGCCTAATCATTAGGATGACAAACTACTTTGTTTTCTCCACGGATGCTTACATTGCTTAGACCGACGAGGAAAGCGGGTTGGGGGATGACCTCGGATAGGCGATAGTGTCGAATCCCAATGCTAATGGTGACCCTTCAAGGTCATGACTCATAGATGCCATGTCTCTCCCACATGAATGGATGGCCCAAGATCACATCACAAACATATGATGGAATACCATCACAAAGGATTTCATCATGAAATGGTTTGATTTCATATGGGAGGATAAATTATTGTGTGACATGGATATCTCTTCATGGGTTCAACCACCGATACTATATGGTTAGGGATGTGGATTTACAGGTAGGTTCAGAATTTTCACAATATTAGCAGAAATTAAATTCTTTTGACTTCCACTATCAAGAATAAAATGCAGAGGCTTACCCTTTACCCAAAGCTTGGAGTGAAATATCCTTTCCTTCTCATCCATATTCTTGACTTGTGAGGTGGCAATGATCACATCTAGTTCAACATCTATAATTTCATCTTCTTCATCTTTGACCTCGGGGTGTGTCACCGGTGGAGCAGTGGGTGCGTTGAAGATTGTGACTCGGTTAGTAAGGACTTGATGGCTCAACATTCTTCCTTAGAATGATGATTAGTCTTGTGGAGGTCGCACCACTTCCCTATCTTCTCCTTCTATGTTTTATTTCCTTATGAATCCTTCTATTTCTAACCTTGACCTTAGGTTTGACCTTCCTTATCATTTTCCCCCGAGGTTGGTTCTTTGTATTTATCTTTCTATGCTTTTGTTCAATATTGATCGCGAACTTGTACACACCTCACCGAGGGTATGAAATTTAAATAGGTCCATGTCCTCCCATATGTACCATTGTAGGCCACTGCAATATTTGAGGATCTTGTGTTGCTCATGTCTTGAATGCCCAATCTTGTAGACAAAATGAAAATTATCAGTATAATCTTAAATTTACTGGTCCTTACCTTATCGAGTTGTTGCCACTATATGTATAGATCATCATAGGCTCCAACAGGGTAGTATTCTTCCTTTATGGAATCAAAAAATCATCATGTGTGGGTTCCTCCGTGATGCCCAGTTTATCCTTATTAAGTCCATTCTTATACACCCCCACCAATTTTTGACAAAAAGTGATGATTTCAAGAGAAAGAATGTTTTTTTAATCAGTGAATTTATCGACAAAAAATTAGGAGGATAATTAGTCTAACCAACTTTCTACTATATCAAAAAATATTTTACCCTAAAAATAGGAATATCAAAATTTACTTGAACCTTGAAGGGTGTTAGGGCACTAAAGGGTTGGCTCACAGAGGAGGAGGCAAGATTTCCATTTGTAGTTGTTGAAAGATCTAGGATAAATGTTGTAACATTTTCTCCTTTTTCTCCATGGGAGCTTCATTCACTATTTTCTTGAGAGGATCATTTGTCTCGGTGTTTTCTACCATTTGAGGTCTCCTGTAATGAGTAGTCAAGTATTCTGAAAGATCTTGTATGGACCACCCAAGCTTCTTATATGTCAACCTCGTTCGGGAATTATATACACTCAATACAACTTCATTATGATACTAATGATCCAAAACTTAGGGTTTTGGGATTAAAGAACAAAATAAAAATTGTGCCAGATGTAAACAAGTAAAACTATCTCTGAAAAGATATGTATATTTCTTAGAAGACTATGATTACAATAGCTATCTCTATAAGGAGATGTGTGTCCTTCCCTTTCAGGTTACATATACTTATATACCTAATTATGGAAATATGAAGAGACATCTAGAAGAATGTGGAAGGTCACCAATCTCAAGGGAGATGAGGTGGTTCATCTTCCATGAATTACATATGTGAAAATTTTATGAAATTACTATTTTTAGACAACACTACAAAAATTACATTTTGAGGCCTTTAAGAGTGGATTTAGGGGTCAAAATTTGTTAAACAAAGTTTTGTACTCTCTTCACCATATTCTATGCATTCTAATATTTTGACTCATTTTGAACGGATTCAATCAAAGCTACGGTGCAAAATTTATGACTCCCAGAAGTTGCTCGCTAGAATGGCTTCTGGATTGTTGTCGGATCAAATTGATCGATAATTGAGTGCCCTTACCAAATCTTTGTGGTGATATTTTGAATAAGTTCATTAGATGCACAATTATGGTTCCTTTTGTTTGTTTAGGGCAAAAGGTAGCTTGATCTCAAAATTTTCGAAGTGTATACTTGACTCCATACCCAATGAATACTTCAAGGCAGCTAATATTTACATCTAGCATGCAAATGTCCTGAAAGTCACCAAATTGTTATCAAAAACCAGTTCTTTGCTTATTTTGGTGTTTTGACAAGTCATGGTATTGTCATGGATAAGTGAAATTGTAAAATTTTACAAGTTATGGTAAAATTTCAGTGTTTTGGGCATTGTTCTCCCTCTTATTAAGTCTCATTGTCAAGGAGTTGGTCAAAAAATTTTAAATGAGTAAATATAGGAAAAATCAGATTTTTGAGGAACATGTGGAACTGTTCCTCTTTTCCACCAGTTCCCAACATCTTCTTCATGGCCGCTTAGTATTAAGGAATTGACTAAATCAGTTTAAAGTTTAAATAGGTATATAAGGAACAATTATAATGTTCCCTCTCTTCTCTAACCAGATCATAACCACCGTAATAAGAACAAGGAGACATATCGGTTATATTGGCACTTAGTGGAACTGTGGGAATAGTTCCATAATTTCAATTGTTCCATGGAACCCTATAAATTCCACAAAATAGGGACAAGGATGTGATCAGTTAAATCAACCGCTTTGGGCACACAAGGCTCGATGATATTGTTCTTCTTATTCTTCAAACTTCTACATGAGCCGATAACAATTCAAGTCAACCAAAATCGATGTTTTTGGCACTTGAGAAATAGTTCCTTTGTTCCTTGTATTCCCGAAACCTCCACCTTACCTAAATCCTAGGAAAAAAATAATGTTCGGTTATATCAACATTCGAAGAACCTAAAGACCGGTTATGTCATTCTATTTGTTCCCCACATCCTCGCATTTTCCGAATTACACTTGAGAATCGAGACAAATCAACCTTTTGAAGAACTCAAGGAACAGTTCCATCATTCCCTAAGTTCTTAACATATATACTTTTGTCAATTTAATCAATTTTAGGAAGTTCAAGTCGACAAAATCAATGTTTGAAGGCCCATGAGGAACTATTCCTCCATTCAACAAGTTCTTCGTAACACTAATAAGACCAAGAAAAAGTGTGAATAGTCCAAAAAATGCTCAAGTAGGCTATTTTAAGTTGTTTCCTTCACTCAAGACTCCATTTTTATCATGAAAAGGATAATATTAGAAAGTTTTCATGTAAGAAAATCTTTCATATCAAACCAGATTGTTAAAAATAGCAGGAGCATGCAAGAGAACACCAAATTCTATTTTTAACAAACATATCCATTCATAGGTGTGAACTTGTAGTCAAATTTGCTCCCACTATAAAAGGAAGGAATCCCATGTGTGTCAGCCTATCACCCAGTAGAACTTGCGCACTCACCCAAGGCACGCGCGGGTGTCGAGTCTCTCTTTTATGTGAGTTTTAGTGGGAAGCATTCATCTATGATTTGTACAAGAGTATTCAAGAAAGAAGTTTAGACATACAAGAATCATAGGGCTTAGAATGACCTCCGGATCCTTGTAGTTTCTTCAGATCGAGTGTTTTAATATACTCAAAAACATATATTGTAACAAAAGGAAGGATACAATCATTCATTCATAGTATGAAAGGAAAGAGAACTCCTATGAATGAATTATACATAAAACCCACTCATATTCATATCTAATTGCAATAGGTAACCTCATTGTATTCATAATTTCAATACAAAGAGCCATAAAGAGTAGACCGTAGTCATGTACATCACTAGGCTTGTATAATTATGCCAAAAGGAAAAAGAAATTACAATGCTAAGCTTAGTACATTCCCTTCTGCATCAAATTTCCACTCACAGTAATCCTGCAGAGCTTCACCCATGTTATCTTTCTTTCTGTGTATCCCTCCTATCTTCTCCTCTTATGTCTATATTTTCATCCTCTTTTCTCCTCATATCTTCATCTCTTTTTTCTGGTCCATAGGCACTTGTATTTATCACCTTCCCGCACTGCCAACTCACCTTGCCACGCCCTCAGATCCATCGCCAAGTGTCGAATGTGGTCCTTCAACAAGCATGTTTCCTCAGGCCTAAGCTCTCCACTCCATCTCATGATGGTCTTCTAGAAGATTCCTTTGTTGGCATGCTCTTTCCTGGGCCACCTGTTTCAAGTGGCATCTTATCCATGTGCAACCGATCACACTTTTCACGTGTTCTGCCTTTGTTTCTTAAATCGGCTAAGTCCCAAACCTCCTTTCACGCGCCGCACAAACCATATGCCTCCTTAACTCTTCCTCATGTGCACTTTTTCCTTGTGCGCCCTTCTATAACTGGGGTCCCACACGCCCACGTGCCTTCATACTTAGTCAATATTCTAGGGGCCCAACATCACCCCACACTACGCCTATTCTCCACCCTCGAAAACATTCTACTTGACCAAGGTGCAAGTTGGTTCAATGGAACCAAGATGTAGAAAAATATTACAAAAATGAATAAGGAATGAAAGAATAGGGGAAAGAATGAAGAATGGGGGGACATTAATTTAGAAGGCTGGGAAAGTCCCGTCATAGATCTACCTCCAGCTTGTTCCACACTTTGACCTCACCCTTCACCTTCTGGCATAGGTCGCCCACCAAGGTGCTCACTTCATCAAAGCTTAGACCAACTCCTGGGCACCCAAGACGTCTAGAATTTTCTCCATTTCCTTGCCTAGGTCTGCAAGCTTGTCCATTCTCTTTGTAACGGGGGTACAGTTCCTTGATCGAGCCTTAGTTGAGCTTCTTAAAGCCTCACCGTGCCTCGATTTCTTTTCTACCTTGGCTAGAACCTTTTCCCTTTCTCGCCTGTTCCCCTTGTTCTTTTCTTAGAACTCCTTGACTCCGATTCAAGCGTGGCAACCAAAGAGCTTTCCACCTTATCTTGATCCATGCATGTGTCGTATGTGGCTTCTGCAGACTGGGCAGCGACCTTGATCTTCGCGAGTACTTGACTATACTCAGCAACAAGTGCTATCACTTTTAACCAGTCCTCCTCCTTCAGGCATGCGGCCACTTCCTCCATAGATTCCAATGCCAAGGGTCACCTCTCCATGGTGAGGACATGTGTTAAGTCTTCTAGGCATTCCAACATTGATGCATACCTCTAGGGGATAGGTGTTAGATCTAGGTGTTTCAAAATGATGGCACTTTTTATTGAGTCTACTTTCTTGTAGACCTCCTACACCTTTTCCTTCTCCTCCTTGAACTCGCCCTTTAGCTACGCTTTGACCGATTAATTCCTCCTATTTTAATATTTTGGCCACCTTATCCAACTCTTCCTCCTTCTTGGCCGATTTCCCTCTAAAGCCCTTATGTTTTCATTCTACGTGAATAGCCTCACCTCTGTTTTCATCGTGACCTTGTTTAGAGCATTGTAGACTTTCTCGTCCAAGAGCTCCTAGGCAATCACTAAGGGGTTGTCTCCCTTAGACTTTAGCAATGTGATAAGCACCTTTTGGCAGACTTAAAATTCGGCTCGTCAATGTACGACTCAAATTCCCAAGAAATCATCTTCTTGGTCCTAGGGTACGTGCCCTCCTCGAATGATCCCATGGCTATAAGTCTTTCATTGGGTATCATGCTCTGGAATCATGCACATAGCACCTTCCTTGAATCATCCATGTAGCCCATTATCTGCCTTTGTTCTACATCAAGAGGTCTTCTACCCAAATGCACGCCTTTAAGGAAGCTAACTGTCAAAGCGGGGCCCCCTAGGCTGTCATGTCCTTTTTCGACGCTCTCCTTCTTCCCTTCCTTTAGCACTATATCTGTGTTATGCTCTAACTCTTGGTCTATAAGGGCCTTGAGAATCTTCTTCACTTCTCACTCTACCACTTTAGTTATCTACTCCTTTGTAAAATTTGTGGCTCTCTACCCCTCAACATCCCTCTCATCTACCTTTGTATCTTCAGTGCCTTCATCACCTTGTGTGCCTTTTCATCTTGTGAACACAAACTCTCACTTTTCATCCCCACTTTCTTCCTCCAAGTCATAAACACTAAATAAACAATGTTCCAAAGGTTCCTTGCCTTTTCTCGGCTCTTCCTCCTCATCGCCACCTCCTTCACTCTCATCATCTCCTTCTCCAGGGTATTTCTCCAAGTTATCGAGTCGCCTCCGAGTCGGCCTTCTTCATATACCTTTTGCTTCCTCCTAAGAGGTTACTTAAGTCAGGAGATTATGCCTTATCTTCTTCCTCAAGTGACCCCTCCATGGTGGTGGGTTGTTCGAGCACCTCTACTTCTTGCATCTTCTCCTTTACGGGAGACTTATTTCTCAGCACGTAGGTGCTCGGCTTGGTGCTCGTAGAGAGGCAAGCTCATTGTCCGAGTAGTTGGAAAACTTGGTACTCCTTCCTCTCCTCTGCCCCTCTTCTTAGACACTAGCTTCTTCTTTCCCAAGGGGTCTTTAGGTATTGATATCGCATCCACCAAGTATGCACCATTCTCGAACTTTTTCCTTATGCGCATGTATACGCGCATCACAGATCCTCCAGTGATAAGAAGTGTTATTGGCCTAGTCATATGGATCTCATGTGACACGTACTTCTCCACGTATGTGCACTTACCTCCGAGATAGTTCAGTTTCTTCCTCATATCCCTGTGCTCCTGGTCCAACCTTCCTAGCTCCAACCTTAGCTTCTTTGATTCTTTAAATCTATTCACTCCCACTTGGAAGTATTGGGCAGTGAACGTGAAAGGGAGCTTACACCAAGGGCTCCATGATTCGTTAACAAGTTTGAACCTACCCAAGCAATAGTCTTTGGTACACCGTGAACTCAACTTCTCTTTGTGTGGCTACTTAGGAGTTGTTCGGGGATCCTCCACTCCGCCCCGAATGCATTTCTCAAGTGCTTATACCATTTTTCAAGCCGCGCTTTGTGGGGAGTCGTCATTGTATCACATGCATACTTTTCAAACCTCTTCACGGGCAAAGGGTCTTGCTGGGTACTCCCACACAAACTTGTCTAGTGCATCTAGCACTCCAATTTCTGTAAATACTATGGTGAGCAGGACATTGCCAAAGAGGATCATGTCCCCTTCCTTCACACACTTTACAATTTCCTCATAAAAGTATGCGTACAAGTTGTAAATAGTCCCCTCTGCAATCTTCTTGCAGACATGTAGCCATGGCTTGTTGACTTACGTCCATCCTTCTTGGCCATTGATTCATTACGGGTGTACTGGACATCTTCATAACTAGGTCCTTGATGTCTGAGATGTCATAATACCACAACCCTTTCTTACAGGCGTACTCCATGATGGTCTCCTGAATAGCTTCCTTATCACCAAGGTCATCTTCCAAGCTATCTCCCTTGTATATGAGGCCTGTAAACTATGTAATCAATTAGGGAGTTACGTGTATCTTGTGCCCAACAAAGTGGAAGTAGTCCTCATGTACTTGAGACATCAACCACTTTGCAGTACAAGCGATCGGACTTCCCAAAATAAGGCAACTCATAAAATTGCAGCAACAACCCCGCCTTTGCGAGTTTGACCTTCACGTCATCATTGTAGATAAGCAACCCTTCATGTGTTTGTTTGTTGGTTGGGCGTACAATTCTAATGCCATTTCTTTCACTATAGTGCTAGTGTGGTGATTATCGTCTTTGTTGGTATGCTTCTCAAATGGGACTCTCATTCCTTCCCCATCATCACTCTGTCAGCAGTCTTGCATTTTTGCATACCATTCTTTGTTTATATCTACCTCATGTTACGGTTTTTATCCTTCGCTTTTCCATTTCCTTTCTTCGGTGTCATGGTCGAGGTAATTGTGTCACTCCAATCCTCTCTGTGTTACTCTACTTTCCTTCTCCCAACCTTCGATCTTAGATCTGTGATACAATTCTTCTAAACCCGTGCCCTAGTTTGTTGAACCCTATCTTTCATAAATTCTTCACAAGACAGCATCTTTTCACTTCTCTCCATGCCCATGTAATTCCTTCCTTCTGGTTCGCAATCTCAAACTGGCTCTTCACGTTTTTAATCGCACAGATCTTTCACTTGATCGAATATGAAAAACCCTAGCTTATAGCACTTGTTTATATTCCCAACTCTTTGTTTTCGCAAAGTAAAATGAGAGTGCCCCAACCCTCTAATTATATTTTTTCCTTTTTCTGGTCATTAAATACTACTTTACCTACCTCGTAGTTTGTTAATTTAATGTGGCTTTTAAAATAAAGCCCATCTTCAGCACCTTCACTCACGTATCCTTCCTACATGAAAACTCCTCTTTACCTCCCGTGCCCTTTCTGCACGAAAACTCCTCCAACCTTCTGGTGCGCAACCAAACCAACTTGACAGGAGACTTACACATGCTCCACCCACATCGAAGGCAATTATTTCATGATTCTTGCTTTCACCTACCTCATGTTACTTTAAATGCACTTCTTTTTCCTTTGTACGTGGGATCTACGAGTAGCTTTACCCTAGCACCAACCATTCTATCTTTTCTCTTCATCTCTCTTTTAACCGGGCTACTCACCAAGGCTCTTCAACACAACTTCCTTGGTACTTTTAATCACGCGCTTCTTCACTTTTCTCTACCCCACACTTAAATGATGTGCGGTCCTCTATGCACTCATAAATCCTCCAAAAATAACAATAAGGTTACCGGTACCCAAGGCGCAAAACAAAACAACAACACGAAAGGGAAACACAAGGAAAGGAAAATGCATAAAGGAAAATTCTAAACTAACTAGAAAAACTACCTTATTTACAAACACCAAGAAGACTTATTTATAGTAGGGCTTGACCTACGACATTGAAGTGTCTAGTTAGCTTCGTCCCATCCAGAGCTTATGGAATCGCACGTGCCCAAATCAAGGTTGTATGAAATTGTGTAGGGACCTTACCAATGAACTTTCAACTTCCCAGGATGGGACATAAATTTGGAATCATACATTAACACCATCTACCCAACCTCAAATTTCTTGTTCCTAATATCATGATCATGCCAAGCCTTTTGCTTTGCCTTTTCCGTTGTTTGGCTCCAACAGGAAAGTGATCATCTCTCATCCAATTTCATTAGTTCATCAATTCTTTCTTCCTATGCTTGTTCATCGGCTAATCCTCCTATGCACGCTATTCGCAGAGAAGGTAACATAAATTCAACCGGTAAAATAGCTTCCATGCCAAACACCAATTGAAAAGGTGTGGCTTTATTTAGTCTTTTATATGTGGTCTTGTAAGCCCATAAAACTGTTGATACCTTGTCATCCTAATCATGTCTTCCAACATCATAGATTTTGGTCAAGGTATGACTTAGTATTTTGTTGAATGCTTCCGTGGTTCCTTTTGCTTATGTGTGATAAGGCATAGTCTTATGATGAGACACCATGAACTCAGATAGTAGGATCCTCGGGGTCTCATTTAGAAAATGTGTACCTCTATCACTAGTCAAACTCAAAGGGAATCCATACCTTGTGATAATTTTCTCCCATAGGAACCTTGTCATTGTCATTGTTGTACAATATTTAGTGGGGGCTACTTTCACCCACCTTGTGAGATAATCCGTGTAAGTGATGACATAACGTGATGCAGTCCTACACTTTACCGATGCAATAGGTCCTACAAATTCTATCGCCCACTTTTCAAAAGGCTCTGCACTAGGAATAGGACGCAAAGGCATTTCATCTCTCCTTCCTAGTTTGCCGATGCGGCGACATGTAGTCACATGCTTTACAATAATCCCTACAATCCCTGTACAAGGTTTCCCACCATAAACTTGCCATTAAAATCTTGCGCGTGGTGGCATCACATACGTAATTCCCACCCGCACTTCCTCCATGTGCTTCCTCCATGATGGCCAGACACTCATGCTCCAACACACATCTGCGCAAAACTTCATCACATCCCAATTTGTATAAGTCTCCACTAATCAACATGTAGGGCACGGGTGTATGGCCAACTGCTTCTTTTCCAATGCCTTGATTCCATCTAGCGTCACACCTTCTTTTAAAAATATAGCAATCTCTTCCAAATCGAGGGTGCATGCCGTAATCTAAATAGTTACGCGTCTAGCATTGCTTCCTCAATACTTTTTGTGACCTCTCCTAAATCAATTCTCGATAGATTATCAGGTCCACAATTGCTTTTTTCAGGGTTTACTACAACGGTGAACTCAAACTCTTGAAACAACAACACCCATCGACATATGCGCCCTTGAAGAATGGGCTTGTTCACTAAATACTTTAATGACATGTGGTCGGTGTAGAATACAAAGGGTGTTACTAGCAGATACTATTGAAATTTGAAAATAGCATAGATCATTGACAATTCCTCATGCTCGGTTGTGGTATAATTCTGCTCTACTGGTGTTAACTTCCTACTCGCGAAACAGAGAGGATGATCAACAATCCCCTCACCTAGTTGTGTAAGTACTGCCCCAATCGCGGTTCCTAAGGCATCTACATGGACATGGAATGGCTTGTCCTAAGAGGGAAATCATAAAATAGGCGCGGTAATAAGCCTCTCTTTTAAGGTGTCAAACTCCCTCTACTATGCCTTTCCCCAATAGAAGGTACTTTTGTGTCTAAGCAGCTCCTCTAAAGGCGTGACGATCTTGGCATACCCTTTAATGAATTTTTTGTAATATCCCGTATGCCCAAGGAATCCACGTACTACGCTTTGGCTAGTAGGCTCCCTTAACCTCACAATAACTGCAACTTTAGTGGGATCTACCAGTAAGCCCTCCTTACATATGATATGCCCCAATAAAGTCCCAAAGGGTGTAGCAAACACACACTTCTTGATGTTGAGGGATATCCTCAACTGCCTACACCTTTCAAACATTGATCTCAAGTTGTCACAATGGTCCTTAACCAGACCATATATTGTCCAATCATCCAAGTAAACTGAAGAAAACTTATGAATGAAGTCCTGGAATGCTTGCACCACTATGCGTGAAAAGACAACAGGTGCATTCTTCAACCCAAAGGGCATGACCGTATATGCAAAACTTCCCCACTCGATGGTGAAATTTGTCTTCTCTTGGTCCTCCTTTGCAATCTGGACTTGGTGGTATCCTAAAAATCCATTCGTAAAGGAATAGATTTCACGCCCAGTGACTCCTTCCAAAATTTCTTTAGTGAAGGGGGTCAGAAATGGATCAATGACACAAACTACATTCAATTCCCTATAATCCACACAAATTATAATCCACCCATCCTTCTTGATGTTAATTACCATCGGACTTATCCATTCCAATTCTTCTACTACCTCAATGATCCCAGAAACTATCATCTTTTTATTTCCTCCTTAACCTTCACGCGTAAATTGGGATTCATCCAGTAGGGCCTTTTTCTAACCGGTGCGCACCTTCCTTAAGTTTTACCCTCATCTCCCCCAAGGAATGGTGAACACCTTTTAGCTCATGGTACCTGTGTGGGAATAAATCCTCGAATTCATGTAACAGATCAATGATCTTTGATACTTCCTTCTTCGTCTAATAATCCCCAATAATAGCTTCCTTAGGTTCTTCTCCTGAACCAATGTTAACCTTCTTTGTCTTTAACGGCTCATGGTAAGCATGCACACGAGCATCTACACTATCCACTACTTTGCATGTCCCCACAGAATGGCTAACATCTAAGCTTTCTAATTCTTCTCCATCAATCACATATACTAACTTTCCCTTCTCCTTCTCCAAACATGCGCACTCAAGCTGTAACTCTTCTATTTCTTCAAAATTTTCAAAACGCACCTCCAATCCTGGTTCACCTAGTAATTCCAATAGCCTATATTCCATTCTGGCACTATCCCCCATGGTAAGGTGCTTGATACCTTACAAGGCCTTATCAACCAATGGTTTGGTAATCTGATACTCAAAGGCTTGAATAAGATCAGTTGCAAGCTCTTGTCAATTCCTTGTCTGGAGGTGTGTCTTCGAATGAATGTACCATGTGTGCGCATAACTCTGTAATGTAGAATACAACTTGTGCACCCAAAGGGATGGTGGTAAGGCTTCCATGCCTTCTCTCTAGACCCGTTCACACTCCTGGATATGGAAAGAGGCGAGCTCCTTCCCATGGTACTCCTTGATGATGGTGGGTATATTACTTCTAGAAAATCTGACAGAGAGAGCAATTCTTACCTCGCGCCACTCTAAAAGGCTCTCCTGATGCATGGCCCACCAATGAGTTGCTATGCTAAGCAAGACGTAACTCAGCATCTCCCTCCGTTCCTTCTCATTCTTCCACTGAGCTTCTATCTCCAGCAGAAAGATCTCAGGGAAGGCTCCTCTAAAGTACTTGGGCAGTTCTTTTCCCCCAAGGTGTCGAACCATATGCACCTTAGCGACCTTGGTCACTGATCCTCTCAACTTCCATGCCATTAATTCGTAAGTCCCATGTACCCAATTGTCACATGCCAAACTAGTGGTATCACTCACTGACTGAGCATCTTCAAACTAGATAACCTTGTTAATAGGGTGTACCATCTCAGGGTCTCTTATTAAGCACACATAAATCTTGTCCAGAACCTCTTCTCCTAATGGTTCAATGTACGGCACCAACTTCCCATCAACCAGGGGTATAATGACCCACTCCTCCTTGTTCTTAAAACTAATGTACCCTTTGTTGAACCGAAGGTCTACATTGTTCTTCTAACACCAAGGGCACCCAAGTAATGCTAGGAAATTATCTGCCTCGGCGAGTGCCAAGACTTCGAAGTCCCCAGTAAAATTGGCCCCCTAAATAGTAATAGTCACATCCTTCAAGACACCGATGGGCATTGCCTTAGTCTTGTTTGCCATATAGGGCACATTTGAAGATGGGTCGTAATGCACGAGTCTCCCCATCGATGCCATGCATTCAAATTCAAAACATTAACCTTCGTGCAAGGTGTCAATGAGTATATTGCTAAGGAGCCATCCATCCACAACTACATTCAATGTAATGTCTTTTTCATAGTCGAGGCTGTGAGGGGGAAGGTTCACGTGCAAGACCTGTCTCTCACACTCTTCTCCAGCACGTGGTACCTTCTCTCTCAACCAAGATCCTAGCAAAGGGATGATGTTCTCCTGCCTTAGCATTTTACACACCTCTTTGACCTCATCTAGGTCATCCTTTTGCATCTCGACTCTCCTTCCTTGTTCCTCCTTTCTGGATTTCTCCTTTAGACACTGGATCTCCCCTTACAAGCTTTGAATAACATCCATGGTGTCCTAATATATCTCCTTCTGATGCGTGGGGTCTGGATACTTTCCATGAATGACCTCTTCCCTTGAAACCAAGTTCTTTTGTCTTGGTACTTCCCTTGTGCACGCAACTTCTACCCTTGTTGTTACCAAGACAGGCTCCAAACCTTCATCCCGTGTTACCCGAGGCATCCATTGTATGTCTGCCTTCTTTATGTTGACCATCGTAGTGCCTTTGTCCTTCTGGTGCTCTTGATTCATATGCTCAAATAATTCTGAGCATTCCTCATACTTATGCTTCTTTCCGCACCATGAGCATTGCAATAAGTTTGGGCACTCATGCTTGTAATGTTCTGTAGATCCACAGTTAAAACATGTTCCTCATGGGAACTCACTCCTTCCTCCATAGTTACCTCGTCCATGGAATCCTCCTCGAAAACCTCTTCCACGCGCACCTCCATCTGCACACTCCTCATAATGGCGATCATCATTTTTAGAACCACTGGCAATGTTGGTTTGGCACACCCCATGATCAATGGCCTCATGTATCTGATCAATGAGCCTATAGTCTTTAGTATCATGGGTCATGGAGGTGCAAATCTTGCAATAACAAGATACATTCTTCCTAATCACATGTTGCAGCAAGGGACATCTACTTACATCATGGTCCCCATGACAAATCTCACAATCTATTATCACAGTGTGTACCATCCTCCAGGGCAATTATCCTTAACGTGCCCCTCTATTTCACAATCTATGCACCATAAACCACTGCGAGTCTCATGGGTGAGTTTACTGAGATAGCTTTTCCAAGCTGCTTAACCATAGCAGATTCCGAGCCTCAAGAATGAGCTAATGCCGGTATTAATACTACCAACAATTTTGGCGTGCAAAGCTTGACCTCCAATTCTTCGCACGGTCTATAAAAGTTTTATGAGACAAGGTCCTTCTAAAAGGGGTGATCAATCCTCCAAAAACCACTTTGTGCATGCTTTGAGAAGGATGTATATCATATGATAATTTAGACAAGAGAGTCTTAAAGTGTGCATCATACTCCCGCACACTCTCTATCATTCCTTACTATATCTCCTTCAATGTGCTAATGCTTTTTTTCTCGAACTCAGGAATGTGCAACTCTGTTAGGAATGCATTATTTAAGGTAGTGTAATCCACCACCATTTTATGAGGGTCATACTTTCTATACCAGCTATGTGCGCACCCGCAATGTGGTTACGAATTGACTCGCCTTTCATTCTAGGGTTGTGATACCTTTTGCGTGCCATAGCAATTCACACTTGTGAACATGTTTTGTAGCATCCTCAATGCCCCTATAATCGGCAAATGCAGAGATATCTCAAAGAATACTTGAGGTGGTGGTTGGGGTCCTTGTCCTAAACCAAATCCTTGGTCCCCTCTGGTGTTTCCTCCACCGCCTGATCCACCAAGTCCTATACCTCTAGAGCCACCAGATCCACCGAAACACTAGGTCTAATAGGGCTGTAGGAGATGCTGTGCAAGCACCCCATATTCCCACCGGCTGTGCACCAATGGTGCGTGATAGCGCCCCACTACCGCTACTTTGTCCTGCGCCACTCCCCGATGTGAGACCAAAAGCTTGTACAATTGCCCCTTGTCCAAAAAAAAAAATCCTCTCGAATCTTTGGGATATGTGCAGTCATAGAAGAAGGGAATGTAAAATTATATCTCCTAAGCATAGATCTGTCTCTTCCACTAGTTTCAACTAGATCAATACTTCTTCCTTCCAATTCGGGAAAACCAAGCACCAAGGTTGGGTTACTGGGTGGGTTTAGATATGTGCCAATGACTCTCCTTTCTTCATGCAACAAGGTCTCACCAGAAGCCGAAGGGGTCTCCCTTACATGCTTGCCAAGATGGGGTAGCATAGGTTGCTCAGGTTCCACGTCCTCCGCGTGAACCTCGAATCCTTCCCACAACGTATGTCTCCATAAATCCATCACACTATCAGCCTCGCGGCGTCTATTAATCTCCCTTTCACGTGCTTTGCCATACTTGAGCCATCTTGCTTCCCTCTCCTTTTCTCGTCATATCATCTCGCCATCTTCCTCCACCTGAGATTCCTTACCCAATGCTCATAATGGTTTATCCGGCCATTGGGAGCGCCTCTAAACTCATGGTAACCATCAATATTTTCATAGCTAGAGGAATAGCATGTAGAAATGATCCTCTAGGTTCTCGTAGAAAATCAAACTCAAGCAACCTCTGCGGACAAGAATACCTATAAATGCGGCGTATTCCGGAGTGTAGCTAGCTAGTACTCCCCACCAATGATCTACAACATGGGTTCACGTCAAATATACATCTTACTGCAACCTTTAGTAGTCTTCTTCAGTCCATATCCATGCTCCATAATGCCAACTTGATCTAGATGCATAGGCTAAAAGCCACCCAAATAACTCTACTGGAAAGCAGTAGAAAAAAGTCTCATATAGATCATGGTAGAGATTCTCCTCTACCCATCTACATGTATCAAACTCAGTCCAGTCTTTGAATCTCTAGGAAAATTCATCCTCTCGTGCTATTGAACCACGATTCAACATTTTCCAATGTTAACAATCCGTCATTACTCTTTACACAAATCATGATGCATGTTATATCCCACTACAACTTCAAAAGAGGTTCCGCAATGGGGCCAAGATGTAGTCAATTTTACTCGACTATAAAAGGAAGGAGTCCCATGCACATTGGCCTATCACCTAGCAGGTGAGTTCTCACCGAGGCACGCGTGCGGTACCGAGTCTCTCTTTTATGTGAGTTTTAGTGGGAAGCATTCATCTATGATTAGTATAAGAGTATTCAGGAAAGAAGTTTAGACATACAAGAATCATAGGGCTCAGAACGGCCTTCAGATCCTTGTAGTTTCTTCAAACCGAATGTTTTAATATACACCATAACATATATTATCAGAATGAAGGAAGGATACAATCATTCATTCATAATATGAAAGGAAAGATAACTCCTATGAATGAATTATACATAAAACCCACTCATATTCATATCTAATTGCAATAGGTAACCTCATTGTATTCATCATTTCAATACAAAGAGCCATAGAGAAAACCACGGTCATGTGCATCACTAAGCTTGTATAATTATGTCAAAAGGAAAAAGAAATTACAATGCTAAGCTTAGTACATTCCCTTCTACATCAAAGTTCCGCTCACAGTAATCCTACAGAGCTTCATCAATGTTATCTTTGTTTCTGTGTATCCCTCCTATCTTCTCCTCTTATGTCTATCTTTTCATCCTCTTTTCTCGTATCTTTGTCTCTTTTTTCTCGGTCCATGGGCACTTGTATTTATCACCTTCCTGTGCTACCAACTCACCTTGCCCCGCCCTCGGATCCATCACCAAGTGTCAAATGTGGTCTTTTAGCAAACATGTTTCCTCGTGGCCGAGCTCTCCACTCCATCTCATGATGGTCTTCTAGAAGATTCCTTCACTGGCATGCTCTTTCCTGGGCCACTTGTTACAAGACTGGCATCTTATCCGCACGCAACCGATCACACTTTTCACATGTTCTTCCTTTGTTGCTTAAATCAGCTAAGTCTCGAACCTCCTTTTACGCACCGCGTGAACCATATGCCTCCTTAACTCTTCCTCTTGCACACTTTTTCCTTACATGCCCTTCTATAACTGGGGTCCTGCGCACCCATGCACCTTCATACTTAGTTAATATTCCAGGGGCCCAACAGAAATTTCCTTATTAAAACATGAATTACTCTTCCCCATACAAAAATATGCTTGTTCATGCAATATTAATTATTTTTGGAGAAGAAGGGCGACATGAACATGCAACACTCTCATGCTTTTCTATTTTTAATTGATTAGACTTACATTCATGCACTTTTCCTCTTCTCTCTCTTTGAATTCTCTATAAAACTCTAAGGCATTCATTGTAAAATATATTTCTACACTTTCTATTCATTATCCTAGAGTAATTTAGCATTTTGAGTGGAAGCGTAGGGGTCATGAATGATATTTTTACTAGTTCCACCTCTTAGATCAATAAGAGATCTATTTCTACCTTCATACAACTTTTTTATTATGTAATATTATGTTTTAAAGCTGATTTCATCTCGTGATATTGTTTTATCCCTGATTTGTAGCTTAAACTCCATGTCTTTATGCAGTTATATGTTAATTTGTAGGTCATAGATTGTGTTTAACAAGTGTGTATAGGATCTTGTTGTGGAGATTACCAAATTTCCCTCTTAGAGCCATTTGTTTCCCTTCTTTATTTTGTCATAACTTTAAACCTTTCTCTGAAACACTTTTTCATTAACATATCCATTTGTAAGTTGTGTATGGTGTGCATGGTTCCCGTGGTCCATCTGTGTGGTTCAAACAAGTCTAATATCCTCAAACATTATGGTATATCAACCTCTTTTGTTTTTTTCAAGTATGTCCTTCTCCCTTTTCCCATTTCATGCAGTAGAGTAGAAGTTAGTTTTAGGTGTTACACTAGGGGAACCAACCCTCTTTGGAGACTCACTCCAACTTTAGGTCACCCACAACCTAAATATTTTTCAATTTTGTTAGTAGGAAGAGAATTCATCACACCACCCCCTAAATGGTGCATTTCTCCATGACAACAATGACCACTATCAACAATTTCTTACATGATATGGTACAAATCTTGACACCTTTTGGTATGATGTCCCACAAGTTTGTGATAAGTATAATAAGGTGTAGATTTAGGAGGCCATATATGATAAGATCTTTACATATAGTAAATGAATAATCTACGAGAAAATAACATAACACAAGAGATATTGGTGGTCAATATTCCCAACTATTAAATATATGCAGAATAATACCCTTAAGGTAGGGCAACACTATACAATGCTCCTTAAGGAAGGAGTAACTCCACAATCTCCCAAGATGGGAATCCACTTTGAGGGGGACACCTCTAATATATCTCTACCAATTATAAGACTCAACTCATATATCCATAACATAATCATAATGATACTCACATCCTTTATATAGACATACATTATTCTAAATGGATGGGTAACAACTAATCCCAATGTAAGCCGACTAATTGCCCAATATAACTCATTCCTACGTGACTCTATATATTATAAACATATAACTAACTAAGGGGATGTGTGTCACATGTCAGCATCGCCATCAACCCATATACATTATAATATCATATCCCAAGGTACATAACAATGTATGTTGAAAGGTCTCCCTTGAAGAGCATTTAGTTCTAAGTGAATTTGTAGGTGCAGTATGCATTAATTGATATTGCTTCTTAAACCATATTTGAGATGAACCATTTTATGGCCCAAAACTATATGTAGAGATATGGTTGACACATGCATGTTATGGGTTCCTTAGGTATGCAACCTCATATTTGATTGATTTGATTTCCGGACTCATAGCTTGAATTTTATTTTCAAAGTTAGTTTGTAATTCTTAAATGGATTATATGATAGTTGTATAAGATACGTCACTATCCACAAAGTTTTTAGATTGAATATGTAAGAAGAAATCATTGGGGTACCCTTCCTTTTAGTAGAGTGATAGTATGGACCTCGTGAGAGGGATGGTAGATATCAAAACCTTGAGGAAAAGTGGCATTGTTATTGACATGAGCTTGGGTTGATGAAGTATCCATAAGATGATGCATATGAGGGGATTTTGACTAATTATACATTGTAAACTTAGACACACATGATATAGCCATAAAGAACAATATAACACCTACTTATTATAAGCTAGACAACATATAATAGAACCAAAATGATAATCTTGAATATAGAAAACTAAAAGGAAGAAGGGCGTGTTGAATTAATAAGCAAGTTCACTTGAATGATTACACCTTAAAAATTCAATGGACGTGGGTATTGACATTAATGTAAAACCATAATAAGGATTATAATCTAAAAACTAAGTATATTTGTATTACTAAATTACCATTTAATATAAAAATATGAATATCCAATAAATGATTAAGAGATGTTAATTAACTAGGGCACACATTGACTATATTAAATTGAAAACAAGATAATGCACTTATATTTCTATTTTTTGACCCGACTGATCTAGATGTGAAATTGGAGGGAACATGATGACAATACTTTGTATCTTCTTAGTCTCTACAACTAGATCTTTATTCACCTACAAACATAGTTGACTAGTATGATAAGATAAACAATTTACAATTGATTTTAACAAAAATAGAAATTTGTATAAACCCTAATTGCAGAGTCACGTATGATAAATAAACACTAAAGTACATATTTGATATAAAAAATAAGCTAATAAAATATGAAACCCCGAGTATAAAAGAGGGAAAGAACAACTTAGTTGATTTGTACTCAACCCGAAATTGATCTCGGACTGGAAAACTGATGGACAAGAAGGGTAGACCATCACAACTATGCACACAGTAAAATCTAGAATTATCGAGATAAGCTGGACTAGGGCGCTAGACTCGGGTCGGGGGTGCCTAGACTCTCAGAGGCTACTTCTAAGAACTTGTGACTATGGAAATGCTCGGAACCTAGTTTTTCTCGGTGTCACATAAGTGTTCTTGGTAGTCATTGTTGGTCACTGTATGTCACACCTTGTTCACAAAATGTACTTGTAACATGCAAAGAGATGTTCACCTACAAAACCCTCAAACTACATCAAATCCCAAAAAAAAAGATGCAATATGGAGAGTAAGACTAACCCTGACGGTGTTGGCTAGATTTTATGCACAACGTAAAACCTAGGTAGTCATGAGATAAATCTCCCTCATTTAATGGTGAGGCTCCCATGTAATATGTTTACTTATTTTGCAGGGGTGAATCCTAATAACTACTTTCAAGGGTTTTACTTTAATTCCCATAACTCGTGAACCACAACTGGGTAATTTTGTATCAAGTAAGTAGTAGTGATTGGAATATTTGTAGAAGGGGAAACAATAGAATTTGGGAAATAAGAAAGGAAGATGTGTTGAATTAACCAATAGTTAACAGAATTGGTCTCATCCACACAAATTAAATAAACAGATAAATCATAACATTCAGTAGAACAGGAAAGAAATGACTTCTAACCTAGATCTAAGATAACACAAAGTTTATCTAAAACCTTAAATAGAAGTGAGCAACAAAGCTTTGTGGACCCAAAGTTCTTTGGACATCCACCTTTATTCAATCCCAAGCCTTTGCGAAATCACACCGGGGTTCCAAAGACAAAGTTAGAAAGCTCAAGAATGCTCTAATTACAAAAGCTCTTGCTAAAACAAGTTGTGATGATTTAACCTATAGGCTCTTCCTCTATTTATAGTCCATAAAGGGCAACTACAAATAGGAAACTATCAATGAACTCCAGCATGTGGAAGCTATAAAGGAAACAACTGACAATCTTTCTCCTAGAATTCCTCTCTACATGACATGCATCTAAAGACTAAATCAAAGCATTGCATGTCTGCCACCTATTCTTAATTAAAGGACCTTTTCAAACAACTTGAAGTAATGGATTTTAACCAATTACTTTTAGTTTTACAATTTTTTTGAGAAAATAAGAAAGAAAAGAAGAAAGAGGAGAAGAAAGAAGATATGTCAGCTGCTACACTTCATGCTTTCCTGAATCTACTTTTGTCTGAGACTTCCCTTTTCCACCTTTTCCTGAAGCTTTTGCCGTTGTGAGAGCTGGATCTATTTGTGCAGAAGTTGCAATTGCTTCCCCTGATTCTGAAGATATCTCCAATGTATCAGACATTGACTTCTGCTTAATTTTCACAAGTATGTGCACAAGTGAATTGTCTAGAAAGAATTCAGACAAACATTCAACTCATCCTATATATATATATATATATATATATATATATATATATATATATATATATATATATATATATATATATATTGGCAGCCATAAATTCTGGGAATTACTCCGGATGCAAGCAAAGAGAAGTGGGCTCAACTGAGGGATTGCATGCATTTATAGTGGCTGCTTTGGGAAATTGCGTGGAACTTGGGAGATAAGGCTGCTTGCAATGAGAAGACTCCACCATGAAAAACCATGACTTGGCTTTAATTACTTCCCTTTTAAAATCTGCGTGGATAATTGGAAGGGGCAGCATGCTTGCAAGGAGAAGGCAAGACAAAGAAAAACCATGATTTGCACTTAAGCAATTGCCCCTTGGAAAATTGTACTAAAACAAGAAGAAGTGCTTCTAATTTCCACGATGACTTTAAGTGACTTTTTTAATTTTTTAAAAATAATTGCGTGAATTTCAAGGGAGGAGGATTGTGTGAAATTCCAAGGTGGAGGATGCTTTTTAAAATAGAAGACAACAGGTTGGCATTTCACGATAATCACTTAAATGTGTGAAGTGCGTGGATTTTAGAAGACTGGGCTGCTCTTTTTCATGACAAACACTTAAGTGATTTTGCCCCTTTTAAGAATTTCGTGGATTTTCGTAGCTGAGGATTATTTGCAAAGGAAGACAAGACACTGGAAAACCATGATTTTCACTTTCAATTTCCAAATAGAATTGCGTGGATTTGAAGGAGCTTGGATTGTGTGAATTTGGAAGGAAGAGGATTCTTTCAAATTAGAAGACCCAAGGCAGAATATCCACGATTTGAATTAAGACTTTCCCTTCTAAAATTTGCATGGATTTTAAAAGGGAAGGATGTTTTAATTTGGAAGACAAGAGCTTTATAATCCACGATTTCCCCTTAGTGAATCCTCTTTCTAAAAAGTGTGTGGATTTTAAAAGACTAATCTACTAGAAATCACGACATGCATAGAAGACTGGGTGGCCAAGAATCACGATTTGGTTAAGAAGCATTTTTTTCCATTTTTAGATTTTCATCAAGAAAACACAAGAACAGAATAAAAATTTCCATTTTTGGAAAGGTTCCAGGAAGATGTAGCAAGTAAAAACTTGCAAGTGCATTAACTTTCACCCCGTGGTTCTATTTTAGGTGTCATTTTTTCTAAAATTGCATATTTTCTCGAGCTTTACACATTGGTGGTAGCATTTTTCTTATTTTCATACAATCCATTAATGCACCTTTTTGGACCAAGTAACCTCTTACAATCTCTGAAGGAATCCTAAGCAAATCAACACAAACCAAAAGCACCAAAATTTTAAAGGGGTATCCCAAGATTTCCAAATGAATTTTTTGGGTACACCGGATGGTCACCCAAATGAGTGAACTTACGATCGAGGGTTGCACTACATCGCAAACTCCATGTAGTTCTTGTGTGTGTGTGAAAGAATCATGCCCTAGGATGCCCTTGTGAAGTGCACTTGATAGCGAGCTAACTATATGTAGCAATGTAGATAGAATGTAGAATCATTTTTTTGTCACAACCTAGCATATTAAAATTCGGTGTTCAAAGACACCTGTAACAATTTCATGTTCCTAAATTTTTGAAGGAGGGTAAGCATGAAGGGTAAGCAGCAGCGAAATGGACCAGAATGGTCATTTTTTTCAAAATTCAATTTTTGTAATGTTCAATCGGCATCCCCCACCCAAGAATCTAGGCAAGTGCTTTCCGTACCAGAATGGTCATTTTTTTCAAAATTCAATTTTTGTAATGTTCAGTCGGCATCCCCCACCCAAGAATCTAGGCAAGTGCTTTCCGTGGGCCATGGACTATCGAAAGCATTACAGAAATGTCTCGGTCCCAGAGATATTGATTCAGTCAGTGATCTCGACACAAATATAACATGTGACCCACTTTGTTTTGATTCGGTTCAGATGGAGTTTGTATTTGTCTCTCTGGTGGATTCGAATGACCTAGCTGCTCAGCTCACCCTTCTTAGCGAAAGAGAAATCACTACTAAATTTTTGGGTCATCGTCTCTCGGTAGAGGGCATTCATAGTTGGTGCAATACTCAGTGGGGTAGTGGTCTCTACATTCGATTCTTGGAGAGAGGTTTTTTTCTTGTTATCCTCCACAGTTCGGCACAGAGGGATGATACCCTGGAGAGGAAAGAATTTATTTTTGCTGAGTCCAACCTGCACATTCGTGAGTGGTCCACCCACTTTGATCCGGCTCAAGCTGAAATGGATGGCTTCCAAGTTTGGATCAAGCTATATTCACTACCAAGTGAGTTTTGGTCCTCCTCTATTCTCTATAAAATCTGCTCCATCTTAGGTCATGTCATTCGCATTGATCTAGTTACTTTGGAAGGCACTCTTTCATCTTTTTCCAGGATCTACATTTCTATAGATCCCTCTAAAAAAAATGTAGGAATTCATTGTCATCTCCACGCCATCTGGGAAATGGGTGCAGAAGGTGGATTCGAGGTGGTTTCCAACATCTGCTTTAAATGTAAACACCTTGGTCATTTTCAAAAAAATTTAAAAACCTTCTTGTATCAATGTTTTCATATGGAGGAAAAATATTATCCCACCTCCTATCTCCAAATTTGCAGAACCTCTATCTTTTGGGAAAGATCACTTGCTTGGTGTTGATCTCCCTGGCTTTGTTCCTGCGATAGAGCCTCTTGCTCTTGATCCGAGTACAATCTCCCTGGTAAAATAAACTATCTGTTGTTCAAGATTCTACTTGGATTCTCTCTTTATTCCAAGAAGGCATTGCACTTGGTCTCGGTGTGGATGCGGCCTCTCTAGAAAAATGGGTGAATGAGAAGGATGAGCTGATCCTCTCCATTGATGAAGACTCCGGGGAACTTAAAAGCTGCATTCGGAAGATGTCCCCAGTTAATCCACCACTGGAAAAAAATTAGTTGTGTATGATTCTTCCGACTCTAGCCATTCTCAATATGGATAGGGGGCCAAAAGCTCAGCCAGGTCACCCTTCCAAAGGCATCCTTTCCCTCAAAGAAATTGCTACAGGTAAGTAGCTTCAACTTCGTTCCTTTTTTCCATCCTCAAGTAGGAGAGGCGTGTCCTCTCTGAAGATCAAATGATCCTTCTTTCTTGGAATGTTAGGGGCTTGAACACCCCTAACAAGTAGCGTCTTCTTAGACGCTATGTTATCGATTCGAATGCTTTTATATGTCTTATCCAAGAAACTAAGATGTCTAAAGTTGATTGTAAGAATGGTTGGTTTTGCAAATGGAAAGGCTGGGAAGGGTGCTTCTCGGACTCAATTGGTGCCTCTGGCGGTTTGGGAGTTCTGTGGAAATCTAGTTGTTGTAGTCTCGAGCCTCTCTTGGTCGAATCTAATTTCATTTGGTGTAAATTCTACATCAAACATTTTGATGTGTCCTTCTTTCTGTGTAATGTATATGGCCCTAATAACCCATTAAAAAAAAGGGAGCTCTGGTCGAGGATTCAGCAAGTCCTTGACTCGGCTCTGACCTCCAAGATTGTAGTGGCTGGGGATTTTAATGCTACTCTCTCTCGACAAAGATAAACGGGGGGAATTCAATGGCAGCCTCGTTCTCAAGTGGATTTCACCTCCTTCGTTGCCTCCACCAAGTTAGTTGATGTGGAACCAAGTTCTGGTTGGTTCACTTGGAATAACCGACGTCTTGGGTTCAACTCCATGGTTGTTCACCTTGATCATTTTCTCATCTCCGAAGAATGGCTTCAGAACAACTTTCTCATCAAATGCTTTGTTCTTCCTCTCTCTCGACTTTGATCATTTTCTGTCTCTCTCAACATTTCCTTTGACCTCCCACCACACCGCTCTCCTTTCAAATTTGAGTCCATGTGGTTGCAAGATCCCTCTCTCAGGCCTTTGATTAACTCTTGGTGGGCCTCCTTCATAGTGGAAGGGACTTGGATGTATAAACTCTCTAAAAACTTTCTTTATTGAAAGACAGATTGTTGGAATGGAATGTCTCATGTTTTAAAAATATTTTCCAGGAAAAATAGAGGGTTGAGAAAGAATTACGTATTCTTAATGAATCTATTTTCTCTCATGGTATACACCATTTTTTCGTGTAAATGTGCAACAAGGAAATTGGAAATTTCCAAGCACGACAACTATACCCCTATGCCGAAATTTTCATGCTTTATCATTCCTAGGCAACCCCAGCTCTGTCCAATTAGTCCAAATTACCTCCCAACCAATGTTATATCATCCCCTAGGTGATTTAGGAAATTCCATTCATTCCCCTAGGTGATTTTAGGACTTCATTGAAAATGCAAATTTTGGGGAGTCACGGGAAGGGTTGTCGTTGGCCTTCCCAGGACTGGATCGACCTCGAAGTAGAATAGAAGGGAAAAATTCAACATGGAGGTGATTGGAGGACCTTATAACATCATGGAAATGATACTAGAAGGTTTGGGGAAGTTTTGCAAGACTTGGAGCAGTCTGAGTTAAAAACAAGGTTCACAAGCCTAGGCGGCACACAAGCCTAAAATAGTTGTTGGGCTTTAGAAGAAGATTTTGGGAGCTCTGGATGGATTTGGAAGTAAAAAAAAACATATTTAGAAAGAGGATTCTAATACCTACATTATGGTAAAATAATATTTTTCACAAAACCTTGGCGCATATGATTGACAGGAAGTTTTTCTTAGGCACAAGTGGAGCACCAGATCAAAAATCTGATTTTTAGGGATCATGTGGTCGAATAAATACATTAAACCCCCATAATTGGATTCAAAATTACATTTCCAGTTAGGATCAAATAAAATTTCATGGATAAATTCCATCGGGAGCTCAAGTTATCTTCATTCTAAGTTACCCTCTCAAACACAGTTCAGGACTTAGTCATTTTTTTTAGAGGACACGTGTCAACACCAGGAGCCTGGCGGGATTTCATGTCCCCAACATCCCTGAGGTCAGGTACATCAGACCTTGGAAAATTTTCCTAGCCCCCATGTGACCTATGGGGCCCTCATATGACCTCCAAACTTGACAGATCAACCCCTAGGTGCTTATTTGGAGCATGCATTCCCTGTTGTCGGATCGAGTGCCACGTGTCATCTCCAGGACCACCGTGGAATTTGATGTCCCTTATGCACCTAAGGTGGGGGACATCAGACCTTGAAAATTTTTCCCAGCCCCCATAGGGAGTCTTCTGGACACCCATGTGACCTCCTTTCAGCTCCCAGTGCTTCAATGTAACTTTCTCCCTCTTCATTCCTTGTCGTTGGATCAAACGCCACATGTCATGCTCTTGACCACCATGGAATTTGATGTCCCTCATGTCTCGAGGTTAGGGACATAAAACATGGAAAAATTCACCCTAACCCTAATTGTGCATATCTTTTTAAAAAGTTTCCAAGTGCCGCCTTTTTCACTTCTAACTTCTAATAGTTTTTGTGCACTCCATTCCTCCATTCTTCCTCTGCAACATTCTACCATCACCCCACCATTAAAAATGCTCAAACCAGCTCAACCCAAAACACTGAAACAAGCTCCCCACAAATATTTGTAGTTCTTAAAAGAATCTTTCATCAAAACAAGAAGGAGAAATGAAGAGCAAGAAGAAGAAAACAGTGAAAATCTCCATAGCCTAAAAATGAAGATCTAAAGAAATGTTGCAAGCCGGTGCATGAAAAAACAAACCATTTGCTGATGTTCATTCCTCTATCCAAGACCATCAGAAAGACACCTTCAAACTCCCCTCATGTGACAGAGCAGCCACAATGAAGAAATATCGTTTCGGCTCAACGAAGAAAGAAGTAGGATTTCCCATCAAACCAAGCACGGATTAAAGTAAGATCACACGTGAAGCATCAAAAGAAAAAAACCCACATAAAAATAATAACTTTCTTTACAAATGGAGGAGAAAACCATACCTATAATTCCAAGGTCCATTAATGGGTCTGCATCGCAGTAAGCACTGCCAGCACGAAAGTTAAAACTTTAAAATCTCTTGGACTATTAAGCGGGTGGGTCCGAAATTTTAGAGGGAGCATATTAAAAAAACCCATATCAAAAATTTTGTTCAATGTCAATCCGACTCCCAGAGTAAAAATTTATAAAAAAAGCAAGCCTACTACATAGGAACTACTATTTTGGGAAAGTCAGCAACAGAAGAACCTATGAAGGAGACAAAGACATTGGAAGTGCACTACAGCTGAGAATCCACTAGAACAGACATTTTTGGCACTTACTAAAAATAGTAAGTGGGCCCTCGAGCACCTGCTAAAAATAGAAAGTTGATCTAAAAGGAATGAGGAACACAGGAGAGAGAGGAGGACTAAGCTGCAGCAGCATCCAATTGAAGATCGGGGACTTGCTTTTTCATACTTACTAAAAATAGTAAGTTGCTTTTTTGAAGGGAGATATAAAGACAAAAAGGATGGGTCGAAGCCGACATAGCCCTTTGCTCACAAGTATGATGTGGAAGACAAGTAATGTCTTGTACATGGACCGAATGACCTCAAGACTCGCATGACCTCTAAGGACCGAAGGAGGATTGAAGACCAAATATTCACAAGTGGTTTTTTTGCCACTGCAGACACCCACTGTCTCTGTGAAAACCGCTCTTTCCACTACTAGCCCGAGACGAGAACTATCTAAGTGACAACGGTGTAACATTGGTGGTCATTAACCCTAGGACTATTTTAATCTCTTTACAGATACCGACATCCCCCAACATGGTCGTCATTTCCAAGGAAAGGGTCGTGCACGATTGGGAAATAATGGATTCATATGTCCAAGGGGTAGCACTCGACTCGTGGCTGAAAACTAGAAGAAAGCCTTCCAAAATTCCCAAAACCTACCAAGGTGTGAATTCCAAGAAAGGTATTTTGATGTCATTACTCTCCTCAAGAGAATAATGGGCGAAGCAAGCACGAGAGACTTCTAGACTGATGGTCCTTTTCATCTTGACATTGTGAAGGGAAGCAGAGAATTGACTGGGGGCAGATCATCAGTGGAAATCTCCATCTACAATGCTCCAAGTACTGTGACAAAGAAGTTCCACATGAATTCTTATCTATTTTATCTCCTCACGAGCTCTCAATCATTTAAGGGATTGGCTCTCACGCAGAACATTGCTTCCAAGGTACCTGCATTCGAGATACTTCCATAGTTGATAATGGAGGAGAGCAACAGGCATTTCACCCATGTGAATGATGCATTCACCATATATGTGGTCGAAGCTTGGAAGGGGATCTTAAAGCTAGGATGTCACAAAAAGTGGCATCCCTGATTAAGGAATATGGCTCATACTTCATACAATTCTCAAAATTCTCCTACATACGAGTCGCTAGCTTCGACCAAGCTCCATTGAAACTACCTAAGTACCTCAGTAACAAGATCATATTATTTGAACTATGTAGGTAGATCACTCAAGTAAATAGCAAGCTCAGAAGTAGGAGAAAGAAATTGATTCCATTCCCTTTATATCTAGGGGAGTTCACGTGTAAAAGCTCAAAATACGTATCTCACCTAGAGGCCGCTTTCACACATCTGAATCTACATTCCTACATTGTCAGGCCCAACTTTGACATCCGAGAAGATCCTGACTCATTCCATGTCCCAGAATTACAACATGAACCACAAGTTGAGGACTACTGGGCCAATTGTATTGATGAGTTTGAAGTATGTAAAAAATATCACATGAGGATGACAACCAATGAGATGAAGAAATTCAAGTTCTCTTGGTATGAAGACATCTTACATGATGATGGGATAGAGATGTATGATCATGCGTATGCAACACTCAAGATGTCCCCAATGCCCTAAATCAACCGATACATTTGTGAATCGGGAGATATGTTAGTGTGCACCTGAAAAGGTGGTGAGGAGAACAAGGAACTAGTTTCAAAAGAAGAGGACTATGATCATTCGGTCCATGAGGAATTTCTCCAAGCCTGAAGCAAGCTTCACATCATTCATCTTCAAAAGTGGTGGAGGTAACTTCTAGCTCTAAATACTCTAGAGTGAGTTCAAAAAGGAAGGCCACGGAATTGAAAACTTCTCCCCATGAGAAGACATCCAAGAAATTTAGGGAAGAAAAAGATTCATTGGCATCGCCACAAGAGGAAGACGTGATCCCAGTAATGTAGATAGAAAATCCAACAGCAAATGCACAAGTGAACAAGGAGTATATGACTCATGATCCTGTATCTCGAGCCACTACAAGAGGTCTTGCATGTTGTTGATTCCAACACTCCTCTCATTTAGGAATTACCTCCCCCATCAGAACAAAGAGTGGTTGAGGCACCTGTCATTGAACCTAAATCTGACGAGATGTTTCGTGGATGCGGGAAATGATCATCCTCGACACTCGCACGGTGCAACAAGTAGTAGCTCCCGATATATCAGCAATTGTCACATTGGCTAAAGAAAAAAGATCAAGAAAGATCACGCAGACAACATCACGATTCTACAACGGGGAGACAGGTAATCAATACATTAAAGTAGCTCGGCCCAAAGTAATCAAGCCAACATATGAGATGACACCAGCTGACTATGAGATGAGTACGATCCAATTGGGACCAGCTACTCATGAAGGAGATTTGCACATATTTCAACAATCTTCTACTCACATGGTGGTAAGGAATAAAGAATATAAAGAGAAGATTGAGGTACTAGAGGAACAAGTACGAACTCTTTCATCTTATGTGCAACACTTGGTGGAACTAAGCATTATAACACTTCCTATTGAGAAAGTGGTACCCATCAGTAGCTTCAATCCAGAATCCATCAGAAGAATGCATGAGCTCATGATGCAAGGGCGAACAAATAATGAATGGATCGACTCAATCTCTGAAAAAGGGAAGTCAACACTTCAAGAGGCAGTCAAGCTCTTTGCATACATGTGTGCAACCACCAATAGAACGCGAGCACTCAAAAAATATGTGGGGAAAGAAAGAGATTACTGGGAACCTCTGGGACAGTAGTGAGTGAGATGAGCAACACCCATCGTCAGGAATTGATCGATAAGAAGGTTTTTGGAACTCCTGCAGAAGACTTGACACATGTATGGGCAAGGGCCCTGGCAATCAGATTTGAAGCAATCAATCGGGCCTTCACAGAGCTAGAGGAGAAAGAAGAACAAACATACAAGCTGCAGGATAGCATAAATTGGAAAGTTCAAAAACTTGGAGTACCCGCAATGAGTGAACACTCAACTGTTGATGAGTTGATTGGCCTTTTCAAAGAATACATTAAGAAAGGGGTGGGCAACCCATTGTCCTTCACGAAGGATACTCTTGACTTATTCTCAAAAATCTGAGCCTCCATTGCACTTATCGCAGAGAAGCATTCATCGTGGTTCAAAAAGTGTAAGGACATCAATAGTGTGACCGATGGATGGACTGAAACCTTGAGCTACATTCGTATCCCTCATGCCGACAAAGTAGAACCAAGTAGTGGCTCGTTTCAACCAAGATTTTGGAAAGACAGAAGCCTTCTCAAGATCACAAAGTGGAGAGCAGTTAGAGAGAACAGGGCTAAGTCCACCACAACAACCCATCCTTCAGCATAATTCCTCTTCTTCTTCTTCTTCTTCTTCTTCTTTCTTTCTCTTTTCCCTTCTCATATAACACAATGAGAGTTGCACTTTTTGATATGACTTAAGTGACTTTAGAAATATAATGTAAATTTAAGTCACCTTGCTATTATAAAAGGGACTTAAATATTTAAATTGGAATGTGAACAGTCTTAAGTCACATTAAGGTATTCAAAAATTCACCAGGAAGATGAAAAGTTTCCTCCTCTTCTATAAATTGTAAGAAGCTCCTCATTTGAAGGTCTTCTAAAAAGTCTTTGGAATTTTTCTTCTTAGATGTTGGAGCTGTTTTTTGTGAATTCATGAGAGAGTTATCCTTGTGAAGAGAGCAAGAGATAGCAAGTTTCTTCCATTTCTCCTATTAAAAATGTCTTCTATTTCTCACACTATGTACAAATTCTACTTGAGCTTCAATAAAGGAAGAAGGAATTTTAGCCTCTTTGATTGAGGAGTTTGTTGGTACTTTGTGCCCATTAAGCTTCATTTGGTCTTGTAGCTATTACGCAGATTTGTTTTCTTCTATATTCAAGTGCATGTAATGAAACTTCTGGCTGGTGTATGCAAGTCTCTAATTTTCTACTTACAGCATTAGTTTTTCTCTTTTCTAATTTTCCCATTCCCTTTCCCACCTTCCTAGCAAATTCATCTCTTGTAGGTATATGCAAGCAATTTTCGCAAGGTCAGTGGAGTGCCCCTGTTGGATCCCCGGCCAAAAGGCCACCAGGATAAAACTCACATTTCACTCACGCATGCACATATGGCAGCTACACCGGTTAAGTAGAGGGACTTAGACTCCCAGAGCATTGGCAAGATAACCACCAATTTGTCCCCAAAAATTTTCTCGCCAATAGTTTTTGGCACCCACGTGGGGTAAGCAGATTTAGCAACATTTGCACTTAAATACGACCAGAAGGTTCGAAAAATACAAAAAAATCAGAAAATTCAAAATTCAAAAGAGAAATATTCTAGAATTTGAATAGCTATATGAGCCACATGTCTAAAAACCATGGCTATTCCAAGCAATACTCATGTTGAAAGACCCAAATTGCTCTTCCACATCCAAGAAGATATCACTTCAGATTTGAGAGAAGCTATTTGGCATAACAGACAAAGTGTCAACCACTACTTCATTGCCACAAGAATCCTTGACCTTGAAGAAGAACGTGCTGCTGATTTGGAGAGGCAAAGGCAAATCCCAGCACCATAAAGGAAAGCATAGATTTCCAAGCTGGTGGATAGAAGATACACCCAACAACAGAGACAAGGAGGAAAACCAACCCCATTTTTGAAGAACTTCAAAGAAGACAAGAGTTGCTTGGAATTCAGAGGCCTCCCCTTCATCAAGAAACTGGTCACGTTGAGAACTCTGAGTGTTGTTAATCCTTTGGATGGTGAATTTCCATACATCAACAAGAACCTTGAAGATTTCACTGATGTAGAAATCGAAGAAGAAGTTAGAGAAAGAGAAGTAAGAGCAGAAGAGGAAATAAGGGCTCAACTTGACGAAATCAAAAGACTTCAAGCCGAGGCAGATGAGAGAGCAGCAGCAGAAGCCACAACTTTAGTAAGGTGGGAAGCTAGAAACATAAATAGAATGGGGGATCATGAATGTGATCGTGATCGTGAGGCCCATAGGCCTAATGTACCATGGGGAGGAAACATGGGTCCACTTGCTCTTGCTCAACCACTCCATGAGCTACCGAGGGGCTCAAGAAAAAACTTCTTGAAGTTCAAAGGGGATGGTTCTCAGCTCCTCGAAGAACATGTAGCAGCATTTATCACTGCTTGTGGTGTGTTGGGTGTTGAGGATGAAGATGTGTCAGTTTGAATCTTTGTGGAGACACTTTAAGAGAAGGTTGCTGGATGGTTCTACATGCTACCCCCAGAGGTCTATAACATGTTGGGAAGATATAAGAAGTGCATTTGACACAAGGTTCAAGACCACGAAGATTGTCAAGATCTCTTGGTCCAATTGGTACAAATGAAAAAAGAAGCCTCCGAGTCAATGAGAGACTTTGTAGCAAGATATAACAAAGTGATAAGAAGAATCCCTAAAGATGTGGTGCCTCCTAAAAATAATCTGAAGAGATTCTTCATCAGTGCCTTGCCATCAGAAGTAGGTTTCTTCCTTAGAAGAACCCAACCAAGAACATTGAGAGAAGCTCAAGACCATGCAATAGAAACCGATGATGATCTAATCTTGTCTGGTAAAGTGAAAGGCCCAAATGGGAAACAAAAGGGTCAGAATTCAAACTCAGTCACCATGGATCCAATGTTCCAAAAAATGGCAAATGACTTGGTTGCCTTGAAGAAACAATTGTCCCAGATCACAATGCGAGAATGCTCCAAGGAAACCAAACTCCCAAATAGGCCAAGGATTGCTCCACCTCCTCACCGGCTTGCTCTCGAAGCACCACCAGTCAATGTCGTCTGTGACACCAAAGAACCGGAGGAGGAAGAAGAAATTGAAGAAGTTGAAGAAGAAAATGTGGAGGAGTATGAAAGCTATCTTGAGGTTGAGGAAGTTGATGGCGATACACACAATGGCCTAATTGAGTACATTGATGATGAAGATGAGGATGATGATGAAGATCTAGGTTTCTCATGTGTAGTTTTCACTGCACAATCTAAGAAAGGTGCTTCATCCTCAACAGCTGTGGTAAAGGAAAAGAAGAAGAAAGAAGGTCCTTCCCGAAGGCCCCACAAAATAAAATCATCAGTAGAGGATCACCACTACCACCTTCGATGGAGTCGGCTAAAGAGAAAGTAGACCCACTGGCTAGCAAGGATCATGCTGCCATACCGAGTAAGTCATCTAATCCCCTCCCCAACTCAAAGGTTACTAAGAATAATTCTTCTTCAAATGTTGTTCCTACAAAAGCATCTAAGATGCCATCAAAACATGCATCCCCATCTCCTTCCAAGCTAGTTATTGCACCCTTGAAAGAAATTTCAACACACAAAACAACAAAACCATTGCCATGTAAAGCTTCCATTATTCCTGGAACCTCTTCCTCACCCACCATAATCCCATTTGACTTCATGGAACACGCAAGCAAAACTAAAGTCCATCTCTCAGAAATAGAATACCTACAAATTCATCTTGCCCAATTTGATAGGTTCATTGATGTAGTTCGTGGGGTTAATCCCATAACCTCGGGTCCAAATTCCCAAGGCTTACTCCCCACACCATCCATACCACCTTCTCAAAACATGTTATCCCTTAGTGCCTCCAAAATCGATAGGGTTGAACCTTTCTACCTGTCACTTCTTATTAAAGGCTTCGAGCTAAATAATTGTATCATAGATTCTAGAGCCTCAGATAATGTGATGCCCATCAAGGTTGCAAATGCTCTTGGCCTCACCTTGACCCAAGAAAATGGAACCTACTATTCAATGGAATCTAAACAAGTCCCATTAGTAGGAAGGATCAAAGATGCTCAAGTAGCATTGGCTGATTTTCCAGACAAGAAGGTGCTCCTAACCATCTTGGTAGCAGACATCCCAACATCCTTTGGCATGCTATTGAGCCGAAGCTTCAGAGAGACTTGGGTGGAGAAATAAAAATGGATTGGTCATCTACAATTATTCCAAGTAAAAGGTGAGATGAAGAAATTGTTTCCGGTAAGAAAGATGAAGTTCACAGTGCGGAAGTCTGATGATCCAAAGGCAAACATTCTTTTTCAAGATAGTGGGCTAGGAAACTACTTCCTCACATCAGAAAAAGAAGAGAACATGCCACTCCTTATGGAAGAGGAATAAGAACAAGTTTGGATGATGGAATTTGATGGTAGTCATTCTAGTGCAGGTTCGGGAGCAGGTGTAGTGTTGTACTCTCCCTCTGGCGAATTGTACCCGTTTTCCTATAAGTTGCAATTTGATAATACAAATAATACGGCGGAATATGAAGCTCTCCTTTTAGGCATGAACGTGGCCGAAGACATGGGAATAAATAAGTGAAGATGTTGAGGTGATGTAGAAGTGATAGTAAAGTAAGTCCAAAGTAACAATATCAAGTGAAAAACCCAAGACTCGACATTATAGAAATAGAGTATGGGACTGCATTGAATCTTTTGATGCATTTTCCATCAATCTATCCCAAGAGAAAAGAACGAAAAGGTTGATTCTCTTGCAGTATCGGCTTCCCTAGTGACACCTCATCCTTCTTTTGGTAAAGATAAGGTGACCATAGAAATGGTGTTCAGGCCTAGTGTACCAGATAATGCAAATCATTGGCAAGTATTTAACAATGATAACCAAATTCTATCATTTTTGGAACAAAGGGATAATTTCAATAACCTCTTCTTTGAAGGAAGTGAAAATCCACACCATGAAGCGGTAGCCGAAGAAGAGAAAGAAGGAATCGAAGGTATTGATAATGAAGGAGTGATAAAATTGAAAGGGAACAAGATTCCCAAGGGCCTAGTTTCTTTGGAAGACCTCTTTGACAAACATGATGATTCATTCAAGAGAAAGAAAAACAATCTTCTCGATGCCCAGCTGATTTTGATAAGGAAAACATTGGCACCCCGGAAGAGCCAAGGATGGTCAATATTGGAAAATGTTTCTCACTTGAGGAGAAGAGAAGGTTTATCGCATTGCTCAAGAAATATTCAGATGTTTTGGCCTACTCTTATGATGAACTCAAATCCTTCCAACCGAAGGAGATGCATCACTCGATTCCTTTGAAGTAGGATGCTAAGCCATTTAGCGTAAGCAAAGGCCATATAATCCCAAGATTGTTGATACCATTAAGGAGGAGGTAATGAAGATGCTCAATGCAAGAATCATCTTTCCAATCCACCATTCAACATGGGTGGCCAACATTATGCCGGTGCATAAGAAGAATGGCGAAATAAGAATATGTGTAGATTTCCGCAATATGAATTAGGCATCACTGAAAGACAATTATACTCTCCCTATCATGGATCACATTTTGCAAGCAGTCACTGGATCCGAGATGCTGTCATTACTTGATGGATTCTTGGGGTGTAATCAAATTAAATTAGTAGAGGATCGTGCCAAGACACCCTGGGGCACTTTTACCTACAATAGAATGCCTTTCGGCCTAATCAATGCAGGAGCAACATTTCAAAGGGTGATGGACTTGGCCTTCAGAGATCTAAAACATTGCATTGTCATATATCTTGATGACCTCATAGTATTTTCAAATAAGAGGGGAGATCATACTCATCACTTAGAACAAGTACTTGTAAGGTGTAGAAAGCATGGCATATCACTAAATCCCAAAAAGTGCATTTTCAAAGTTACGGAAGGAAAATTTCTAGGGCACATTGTGAACAAACATGGAGCACATATTGATCCTGAGAGAGTACGAGCCATTCAAGCATTATCTCTACCCACAAGCAAGAAAGGATTTCATTCATTCTTCAGAAAGGTGAATTTTCTTCGTCGCTTTGTTCCTGAGTTTTCTGAACTAACAAATCACATCACCACCATGATGAAACCACAGGTAAAATTCAAATGGAACAATGAGGGGAAGGCAGCATTTGAACAGATAAAAAATTCCATTGCCAAAGCTCCAACTCTTGTGTCTCTAGATTTTAACAAATATTTCATCATGTATTGTTATGCATCAGAACATACCCTCTCTGTTGTTCTTGTTCAGAAAAATGATGAAGGCGTGGAAGCACCCATCGCTTTCATGAGTTGTCCATTGAAAAATCATGAACTAAATTATAGCCAATTAGAGAAACATGCTTACACAAAGTGGTGAAGGCTGTAAAAAACTTCAGGTTCTACATCCTCAACTCTCATACAGTGGTGATGGTCCCTGGTAGTGCAATCAAGTCCATCTTAACACAACAGGATCCTGGAGCAAAAAGAGGAAATTGGATTGCAAAGACTCAAGAGTATGACTTGGAGATCCAACCCTCCAACTGTAAGGGGAAATGGTTTGTGTAGGTTAATTGTTGAGGATGAAACACTCAAAGCTCAACATGGTGAAGAGAATTGTGCTTGCCTAACTTGTTTCAAAACAACCCACAGGTTCTCTTTGTATCCACTACTGATGAGTGGTATGCTGATATTTCCTATTACTTAACTTATGGAGAATGCCCTCCTCATCTTGATTACAAGCAAAGGAGAACACTCAAGTTGAAGGAAACAAGGTTTGTAATCTGGAATCACGCGCTTTACAAAAGAGGCCTAGATGGATGCTTCCTCAGGTGCATGGATAAAGAACAACAAGAAAAATTGCTTAAAGCATACCATGACCAAGCATGTGGTGGGCATTTTTCAGCGATGGTCACTACACATAAGATCCTCCGAGGAAGGTATTATTGGCCCACCCTCTTCGCAGAAACTCAAGATTGGGTTTCCAAATGTGAATCATGTCAAACATTCATTGGGAGACCATAACTTGCTACACTTCCACTCAGGCCAATTGTTATTGAAGAACCATTTCAACAGTGGGGGCTAGACTTCATTGGTGTTATGAATCCTCACTCAAGTGCGGGGCACACCTACGTGCTCATAGTGACAGATTACTTCACCAAGTGGGTGGAAGCCATTCCCACCAAGCAAGCCAACACCAAAATAGTATGCAACTTCATCAAGGAGAATATCACAGTACGTTTTGGAGTACCACAGAAGATTGTAGTAGACAATACCACCTATTTCTCTTCGAGAAGTTGACTGAGTTCTATTATGGCTACGGAATCTCTCTATCCCATTCATCAAATGACTATCCACAGGGGAATGGACAGACCGAATCAAGAAATAAGAACATTGTGACTATTTTCCACAAAATTGTAGACGAGAACCAGAGGAACTGGCACAAAAGATTATATGATGCGTTGTGGGCAGACAGGATCACTCCCAAGAAGGCAATAGGTATGTCACCATTCCAACTGTTGTATGGATTCGAGGTGAAAATCCTACTCACAATTGAGATGCCATCTCTTAAGTTGCTACAGGGAATAGAAGATGGTCAGTACAAGGATTCCATTGACAAGAGGATCCTCTTTCTTGAGAAGCTAGAAGAAAATAGACTCCAAGTGGTGGACCGTATCAAAGAGCACCAGTTAAAAGTAAAGAAATTTTTGACAAGAAGGCAAAAGCGAGAGAGTTCAAAATCAGAGACTTCATCCTGCTATGGGACAAGAGGAGGGAACCAAAAGGTAGCCATGGAAATTTTGATTCATTATGGCTCGGTCCATTCTAGATTCATGAATCTTGCGGTGAGAATTCTTTTCTACTCTCATATTTGGATGGAACGCCACGTTGGAATTACCTCGCAATGGGAAATACCTCAAATTATATCATCAATGAAAGTGATTTGTCCCCCGCCTTGTAATATAGGTGATTTCTAGGTGTTTTCCCCTTTTGTTGTGTGTTTCCTTTCCATTTTTGTGTGTGTTTCCTTCTTCTAGTATCTCTTTCTAGAGGTTGTACATGACTCTACAAGGCCCAATGGATAAGGCACTGGTCAATGAATTAGATGGTCTAAAATTGAGATTTTGGATTCCCATGCCATGTCTTCACTTCTCTCATTCCATGTCATGTCCCCAAGCTAGAGCTAGTTGTTGTCGTGTAAATGTGCAACAGGGAAATTGGAAATTTCCAAGCACAACAACTATACCCCTATGCTGAAATTTTCATGCTTTATCATTCCTAGGCAACCCCAACTCTATCCAGTTAGTCCAATTACCTCCCAACCAATGTTATATCATCCCCCTAGGTGATTTAGGAAATTCCATTCATTCCCCTAGGTGATTTTAGGACTTCATTGAAAATGCAAATTTTGGGGAGTCACGGGAAGGGCTGTCGTTGGCCTTCCCAGGATTGGATCGACCCCCTAAAGCGGAACAAAAGGGAAAAATTCAACATGGAGGTGATTGGAGGACCTTATAACATCATGGAAATGATATTGGAAGGTTTGGGGAAGTTTTGCAAGACTTGGAGCGATCGAATTAAAAACAGGTTCACAAGCCTAAAGGCGGCACATGTGCCTAAAATAGTTGTTGGGCTTCAAGAAGAATTTTGAGAGCTCCGAATGGAGATAGAAGTAAAAAAGAAAAATATTCGGAAATAGGATTCCAATACCTACATGATGGTAAAATAATATTTTTCACAACACCTTGGCACATATGATTGACAGGTAGTTTTTCTCAGGCACAAGTGGAGTACCATATCAAAAATCCAAGTTTTAGGGATCATATGGAAGAATAAAGACATGAAAACCCCATAACTGGATTCAAAATTCAATTTTCAGTCAAGATAATATAAAATTTCATGAATAAATTCCATTGAGAGCTCAAGTTATATTTGTTCTAAGTTACCCTCTCAAACGCAGTTCAAGACTTAATCATTATTTCGAGAGGACACGTGTCAGCACCAGGAGCCTGGCGGGATTTCATGTCCCCGATGTCCCTAAGGTCAGGTACATCAGACCTTGTAAAATGCACCCAGCCCCCATGTGACCTTTGGGGCCCTCATATGACCTCCAGACTTGACAGATCAGCCCCCAGGTGCTTATTTGGAGCATGCCTTCCCTGTCGTCGGATCGGGTGCCACGTGTCAGCTCCAGGACCACCGTGGAATTTGATGTCCCTTGTGCACCTAAGGTGGGGGACATCAGACCTTGAAAAATGTTCCCATCCCCCATAGGGAGTCTTCTGGACACCCATGTGACCTCCTTTCAGCTCTCAGTGCTTCAATGTAACTTTCTCCCTCTTCATTCCCTGTCGTTGGATCAAACGCCACATGTCATGCTCTTGACCACCGTGGAATTTGATGTCCCTCATGTCCCTGAGGTCAGGGACATAAAACATGGAAAAATGAACCCTAACCCTAATTGTCCATATCTTTTTTAAAAATTCCAAGTGCCGCCTTTTTCACTTCTAACTTCTAATAGTTTTTGTGCACTCCATTCCTCCATTCTTCCTCTGCAACATTCTACCATCACCCCACCATTGCAAATGCTCAGACCAGCTCGACCCAAACACTGAAACAAGATCCCCATAGTGATTTTCAGGTCTCAGAAGGATCTTTCATCAAAACAAGAAGGAGAAACGAAGAGCAAGAAGAAGAAAACAGTGAAAATCTCCATAGCCTAAAAATGAAGATCTAAAGAAATGTTGCAAACTGGTGCATGAAACAACAAACCATTTGTTGTTGTTCATTCCTCTATCCAAGACCATCAGAAAGACACCTTCAAACTCCCCCCTTGTGTGACAGAGTAGCCACAACGAAGAAATCTCATTTCGGCTCAACAAAGAAAGAAGTGGGATTTCTCGTCAAACTAGTTGCCGGATTGAAGTAAGATCGCACGTGAAGCATCAGAAGAAAAAACCCACATCAAAAATATAAATTTCTTTACAAATGGAGGAGAAAACTAGACCTATAATTTCAAGGTCCATTAATGGCTGCCGTACCCAGAAGCACTGTCAGGCCTGAAAATTAAAACTTTAAAATCTCCTGGACTATTAAGCGGGTGGGTCTAAAATTTCAGAGGGAGGATATTGGAAAAAAACCCATATCAAAAAACTTGGTTCCATGTCAATCCGACTCCCAGAGGCCAACTTTCTAAAAATAGCAGGCTACTACATAGGAACTGCTATTTTGGGAAAGTCAGCAACAAAAGAACCTGCGAAGGAGACGAAGACATTGGAAGTGCACTACAACTGAGAATCCACCAGAACAGACATTTTTGGCACTTACTAAAAATAGTAAGTGGGCCCTCGAGCACCTACTAAAAATAGAAAGTTGATCTAGAAGGAATGAGGAACACATGGAGAAAGAGGAGGACTAAGCCGCAACATCCAGTTGAAGATCGAGGACTTGCTTTTTCATACTTACTAAAAATAGTAAGTTGCTTCAAAGGGAGATATGAAGACAAAATGGACGGGTCAAAAGCCGACACAACCCTTTGCCTGCCGAGTATGATGTGGAAGACAATGATGTCTTGTACATGGACTTGAACGACCTCAAGACTCGCATGACCTCCAAGGACCGAAGGAGGATTGAAGACCAGATATTCACAAGTGGCTTGTTTGCCGTTGCAGGACACCCAGTGTCTGTGCAAAGTCTCGAGCTAGTCCTAGCCTGCTCTTTCCACTACAAGCCCAAGACGCAAACCATCCGAGCTGACAACAATGTAACATTGGTGGTCATTAACCCTAGGACTATTTTAATCTCTTTACAGATACCGACATCCCCCAACATGGTCGTCATTTCCAAGGAAAGGGTCGTGCACGATTGGGAAATAATGGATTCATATGTCCAAGGGGTAGCACTCGGCTCGTGGCTAAAAACTGGAAGAAAGCCTTCCAGGATTCCCAAGAACCTACCAAGGTGTGAATTCCAAGAAGGGTATTTTGATGTCATTACTCTCCTCAGTAGAATAATGGGCGAAGTAAGCACGAGAGACTTCCAGATTGTATAGGCCTTTTCATCTTGACATGATGCGTAAGGGAAGCAGAGAATCGACTAGGGGCAGATCATCAGTGACAATATCCATCTACAACTGCTCTAAGTACCTGTGACAAATAAGTTCCACATGACTTCTTATCTAGTTTATCTCCTCACAAGCTCGCGATCATTCAAGGGATTGGCTCTCACACAAAACATTGCTTCCAAGGTACCTACATTCGAGAAACTTCCACAATTGATAATGGAGGAGAGCAACAGGCATTTCACCCATGTGAATGATGCGTTCACCATGTACATGGTCCGAATCTTGGAAGGGGATCTTGAAGCTAGGATGTCACAAAAAGTGGCATCCCTGATTAAGGAATATGGCTCGTACTTCATACAATTCTCAACATTCTCCTACATACGAGTCGCTGGCTTCGACCAAGCTCCGTTGAAACTACCTAAGTACCTCAAGAACTGAGAATGTATTATTCTAACTATGCATGAAGATCACTCAAGTAAATAGCAAGCTCAGAAGTAGGAGAAATAAATTGATTCCATTCTCTATATCTCTAGGGGAGTTCACGTGTAAAAGCTCAAATGACGCATCTCACCTGGAGGCTGCTTTAGCACATCTGAATCTACAATCCTACATTGTCAGGACCAACTTTGACATCCGAGAAGATCCTGACTCGTTCCATGTCCTAGAATTACAACATGAACCACAAGTTGAGGACTACTGGGCTGATTGTATTGATGAGTTCGAAGTACGTAAAAAATATCACATGAGGATGACAACCAGCTATATGAAGAAATTCAAGTTCTCTTGGTATGAAGACATCTTACATGATGATGGGACAGAGATATATGATCCTGAGTATGCAGCAGTCAAGATGTCCCCAATGCCCCAAATCAACCGGTACATTCGTGAATTAGGAGATATGTTAAAGCGGACTGAAAAGGAGGTGAGGAGAACAAGGAAGTGGTTTCAAAAGAATAGGACTATGATCGTTCGGTCATGAGGAATTTCTCCAAGCTTGAAGCAAGCTTCACATCATTCATCTTCAAAAGTGGTGGAGGTAACTTCTAGCTCTAAATACTCTGGAGCAAGTTCAAAAAGGAAGGCCACGGAATTGAAAACTTCTCCCCATGAGAAGACATCCAAGAAATTCAGGGAAGAAAAAGATTCATTGGTGTCACTGCAAGAGGAAGATGCGATCCCAGTAATGTAGACAAAAATCCAATAGCAAATGCACAAGTGAACAAGGAGTATATGACTCATGATCCTATATTCGAGCCACTACAAGAGGTCTTGCATGTTGTTGATTCCAACGCTCCTCTCATTCAGGAATTACCTCCCCCATCAGAACAAAGAGTGGTTAAGGCACCTATCATTGAACCTGAATCGACGAGATGTTTCTATGGATGCGGGAAACGATCATCCTCGACACTCGCACGGTGCAACAAGTAGTAGCTCCCAATATATCAGCAATTGTCGCATTGGCTAAAGAAAAAATATCAAGAAAGATCACGCAGACAACATCACGATTCTACAATGGGGAGACAGGTAATCAGTACATTGAAGTAGCTTGGCCCAAAGTAATCAAGCCAACAGATGAGATGACACCACCGACTATGAGATGAGTACAATCCAATTGGGACTAGCTACTCACGAAGGATATTTACACCTATTCCAACAATCTTTTGCTCACATGGTGGTAAGGAATAAAGAATATAAAGAGAAGATTGAGGTACTAGAGGAACAAGTACAAACTCTTTCATCTTATGTGCAACACCTGGTGGAACCAAGCATTATAACACTTCCTATTGAGAAAGTGGTACCCATCAGTAGCTTCGATCTGGAATCCATCAGAAGAACGCATGAGCTCACGATGCAAGGGTGAGCAAATAATGAATGGATCAACTCAATCTCCAAAAAGGGAAATCTACACTTCAAGAGGTAGTCAAGCTCTTTGCATACATGTGTAATCGCCAAAAGAATGCGAGCACTCAAAAAGATGTGGGGAAAGAAAGAGATTATTGGGAACCTCTGGGACCAGTAGTGAGTGAGATGAGCAACACCCATTGTCAGGAATTGATCAATAAGAAGGTTTTTGGAACTCCTGTAGAATACTTGACACATGTATGGGTGAGGGCCCTGGCAATCAGATTTGAAGCAATCAATCGGGCCTTCACAAAGCTAGAGGAGAAAGAAGAACAAACATACAAGTGCAAGATAGCATAAATTGGAAAGTTAAAAAACTTGGAGTACCCGTAATGAGCGAACACTCAACTGCTGATGAGTTGATTGGCCCTTTCAAAGAATACATCAAGAAAGGGGTGGGCAACCCATTGTCCTTCACTAAGGATACTCTTGACTTCTTCTCAGAAATCTGAGCCTCCATTACACTTATCACAGAGAAGCATTCATCATGGTTTGGGAAGTGCAAGGACATCAATAGTGTGACCGATGGATGGACTAAAACCTTGAGCTACATTTTTATCCCTCATGTCGATAAAGTAGAATCAATAGTGGCTCATTTCAACCAAGAGTTTGGAAAGTCATAATCCTTCTCAAGATCACAAAGTGGAGAGCAAGTCAGAGAACGGGGCTAAGTCCACCGCAACAACCCATCCTTCAACATAATTCCTCTTCTTCTTCTTCTTTCTCTCTCTTTTCCCTTCTCATATAACACTCTCTCTCCTCAATGTTATATTTTTGCGTTGAGAGTTGCACTTTTTGATATGACTTAAGTGACTTTAGAAATATAATGTAAATTTAAGTCACCTTGCTATTATAAAAGGGACTTAAATATTTAAAGTGGAATGTGAATAAAGTCTTAAGTCACATTAAGGTATTCAAAAAGTCACAGGAAGATGAAAAGTTTCCTCCTCTTCTATAAATTGTAAGAAGCTCCTCATTTGAAGGTCTTCTAAAAAGTCTTTGGAATTTTTCTTCTTAGATGTTGGAGCTATTTTTGTGAATTCATGAGAGAGTTATCCTTGTGAAGAGAGCAAGAGATAGCAAGTTTCTTCCATTTCTCCCATTAAAAAATGTCTTCTATTTCTCACACTATGTACAAATTTTGCTTGAGCTTCAATAAAGGAAGAAGGAATTTTAGCCTCTTTGATTGAGGAGTTTGTTGGTACTTTGTGCCCATTAAGCTTCATTTGGTCTTGTAGCTATTACGTAGATTTGTTTTCTTCTATATTCAAGTGCATGTAATGAAACTTTTGGCTAGTGTATGCAAGTCTCTGATTTTCTACTTGCAACATTAGTTTTTCTCTTTTCTAATTTTCCCATTCCCTTTCCCGCCTTTCCTAAACAAAGTCATCTCTTGCAGGTATATGCAAGCAATTGCCGTAGGGTCAGTGGAGTGCCCCTATTGGATCCCCGGTCGAAAGGCCACCAGGATAAAACTCACATTTCACTCGCACATGCACATATGGTAGTTGCACTAGGTTAAGTAGAGGGACTTAGACTCCTGGGCGTTGGTAAGATAACCACCAATTTTTCCCGACAAATTTTCTCGCCAACACACCAGAAAATTTCTTCAAGGAAAAATATTTACTCATGAACTTGGTGATCTTTTTCTTAAAAATGAAATTCATTGGAGACAAATCGCGTGAAGTGTGGCTGGCCGATGGGGAAAAAAATACCAAATTCTTTCATGCTTCTGTTAAAGCTAGAAGAAATGTTAATTATATCTCCTCCCTGAAGTTGGAAGATGACACAGTGTTGTCCTCTCAATCTCATATTAAAACCGATTCAGTGTCTTTTTTTCAAAATATTTTGAATGGTGACTCATTCTCCCCCTCGGACGCCTTGAGCGTTCCTTTTTGATCAGATTCCTAAAATGGTTGATGATATTGATAATGCTAAGCTTATTTCTCCTTTTTCTAAGGATGAAGTTTGCAAGATCGTTTTCTCTATGCAAAGGGATAAAGCGCCCAAACCGGATGGTTTTCCGGCTTCTTTTTACCAAGATTTCTGGGACGTTATTGGGGATACAGTTTGGCATTCCGTGGAGGAATCTCATTGTTCAGGAAAGCTTCTTGGCACTCTAAATCACACCTTTATCTGCATGTTTCCCAAAAAGGCCTTGATGGTTAAATCTCTTAATGACTTCAGTCGATCTCCTTATGTAATACGTCCTATAAAATCATATCTAAGGCTATTGCTTTAAGAATGAGTGCTCTTCTTCATAAAATTGTGGCATAGGAACAAAGCAGATTCATTCCTGGGAGGTCTATTATTGACGGTATAATCATTTCTCATGAATTGATCCATACTCTCCATTCCTCCTCTCGATTTGGTATGATGATTAAATTAGATTTTAGCAAATCTTATGATCGTATCAACTAGAGATTCCTCTTTAAGTCCCTTCATGCCATGGGCTTTAACTGGCACTTCTGCAATTGGATTTTCAATTGTATTTCTTCTCCTATTTTTTTGTTCTAGTTAATGGCTCGGCAGAAGGCTTCTTTAGTAGTAGTAGGGGCTTGAGGCAAGGTGATCCTCTTTCCTCTTTTCTTTTCATCCTGGTCATTGAGGCCCTGAGTTGTAGCATCAAATCAACTCTTCTGGATGGGGTTCTTAAGGGCATCCACTTAACTTCCAACCTCCCCTATCGCACTGCAAAGAGTTTTGCGGATGACACTTTCTTATTCTCACAAGCATCTATTCCGAAGTCTTATGCTTATCTTCCATCTTGAATTCTTATTCGTTAATAACTGGCCAGTAATCAACTTTCATAAATCTGTTATTTTCTTCTTTAATGTCGCACCCTAGTTACAACGTAGGATCAAGACAATTCTTGGCTTTGCGGTGGGCTCCCTTCCTCATAGATATTTGGGCATCCCTCTCTTCTCTGGCATTGGTAAAGCTAATTTATGGGATGGGCTCCTCAATTCTTTGTTGTCAAGGTTGCTCTCTTGGAAGGGGAAATGGTTGTCCTTGGCTGGTAGAGCTCTTTTGATTAACTCTATCCTCCTGGCCCTCCCGATATATATGTTGTCGGTCTTGCTGTTACCAAGGAATGTCTTGCTCAAAATTGAGAAAATGGTCAAATCCTTCCTCTGGCAAGGGAACAACAAAGAAAGAAAAATTCACTTGGTGAATTGGGAAACTGTCAAGCTTCCCAAGCCATTAGGTGGTTTGGGCATTTTGGATCTGGCCCTATAGAATTTGGCTCTCGGTGCTAAACTTGTTTGGAACTTTATTTCTGATGCCAAGCGGTTGGCTTTTCAAGTGCTTTCTCATAAATATCTGGAGGCTGGCCGCCCCGAGCTCCTGCTTTCCAGCTCAGAGCTCCCTAAAGGCTCTCATATCTGGAACTTAATATGCAAATGCAAATCCCTGATCGCTGATTTGGTTTCCTAGAAAATCAACAATGGTCAGTTGGTTGCCTTTTGGGAGGATAGTTGGAATGGGTTGCCCCCTCTTAACCTTATTCCCAATCTTAATAGAGTTATGAACATTTCCAGAGCATCCTAGGGCACTAAAGTAGCTGATTTTGGTTGCCAACATCCGAATGGTTCACCGTCTTGGCAATGGAAAGATATTACCTCCATTGGAGCCACCCTCCAAGAGTCTTCCTCCTTCACGGATGCCCTTTTGGCCAGGCATGCTCACTTCAATGGTGGCAAAGATCAATTGTTATGGCTTGGTGACGCCACAGGATCATACATGGTGAAAGTCGGTTATGCTCAACTTATCTCTCGGTCTGGTCTGGGCTCTCCCTGCTCCTTCGCCTGCTGGCATCCCTGTCTCTTACCCAAAGTTGTTATTTTTGATTGGCTAGTTTTTAAAAAGAAATTACTTACTCAAGTGAGGAGAAGATCTTGGGGATTCGTCGGTCCCTCCAAATGTGTGCTCTGCGGTGAAGCCGAGGAAGATTTAGATCATCTCCTTCTTTTTTGTTCCTTTGCTTCTAGGTGTTGGCAATGGCTTTTATCTAAACTGAATCTTGCTTGGGTTCCTTATAAAATATTGGAGAAAATCTCCTTTCTTGGCCTAGATTTGGGCAAGAAAGTTCCCTCAATTTTATTTGGATCACTACTCCTTTTTTCCTTATCTAGCACATTTGGTGGGAATGCAATTTATGATTATTCCAGGAACAAACTGCTGAGCTCCTTGTTTTTCTTAATAAGCTGGAAGTGGCCATCTAGAAAAAGTCAATAAAAACAACCTCTCTAATCCCATTTTTTCATCTAGAGATGCGGTTATCAGAAATTCATGGCCACTTATCAAACTCCCTTGCCCTGGTTCCATCATCAAAAAAGGTCTCTCCCAAGTTGAGAAATTAATTAGAAGAAAAAGGGCCAAGTGGAGACCTCCCCTACGGGCATGTGGAAACTGAATTTTGATGGTGCCTCGAGGGGGAACCCTGGTAAATCTGGTGTTGGTTGTATTATCAGGTGTGATACAGGTAATCTCATTTATGCGGGTTCCTTTCCCCTTCTTGATTGCTCTTGTAATATGGTTGAAGCTCAAGCGCTTCTAGAAGGGGTCAAATTGGTTGTTTAATTAGGATGTGACTCCCTTTTCATAGAAGGTGATTCCCAAATCATAATTCAAGCTATCTCTAGTGGGTCTTCCCCTTCGTGGAAAATTAATCCTTTTATTTTTAATATCCTCTTTTGGCTTGGCAAAATTCATACTTGGCACATCACACATATCTTTCGCGAAGCTAATCATGTTGGATCTTCTTGCTAACTTTTTCATTGATCATCCTGCTGCCAATGTCATCTTGAGATATGTTGAAGCATGGCAAGGCCTTTCTTTCATCATCTCACACGAGTGGTTGGGTACATAGCAACATATTGGGATTTTCCCTTCGCACGTGTAATGCCCATTTTAGGCATGGGCATCGGCTCTGTGTGGATTCATGCCTCTTTTCCTTTTTTTTTTTCACATTGCTTTGCTTGTTTCTCTTCTCCCTTCATGGCATTCCTTGGTTTCCCTTTTGTTTTTCTTCGCAGCTCGGTTCCGGAAGAAGCTTCACCTCACGAAATTGACAGAAATCGTCTCTCCAAAGTCTTCCGCTACTCTTCTCATCTAGAGGCTGAAGCTATGAAACTACCTCGTGTGAATCTTATCACTTCTAGTCACGTTGTGTTTGCTCCAACTTGGATATCACTTCAAATTTTGTCTCTTTCTGTCTACTTCTTCATTAGGACCCAATTATTGTTGAATTTTTCGTCGACAATGAGATTTACCCTGCTCACAAGGTTGGCCTTCATGAAGAACTGCTCGACTTCTCTCTCCCAGATCCTCTTCTTTGGGTTAAAGAAGTTGATGAGCTTGCCTTCGGTTCGGCCGTGGCATTTAGTGGCTCTGCGGCCAGTATCATGATCTTCTCCACTACACCCAAAATGTTAATTCTATGTTCTTAGTGGGTCGGCTCGATCACAAGACTTCTTCCGAGGTGGACATTGATGCGGCCTTGTTTCCTGTTCACTCTACCATTGATAAGTGGAATGAGCTCAAGGACAGGGTGAGTGGAGCCTTCCCTCCTTCTGCGCAAGGCTAATAGGTGTGTGGGCACCCAATTTGGTTGAGTGTTCAGGTTTCGGCCTTGGGAGTTCTAGTTTGCTTTTGGTTTCACACTTCGGTGTTTCCTTCACCCGTCCACTTTCCTGCAGATGGTGGTCTTTCTTCTTCCCACCCCCACCCTTCTTCCTCTTCTCCTCTTCTTTTCCTCCTCTCTTGTATGGTTGGGGCCTAACCCTCCGGTTTAAAGCTCCAGTCAAAAGCGTTTAATAATAAAAAAATGTAGATAGAATGTGTAGATGGAAAAATGAACTTCCCCTTCCTATGAAATGTATGCAAAAATGAAGTCCTTGTCCCTTGTAATGGATGTTAGATGGATGCCTTTGATGCTCTTAGATGCCTTCAAATGCAAGCTTAGGTGATAAATAGTATGCTTAGAGATTGGTCCTTTATTTTGGTCATGTAGCTTTGTATTTATATGATTCCCTTGGTTGAAATTTGTAATTGACAACCGGAAGGACGATGTAATGTCTCCTTTTTCGAGACATTATTAATATTTATTTTTCATTTGCATTGTAACCCCTTGGCATGCCTAACGCTACAAGTGGGAGTCTCTTTAGTTAGTTTAATGTGCACATAGGTTAGTTACTTTTATTTATTTAATTAAAAAATAAATAAAGTGCACATAGTCTTAGTATTAAATATTTTAATGAGAGTTTATGTTTTCCCTCCAAAAGGGAAAGGTCGGTCTTTATTGGATATTGCACCCCTTAGTTCTATAAAAGGGAGGTCACATTTCTTTAGAGGGGATGTTGAATTGATCATTTGATTTTTACTCCATGTTTGGAGTTGGGATGCATGCCCATTAATGTTCTCTCTCTCTTGCGTGGGAGTTATTGTGCTGATTTGATATTCAATTGAAGTATTTTCATGAGATTTGTAAATCTACTTGTTAGTGATTCCTTTCTAGATTTGGTGACTTGTCTAGAGTATTGGCACATTTATTTGAAGCATAAATCTGCATTCTTTGTGAAGGGTTTGTGGCACTTTGTGATCATTATTATTATTGCTGCAATTTATTAGAGGCAAATTGACTTGGTTTGGGATTTGATCTATCATATTTTGAGGTTGTTTATGCTAGATCTATTTTTTGTTGTCTAATCAATTATTTCAGATCAAGGGTTGATTGTTTGAGTGTTTTAGAAGGGTTGTATGAGCTTGAATTAATTTATAGCATTTATTCTAACCCTAGCGACTTGGAGACAAATTTTGGGGGCTGTTTTGGAGGGTTTTCGGTGATCATAAAATTTGGATTTTAATATCTTTGGAAAGTTCTTGAATTATAGATTAGTCTCGCACTTTATTTCACGAGAAAAGACGTAGTATTGAGCAAGTTATAATTTTTTAAGTTTGTAGCAGATCTAGTGCATTTAATAAAAATTACCGATGTAATTAATTTCATATTTGAAGTGATTAATTTCCTAACTAGTTCTCCAATCTAATCCCACCGCCTTGGCTCACTCCAATCCTATTTGGGTTGTATTGAAGCTAACATTGGATTATTTGAGGTCGAACTATGAGGGTTTAGTCCTAGAGTCGATTCAATAAATTAATTTACATATCTAGATAATATCCCAAAAGGGGATATTATAGTGGTATCAGAGCTTATTTCCTCTACTCTTGTGGGGTTTTGTGTGGCAAAAACAAGGAGGAATAAGAAGAAATTAATTTCATAAATTTTGGAGTTGAATTGGTGCCCTAAATGTGTTGGGCGACCTATTTTCTAGGAAAAAAATTAGGGTTTAGTGTTGGCTATGCAAAATCTGGTTTTTGGATATTGTTCATCATATTTTTGTGGCCCAAGCTCCAAAATTTCAGCTCTTTTGGACTTCCCTAGCCAAGAGATCTGATTTTTGAAGTTGTTATATTTTTCTCGCAGTATTTCAGTTTTAAAAATCAAATTTCAATTATTTTCATAAAATTCCTTTTGGAAATTTTGTTCCATAATATTATATATCATTCCCAAAGTTTCATGTAATTCCAGGGTGTTTTGAGTAATATATGCAATTTTGCTAAATTCAACTAGGGATAGTGACAAACTTACTATTTATAGTAAGTTTGCCATTTTCAATTTAGAAAAATTTCTATTTTGGCATATTGATTAGAAAATATATATATATATATATATATATATTTGAGACTTATTGCAATTTGATGGAGGAAAATCAGAGCAGTTTTCTTCTTTTCCGGCGGGTATTGTTTTGCAGATTATGGAGATTACCAGTGACGGAGGTTTGAGAACCAAGCTCTATAAGCTTGGGAAACGGCTCAAAAAGCTTTCATTTGAGAAGAGTGTATTGCTCCACACTCTTGAAGAGATAGTGAGTTGTTTATGTTTGATAGAGCAATTTGATTATAGCTCTATGTTTTCAATTGTAGCTCCTTTGGTAACACACTTGGCTAGAACTAATTTGTTGAGACATGAGGAGGTGGATGTGAGACTTTTGGTCATTGCATGCATTAGTGAGATCACACGGATATCAGCCCCAAGTTTTCCATATAAAGATACTACTGTGGAGGAGGTATATGAGCTCATGATTGGAAGCTTTCAAAAGCTTTGGGACATCACAAACCCTCACATTGATAAGAGGGTTAAGATGTAACATCCCCATTTTAAGATACTAGAACAAGGGAAAAATAAATAAATTATATAACGTTCTTTGTTATGAATTATATAATTCAAACACACATTTAAGTTTTAATAATTGTTCTCTTCCCAAACAACACAATTTGGAACACACAATTTCCTTTTAAAACTAATGTTCCCTGTTCACATATTTACAATATGGAACACACATTCAATGCCATTCAATCTTATAACAGATTCTATATGCTACTGTAAATGACTCGAAGAACTGCCGATCTCCCATTTTCATGGCTCGGAGTTTCAATGATCTTTCATTTCATGACTCGGCAACTACCGATCCTTCATGTTCGTTCATGCATAGTATATTATATATACAAGTTCTCTTAACCATTTCCGGTTATCGAAGTGATCCATTTAAGAAGCCTATCTGAATATCTGTTACTGATATTCATCTGACATCCTGCATCTTAAATTAAGTGATTAGGACAACGCAACCAGCACTTGCGATACTTTGGCCAAAGATTTTCACATGCTTTGCATGATCATATTCCTAGATGTGATACACATCAATGGAATATGTCCTTCACCTCACTTCACCTGTTATCTAGAATGGTCTTTCCTGGTTCCTACCAGTCCTTTAAATTTAAAGTCAGATTCAAACTTCCAATTTCCAACTAGCAATATGAACGAATATAGGAAGGCACTCATGGTGACTAAAGATACACAGACATACGGTGTCATTCCCCATGACTCCGTGTGTCTAGTTATCCTTAGTCCTCCGGAGTCACTCCGTATACGTGATCATACTCCTATCCCCAGCCAAGAACTTCACATTCAGCCTATGTATTCTTGATGATTTAATTCGGGAGGGCATTGTAATATGTCAGCTATAACATTGTGTCGTCATGAAGACCCCGTCTTCATGAAGACACCGTCTTTATGTAGCAATGGCGTATTTCAATGTCCTACGGAATCCTCCCATCAAGAGTACACATCCCGCTCAAGTGATTTGGATATGATCTTAATCTTTAAGATCATTTTTCAAAGCAACCCCGCCGATCCTTTATCCTCGTCCTGCATACGGTTATATGTAGCTAAGAGAGACTAAATCCGTCTTCTAGCTTGCTATACATCTTCTCCTTCTTACCGAAGGGTTGCATTTTCCCTACTTGGTTCTCTTCTTAATCATTGGATTAAGCAGCCCGTTACCGATCGAACGTGATAAGTTTAACCTATTAAACTTAACCAAGATTTTTACAACTGTAACTAAATTCAGAATTCCAGCTTATTAGACGTCATTTAAACGAGGTCTAATTCCCAATAAATGTATTCATTTATTCTCCTTAACCTTACATAGTTAAGGTTCATTAGCCCTGGATATATTTATCCCATATCCTTTCTTTCTGAATTTAACATACGAGGTTATTAATGGAGTTCGAAAACAAAGTTCGGTTACTCCTAAGTTAATTGATATTCCTTAGCTTCCAAGCTAATCCTGAATACCTATCAGTTATGGAATCATATTCTTCCTAATCCTTTTTAATGTCAATTAAAAATTCATCTTTACCCAAGTATGAACTAATTGCACATTTCAACTTAAAAGTTGCATTTAGGTAAGAATAGATATCAATTCCTTTTTAACATCCATCCAAGGACAATTAAATAAATCCAAATCAGAAATAACATTATATTTCCAAATTAATCAACAATATCAAAGCTGATATAGTTATTAAGATATCACACTTGTATTTGTATTCATCAATCCATTTCATAATCCATACATCTGCCAATCCAACTAACTGGACTTTGTTTCTATAAAACATCGTTACAACTCATAGATAGAAGAATGTACTTTCTTCTTTTCACAATTCCTCATAGAGGAATAATAACTAACAAATACAATTCATCTTCAGACAATCAAAAGAAGCATCAGAAAACAACCATGTCTTCGTTCTATCAAATTCCATCTGCAAAATTACTTGCAGGTCGGTTCATTTAGGAAGGCATATATTAAGCACTTGTCATTAAAATGAGGTGCTTCAATTAACTGTCTCAATAAAAGAACCCTGCTTTTATGAAACGACAGTATGAACATCAATCAAGAATTAAGCATCAAAAAGAATGGACAGCATAACAACTGAACCATCAAAATACCATCCCAATCAGCCAAAGAATTGTTGTCCTATTTCCCACATAACCATGCAAGACGCAATTTCCTCCAACAGTTCCAGATTACAACATTTGTAAGAACTAGGAATATAAGTAACATACTGTTGTTATAACATAACTGTTATCCTTTCCATTCCTTTCATTAGTAATAAATGCAAAGGATAAAACTAACTGAAATGTAAACCAATTACTTTCCTTTCAGTTCATGCATCTCATTTGATTCCAAGCAATCAAGTATAGATAAGAAAGCAAACAACAATGAATATAGTTGCTCATACCCAAGCAATTACAAAATTCGTTCCTAAACGATTACAGATTTCCAACTGTATTAGAGAAGAAAAGATCATTTTCCAAGTTATCCATCCACATTCCTATTCTTTCCTCATGACTGTCCTAAAAATTGAATCCAAACGAGACACAAATCAAGATAATGATTCGAGTGAAACTTACAAAATCCATTCGAAATTCACTTTCCAAAGAAGAAGAATAATTTCATTCATAATCAGCTTTAAATGAAAACAAGGAAGAATTTATCGTCCTTATCAGTACTTCATTTAAATCAGGCTCATACGAATACCCAAAAATAGGTTAGTACAACATCATATTTATCATAGAATAAGCAGTATAAGGATGCATACTATGTACTTACTATACTAGAAGACTCCATACTTCTTTCACTGTATTTTTAACCAAATAATAGTTATACAATCCCGTAATCAATTATTCACATGACCTTCTATATCCATGAACGCATACAGTTCAAAATACAATTTACACATTGTTGTTACCTACAGCAAGACCAAATCATAATGCACAGTAAGGCTCTAATGCTATTTCCAGAATTCAACAACAAGAAGAGAAGAATTCATTCCTTTCACCTTTCAATAAGAAAACAATCATTTTCTTCAAACTCAACAAGAATCAGTCAAGTCGGATTCATTTTTCTTTGAATGACAGTGCAAAGATCAGAAGACCACACGAAACAATTAAATATTCCATTTGTACAGAAAGCACAGCACTCAGAAAAATAATCTAAATACCACTGTCACTTCCAACAATCCGAACTTATAAAGTTCAATAAACCCAATTACTGTTTCTTTCAAATCGAAAACAAGCAGAAAGAAGAAGAATTCATTTCCCTATAATTTCAGTAAGAAACAATCATCTTCTTCTAAGGAATTAAAACACCCAATTCGTGTTTACCTTACTAGGACAGCTCAACTCATAATGACAACTGAACAATCATTCACAATGAATAGCAAACTCACATAGTCTGAACTGTTTCAATTCAATATACCATAAGCAATGAATACTCAATTTGAACTCCTTGCCAACAAAGGTTTCTACCCGAAATCCATTTTTCTATCCACAATGATGTACAGAACCCAAAATGCAATTTTCATACAACAATACCCTTATTAATGAAAACCGCATAGGATATCAGATGCACAACAAGGTACAGTCAAGACAGACCCAATCAGCCAGCTTATTTCCATAATCTTCCATTCATTATACAGAAATAAAAAAGCCGAGTTCTTATTCACAACTACAGCCCGAACTGGAGATCAAACCGCATCAAACAAGACACAACAAAATCAACTTTCCACCAAGGCAAGAGAAAATACAGTTCATAAGTATTCATTCGTTGCACAGAAATACAAAGCCAGTTTGTAATCGTGTCCCCAGTCCAAACAGGAAGATCAAATTGCTTCCATAAAACACAACAAAATCAACCTTCCTTCACAGCAAGAAAGGAATGTAATCATATGCAAGTTCAGAAGAAAAACAGTTAACTTCTCCTACTTTCACGAATACCCAAAACGTTATTCGTTCATTTCATATGCAAGAAAAAGGAACAAGCAATAAAATATTACCATTACTTCCTTCAAATCGAGTTCATAAGCTCAAATAAAACCCAAATGCTATTTCCATCAAAATCCAAAACAACAGAAGGAAAAGGATCTTATTTCCTTTTTAAAGATTTCAGTATAGAAACAACATCAAACAACTCGCACATCCTGTACAGTTTTTATCACTTAAGTTCATATAGCAAAAGAACAATTGCTCAACACTGAAAGACAACTCCTACTGTCTGTACAGATTTCATCATTCAAGTTCATATAACAAAAGAACGATTGCACAGCAATGAAAACAACTCATACTGCCTGTACCGTTTTCATATAAACATTAACAGAGAAAATACCCATTTCGAATTCTCCAAAACTGTCAAACAAACCCACACAGCAGTTCGTATTTCCTACTCAAATTCATGCAAAGACAGATCAATCACAACAGCAAGAAATGATTTTACCCAATTCATTTCAAACAATGACAGCAAAATCGAATAAACCCAGAACCCAAGAGCAGGGTTGTTTTAATGAGACGCTTAAACAAAGCAAGTGTTTTAAAGAGAAGGGCTTAACATGCCTGCAATTTCTTCCTCGAAACTCGAAGAAAACCGCATCTACAGAAGGTGTTTCCTTCCACGGCGACAGCAGCGAGCTTCCAAACAGTCCCTTCCTCTTCAGGCTCAGCAACAACCTTCAAATTTCCAAAGAACAGAGACAGAACCAAACACAACTGGTTCGAATGAACCAAACAAAAAACAAATGCAGAGTAACTTCTCAAAAACCCGAGCAACACAAATGACCAACAAAATTTCCTCCAAACTCTTTCCAAGGCGTACTGGTCACGAAGACCAAAAAAATTAAATGCATTAAAGGCTCTGCCTTTTCCTATTTTCTCACGCCACCACCGACTTAGGTTGGCGAACCATCAAATTCGAATTTTGCATGCAAAACCAAATTTAGTTCCATGACCACTAGATACCTCTAGCTTTTTCTCTGTTCCCACCAAACTGGCGATGTCCACGTAAGGACTCAAATTAATGCCATTAAATTCCTTTTCATCCTTATCCTCTCCCCCCAAGGGTCTGTGCGTCCCCTTCTAGGTTAGGATTAGTTTAGGATTCATATTAGTGTTCGACCTAGGTCATAGCCTAGTCTTTAGGTTAATAGAACTTAGGTCTATTTCCACCTTTATATAATTTAAAAATCCACTTAGGATAGTAGTTTAGGATGTAAGGTAGAACTTAGGATTAGATTAGGATCTAATTCCCTCTAACATCTAACACATAATAAATCAACTTCCAGTCAAGTCTTCCCGACTGACTTCCAATTTCAACACTGTACAGGACATTCCGTCCTATGTTAACATGCCTGAGCCACCCGTATCCGGCATTCCTCGCCTTACGGGGTCTCACGTTACGACAGTGTATGGTTCGTGAATCGAACCCTTTTCGTTGGCATCTACGTGCCAACTGTTCATACCTGTAATCAGGTGCTGCACATTTATATCAACCTTCAATTCGGTTCAAGAGTAAATCGACAAAGTGATTACAAGAAGGCCACAAAGCATAAAGAGTTCAGCAAGCATACGACAATTTGTCGTCACATCAGCAAACACACAAGTAACAATAACTGTTGTCCCATGCAAATAAATTACAGTATGCAAGAATCCAGATTAGCAACACATTCCCTTAAGATCAAAATATATATCTTAACATGTTTGCCTTCATTTCAGCAGTTACAACATCAAGAAAGTAATCACCATGACAACTTACAAAAATCAGGGCGTTACATAAGATCTTTAAGAACATGGCTCAGGTAAGGTCTTGCATTCCAATGTTAGATCTTAATTGTAATGACCTCATTTTGCACATGTTTGAGGTTTTCTTTGATGTTATACACGAGGAAAATTCACATGAATTAATGAATGCTATGCAAACAATAATGTTCCTAATGTTGAATGAATATGAAGAACCTCCACAACATTTGCTATCCGTACTTGTGGAAGGATTGGAACAAAAGGAGTCATGTCTTGGTCACTCCTTAGCAAGAAGAGTTGTGAGTCAATGTGTAAGAAAAGTAAAGACATGCATCCAAGGTATGAGCACTTTTGTTTTTGATGATGAATTTTTGGCATCTAATGATTGCATGGGTTTGAATGGGTGCAAGGAGAAATCAGATTTGGTTGATGGGCATGAAGAGGATATTAGTGTCAAGCATATGCATGATCAAGAAGAAATGATGGCAAAGGAACATGTGATGGAAAAATCACATTTGAGGGGAGTTTTTCAACCCCAACACAAGCCATTTGAAGAGAAAGGAGAAGGCATGGTCAATTATCTCACCATAGAAGGGTATACTCATTCATATAATACATCATTTGTGTCTACTTCTATGTGGCAAAAAGAAGAAATCTTGAAGCATTCATTATATGGTAATAATATTTTGATGTTTGACAAATTATTATTGCCTACTAATTGCATCAAGTTGAACATGTGTGTAAAAGGAATAGGTTTTCAAGAGGACTATGAAGATGGGCTTGTGACGAGGTATGCTTATGAAGAAAGGGCATCATGGAATGTTTATGGTAATTTGCGGTTCTCACTTTGTAATTTTTCTGAATAAGCAGGCCCTAATTAGTAATTGAATGAGGTTTGTCACCCAAACATGAGTCTCATAGATGTCCCAAGTCATTACCCACCAAGTATGAATGCTTGTGGGGAGGATAAAGGGTTTTTAGATAAGGAAACTAATGAGGAATTAAGTGTTGTTCCAAACTCATAAATTCTGAGTTTTGTAGATGTTGGGGGCATCCCAGGGATGATCTTTCTTGTTTTATTTCTCCTCATATGTTAAGTTTTGATGGATATGATTTTGAGCATGATAAGGAGATGGATATGAGGTGTAACATGGAGTATATTGGTTGCATTTTTTTGGTACTCTTGCTTGCTCTTAACATTTGGGTGCATATAGAGAGCATGATGGAAAAGGAGAAAGAGTTATTATCACTCTTCCCAACGATGGAAACCATAACAATAAGCTTGTTGGTCCGTATGAGGAATTCATCATTAGAAGGAACAAAGGTATGATGATTTCATGTTTTTTTCCCCTATCATAAGGGAAATTCAGTGGCACAAAGTAAGGTACAAGGTTCCTTGGTTTCTCTATGATAATATTCATAAATACATGCATTATATTTCAGCTCTCTCCTTTCCTTTTGAGTATAGAAGAAGAGGAAATTTGTGGTGTTATCTTGCACATATTGCTTCATGTGGTAAGGGGATAAAAGGATTTGGGTTTTGCAAGTTTGGTTTGGATACAGGAATATCATTTCATTTCCTTTGTCAAATGATGCTAACTCTATCTCTTTGGAAGACGTGGAAGAAGGATGGATCACATGGACTACACTTTGCATGGTAAGAAGTTCATTTTCAAATTTTGAGCTACAATTATGTCTTCCATTTGGGTGTTTGATTGAGATGCTTCCAAGGGTAAAATCAACCAAGGATAAGTATTGGGAATGTATGATTGATGTTGCTTGCATGGCCACCATCTTTTGGGCTTCAATGAAAAGTATGAGAGGTTTGAAGGGACATGGTATGAACTTTTCTCAAGATACTTCATTTTCAGTTGTGTTTTTGGATAATTTTCAGTTTGTCATGGTTGAGGATGAAATTTTAGTTACATGGGAGCCATTTTTGTTCACTAGCTTGATGATCATTCATGTTGGGAAAAAAATTCTGAATTATGTTAGCTGTTGTCCTCTCATTTTTATGGATAATACCATTAGGTCCAGCTCCACTATCACCTCAAAAATTCATATTTTTTACATACATTTGGTGACATGGTTGTTGGTACTTGATTTTGGCTCATGGGTGACTATTTGGGGGTGGAAACCAACCATCCTAATTCTGATTTTTGAGGGAATAATGCATGATTACAATAGTGTTGGGAGCCACATAACAGATTTTGGGGACAACCCATACATGAGGAAGATTTGGGAGCTCTCCATGCCTTGGAGACATGAAGAAGAAATAGGAAAAGTGTTTCTCAACACTTGTTTTTCTAATGAGTTTGCTTCATGTGCAAGATTGAAGACATGCGATGGAAAATTGTTGTCCTATTCATTTCATGAGGGAATTTTTGAGTGGGCAGCCTTGGAGCTTAGCAAATCTCATCCTATTGATGACTCTTTATGCCATGTTGAGGGCACCATCTCTTGGAGCACATGTTATGGAGCTGATGACCCATCTTTTTGGGTTAACATGAGGGAAAGAAATTTATTATTTCCAACTCTTCGCCACTTGACAGGCACCGGATTGAGGCTTTGGATGCACCACCCCACATCTTCTCTTTAGGGCTTGATACATGGATCTATGACCTTGTTATTGCTTGAGGGAAAGCAATTTCCGAGAGGGGAGGACTGTAATGTCCCCTTTTTTTTAGTCAAGTATTAATATTTATTTTTCATTTGCATTGTAACCCCTTGGCATGCCTAGCACTACAAGTGGGAGTCTCTTTAGTTAGTTTAATGTAAACATAGGTTAGTTACTTTTATTTATTTAATTATAAAATAAATAAAGTGCATATAGTCTTAGTATCAAATATTTTAATGAGATTTTATGTTTTCCCTCCAAAAGGGAAAGGTCGGTCTTTATTGGATATTGCACCCCTTAGTTCTATAAAAGGGAGGTCACATTTCTTTAGAGGGGATGTTGAATTGATCATTTGATTTTTACTCCATGCTTGGAGTTAGGATGCATGCCCATTAATGTTCTCTCTCTCTTGCGTGGGAGTTATTGTGCTAGTTTGATATTCAATTGAAGTATTTTCATGAGATTTGCAAATCTACTTGTTGGTGATTCCCTTTCTAGCTTTGGCGACTTGTCTAGAGTATTGGCGCATTTATTTGAAGCATAAATCTGCATTCTTTGTGAAGGGTTTGTGGCACTTTGTGACTGTTATTATTGCTGCAATTTATTAGAGGCAAATTGACTTGGTTTGGGATTTGATCTATCATATTTTGAGGTTGTTTATGCTAGATCTATTTTTTGTTGTCTAATCAATTATTTCATATCAAGGGTTGATTGTTTGAGTGTTTTGGAAGGGTTGTATGAGCTGGAATTAATTTATAGCATTTATTCTAACCTAGCGACTTAGAGACAATTTTTGGGGCTGTTTTGGAGGGTTTTCGGTGATCATAAAATTCAGATTTTAATATCTTTGGAAAGCTCTTGAATTATAGATTATTCTCGCACTTTATTTCACAGAGAAAAAGATGAAGTATTGAGCAAGTTATAATTTTTGAAGTTTGTAGTGAGTCTAGTGCATTTAATAAAAAATTACTGATGTAATTAATTTCATATTTGAAGTGATTAATTTCCTAACTAGTTCTTCCATCTAATCCACCACCTTGGCTCACTCCAATCCTATTTGGGTTGTATTGAAGCTAACATTGGGTTATTTGAGGTCAAACTAGGAGGGTTTAGTCCTTCTAGATTTGATTCAATAAATTAATTTACATATCTGGATAATATCCCGAAGGGGATATTATAGACAACCCCTAAGAAAATAAGATGCCCAAAAGATAAAAGAGATCTGAAAGAAGCGAGTAAGATAGAAAAGGGCCGGGCGCCTAGAGGGCATGAGGGCACTCGCGTCCTAACTAAACCGGTGTCTAAAGCTATAAAAGGTAAACAAGTAAAATACCGAATGGGTTGTAGGGTGTATAAAACCAAAAATAAATAAACAAAGCAAAGAGGCTAAAGGTAGTTGTCAATTACTAGTTTTCTCACTTAGGAATCATATGAATGCACGTATTCTTTTATAACCTAGAAATATACCCAAGTGCGTCATTTTGTGTCTACAATAACCTCTCCAATTTTGCATGAACTTGTCCAAGAGATTTCAATAATTCTGTTTGAATTTACGTGTCTTTGTCACAATTTGATGTGTCATTTTTGCTTATGATCACTCTAGTTAAGTATGAATGTTCCCATAACGACAAAGCATAGTTCTCTTGCATACAAGGTCTTAAATTAGGATGAGATGGGGGATTAGGGTTAAGAGACATTTGAGTTGAAGCACCCTTATGCCACATACATAGCCCCATGTGGAACAAAAATCAAATGTATCTCTCCCAACTAGTGTGGAAGTGCATTGTACTCCTTTTGACTACATATATGCAATTATAATTTAGTCCTTGAACACTTGATAATCCTTTCTTTCACTTGTCTTGCAGTGCTCTTGACTTGTCTTAGAATGCTTTTATATAGGGTTAGAGTGCTTCAAACCCATTCAAGAGTTGATCCTTGTTTAATATCACACAAGTAGGGAAGATTTACTTGAGATTTAATGACAAATACAAAGAATTGTTAAGTGATTTCCAAGTTATGACCGAGTGAGTGAATGAGTGGGTATGATTTGTATTTATTTGACTCTAAAGGTAATTTTTACGAAGGTGGCCTAAGAGGAAAACACCAACTCCTAGAAAGATTCCCATTTTTAAATTTGACCATTGGGAATCCCTTTATAGGATCAAATAATAGGGATAGAATAGATCAATCAATTATATCCCTAGTATATGGATTTGTCTAGTGGGGTAAAAACTCATATGATAGCTTATAAAGGTATACAAAAAAGATAGAGTTATTTTTTACTGATAGAGGTATTCCTATAGGTGTTTGAGCAATGAAATGAGGGATTGCTCCTCAAGACATAATAGAGTACTTTGTTTGAGTTTTGTTTGTGCAAGTAAGTCATGTATAGCAAATACAAGCCAAAATTAACATTATCAATCGCAAATGACCAAATTTGGGTTTCTACACAATTAACTTGATAAATTTCAATTAAGGTGCTTATATTTTCATAACGTAAAATCTAGTTATGATTTCCAATAGTTGGACTTGAAAATATGTACCTATAAGTTATAGGAACCTCACTCGATATATGCAGACATAATGGATGAAAATTAACTATAATGTTGGGATGTTTTGGAAGACTATAAGAACCAACCTAATATTTTTGGCCACCTGACAAATATGGCCTAAAATTATTTGATGACCTTGTTTGCATGGTCATAATACTTTGCTCCTTTTCTTTGATCCACACACTACGATTGTTGATAGTGTTCTTCATCAATTTTGTACACTAAGACATGATGACAAAGTGGAAGTCGTGGGACATTGTGAACCCATATAGAAGTATAAAAGCCACACATTACTAAAGTTTCCCTATAATTATTGAGAATCCACTGAACATTGTAAAGAGATTTTGAAGATAGATCAAAGTTGTGGAATAGTGGGAAATCGCAAAACAAAGCTACATAGTCACTACCAAAATGACTGACTATTGGATATTTAAAGGATTATATACCCATTGCAATTATTGTAATAAGGGGTAAGGGAGCATAGAAAGTAGTAATTTGTAGAGAATAGAGTAAAGGAGGGTAGTATAAAGCATAGAGAAAATAAGAGACCGATGAATGAGTAGATATATGTGAGGTTGACTTATGAATTGTATTGGATTATGAAGATTAATATAATACTTAAGTTATGTTTGATGTGTATCTAATGGTGATTCCTAGTTTACATAGTATGTTATGATATGTTATTAAACCCCCGCTTATACGAAACTCTGTTAATATCCCTTACCAAGGAACAAACTAATTAACCTCACAATTGCGTCAAGGTTTAAGGTCAATAGTGACATGTTGGCTAGATTTTATGCATAGCTAAAACCTAGGAAGTCTTGCGATAAATCTCCCTCATTTACCGGTGAGGCTCCTGTGTAAGATTTATGTTAATTATGGATCCTAGTAACTATCTGTGGGTTTTACTTTAACTGCAAAGCTCATGAACCATAGCTAAGCAATTCTGCAGCAAGTAATCAACTGTAAAGAAATATTTGCAGAGGGGGGAATAGTTGAATATAGGAAGAAGGGAAAAAGATGTGTAATCCACCAATAGTTTACAGAGTTGGTCTCATACACATAGATAAAACAAATAGATCTCACAATATAGAATTAAAGGAAAGGAAAGTTTCTAATCTAAATCTTAGACAATGCAAATTTTATATAAAGATCTACACATAAGTAAGAAGCAAATGCACCATTGACACAAAGTTCTCCATAAATCCACCTTTGTTTAATTCCTCATCTTTCAGAAAAGATATCAAGGGTTTCAGCACAAAGTATGGAACTCAAGAATGCTAATTAAAAATTGATCATGATCCTTTAACCCGTAGGCTCTTTCTCTATTTATAGTGTATAGAGGGCAATTATAAATAGGAATTTTTTAATGAATTCCCACATGCGGAAGCTATAGAAAAGGGGACAGTTGGCGATCCTTATCCTAGAATCCCTCTTTGCATGACATGCATGCCTTACAATTGAAAATAGAACCTTCTATTTTGCATGTCTGCCACCTATTTCCAAGTAATTGAATTCTTCCAGTAACTTGAAGTAACGAATTTTATAGCCAATTACCTAAGTTTTACAATTTTAATTGATTGTTCAATTGCTTTGTCAAAGAAAATAAGAGAAAGAATAAGAAAGAGGAGAAGAAATTAGAAGAAATTTGCAACGCTCTCAATCTTGTTCTTCTTCCATACTCTACATGTTGATCCAACTTGTATTGCACTTTTGCTTCATTCACTTTAGCAATGAATGATCTGAATGATATCTCTGCCTTGAATCTGAGATGTTTTTTTCTCCCATATGTTGTTGAATCATTTCCTTTGATTCTCACCAAACTAAATCGGAAGTAGTTGATCGTGATTTTGCTTGCATGTGTTGCCTCGACTGTTTTCCTTTTATCCTTGAAGATTTTGCAATTCTTAGCCAATATGTGCATCAAGTAAAATGCTTGTCATAAACAATTCAGAAACAATTCATCATCTTTTATTTTTAATTGCATATGAGAAATTTTAAATTCTGGAAAGCACTCCGAGTGAAGGAAAATACAAGTAAATTCAATGAAGGCTTCAACTGGAAGATTAAGAGCACATGCACAAGCTCCTAGAAGGAATTTTCCATGTAATGACTTCCACTCGGGTTGCGTTAGAAATAAGAGGATGAATTTTTCTGAAAGCCTTTGCAATTATGAGAGTTGGATTTATTTCTTCCTCTGAATATGAAGATATATTCAATGTATTAGACATTGACTTCATCTTCTTTTCACCAATATGAGCACCAATGAAGTATTCCTGCAAATAATTCAAACAAGTATGCAGTCCATAGCATGAATATCTAATTTCTTCACCAAGATTTGATTATAAAGCCTGTTGCCCTCTATTTTTAGACTTTTCTTGTGTGCCACGCAAGTTAAAATAATTATTTTATTTGCCTGTGCACTCACATCAACATGCAGATAGCCAGAATAATAAAAAGGAATCCTTTCCAACCTTAGGTGCCAAAACTAGATGTTTCCGAAAATTAAAAAAAAAACAACTTTTAGGCATTTAGCTATGCCAGAATGGGTCGCACTTTTTGGCTAGAAGTCATGTTAAAAATAAGAAGGCAAGGAAGTGGGAATTTTTACCCTTCCACATGACTCCAAAATTCCCATCTTTCACTTAAGTGATTTAACTTTAATGATGGGAAAAAACAACCTTCCAGGAAGGCTTCAAATTCCCACCTTCCTTCCACCACCAAAATTCCCATTAGCACTTAAGTGATTTAACTTTAATGATGGGAAAAAACAACCTTCCAGGAAGGCTCCAAATTCCCACCTTCCTTCCACCACCAAAATTCCCATTGGCACTTAAGTGATTTAACTTTAATGATGGAAAAACAACCTTCCAGAAGGCTCTAAATTCCCACCTTCATTTTACCACCAAAATTCCCATTGGCACTTAAAAACCATCCTTCCAAAAAATGTAACTTGCATGGAAGAAAACTTCTTCCCAAAAAGTGTGACTTGCATGGAAGAAAGCTTCTTCCCAAAAAGTGTGACTTGCATGAATTTTGCTTTTAAAGTTGCGTGAAAACTCATTAGCAATATTTTATTTCCATTTTTAGATTTTTAGTGAAGAAAACACAAGCATAGAATAAATTTTTCCATTTTTAGAAAGGGTTCGGGAAGATGTAGCAACAAAAACTTGCAAGTGCCATAACTTTCACTCGTGGCTCCATTTTAGGTGTCGTTTTCTCTAAAAGTGCATATTTTCTCAAGCTCTACGCATTGATGGCAATATTTTTCTTATTTTCATAAAATCCATTTTTGCACCTTTTGGACCAACCAATTTCTTGCAATCTCCTGAAAGAATCTGAGCTCTAATCACCTTTAGACAAATTAGTAATTAAAAATATTGGATAACTTTTCAAAACCCTAGGCTCGGGAAAGATTTGGTAAGAAGAATGAATAGGCTACGGGAATTGCCGGAGAAAACAAACCAAAACACAAACAAAAAGAAATAAAACAAAACAAAAGAGGCTATGAGCAATTGCTCAATTTTTTTCTCCGATTAGCTGGTCTGCAAAAATTCTTCCCCGTGTGAATGTTCTATGATAATAATGATGGGGTGAAGTGCTTTATATAACCTAAATCCTCTAATTTTAGCTCAATCTATTTTTAAAAGAACTTTATTTATTTAATAAATAAATAAATAAAATGCTTGCAGACAAAGTCTGATGAAGGAATTGAGTGAGCTTTGGCATGTGGGTATTTGTCGAATTTGGCTTTTATGACTCTTTGGGGATACCCTAGAGCAATGCAAACAACTACAGGAAAAATAAACACAAAATGACCCGTTACTTTGAAAAGAACGAATTTTTTAAAAGGTAGTCCCAGATTTTAGGGTGAAATCTCGAGGACACTAGTTGGCTCTATATGCGGACATCTTTACCTCTATCAAAATGAAAGGAGTGAAGATGAGATCGCAACATTTTTGGTTTCATGTTTTGTCTATTGGGTTGGGGTCAAGCCAAAAAACAAAACAAAAAAAAAAAAAGAAAAAAACAACAAAAGTTTTATTTATATATAAACATGTTTTACCCTGTCTCTCAGTTTTTGAACAACCTCAAATGCTACCCGTTGAAAGGAAGTGGTAACTCAATTCCATCCTAGTAGGAAAGGAAGAAATTATCCATTACAACAACTCTCTTGATCATAAAGGGCCCTTTCCAAAGTGAATCAGATTTGTTGTGCATGCCCTTCGGTTCTTGCCTCTTGTCCCACCAGAGTACCCAGTCTCCGATCTCAAACTTCCTTTCTCTAGCCTTCTTGTCAAATACCTTGGGCAAGTCCTTATCACCTTCATTTTTAGTGGCTCATCCTTTATTCTCTCTGTGGTGAGTAAGTCTTCATCAACTTCCTCCGTTCCTAGATTTACCGGCTACATTTCTGAGGAAAAACTATAACCATATTCTTTGTTCTTCTTCAGAACTGATTATGCTTTTTAAAAGTCTCCACTAAGGAAACTAAACCCTTGGGGATTTTTTTACCTTTTGGTTGGATTATTCCACTATTGTCATCATAACTTGGATCTATTTTTGCATGTGATTGTTTGTCATGGTGGTGATTTACTCCCTTCAACACACAACCTGTCAAAGTTGTCTTGTTCCAAACATGCAAATGTTTGTTTGTCATCATTGAAAGTCTACCACTATTTAACATTATCAGGGACTTTGGGGTGGTAGACCATCTCCACTTTATAGTTTCCTTATTTGAATATGGATGATGGTCTATCTAGATTCAATAGTGTAGTTGTGACTGCCAAAGAGTCTGCCTTGGAATTTTGATTTATTGGAATGAAGTCGATAGAGAAGGTCAAAATCAAGTGTGGCAGAAAGCACTCTATCTCTGTAATGCCTCATATTATCTCCTTTGACTTGATTTTGCCCTCGAACTTGCTTTACTAGAAGTTCAACATCTCCTTGGGATTTGAGGAGTTTTACTCCTTTCTTTTTAGCTTGCTCCATTCCTAGCAGCAATGCTTTATACTCCGCCATATGATTGGTGTTCTTGAACATCAACTTGTGGGAGTATGGGAATATCTCATGATATGGAGATATTAATAGGATGTTGACTCCTGATCCAAAAGAAAAACATACGCCTTTAAACTCCAAAGCACAAAATTTTTCTTCTTATTTTGTTAGCTCTAGTTCTGGTCAAAGTTCCGGTTATAGTTCTTTTTATCTATTTCAAGAAATAGACCCCATGGTCAGATTCTTGAAAAAGAATATGAGATCTAGGATCCTCAAATTTTGTAACCGTGTACTTGGACTTCTTTTTCGGCTCTAGCTTCTGATTTATTCCTTTGATAGGAATATGAGCACATGACCAATCCATCTTTACTTCTCCTCCCAACTCTTTACAAAAGTTTCTACTCAGCAACATCCCGTAGGAGACATGAATATCTGCAACTAAGATTGTCATCTTTAATCTTTTGTCAGAAAAGCTACTAGAACAACTTGTGCATATTTGATTTTTCGATTAAAGGGACTTGTCTCTCCATGGAATAACACCTTTTATGGTATTTGTCAAGGTAATCCCAAGAGCATCTACAACTTTAGTTGGCATGACATTATCGAAGCACCCGAATCTAGAATGCAGTTGCTTAACTTGAAACCATTAAGCAATAAGGAGACATAGAAAGGTTCTACTCTTTCAGAAGATGATGGGGATTTAACAACTACAATGTTGTTCTGGGGAGGAGTATCTTTGGGCTTAGGAAAAAGGCCCTTTGATGCATTAGATGGTCTTGGTGATTGCACATATTTGACTAGCCTATTTAGCTTCTAAGGAAAGGCTCTCAAGTATTCAACTTCTGACATTTGAACTCTGGTTTTCTTGACATGATAAATAATGTCAAAAAGGAGTAGATTTAGATACCTGAGTTGTTTTCTGTGGTTGAGATGAAGAAATCGCATTCTTATCTTTAGGAGCTAAGGAAGAAGGTAAAGGGTTGCCCCTTCTTTGTTCATCAATTAATGCCTTAGCTTGATGATTTTGTGATCTTGTAAATACTGCATAAGTATGACCATGATCATCTTCATGAAGCTTCTCATCATCATGTTTAGATTTGTAGTTTAAGTAATTAATGTTGGAGTCGCCAACATGACCTACAAAATCATCATTCTCGAGCTTATCAATGTCAGCTTCCTGGTCTTCTTCATTCATCTCCATGTTGTTTCTGGGAGAAACTTTAATTGCTAATCTTTGGGAACCAACAATGCAGTTTCGGTTGTTGTTGTTGTTGAAATTCTAAGTAGGGGCAATATTGTTACCCTGAACCATTTGAGCCATTTGTTTCTTCATCTATGACATCTCATTTGCTAAATTTTGTAATAGTGAATCGAAAGTAGTAACAGAGGATAAAATTTCAGCTCTAGAAGTGTTGTTCTTTATCTTTCCAGCCATGATAAGGTCATCTTCAATTTCAACCGCCATGTTTTGAGCCGCTGCTAACAAGTCTAGTAGGATGTGCTCTTCGTAGTTGATAGCTTACTTTAGGAAGTAAAGCATTGATGAAGAATACTTTTTGATTCTCATCATTCAGAGAAGAAGAAGCTAGAATTTTGTACAATAATCTTTGGAATTTTGTAATAAAATCCCGCATGTGCTCATGTGGTTCCTTCTTCAGCTGAGTCGATTGAGTTATCAATGTACTAGAATCTTCGACTGCCTTAAACCTTTTTAGGAATGCATCTCTCATGCAAGTAGCCTTGATTGGTTTTGGTACTGTGAGCTAAGCGATAGAACCATTCTCCAACCAAGTCATGCAAGGTCTCTCGTGAAGAGCTTGACAGATACATATTCATGTTCAACTGCAAGCACTCCATAGGATATGAAAAACGTAACCAAGTGATCATCTAGATTCTCGCTTTACCATCTCCAAAGAATTTTGGGAAATTATTTCTCATCCTTTTAGGTAGATCATGCATAGGAGGAGTCAGATTCAAAGGTCTAAAGGTTGTACCCCATGAAACAGGTGTTGCAGGGGCAAGTGGTTGATTCTGCATCATGAAAGGAACACATCTTCTTTGAGAATAGACTTGGTGAATAATCCCAGCTATTAGATTGTGTTGGACATGATCTAGATCTGGAGGAGTTTGTACTCTTCTTCCTGGTGAAAGATTAGATCTGTGACTTCTAACTTGAGGAGGATGATTGAAATTGAATTACTCCTACAATCTATGAAAATGACTAATCCTTCCTTGAGCTCTGCTAGACCGCATGAATGGACGTTCGCCGATTGAACTTATAATATAAAAGGGAAATGAAAATAAAAAGCTATGGTTTGCTAATTTGTGTTGTTCCCTAGTGGAGTTGCTAAAAAATGTTGGCTAGATTTTATGCATAGCTAAAACCTAGGTAGTCATGAGATAAATCTCCCTCATTTACCGATGAGGCTCCCGTGTAAGATTTCTATTAATTATGGATCCTAGTAACTATCTGTGGGTTTTACTTTAACTGCAAAGCTCATGAACCATAGCTAAGCAATTTTGTAGCAAGTAAGCAGTTGTAAAGAAATATTTGCAGAAGGGGGAATAGTTGAATACGGGAAGAAGGGGAAGAAGATGTGTAATCCAACCAATAGTTTACAAAGTTGGTCTCATACACATAGATAAAACAAATAGATCTCATAATACAAAATTAAAGGAAAGGAAAGTTTCTAATCTAAATCTTAGACAATGCAAAGTTTATCTAAAGATCTACATAGAAGTAAGAAGCAAATGCACCGTTGACACAAAGTTCTCCAGAAATCCACCTTTGTTTAATTCCTCAGCTTTCAAAAAAGATATCAAGGGTTTCAGCACAAAGTCTGGAACTCAAGAATGTTGATTACAAATTCTGATCATGATCCTTTAACCCGTAGGATCTTCCTCTATTTATAGTGTATAGAGGGCAATTACAAATAGGAAGTTTTTAATGAATTCATGTATGCGAAAGCTATAGAAAAGGGGATAGTTGGTGATCCTTCTCCTATAATCCCTCTTTTTATGACATGCATGCCTTATAACTGAAAATAAAACCTTCTATTTTGCATGTCTGCCACCTATTTCCAAGTAATTGACTTCTTCCAGTAACCTTAAGTAATGACTTTTATAGTCAATTACTTAAGTTTTACTATTTTAATTGATTGCTCAATTGCTTTGTCGGAGAAAATAAGAGAAAGAAGAAGAAAGAGGAGAAGAAATTAGAAGAAAGCTGCAACGCTCTCAGTCTTGTTCTTCTTCCATACTCTGCATGCTGATCCAACTGTATTACATTTCTGCTTCATTCACTTTAGCAATGAATGATCTGAATGATATCTCTGCATTGAATTTGAGATGCTTTTTTCTCCCATATGTTGTTGAATCATTTCCTTTGATTCTCACTAAAGCTGAACATGGAAGCGGTGATTGTGATTTTTCTTGCGTGTGTTGCCTTCGACTGTCTTCCTCTTATCTTTCAAGCTTTTGCAGTTCTTCTCCAGTACGTGCACCAGTAAAATGCTTGCCGTAAACAATTCAAGACAAACTCATCATCTTTTATTTTTAATTGCATATGAGCAATTTTAAATTCTAGAAAGCACTTCGGATGAAGGCAAATACAAGTAAATTCAATGAAGGCTTCAACTGGAAGATTGGGAGCACATGCACAAGTCTTGGAAGGAATTTTCCATGCAATGACTTCCACTTAGGGCCGTGTTACAAACATGAGGATGAATTTTTGGAAGCCTTTGCAATTACGAGAGATGGATCTATTTCTTCCTCTTATTTTGAAAATATATTCAATGTATCAGACATTGACTTCGTCTTCTTTTCACCAATATGAGCACCAATGAAATATTCTTGCAAATAATTCAGACAAGTATTCAGTCCATAACATGAATATCTAATTTCTTCACCGAGATATGATTATAAATCCTGTAGTGACCCATGTAATGAGTAAAAAATGTTCTTCATCTTTCCCTAAGGCTACTTAGTTGCTCCTACTGATGTTTGAGGGCTTAAGGAAAAAAAGAGCATTGATAGCTTGTGTTAATGGTTAGCTAGTTTTAAGGGTTGTCTAAATTATAAAACCTTAAGTGGAGGACAACTCAATAAAAGTATGTAGAAAATAATAAATTACATAAATGAAAATAATTCAAGTGGTATAGAGGCGTGTCTGTGTGTCCTTCCTCCTTTAGACGGTTGTTTTAACATGAATATGCATGTTATAATAGAATAACTAGTCTTATAATGATTACTTGATCTCTCTAGAATTGTCGTGATTATTCGATAGGATGCTAATGACACTCTTCATGTCTCTAAATAATGCTCATTATATTTCTTCATTTATGAACTATAATGCTTATAAATTTATATGAAATTCAATTTGAATTAGGTTTTTAATAATGCACAAATGATAACATCGAGACGATAAAAAAATGAAAAACACATGATTAAGGAGATGGGTGCATCATGACCAAGTGAGGACCAAAATGCGAGACTAGAAACGTTGGTACATTTATGAGAAGCATTAGAAATGCCAAACATTTTTGGTGCATAATCTAACATAAAGAAAGACGTGGGTGAGAAGAAACCCATATAACCAAAAAATAGATAAATATGATAATAAAACCTAACGACATTGATAAATGTTCTTTAATAGAAACTATGGGCGACGATGGTGGACTATAATGTTTGAGAATTGTTAACAATTAATTTCCAACCTTCAATTTGACATCTAGTTGATCATCACATGGCAATTTCAACCTTAAATTTGATGTCCATTTGACCAACATTTTAAAGTTTTTTTTTCCTTCTTGCTTGAAGAAGTCAATTAAAAATTGTAGTATCTTGGCCATATGTTGGAGTTTGGAGCACTTGTTTTTATTTTTATTACATCATTACACAAATACAAAATTAATAAAAATGACTATGATAAAAATGACTAAAAAAGTCGTACACTAATATCCATGCTAGAAGAAACACAACTCAATACAAGTGAAACTCTATGAGGGAAACCAAAAGACCGAAGTTACAAAAAGACATAAGGCCGATAGTCAAGCACATGCAACAAACAAAGTAGGGAGGTGACTAGTCATCATTTGTGAGGGGAGAGCCCCAAACCAATAGGTTCGTTATTTGGAGGATCTAAGGGGCCATCCATCCAAGGTCTACGAATCTTGTATAACCATCAACACCATAATTCCCGACCATACGACGAAGAGCCATGACAATAGACGGGTTAACAAGATATTTCCTTTGAGGTGACGGTGAACTCTTTTTAACCTATAACAATGTAGTTAGATAACATTATTTTTGATTGGTAGAAAGGGTTAAAACCATTATCACCATTTATTAATCAATATAACATGTAAATTTTTACCATAAAATAAATATATTTAATAATCGACGAATAAACAAATATAATAAAACCCTAATAATTAATGAGTAATAAATGGATAGATGCCAATTTAACTCGACAAATGTAAAGGGGACGCAAGCGATATATGAAATTTGGGGCGCAAGAGAGTGTTATATATGAAATTTGTGTTTGTTAATGAAAGGGATACTTACATCAAGTTTTGATCGAGGGAAATGACGAGCTTAAAGACGGAGGCGGAGGAACAATTCCCTCCTCTCATAGCTGCTCAGATTGACTACCTCCTCCAACATTCTCAATTGCCCATCAGAGTACTAAACTAACTTTTTCGGTTTATTTTCGAAACCAGATTGTACATTTGTGCCAATTCATGAATTTCTTTTTAGCTAAAGCTATGGACGGCAAGGGTTAGGTTGGTAAATGCTTAGTAAATTGTCTTTTTATGTAAAAATTGGTTTGAGGTTATGGGTGTGTGTGCATGCAATTTTTGTGTGAAATGAAATGAAAGATTTTAATGACGTCCACGTGACTGAAGAGTCAAAGGGACCAAAAAGAAAATACACTAAGCTGAAACCAAGTTCTTTGCCAAATCCGCTCGCCTACTGTGAATCTTGAGCACAAAACCAGCAATCCTTTGAAGCTTAGCTTCCTCAAATAACTCATTTAGGTTGTCCACGTGTAACTCATTTTCGTACTGGAAGCGGATGTCATCATAGGCTGAGCATTCCATGATGAAGTGCCATTCTGTTTCAACAACCCCTGTACTGCAGAAAAGACAAGTTCTCCTTTCCCACTCTTCTTTGGGAATAGTCCATCTACCAGTTTCACAACGAAGATGATGCGACCCGGTCCTCAACTGAGCCAAAATAATCCTAGCCTTACCTTTGATATCAGCCCTTAAGTAAGCTTTGTCATCGTGATCCCAAGTGGGGTTAAAATATTTGATATAGTGTGTTTTCTTACGACCAATATTCTCTGTCCACATGGTGTTCCTAAACTTCTCCGTCACATAATTTTTTATTTCCCTATTGCTGTTAGGACACTCCTGGAAGTGGATGCCCCACTTCTCCATCCATTTGGTGTTCTGCTTCATCCAAGTTTTCTTTCTGCGCTCTAGATTATCCTCTATAACCATTTTGGGCCAACGATGATTGTCCATGCTTTCTACTTTTTTCAAATAGCTTATTAGCCGAGTGATTGCCGAAGCTTCCATTGGTAAGATACCCGCTTCAGCTAGTAAAATCTCATAAGGGACTGTTGATTTAACTTTGAGAGTGCTTGTGATTAAATGTTTTTGGATTCTTTCTAATTGTCTCCATCCATGCTTTGACATATTACTTCCCCAGACTTCACACCCATAAAGGGCCACCGGGATGACCAACAAACCAAAGAGGGTTTTCTTAGTATTCCAGTCCCAAAGCTCAGCTTTCCTACATCTATTTTGGAGTAGGAATGATGCTTTCCAACCTTCTTGTATTCTTTTTGCTCTGCATGTTTCCCAGCTCATTTTGTGGTGAAAATCAATCCCCAGATATTTATATTCTATAACAATTTCCAATGGCCTCCCTTCAAAAAGAAAGTTAGTGTGCATCCCTTTCCTTTTTAGAGAAAAAATCATGACTTTTGTTTTGTCGATGTTCACTTGCATCCCGACTTCCTGGCAAAAGAGTTCTAAGGCTTTTAGATGCTCTCTCAAACCTTGAGCTGTTGTTGATATTAAGATAAGGTCATCAGCATATAAGAGCAACTTCACCACATACTCCGCCAACTGAACACCCCCTCCCTTGGCATTATGTAACCATTCTTCAAGCTTGTCAATGTATAAACCAAACAAAGTGGGAGAAAGAGGGCAGCCTTGTTTGACACCAATGTCGCTACCAAAACATTCGACATGCCTTCTCTAGTTCTGATTTTAGCTCTGACCTGCTCATAAAGTTTGTGCACTGCAACTCTAAACTCGTCTGGAATCCCAAGTTCTTCCATCCTGTTCCAAAGTTTGTCACGAGGGACTGTGTCAAATGCTTTCTTAAAGTCAACAAAACAACAAAAAGCTTCCTCACCTTGTGAATCCCAAACCTTTTCAATCAAATGCCTAAGAGTTATGCAATGATCAATGGTTGAATGTTTAGGTCGGAAGCCTGCTTGTCCTTTTGCTCTTTTACCCTCTCTTTCTGCCCAATTGCTGATTCTGCACTCTATCATGCCCCCAAACAACTTACCAAACAGAGGATTGATCATAATGGTGCGGTAGTTAGAAGGGTTATTGATATCCCCACTTTTAAATAGAGGAATAACCACACTAGTCCATTCTAGTGGGAACCCTACTTGATTTACATTATTGAAGATTGTTCTGATATGCGGAGCAAGCACCTCGACCCCCCACTTTAAAAATTCAGCTTGTAACCCATCAACATCTTGTGCTTTTCCATTTGCTAGATTCTGAATGCCGTATTTGATGTCGTCCTCTGAGAATAGCTCGATTGAGGTCTGGAGCATGGGAGGGCTATCTTGTTGAAGAGACCGCTCATATAAAAGCTTCGCATATTCTAACCAATGAGCTTCTGTGATATTGTTTTCTATGTGTGTTTTCTTTTGCTGCAACTCCCTCCAAAAACCTTTGGGATTGTGTTTTCCGAGAGCAATTAATTCTGACCTCCTTCTCTTCACATAGGTTTCTTTTTTGTATTGAACCAGTCTCTTATATTTCTTTTTATTTATTTTATTCCCTCCACTTTCCCTCATAGCTCTCTTGGCAGCCTTACAATCCTCATCATACCATGGATTAGTGGGAAAAGTATTTGCAGCTCCCTTTCTGGGCTTAGATCTTTTGCAAGCACCTAAAGCCTTGTGGATTAAAGGTATCATTAGTTTACTGTCAACACACCCCCTTGCCCCCTTGATCGTATTGCACTCTAAATCAATTTTTGCCGATTGAAATTGTTGTTCAAGGGCAACCAAAAAGATTTCCTGATTTTCTTTATTCAAAATGATTTTGCCTTGTTTTGGATGTCTCTGGCAAGTGATGGCCTTGTTTTCCTTGTTGCTGATTTGAGCTGGTGGCGAGTTTGATTAAGAGAGGTTTATGATCAGATTTGAGCTCAATAGGAGAATCTCCAATTTCGAACTCGAGCAGTCTACAAATAGAACTCGAGTGCAGATAACATAGTCCACAACACTTTGACCATTGTACGTTTTGCAAGTGATATTTCCGGATCTAGGCCAAGTCTTCATGCCATTACAAATAACCATATCGTGTAGGCTGCATAGACCTAGAAGCTCAACCCGAAGAGCGTCACCCCTCCATTCCCATCTTGGGATATTCTTTCCCAAAACTTGTCATCTGTCTCATTAAGCCAAAGTGGATTTCCATCGTTACCTTTGGTGTTGTCCAACTGAAGCGATTGGTTATTTGCAGTTCTTGCATTAAAATCTCCCATCATAATAATTTCTCCGTCTGCACTAAACAAAGAAATGTCTTTTTTTATCGAAGCATAAGGGTCCTCACTATCTAAATTTCTTTTCTTATATGTCTTTGATCCTTGCGGAGCAAAGTAGCAAGCAACCAATCTGATAGTTGTCTTGTTATCTGCTATTTTCAGCCATATATATTGCTTATTTGCATCTTCTTTTTCCACTTTAACGACCCCAAGCCATGTATCCTTGATTAGAATTGTGATTCCTCCATGCCCTTTCCCTGTCTCACTCCCTTCGTTCCAAACTGAAATTTTCTTGTATCCTTCAAAATCTGGAACTCTGCAACCATCATGTTCATGTGTTTCCGTAAGGATTATAATATCTTTCCCCTCTGCTACGGGCCCCAAACCAGGTCCTCTTCTCCACGGGTACCCCCTGCAATTCCAACTTACTATATGCATAGGATCCCGTGGGGCCCCGAATTCCTATTTCTGTTTGTTGAATACTCGCTGATTTGAGCTTTGCCATTCCTTAATTGTGCCCATTTTCCTGCCTCTCTTGCCTTTTTCACTTTCTCCCATTCCTTCTTACGATCTTCTTGTTGTGCGAATGTCAAATCCTCATCTAGATATATATGTGTGCCTCGAAGAAGCCCCCTACTTTTTAGAATAGCTTGCTTGTCTTCTATATTTCTCATGACCACTCGCACATGTCGATCTCTTCCTCCTTCTATTCCCTTGCCAATCCTATTAGCTTGTTGTATATATCCTGTCCATTTCAACTGATCTTTAAGAAAATCCCTTGTCAATATGTCAGTTCTCTCTCTTTCACCAAAATCTCTCAAACCTTTGATAATAAAATTTAACGCTTTGTCCTGCTGATCTTTTTCTTCTTTTATCTGAAATTTGACATGTTTCTCTAAGGCTTGCCTTTGTTCGCTTGTTGATCTGCTTACCAATTGTGACCATGTTTTGGCCTCCTCTATCTGATCTTTTAGTTGATTTTCTTTTATTTCCAAGTTTTTGATTGTTTCTTGAAATTCCTTTATTTGTGTTGTTTCCTTTCCTTTTGTCGTTTCAGTGTTTTTTTCTCCCGCTGCTTTCAGATGACCTATGTCGTGTTTTAAAGCAACTAACTCTTGCTGTCCTCTTTCCATGAGGTTCTGTAGAGTTAGAACCTGCTCTTTGAGAGCTTTATTTTCCCCTTCTAGCTTGTGTCTATGTTCTGCACATTTTCTTCTTTCAATGTCTGCTTGTAACATCTGATTTTCTAAGAGTCCCAGTCTCTCTTTCATGCTCATGAGTTCAGTTACATACAGTGCGGAAGACCAAAGCAGAGGCGTAGATGTAGGACTATATAGTTGTTTGGGGTCTTGCATCACCTCCTCTCGTTCCTCGCTGTTTTTTGCAAAATTTTCTGATTTGTTCAGCTTTGTAGCCTCTCTCCCTTCCTTATATACTGTTTGCTTTCCTTGAATAAGTTGATCCTTGAAGACAAAAGTACCTTTGTTGTTTGTTGTTTTAGGTAGAATCAAAGTTAGATTTTTCTTCAACTCCCGGCTGTCTCTCTGACCCGGGCCCTCCTATCTGCTCTCCTGTCTGCTCACGTGCTTCTTGTCTACCCTCTAGCCTTACTCTATCCCGCTGCCCTGTCTGCTACCCTGTATGTAGAATGCATATAATCGTGAAGTTGATGTTAATGAATGAAAATGAGATTCCTTGTCACTGTCACTGTCAACTAGTTACGCTCTTCCCGTCGGGAGAGGTTCCTAGCCGGTCCATGTCTTGTAACAGCTCTGTGGTACAACTAATTGGGCTTTCATTGCGAGACCAGGTTCAAATTACGGGAAACCAATACTGTCACTGTTTATAGATCCCCTTAACAGATAACAGTTTATCAAGATTAAGACTTTGGACTCTCCATTCTTACTCAGAGAGAAGGTACTGGCGGACATGTCTATTTTGCATTGGATAACTTCTATTATTTACCAGTCTACATGAGAACAAACCCAAGTATCAGCTTAACATATGCAGTTTACAAGGATAAATGATCCTGTTGAATGTTCGTTGGGACAACCGGAAATTACCGTCGCTGTTCCTGCCCTGTTTCTTGACCATTTTGAAACGGGACAATGCCCTCCTGATGAGTTTCCGGTGAATAGGGTAGAAACAATAGAAATTAAGTGCATTATTGTTATTTTCCATCAGTTTCAAGTACAGGTGAACTGCTAAGGATTGAGAATTCACTTCCAAATCTGGATTGACGCAAATTGGAATATGAGCCATGACACCCACTCTGGCAAAGCAGCAAAGAAGAGACTGCTTTTCCATATACAACTTTTTCCAAGAATTGTAGAGAAAAAAACAGTTTCTTTTCCAGCCCATTGTACATATTGCAGCCATAATATACAGACAAATTTCAAAGATTAAAAAAACTCAATCACAATTTGAAATATCTATTATCAATGAAAACTCGGTCTCTTATTGGATATTCTTTTGAAAAAAGTCACTTGGGAAAGCATTCAAGGAAAATCTCCTTGGAAGATTAAATTCAAGGACTAGAAACAAGCAAATTAAGCATCTCTTGCTTCAATGAAAACCTCATTACACTAATAGGTGTTCTACAATGGTAGTGGAAGGAGTGGATTATGAAGCTCGTCTTGTTGCTAAGGGATATGCACAGGAATTAGGAAGGGATATGCACAGGAAGGAGGAGTGGATTATGAAGAAAATTTTGCCCCTACGGTAAAATGGTAACATTTAGGATGGTTATTGCTATTGCTGCTTAATTTGGCTGGCAAATGTATCGGATGAATGTCAAGAGTGCTTTCCTAAATGGAGATCTAGAGGAGGAGGTATACATGACACAACCATAGGGATTTCACATTCTTGGAAAAGAACATCTGGTTTGCAGGTTAGTGAAGTCCTTGTATGGACTTTAAGCAAGCTCCTTGAGCCTGGTATTTTAAAATCGATAAATATCTTATAGTACGGTTTTAAAAAAAAGTAATGCAAAATCTACTCTCTATGTCAAATTGATGGGTGATGACATTGTGGTTCTATTGTTTATGTTGATGATCTTGCTATCATTGGAAACAATATTAATTTGATTAATCGGGTGAAAGCCGACATTTGTTATGCATTTGAAATGACTGACTTAGGACTACTAAAATATTGCCTAGGCGGGGAATTTTTGTAGTGTTATAATTTTGGCTATACTATTTTCACATCTCAGACAAAATATGCCAAATCTTTGTTGGAAAAAATACAGAATGTTTGATTGTAATTCAACAACTACACCTATGGAAGTTGGGACAAAACTCTCAACTAACACTAATTCATCATTGGTCAATGAAACAATGTATCGGCAATTAGTAGGTAGTTTGATTTATCTTACTACTACTAGACCAGATTTGTGTTTTGTAGTAAGTTATCTTTCACACTTCATGTCAAAACCACATGAAGAACATTGGCAAGCTGCAAAATGAGTTCTCAGATATGTCAAAGGAACTCTTGACTTTGACTTTCTATATAAACAATTTGTTGAGTTTGAGCTAACAAGTTATACCTAAGTAGCCGATACGTTTTGGATACGGGAGTGGGTATGGAGTATCCGATACGCGGAAACGAAATTTTGTTTTTGGGCCGGATACGGTGTAGGATACTGACAGTACAAAAAATATATAAAAATAAAAATAAATATAAATTTCAGTCTTCTAAATAGGAATTAAGTTATTAACTACATATTATGCATATGAAAGACAAGTTATAAGCTAAATAAGTGAATAACCACAACAAACAAGCTAGGATACCGATAAAACTTAGAAACTTAAAAGCTTAAAAGTTAAATTAAAATACTTAAATCGAACACAATGTGAATGTCATGATATATTAAATCGCACTTTGAATTTTCCCTATTAGTCTAATTTGAAAAAATTAAAGAGGAAAAAAGTGCAATAACGTTAAGAAAACGATAATTTTTTTAAACTACTAAGATGATAAAGAAGAGCTTAATTTAAATTTAATTAATTGCTTAGTTAAAAAAACTCTTTAAGTAATTAAAACTAAATAATTACCTTTAAAAAATATTAAATTAGATTGTAAATTAATTAAAATCTTATTAATATTAAAAAAATAGATCTTAAAATTAAATAAGACCTAAAAAAACCTACCTTAATATGAAATTAAACCGCACTATATAAATTACTTTACCTTTTTTATAAATCCCCACACTAAATATATAAATCGACCACTTTTAAAAAAAATAAACCTTTATTAATTTAAAAAACCAATGGCAATTTAATATATTTCCACCCACTTTGATTTTTTAAAGCCCGATCACCTTATCAATATAAAACAAACATTGTTTTTATAAAAGGCAAACACGGCAAATTTAATTAAACCATGTAAATTTGAAAAGGCTTTGAATGAAAAGCTCCACGAAAAAAAAGGAAGATTAAAAGCAGAGAGGCAAACGGGAGGAGGCCCGATCAAGTGCACGGAAACGCCAAAGGGAATCCAACGTAGGGCAACGGCCACAACGGGAAACCAGGAGCAGATCATGCGCGGGATCACTGGGAGAATAGCCCAGGAAGGACAGCAAGCCAAAAAAAAATGGCTCGAGTGCATGGCTGCAGCCGTACTTGAGCGTTTCCATAGGGGGCGATCTTTGTACCACAGGCACTCCCATGCCGACCACTGTATTGGGTACGCTCCGTACCCGCTCCAGGTGTCTAGGGGGTCTTTGTATCGGTATCCTAGAGTTATACTAATTCATATTAGGCGGGATAAATTGATTCAAGGAAGTCTACAACAGGTTATATTTTCACTCTTGGTTTTGGAGGATTCTTATGGCAGAGCAAACTTCAAAGTACAATTGCATTGTCTTCCACTGAAGCTGAATACAAAGTAGTTGTTAGTGTAGGCAGAGAGTTGATGTAGATTCAATCAGTATTGAAAGATAACCAGCTTGAATCATCAGGACCCACACCTATCTTCTGCGACAACTAGAGTGTTCTAAAGATGGTGAAGAATCCAGTTTTTCATGCACGGACAAAGCACATTGAGGTTCATCACCATTGCATCAAATAGTTGGTTAGTAATGAAGATGTATGCCTTTATTATTGTCCTACCTTTGAGCAACCAGTTGATATAATGACTAAACCTCTCAAGTAAAGATAAATTTGTAAAATTTAGAGATAAACTTGGAGTTGTTTCAGTTTAGTCATTAAGGGAGGGTGTTAGAATAATTTGCTAATGTGAAACATATAACATAACACGTAGTGTTATATTTGGCTTAGATAATAGTTTGTTTTGCTATTGTTTGAAGGTTATGGATGAAGCTTATTTAGGCTTTCCGTTCAAAGGTTGTTATGCCTATCTTCCTAGATTGTAGCTTGTGTATGAGCTATTTATATGGCTCCATTTTTTAATGAAAGTACGACTTTGCAACTTCTCTATAATTGTTGTAAGGGGATGGAGTATAATGTTGTGAGCTGTACATAATTATGTTTAACCTTAAATTTGACGTTCATTTGACTATCATAAGGCAATTGTAACCTTAAATTTGACATCCATTTGACCATCACTTGGAAGTTCTTTCTTTTGCTTGGAGAAGTCCATCGAAAAATCATAATATCTTGGTCATATGACATTTTTGGAAATATTTTTTCGACCTTGACACAATGGTGTAGCTAGATTGATGCCATTTATCACCAAATCGGTGGCTAATAGGACTCGAAATGTCTGTTTTGAAAATTAACTAAACACAAAGTGCAAACGAAAGGTGAACAAAAAAAGAGGGCAAGCCTAGAGTGGTCAAACCTTGAGCCATAAGAAATGGTATAGACATAAATAGTTGCGGGAAGGACTCCTCAAAGAAATGACAAGTTGATAAAGCTCAAGTAGGAGCCCATGCAAGGAGATGGATTCCGTCACATAGAAAACAATGTGTTTAGTCAAAGAGTCACATTTTTATAAGGATGTCTTAGAATTGCTTCTTAAAGCACGCTCACACTCTAAAACAGAAAGGAATAGCTTAGACTAAGTGGATCTAGTCATGGAATCTTGGAGAGGGACATAAAGAATGTCTGTTGGAAACTCTCGTAACATCCATGGTCAATGATCTTATAGAACTAGAGGAAGCTCTTCGCGCTTTCGTATTTCCTTGAATGTGGACAAACTTGACCATCTACATTAAAGAACAATGGATCCACCCCATGTAGCCGTGAGAAAAGAATGGAGGTATCATGGTTGCTCCACTTAGAAGGGGATGTAGTCTTACCGAAGTATTAGTCTTTGTGTGGGTAACTATAACATCTAAAGGAATAAGTTGAAAGAAGTTAGTAATTAATCGGCGGTCCTCACCCTCGAATCCTCTTGCAAAGATTGTCATTTGAAGCTAAGTACATCGTGAAAGTAAATAGTTGGGAAGCTCGATTGGGGTAGTAAGAAAAGGAAGTGAGGGATCCTCTTGATTCTTTACTTAAACAATAATTATTGCTCAAATATTGTAGTTGGTAGGACACCTGAAAATGCCAAATTTGATTGAAAAATATCACGTGGAGTATTTGTATGGGATAAATGAGAGAGCCTTTTAAGCTTAGGACAAGTATTTTTTGGAGAACAACCCACTTTTGGCCTTGCGGCCTTGAACATTTAATCTTCCCAAATGGTTTTTTGAGCTCGTCCCCTTGCGGGATAACTCATTTGATGTCTCAATCGGGGTGCTCTGTCCTTTTGAGATAACATCATAAAAGGTCTTTCCGAGAACTACATTTCCATATACAATATCAGCTGTCCTTCACCGCCTAGTTACATGGCAATGATTTTTTTAATCAAAAGCTTGATATGCTCAAGGATATGTTATATTTTGATTTATCTTGACAATTTGTGGAATTTCCTATTAAAATACCTAAAAAGGAGTGGGAAAATAAATTCATGTTGTCATGCATTTTTGCTAGCTCAAAAATTCAAACTTTCAAGCATGACAACTAAGCCAAATGTAAAAATTTGCTCCTGAGTCTTCCCGATCCTCCCTCGGTCGATCATCTGTCTTACGTGTCATGATAATATTGACCTTGCAGGCACTTTCAATATATTGAACAAACATATGCATGTGTTTAAAATGATGTTTCAAGATCAACAATTCCATTTAGTGAAGAGCAATTGAAGACTAGCTCTCGGGTAGGCTCAGAAAGGCTAATTTGGGCCTTTTCAAGGCAAGTGTGCATCCTCTGGCAAGGTTCTGAAAGCCCTTAATTATCTGGAGGTGGCATTGAAGATCCATGATGGTATTGGTAGTGATTTAGGAAAGTTTAGGAGGTTTAGGGATAAATTGTGCAACAACTGGTATTTTTAGGTGTAAGGAGTAAGTGGTCAAAAATGGAAACTGAACTTCACCGGATGATTCTGGGAGCTTCGTTAGGAGTTAGAAGGCAATCAAATAGACATTGGAAACCTGAAGGAATTCTCTACATGGTGGAATCATTACTTTTGTTCCAAGACCTAAGCGCTTCTCAAGCAACTCAATCTTGGCAGACATACCATGCTGTCTTGAAGAAAAAGGGGCCTATTTATGAAGATGCAAGCAAAATTGAGATTTGAAACCCATCCCATTATTATTGAAATGGTCGTGGGAGTCAAAATCATATAAACTTTCATGTGAAAAGACCATCTCGAGCTCTGGGAATCGAGTGTTCAAGTTCGCTCTTGTATAGGCATGCTTCTTGTACTTGGTCATTATTTTGAGTGACACATGTCACCTTTTAGCTTCATGGCGCACTTTTGTGTCTCTCGTGTCCCTTTCCCAAGGGGATAGAGGGGACACAAAAATGCGCCCCACCTCAACCCCTCTGGTTCTCCATATGACCAACTTTTAGCTCTCGGGTGCTAAAGCATGCCTTTCTCCATCTCCCCCATCTTGCACCTCGCAGTGACACTAGGCATCATCTGGTGAGGGTGCATTTTCTTGTCCCTCTTGTGCCTTTCCCAAGGGGACAAAGGGGACACAAAAATGTGCCCCATCCTAGCCCCTCTTTAGGTTTTTCATGTGACCCGGACTTAGCTCCTAGGTGCTCAATGCAAGTTTTCTCCATCTCTCTCACGATGCACCACAGAGTGAAACTTGTCCTCATCTGTTTGAGGTGCATTTTCTTGTCCCCCTTGTCCCCATTCCCAAGGGGATAGAGGGGACACCAAAATGCGCCCAATCCTCAAGCTTTCAAAGCCCTAACTTAAAAACACATGTTGCTTTCCTCATCTGTGAGCAAAAAGTAATTGCTAGGGTAACTTAGAAACCAAGTAACTTGCTTCCAAGTTTATTTCTTCACACACAATTCAACCTTGCCTCCATTACTGAAGTTGTGAAACCTCCAAACTCATGCAAAAACAATAGTCATGCTGTCCAACACGTTCTAGATCTGCCATGACTGCGAAAACAAAGCTTTTCCCATGACTCCTCATCCAAAACTGATTGCATCAATGTTTTGACTGATTGTTCTTCTCCCAGGAAAACTTGTGATCATTGAAGCTTCAAGCCTCCATTAATGGCTGCCATCACAACAACAGGCCTGAAATCCTCCATCCCAAAATTTGCCTTTTTGATTTACAAGAGTTCCAACGAAGAGAACACAACGAAAATTGGAGCATGAGACCACGATGCAAAGATGAATACAAAATGGTGTTTTTTTGCAAACCGACGCAAAATGACTATTACTAAAAATAGCATATGCCATGCTCATTCACATGCTAAAAATAGTAAACCTCTCAAAATTGCAAGCTCCAGTTACTCAACACATCTCGGAAAACAAGTGCAAAATGGCAAGCAGGGAAAACAAACAATTTTCCCAAAATAATAAGTTTTGAAAAAACAACTTACTAAAAATAGAAACTTGCTAAAAAGGGTAAAGCATCATCAATGGAGGTGAATTGAGTGTGCCAGGAGATTGAAAGATCAAATTTGAGCAAAAAGGCAAAATTTCCCAAAATAACAGCTCTTGGTCCTACTTGCCAAAAATAGAAAGTTTTATAGTTTTCAGCACATAAAGTTGCAGTTGGCTTTGTTTTCACTCATCTTGTTGCTTTTTGACATCCTCATAGGGTTGTAAGGTGGTTGCATAGCTCAAACAAGTAAATAAGCCCTCCACAAGGATCTTGGAGCACCATTCTAATCACAATTGTGTCAAGGAGCAACCCATGACATATTGAGGCACAACAGGGAAAAGTCAGGGACATTGTGCATTTGGAAAGGATTTGAAAATTATCAAGGGTCCCATTGGAATCCAAAATCATCAAAGGATGTGATCATAGTCATAAGTAAGACGGGGAACTCATCGAAGCATCTAAGCACGAAGGTATGCAAACATTTCAGTTCGATCTCATTCAAGTACCTCTGAAGTAACAAAGGCTAAAGAGGTGACTTTCATGTGTGGCATCATGAATGCAAGAACAAATAATCATCCCAATTCCATTTGGATGTCATAGTGTTCTTAAACACTCAATCAAGCACCTGGCAACATGATCAATTCATCAAGAGGATGATCATCAAAAGCATGATGAAAAGGATTCTCCGTAAGGAAAGAGGTTGTCCCAGGCAAAGCATTCCCGTGAAGTGTTTCTAAACACTCAATCTATGCTTGATAAGAATCTCACATCTTGCAAGTCATCGAAGGCAAAGTTTGTAGTGTGCGGGGCAAGAACATGGGACTCATTCTCATTCATTCCTTCAAGTTCCATCCAAGATCAGTCTTGCTATCAAGAAAGGTCACCTACTTCCATGAGAAACATGTGCACAAGAGGTGTATGAGTTGATCTCATTCAAGAAGTGTTCTGGAGCCAAGAAAGGAAAAGGTATGATCTTTGTTCAAAGCACCATAGTCATAAGAATGAGCAATCAACTCTATTCCATCCACTTGGTAGTGTTCCTAAACACTCACCTCAAACCTTGTGGTGTGATCATTGCCATCTCCTCATGTCATTCCAACCGGTGGCCACTTCTCAAGAATTCTATTCAGGGGCCATCCCTTTCACCCGCATCTGAAGGCCTTTTCCGTAAGTGAAGGACAAACATCAAGGGTTCAAGCATCATGGAGCTAGTTTGTGATCACTAATGTCAATTGTGAAAGCCTAAGGAGTAAGAGAGTGATCCTCACTCTCATTGTGAGATCAGGAGACAATCATCGTGAGTGATGCCGGTATCATCTTAGGCTCACATCGGAAGGTTTTCAATAGTGTTCCTAAACACTCATTCGGTAGTCTGAAGTGTCCGTGCATCTTGCAGAAGGAGAAGATTGTGATCACCATGCCCCAAATCAGCAAACTCTTCATCAACAATAGATCAATCAATCCTTTTCCTTTCTCTCTTCTCTCTCTCTCTCTCTCCATATTCTAATTTTCAATTGAGAATGTACTTTTTGCTATTTTGTCCTATTCACTTAAGTGAATTTTTTTGTAAAATGTAAAGATACTCTCTTAAATTATAAGAGAGGTACTTAATTTGTATCTTCTAAGGGCAATTGAAAAGTCACAAGTGATGGGACATGAAGAGTCATGTGGGGGTAGATGAGAGGACAATTTGCAATGTTATAAATTGGAATGGCTTCTCCATTCCAAAGGATCTTGAAAGTTAGTTTTTTTGTAGCAATTGTGGATTGTTGTAAGTTGTTGAGTTTGGTATCACCACTACACAAGAAATAAAAGTTACATTTCTTCCATTTCCTTTGCTTATGCTTTCCTCTCTTCTCTCTCTATTCTGCAACTTTGCAAGCATAGTGATCTTGAATAACCAAGAAGGAACTTGGTGTCCTTGATTGATGAATCTAAAGAGCGTGTCTATGGTTTGTTAGTCTTGCTAATTGCCTACATTGTTGTTTTCCTCTAATTGAATGTGGACCTACTTTGGTTATTGTGTGTGAACTTTGCTAGTGCCTACTCACAACAATAACCCTCTCTTTCCTAATTTTCCCAACTCTCCTTTATCCCTCATTGCTGCAATTTCCTCACTTGTACTCCGTACAAGCACTTTGCCACAGACTCAGTGAAGTGTTCCTGTGTGATCCCCGACCTATTGGCCACCCCACAGTTCATAGTTAGTTTACATTCAATAATGGGAGCCTCCCCATACACAAGGAGGGGCGTAGCCCGTGAGCGTTGGTGGAAACACATAATTTGCAACATGACAAATTATTTCACCAACAATTCATATGTATAATATAATTAAATATATATCAAATAAAATAATGATCCGATGATTAAGTAGTATTAGAGTATATATTATAAGATACAAGATTAATAATAATATTAATGTTTAAAGGATGCAACATTTTGAGGTGTATACCCTTAATAGTAATTATATGGGAATAGATTGTGTGGAGAACATGAGTATGTATGGTGTTGATTGATTTCTTGCTTTAGTGTGCACCTTATTATCAGATTGTATATTATAAGATATAAGATTAATAATAATATTAATGTTGAAAGGATGCAACATTTTGAGGTTTATAACCTTAATAGTAATTAAATAGGAATAAATTGTGTGGAAAATGTGGGTATGATAGAACAAGATTGCATAGAGAAATTGAAGAAACTATAATATTTTATTTCACATAAAGCTTGCTCACGTTCAATTATTTCTTCAATACATTCCAAGCTTAAATAAGCTTTCACAAGAAGTTTGCCAACAGGACCCAACCATTTTATGGAACCAACTAATAATATACTCGAATAACTTATCTAATATTACTAATTAGTAACAAGTATTATTTAACTAATCTAAAACTAAGGGGGTGTCTCATACGAGAAGCATGCCCCATACAACTTATTCAACCTTATACTAACAACAATACTTTTGATCACAAATCCAACAAACCCCCTTGATCCAAAGGGGTATGAAAAATGTGATCTAGAGCATATGAATGTGAAATAATCCAATAGTCTTGGCCGCACTCGCAAATCGGGCACACTTTGTACATAGTGGTATTGATCAACCATTGTCACTCCATACGAAGCTTGCTAACCATGTAATTTTTGACATGAACGATGAACATCTTGCTAGCATGCTCATCCCCTTTGACCATTGTACACATGCATTTACATTATAAGCACAATCTTTTTGCTCAACTACATCGATCCACATGAGGCCTCGCACGAAGCGCGCCCAATGACTCTCCTGCACTATGTATGGCACATCTTCCTAATGCCCAACGATGCTTATGAACCTTTGCTCAACACTACTAGTGCTAGTAAGTCCCTTGCCAACTCGTACAATCATCGAGGATTGATTGAAGGCCTATGCAATATCTTCTTCCTTATTAGGTGAGAGGTGAAAAGTCCGTGCAACGCAAAACATCATCAAAACATCCTTGTCTACTCTATTGGTGCTCAAATTAGTCTCACTGTTTGTCATTGAAATCCCTCGGTTTGTGACCTCGTCATGTTTTCTATCTCCCCGTGTTGGTGCTTGAAGACTCTGTCCTCCATTTGGTTGCCATGATTAGTCCCTCCCTTGGTCGAGGATCACTTAAAGGTCCATAATTTGTTTTTCGTTTCTCTCGCCCATCCGAAGGAGTCTCAGTAAATTGGGCGTAAAACTCGGGTTGTCCCTTTCTTTCCATTTTCCACAGTCACGTTTTGTTGTCCTTGCTATTTTTGTCCCAAGTACTTGTGGAAACATGATTAGATGTAGCTCGGAAGATCATATTTGAACCTTATAACATTTCCAAATTCTCTGTCCTTGAAGAGAGATTCATTTTCGGGCTCAAAAGGTAGTTTTCTTGAATTTTATGGTTTGATGGGTGAGTTTTTCCCGTCAAATTTACATCTCTGCATCAGTGGAAACGTGGCCCTTTTGGTTGGATGCGGCTCGGACGGGGCACTCTAAAAACTCTATGGCTCGCTTCAACCCAAAACTTGTCCACGTGGAGGAACGACGCTCGTTTGAAAATTCACCTTTTGGTTTGGCCTTGGAGTTGCGCTGGGGGACACATGGAGGATTCCGTTGCTTTGCCCGGACTTAGACAAATTTTTCATGCAGCTGGTACAGTTTTGGTGGGCCATGGACACGTGGTGGGCTAGCGCTCATTTGAGGATCTGCCTCAGGGTCCCACCTTAACAATTGCGACAGGGAGACATGTGGAGGCTTTTGCTGGCTCCGCTTTGTACTTATACTTTTCAAAGCAAGTTTCTAAGGCTTGGGACACGTGGTGAGCTTGCGCTTGTTCAGGGTCTCCTTTCTTGGCCACCATCTCGAAGTTGCGCCATGAAGACACGTGGAGGTTTCCGTCGGGTCTTCCCATACTTAGACTTTTCAAGTAACTTTCTAAAGGGCCTGGGACACGTGGAGGGACCGCGCATGTTTGGGGACCAACCCCTAAGTTTTATTTTGAAGAAGCGCCAGGAGGACACTTGGAGGCTTCCGCTCACTCTGCCCTTTGCTTGGACTTTTCAATGACCAAAGGAGACTGTCTCGGACCCTAGACACATGGCGCCTTTTCTTTGAACCTTCAACTTTTTTAACAGACTCTGCCGGAATGAGACACGTGTTGAGCCCGTGCTTGTTTGGGGTCTCTATTTTGGGGACCATCTCAAAACGCGCCATTGAGACACGTGGAGGTCCCCACCGGCTCCCTTTTTCACCGAGACTTTTCAAAGGTCAAAAGGCGTTTTTCTTGGGCCCAGTGGTACGTGGAAGGCTCACGCTTATTGAGACTTGCCTTTGTGCTTCTTCTTTGCAGTTGCGCCAAGGAAACACTTGGACGGCTACGATATAAAGTGGAAAAGGGGTAGGATCAACGGTTGTTGTCCATTTCACCTGGTTTTTTCTGTCATTTCTGCTCCAAGACTCTTGGAGACGCTTGAAAATACACCTGCTTTTTCATCGTTCTTTGATGAAATTCTTTGTCGTCTCTGTCGGTAAGGTGCCATTGAATGGATTCGAAACTTAAATTGTGAGTCCAAGGATCGTTAAGGTCGATATTTTGAAGTGGGAATTACTCAGGCACTCGAAAAAGCGGGAATTAAAAGAGGAAATAGATGCGGGGCAGAAATTTCAGAGGAAAAAGGGATGAAACGATGAAAGTGCAGGCGTAAAAGGTGAAAAAGGCGTTGCATCGAGAGCAAAAGGGGATGACCTGTCAAGTCTAGCTATGCAGAGGCTCCAAAAAATGATTAAAAGGGGATTTCTCGCATGATAGAATTAGAATGATTAAAAGGACTCCTGAAAAGTTGTGGCATGGCATCTTAGTCATTAGTCGAGAGCCCCGAAATGTGATCGGTGCACAATTGGTCCACTGGCGCGATTTCGGATCTTTGTTAAACGTTCATCTGAAACAAATTGGTAACAAGCAAAGGTCCCTCGAATATTCTTCTCTTTTGGGGGAAAGTGTATAAATGCAATGAGAATACTCTTGCAAATGGTCGGAGTTTGAATTCTTGAGAAAAATTTGAGAAAGCCGTCTTCCCGAGAGACCAAAGCCGAGATAACCTGTTATTTTCTTCTGTGTTAGATTTTTAATCGTGTCAAGTTGGTTGCAGATGTATAGCTATTGACAAGCATTGAGATTGCTTTGGAAGCTTTCCTGCTGATGAATCTAAGCAATTTTGGAATTAATTTGTGTCAAATCTCTAGCAATTTGTGTCTGCTTTGTTTCAGAATGTTTGCAAATAGTTTCTTTCGTTCCCATTGCAATCTTATATTGAAATCTTTGTGAAATCACACAAGTATCTCGTCCCTGTGACAGTAAATGGTATTTGCAATTTCATTTCAAGAAGAGCCTTCATCTTGGATGAGATAAACAAATTTAAAATCAATTCATTGTCATTTGTTGATAAAGATTGTTTGTAAGTCTTCGGGTGTACCTTAGGCGTGATTAATCAAAGACTTTGGTGTTTAATTGAGTCTTTCAATTCGAGCCTTTGTGTTGGAGTCTCAAAGATTATGTGAAAACGTGCTGATCTGGGCGTCCATTAAAACACACCTTTTGGTTGAAGGAATGTCTTAACTGTTTTGAAGCTTTATGTTGTTGAAGTTGTTCATTGTTGTGAAGTCCCTCCGAAAGATCTGGTATAATCAACTTTATCCTGCTTCATCTCCCACCAAAATCATTTAAAACCTTTGAGCCACCTAGAACTACCCCTGTTTGCCCTGTGTATCAACAAAGGAACAAAATCTACTTGCAAAAATATGCAGAACAATCAGGATTTCTTAATGTCTTCAGTAACCTTAGCCTTGTGTTGAAAATATCTCCATCGTTTAGAAGTGACAACTCTTAAGAGTTAAATCATGGAGCATTGACCGTATTTTCCCAAGGTTCTCTTCATAGAATTTGTGCAAAGGAAGGATATCTCCATCTCCTTCATCAAACAGAGGTTACATCAAGGGTCCTCCTCTCGCCCTAGTCGAAGAGGCACGGCCTAAAGTAGTGAGGACAAGTCAAATCCTCTTAAAGGTGCTATCCATCTCTCCACAAATCTGAGTAACAAAGGGTCAGTTAGATCTCATCCCCGGCTACAAAACGACACACACTATGATCTATCTGCCTCTAAGCTCCTTGTCAAATCTGTGTTGCTGCTCGGCTTGAAAAGGAGAATGAATTTGGATACCAACATACTCCTCATCAATGATATCAATTAACTTAAAACCAAAATTAGATAGAAAACAATGCATATCTATCTATCCAAAACGACCACTATAGCATAACCCATTCTTGGACCTCGCAGCTTGCTCAAGATGGGCGTGTCGTTGGCTCTGTTAGCTTGTTAGATCTGTAGGGACCTGTAAAACATGAAGTGCCACTGCATCATCTTCAATAGCACAAGCGGCAAGAGACACCATTACATTCATGGTTCCATGCAATTGACCCGTTCTTATTTCTCATCCTTCAATCAAATTCAGGGTGTCAGTTTCCACTGAAAATGCACTTGTTGTATATTAGGCTTCCCTTATTTCCCCAAAAGATATGAGAAATGTATCTGCATGTCCCAGAGTAAAAAAATGTTTGCAAAAAAGCTCTTAAATTTGCTTTCTATAAAAAAGCGAGTGGTCATAAGCCAAATTTGACCATTGTATGCAAAAGTTATGCCAAATACAATTTTCCCACTAGTTTCAGGCTAGATATACTCCTCACCAATGCAAATTTGGAAAATTTGTTTGTTTTACAGGGATTAAAATATATGAGATCGACAACATTTACCCCTTACTATTTGTACTCATTGGAAAGCTGTTTAAGTCTTGTTTTCAGAAAGGTAATTCTTGCAGAAAAAAATTGGCTGGATAGAAAATTTATGGTGACAAATTTGTCAGTGGATACGGATTTTCCTGGTTTTTACAATTAATTCAATTTGCCCTTCATAAAAAAAATGAATTTTGGCACTTGTGAGGTTTGAACTCTTGATACTCGACTAATGGACTGGTAATGGATAGTCTTAGGAAATGAATGATAAACGATAACCAACTAGCCCAAACACTTTGGTGAAACTTTTCAGAGAGAACTTCTATATATATCCTTGATTTGCTATGTGTGAGCAAAAATAAAAAAATCTTGGCAATCGGAATTGTAAACACCTATAAATAAACTCTGGGCAGTGAGTAGGACCGACACAACAATATGTTTTCAGGACTTTAGCAGCAAAGAGGAAATATTGCAAATTATTAAATCACATTCAGCCAAGCATAGAGCCCGAGGGAAATATGGCACTCCAGCAGCAGATGGTGCTTCAGGGAATAAGATAGAATGCTGTTTCAGCCATAAAGGACAAATATCCACAAATAAAATTCCAGCAGCTAACAACAGGACAGAAAAGAACTTTTTATGACTGTTTAATCACCTTTTCCAGCTGCACTAAACAACTTTCTCATAATCATTCTAAATGCTAACTTGCTGATCCAATGCCATATTGACAGCATTTAGCATATTTTAGGCACTTCCTTAGAGGTTTCAATGCTTTTCTACTGGAAAATCAGCAAATAAATGGCATTTTTATTGTTTTCCAATGTTCCAATACCTTCAAGGAAGTTTTTCAATGCCTTTGGTAGTTAAAAAGATGATTTTCAGCCAATACAATGCTTCTAGCAAGAAATTGACACCCAGCAGTAATTTATGTGGATATTATCTCAAATTTCTTACCATTTAAGACTTCCAGCTCCTCGGATAAAATCAAAATACATTTTCAACGTAAAATAACGAGTTTACACAATTCCTAGGTAAAGGCAATAATTTTATCTTTCAAACTTCTTCAACAACTTGGCAAATAAAAAATAAAAAATAAACGTATTTTCTCAAAAATAATCCGCGACATCTCTCTTCTTCATGAATAATCCTCATGGCTTGTCTGTTTTTCTTCCTCAGGCCATTAGCAAGGCTCTGATACCACTGATAGAACTAGACAGGTAAATAGAAGAACACTTCAATATTTTATTTCACTTAAAGCCTGCCCACATATTAATAATTTCTTCGTCAAAACATTGCAGTACATTCCAAGCTTAAATAAGCTTTCATGTGTAGTTTGGCAATGGGACCCAACCAATTGACGGACCCAACTAACAATATACCCAAATAACCTACTTCTCTGATATTACTAACAAGTATTATTTAACTACTCTAAAACTAAGGGGGTGTATCATACGAGAAGCGTAACCCATACAACTTAATCAACTTTGTACTAGCAACAATACTTTGGATCAAAAATCCAAAAGGGTATGTGTAGGTAGTGTTGATTGATTCGTTGCTTCCAAGTGTTAAGTTTGCACCTTATGGTTTGAGTTACATTATGGCTGAAATATTTTGATGAGTTTAACTTAAATGAATTTACAGACTGAATATTTTAGGCTATCTTGAAATCATACTGAAGCGGAACTGCCATTAAAGTATCAAATAGTTTAGTTTTTGTATAAGCTGATTGAATTGGGTTAATGTTTTTGCCAGAGTCGTAGGAGAAACATTTTTGTGTTAGTATTGTTGCCTATTTTGCTTGTTTTTGTCTGTTTTTTAAATTGCACTTTAAATACTATCGTAAAGTCATATGACTTTGTGGGAGGTATGGACAAATGCAGGTTGATAAAGTTTACACCGGTTCAAAAGATTCACATTATGCAGACCGCTTCTCATTACTTATACCGTGTTGTCTGGACTATGTTAAATGTAAGTGTACGGAACTAACTTGCGTAAATGGTATTTATTTAATGTTTGAGGATCTGAATAAGCATGATCTCTTTCTAACCATCAACTCCAATGGTGCATTGGGAATGGTCCAGGGGATGTGGTCTATAATTGCCAGTACCCTTTGGCTGCACCAGATATCATCTTTGGACCTGATGACGAGAGTTTTCAGCCTCTTTCAGTTACTGGTGAAGGGCAGGAAATATCTCAGTCAGTTTGGAGAATTTTGTGCGACTGGAAAATAAAAGATGCTTCAGGGCTTTTGCAGCTCCTTCTGGAATTAAGGTCAGGGTAATGTTTGAGATTTATGTATTATGCATTAGAATGAGAGTGAAAAAAAAGCTATTTATGCTAAGGAAGTAATTTTCATTACTGTAGATTATTATATATCATCTACCGCTGGTTTTGTTTGCAAAAAACTGCTGTCTGAGGCTTGCAACTCAGATAATGTACACATGTAAATTTTCTTGTTCAAAAGAATAGAAAGATATTGAATGATGACGTTATTTCAGGCATTTGTACATGGGTTATCAGCGGAAACGTGTGGAGGAGCTAGATGATCCAAGATTGAAATTTGAAATCAGCACCATCATCCCTAGGGAAGTAAGTAAGAAACATCTCTTTAGACATATATATTGTTGTTTCCTGTACTTTGAAAAGGCAAAATTGTTCATGCATCATTTCATGGAACATGTATTCTCTTGTTTCTAATTTAGCTGCAGCAACCTTATGCATTGTCATTTGGAGGGACTTTTTAAACAACAAAGTTCTTGCAAAGTTATTTAAGAACCTGCAATGTTCAACTAGGGATTTTATGAGCTACCAGTGCATTTTTCTGAGTACTCTATTGTAACTGGTATCATTAGAGATGCCATTTTTGCACTTAAATAATACAGAAGGCAACATGGATGGTTATTAATTTGTACCATGGACTAGAACAGATTGTTAAATTTGTTAATATTTGAATTAGTGCAAAGGAGTATGAGGTCTGCTACATGCGATAGTTGAGTTGTCATCGATAATTCATAATGATACCGGCGTGGCTTTCTTTTCATAGTTTCTGAAATCAGCATGGACAGTGCTTGTGTGTTTGAGCAATTAGTGATTGAATTTACCCATAGCATGCCATCAGATCCATAACTGAAGATTGCTGGACTAATATACAAAATGAAATTTGAGGAAAAATTTACTAAATGAGAATGATTGGGCTAAAATTATATATGGCTATTGGAAACTAGCTTGCATTATGTCTTGTTAATTAGAAAGCATACATAATAATGAGAGTGGACCTTGCTTTTGCCTTGATGATTAGAAAACATGGCAGTGTTTTCAGTTGTAGTTTCAGGTTAACTCTTGCATTATGTTCCTTTTCAATATCATTAGCTGTGATACTTTTCAAGATTTGGAGACCAAGTCTTGATCATATAGAGCAGTCACCTCTTGAGAGAGTGTAGATGGACATTCTTTGGTGAAGTAGACAGCTCGAAAATAATCCCATTGTGTATTGTTCAACAAGAGTTTGGTGCATATTCCGCATGCTTGGAGATCCATCTTTAGAGTTCTCTAGTGTTTCCACCTTGTCTGATTTATGGTTGACATAACAGCACAGAAATTTCTGTATTTGTTACTTGTCAGCTCCCTCCAAACAGTTTAGTCAGTGTGGAAATATTCAAATTTATGTATCTGGACAAATAATTTAATAACTAGTTCAAGGACAGATGAAATAACCAAAGAAAAAATAGCAATACAGACCTAGATGGACATTCTTCGGTGAAATACACAGCTAGAAAATTATCCTATAGTGTATTGTTCAACAAGAGTTTGGTGCATATTCCACATGCTTGGAGACCCATCTTTAGAGTTATGTAGTGTTTCCACCTTGTCTGATTTATGGTTGACATAACAGCACATAAATTTCTGTACTTACTTGTCAGTTCCCTCCAAACAGATTAGTGAGTGTGAAAATATTCAAATTTATGTATCTGGACTAATAATAACAACTAGTTCAAGGACAGATGAAATAGCCAAAGAAATAAATAGGAATACAGACCTAACTTTTCCTATAAGGATAGTAAATCCTTTGTTGGAAGTCTTTTAAGAATTGGTATTGTCTTGGAGACTTGCCTACTTGTCTAGGATTTTCATAACGATTATTCATCTGAATTTTTGTTCATGGTCGCACAACCCTTGGGGTGAGACCATGCTTGATTATTAAGGTGGGCTATGCGGATGATGGATAGTTTCTTGGCATCCTCATACAATGATTTTACTTGGCAACCTCTGAGGCATACCTACTACTAAAAGAGCATTTCTATGGTGATTGAAGGCCAAAGAAAATCGTACAAAGGCCTCCATAGATTCCTGTTGACAACAGTTCGGTGACGGAATCCAAATTATATTCTTGGAAAATATCATGTTTTAAACTTTTGAACACAATAATTAATCTACAATGAATCCAATCTCCAAGTTTTATGTATAGAAGTTTGTATCGTATTTTGAGGAATAAAAATGTTTGATGGAAAGTCAAAGGTGAGGAAAAAGTCCTCAAAAGTACAATGCGTAACATGACAAGTAATACAAAAAGTTATGGTAATTGATCAAAGCGATTAACCATCGACACTACCAAGAATAGAAGGGACTTCTTCTTGGGGGTGATGGACGCTAGTATTGTCTAAAATAATACCAAATTACTGTAAACCTTTCAAAACATGATTAACACTAAACTTAAACTTTGCTCTAGTTTTAATACATGTGTTGGCTCTGGGAATTTCAACATTTCTACTTGGTCTATATGAAATCCACAATCTAAGATGGAAAACCATTTCACTTATGATTTAAAAGCAACTAGTACCATGGCATATTTCATTAGCTAAAGCTGCTGTAAGTCCGCATTGATGATGCCAGTCTCCGGAGAATATAATGTTGCTGATGAAAATCATGAGCAAGGGAGTGATGCTAGCAACAATTTCTCTTTGTAAAGATTCAAAGTATTTATTAATATTTATCTTTAGTTTTTGAATTTGCAAGAAATTTGATTTCTTCCTCATCATCAACATTCCACAACATTCCTTGACCTCTAGCCTTGAGAGGAGCATAATGAGATAAAGAAGGTTGTGGGTTAACTTGACACACCATCTCCTTTGAACTCTTGACACATTCGCGAGAGAAAATTCCATTCTGCATTTGAAGCCTTGCTCAAGTTGGGAACCACAGTCTACCTTTGACTAAAATTTAAGTGTTTAGGAGTGTTCTCTATAGTGCTTACAACCTTGTGCTTTTGAGGAAGGGTAGAGGGGCTTTGGACAGATTACTCCTCATTGTTAGTGGGGCTTTGACCAACGTGAATTTCCTTATGTGGCTTATCATGACCAACTGAGCTACCATGCATTGGACGTTTCCCCTTTGTTGAAGAACGGGATGAGTATTCGCCTTAATTTCCATTAGGGATATTCTTTAGGAGGTGGAAATATTTATGATAGGAATTATTAAAATATAAGGCTTATTTATTATTGTTAATTTAATATTAGTTAAATATTATATCATAAACAATTGAAACTACTTCAACCATTTTGTGACCATCTTTTACATAATGAAATGACGAACACACAATGATAATGTGTGCATTCGCGTTCTTTTCCTTTCTTCCGTGTGCATGTTTTCTAACAATGGTATCGTAACGTATCCTACTTGAAGGGGTCTGCAAATCAAGAAAAAGAGAAGGAAAGAGGTCGAGACCATCCACATCTAAATTTTAGTTATGATTTTTGAAGCACCAGTACCAAGATTGGTGCCGTTACATAATTGTGAATACATGCAATTGAAAATACGCTGATTTGAGGCACAATTGACGACATTGAAGACTTTAAATGCCTTTGAAGGCACAATAGGCGAAGTCATCATTTGCGCCATTAATAAATGTTGCGAGGATAAAACGAGGATAAATAACACTCACATTTGCGAATAGGGCACATTATATGAATTTCACTGTTTTAATTTAGTTGTAAAATCTATCGTGACTCCTAGGGCATAAAGGTCAGTCATGACTCTTAGCGAAGGAAATACAGTCAAGTCGTGAAAGGAAATCCAATGCACAGTTGCACTAGGGAAAAACAAGGACAAGTCACAAATTTTGATCGAAAGGTCACAATTCAAAATGAAAATTCCTGTACAAAGATTCCAGTTGTAAATCTCAGCTAGGGCACAAATTTCAAGTAAATAAATTCTCTTATTTCTTTGAAATATTTCTGCAAGCGAAAGAAAATCCTAGTTCCCTAGTTATTTTTTTAAGAATGGAGTTTTCTTTACCAATAGACAAATATTTTGGTTTCAATTTCCACACTTGGTAAGTTAAATCTAGATGAAATTAATGAACAAAAATTTGTGTGGTATAGCTAATGGAAAAGAAAAATCATCCACCGATGTTGCTAAATCGCTAGTTGGAAAGCCGCTATGATAAAGTAAAAGCTATAATCGGGCTTGCTCTTTCTGACTCTGAACTCCATCATATAGATTTAGATAAATCATCCAAAGAAATCGAGGATAACTTGAATAGGTTGTTTCGGGAAAAAGCAGTGAACTCTAAATTTTCTTAAAAACTTCAATTGTTTCGATTCAAGATGACCAATGATGTTACTATGTCCAGTCATATAAACAATTTGAGATCTCTTCTCAAATAGTCAACAAAGGTTAAAGCTTCAGTAGATGATGAAGACTCTAAAGCCATTATGTTAAACAATTTGCCCTTTTCATATAGCAATGTCATTTTTACTCTCAGTCAGATGCCTTCGCAAAGCTTGGAAGATATGATTTCAGCTCTCTTGGCTGAAGAAAAGAGAGCAACTATAGACGATACAAAAGGTATTCTTCATATGAAAGTGCACTATACTCCCACATGAGAAATAATCACAAAAATTAGATAAAGACACCAGGCAAGTTGAGTGTTATTATTGCAAGAAAAGAGGTCATATAGCCTGGAATTGTCGCATTCGAGCTAATGATGTTCTCAAAGGAAAACTCAAAGATAATCCAAAAGAAGCAAATGTGGCCTTTGTTGACAATCCACTGAAATGAAGATTTTATTGATGAAGAAGAAGATGAATATGTACTCTAAGAAGTTAGTGTTTTGAAGATAGTAAGGGATCCAGTGTATGTAAAACTCAGCATGGATGGTTGTCCATATAGTTTAGAGTTTGTGAATCTCGAGAATTTTACTCTTACGAGGTCACAAGACAATCTGATGGAGCACTATAGGAGTAGCTCAACATGGAGGGTTGTCCAACAATTTGAGAGATTTTGTAATTCAAGAGGTCGGGAGGTGGAATTTGGGAACTTGGGAATTCAGCTCAGGAACTACACCTTTATGAGGGTTAGGGAGGCAGCTTGATGGAGCTCTACCTAGTCCCTGAAATTGTTGTTCAAAACAAAAGCTTTTGAAGATTATAACTCTATATTCTTTTTAGTGTAAGCCTTAAGTGGGGGTATTAAAATATAAGGTTTATTTGTTAGAGTTAATTTAATATCAGTTAAATATTAACTAATAAATGGTTGAAACTTGAAACTACTTCAACCATTTGGTAACCATCTTTTACATAATAATTGTTGAAACTACTTCAACCATTTTGTAACCATCGTATACAAAATAAAATGACAGACACACAATGATAATGTGTGCATTCCGCTTTCCCTTTATTCCTTCCTTGTGCACATTTTCTAATAGGAATCTCAATTGCCTTCTTGGTGTTGTCGATTGCCTGAGAGGTAGGGCACTCATGCAAATCACAACTCATCTTAATAAACAAAATGAGGTTGTTGATTTCCCAAGAGGTAGGGACCTCGGCCAATTTAAAATTCATCATAATAAACAAAATTGACTCATCACTAAATGATAATACATACATCAATAGGATAATAAGGAAATGGAAGAAACAAGAGGGGGAAAAACTTAACCAACCAAGCTTCAAAAGACACCAAAGCAAATGTATATGTCATGTTGCCGTCATCGGATGAATTCTTCAATAAAGAGTCTTCATGCCAAGGAAACATTGATTTCAAATTATTGCTAAAAATGTAAGAGAACCACTCCTCGTGGACTTACGAACTCCTACATGGTACATCAATCATGCATGAAACAATGCATTTTAGAAACATAGGCACCAAAAACGCTCTCCAACTTGGGTTGGTTAGTCATGTTTCGCGACGACCTCTGTTTACGCATCAGGAATGCATGTAATTCCAAGAATAATCCCCACCACCAATCCATTGTATGCGAGAGGATGACACTCTAAAGAAGGAAACAAAAATCATATTGGTTTATGTTGACAATTGCCAACTTATTAGGAGCTGCATAACAAAAGTAGAATGTTTGATCAAATGGTAGAGGAGATCACGTTTGCATCTGTTGCGTCTCCATTCCATTTATCATCTAACATGTCTCTTTTGAGGATGGCACACCTGTGAGAAACTTGGAAACTTTGTTTGTATTTTCCATTCATAGCTGCACCATTGGCAAGGTTTCAATATCGTTGAGCATAAGATACTGCAATGAATTCCACATGAAACTTGACTGATTGGATAAGTGGAGAGCGGCATTAACACCTTCCAAGAACATATCCACTGCTCAATTGTCATTCACCAAGGATAAACTGGAGTGGAAATGCATCCAAGCACCAAATTACTTCTTTCAAAATGGAAAAATCCTCATTAAAAACTAGAGATCATCTTGGGATATATGAATGATCTAGGAAAAGACACCGCAACTATAATTGCTCCATTTTGCAGAATGCCCGACATGTCATGAATAAATATATCAACAACATTCTCCTTACAATAACCTTCCTCACTTATAGTCAACAATACTGCGTGATGATTAGTTATGTGACCATTGAGGCAGGTTGGAATGGTAGATGACCTACTCTCAAACTTTATCTAGACACTCCTTTGCGGTCTTATCCAACCTTGAAATAACAAGCATCATTAAGAGCACTAAAAGTTTTCTTATTTGCAATGTTTTGGTTTAAGATTTTTATGCCCCCAAGGGTAATCTTTAAAAAGGACACTTTTAGGGTCATAGGGAAACTTAAAAACCTGCCTTGATTCCAAAGACTTAAAGTACACTCAATATGAGTAGCTTATTTATAAATTGGACAAAACCAACCATGTTGTGTATGCACCAAGATAAATTGGGAAAACTCCAATGCAATTGTGTCGATTGGGTAACAAAAATAACCATGAGAGACCAATTGTGTTTCTAAAGCTACTCTAGCTGTCACTCCACCCATCAAAAAATAGTTGTACAATTTAGAAAGGGAAAAGTGACCATTTCCATAGGTCACGATCATCAATCAAAAATGGCTAAAGACAAGCTTAAAAACTTAGGCAAATAACACACTTTGGCTCACACTTTTATCGTCCTATCATGGATATGAACATTGTTTTTGTCATGCCCATAATTTTCACCTGAAATTAAATTCGTAAAATTTGTTTTTTTGGTTGTTAAGTTAGTTGTTTAAACACGGTTGCATGAAGGGTTAGGAACATTCGACCCAACTTACGTTGCCGTAAGTCGTTATGGAAACAAAATACCTTAGGGTCGAGTTAGGTTGGGCATCACTGCAACTTTAACATTGTGAACTAGGTTTAAATCTCTTGGTCAATTAATCAAATTCTATTAGCCACCATTAAATAGTTTTATTTTGACAAGCTAGTTAAAATACCAAGCTATTAGGTTAAATATATTGCAATTTCATTTTTATTAAGAATTGGCGATAATAATAATATTAACTCAACTAGATATAACAACTTCATTAAATGATTTAATAGATTTTTTAATTACCTAATTTAACGTTAATTGAAGTTGTGGGGCAGCTAAGGCGCACATCTCGACTTGTAGGCTTTAGGTCATTGTGGGGTTCTACTTCAAGTGGTCGTTTGATTAAGGTTACATGCTTGTCGTGTCGAGCATTTTAACGGAATTATTTAATTCCCTTAGAGTCGATTAGGCTTAAAGTGTATTACAAGCTTTTAAATAAATCTCATGAGAGTTTTATTTTAAAACAAGGAACTAGAGCTACTTAGTTAATTAGTTTAAATTATTATACTTAATTATCTCATTAGTTCTTTCAAAATTTAATTAATAAAACAACCTAAAAAATCAGCTTAAGATGCTATTCAAAATACAAATGCGCACACACTTAAATTGAAACAAGGTTTAAGTAAGTCTTTGAATTCAAATTAGAAAAGTCAGCACTTCCCCCTAGTGGCATCGTAGGATATAATCAAGGCCCTCGGATGAAAAAAATCTTGGCTCTAGGATTCTAGGGTTTGCTTGTTTGCCCTAATTACACTTTAAGGTTGGAATCAAAGTTTATTTCTGATTGTTGCTTTCATTTGCTCTTCTTTTGTTTTGCGAGGCTAGGGTTCGAGAAGGTTTCATGGAGTTGCCCAATCTTGCTATCCATTAGGGTTTTGGGTGTATATACTTCTGTTCCACACAAATAAGTTTGATATATATAGTAATGATTCATTTTTCTTTCAAAATTCAATAAGAGTTTCATAGATCCCTATATCCTTCCCCATACACACAAATTACTAGCACACTTAGAAGGGATGGTGGCTTGTCACAACACAATGTCAAATTACAAGTTCTAGAGGATAAAATTTGCTCAAATGAGTCAAGAAAAAAGCGAAGTAACTCAAAATCCCATAAACAAAATAAAAGCTTGAGAACTCGGTTCAATTCAATAAGTTTTCAAGAGATTAAGAATAAGGAGAAAGAGAGTGTTCCATACATTTTAAAATAATAGAAATGAGATTTGGAGGCCTACCTCCTCCTTTCCACTTATCTAAGACTCAAAATAACAAGCTCAGTAAAAGTCCAAGAACTCTAAACAAGCTTCCCCAAAAACTCTCCCCAAATCAATCCAAACTCAAGGTGAACCACCAAATCCCCCAAATTGCATAACCCAAATTCCGAATGCATAACTACCCACTCCAAAACGCTTAACCCCCAAAAACTTGAAACTCCCAATAAATAGGAGACAAGCACAAAAATTCAACAAATACGATCTTGCCTCATGACAAATTCTGTCCCCCAAACGTCATCGACTTTTTACATTTGGAATAAATTTTCCTTACACATAACAAGGCTCGCTATAGTTGTTTCACACACTCGACCACTTGACATTTAATTTCTTACAAAAGCATCCTTCCTTTTTATCTCTCACTCAACCTCTTACAAATCCAACTACCTTCTTACACACTTTACTTGACAACAAATGACCAATTTGTAAGTCTTGTATAAATTGACTTACACAAACAAGTCTTACATTAGTGCACTTACCAACTCTTTTACACATTCTTACACAAGCAACCTTCTAACACTTCCACTCAAACAAGTTGTGTTTACTTGCTGCAATCTTTCCAAAGCGATTAGTAAAGTCTTTTGGAGTCTAAAAGTGGTCAAAGAACATGGAAAAGTTTATCTACCCAATGGGTATGGATATGGGCTCCCTTTAAGGGTTTAGGACAAAGGTTTACTTGCCCAAGACACCTCCAAAACAATAATGTAAAGCTCAAATTCGATTTTTTCATTTATAGAAAGTTAAGATCAAACAAAAATAAGCCACTTGCACCATAATAAAATAATTTAATAAAAGTAAGTCAAATATTCAAAAATAAAACAAGCATTTAAAAAGTAGGTCACAAACATATAATAAAAAATGAAATGAAATAACTGATAGGTTAAAATAAGGGGTTGGCCAACACCCTTGTAGACTAACATAAGATTAGGCTATGACATGATTTATAACAATGAGGTCCATGTATAGGTGACCTTGTGTTGACATATGAATTATTGAGGAGTTGGCCCCCTTTGTCTTTGAATAAATAGTATGTATGTAGTTATAACTTGTTTCTTGCACACCCAAAACACATGTCATATCCGTCCGATCAATGTACCAATTCGTTATTCGCAACATAAAATTGAGCATGCTACTGATCTAGAATCACATTCACCAAATCATTCAATTTATCGCAATTTAATTAAATAAAAGCAACCATACCCAAATCAACGATTTAATCAATCCCAAATAACCATTTCCAAATAAGCATTAATTATTTGCACACGACTTTATTCTTGATCATACTATAATTATTCAACAACTTTATCTAACTCAAAAGTATACTTAACAATAGTTTCATCTTATTCTCAATGTTATAATAATTCAAACAATTGTATCTATAATAAGCTTTTCAATCAAATTAGGACCACTTCATCTATATTCAACATTATTCTTAATTAAAAGAAATTGTATCAATACTCCTCACTCTGATCAATCAATAACACCATATATGTATTTGATATCATAATTAGTCAAAGAATGCTAGGACTAACATTATTATTGTAGTAAAATAGGAACAACTGCATCTTTAATAGATCATTCTATCACCTAGTATTTTTCATCCATGCCATAATCATGATTAAAATGAAAAACCCTAATTATCACCAAGGTCCTCATAAAATAGATATAATATCTAGTAATAGTCTCAACATCAATCCACTACAATATAGTGAACCGTCTCAAATCCCAACACTCGTATGCGACAAGTGTAACCATGTACAAATACTAAAAGTGTGTCAATTAACAAATTACGATAGTCTAGGCACTCGTGTCGAAATGCAACTATAAGTATGTAATTAACAAAATAATAATAGTGTAATCATGGTCAAAATGATGCTGTGGGAAATGGGCATTACAGTTTTCGATTGATAAAAGGAGAATTGTGGGGTCCCTCACCCATATATTAATATAAAAAAACTATTACAGAATAAAGCCATGGCCTCACAAGATACAACTCAGCTCGACCACATTGGCAAAAAGGGGCTGATCCTACAACAAATCAGCCATATTAAAAGTAACTAGGTCTGAAAATGCAAGAGCAAGCACCAACCACATGGTAGAAGTGAAATTATAAGGGATAACAAGAAATTTTTAGGCATACTAAGTTGCTATTAGCATACCACTTAAGCTACCAAATGCTCCAAACATGCCATCTGACCACAATCCATACACATTTCAACACAAAGACACAATAGACTAGAGCACCTTCACATTGTCACCCGATGGCAACATCTGCTTTCCAAGCATGACCCCAACACCTCAGAAGTGAGGCAGTCCTTCACTAGAATCACCATGATCATGCTCAGAGCCTTCACCAACAAAGGCACAACCCTGGCTGGTCTCATAAGTTTTTATGTCGCTTTCATGGCAACCTATGACATTTTCCTTTCCAATTTATGAGAAAGAAATTTTGTCGGAGTCCAAAGGGCCAAGAGATTGCGAGTGGGAAAACTTTCCCATGTTGAGAACTTTCCTAACTCTAAAAATCCTTTCCTTTTTCAACATTATCCAACAACACAAAGAACCTGCTCTCCAAATCCCCGAAGGATGCCATCGACACCAAGAGCCTATATTTTGCTTTGGAGATTGGTACTGCTCATGGCTGCATGATGTTGACGCAATCACAGCAGCAGCGAGACCTTCAGGAAACTTGCTTCTTACACAGTGCTTTGAAACTGCCTTGACTGCTTTTTCATTGAGGAAGACTAGAATGTTGGAGATGAAGATTGACGCAATTTCTTAAGTTACATGGCTCCTCATCTCCATTTCAAGGTAGTTGATGCCGAGAACAACCTCAATTGCAGTTAAGAGTCTAAGGCTTCTTCGGATTGGATAAATAAAAAGCTTCTTAAGTTGGGTCTCTTAGATTGGGGACTGAAATCCCATTTCTCTTTTCTCCACATACAAATAGTAATGAGGCTCCATTATTGAAGTGTGGAGTAGAGCTCAGACATGTGGGAAAAATTGAAATGAACCCATGCGATTTAGACCTATAGGAGAATGACAGCGAGACTGTTGTGTGAAATGAGGAAGAGTGCACGAATTTATGCCAATAACCATCCTCTGCCATCGTTGCCACACGTCATCATAGAGGGAGCTACACATACCACGACATGATTGTGTTGACATTTGTTCAACCACCTTTGGATCACCACAATAAATTTCAAAGCCAAAAAAGTAAGGATGAGTCTAATCATCCCTTCCACCTTAGATGCAGCCAGTTCCCTTCATGATTACTTGGGGTCCCTCAGAAATTCAAAAGCAATTTGGTTAAGAGGATGCAAGGGGAAAACAATAAGGACTTTGGTTGGGGGTGTCCCCCAACCAACACTCCTTTAGACCTTGCCATCTATCAATTACATCATCTACAATCAAGTCCTACCTTTGATTGATTTCGGCATTTCCAACACAATCAGCCAAAGAATTTGCTTCTTGAAAACAGTGATGACAAGTCCAAGCTTGAGGTTAGTTAACAAAAGCTAAAACATTTTGAGGATGTTTTAACAACTTCCAACATCGTGATCTCCTCTTCAAGATCATGCTACTTATTACCATGGAATCCCTTTCTATTATTGCTTTGGAAATACCACATTGTTCAACCAGCTATAGATCCAATAGTAGAGCTTGGGCTTTTGCTTCATTTTGGTTCTATTGGATGACCTTAAGGACGCTGCACTTATAATGGGAATAGTTATAGACATTGTTACTCTTCACAACAATCCATGTATGTATCAACTCATAAGATCTTGTGAAGATGTCGAGTGTTATCAACACTTACCTTACATTTATGCTCCCTTTTTTGGGATTCAGCTCATAAATTAGTGTGCCAACCGACTACCATGATAACATCTCTAAGCATTGAATGAAAGTGATTTCCTACAATATGCTCTTCAAATTTCAAACCTCTTCTAGAATGCTCCTAAAAATAATTGCATTCCATTTACATGACGATGACATGACATTGAAAATGTGTTACATGTTTTTCAATTACACTGGTTTAAAGCAAGAAAAACATGGCAAAACATGACAAATTAAAAAAATAAAATTGTAGACATCAAAACATGCACCTCTAAGGTCACATCACTTACAAAAAAAAAAAATATAAAATAAAGTTGATTAAAGACATGCCACCCATTTATTTATCCTCACCCACTTGTTGGATTGTGTTCACATTAGGTGGTGGTTTTAGATATTTCCTACTTAGTTGTAATTGTGTTCACACACAGTAAAGCGCATTATAGGGTGTTACATAGTTATGTTTTAACCAAGTTTGTCATTATATTCAACAAACTTGGTTTCCTGTACGAGTTTGTTTAAACAATATTTGTTTGAATGTAATTGTAAAAGCCTATGCGAGAAGGAAACATGTAATGCAAAATTCAATAGTGTGGAGAATACACAACAATACTAGTTTTTGTGCGTTGCTTTGTGCTTACGTTGTGTGTTTAGGGAGATTTTGAGTGTGTATATTAGATTGAAGGCTTAATTTGTCACTGGTTCCTGCCTAGTTCCTCTTGGTTACCTTGATATGGTATTAAAGTTGACATGCTAGTAGAAGAAGCCCAATTTGAGTCATAATTTGCATTGAAGATTTCTACTTGGGTCTAACCCTGCAAATTGGGCTTGGCACTTCTTGGCATACGACGAGCTGGTTGAACGGCTCAAGAGTTACTTTGACCGATTCGGGCTCGGACTCCTCTCCTTCACATTTATGGTTGGCTTGGGCCTTTGTTTTGCCTTCCTTAGCCAAGTCTCACTCAATGGCTTGGAGCATTGCAAGCACGACTTGGAGCTTGTTCTACTCTTGGTACCGGAAATTTCATTTAATTTGTTGTCTATCTATCAAATTTGTAATTTGCAGTTCTGGGAAAATTGTGGAGTTTATTCCACAAAGTGTTCTAATTAAAGAATTATCGATCCATAAGATCTTTGCCATTCTTGGTGTGGTGGACCATTGTTCATGCCTTTATGTATTTGATAAGTTTGATACCTCTATAAGGTCTTCAATTGTTGCTCATGTTGACACAATGAGCAAACTATGGCACGAACGCTTTAGTTACTGAATTTGAGGTATCTGTAGCCGAGATCGTAAAGAATGGTGAAAGGGTTTCTAAGGTCTCCAGTTGTAATGGTGTTTACCTAGGATGTATGCTTGAAAAACATTAGGATTCCTTTCCATAGTGATTTGATGACTTTTCCCACTAGGTCATTTTCTAGTGCAAAATATGTACTAACCTTCATTGATAATTTTACTCGAGAGGACTTGGGTGTATTTTTTGTAGTATAAGAGTGAAGTATTTGAGCATTTCAAGGCCTCAATGCTTTTGTAGAGAGAAGCAATTAGGGTTTCCATTGGAAAATCTCTGCTCAGCACAATGGGGGAATATGTCAACAAAGCCTTTGAGGCTTATTGTAGTGAGCATGGCATTTTACATCAATTCACAAGTGTATTGCCCTACACCCTCAACAAAATAGAGTTTCTGAGCGAAAAAATGAAAAGCTCAAGGAAATGGTGAATTGCATAATATCGCTCTAAGGACTTAACATTGAACTTTGGGTTGAGGCGAGTAAATTGTGCAAATTTAATCCGAATCGCATTCTCCACACACGGTAATGCGGGACAAGACTCCAGAAAAAGTTTGGTCGGTGTAAAACCCGATGTTTTGGGATTTCATGTCTTTGGAAGTACGGTGTTTGTGCTTGTTTGTAATGCCCCCTTTTCAAAATTAATTAATTCTGGATACCTGAAGCCTATTTTTATTATTTTCCGTAGGCTAAGGGGAATTAAAAGAGGAAATAAATTAATTTAAGTGGTCCAAGGATATTTTTATATTTTAATTGGAAAAAGACACTTAAATTATATTTTAATCCAAAAAACATTAATAGAATAAAATAATAATAGAAGGTTGACTTCTATTATTGGGCACCAGAGTTAGAATTAATAAATAAATAAATAAAGAGAGTTGTATGGAGACCAAAATCCTTATTTTAGGATAAGAGGTGGTTAAAGTATTTTTAAATTTGTTTAATCCTATTTTTAGGATGGGGCATCGACATGGAGGAGAAATTTATTGTTTTTAATTGTTCAAAGATCATGCATGTAAGTTTAAAAGGGGGCGCCTACTTTGGAGAGTGTTTGGAAGCTTAAAGGAAAATTTGGGGTTCATTGTACAAACATCTTGGAAATTTACAAGTTATTTTTTTGTTTGCAAGTAGCTTCTGCTTCTGCAACAACAATAGAGGAGGAAATCCCTCACTTCTGAGCTTAGGCAATTCCTTTAAGGGGTTGCAGATGGTCAATCGGGGTGCAAGTGTTCAGCTAGTTCAGCTCCAAACAATTGTATTCAAACATTGATATTATTGTAGCTGGTATCAAGCAAAGTCAAAAAATCCCAGCATTACGGCGGGAAGTTTTTAATAAAAAAACATTATGAAGTTATAAAAAAATTGCAGCTTTGAATATTTTCACGCAAGAAGTTAAGTTCTATTTTTAGGTACCAAAAAGCGGAGAAGAAGGAAGCTATAAAACAACTAGAAGTCATGGAAATGAGGGGACCCAAAAAGATGCACATAAAAGGGTTTACTAACTTGTTCCAAAAACAGCCCATGTGACAAGAGGATAAAATGATAGGTTAGTTGATAAAAAGGTTTGCATGCTGGTGTGCAAATGGCGCCACAAAGTGAGGGAAGTTCTTTAAGGGTGAACAAAAACTAACTCAAACTGCGGTCCATGTTTGGTCTGTGGTCCCAAGGGGCCAAACTTCCTATGTAAAGAGGAAATTAAAGGAGGCAAAAATTTAGCCTACCATAGAGATGATATGCTGGTATGAATAGGATTGAGGAGTACATGGTAAGGAAGGTGAAATTAGAGATGCCATAACCCTCACCAATTTTATTAAGCATGAAAAGGTTTTGGGGTGGAGTTCTAATAAGACCATGTTGAGGGGCATAAAATTTTGGAAAAAGGGCTTTCATTTTCATATATGTTGATTTTCAAATTGCTGGAATTTTCAAAACAACACTATGGAAAACAAATTGGCAATTCTAGTTCATGACTTGGAGAATAAAAAATCATGAAGATGTTTTATTGACTGTTTTCTAATTTTTGCATTGTGTGAACAAGATTCATTGCTTTAATGTGAAGAGTTCAAGGTGAAGAAGAATGTCCGATCTTAACCCAAAAGTTAAGTCACAAGGATGGGGATAGTTAAGATATCTCAACCAAGCTTCATTCAACAAAGGAAGGTGAATAAGTTGAGGGATAGCCAAAGGTATGAAAGTGTTGTGGAATTGTTGCTTCCTACTAAGTCATTACATGTGTGGTAATCTCGACAACATAGTGAAAATGGTAATAGAGTGAAGAACACTTTGGGTGGCAAAGGGCACATAGATCCGTTCATACAAGTTCCAAATTGTGTGAACGTGAGAGTTTGGGATCCGGGTATTTGTAGAAGAGACTTGCAATTGCTAGAGGGCAAACAATTCTTGGAAGGGCGGACTGTAATGTTCCCTTTTCAAAATTAATTAATCACCTTTTGGAGCCTATTTTTATTTTTATTTAGAGGGAAATAAAAAAGAAAAATAAATTAATTTAAGTGGTAAAGGATATTTTAATTTAAAAGAACACTTAAATTATATTTTAAGTAAAAAGATTTAATAGAATAAAATAATAATAGGTTTAAGGTTAGACTTTATTATAAGCATTTAGTTAGAATTAATAAATAAATAAATAAAGATTCATATTTTATGAATACCAAAATCTTAATTTTAGGATAGGAGGTGGATAAAGTATTTTTAATGTGTTTAATCCTATTCTTAGGATGGGCACTAACATGGAGGAGGAATTTATTATTTTAATTGTTCAATGATCATGCATGTAAGTAAAAGTGGGGCACCCACTTTGGAGAGTGTTTGGAAGTTATAAAGGCAGATGGGGTTCATTGGTGTATCAAAACATTTTGGAAATTTATTAGTTATTTTCTTTTCCTTATCAAGTAGCTTTTGGTTCTAGGTGAACACAATAGGAACGAAATCCCTCATTTGCATATGGATTTGAGGATGAAATCCCTCAGGTGTTCAATTTTGCAATTCCAGGAGAGGGAGTAGTGATCATTCATGGTGTAAGTTCTCCAACCGGTTCAGGGCTAACAAAAATACAATTGTATTCAAACATTTTCGGGATATTACAGTGGTATCAAAGTGAATTTCCTCCCAGCCTATGGATGGGAAGTTTAAAAAAACAGAGGAAGAGAAAAAAATTGCAACTTTGAACTTCATGCAGGTTAGTGACAGAGAAGTCAGTACCAGCAAAGGGAGAAGAAGAAAGCTACAAAACAACTAGAAGTCATGGAAAACAGGGACCGAAAGATGCATGTTTTGACAGGCTTGTTCAGGGACAAGACATGTTAGTTGATATGATAGGTCAGTTGATCCAAGCTATGCAGGGCACAAATGTGCAAAGGGCTCCAAACAGTGAGGGAAGTTCTTTAAGGGTGAACAATAACCAACTCACTCAGAGGATGGTCATTGGTTCTACTGTTAGGCCCTTCCAACCAAACTTCCTATGTAGAGGAAGCAATTTGGGAGGCAAAAATTTAGCCTACCATAGCAGATGATATTGCTACTAGCTATGAGGAGTACATGGTACTTCTGGTGAGATTAGAGATGTCATATCCCTCACCAATTTTATTAATCTGCAAGAAGGTTTTGGGGTGGAGTTCCAAGAAGACCATGTTGAGGGGCATAAAAATGAAAAAAGGGCTTTACCGGTTGCTAATGTTGATTTTCAATTTGTTGGAATTTTCAAAACAACCTATGGGAAGCAAATTGATTGTGTTCATGACTTTAGCAAGAATCATGAAGATGTTTTATTGACTTCTAATGTTTGCATGCATCAACAAGATTCACTTGTTGAATGTGAAGAGTTCAAGGTGAAGAAGAATGCTGATCTTAACCCAAAAGTTTGAGTCACAAGGTTGGGGATGTTGAAGATATCTCAACCAAGCTTCATTCAACAAAGGAAGGTGAACAAGTTGAGGACAGCCAAAGGTATGAAAGTGTTGTGGATTTGTTGCTTCCTACTAAGTCATTACATATGTGTGGTCATCATGGACAACATAGTGGAAATGGTAATAGAGTGAAGAACACTTTGAGTGGCAAAGGGCACATAGATCCGTTCATACAAGTTCCAAATTGTGTGAACATGAGAGTTTGGGATCCATTGTGTGAATGAGAGTTTGGGATCCAGTATTTGCAGAAGAGACTTGCAATTGAAAGAGGGCAAGCAATTCCGGGAAGGGCGGATTGTAATGTTTTCTTTTTGCAAAATTAATTAATCACGGATACCTGAAGCCTATTTTTATAATTTTCCGCATGCTAAGGGGAAATTAAAAAAGGAAAATAAATTAATTTAAGTGGTCTAAGGATATTTTAATTGGAAAAGGACACTTAAATTATATTTTAATAAAAAAACATTAATAGAATAAAATAATAATAGAAGGTTGACTTCTATTATTGGGCACCTGAGTTAGAATTAATAAATAAATAAATAAAGAGAGCTGCATGAATACCAAAATCCTAATTTTAGGATAGGAGGTGGATAAAGTATTTTTAAATGTGTTTAATCCTATTCTTAGGATGGGGCACCAACATGGAGGAGGAATTTATTATTTTTAATTGTTCAAAGATCATGCATGTAAGTCTAAAAGGGGGGCCCCACTTTGGAGAGTGTTTGGAAGTTATAAAGGCAAATTTGGGGTTCATTGTACAAACATCTTAGAAATTTATGAGTTATTTTCTTTGTCTGCAAGTAGCTTTTGCTTCTACAACAACAATAGAGGATGAAATCCCTCATTTGCATATGGATTTGAGGATGAAATCCCTCACTTCTCAGCTAGGCAATTCCATTCAGGGGTTGCAGTGGTCATTCAGGGTGCAAGTGTTCCGCTAGTTCAACTCAAACTATTGTATTCAAACACCGGGATATTACATTGTTCACGATGATATGAGTAAATCTATGGAGAATGAGAGCCAAGAACTCATTTTTGTTGGTCATTGTGAGGATGTGTAGGCATACCGCCTCTTTGATCCTGTCACACATGATGTCTTGTTTCGACGAGATGTTAGAGTTGATGAGAATCTCATTTCTTTGTAGCCAATTTCTGCGTCTTCTCCATCATTAACTTCACCTCCTGCTCCTGATAGGGAGGGTATATTTCCTGATATTGATGACAATACACCCGATGATCTCGCTCTCCGCCTCCTCCCTGCATGAGAACATGCCCCAAGTGGGAAAAATGTACTTCTACAATCAAATGGCTCTTTGTTGGTTATCCTTTTGATGCTTGTCGCATTACTTGGTTAGAGGCGTTTGACATCTTGTTTCTTATGAGCCAAACAATTTTTGCTGATCCAATATTGTTTTCTGAGGTGACGGGTAAACTTTAGTGGGAAGTTATTATGCAAGATCAATATTCTTCACCCATGAAGAATAACACATGGGAGTTAGTACCTCTTCCTAAGGGAAGAAAACTTGTGCGTTGTAAATGGGTCTATAAGACCAAATATGTAACAGATGGTTCAGTAGATAAGCACAAGGCTCGTCTTGTAGCTAAGGGCTTCTCACAAGTTGAAGGGGTGGATTACTCTGAGACTTTTGCTCCAGTTGTAAAAATGGATTCTATTCATCTTGTTCTCTCCCACGCTGCATCACATCGATGGCCAATTTATCAAATGGACGTGAGGAGTATTTTTCGGCATGGTGATCTCCAAGAGGATATCTATATGGAGCAGCCTTAGGGCTTTGTCCATGATTCTTACTTGGTATGTAGACTTCGTTCTCTTTATAGGCTCAAACAATTTCCTCGAGCTTGGTATGAGAAGATAGATAATTTTTTGTCGAATTCTGGCTTCTACTGTTGTGAATCAGATCACAATGTTTACATCCTGAAGCAAGGTGAGGATATATTGATCTTGGTTTTATATGTTGATGATCTCATCCTCACAAGCGGTTCAAACTCCTTGATTTAGGACATAAAGCACAAGTTGATGGAAAGATTTGACATGACAAACATGGGACTTCTACACTATTTTCTTGGCCTCCAGGTTCATCAGTCTCCTAAAGGTATTTCTATTGGACAACAAAAGTATGCCACAGATCTTCTTCATCGGTTTTGCATGGCTGATTGCAATCCTTCTCCCACACCTTATCAATTAGGTGTTGAGTTGATTGTTGGCTACAAGTCTAGATTGGTTGATCCCACTTTGTATAGATAATTGGTAGGCAATCTTTTGTCCCTCACACATACCCATCCTCATATCACCTTTGTTGTTAACCCGGTCTCTCGTTTCTCCCATGAGCCTCATGAGAGTCACTAGCAGGCAATTAAGCATATTTTGTGCTATATTTGGGGCACTCTACATTTTGGAATTCAGTACACACCAAAGGGTTCTTCTGAAATTGAGGGATTCACAAATGTGGATTGGGGCGGATGTGTTAATACTGTTGCTCTACTTCTGGATTTGTTTTTCACCTTGGCTTGGGTCTTGTTGCATGGGCATGTAAGAGGCAAACAACTATTTCCATCTCTTCGATTGAGGCCAAGTATCGAGGTATTGTGAAAACTAGACAGGAGGCACTCTGGCTTCGACAGTCACTTGGTGAGTTTGGTTTTCCTTAGCAAAATTTCATTTTGATTTGGTGTGATAATCAATGTTTCATTGAGATAGCATGCAACCCTATAGAGCATCAACACACCAAGCACATAGAGATTCACATGCATTTCACTTGGAAGATTCACCGAGCTCAGGATTCCTTCAGGAGATTGCAAGAGGTTGCTTGGTCCAAAAAGGTGCAATAATGAATTTTATGAAAATAAGAAAAATACTACCACTAATGTGTAGAGCTCGAGAAAATATGCACTTTTAGAAAAAACGACACCTAAAATGGAGCCACAGAGTGAAATTTATGGCACTTGCAAATTTTGCTGCTACATCTTCTCGGACCCTTTCCAAAAATGGAAAATTTTATTCTATGCTTGTGTTTTCTTCACCGAAAATCCAAAAATGGAAATAAAATGCTGCTGATGAGTTTTCATGCAACTTTAAAAGTAGAAGTCATGCAAGTCGCACTTTTTGGGAAGAACAATTTCATAATACAAGTCGCATTTTTCAAAGCTGCCCTTCCTCTTGAATTTCCACGCAAAACATGAAAGTCAAATAACTTAAGTGAAAGTGGGAATTTTGGCGCTGCCTGGAAGGTGGGAATTTGGAGGCTGCTTGGAAGGTGAAAAATTCCCATGATGGAAGTCAAGTCATTTAAGTGGAAAGTGGAAATTTTGGGGCTGCTTGGAAGGTGAAAAATTCCCATGATGGAATTTAATTCACCCAAGTGAAAAGTGGGAATTTTGAAGCTGCCTTGAAAGGTGAATTTTTCCACTTCCTTGCCCTCATGCTTTTTCCACAATTCCTAGCCAAAAAGTGCGACCCATTCTGGCATAGCTAAATTCCTAAAAGCTAACTTCTTTTAATTGTCGGGAAGCATCCAGTTTTGGCGCCTAGGGTTGGAAAGGATTCCTTTTTATTATTCTGGCTATTTGTATGTTGATGTGAGTGCACAGGGGAATAAAATAATATTTTTAGCTTGCTTGGCATGCAAGCAAAGTCTAAAAATAGAGGGCAGCAGACTTTATAATCAGATTTTGGTGAAGAAATTGGGCATTCATGCCATGGATTCCATGTTTGTCTAAATTATTTGTAGGAATACTTCACTAGTGCTCATATTGGTGAAAAGAAGGCAAAGTCAATGTCAGATACATTGAATATATCTTCAGAATCAGAGGAAGCAATTGCAGCTTCTGCACAAAGAGATCCAGATTTCACAACTACAAAAGCTTCAGGCAAAGGTGGAAAAGGGAAGTCTCAGACAAAAGTAGATTCAGACAGAATGAAGGGTGATGACAAGGGTAATCCAACAGAACCATGCATAGTGTCCAGGCATGCTGAAGTTAATGATACAGACATGGGGCACATGTCTATCATCGGATTAATGGACAGATCAAGGGCAAGAATGAAGTGTTCTGGAATAATTTCTTCTCCTCTTTCTTCTTCTTTCTCTTATTTTCTCCGACAAAGTAATTGAGTGATCAATTAAATTGTAAAACTTAGGTAATTGGTTTAAAAGTTTTACTTCAAGTTACTTAGAAAAGTCAATTACTTGGGAATAGGTGGTAGACATGCAAGGCATTGATTTAGTCTTCAGATGCATGTCATGCAAAGAGGAACTCTAGGGGAAAGGTTGCCAGTTGTTTCCTTTATACCTTCCACATGTGTGAGTTCAATTAAAAACTTCATATTTGTAATTGCCCTCTATGCACTATAAATAGAGGAAGAGCCTATGGGTTTAAAAATCACAATTTTGGCTAGAGCATTCTTGAGTTTTCAGACTTTGTGTTGTAACCCTTGATGTTGTTTCTGTGAAAGCTGAGGAATTGAATAGAGGTGGATTTCTGAGAACTTTGTGTCAATGGTGCTTTGCTTCTTACTTCTGTGTGGATCTTAGATAAACTTTGCGTTATCTGAGATTTAGATTAGAAGCTTTCCCTTTCTTTTACTTCTGAATATTGTGAGATCTACTTTTTTATTTAATTTGTGTATGAGGCCATCTTTGAAAACTATTGGTTGAATTACATATCTTCCCTTTTCTTTCCCAAATTCCATTATTTCCCTGTTTTGCAAATACTTCACAAATAGCTCTTTGTAGAATTGTTTAGCTATGGTTCATGAGCTTTGTAATTAAAGTAAACTCCCTGCAAATAGCTATTAGGATTCATACTCACCATTGATAAACATCTTAAACGAGAGCCTCACCATAAATGAAGGAGATTTATCTCATGATCGCCTAGGTTTTTAGTGTGCATAAAATCTAGCCTACACATTGGTGTGTCAACAAAACAATGTCGAGACACTTAAGACCCCAATTCTTCCGCAACCACTATTTAATCCTAGCCAAAGGTGGGATGAGGTTTCCTTAGACTTCATCATAGGATTGCCCAAGTCCGAGGGGAAAAATGTCATTATGGTTGATGTGGATAGACTCACCAAATATACCCATTTTTGTGCCTTGTCACATCCATTTGTAGCAAGTATAGTAGCATCAACTCTTATGCATATAATTGAGAAGCTACATTGTACCCCAAAGATCATAGTAAGTGATCGTGATCCTATATTTATTAGTAATTTTTGGATTGAGTTATTCTCGTGCTTGAGTGACTGGTGACTCGTAGCTCGTCATATCATCCCCAATTTGATGGGAAAATTGAGGTGGTTCTACAAGTGCTTGGAGGGTTATCTCCGTTATTTTGCTTCAGATAAACAGGAGAGATGGGTTCAATGGTTGCCACTAGCAAAATGGTGGTATAACACTTCTTTCCATACCTCATCTAAAATGTCTCCATTTTGGCCATTCATCACCTCATCTTTGAGGGTTCAGCCAAAGGTTTGAGCAGTCAAAGAACACATTCAAAACTAATAGGAGGTACTCTCTAGTCTTATAGAGAACTTGTCAATAATGTAACACCGGATGAAGCAACAAGTTGACCAACACCATAGTGAAAGACATTGTGAAGTAGGAGATTCGGTTTTTGTGTGGTTACAACCATATGAGCATGTCTTTGAAACAACATGAGGATAATAAGCTTTCACCTAAATAATTACTGTCCTTATCATGTGTTGCAAAAAGATTTGCAATGCAACATACAAATTGGAGTTTCCCAGTCAATGAAAATACGTTTGGTGTTTCGTGTCACGCTTGAAGAATCTTATTGGACAGAAAATTTCAGTCTAGACAGAGTTAGCATAACTTGATGAGGAGGGAAGAATCATTTTGGAACATGAGGAAATCCTCCGGATTCGCATTAAGAGCTTGCGGACAAGGGTGATTACAAGAGTATCTCATCAAGTATGGCTAGCGAGGATGAGATATGATTAGATGAGGCATTCTTGCGGAAGCATCCAACGATCGTCAATGTTGAGGACAACGTTAATATGAAGGGGAGGGGTATGCTACACGTTTAATCTATAGTATTTACTATGTATTATGACATGTGTGATCGAGTGTGGCTAGCATAACCTGTTACTTAGTTATATGATAATTTCTACATCTTCATATTGGTAGTAGGCTCGACCTATGGAGTATTTATAGCCTAAGTAGGGTATATAGATCACAATATTACGAATTATGTTCTTATTATAAGGTTGTGGAGGTTTCCCCCTTAAAAGTGTCTTAGTCATATATTTTTAAAGTATTATGCTCTGCTATCAATATTATTGTGTGGATGTGTTCTCTTTTGCTCTTATTGTTGTGAGTTGTTTTGCTCTTGATATTTATATTATGATCCATTATTGTGACTTTGCTTCATCTATCTAAGTAATCTCATCACAAGCTCCATCGCAACTCATCCAATAAGTCATCGATAACTGAAATAGGAAACTTATCTTTAATAGTGATCTTGTTGAGATCTTGATAATTTGGACACATTTGCCAAGTGGAATCCTTTTACGAATCATCACTACAAGTGAAGAGAAATAACTTGAATCGATTGAATGATGCGAGCCTCCAACATTTCTCGAACTAGTTTCTCTATCTTACTCTTTTGTGCATATGGATAGGGTCTAATGTTAGGTGACCAAATTCCGGAATGAGGTTGATAACATGATCACCTTCCCTCACCGGAGGAAAACCCTCGAGCATAGCGTGAAATACCCTGGCATGCTCATCAAAAACAATTTCAATTCTTGAAGCGAATCTTCAAGGTGGGTTTGCGCCTCCACAACATAAAACAAGCAAAGACTTTATGCATTCCTTTACTAAACAAATTTTCCATCAAATGGGAACTAGTTACTTACGAAGGCCCTGCTTTTATCCCCTTAAGCTTGTGGCTAATAACATTAATTGTGAAGTGGTACAAGGGTCTTGGAAACTCATTGCAATGTTTCCAAGTTACTTCTCGAACCAGTTTCTCGATCTTACTCTTTTGCACATATGGATAGGGCCTGATGTTGGGTGGTCAAATTCCTGGAATGAAGTTCATAGCATGATCACATTCCCTTACTAGAAGAAGACCGTCGAGCATAATGTGAAACACCTTGACATGCTTATCAACAAAGAACTTTAATTCTCAAGGTGAATCTTCAAGGTGGGTTTGTGCCTCCATAACATAAAACAAGCAAAGGCTTCATGCACTCCTTTCCTATATTTTTTCCCATCCAATGGGAACTAATTACTTATGAAGCCCCTGCTTTTATACCCTTAAGCTTGTGGTCAATAACATTAATTGTCAAATGGTACAAGGCTCTTGGAAATTCATTGCAACGTTTCCAAGTGACTTAAACGATTGAATTCCCAATTACAGATGAAATTGTCCCATGGAAATGATCAACATATTGCCAGTAAGTTGATAGTTTCCTATGGTCAGTTCAATCTTATGGCACTTGACTTCACACTTGATTATGCCTCCATCAACAATCATTACCTGAAAATTTGAAATAATGGAGTTGGATGCTTGAACAAATTGAATTTTCTTCCCAGTTTTGAATGGATGAATTTATGGGTGCTACCTGAGTTGACGAGGGCTATTCCCTTTTGATTCTGATTATATCCTGCCACCTTGCTGGTTTGAGAGGTTGCAAAATCTGCTAGAGTGTGGCAAGAGATGGCATCTTTTGGATCTGGAGTTGTATCCTGCATCATGCACTCTTCCTATAGGAGGTTCATCCTCTTCTTCTTTTGGATACTTGTTAAGATGTGATCTCTTTTTGGTACATTTGTATTCTCTGCTCCAGTTGTTAACACAGTTAAAACATACCCTATTGCTTTTTTTCCCATCAATTTGTTGCAAAAGTAGTCCTGTGGGTCGAGAATGCTCTTCATTGACTTCTTGATGAAGATTGTTGTAATCTGGCTGACCATATTTCTTAAAATAATTCTGGCGATTCATGAATGCCCCTGTTGGGTCTCCGCAGAGCCAATTATTTAGATTCCATTTCTCGAGCTGGTATGATAGCCTTGCTGAACTCGATTGGCTTAAAGAGATGCTGAATTATGCTCTTTAGCCCTCCAACAAATGGATCTAGCATGTTCTCCTTGGAGACGTCTTTCATCCCCAAGCTTAGCCTCTGAAATTCTACACATAATTGCCTATCGATCTTGCTTGCCAGAGCTTGGCTCATTGGCTAAAGAAGGCAGCATACTGATCTACCTCAAAATGCTATTAATGCATCCAAAAAGTTTCCTCGCTGTAATTGATGGTTTGTGCTCCTTCATCCAATTATACCAAATATATTGGCCATTCTCCATGTACAATGCGACCAAAAGGTGATCTATATACGGGGCATGATAAAGCTCAAACAATTTCTGGATTTGACTGGCCAAGGTGAAACAATCCTTCCCATCAAATTTGTGTATGTCGGGCTTGTGTGTATTGAAAAATCTTGGCCTACTTATTCTCCATTGCTGAAACTCAACCTTGACCTCAGGTTTAGCTCTAGATGCTTCTGCCATCGCTTCTACTTTAGGTACTGCTACCTCTGAACTGTAAGAAGAGGATCCACCAGAAATTTTAAGAACTAATCGGTCTCAAAGTGCATCAGATGGCATTCACTGCACCAGTTTCTTCCCATTGTAGATTAAGGATATGCACTATGGGAACTGCTAACATGTAGTAGCTGTGGGCCTGCAATCTTTTTCATTAAAATAGGCTTCCTCACATCCTATCAATTGAGAGTCCTATTGATATGTGCCCTCAACCCCAACCCCAACAATATAGAGTTCAGGGCTTGGGTTGAGTTGGATCTGCTTTTGTTTAAAAGCTTTCATTGTGGCAGGGACAATGGGGTATGGTTCTGCAATTTAATGAGAAATTTATTCACATCTGATTTCAAAATATTTTCTTATTATTTGAGAGAATAGACCATGGATTTCATCCCAAGCTGTGTACATGGCAAAAATATGCATATAAGACACTTTCTCAAAAACAAAACAAAACGAAACGAAGAATACACCCATCTTGAAATGTACAAACACACTAGCTCATATTCAAATGCAAAATAAATTCATACGAATCCTCAATTAATAGCTTCCATCATGGGAGTAAACTTTTGCATACCTTATTGTTGCTTGTTTTAGGAAAACTGTACGATAATTATTTTGCTCATGATAATTGTGAACTTGTGCAGAAAAAGGGTTATCCTATAACTTAATATATATTCTATATGATTCTGTTTATTTTCAGTATGATACCTTTTAATAATCATATCACATTTATAGAAAACCCTTTGAATCTGTGCATATCCACGATTTATTTCTGCCTGTTAAATTATAGCATCATTTCCTTATCTCAAAATGAGATGTTTAACCATCCGGATGATATTAGAATGTAAGGCTTATTAATAAGGATGTCATTAGTTATTTAACTAAAAGATGGTTGTAACTGGTTGTAACTATATCAACTGCTTTGTAACTACTTCATTCATAATATAATGACGGACACACTATCTCCATAGTGTGCAATCTGCCTTCTCTTTATTTCTTCCTTGTGCATGTCTTCCAACATTGGTATCAGAGCAAGATGCAAGGAGGTTTTTGAGAAGAGGAAAGACAAAGACTGCAAAATCGTGAGTTTCATATAGCCACGATTATATACTAATTCGAGGGACTGCAACAAGTCACGGAATATACCAGTCGACATTACAGTCACAACAGTCAAGGTTTTTCGCAGCATTTTCAACTCATTTTCGTGGCATCTTGGTGCCTTTCGTGGGCTTCTTGAAGTATGCTGAAGATTTTGTGCTAGGCGCAAACAATATAACCATGAAAATACAGTCCTTTTGAGCACGAAATAGCCACAAAAACAGACGTGAATATAGTCGTGAATTGCAAATAAATACAGTCGTGGCCTGAAAAGAAATCGTGAGGGCTAAAAACTGAGGTCGAAGAGCAAGGACAAATCAAGAGCACCATCATACAATTTATACAGTCGTGAATAACAGTTGCAGTCATAAATTTACAGTCACGTTTTTCAGGAGAAAAACAGAGTTTCAAGTGAATACGAACTAGGGCACGTTTTTAGTTTGGACAGTTCTATTCTTCCAATATCTAGGAATAGAACAATGCACATCACAGTTGCAGCAAAGGACTGGTATTTTTCTCTATTTACTCATTTCGGTAATACGCAGTCATATTTATTTTATTAAATGGAAATTCCCGTAGAAAAATATTTTGGTCTAAATTTTCATACATGGAAAGTGAAAATACAAATGCAACTTATGAATAAAAATTTGTGGGGCATAGTAAATGGGAAAGAGAAAGCACCCACCGATGCATCTAAATTGTTAGATTGGCAGAGCAAAGATGATAGAGCGAAAGCTATTATTGGCCTTGCTCTCTCCGACTCTGAACTTCATCATGTAGACCTAGACAAATCATCCAAGGAAATTTGGGATGCTCTAAATAAATTATTTGGAGCAAAAGCAGTTAATGCCAAATTTTCCCTAAAACTTCAGTTATATAGGTTCAAAATGGATGAAGGAGTCTCTATGTCAAGCCACATCAATAATCTGAGGTCCCTGATTAGACAACTAGCATAAGTCAAAGTTGCGATAGAGGATGAGGATGCTAAAATCTATCCTATTAAACAATTTGTCTTCAAAATACAACAATGTAGTTTTTACCCTCAGTCAAATTCAATCTCAATCTCTAGATGATATGATTGCAGCTCTTCTAGCTGAAGAAAAACGAACTGCAGAAGATGCAGAAGGTCATTCTTAGCAAGAAAGTGCATTTTATTCTAGAACTAGAAACTCTTGTAGAAGATTAGATAAAGATAACCAGAGATTGAATGTCATTATTGTAAGAAAAGAGGTCACACAACGTGGGATTGTCGTGTTCGAGCCAATGATGTGCTCAAGGGTAAAGGCATATCAAATACAACCAATATAGCCATGGTTGAAGACCCACCAAATGCAAAAGGTAGTGAGGACAGTGATGAATACGTAATATAAAGATGCTCTAAACTTTGAAGGTAGGAAAGGATACAGGGTAGATGAAGCTCGGTATGGATGGTTGCTCAGATAGTTCGGGAGACTGTGGATCTTGGGAATTATACCTTCATGAGGGTCACGAGACAAATTAATAGAGCTTTTGGAGGGCTCAATATGGATGGTTGTTCAATAATTTGGGAGATCTGTGATCTGGGAGTTTGGGGAGGTGGAATCGGGAACTTGGGAATTCAGCTCGGGAGCTACACCTTAACGAAGGTCACGGAGCAGCTTGATGGAGCCCTACCTAGTCAAAGCATTGCTTTCAAAGTGAAAGCCTGGTTTTATTTTTGTTAGAATGTTTGTTTTTGCTTTATGTAGGATAAGCCTTAAGAGGGGGTATTAGAATGTAAGGCTTATTAATAAGGACGTCATTAGTTATTTAACTAAAATATGGTTGTAACCGGTTGTAACTATATCAATTGCTTTGTAACTACATTCATAATATAATGATAGACACATTATCTCCATAGTGTGCAATCTGCCTTCTCTTTATTTCTTCCTTGTGCACGTCTTCCAACAGATAATTCATTTACACTCTTTGAAATCAATTAGAGGAGAATTGAATATTTCCTTTATGTTTCCTGCAAATATAAATTTTATAAAAATCATATTATCCTAGGAAGATGTGACTTCTCTCATTGCCATGGTCTTTTATAGTTTGATTATGCATATAATATTAAACGTATTTCTAGAATTTGTTCCTACCATCACATGCTTGCATGATGCATCACTTAGGTCTGCAATGTGGTTATTATATTTGGAAATAAGCTTAGCTGCTCATTCATCCTGGTTCTGGGTTTGAATTCAAACCAAAAAAGGTAAGAAATCTACTGTTGTTACTATGACTGCAGGGAGTTGAGATTTGCTTGTTATCTGGAGCTGACAATGTAAGGCCTTGGATCCAATTAAATTCTTGTTGGTTTAGCTATCTTATTTCTGATTTTATTCTCTTAGAAGGAATTTATAACTAAACCCAGTTTTTCTGACAGTAATCTTATATGTGTGTACAGTCAGAGGAGGTGAAGTTTGCTGTTCGCATTGTGGACCTTGATTTAAGCAAACATGTCTCTGGGTGTCTATTGAGACAACAACAGCAGATATTCTTACAGGTCAAATTTTCATCAACAGGGTTTGTGATTATTATGAATCTGTGGGGCCAATTTTAGATGCTTGGGCAGCCGTGTTCACAATCATATTAGAAACATAATTGTCTGTCTGTACTGATGAGATGTTTAGAGAAATTGTGGATGATAAAGAAATTTATCTGGCAAATATATCTGAACAGAATTTTTTTGATAAATGAAAGCTTAGTTACTGGAATTGTAGTTCTAGATTTCTATGAAATATGGAAAGATGTATGAAGCTTCTGATCTATCATAAATATAAATGATTTTGGCTCGCATAAATAGCAGGAAAAATATAAAAGCTGTTGTTGAATTGAAAATTACTCTCAAATCAATGTAGGAGAATACCAGGAAGTATTTCACTCCGCTTATAGTGACACAAATGGTCAGCCAATTTGTGTTACTTGTGAGGTACAACAATTATTAGGAAATAATAAGGTTAGAGCTGTAGCTATGAGTGCTACAGATGGTTTGATGAGAGGAATGATAGTAATTGATACAGGAGCTCCACTGAGTGTTCCAGTTGGTGAAACTACTACTGGGAGAATTTTAAACACTCTCCCGAAGATTCTATATATGGCGTTCACTACCCTACGCTTTGAGATTAATTAGATAGGGCCCGAACCCTCCCCGAATAAGACGGGGCAGGGGAGTGCCCTTGTCTAGACTCCCCTATCTATAGTTCGGGTGCGGGGCATGGCTAGACTCTAGATAGTCCCCGGTAACTGTTTATATTATTACAAGGACCATATGGTGGAAGATTCATATGCTAAAGTGATATTTTGATATTGGCTGATATTTTTGAATTCTTCGTTATGCCATTTTGTCTCATTAATGCCCCATCTACCTTTCAAAGTCTCATGAATTCAAAATTCCATCCATTTCTTCATAAAGTTTTGTTGGTTTTTTCTTTGATGACATCCTAATCTACAGTAAATCATTGGAGGAACACTTGTTTGAAGGGGAAGCACATATTATGTCCATAATAGTCAATCTTCTTCAGTGTACTAAGTTTATGGTGAGGTCCACTTGTGTCATGCGTAACCTTTATTTTTCATTCATTAGTTCTAGATGTTTCTTTAGGCTGACCTAATTGGGACAAAGGGGTGCAATCCTAACTGATTATGTTTAGAAATAAGGATATAAAGATTCTCCCAAATCATCTTAAGTTGTATTACCAAATTCCTTTAATTATTATTCTTCTTTTTGGAGGTTTTCCCCTTGAAGTCGACTTGTATCTGATTCAGTCATATGAAGTCTTCTATCATTCGTGCACCGTTATCTCTGGACGTGTGCGTAATTTCTGCATTCAAGTGTATCTGCTATTGCTGTCTGCATTTATTTTAAGGAATTATCCTAACAGAAGAGGGGAACAAGATGACTAGAGTTTTTACCAAGCTACCCTGGCTAGAAAAGGGGAATAGGAACACTAGATTTTTCACCGAAGCTACCCTGGGCATAAGACAAACAAAATCTCAAGTATCTTCTTAGAGGAGGGTTTTCAATTACATTATTTGGAAGATACTAGGAAGGAGGCAACCACTTTTTAAAAGGGATACTGACCTTAGAAGGAAACTGAGGTCTACAAGCACATGAATGGTTCCTAGACAGGATCAAAAAGGCATCACTGATAACTAATATGCAGCATTGAAGCCCCGATTACTGTCGAAGAGGCAAAGGTTCCACTGAAGGATAAGGCTCCTAGGTCAGATGACTTTGCCCTAGGTTTCTTTCAGGATTTTTGGGATACAGTGGAGAAGGATGTTCTGCCAATGATTAGTGAGACAAAAGATGCTTGCAAATTTTGAGTGCACATTCCTTTCTCTAATCCGCAAAACAAACTCTCCTTAGAACTTCAACAGCTTCAGATCAATATCACTCTATAACACTGTTTATAAACTCATTACCAAAAACTTGTCCAAGGACTTAAATCACTCACGAATGATATCATTTATCCTAAACAAGGGGCATATTCGAGAGGAAGTCAATTTTAGATGGGGTTATCATGGCAAATGAATTGATCCGCTTAGTCAAGAAGAGGAAGGAATAGGAAACAAACGTCAAACTAGCTTTTAGCAAGTCATATGACTGAGTTGAATGGGACTTCCTGCTAATAATTGTGGAGAAGTATGGTTTCCAGGGGAATTGGAGGACTTGGATTAGAAATTCTAGAGCTTTGTCCAAGTTTTCAGTTTTTGCTAATGGCTGCGTGGCTAGCTTCTTTAGGGTTTCTAGAGACATTAGGCACGGAGATCCAATTTCACTCTTTTCTTTTTTGTCATCACGGTTGAGGTACTAGAAAGGAATCTTGTGGCTGCAAAATCCAATCAGTAGCGGCAAATCCTAAAAATTGCATTCAAAACCCAACACCATACCCACAATTAATTTGGGGATATAGATAAAGCTGAGCCGGAGAAGGCTAGAGTTCAAGTCTATCCTAAATTAACGAGTGGCTGCATTTGGACTGAAGATTAAATGTTGAAAATCTGAATTATTTGTATTAACGTGCTTGAATGGAAGAGACATAGGCTTAGCTAAGATTCTAGAATTCGATTTGGGCCAATGGCCAAGCAAATATTTGCCCCCCCCTTACAAATATGCTCCAAAATACTATTGGCATATATCGATGGACAGATTTAAGCCTAAACTAGCTAGCTGCAAGGGAAGGTTTCTCATTCTTGTAGGTAGGTTCCAACTTCTAAAATCAGTCCTACAAGCTATCCCAATATGCTTGTTCTCAATCCTTGAGGCTCCGTAGGAGATGATAAAAAACATTTATAGAATCATGAAGAACTTCCTATGGCAGGTTTCCTCAAAAGAAATGAAATTTAATCTCCTGAAATGGGAGCAAGTTTGCAAGCCAAAAGCAGTAGGAGGCTCCGGTCTGCGTAATCTGGACTCTTAACACAACCTTGGGGCCAAACTAGTATTGAGGTTCACAAAGCCTAATTTTCCCTTGAATGTGACTCTTAGAGCCAAATACCTTGACGACATGGCCCTAGAAAGAAATTTAATGGTGCTCCAAGGAAAGATATGTTGGATCGGTTCCTCATGTTTTTGCTTCTGCTTCCTAATTGGAAAATCTCACAACTGCACCCCACTCAATCGCCCCTATGCATGGGAGATTCGGAGCTTCATAATCAGTGAGACAGGGGTTTGTCTCAGCTCGCTCAAAGAGGCCTTCCTAGCTTGGTCAATTGGAAGTATTAATTTGGCACCTCTATGGAGTATGGTCGACTTTTCTGAACCTTACTATTTGGTTTTGATGAGTAGAGGAATCGGTGATTGTTCATAAATAAGGGACAAGCGTAAGTCCATGTTTGCATCCCATTGGAAGTCGCCATCTTAGAGTTGGCCTCTGTTAAACTTAGATCTAAGAGGTGCAATCTCCTAGCCATTAACATGAAGTTATATGTAAGATGGTCTCACATTACGCTTCCCCACACTAAATGGGTTAATAGAAGTATAGAGAAAAGACAAACTGGCAAATGGTCTGTGCCCTCTCAAGGCTGGAGCAAGTTCAACTTTGATGGGGCATCTCAAGCCTAGAAGATGCAAAAATTGTCATTAGAGATGACAAAGACACCTTCTTGGGGGCATTTTGATCAATCTCGGGGTTGAATCTAATAGTATGGCAGAGGCTGTGGGCTTGGTAAAAGGATTGAAACTAGTCGAGTCCAAAACATTCGAAATCTTGAGGGGAAGGAGACTCTCAAATCATCATTGGACACATGCTTAAAGGCGGAAGCCCAAATTGGAGAATGGATTTTGTCCTTGGCAAGGCTAGAGACATAGCTAATAGGGTCGAAGTGTCAGATTAGAAGCATTGCTACTGGGAAGCAACCTCTTTGCTCATTTTGGAGTGGACAATGAAGGAATTATTACAGGAACAATTCACAAGGCCCAATCATTTTTAGAAGCTTGTATTTTATCAGTTCAAGCAATTAGCATAACACTTAATTCTCATAAGAATTTATACCATTGGCTGTACGACCACCACAACTTAATGATGGGCATTTGGCATGGGAAAGTGAATGGGGCAATCCCCATTTTATTTCATTTCTTCTCCCCTTCCCACATTCGGCCTACTCTACGTGCTTTTCCTACCACACACAAGTCTATGCAGAATCATGGCGAGGAAGAATATGGCTGGTCCTTCAACAACTTCCCTACTACTCCCAAATGCTTATCTCATATACTTGCTTTCAATGTCGTGGATGTGAAGAAACTAAGTTTGCTGAAGTCATTGCTTCAGGGACCAAGGAATGCATGGTCTGCGAGATGCTTTTCCTTTCTCCATAGAGAACTAAAAGCAAGGCTGAAGACAACCACAAAATCCAAGGAGTTGCAGAATTTGGCTGCACATTTCTTATTAGAAAAGACTGCCAAGTCTTTCAACAGGTTCTTACTCATAACTTGCTTGAGGGAAGGTTAGCTAAGGTTGAGATGGAGACAAGGGCATGACATAAAACCGTGGCTGGAATGCACATCAAGCATTGAATTGAACATGATGGATTTGTCTACCATATTTTTAGTGAACCTTTGCGAGCCTCTTTGCTTCCTACCTACATGGACAAATGCAGGCTCCCTTGGCACTAACCCTAGTGTGCCCCCTTACCCTAGGGCCTAGATGAGACACCGTAGGAGACTCATCAAGGTGGACGCAGAATCATGAAAGATGAAGAATGTAGGAACATTGGAGCAGATGCTAGAGCCTCAATTTGAGTAGGAAAGGGTTGGTGCAAATAGAGGCAAAAGGGCATCAAAGGTGAGAGTTTAGTGGACACTGGCTCAAAAGTGAAAGGTAGAGTTATTGAAGAACAATAAAGCAAAAGGACACCAAGGAACACGAGCCTGCTTCAGCAGTAGAAGTCACGTGAACCTGGCAACAAGATGCATAGTAGGTGTCTAATGTAATGTCACGAGGCTCGGGTTTCTTTCCTCGGGACTGATATGTGTCTCTTGTCTGGATAATTGTTTTTGAATTTTTGTATAAATGTAGCCATTGGCTGGACAACTCTAGACTATATGTTGTACCCTGTAGACTGTGGGTAAACTGTTAAGTAATTGAAGTCTTCTAAGTAGCTGATACGGGACCCCTAGGGCACTTGGTACTGGTACGAAACAGTACCTGATATGGGTATGACCCAGATATGTTCCTGGAAACGGCCAAGATACGACCAGGTAGGTCAGGGTACGGTCGGGTATGTCTGCAGACGTACCCGGACCTGCCTGGCCGTATCTTGCTGTATCCTGGCTGTATTTGGCCGTATCCTGGCCCAAAACCATGTTTTTTTAATATATTTTTTCTAGTTTAAATTTAATATATCATTACAGCAAAAATTACAGTTTTCACAGCACCATTATTCTATAGAAGGTACCAAATACAAGCCATCATAAACATGGATAAAAATAGCATGTATGAGATAAATCATAAATGTAATAAACACCTCAACTAGATATGGTAGAAACAAATGAAATTGTGAATTTATGAGTAGTTTGTTGTGGTTATTTACCTTGTTATGCTTTTCATATGTATAATATGTGGTTGATTCCTATTTACCAGGCTGGAATTTATATTATTTTTAATTTTTATTTATACTTTGTACGGCCGTATCCTGGGCCAATTTTTTTGCCGTATCCGTGTATCGGATACTCCGTACCTATACCTGTATCCAAAACGTATCGGCTATTTAGGAAGGCTTCCATGGGCATTTTAATTAGATTATAAATTTATGTGGGATTTTACCCATGTATGTTTAAGTGATCTCAATATGACCTCCACGAGTATTCATTACACTAATAAAATATTTCCTCGTGTATTTTTGGTGATAATCACAAGGGTACTCTCTTAGCACGCAATCATCTTTAAGCAGTTTTTAGTGCTGGGGAGGAACAATGAATGTAATCCAATGCTTTGCGGTTCTTGTCTTCTAGCCTCTTTCCCCATTGGCGAATTTTCTGGAGCATGTAGTGCCTTATGATTCACCCATCTCACTATTGTTACTAATGCGGGATTAACCCAATTACAGCCCAATCATGTACTTGTGTTAGAAGTAATAATGGGTATTTTAATGATTTTACCTTGTGTTTATGTCATCTCAAGATGAGTTCCATGAGTAGTTATTTACGAATGACATTTTTACTCATATTTTTTTGGTAATAATTTCAAGGAAAGGGGACTCACTTATCACACAAGCACCTTAAAGCATTTGTTAGTGTAGGGGGAATCGTGAACGCAATTGACCGCCTTGGGCTTCTCACCCTCTAGCATCTTCCCCCATTGGCAAGTCTGTAGGTTGTTTTGCTTTCTGTTTATGGGTGGGCAATTTCTGTTTGTCAAAACTTTTCCTATGTGATGTTAACATCAAACATCCCAGTAATGAAGAAAAAGTGTCCAATAAGGGCGAAAAGATAGCTAGTTGCAAGGGCCTTGCCATTCGGCATTGTAAAGGGATCTCTCTAAAAATTGGGCAAGGATGATGTACAGTGCAGAGTAGCACTAGAAAATTTTGTAGAGTGGGCTGTGGTGGCTCACATAATTTCAAGATGCCAACACATTGCAAAGCATTGCAATGTATGCCAACGAGTAAGGAAGCTCTAACTAGAGGGATGAGATGCCGTTGAATCCAGTTCTTGCAGTGCAACTATTTGAACAATAGGGCATTGAATTTGTGGGACCCATCAATCTATCATCAAATTGGTTGAATGCTAGGTATATCTTAACCACAACTGACCATTTTACAAAGTGGGTTGAAGCAGCTGCGATGCCCAACCGCGCAGCCAAGGGCATTGCAAAGTTCTTGTATGAGAACATCATTGCCACTTTTGGGTGTCCTCAGAAATTGATCAGTGACTGGGGTACGTACTTCCTAAACAACACTTTAAAAAATCTCATGAAAGAATTCATGATCTTGCACCAAAAGAGTTTTGTGTATCACCCACAAGCCAGTGGCCAAGCTGAAGTGTCCAATAAGGTGCTGGGACGGATTCTCACAAAGATATGTGATGTGCAGAGTGACGAATGGGAAGATAGAATTTGTGCAGTATTGTGGGCATATAGAGCAAATTACAAGATGGTTAATATTTTCTTTTTCATGTTCATATGTATATTTGCATCTACATACAACAACGGTTGAGGTATGCCTCCATGTTCATTCAAAGCATAGGGAAAGTTTTATTTTTCATTTGATTGCTGTAAAGCAACTAGTTGGTTTCTGTCCCTATGTACTTCACAAGCTTATAATTTGAAGAAATGCTGCTACTTTATTTAGAACAGATAAATGCACTTTTAGTATTTAGCACAAAATGAGATTGTTTTCATAGTTTTTGTGAAGTGTAGAGTAAACATGTATATCTAATAAATGCAGGTTATATTTCCTGTAAGGAAAAGACAATCTGCATTGTCATCTACTCCACATCTAAAGTTAGTTGCTTCAACAGCATTGAAGGATTTATTTGATGTTGAAGATATGAAGCTTCCAACATGGGTGGATGGGATGTGGGTGCTGTTTTTGATTACAGTTTTCTTTTTGTTTGGATTTGATGAAGTCTCTCTCTCTTTTCCCCAATACTAATATTCTGTTTATGCTAGTGAAGGTGCATGGCTGAGTATATTCCTACTTTGGAAGAAAATCTAAAAGCTCAGGCAAGTAAATATTTCTTTCTTTCTTGGGATTGTCCTATATAGTTATCTCAAAATTCATCTGTGTATTGATGCTTGGTATGCATGCAAATTGTTTTTCTTTTTTATTGGTTGGCTTTGTTTCATATTTTTAATGTCCCATATCACAATTCTGTCATTTTCTCCTAGTAGATATTCAACAAGCAATTGATCATCCAATGTTGAAATTTCCACATTATTCTATATGAAATGTCCCTCTTTCTCGAATAATAGTTTGAAGACCTTTAGCCTATTTGGTCTACCCGACGGCTAAAGGATGAGCACAAGGGTGACTTAAGTCACAATAAATTATTATAAAGTGCCTAAAAGAAAATTATTAAGCACTTATATTAATTTATTTGACTTAATGATTAGAGGAAAGCACTTATAAAAAATTTGTAATCTCTAGAAAGTGCGAATTGCCTAGGGCAAATATTTGTGATTAAAAAGGGGTCTAAATATGTTTTTATCCTTCCTAGGGAAATGGCGACTTGCCTTGAGGAAGGATAATAGAGACTTAGAAGGGAAAAAGGCCATGGAATTTTTGTATCCTCCCTATGAAAATTGCGACTTGGCCTAGAGAGAGAACTATGCATAGAGAAAATCATTGCAGCTGATTGGATAGGAAAGAGGTCTCCTTGGGTCTCTTCTCCATTAAAAGGAGAAGTCGACTTGCTTGAGAGGCATTCTATGATCATTCTATAAATTCTGAATTTTATCTGAAGCTTGGAGCTTTTGCATAAAATATTCTAAGGACGAAAACCCTTAGAATTTTCTCTAGAGGACGAAAACCCTCTTGGAGTATTGTGAGGGGATCTCTACTCAGGAGATTCATTGGTGCTTGCAAAGATTTATTATTTTTCAGAGCTATTTCCAGCAGTTGAGAAGGAATTTTGCAGATTTCTGTAGCAAGGGTTTGAAGAATCAAATTGCAGCTGTCACTTCTCATTTATTCCTAGGTGAAACAACCTACTCTTTGGCTAATCCATGTTGTATTGAAGACATTACAAGTCTGTTTTGTATTGCCATCTGTGAATCTGAATTTTGTGGAACAAAATACCTTGTTTTCAGAGGTTTTGGAGGGTATAAAGTGTCATTTTCAGTCTCCTACTGCAGATTTTCTGATATTTATTTCAGTCTATTCTAGTTCCAGCAAATGCAGATTTTTCCCATATTTTGGCTGTTAAAAATATAGAGATCAGTTTGGTTAAGGCACAAATTTATTTGAGTGCTGTTTGTATGGGTTTTTACTCAAACCCTAGTCGCCATTCTGGGAATTTATTGCAGCAGTCAAAGCTGAGTTTTGCATGGTCTATTATATCATCTTAGGGACTGATTTGGCTCATAAAAATCTGCATATTATCTTGGGAGAGTGAAGATTATCAAATGATGCTTGTTAGTATGAGTTTTATGCCAAAACCCTAGTCGCATTTCCCATATTTAATTCAGATCTGCATGATACTTTAATGGCATTTTGTCTATAAATTGCATTTTGAGGTTGGGGTTTGCCTAAAATCCATTAAGGGCAAAATTGTTCCATTTGGGGACATTACACTATAATGTAAGAATAAGAGGGGTCACCCAAGCTGCACACACATTGACACTTACCCCCAGTCACCAAGAGCCTTTCAAGTACATATCACATACATCAATAGGAATCAACTGTAGACATCTATGGGCTCTCCATTCAAATGCATGTGGGAATATTTCATGGTTTTGCTTGCCAAGAGCACAAGCTTCACATAAAACGTTTTCCTTTGTAAAGGTAGGCAATCCCCCACTGTACATTTTCTCTGTGATTCAATTGTGCTCTGGACATTCAAATGCCCATTTCTGGGATGTCACGAATGGTGATTTGGCATCACTCCTGTCTCTGCAAGAGCCACTTGATCCTCAGTACTCAAAAGAACTCTGCAGTAATGACGGATTAAATTCCCATCTTCATATCCTGTACGCATTGTTTTGTAACTGTCTTATACAGAATTGATTTCAAGTAAACCATCCTCTATCACAATCTGATAACCACTTTTTTGAATAGCCACTAAAGAAAGCAATTTCTTTTTCAATGTTGGCACATACCAAACATCAGGAATGTACCTTACAGTCTTATTGGGCAAAAAAATCTGTACTTCATCGATGCCAATTGGATTATGGCGGGACTTACCTGCAAGATGAGTAAGGTTCAGTCTCGTGGGCTTGTAGCTCCAAAAGAATTCCTTTCTGTAGGTCATGTGCCCTCATCTCCTTATCCACATATCAGTAAGATCTTCTAATTCATCTGAATCAATTACTTAAAATGCTGCATCCTCGTCATAAATTCATATTTCTTCATTTTCTTCATGAACATGTTGTGCCAAATGAAATCTTTTATGTCTAGGAAAAGAAAACCTACATTCATCAGCAAAATTCTTCATTTTACCACATTTATACCATTTGGCCTCTTTTCCTTTGCCATGTCCATATGGTTGAGTGGAGATTTGTGACTCTCAACCATGCCCATGTGATCGACCTTGCCACTGTCCTGGATCCCTTCTTTGACCTCAACCATGACCAACATTGTGATAACCTCCTCTGGTTGCACTTAAATATCGTTGACCCCCTCTAAATGTACGAGTTAAACTTGCAACAAAAACATCTTATGTTGCCTTTTCCTTAATCTGAGGAAGATTGGTGTAGTGTTTAATAATAACCTCTGCAAGAGTTTCAAACTCTGTATTTTGCAATTTGTCAGAATGCTGTAACTTTTCCAAGAAATCGTTATAAGAATTATGGAGACCATTAATTGCAACTATAATCATAGAGTCTTCACCAAACATACAACTATCAATGCTCTCTATTTGAAATTAGAGATTTTGAAGTCATGAGCTGTATTTATCTATATCTCCACCACCTGCCAGTTTTTGATTAAATAGCTTCTTCCAAAGTTGATATTTTTAATACTTCGGTTGCTTGGCATACAAATTTACCCTAGTATGCCAGGCTCTGCTGCGGATGTTTCTGACTCAATGTCAATGAAGCTATCTAACGAGCTAGAGCTTCGTATCAGCAGCAATGCCATTTCTTTCTTAACGACTTTTTCTTTTGCATATACTGGCACAACTTGCGTTTTGTCTTTTCCTATGGACCACCACTCATTGAGTACAAGTGTGTCCTGCATAAATTATTGCCAATCCTTGTAGTTTGACCCATTTAGTCTATCAAACTTGGTCAACAAGGACTGAATCGGAGACATTTTATATTGTCATGCAAGCCTTTTAATCCGCAAAAAACAATTTTTCTTGCAAACCTGATGAGCAGACAAAACTGTGAACACACAACATTATAGAATGTTGTTCTGAACATGCTGGACTAATTTCTCCTTAAAACTCTCGACGGATCAATATATAGGGAATCAGTTTGACTGGCAGCCCATAATGCAAAACTATCCATTAATTTTTGAATTTTAAATTTAATAGACTTTAAAAATAAATATGCAACCCTAAATTTTTATGTTTGTAAAACTTCATTTTAAACTTTATTGAAAAAAATATTGCAGAGCCTGCAGACCTTCCTCATGCCATATTTTGTTGCCTAAAACGTCTTCACACATGCGCCTCACAAAAATACGATTCTTTTTGCTGTTTAGTGCTTCTACTCAAACTTTTTCACATGCACATCTGGATGCCACACTTTTATACCACAATCTGGACTTCACACAACATGCTCTTATGCTACGCCTTTTGACCCCCTTTGCCTGGTCTGCTTTAAATGCCTTGATTCAAATTGATGAATAATAATAATTGTATTCACGCCCTTGATAAATTTCAGATCTGCTGCTTGTCACTTTGCATAAAAACATGCTCCTTTTGTTTGGCTATTCGTAAAGTTTAACTTCTCTTCTCCTCATGAATGGAGCAAACTTTCTTTCACTCTTCCAGAATGACCTTAATTACCATAGCTTTGATACCATATGGAGAATTTGCAGCGAGCAATCACTCTACACTGGGAAACCCTACGTCAGATGTTGGCTGATAAGAAGCTTTTTATCAATTAAGAAAACCAATTGCTTACAACAAATACAAATGGCGGTGCACTGGTTCATTGCCTCCATGTCTGCTATAATATTTATTTATAATACTCATATCTAACAAATCTGCAAAACAACTTCTCTGACTCAGGAATACAAACTATAACATGTTGCAAACTTTGAAACATATAACCAACCATCCAAACTTGATACAGTCCAAATCTAAATAGGATTGCCAACTAACTAATTAACTACTTTGGATCAAAAGATTCAACATTAATAATACAGCATTACTATTATTGTAGGTCCTTATAATTGTGTAGCATATTGTTAGAACAGGAAAAGTGCTTGGAAAATTTATTATAGTCCTCAAGACCGGAGGCATCTTTATGACTGTAGTAATAAAACATTTCATCTTTGTATTTTTTATTTTCTTCTATTTTGCCTTGAATTTTGTAGTTTACTAAATACAGCAAGGTTTGGGTTTATATCATAGTTATCAGTTTTAGAAATCCAGATCTGTTTGGAAGGGAAAAAATCTGAAAATCCAGAGTTGTAAAAATGTTAGGAAAAATCTGGTTTGGTACATATACATATAGTATTATATGTAATAAATATAATATATATGAACACATACACACACATAACATCTATTGTAAATTATAAATTAAAAACAAATTTTATTTATTTTAAATAAAAAAATTAATTATTAAAATCAATACGCAATTATAAATAATAAATAAAAACAAATTTGATTTTATTATAAATAAAAATAAAATAATGTATTTTGCATATATTAATAACTTATAAATAATGACCCCAGGGTTGGCCTCAATGGTATGTTGTTGCGTTGGTGACCACTAGGTCATAGGTTCAATCCTGATTAAAATGCAGTGTCGCATGCTAGGGTGTCAGCGCATTGCCGGAGGACTAGTGTGTTGGACTCGCCCATGCAACTGCATGCCCTTGGGTGTGCTAGGCCACTGGGTCCTTCCAAGGCTGAAAAGGAGATAAAATACGATACCTCGGTTAACAAAAAAACACTTAATAAATAATATTTAGTTCTTAATGTAATGACTAAATATCACTTATTATGTTATTAATGTATTACGTTAATAACTAAATATTACTTATTAAGTTATTAACAAAATTTATTCTCCTCACTCGGAGAAGCCTTCAACTTAACAGTTAACAACATTAGACATAAAAAAAAACATATATTAAATTAGAAAATAAATTAAAACTTAAAGCTTATAATAAAGTTCTATACCTAAATTTAAAAATAAGAGATAAGACTTACCTCCCACCAGGCGTTCTCCTGCAGACCACCGTGAGTCACCTCTGCAAGAGTTTGGGCAGGAAGATTGCGATAATGACTGTTCGCATCACTGCCACTGAGGTGCACCTCTGCTGCCAACAGTACACTGCCAAACTGTAAGGAAGATATTCAGCAGAAGGAAGAAATTGATTCGATTAGAGAGAGAAATGAATGCAGTCAGTTTGCTTTCTTCTTTGTGATGTCTTATTTGCTACTGATGTTTTACTTTCAGGTTTTCTTTTTTTTCAATATCAAAATGGGGTGGAATCGGATCGGATTTATCCGGCCACCTCCAAAAATCCAGTTTGGACCAGATCTGGCCGAACCTGGTAACTATGGTTTATATGCATGATTAACGTATTTATGCTTACAAATGCACGCTCATTTCCCCATAAACTATTAATTTTGTTTGAAACCATATTCATTTGGACTATATTGATCTATAATGGAATTGGACAGATGTCAGAAGCAATCACATCTGTCAATTTACGAAGGGCATTCATTGAAGCTTTAGTCCAACATTTCGGGAGGCCACTAGAGGCAGACACGGTGTGATTTTCCTTTCATCTCATGATTTTGTTTGTAACAAACAGTATGTTATTTCTCAGTGTTTCTGTATTAGGACTTTGTTCACTCAGCAGTCCTAACTTTTTATTAGATGGGAAATCAGGTGTTTTGCAGGAGGGTTTCTATCCTTGCTGCAACGGGGCCCTTCACCTTTCTGGTATAGTAGATAGTAAATTTAATATCAGTGTAATTTATCTGCATTTCTTTTCAAGGTTGCTAAACATATCCATTTGAACCTAATTGCATGATTTGCTTTACAAGACATGTCATAATCAAAGCTCTAGAGAAACATATTTATTGAGGAATGGGAAGCATTTGAGTGTCCAAGTGCATACATTCTATAGCTTGCTTCAGTTTCATTTTCATTTGGAATGTATGATTCAATAATTGAAAAGAAAATTTACAAGATTACATTTTAACTGTCATCTTTTGAAATACTCTTCATAAAACAACCAAATTAGATTCAAGTATATTCTTAGTGTAGTTATTGTTTTCTTTGATGAATATTCATGTGGGATGATAGCCGAATAATATAGTCAGATCCCGTCACATTGGGGTGACTTTGCAGACAACTAACTTTATAGAAGTGGGCTTCCTTCCAAAAATTGCATGGCAGTTGTATTATAAGTATCTTCTACAAGTTGCTTACTTTAAATTACTTTCATGTTGGGTGGCTTCGGCTATCAATCACTTTTACAATTATAGTGTGGGAGCAGCCCCTATATGTTAGGTATGGCTATGAGTGCTTTTAAGCTTTTTTAAGGTGCATATTTTGGGATAATAATGATAAACAAAGTGGTGTAAATTGTAGATGAATATAGTTGCTTCCTCAACTAGCACTTCTAAAATGTGAATTTGATTTTTGACTTGGCATGGTAAAGAGCTCCGCTAAACCATTCTGCCATAAGGGTAAAGGGATATGGTGCTAAGGGGTCTCCTGGAAAAATTCCTCTTGTTGATTTAATTAGAGGTCCAGGCATGCCATTGATTAGTACAAAGAAACTGGCGGTGGATTAAAAACTGCAATTTCATTGATAGTTTATTCGTTGAATCTAATCTTTCTCATAACGGCTATAATAAAGGTGCAGTTATGTCCAAAGCTTTAGACATATCTAGCTTGACCAATATCTATTATAAAGCTCCAATTATAACTGTCACGAGCTTTGGACATATCCGGCTTGAGAAAAAGCCCTGGAAGCTTTTTTAAATTCATAGAACAAAATTTCCTGGGAATTTTTAATATTGAACGTTCTGTCATGAATTCAGTTTGTAACAGAGAGATGATTTCATGCAGGATGGTTTGCATTCTATTCATGATCACGCTAGATGCAATCTCATATATGGTATTGCACAGTGAGAAAGGATGATTATCTTGAATATAGAGTCTGCCTTCTTAGAAATTAGGACCAGAGTAGCAAGATTCTTAGGAATCAAGACCAGAGCAGTGGAAGTGAGCCGTTTAAGCACTTTCCAAGAGATTTGTGACTATTTAAGTGATTCTTGTAGGAATAATTAGATAGGTCTCCTCTGGAAAAATAAGGTTTAGACAAGTAAAATAAATATTGCTAATAGAAGACCATATGTAATGAATGAATAAATTAATGAGCTAGCCATATTGAGTGGTTCACAAGGCACAAAACTTGCTGAAGGTTTTGCAAACGAGGAAGAGTGCTAAGTGGGTTTGACTATGGGGGAAACTCCATTGTTTAGCACACTTGAGCTGGAGTAGTACTGCGATGGGTGAACTCCCAGGAAGTGCGGCTTCTTCACTCCGGTGAGCATCACCTTGAGGTAATAAGTGCCAAGTGGACCATTCATGCTCGTGAGAGATGGGTTCTTGTGAACCACTGCTCATGAAATATGGGTCAATGTAGATTGACTTGAAACTATGCTGTTGAATCCCGAAAAATCATCAAATAGCATGTAATGAAGACTGTAGGTGATAAGAAAAATCCTGCAGGCAGTATACAATGAATATAATTGATTTAATTGCAATGAGATTGGATGTCTATTTATATACATCTTTACATTGGATTTGCAAATAAGGGGCTGACTCAACCCAAACAATACAAGGCACATTACCTTTTTACAAATAGTGACTAAGGACCAAAAAAAAGAAACGACGAGAAATAACTGTTAGAAGGTCCATGTCAAGATTACACAAGTTCCAAATCCCTCCTTGAGATTGACTAGGAGATGAATTATTGAGACCGATTCTGCTCATCCTTGGAAGGAGGAACCTGAAGTACAATTGACCACGAAGATGAAGGAAGCCGTCCTTCGGAAGCACCTTAGTGAAGATATCTGCTAGCTGGAAATGTGAAGAGACATGCTGTGGCTGAGAAATATAGATGCTTGAAGAATATTGGGTGATCTTAGTCCCCAAGAAATAGTTAAGAAGGCCCATGTTTGACATGTCAAAGGATGCATGAAGCTTGCTCTTTATATCCTGAAATAGAGGTGACATATCCCCTGTGAGCATATCATCCACATAAAGAACAGTGATCAAGATGTGATTATGTTGATGATGAAAATAGACATCATAATCTCCCTCATATTGAAGAAAGCCTTCTGAGATGAAATTGTGGATTGATCAGCAAACAAGACAAGTGTCAGTCTGCTGCTGAAAAATTGGAGCTTGATCCATGTAAATCTGTTGTAAATATCCATGAAGAAAATCACTTTAACCATCCATTTGATTGATCTCCCATTTGAAAGAGCTCTTAACTCCTTTCAACTAACACCAAAATGGTGGAAGATATATGTAGATGACATGAATTTGAGTTAACAATATGGTAGAGAAAACCTTGTGTTCCTTGAGCACCTAAACAATATGGTTGGTAACATAAAATTCACAAAGGAGATTGAAACAAATTGTAGTTTACCCTTTTTGGATGTCCTTACTAGAAAGGTGGATGACATCCTCCCTTAGCAAATGTATAGGAAAGGAACTCACACGGATCTTTACCTACATGCCTTGTCTGATGAAAACAAATTGCAAGGGATTTCAAACAAGCTAGGAGGTGTCAAGAGAGAAGACAATAGGAAAAGTATTTTTTAATGTTTTGGTTACTTTCCTTCTTTATATTGAAGGAATCTCCAACACGATTTCAAGTTTTTTGAGGCGTCAGAACATCAAAACCTCTTTTCTGGAGTAAACAAGTTAGGAAAAGCTTTAATTTCATTGAAATTTTGTTTGAAACCAAGTATGAAAAGTATGATTTATCATATTGAATGTTCATGTGGGGACCCCTACATTGGCGAAACAGGGAGGTCCATTCAAATTTGAGTAAAAGAGCACAACACGTACATCTTCCAAGAAAGAGTTGAAAAATTGGCTTTAATGGAGCATTCCTCCAAATCTAAACACACTATTTATATAGAAGATGCTAAGCTTATCACTATTTTAAATTGGCGCCCAAGGAAGGGACAAAGATTGAAAAGCATACTCAAAGATTTGACAGGGATGACAGATTGTGTTTGAGCCACTCCTAAAGACCCCATCATAAAAATAATAATGAAGAACACCTCACCTTAAGAAATACGCATTTAATGTTTTTGAATTAGCTGCGTGGGTTACATACTTAAATTATTGTAACCGGTAATTTTGTTGCATTTATTATTTTCTTATGGTTTTCCAAATGGGCATATTGTACTTTATTAAAGTTATTTATATAGGGAGCTTTGGTCCACAATCGTAACATATGATTTACCTTGTGATGGATCACATTTTGTGATCAGAAATGTCAATTTTAAAAATCATACAAAGTTATTTCCAGAAATTGTTGTCTCATGTTAGGACACGTTTGTGCCAGCAAAAATATGTCAGGGCGGGTTCGTTGACACGAAATCATCTTTTTAATGTTCCATGTCAAATCTGATTCTTTAGGGAGCTTTATAATACATCCTTGATCATTCCCAATTGGCTTTCAGAGCTTTCTACAATGTTGGAAATACCTATACAAAACTGCTTTAGCTAATCACAAGCCTACAAAGACTACGTTTACATGGAATTTGACTATCTGAGGGCGATATAGACCTCATAGATTCTTGACATCAGAGATACGTGAGAGCGAATTTTCCTTGCAACTGATCCAATTCGAATAAAGTTATTTTATATTTTGATCACGACCATGAACAGAATTTTATCATCTGCCATTGATCCAAGACTCTGTGATTAAGAAGAAATCTGACTTTTCTGCCACATAATGCATCCCCTTGTTTGATTGCACCATGTTAATTGGCCTTTTGGTGAAATCCAGATCCAGAAGTGAAAGATTTTTTAATTGAGTGTTGAAAAGTTCAGCTAAAAATGCTGTTGATGTTCAAACATCGTATTTTTTTACTGAGGCAGACTATACTGAAGTCACTCCCTCAAATCGTCAAATGTAAGTAATCTTGAACTGGACCAGGTAGAGATGGAGACTAATGCTTGAAACTTGATTGGTAAACATGGAAAAACTTAAACTGAAACTACTGATAAGTGATTGGTTAACTCATAAGATAAGGGTTCTTCATATAGACCATACTCAAGGAATAAAAAGAGCAAGCTGTTCTGGTAATATTCTAGTTCCTTGGAGCAAAACTGTCTACTTTTCTTTTACAAAGTTTTCTATATCTTCATATTTCATGATAATATTTTCATAGCTGATGTCAAGTTCCGTATTGCACTATAGTTTGATGTTGCAAAAGATCTCCAATGGGTACAAATGGTTGGCAAACATGATGAAATTGATCTACCTCAGACAATGAAGCCATGGATGCCAAGTATTTGGCTGGTGCTTTCTTTCTGACAGTCTTCCTGGTCTCTATACACGGGAAAAAATGGCATGAGTATCCCCTGAAATCGATTTGTTGAGGTCGGGCCGAGATAGCTGAAATGTGGAAGATCATGCGAGGATGGGAGATGAAATGTGGTGATGAAGATAATAGGAGATGGTAGCTATAATAAGGATGAGAATGGCTAAAGATTAGGATGTAGTGGGTGAATGAATCTTGATCATTGACTTCAAATACAAGATTTGTTCATTGAGGACAACAAAATCCCTTCCTATCTTTGCGTGAGATGCTACGATCTAGGATTATTGCTGCACATAGTTCCCAATCTATATCAACTAAACTTAAAATACTTAGACCATGTTGACAGGCCCTTGGAAAGCATTTGTTTGTCTCTCAGTATTCCTCTTCGAAGAGGGTCATGCAATGATACAAATGATGTAGAATGATAACAACTAAGGGTTTGCACGCCTAAGATGGTTCGCTTGGCTGAACCAAAATTTCGCCTAGCTACTGTTAAATGTTTGTTTAGAGCCTCGAGCTGACTAATGATCATAGGAGGCAAGGGAGTAGAGCGAAAGACTAATGTATGTAGTCCTTAGTCTATATCTCCCTGATAATGGTCAATGCTTGGTGGATTGACGATGGGTTCAAAAATTCTTCTATGATGTTGAGCCGGGCTAGGAATGGTCATGTATGGGAATCAACCCGTGAGAAAGAAGATGAACAAAAAGGGGGCTAAAGGAGAATCAGAGGCTAAGATCGGGTAGCATGAGTTTCTAATAAAACTGTTTGTTGTTTTTGTTTTGGTTTTCAAACTAACTTAAGATCTAACAATAGATGAACAACTAAAAGGAAACTTAAATAAGCCGAAAGAATAAAAGACAATTTCTTTGATTTATTAAATTCACTTCTAATTAATCATCCAATGAAATAAATAAATTATTTAAACTTCTTTTTTGGTATTTTCACATAATTAAACTTTTCAGAAAATAAATGCAAAGAAATTGATAAACTAGGTTTCTTTCTGTATTTTCTTGAGGATTTTAAACCTTGAAGAGAAATAAAATTAAGCTAGTAAGTAAGAAATGTTTTTTTCTTTTTCAATTGTTTGGAATAATTAAAAAAGAAGCTAACAAATTAGAGAAATAAATAAATAGATTATGAACTAATCAATGGCTTCTTCTAAATGGGAAAACAAACTAAAACAGAGAATAACTGGGTATGGATATTCCTTTGTTGCAGGATTTTGGGCATTCCACTAATAAGAAGGCTTTTTCGGATATGAATGTGGCATTAATAATTAACGGGATAAAACTTCCTATGACAAAGCTTCTGCCTCTGGCTTGCCGGGAAGGAAGCTTCTCAGAAGATATTTTCCTCTCGTGTACAAACTTTCCCCGACAACGCTACTTCTATTTAAAATGAAGGTAAAAGAAATGATATAAGATATATAGATTTTACCCTTCTACCTCCAATCCTTCCCCACGCATATCCACATGGATAAGTTGGGAAATGATTATCTACAGTAGAATCTTTTAACCAAATTCAAAAAATAAAGGAAGCTAAAGAAAGCTACATAAGATATTGGCAAGAAATTATTTTTAGACGATCTTAATGCACAGAAAAATATAAATCTTCTTTTCTTAATTATAAATTAAACAAGCTTTTCAAAATTCAAACAAAATACTGCAACAAAGCTTAAAGAAATTGAAAACACCTCCAACCTAGTCACTATAGTGTTGTGGCAGTTTGTCCTAGAGTTGTTGGTGATGTTTTCTTTGTCTCCTTCCACTGTGCAAAATCCAATTGATTTGGGTGGGCAAAGTAGCAAGTGGCAATGAAGAATCAAGAAAAGAGAGCTGGCTGGTTTGGTGTAAAAATGGTGGTTGGAATGCAAGTAATAGGAAATCTACGAAAGAGAACCGGCTGTATTCACAATAACCTCTCGAAATTCAGCAGCATGACACCTCTAAAACTCAAAAATGACCAACCCATGAAATGTTTGAATGGGGAGTATTTGTAAGTTGCTGGGAAATAAGTTGTCATACTTCACTTGTCAAATTAGAAGGAATGACATGACACATGCGGAAGAAATCAAATGATTATTTTTAGCAAAGGTGAAAGAGGAAGCGAAGATGGATTCAACAAGGCTATTCTTGGCGAATTTGACAAAGTAAGTTGGAGAAAATAAAATCTCAATAAAACATGAGTTTGAAATACGTGTTTTTATTTTGCTTTTGATAGTGACGAACTGATGGTGTTGACACATCGGTGGTTGCACAACCGCCGATAAAGGAAGATTGGCTGTTGCATCCTAGAGGGAAAAATAATGAATTCAAAAGATTGAAAGCATGAAGCAAGAGTTTTGCAAAGTCAAATAGGGTGTGCAAAAGAATATTGGAGGGATTTGGATCTTGTTCGTGTTTTTGAAGCAGCTTTGTCATCATTGGAGACATGTTTTTATCTAATGTTGCACCATGTAATATTTGGGTGCACACATATTGCCCTCAAAGTGGTGTTTTTGCCATTAAAGGTCGAGAACATAATTTCGAGTATGGCGTGTTCCAAAATGGGAGGGGTAGAAAAGTTCCCAAATCTGCTCTTGTGATGAAGCGATGCTAGCCGAGACACTTCGTCATCTACAATCAAAAGATGGGAATCAAGTGTAATACTATAATAAAATCAACAAAATTATTTTAAAACGAAAAGACGCAATTACTCACCATCTGAGTGGGGGGGAAAATACCATGTGTTCTAGTCTCGCAAGTGCTGCACAACTCGTAAAAGTGTTAAAATACCAAAACAACATTATTTGTATGAAAATACTATATATATAAATCGAGTTATTGCTATTTTCAGAAATTATTTGTCGTACTTGTGTTTTTGGAACTTTGGATTGCCGATGATCGTTTCACATGCGAGATACACTCAAATAAGAGGGTATTAAGATACAATGGCACTAGAGCCGGCGCTTTAAGGTGGAGCTCACGGATGGGTAAGCTATGAACCTTTTTATCTCTTGCCCTATGTTTTTAATTTTTGATTGAAAAATGCTTTCGGGTTGATTTTCCACAAACTTATGGTTAAAATGCTCATGCGGTAGGTATTAAGAAAATATGATTTAGTGTTGTTAGTTTTGGCAAGTTTTAGATATTTTTGCATATTCTTAGGTTGGGGTCATTTGCGCCAATAGTGACACGACTGTCGCAGCAGTTGTATAATTGTTGTGGCGGTTGTGAAACCATTGCAATGCTAAGAGCGACGTTTGCAACCAAATCGCCGACCGTGGTTGAGGAAAAAGAAAGGAATAAAACCCTTTTAAGTTGAGTTTGTTTTGTTTTGTGGATTCATTTTTGTTACGATGTTCTGATGCACTCTTTTATTTGAGGACACAGGGGGACTATGTGTGGTGGAGTTGAGCTAGGGAACAGGAGTGGCTTGCTTAGTTTATACCTTTGTTGACACAACCATAGACAGACCATCTCGAGAGAGTAGGGATATGGCGGTTAGCTCATACTAGACTAGTTGCCTCAACCAACAAGATACTCTACGACTTTTTGACCTATTGGGACATGGATCTCGAACACATTTTTATTCCTTTGTGTTTGGGGAGAGTGGACGATCACATCGTAGGATGTATATAGGATCCTTGGTGTACAGTTACACAAAGGAAGCTAGCCTCGAAGAGGGCTAGGCCATCGGATGAGGCCTCGCAAATGGGCTACTTACCTTGGTGATGGAGGAGCACTCGATGTGAGTGGCGAGCGGGTATCAAGTTAACATTAGTGGAGGGGACCCCTATCCCTAACTTGTGCAAGGCCATTATTGGTACTAATGGCTTTGCGCTTGATTGGGGACAAGGGTGGAGACAAGTTTCTATATTGTTGGGCTCTATCATGTAAAGTATAGAGGAGCATGGTAGGATATACTCGGGGAGCAGAATATTCTGGCCATTACATACCACGATCCGTATAGGATAGCCAAATGCAAATCAAAATCCTTGAGCCACCCTACACTAGTTATGTCGTGGGTCTGTGAGAGGGTTATCCCCTATCAGAGGGGTGTAGAGATTGTGGAGCCGACTGTTATCAAAGCAACGAGATGGGTAGACATGGCCCCATATTAGGGCGAGGCCATAGGCTGCTGTGTACTCGACTACATATGACATGAGTGCACAACCCCATGAGGGCATGCTTGGATTATGGGCCGAGAGGAGGTTTCATTGGATGTTTGCTTCAGTACTACACAACGGATTGACCGAGGGGGACACAAAGAGGTGCATCATGTTGCATGGGTGCTTTAGTAGTTTTGGCCTCCCTATGTTAATGCTCTTCATGTGGTTTAGACCATACTTTGAGGGGTGAGAGATTAGTGATTACCAATAACAGAGAGGCTACGATGGACACCGGTGGTACTAGGGGTACCGATAGGATAGCCTCGAGGTGCACCTAGACGGGTCGCAAGGGCCAGGAGAGCACATACATGGGTCCTTTGGATTGCAGGAGTAGTTGCAAGGGGAGAGGGATCTTTTGGTGAGGAGGCCGAGGCGGCATCTGAACAAGGATTGGATTGAGGGGGATTCGAGTAACTCCAGATTCCCTTTTATTGTTGCTAGATTAGATTCGATTGATTAGTTAGTAGTTTTCCTAATTCATTGTGTGTGTGTGTGTGTGTGTGTGTGTGTGTTGTTTGCAACCACTATCGCAAAGTGGGGAGAGCTCATTCAATGGACAAATCTAGACCCATTAACCTTCTCATTTGGCATGTTAAGAGATGCCTTGATTGTGGACTTGGGATTACCATTGCACGTAGGTCGCCACACAGATGTATTCGCACTTGCATGTAATGTCCCCTTTTTCAAATTAATGCCAAATGAAGACTTCTTGGCATTCTCTTCCTGTGGCCAAGAAGGGTAAGTGAACAAGGGAAGTAATTGAGCTCATTTCAGTTTTCTTTTATTATTTTTAATGTTTTTATTTGGTGTTTCACTCCTTAAGGTAGGTCGGTTGGGGTTATGAGACCCCAACAAGAGATTATAAGATAAAGTGAAACTTAAAGAGCTTGGTCTTCACCTATTTGGCCTTTGGTACCAACCGAGGGATATAAAAAGGATTGTATGACCTCATTTGCAAATCATCTTTTGGCACATATACATTTATACTTGGTTTGTTGGGCTGATTGCTCAATACCTTTCCACTTGAGGACGAAAACCCTCTTGTGTGGCATCCAAGGAGGATGAAACCCTTCCTTGTGGTTTGGTGGAGAACGAAAACTCTCCATGTTGGTGAATTGAAGATATCTATTGAAGACTCTCTTGCTGATTTGGATCAAGAACATCAAGAAGAAGGCCTACAAGAGCTTTGACACATTTTTGGAGCCCCTCTCCTAGGGAGCGACTAGGGTTTTGTTGTTTGGTGCCTTCTAGGGCACATAACTCATATATTCTTTGATATTCTGATTTATCATAATTTATAAGGCTGAAATCCATAATTTGGCTATTTTTGGAAGAGTTTATCTATTGTTTTCAGCCCTTGTTTGTGGCTGCCCTGTTGCTGTCACAAATTTAATTACAACAGGGTATCATCTCTAGTTTTCTCCATTTCTTTGATGCAAATTGGTTGGATATTTGTTTCCGTACTTGAAATAATTATTTAGAAGTATTTTTCAGCTATTGTGCATGGTTATATGGTGAATTTAATGTCCCTATACAGTCGCTGCTAGGGTTTCAAGGAATATTAAAGCTGCTGTTATAAAAATCAGAATTTACTTCACTTGGGGTTTGTGTTATTTCCTTGTTTTTTAAATTCAACCCTAGAAAGGGACATTACATCTTTTAGTGAGGAGGCAGAGGAGGTGAGGAGGCATTTGATCCAAGCTTGGATTGAGGGAAACCCGAGTAACTCTAGATTCGTGTGTGTTGTTGCTTGATTAGATTCGATTGATTAGTTGTTAGTAGTTTTCCTAATTGTGTGTGTGTGTGTGTGTGTGTGTGTGTGTGTGTGTGTGTGTGTGTGTGTGTGTGCACCACAAAGTGGAGAGAACTCATTCGGTGGGCAAATCTAGACCTATTCACCTTCTCATTTGACATGTCACGAGATACCTTGATGTTGTGAACCGGGATTACCATCGCACTTAGGCCGCCACACAAATGTATTCGCACTTGTATGGCATGCATAATTGCACTATCTTGGATTTAGATGGCACGCTAGACTATCTAGGCAGAGAATGCTATCATTGCGGTAGTGGGTAGCTGATTATCGCAAGATGCTTGCGGGCAGAGGGGCTGGACTAGCCGTAGCAGACCACCGACACCGCAACATCACATGGGAATTCCCATCGTTTAGTACATGGAGGCTCTCATGTAGGGCACAATAGGCCGCGACATACGATTCGGAGTAAGAGCCCTCGACCCGTTGCTTCACTGGGGTCTCAAAGGGATGGTTAGGCCTAGTGCATTTCCGCTTAGATATTTTTGTGTATATCTATTGATTTTTTGGGATTTATGACTCATTACCGAGTGTTTTGACCACACTTGCCCTTTGGTGTGACGACATTGTACTTAAAACTTGACAATTATATATATGCATCGTTTAGTTTTGGCTCGACATTCTTTTGCATCGATTGTTTTAGAATGTTTCTTTTTTGTTTATGCACTTTTAATAGCTAGGAATGTTTGATGTTTAATGGTTTTTAAATGAATGTTCTAGGAGTAATGCAATATGATAAATATAATGAAATGATTGCATATATACACATCATAATAGTTAGAAAACTAATTTATAGATAATTTAATTTAAAACTTTTGATTCCATTGGCAAAATATGATCATAGTAATGTAGGGATAAAACACCTTACTCCACCTTACTCCATTCTCAACTCCACGCAACTAGTGAGACGCAAGGGCTCGTCATATGAGGGTCACAAAGGACATAATATATGTGAACGGGTGTGTGATACGTAAGTGAGAAACGATGAAAAGAAAATAAGAGGTTAATAATGATTTCTTTGAAACACATGATTTTGTTTTTTGTTGGGATTTTTCTGATTGGGTTTAAAGCAATTTAGACTTTATTGGCTCAAGCAAGACTTAGATCCATGGATGACCAACTGATTCTCTTTCAGCATGGGTTTCTAATCTATCTTTTTGGGATCTTATGTTTTAGGCACTTTGCATCACATTGCTTTAATTCTCTTTTAGTGACTACCCATGCCTTGCACCATGCTACTAGTAAGAAGCAAGGGCTCGTCACTGAAATCAAGACGTAGGTAGTAAGGGCACCTTCCTCCTGTCCTAGACCCACACCACTACTAAGAGGTGTGGGTTCATCATTGAAGACTAGGGAGGACAAAATGTGTAGTTATTCATCATATCTATATATTATTTTATTTTATTTTGCCTCGAGAAGTTTGTTTTGTTCTTGCATTTTATCTTGTTTTGGAAGAAACATCTGTCCCCCAATCTTGGCCCCACACAACTAGTAAGATGCGAGGGCTCATCACCTAAGATCGAGATCAACAAACATGAATATTTGGGTTGAGATGCTATAACTTTTGCTTAGGAGAGAACTCGAAAGGAAGATTTGTCACCGGGAAGCTTCTAGACTAAGTTGTTGTTAATGATTGTCTGAAATAAGAGAGTTGCAAAGGAATACGGTACACAAGTTTTTCCTAGAATCAAAATTAAATGCCAACATAGAATTAGAATTTGTGGGATAAATTGTATATTGAAGGGTACGATGAGATTATGAGAGTGTAGGAGTGAGATATTTGCCAATGTATGAATATTTAAAATTGTTATCAAATAAGTGAACTAGAAGTACTAACTAAACATAACGAAAAAACCAAGAACACAAACTTTGGAGATGCAACTAGGGCAGCAGTGTGAATAACACATGGTTTAAATTTAGAAATGTTTAATGTGGAGTGAGTTGATGGACACGCCGAACTCTTCACCTTCCAAAGTGCACAAACGGTAAGCTCCATTTTTAAAATCTTGATTATTTGATAAGGGCCAAGCCATTTAGGTCTGAATTTCTGACCTTCACCAATTTTCTTGTCTATATGACTATCAAGTCTCAATACAAGGTCACCGACTTGACTCGGGTTCTTGTAGACCTTATTATATTGTCGACACATCTTGATTGCGCAAACCCGATGATGTTGCTTAACCCCGAGCCTTTTTCATCTAGGTTTTATGAGTCCGTTAAGCGATCGTTTCTATATTCATCTTCATCTAAGATACCATGAAGCAACACACAAAGACTAGGAAGCTCCACCTCTAGAGGCAAAACGACTTCTAAACCAAAAATAGGGAAAAGATGTAATGTCCCTTTTTAGGGCTGAAACTGAAAATAAGGGTTTTAACACAAACCCCAATCTGATTTTGGACCAACAAACTGAACATTAAATCAGTATAGAACAACGATATGATTTTTTATAACACTCTGGACAACACAAGATTTCACCCAACAATTCATCCACAATATTTATAGAACTTGTAGGAACACCTTAGAACAATTTCCACCATGAAAATCAAGCAAATACTCAGCTGGAAAAATAATTAACAACAGAAGTACAATGAAGAGAAATAATCAAAATGAGGGTTTCCAAACCCCAACAATGCCCAAATAAGAGTGATTCCAGCCTTATAAATTATATCAAATCTGAATATCAATAAATGAATGAGTGTCGTGCCCTAGAAGGCACTTAGAATGACCTCTACCCTAGTCACTCCCCTAGGAGAGGGCTCCAAAAATATATAAAAGTCCTTGTAGGTCTTCTTCTTGATCCAAATCTGCAAAAGAGTCTTCAATAGAGATCTTCAATTCACCAAAATGGAGAGTTTTCATTCTCCACCAAGCCACAAGGACATCTTTATGGGACATCTTTATGGTTCTGCCAAGTCATGTGTTATCATACCCACTAATTTACCACCCAAAAAGTATCCGAAAACTAGCAATTGTTTTTTGTTGTGAAATCAAATGACACAACATTGCATAACCATTGCATTAACAATAGGCACTTCACACGAACACTTACGTTACGATAAACTGACATACCAAAACTACGATTGTCACAAGTCCAAGCATTTCATTTTATTACTTCGAAAGCGTAACCTTTTATGGAAGCATGGCTAAAGCCGTTATCCATTATGCCTCAAAATGTTACAATGCGGATTAGTTACTTTTCACTTTAGGATCCATTCTAGAGTTATAATTCTTTATTTTGCTCGCATTGTCGATACCTAAACATACAAGTCATCTTCCATTCTAAAACACCAAAATGTTAGATCCACGAGTACACAACTTTGGTTAGGACTGTTACACAAACTCTAGCCATCACACATAAAGTGAGGTATGCATGAATAAGTTGCTTAACCAATGGACAGTCTCCCCAAACATCATTCTGATGCCAATTCCAGCTCACATGATATCCAAACAATACAAAGGGGGACGAGTTTAATTTGGGACACCTTTCTCGAGGCCCATGTACTTCTCATCGAGTTCATATTCACAACAAGGAAATCAAATCTCAAGTATAAACATATGAACATGATATCATTTTCTTGATGGGTATGACTACACCATTCCCCAAATAATTAAAGGAAGCTCACCACACCAGCTACTGACGGGTGATTAACTCCTTCCCCATGATCATGGAAGCACTTTCCCTTATGTCCTATAGAGGCATTACCTTTAAGGAAGGGTTGCAACTTTATAAGACTAACATTGAATGGTCCTTTCCTACCAGTGGTGACGAATAGGTCTTGAAAGAACTTACACCGCTGATTCGTGCACCACACACAAACACACACAAATCAATTCCTTCCCAATCCTACACTTGGGTTAAACTTAGACCCAAAAGAATGGTCTTTTTATTCAACACGGCGGAAGGGTTCCACCCTACTTTCACTTGTTTCTAAGACCAATCCATGATAAGGCCATTATAACATATTACTAAAATGTTTCCCCATGGATAACATTAAATTACATCCCTTTAACTACATTTAACTTGTTATTAAATGAGACCATTATCCCTTGGTTATCTCGTTAATTGAACTTAAAGTCCCACCACACATATTATGGTAATTAGCAACTAAGAGAGATGAAAGGTTTCCTAAGATTTCAAGCCATAAGATTGGTTCTTTTATTCTAGATATGCATTGCTCATTGACTCTCTTACTTGGGTGAATATAGGTTATCAGTCTTCTCCTAGGTTCTACTTCACAAGGAAGTTCCGTTAACACATCCTTTATAATTAATATCCTCCCAACGTGGGTAAGAGTTATTTACCGCTATGGTGGTTCTCACTCAGATTCGTAAGGTCATACGACACAATGCTCAAAAGGTTACTAGAGTTGTTTTCTCACTTGAGCAAGGCTCATCTACACACTATACATCATCTACCATCTTTGAAATACACATTAATAAGTGACTTAACAAAGGTCAAAGAAAGGCTTATTGCAAGCTTACACTTTTAGTTTTTAGGTCTTATTATCTTCAAAGGTAAAACATCTAGACAAACCATTAAATCATATAACCTTATCCTTTCATAACATTATGTTGTCCTCTTTCTTTCCATTATTCAAAATTTACATGTTATTCCCTTATAATCATGTTGACACCACTTTTACAATTTTCGTCTATAATCTACCAAGTCCATGAGTTGGTCGATTATCTCGATGTTAAGACTACCCGCTTCAAAAAGGTCCGACATCCAAGAGAGAGATGGAAAGGTGAGAGCAGTAAAGATAACCTATAGGATGAGATTCCCATCGGCTCTACTCAATACGAGACAACATTGTTTACCCCTTGGAATGAAAATTTGTCCAAGGCTATTATAACAAGGAAAAACTATTTAAGGGCAATATAAGGCGACCATGATCAACTATAAATTGAGTGGCATAACAATACCTATCAACTAAGTACTCACCTTCCCGCATACAAAATTACTATTATGAACGATAATTAAGAAGATAAGTGGTCTAATAACAAAATCCTGGAATCACATGACTTCTTTAACAAGACGATAAAGGTTGTCAAGGAATTGATACAAGTCACGCTATCAACAACATCCTTTATCTTTACATGCCTACGACACTAATACTTTTCAATTTTTAGCTCACTTTCATAGAACATACAAAATTACAAGAATTTAATATAGTTGACTAATTAACTATTCTACAATGCAGATGAATTGTAAGGTTACAACATAAAATTTCACTATTTCTTTATTTAACACACATGCTCAATGAAATGAGTTTTTCTTTCTTTAATAATACAACAAGTACTAATGATAAAATAAGATACATTTCTATTCCCATCCCGATTACACATTTTTAGTAATGCCCACTAAATTTAGATTTCCATCATCCATTCTAATCGCTTACGCTACCTACAACTTGTCAAGTTAGTGTAAACATGGTCAACAAAATAAACGTTGGCATGACATCTACCCAAAATCAAGCATAATTCATGTTATCATAGTTTTCCCATTCACATGATTATACTACTTAGCACACAACAAGAGAGAGTTAGAGATACATTCATTTCATTTCACTTCATTTCTTAACTAAAGGAGGAGAGAGAAATAGAGAGAGAAGAGGAGAGAAAAACTATTTTTCCGATAGTTAAATTTCTCAAAACAAGCCACAAAATAGAGTTCCATACAGTCATTTACAAGTGTCTACAAGTTTTCTCGTTGGTTAATTGTCTTGACGAGGGTCCTACGACCTTCTTTCTCATTTTCCCACTAGTTTGCAAAAACGTCAAATTTTAGCTCGAGGGCTAAGAAACCGCGTTCAAAAAGTGACTTCCAATGGGTGAACGCACAATGGAAAAGTTCCTATACGCTCTCCTATATACCGAGAATTCATAGGAGTTGACGGAACATAGAATTAGCAAACGGTTTATAAATGGCGACTAGTTTTCTTGAGCCACCGGTTGTAATTGGACTAGTTGACCTGGTCAAACGACCAGAGGCCTACAAAACCCCTTTGCAAAACTAACTAGCGAGGTGTTTTTCTCGAACTAAGGGTTGCAAGACAATTGTCATGTAAAAACACTAGAGGTTTACGAAGGTGAGTAACCATTTCTTCGCTCAGGGTCTAAATGGCAAGCCGAAATGAAACCCAACTTTTAACTTTTAGCAGCTACCCGATGTTGTGCATGTGGTCATCGGGGCTCTAACGTGCTACGCCAAATGAACAAATGATCAATTTAGGGCATTGTAGAAGTTGTGGCATCTCATGATGACAAGGAACATGTTCAAACCCTGACATTTCAAATGGGGGTTCCAGAAAGGTATTTCACGTGACAAAGAAAATTGCGATTTACTAACTTTTACAAAGGAATGGTTGATAGGTTTACAAGGAACTCAAACTCAACTTGTCAATAAAAGGGCGTTGCAGCTATCCAATTTGGTTACGAAGTTGCCAAAACATCTCAGAATGAGGGTTTAAGTCTATGGTTGACAAACCAAGGGTTATTTGGATTGCATAAGTTACAAGGTGACATTTTATTATTTTGCACTAAAAGTTTGTTTAAAATAACCAATTGTATAATAATTTCATTGCGAAGGAAAACTAAGAATACAAAATTATGTGAGACAAGGATAAGAAAACCATGCTTGGTACAAGGAAACTCTAGTTGCATGGGAAGGTGCGCACAAGGATCTTCCACGCCCAACCAAGTCTCGAGTAATGCGATCCTTTGGTGTGGTGAAGAGCACATATAAAATCTTTCGGTGGAGTTTGTAACACAATCCCAAAGACTTGGTCTCGTTGTCCATGGATGCATTCCCAGTTCTGCACCATTTATTGTCCCTTTCAAATCCATTCACATTTGTATACATATCTGCCATGCATTTGATAATTGTCCTGTGCCCTTTCTATAGGATTCTACATTTTGCTGCTTATCTACCAAGGCACTGATGACACTCGAGACAAAATCTGCTTACCTTATGCTTTCCAGATGTCTTTACATGTTTCAAAGCTCCAAATTTGGCACCAGCTGGCAGGATGCTCACAACAGTGATAGGATTTGGGTTGAATACTTCCAATATGGTGTTTTCTTAATAACCTCAGGCCTTCTCAACAACCCCATTTTGAGCAGATCCTGCACTCACTATTGTCCATGCACCACATTATTTTAAAAATATTTCGCCAACGGTTCACGTTCCTTGTATAAGCTTCATATTTTGCATTCTTATCTACCAGGACTGATGCAACTCCAATATTGGCCAAAATCATTCTATCCATTCCTTTCACGGAATCTAAAACTGTTTCAAGTTCCTTAGACAAATCATTTGGTGAATATCTTACAACCACTGCAGTCCACATGCACTAACACGCCTTCACATTGGCACATACGTCTACTAGAGCAGTCGCAGTTCTAACATCTGACAAAATCTTGTTCCATTCGCTCAATGAATGTACATACCCTGTTCGAAAGCTCTATTCTTGGCGCAGGCAAGGAGGATGCTGGCAGCATTTGTGGAGGCGGCTTTACACCTGTTAGTTGCATTTTTTAGAAGTTTTCAAAGCCATTTCAACAAAACCACTTTGTGTATATCCATCCCCGTTGCAGCCCAGTCTCCTTCGAGGCATTTGCCCAACAGTTCATCTGCCTTGTCGATGCTTCTTTTGCAGGATCTTTGAATCCTACCGCCTTTGTTTTTCTGCCCGATTTTCTTCGCGAACGTAGCTTACTACCAACGGCCCAAGCGTACCCAATATTCATTCCACTTTTCTTCATTACAAGGATTCAACTGCAGATTCAATAATTGTTGTTTTTCTTTATATTCCATTGCAGAAGTGGGATCCTTAATTGCCATTCTGTTTTCAAGCATTTCCTCCTTCGTGATGTATGGGGAGCAGATAATAAACTCTCAACAACCTATTCTGTGCAACCTGCATACATCACTGCCCACGTGACCACCTTTCTTGAGGCGGTTTTTCAAACAGTTCACGTGCCTTGCATATGCTTCCACAATTGCATAAATGTCTGCCAGGGTAGTTACAACTACAATTTCTGAAAATCTACTCCCCTTTATGCCTGATGGATGCCCATACCTGCCCCAAAGTCCATATCTTGGCACGGCTGGTAATTAATTCCACACTTAAATCCAGTGGGGCACCAGTCCACAAACTAAATTGTCCTCTTGGTCTTAATGGTCGCAACATCAACATTCACATCCCTGGGCACCACATCTCCTCTGTACATCAGGCAACAAGACATGTATTTTCCATGGTGAGGGTCACGCTTGGCCATCATGGAAGATGGATCAAATGCACTATTGGTGATTTCTGCCACAGAGAGCTGCTCATGGTATGCCTTCTCTACAGAGATCACAGGGGCATAAGATGAGAGCATTAAATGGATCCTAGGGTGTGGGACCAGGTTAGCCTGCAACTCTGTTACATCAACATTCAGAGCACCATCAAAGTGGAGGGAAGCGGTCAGTGAAGAAATGACCTGTGATACGATTCAGTTCAGATTTGAGTAGGTCAGAAGCTCAATGACAAGTGAACGGTGGCAAATGTCATTTATGGCACACAATATGGCATTTTTGTTTATGGACGTCCCTCCCTGTTTGAAGGTCCAATTTTGCACAGCCTGGGAGCACGTTGGCAAATGTGAACTGATCAGGTTGAAGACTTGTTGGTTGAAAACGGTGGAGCAATGTAAATGCTTTGTGACAGTACCCATCCCTTCAGCTCTGTCGATCTGACTAATCCTACCACACCCCATGTTTCGCTTCAATTCTCTATCTACTCACCTACCACTATTTCCACTCCACCGTCAGAGTTCATTTCACACACATTTTTATTTATTTATTTAAATTTCATTATGGTATTTATTGTTTTATTTATTTGTTTATTTTCAGATCTCGGGTATACCCAAGCGGTAAACGGAAAGGGGCACCACGTGTTCCATCAACTTGCCTCTGATTGACTGCTGTTCTTAAAAGTCTGGCAAGTGGATTGCCAATATTATCATCTGGAAATGGGGCTCTATCCACCAATTCTTTTCGACAATGTGGTGTATCATATTTCCCTTCTTTTTTGGGCTCATGCTTTGTAATGTCCCTTTTTGGGGGACTTTAGGAAATGGCTAAAAGCTCTCAAATCAGACTTATAAGACTGCTGTTATAAACCCTGCAAAACTGATTTCCAAACCCTTCCTAGGGCAACGACCTGATTTGGGGTTTCCAACCCACTTTAATGCCTTCAAAACCCTTCGAATTAGCTCTATTTAATTCTCTAAATTATTAGATATCACCAACAATCATCTTATGTAAGAAAACTGATTTTTAATGCTTTAAATTTGGAGATGTGGTAATTTGACAAGGGTTGAGATGTGGTAATTTGCAACAATCAATGTAGGTCGCTCCACTTGAAATAAAATATATTTTGCACCAAAGAGACAACACTTGCAAGAGAAAGATATTTGATTCTTTTTCCAACCAGCTTGCACACCAAAAATCTTATGAAGGGTTTTCGTCCTTCACAAGTTTCCCAATCAAGGGTTTTCATCCTTGAGAGAGAGAGTAAAAGGGCTACACTAGCCAACTTTCACCAAATAAGAATAATCTCCAAAACATGAATCATTAATGCCCAAGCAACCTCCTTAAATAGGCATAAAGAGTGCTTTAAACAATCATTACATCATGGCCGAACCCTTAAGTAGGTGCTTTTTAAATATTTAAATGGATATTTTGAGCCTACATGCTCTTAATACCTTTATTACTAAACTACTTAAGTTCCTCTATTGGAGCAAAAGGCTTCTCATAGGATAAATGAAAACAACTATTTAAACAACAATAAAATATAATCTTGATTTCCCCTTACTTTTTTCCTTAGACCCACGGGGAAAGAATGGGTTACGGCCTTCATAAATTAGCCTCCAAAAAGGGACATGACATGCTCCATGGTCTCTTCCCCAAACACATGTCCATTTACTTGGTAGTCTTGAAAATCAGTCAATGATTCATCCTTAGGGAAAATGGTAGGTATTTCTACCTCTTTCTTTGGTGATTCCACCTCAAAGCCCTCCTGCAGATCTGATTTTTCTTTTTCTTCTTTCAAGAGAAACCCCTTTGGGTTTGGCTCTTTGGCACTTTCTTGTGGTCTAGGGTTAAACCCTAGCATCTTCTTCCATGCTCTAGCTGTCCCATTGTTGGAATCATCAAATGTGGAGAGTGTCACCATCCCCAAGGCATGTTGAAGACCCTCTTGTGGTACTCGAGGTCTAGGCTTGGGCCCATACCTACCCTTGCTTACCCCTATAAATTCGGCAAGCGAGATAACATCACGGATCTCCTTTGAAAGAGCCCTATATTCTTCATAGATAGCCACAATGTTGTGACCCAATGGATGTCGTGTTCCCATCTCCAGGATGACTTGTTTCTTTGTTAAGAACCTAGGTCGCCATTCCATGTTTTTACTGTCACTGCCTTGCACGAATACCTTTAGGATGGGAAGACTGAAGCTCTGATACCATTGTTATATCCCTTTTAAGGGCTGAAACTGAAAAAGAAGGAAACCACACAAACCCAAGTGAAGTAAAATCTGATTTTTATAACAGCTGTAATATTCTTTAAAACCCTAGCAGCAAACTGTATAGGGACTCAAATGCACCCTAAAACCATGCACAATAGCTTGAAATTACTTCTAAATAATTACTTCAATTACGGAAACCAATATCCATCCAATTTGCAACAAATAAATAGAGAAAATCAACGAAAATACACTGTTGTAATTTAATCTGTGACAGCAGTAGGGTAGCCACAAACAAGGGCTTAAAACAATAGATACACCCCTCCAAAAATAGCCAAATTATGAATTCGCCTTATAAATTATGGAGAATCATAATATAAAATAATATATGAATTATGTGCCCTAGAAGGCACCGAACCAACACCAAACCCTTGTCGCTCCCCTAAGGAAGAGCTCCAAAAATCATGCAAAGCTTTTGTAATCCTTCTTCTTAATGTCCTTGATCAAAATCAATAAGAAAGTCTTCAAGAGATGTCTTCAATGCGTCACTATTGAGAGTTTTTGTTCTTCACCAAGCCACAAGGAAGGTTTCTATCCTCCTTGGATGCCACACAAGAGGGTTTTCGTGCTCAAGTGGAATGGTATTGAGCAAATAGCCCAACAAACCAAATGTAGATGAAAATGCGCCAAAGATGATCTTCAAATGAAGTCATACAATCCCTTTTATACTCCTTGCTTGGCGCCAAAGGCCAATTAGATGAGGACCAACCTCTTAAGATTCACTTTTATCTTTTAATTGGCCTCTTTAATTCTTCCAAACCAGCCGACCTACCTCATAAAGGAAAAACATGAAAAAAAAAATTAAATCTAATAAAAGAAAACTAAAATTAAGTGTAATTCCTTCCCTTGTTCACTTATTCTTCTTCGCCCCGGAAAGGGAGTGGCAAGAAGCCTTCTCGAAAAAGGGGACATTACAACTGTGTTTACTACTTCTCCCCAATATTGGAATGATACACCTCTACCGTGCATCATGTGCCGAGCCATATCCATGATAGTTCTATTCCACCTCTCAACCACCCCATTTTGTTGTGGGGTATATGGGGTGTCACTGATGATACATTCCTTCTTTACTACAATAATCCTTGAATTGCTGGAAGTGAATTCCCCATTATCGGATCTCAATGTCTTGATCCGCCAATTGGCCTAGTTTTCCACCAATGCCTTGAATTTCTCAAAAGAAGCAAAACAATTAGACTTGTTTTTAAGTAGACCCACATCTTTCTCGAATAATCATCCACCAACAAAAGAAAGTACCTTGCACCAAGAACAATGGGAGACTTCCATGATGGCTCACAAAGATTTGCATGAACAAGATCTAAAAGCCCCTTGGCACACCAAGCACCTTCAATTGGAAATGGCTTCCTTTTTTGTTTTTCATCGAACACCTGCACACATATCCTGCTTCTCTTGAATAATAGGAAAACCAAGAACCATGTTGGCTCTACTGAGTTTGGCGAGATACTGAAGGTTGAGATGTCCATATCTCTCATGCCACAAAATGCTGGTATTACCCTCCACAACTAAGGCATGTAAGTTGACCATGGTAGGATCAACCAACCTATACAAGCCTCCTTGCCCAATGCCCAGGGAAACAACTTTGTTTAGTTTTACATCGAGACAATACATTTCTTGCTAGAGAAGTTTATAGAAATATTGGGGTTTTTGTTAGCTGACTTATAGATAAAAGATTCTTATTCATGTTAGGTACATATCTAACATTTCTAACATTATATTTGACATTATCATTCAATATGATTCGGATATGTAATGTCCCTTTTTCCCACCTAAGAGCTGGAAATTGGTCTTCTTGCCATCCCTTATCCATGGCAAAGAGGAAGAAGTGAAGGAGAAGACCCTTGAGCACTTTATAATATATTTTATCTAATATTATAATGTTTTCTTTAGTGTTCTTTTGTTCTATACAGGTTGGCCTTGTCTAAATAAGTTTTGGTGCCAAAGGAAAGATATAAAAGGAGAAGAGAGAGTTCATTTACATCTAGCCTGGCATATATTCTCAATACTTCTCCTTAGTCATCCACTTGGGGACGAAAACCCTCTTGTGAGGCCTTGTTGAAGGACGAAAACCCTTCATTTGGCTTGGGTGAAGGACGAAAACCCTTCATCACCATTTGACATTGAAGAAGAAAGCTGATTTGAAGATCTTTTTGGCATTTCCAGTTGTTATACTATTTTTCTAGGGTGGAGCGACCTACCTTGGGTAGGGTTTGAAGACATTGGCAAGGAATTTGATAAATCTAGTTTTGTAATCTGATTTGCCATATTTTTAAAGGCCGGAATCTTGAGTTGCATGATTTTTGAGGACTTCTATATCAATATTCTATAATTAATTTGTGGCTGCAATTTCCAGTGTGTATTTCATTTCCAGCAGTGTGTTTTCAGTGTTTGTTGGTTATATTGGCTTCTAAAAATTCCATATATCATATATAAAATATTGGCGAGTTGTGTGGTGTTGTTTTGTGGTGTTTTTGGCATCTTTTCGAGCAAGTATAAGTCGCTGGTTTTAGTGTTCAGTCTGCTGCAATTTTCAGTTTCAGATCTGCATATATAATATTTGATAAAACCCTCAAAAGGGTTATTACAGTGGTATCAAAGCCGGATCTTCAAAAGGCCTAGGGTTTATGGAGGAAGGTAACAAGGGCTACATCTACTATCAAAGAAGGAAGAAGGCAGATAAAGAGGACCAACCAAGAGAAGAGGGACATATGGCTGATATGGATTCTTCAGAGGCTAAGATGGACAAGCTAATTGCCGGCCAAGAGAGGCTCGCAGACACTATGGACTTCCTAGCACTTTCCTCCAAAGAATCATTGAACCAAGGGTTCAAAATGGTGAAGGGAGTTCGAGTGGGGCAAATAATGCCAAGCGACCCAATGATTTAGCCCGAGGATCGAGTTGGAAGCCCACTTTCATCCCTAGAGAGGAGGCCATTCCGGAAGAAGAGCCAAGGCCCACGGGAAGAAGAAATATTGCAGCGAGTGAGGAGTATATGGCCTTGTCTAGAGAGATCCGTGATGCCATTTCTCTTGCCGAGTTCATGGGATTGGAAAGAGGAAGATCTAGGCCCGAGCCTAGGCATGCCATGCCACATAGAGAGGTACAAAGTGCTTTGGGTAAGTTATCTTTTTCTACATTTGATGGATCTACAAAGGGTACCGCTAGGGCATGGATTCAAAAGTTGAATACTTATTTGTCTTTGAAGCCTATGTTAGAAGAAGATGCCATTAAATTTGCTACTCTACATCTTGAGGGCATTGCCCATGAGTGGTGGTTTCATGGACTTGTGACCCAAGGGCATAGTGAAATTCATGCTTATGATGAGTTTTGTCAAAGGCTCATTGATAGGTTTGATAGAGTGGATCGAAGGTACATTTCCGTGAGCTTGCTCAATTGAAACAAGAGGGTACTGTGGAGGAATATGTGGCTGATTTTTAGAGGCTTTTCGTAATGATTACGAATGTCTCGGAAAGAAGACTTGTTGTGCTTTTCGTAGAGGGTTTGATTGAGCCCCTAAGGGGGTTAGTTCGTGCATTTGATCCTTTGTCTCTACAAGAGGCAATAAAGAAGGCCCTAGATTTGGAAGGTGCTGCCCCAAAATCAGCAGCAATCAACAAAGTGTTCCTAAGGCCAATTGGAGAGGGGAACAAGCCCCCAAGCAGCCCAAAAGCATTTCTTTGGACCAGCCAAAGAAGCCACTACCAAAAGTGCCTCATGTTCACACGGATCTGCACAAAACCAGCCTTGAAAAGGAAGCAAAAAATGAGCTACGAAGGAAGAACTTGTGTTTCTCATGCAAGGATCCATGGACTCACGACATCGTTGCTTGGGTAAAGGTAAGGTTCATTATATTGAAGTAATTTCAGATTGTGATGATGATGATAGCAATGAGAATGACACTAGGCATGATGTTACATTGGAAAATGAACCGGAAGAAGTAACTAGCACTCTTGCTACCTTGATGGGGGCACCTAGTTATAACTCTTAAATTATTGAGGGTGATTTACATGGGCACAAGGTCACAATTTTGATTGATGGAGGAGCTACTCATAATTTCATAAATGCATGCTTGGTTTCAAATCTGAAATTAATTGTTGAGAACTTCAAAGGCTTCATTGTTAGGATAGCGGATGGGTACTCTATGCCATGCACAAAAAGGTGTGCTCAACTCTACATCACTATGGGAACATATGAGGTATGTGCTGATTTTTTTGTAATCGATATGGCTGAGTTTGACATCATTTTGGGAGTCCAATGGTTGTGCTTGTTGGGAGAGTTAACTCTCAACTATCAAAACATGGAGATGAGTTTCATGGACCAAGGAAGAAGAGTCTCATTACAAGGTATACTTCCTAGCACTTCCCAAATTAATTATTTGGTAGAAGAGGGCATTTCGTGTGAATCATATTTCTGTTCATTGTCAAAAATCACAGCAGATTGGAAAGCATTAATTTTAGATGAGTATGCAAAGAATAAGTTTGCTAGTGATGTCTTTGAAGGGTTGATAGATGATGGGAGATATAAGGTAAAGGATGGGCTGATTCTATACAAAACCCGGGTCTATATGGTGCCGGAATCAAAGTTGAAAAACAAGATTTTGAGGGCTGCTCATGATGATCCTTCAACTGGTCATCTGGGTATTTTAAGACCTACAAATACAAAAGAGAAAGGTTCTATTGGAAGGGGTTCAAAGGGGAAGTACTCCGATACATCCGGGAGTGCCTTACTCGTCAACAAAACAAGGCGGAACACACATTTTCAGATGGTCTTCTTCAACCACTTTCTATTCCCACTAAAAAATGGGAAAGTGTCTCTATGAACGGGGCTGCCCATGGTACAAGGTAAGAATTGCTTGTATGTTGTAGTGGATAGACTCACTAAATATGCTCATTTTTGTCCTCTTCCGGCTAAGTATAATGCTCCTATAGTAGCTGATGTATTTTTCAAAGAAGTATTTAGACTTCATGGGCTGCCCAAGGAAATAATAAGTGATCGGGACAGCCGGTTCTTGAGCATGTTTTGGAAGGAGTTGTTTCATTTGGTGGGTACACAACTTGCCCATAGCACTAGTTACCATCCCCAAACGGATGGACAAACCGAAATAGTAAATAAATGGGTGGAAGGATATCTAAGGAACTACATTGATGGGCAGCAATCAACGTGGATAAAGTGGTTGTACATGGCTGAGTTTTGTTACAATACTACCTTCCAAATGTCCATTGGCATGTCTCCATTCAAGGCTTTGTATGGGTATGATGCTTCTTCCTTTTTTGATTTGGTTATGACTGATAGTAGAGTGCCTAAAGCTCAAGATTTAATTCAGCGTAGCCAAGATATTCTTAAGGATCTTAAGGAGAACCTTCATTGCGCCCAAAATTAACAGAAATTGTATGTAAATCAGCATAGAAAAGAAAGGACATTTGAAGTGGGGGACATGGTGTTCTTGACATTCAGAACCCTATAGGCACTTTTCCTTCAAGCAAAAGGGTGTGGAAAAGTTGAAGCCACGTTTTTATGGCCCATACAAGGTAATAAGCAAGGTTGGTAAGGTTGCATATGAGTTAGAACTTTTGGAAAATAGCACAATACATAATGTTTTTCATGTCACTTGGGCAGCATTTTACCCCTTCACTTGAGTTGCCCCCATTGGATGAAGAGGGCAATTGATCCTAATTCGAAGAAATCCGGAAGTTCGTGAAAAGAAGTTGAGGAATAGAAGTATCAAAGAATATTTGCTTCATTGGAAGGACCTTCCCCTTGAAGATGCTACATGGGAGAGTGCAACAATTTTAGAGCATCCACAATTGCAATTGCTTGGGGTCAAACAATTTTGGGGAGGAAGGACTGTAATGCCCCTTTTTCCCACCTAAGGGCTGAAAATTGGTCTTCTTGCCATCCCTTCTCCATGGCAAAGAAGAAGAAATGAAGGAGAAGACCCTTGAGCACTTTATAATATATTTTATCTAATATTATAATGTTTTCTTTAGTGTTCTTTTGTTCTATATAGGTCGGCCTTGTCTAAATAAGTTTTGGCGCCAAAGGAAAGATATAAAAGGAGAAGAGAGTTCATTTGCATCTAGCTTGGCGTATTTTCTCTATACTTTGGCAAAGAGAGCTTGTTGCTCCTTAGTCATCCACTTGGGGACGAAAACCCTCTTGTGAGGCCTTGTTGAAGGACAAAAACCCTTCATTTGGCTTGGGTGAAGGACGAAAACCCTTCATCACCATTTGACATTGAAAAAGAAAGTTGATTTCAAGGTCTTTGTGGTGTTTCCAGCTGTTATACTATTTTTCTAGGGTGGAGCGACCTACCTTGGGTAGGGTTTGAAGACATTGGCAAGGAATTTGATAAATCTGGTTTTGTAATCTGATTTGCCATATTTTTAAAGGCCGGAATCTTGAGTTGCATGATTTTTGAGGACTTCTATATCAATATTCTATAATTAATTCGTGGCTGCAATTTCCAGTGTATTTCATTTCCAGTAGTGTGTTTTCAGTGTTTGTTGGTTATATTGGCTTCTAAAAATTCCATATATCATATATAAAATATTGTGAGTTGTGTGGTGTTATTTTGTGATGTTTTTGGCATCTTTTGAGCAAGTATAAGTCGCTGGTTTTAGTGTTCAGTCTGCTGCAATTTTCAGTTTCAGATCTGCATATATAATATTTGATAAAACCCTCAAAAGGGTTATCACAAGATATCCCTTATCCATTCAACAAGCATGAAATCTTCCATCCCCTAATGAAATTGAATCAAAACTGAAATTTGTGTGAAAATTTACATACCAATCTTTTTGACACATGAAGTGTCTTGATGCTCTAGAATCAAAGAACCAACACCTTGTAGGGCTGTCATCTGAGCATGATGCCATGAGGGCATACTCTTCTTCAGGCTCTTGTTCAACTGTTGCCACATTTGCTTGTCCCTTTTGTTTTTGTTGGCAAGATCATATTGTCTTTTTCGACAATCCTTCTTCACATGACCAAGTTTATGATAGTAGTAACACTTGACTTGATATTTAGGAGATGATTTTTCAGGTTGTTTCCATTTCCCTTTGGATTGAACAACAAAAGCACTCTCGGTTTGTCCAAAACTAGACTCAAGTGTTTGAATTTGTCTCTGTTCCTTTTGTAATAAATAGGAACTGACTTTATCAAAAGTCAAAGTCTGACTTTCAGCCATCAAATGGAGGGCTTCAACAAATGACTCAAATGATGATGGCAAACTATTCAGCACCAATGCCACCATATCATCGTCATCTACCGTTTTGTTAATGGAGGCAAGCTGATCTCGAAGGTCTTTCATCCGAAGTAGGTGCTTTGACAACGACCCACCCTCTTGCAACCTTGCTGAAAATAGCAAATTCTTCAGGTATAACACTTGACTCTTCTTTGAAGTCATATATTTGTCCTTCAGACTGATCCATAGATCACCCGCCAAAGTGGCATTGTGGACTTCTGGTATCAATTCATCGAGATCGACAACTTCAATAGTAATAGGGCTTCCTTATGATGTTTGTCATAATCTGCAAAATTAGCAGCGAGCCTACTTTCTTTGCCACATATTATTTTATCACAATTGCGAAATTCCGTGATGGTCAGGATTTTATGGCTCCAAATATTATAATTTTGTCCAGTTAACTTTTGTGCCTCCGATAGAACAAGGTTTTGTATATTTGCCATTCACACCAATTTGAATTTCCGACCCACAAATTAATGCAGAATAAAAATGAAGCGGAAATAAATACAACAATGAGCGAAAAATAGCTATAATAGTAGACCTGGGCTTGAAATTTTGATTATTCAGAATTGTTAGCCTGCTTTTTTAGCAAAATTACTCTGTATTTAATTTTTGTGCCCTAGCACCCACGAAATGACATAGTAATGCTTTCCAAATTACGTGCCCTAGAGATGTTTTTTCTTTGAACAATACACCCACGAAAACGTATAACTTGTGCCTTTTCCTTGAATCAGGACAAAATTTTCGTGAAATTGTGACCAGAATATATAAAGTCAAATAACGACCTGATGTTATTGTGCAAATTGTTGTAAATCACGACCAAAACTTTGTGTAAACACAAGAACGACCAAAATATTTTTTTCCTCAAAATGTGCTGTTAAAACATTCTGTGTCCTAGCAGAATCTCCAAAAGTGTGTTTTCATTTATTGTGCCCTAGTAGACTGGTATTCTTCAGTTCGTGCACTGGCACAGGGCTTCCTTAAACTGTTCTTTTCGAAATCCGTACTCGCAAGTTTCCTCAGATTTCAAATGTTTTCAAGCACTAGAGGCTCTGATACCAATGTTAGTGTAATATCCCACTTCTGGGGTCAATGGGAAAAAGACAATCAACCAGTTCTTCAACACTCAAATTAACCGTAAATAGTAAAATCTAGTCAAGAGTGCTTGTGCCTTGATAAGATGATTCAATAAATGCAATGATAGGGGTTTAATGAAATCTATCAAGCAGCCCACGCAATTAATTAGAAATCAGATCTAAGCTTCTTTTCCCAATCAATGCAACCCACTGCTATGTAGCATCAAACAAAACAATAACACTACTGCAATGAACACTTGAAATTATTCTCAAAGACCCTTATATAGACCTCAGCCAGACATGTTCATTTGGAGTGTACAAGCCCAAATTTAGTCTTCTAATATCAGTCGCTGTAATAAGTAAATATTCTTTTATATGCCATGAATCATATCACAATTTGAATGCAAACCAGTATAGATTGCTGTAACAGATCTTAACCTCTATTTGTTGGAGCATAGAAAATGTTGCAAAGACTCTTAATATTTTACCAAACTTCCACAAGCCAGTCGCTGCCAAATAAGAGGTTTAATTATGCCTTGGAATACCCAAAAGATTACCCAATGAGGTTGCTGTAGCTATTAAACCAAGATCACTCAACTCGCTGGGCTTTTAGCTTACTAAACATGCAATAAAATATCCAAAGAATTACCCAAAGAGGTCGCTGATTCTGGGAGGAACAAAACAGGCATTAAACATTCACATTCATCCCTGAATGGAGTCGCAGATTTTTAGAGGAAGAAACAGCAGTATACTCAACCACAGACAACCATCACACACCAAGTATTAGCGCCAGTTTTGTCTAAAAGGTGGTCGCTTTAGCAAGGGCACAAAGGAGTATAGATCAGGTCGATTCTTATCAAAGAATACTCTAAAAACCAGCACTAGATATTGCATACAAACAGCCCATAAACATCAATAATAAGTCACTGTAGTTTAGTACTGAAATCAGCCAATTCGTTGGGCATTTAGCAAACAAAATATGCATTAGAATATTCACAGATCTAGCCAAAGGAGTCGCTGCACACTAGAGTATTTAAGCATGCATTAAAATGCTCAAATGATCAACCAATGTAGTCGCTGCAATCAAGTGATAAGAGCACACAACAAACTAATCGATTCACCTGAAAAGTGCATTCAAATCAGTCCAAAACACACCATAAATAAGTCGCCCAAGCTGGATGTAAACACACACCACACCAAGTCGATTTGCAAAGGAACCAAACTCTTCAATTAATTATCAAAACCAACTCAATAAAACCTACCACGCAAGAGAGAGAGCAAATATCAGGGGTGGGCATACATCCCAACCAACTCCAAGCATGGAGTTTCAAATTAATTTCATCATAGCATAAGTCTCACAATGAATCCAAGCTCTCCTTTCATAAACAAGGAGCACAAAATTTGAAATCTCTAGAAGAGGGAAATCATTAAATAAAAATAGTTTATCCTCTCTAGGTGTGGCATCCCCTTTCTAAGGATGTTTTTAACATTGAAAGCCACCATAATGTTATTTAATTAATTTCCCTTTTAATTTTGCATTTTGGGAATTAAATTAAATAATTAAATAATTATTGCTTTATAATGTCAAATGATAAAAATCACTTTCCAGGCAATATTATTTAATTATTTAATATAATTTTCCCCTTGCAACATCCCAAAGTCCACGGGGAAAGATAGGCTAAGGGTCTTCAAAAATTGAGACATTACAGTTAGCAAATGTAGACAAAGATAGAATGAAGAGGAAATGGACTGCACATCAAATGAATGTGTGTCCTTCATTTTATTATGATTGGGAGTAGTTACAATGTAGTTGGAACAGTTATGTGACAGTTCATAACTGAAAACTAGCAACTAACATGTGTGCATAATACAATTACAGGCTAAGGTAGAAGTCCTAGTAAAGTATGGAACGTATGGAACCCAAGTATCAACTGTACTACTAGTATTACGGAATCGGGTACAGTCCTTCCATATAAATTTTCAATACCTTAAAGGTTGCATATGTTCAATTACAGGCTAAGGTAGAAGTCCTAGTAAATTATGGAACATATGGAACCCAAGTATCAACTGTACTACTAGTATTATGGAATCGGGTACAGTCCTTCCATATAAATTTTCAAAAGGGAAAGGTAATCAACAACAACAATCACATTGAAAGCCTCTGAGGACACTTAGATTTCAACATAAGGAAAACTTTATAAACCACAGCTCAAGGCAATGTAGTCATGATATGATTATTCTCCATGCTTAGGCTCTTATCAGCAGTAATGCAATTATAGGGTAGAGATGGATCAATTCATCGTAGGCATTCACACGGGATTATTGATCAGATAGACTTCACCCAACAGAAGGAAAAAGTGTCACAGTTCTAGACAAATTCACTCCGGTTACCTAGAAAGAAGGCTTGGTATAGACATCTGAACTCAAGATCATATAATCATAAGATTGCATTTTTCAACAATGATTTGTATATTGCCAAGTTGTTCTTCAAGATGGTTGCTCAGAACAGTTAAATACAGAATAGTAGGAACAGCCAAATATGTCAGTTCTTTTTTTCAATCATTTCCTTGTCATAATACATTTAGTTTGCAGCCCCATGGGGTACTCAGTTAGGAGAAAGAGCACAATCATGCAAATGGGTATGTACTGTCCATACTCAATATTTTCTTCTTCATGAACCTAAATCAGTATACACAAGAATACTATTCCAGGCCTAGCTGTTAATGCATCATGCAAAGGATTCCATATTTCATGCAAACTCAATTCTTCCTTGCCAATAATGCCAACCAAAGTTCTCAGATCAATTTAGAATTTGCTTTCTCAGAATACAAGAGAGCTCATTTTCCTTTCATCAAATCAACCTGTCCAAAACCAGAACTCGAACAAGTTTTTTAAAATCATCAATTAGTCCAATTAAAGTTATCTTCTCCTCTTTCCTGCAAAACGTTATGGATACATGGTCAACATATGAGCTGGCACACTCTTCTCTCCTTAAAGTAGACATGAAGCTACCAGAATAATAGTGTTTGTTTGTGGGGAATCTAGATGGCGCCCAGATCTCTATAGGTATGGATCAGATGGGGATAGATATGGATCGGAGTTTGTGCTGATTGGGGATGGGGAGAACACCGACGGGCCAAGGGACTCTATATTGATTGCTATGCCCGGGAAGCCGAGGCCCCTATCTCACCTCTATATGGAGGTGGAGGTAATAGATAGATCTCGAGAGTGATGAGATGATAGGACGGTTCTCTCTGGACTCCGAAAATCCGATCGCCGATAAGCGGCGGTAGATCAAGGATAAAGGACCAAAACGGGGAAGTGCCGACTGACTATACAAAGTACATCCGCCCTCCCCATTGGCCTCCTTTCTAGATAGTGGGTGTAGCTAGATCTAGTCTATGTGGGTGCCTGATAGCTCTAGTTATGCATGCTCGGGAGATCTATCTATATAGAGTGGGGGCAATGAAGCCCATCCCCATTGCCCTCTATGTAGGAGGGGAGGGGGCCCTCGCCCTCATTCTTCGGGCTAGTGGTTTGCTACACTCACTCCTCGATTGACCAAATAGATCAAACATATAGGGAGATCCCTCTCGATCCCTATCTAAACAGAGGGGGGTGAGTGCGGCTAAGGTGTGACTCTATATGGATGGCTCGGCCTCCCTTATAGATCTATAAGAGATCTAACTAGATGGGGCCATCTATCTCTATTCGCATACAAGTTTCGCATTAATCCCAAGCAGAAGTATATCAGAGAAGATTTCAAAAGAATGCCATGAGTAAATAGATAAGAAATATAACATTTAATGTTCCGATAAAAGACCAACAAGACAACCAACTTCATTTTTCAACCAATCAATAAGTAAGAATTTTAAAGATAGAATTGAAATGCAGTGCTTCGTAATCCAACTAAGCAACCAACTCCTACCAAGTCAACCATGAGAATTTGTTTTATAATCTAATAAAGCCACCAAGTCAACCATAAAGCATTTGTTTTCCATTCGCAGAATAGTGGAAGCAAATCACCACGCTGGATATATGAGGATATACATGCATATGTATGAAGGCTTACACATATGCAAGTTTATACCCATATGCAATCTTTACAAATGAGACCACACACCCAAATTTCAATGGCAAAACCAGAATCAACCAGCAAACATTTACCATGCCTAACCAAGGAGGGAACCCTCGCCAAACAAACATAAGCTAGTATTCATTTAGTATCATGTGAAGTATAAGGAAAGCACAACATGCCTGTTTTCAAGCAAAGGCCCTAAGTCGCTCCCCTGTGCTCCTGATGTGTGAGGGCTGTGCCTAAAAAACAATTCACCGAGCACCATTGCTCTAACTTGCAACAATGCCCTAGGTGAGCTAGCTGGCCCACAACTCCTCCAGCTATCACCATTGATTCTCATTCATTGCCATGGCTTAGGTAGGGCTTTTACATCTTCTATATTTTTATTTATGGACCAATAAAAATTCACAATGACTACGAGGCCTCAAATAGAAACATAGCCGTCTAGTATGTAAACTAAACTAGAGTTTGTTATTGATGCAACTTACTCGGGATGCCATTTCATGTTGAAACTAGGGATTTCTCATTTATAACAAAACAAAGGCTGTTGCTTGCTCCCAAAAAACCCATTTATTTAAATATAGAGGTGCTAACAATATTGCTTGTACAAACCTCCTTCATGAGAAAATGCCATTAGCTGAATACAGATATTTTTTAACAAATTTGGAGAGTGGCCGCCCCCATTATCTGCTCCTGTTGGCCAACTATTCACAACAGCTAGGGTTTCTTCAAAAATAATAATTAAAGAATAGGTCAACCTCATGTTTTATGCGGATTTCAAACTTCCTTGATCTCTTTGAAATCCTATGTCGGGTTCGTGACCCTTCATTATTGGAGTCATTTTTTCCATCAATTAATAAATCCAATGCTTATCAAAGGAAGTATATACATAAAATAAACATTTAAGTATATTAAGTAACCTTATACTTCAAGTTTTATTTTATGTATATACTTCCAAGATGCTCAAGAGTGGTCTCAGACATCCAGAGTTATAATGCAAATTCTAGGTTTTGGTGGGTCCTTTTAGATTTTAGACTTTGCCAATTTCAGGATTTCAGACTTGGTCAAATTTTAGGACTTCATGATTTTAGACTTAACCGCATTTTAGAATTTCAAACTTATCTAGTAGGCTTACCATCATGGTTAAAGTTCCCATCTGGGTCCCACAATTAAGGCCAAAAATGTCTAATGAAATGCCAATGTCCCCCTCACAATGTCATGCTAGGAAACACAAACAAGAAATGCCAAGTCCAAGATACCCATTGTATTCATAATGACCAAGAGGTCAAGAAGCATCATACTAGAGAAAAGTCCAATAATACGTGTACATGCATGCGCTAAGGTCCACATGGGCTATCAACCAAAGACCCAATAACATTCAAAGATTTGGAAAACACATAATGAAAGACATGGTCAAGCAACAAATAATGTTCCAAATCCTTATAGAAACCAAATGTCAATTATAATAACCTCTCAAAAATCACATTATGCCACAATAAGTGATTCAAGCATTATCAACAAGAGTCGAAGACGTTAGCAAATGCAATAATCATTCATGCAAGGTCCACCAACCATCAAGAAGGAATAACACAATAAACCGAGAACCCCAAGCCTGAATAATTCACACAAAGGCATAACAACTTTATATCGTTATAAACACAATATGTTCAATCATAAAGCCATGATGAAGCACTATAAAATGTTGATTCTACATTTAATGGCATATCGATGCGAACTAAGGCTCCCAACAATATCTTTTTAACAACCGAGGATTTGCACCTTTAATTAGTGTTTAGAATTGCATTTGCTAGTACTACAACATGTTGATGGCTTCTCAAACATCAAATTAGGGATCCCAAAAATGGGATGTGACAATGGGTTTATATTTTCTATTATCTTACCCATAATAAATTGCCATGACCTCCTTGGCCTCATATACATAACCCTTTGCGTTTTTTTCCGTCCTTCAAGCATAAAACTACGATGAAAGGCTATGACTCTTAAAACAAAATAATGCATGATTTTAAAATCAAAATAAAAATAAATTTGAACCAAAAAATTAAAAAAATAAATGATAAATAAAAAGTAGTCAAGTTTAAAGTGACCTTAAGGATTTCATCTATGTGCTTCACAAACACATCGTAAAAATGGTCTTCTTGACCTTTTCCCCTTTAACTTTCCTAGCATAGGAGGCTCCAATCACTGTGTACTCGCAAACATCTTGAGGCTGCAATCCTCTGCAATATGATGTTGTGGTGAATTGTGTGACTCTTACTTGTACAAGCTCCTTTTTATTGGTGTGCTCTCTCATCAAGTTTAGCACCCAAGGGTGATTGTAGATGAACTTTGTGATATTTCTTTCCTCTTCAACCACATTTTTCACCCATGTCATCTTTCCTATGTCCTCAAGTAGGAGATCAATGCAATGGGCTGCACAAGGGGTCTAAAAAGTGTAGGTTGCATCTCCTCTAGAAATCTCCTTGTTCTTTATGTATGATGTTGCATCATCTGTCACAACTTGGATGACATTCTTCATACCCACTTCCATCACCACCTCATCCAACATATCACACAATGTTTGCATTTTTCACTTGGTGGGAGGCATCAATTGATTTCAAGAACACCAATTGTCCACTTGAAGCTACTAGAAATCTAATCAAAGAGCTTTTTCCATCCGTCTACCCATTAGACAAATTGCCGCAACCATTTTGCGCCACTTTTTTCTCATCTTGTATAATCGGGAAATATTTGATGGCCTCCTCCAACAATCGGTCATGCAAATCATGAGCATTAAGAGCCTTGAACCCCATCCCGACAACAGTCAATGTAGTTATTGAATTCTCCCAATATGGGCTTTTTCGTCACATTGAGTGGAATGTTGTTGTAATACCAAGATTTGCTGTAGCCATCCTTGCTTCGTTGTGCAATTCCCAGTTCAATTAGGACCTCTAAGTAAAAGTTGTGCCCCCAGGATACTTTGAGGTATTAGAAGATGTGATTAGAGAAAGGGAAAAGAGGAATCAGAATTCACACCTCATAGATTGTGTTTCCATCATTTTACTAGTCAATGATAGATACAAAATGGTTGAGGTGGTTAGAACCGGACATTAGCTAATACATAACTAATAGTGACTTAATTATAAAAGGAAGATTTATATTCGACTCCCCCTCTCGAGGCTTACACTACAAAAAGCAAAAACATATCGACAAAAATAAAAATAGCAGAACCAAACAAAGCCACACATTCTTCAAAAATTCTCTTTGAAAATAGTTCTTTGATCAAATAGAGCTCTATCGAGCTGCCTAGTAGTAAATTTCATAAAGGTGTAGCTCTTGAGTTCTTGAATTGCACCTCCCAAACTCCCAAATTACGAACCTCCCAAATTATTGGACAACCATCCATATTGAGCTACATCCACAATGCTCCATCAAGTTGTCTCATGACCCTCGTAAGGGTATAATTCCCAAGATCCACAAACTCTTGAACTAACTAAGCAACCATCCATGCCGAGCTTCATCTACACTAGATCCCTTCTTGTCTTCAAAGTGTGGGCTTCTTTAAAATATGTATTCTTTATTAGCAAATTCCTCACCACTTTCAACATCCGATGGATCTTCAACAATGGTTATATTAACTTCATTTGATTTTTCTTTCATTTAGTTATTTACTTTCTAGGTGTGAAAGTTGAGGCCAAAATATTTGTCTAATGAAATTTCCCTTCTTAGACAAAATACCTTAGAAAATAAACCTTTACTAAAAATAATATGATCTGCAAATTAATGCAATAAGATTTTGGAAATTTATTGTTTAAAAGCAACTAAAGGAAACCGTATCAAGAAGGTTTGTGTTTTTGATGACTAGATGTGACTAAAAGTCATTAAATTGTGTGCCCTAGCAGTGAATGACCTTCAAGAAATTGCAAATGTGCATATGCGTGACTATATTCTCTTTGTTTTTCCCTAAATACCTTTGAAAATCATGTTTTTCCTCTTCCTCATGATTTTGTACTTGCTCTTTGTAAAAAATGTGCCCTAAATGATGTTTTTCTCCGCTAAATCCTCGCTGTTACATTTTGTCTTGAAAATGTCTTATTTTCATGCCCTAACTGCATGAACAACCCTAAAAATCCCTCAAAATGGAAACTACTTATTTTTGTGCCCTAAAGCACTTCAAAAAGTAGTCAAATTAAACTGCAACAAAAATTGTTCCTTCGAATGGTGTTATGACTTTTTTCACCTTTGCAATGCTGTCAACTATATTTTTGTCCTTGAAGCCTCACACAACCATCTCCTCTTCAACTTTTGTTGATCCTCAATTCGTGCCCTAAGCTCGATACCGGTGTTAGATGATGTGAACAGAGAAAGAAAGAAGTGAAGCAGGAACACACGCCTCGTAGATTATGTGTCCATTTTATTATACAAGAGAGTTACAAAATGGTAGGGGTGGTTACAACTGAACATTAGTTAATACATAACTGGTAGTGACTTACTTATAAAAGGTAAGCCTTATATTTCAATACGAGGAACAAAAAGACCCTATCCAATTGCATGAGATCTTGAACTTTCTGTACTAGATGAACCCCGTCCCTAAACCTCGGAGTTGGGGCAATAGAAGAGGCTCCTATGCCATACTCATTGGGATGATCACTCGCTGCCTTCCTATTCACTACGGCTGCAATTGTTTCATCTTTCCTCTTTTCTATTTCTGCATAACTCGCAAGGTAAGCAATCATCTCTCTTGGAGCCTCGGGTTGCACTTGTTTGCACAATTGTACATCTTTACTTGTGATTCGTACGAGGTGGTATGTGAGGCAATTGATTCCTACACTCATTTTAAACCTACAATAATTGCATATGACGAAATTGGATTTGATTGGAGACCCGATTTATAGTGCTTCCAAGAACAGTCATCAAACTTCTTAGGTTTACCATGGCTACCTAATCCCAATGGCATTCTTATACCACTGCAAATTGAATGCAAATCCAAACAACAAGGAGACACCATATAAAACAAACCAATTGTTTTCATGATTAAACCCCAGCTGCTAGTGTCTATCAAAGGAAGAAGTAGAAGAAAATGCGAAAACATAAAAAAACTAAACCTAGGGCATCTAAAGTGGAAAAAAATTTGAAAACATTTTCAACGAAAAAAAGAATGAGGACCTTTACCTCGCAAATCCCTATGAAAATCCTTCGAACTGATGGAAACCATTACAATCACCTAGCAGCAACTGTCAAATGCACAAAATCGCCTTAATAGAGAAGAAAGAGAGAAAAACCAATGTTTTGTTTCTGCAGGATTTTAATATGCATTGATTGCCTAGTTTTCTTCATAGACTCGTGAGTTTTGGTGAGCACTCGTGTGTAATTACTCCCCAAAACTCACGAGTTTTAGGCATATACTCAGTTCGCGAGTTTTGAACTGATTACTCAGTCTACAGGCTTTTGCTGATTTATCTTGAATAATGGCTGAGTAATCCTATGTTTTAAAACAAAGCTTCAAAGGATGATGTCTTCTTTAAAAGGTGGCATGTCGACAGTTTTGAGTATATGCTAAATGCATGGCTTTTGGTTAAGTGCACCATGGGTAGTATAAAAAAAGCCAACTACAATCAGTGTACAACTGATGTGTGGCACCTTGTATGTGTATGCAGAAGCAGAAAATAACTAAAACATTTAAGCACTGAGTCAACATGTGGCAGCTTCTCGCCATGAATATATTTTATTATTATTTGAGGAGCCCAATCTGCATCAGATCTTTATTTTCATCCTAATTAGCATACAGTCAATGCAGCCAAATTGGGAGGTGTGCTTGGTGCAAACAAGTTAGTTGTGATTTTTTTTTTTTCAGTTTTCTAAGAACTTTTAAGGGTTTGAAAAGGGAATCTTCCTAGATCCATAATGTTGGCAAACGGTGTTTGTTTTTCAAACTGTTTGAAGTTTTGGAAAGCTTGAAAATATCTCTGCACAGTGGGGCAGGTTTCGAGATTATCTGAGATAGTTTTTCTATGGCTCCATTGAGATCAAGAAGGACTAGGATTTGAGCGTCACTTGGCTTAATTAAGATTTTTTTGCAGCTTGGGAATGAGAAATGGTTCAGTGCTGAGAAGTAAAGGTCTACTTAAGATCACATAGATAAAAGAAAGAGCTCCAGCCGGAGGAACAAAGATGACAGATTTCAAGAATTGACTAGACATGGCTTGCAGAACCATTAGCCTTCATGTTTCTTGGGGGCCATGACACCAGATTCGCTCCCTTGATTCCCCTCTCAAGCTTGGTGAAGCTAAATTCAAAATTTGGTCAGCATGAAGAAAGAGAAGTCAAGAAGTGGTCTTACTATGGTAAACCAGGGCACAAGAGCACTAGATATTCCACAAGGATAGTATAGTTTGAAAGTTATCAACAGATTAGAGATGCTAATGTAGGAGATGTACGACACCTATCAAGGCTTCATAAAAGAACTCGAAACATTGAAGGATAATGCAGAGGCACTTGAATCCCTGGTTCATAAACAATCCAAGAACTATTCATCAATCAGAAATTCTTCAAATGATGCTACAAAGCATATATTAGATCATTTTTGACTGTTGGTGGACCTTTGCATCTTCAAAAATTAGGTGGAAATTCTCTTGACACTTAAACATCAGTAGGTGGTTGGAGGTATGTAATTGACGTTGATGAGCACACATGCCTAATTCCTCAAACAACCGAAGGAAATGTTGATATGTTGCAACAACTTCACTAGGTATTCATGTGCCCCTTGATGACATGAATATAGATGAACAAGAGTATGGAGAAGACAATGGTTATCAAGTCAATATTTCTTCCGAGGTGAGACCCCTTGATTGTAACACCACTTTTCCCCAATATTAGTAAAAACATGTTATGCCTATACTAATAATAATTAATAGTTAGAGATATAAACGGAATTCGATTAGCAATTAACAATGGCAAGTGGACAATTTTTAAAATAATTCACGAGATTTAGTCCCAAATTCATCAAGAAGAGCATACATATAAACTTTATATGTTAGAATACTTCTACCTTCACATGAGGAAAATGATAACAGGAGGTTTGGGACAGATCTATAATCATTTGAGAGTAATGTATTAAAATTTGTAGCTAGACAAGGAGTTTAAACAAAATCCTAGATGTTGCCATGCGGCAGACTCAGCGCTCTCGGGTCTTGGAGGTAAACGGAGGTCATTATAAACATGGAGAAAGAAGTGAAATAGCATTCAAAACATGGAGAAAGAAAAAGTGAAATAGCATTTCAAGATTACGCCATGTGGCATAATCTCCTGGGCTCGGGCTTTTGGGAGAAGAGAAGGTTGGAAGGGTTCCAAAACAGTCCTCTCAAGCTACTTGGGGCTTTGGGATTATGAGAGGTTTCTCTATCCCGTGGTCTCACGGTGAATTTTCATTAAGTGTTCCGGTATTGCCTTTTAGGTATATTAAGAGGATTTCCCATTTAGGTGACAAGTGGCAGGATCTAGTGGATTTGTCGTAGTAAAAATAGTGGAGTGTTTGATAGAGTAACAAGACTTTCCGTAGGAGAATTTTATGAGATTCGGATGTGTTTCAGATCTCACAGTCTCCAAGTATTCATTAGCCAAAAAGCTAAGGAGGACCAAATATAATTGAAAACCTTATGGTGCTCTTATATCTCTACACGCATCATTATCTTGTGTTTGCGCCCGAAAGTGACCTTTGAGGAAAGCCTCAAAGCAAAGAAATGCTCCTAATCTCTTAGATCGCTCCATGTGTCTACATCACATTCTCCTATCGCCGTAGAATTTCATCTCTTCCTGTTTTGAGTTGTAAACTCATCTCGTGGCTTTGTTCTACAGATCGGTGATCACGTGTCCTCATCTAGGTATTCATGGACATTTCTTCAAGGTACATAAGCTTAACTCGGCAAACATATAATTGTGAGGAAAGGGCACTAAAACATGACACATGGATAGTTGGAGGAACTTCGTTCTATCGGTTAAATGTATTATTCAACAACTCTTTCATTAGGACAACGCCATCTATATTATGAGGAAAAGAGCGGTAAGTTTATTTGTAGAGCAAGATTTATTTATTAATTATACACGTGGCCCAATTAAACGAGGTTGTATACTTTCATACGATGGCCTTTAGGTTTAATTACAATTTTTACAATGATTTTTACCCAAAAGATTTAGAAGGTTATATAAATTTTTATCAAGATTTCACCATTTATAAATTCATTCGCTATTAAATCAATTTAATAAACATCAAATATCACAATCCTTATCTTTATTATTACTCAAATCATTCAAATTACACAATTCATTATTAATAATCCCGTAATGGTAAAAATACATATCTTTTATCTTTATTGATCTTTGGTTCCATGTATCTATTGTGTGTATAGGTCTGGGCACCTTAGAGTATGGCTGCAATCATTGGAGGACAAATATTGAGTAAATTCTTTCAAGGCCTCAACCAAGAACCATTTGGGGTTGTACCTTGTACCCCCAATTAGGACACTCTTTTGTACCCCGCTCCATTGCCCACCACTTGCCTTAGTCTTTCCACATGCAAGATATCTCTAGAATAATACATATCACAAGTAAATTCTAAGTGTATATGTTCTTTTCAAAAATCGTTGTTCAACTTTTATAGGCCTTTAACCTAGGTAGTTGGCAACCGACACACCTATTCATAATGAATAACTAAGTAATTCATTATACTCCCATTAGTACGGTCTTTTAATATTTCACTCCCTTTTAACAAAGGTCATTTCATTATACTCCCTTTTAATAAGGGTCTTTTATTTACACTCCCTTCTAACAAGGGTCAACAATTTATGAAAGAAGTTTGAGAGTTTCATTTTATTACTTGTCTTCACCCAAATTTTTTAAATGGGAATTTTGTGACATAACACTGCTTTGTTGATGGGGAGAGTCAAATGAAATATAAGGAGCCCAATTTGGGGAGCCTTACAAGGGGATCTCATGTTCTATGGTGGAACTTGTTCCTCTTCTAGGATGTCTTCATACTCTTATTTGGCATGCTTTCATTTCATTTTACTTTTATTCTTATGGACCCCAATGCTTTCTTGATCGAATCGTGTATTCCAATTTATTTCTCGGGCATCATAATTTGGTGAGTACAAATATGGAAGAAATATTGCATGCCTTCGTGATGAAGTTTTCTGGTTGAGATACATGTACAATTACAATTCTTGTGACATATTGACAACTCCAAGACAATTTGTAATGTCCATTTCGGGCTCAAATTTGAGGAAGTTGGATTATCCCCAAAACACTAATTGAAGATCGCTGCAATTTATGACAGCTACATGTATAAACCTGAATTTTATGACAGCCACATAGAAATTAGAGCCAAAGAGGGTTAGCAACCTGTTTTTGGTCCCCAAAACCCTAGGCGACCTAGGTAAAATTCAGATTTTAGTATTTCTCACACATAATTCTTCAGAAACATATCAACAATTTGAAACCCTTGATGAAATAATGCAAAATACGTGCTTCAACATCAAAATATATAATTTTGGAATTAATTATTGGCCACAAACAGTAGTAACTTTAAAAATTCATATCTTCTGAAATACTTGGAGTTATAATGCAAACAATAGCTCAAAATGACCACAAAAATAACAGCTATCAAACAAAATCAAGTTCAGATTTTTCCAACCATAGAAACCCATTGAAATGCTGTCCCAAAATCGTCAAAGGGGTTGCCCAAGATGGAAATGAGTATGACAGCCCCAAAAATCATGCCCTAGCTGGAATTTGTGCCCTAGCATGGATGGAAACACTTGCTGTTTTGAAATTCTGAATATGAAGCTCACTTGTGACTCTGGATGAAGCCACCAAAGCAACAAATGAGGGTTTTCGTCCCCAAGTGTTGTGACTATTGAGGGGTTTTGTCCTCAATAGGATCCAATGAGGGTTTTTCGTCCTCAAAGGCTGAAAATGTGAGCTCAATGCTCCAATTTTCAAAAGAGAAATATCAAGATTCATATGAAGACCCTTACAATGAGCCCCCACATTTACCTTTATAGCCTTTTGTCTTTCTTTCCCTTGTGGAGTGCTCCATGTGGGATAATAGAAATACTTTATTTCTATTTTTACATTCACTTTTCCCACTTAAGGTGGGACAACCCCTCTATTACATTCTTTTTCTATTTTGAAGTTGGCGCTTTGCACTTTAGCCACCAACCTACTATTTCTAGTGCTATAATTGGCAATTTGCCTTTTACAAAAATATTACAAAGCTGAAAATAGCAAATTACAATTATAACACAAATTTACTTCCCTTGAATTTCCCTTTTAGCCCACGGAAAGTAAAATTGGCCCAAAGGTCTCCTTAGCAAGCTAGCGTCGAGAAGGGAACATTACACAATTACAACATTTCAATGACAACTTCAACTTTTTTCCAAAGTGCCAATGACAAGTGTTGAGTAATGAGACTCCAAATTTTTGTGCCTAGTGACAAGTGTTGACTAACGAGACTCTTGATTTTGAGTGGACGTGACAAGTAATGAGACCCTAGTTTGATCAAAAGTGTAAGTTCAAGTGACAAGTGAGGAGTTAAACTACTCTCCAATTTTTCTCTCCATCACAAGGTACGCTGAATTTTATCCTTGTCGAACATGAACTCGAACTTTATCCATTATTTTTACTTGGTAATGTTTTTGACACATTTTGCATTGTTTTATAAATATTTGTTATATATAAATGTACTGACCGAAAGCAAAGGACACAAAGATTTCTCTGCTTTGTCCCTCTAACGTATCTATGCATTTTTTTAGAAAATACAAATAATAAAAGAATATGCTGTTTGAACTTAAAGATTCTTTTTTCACACTTCATCCATTGGCGAACTTAAACTGAACTTTATCCTTGTCAAACATGAACTCAAACTTGAACCTTGTGACTTAGATTTTTCTAAAGAGTAATTGACAAGTGATGAGAGAAACTATTCCATTTTTTTCAAAAGGGCAAGTGACAAGTGAACCAGTGGAGGTTTGCAGCAATTGCACTTAGATGGATAGCTTGGGGGCTGCATGCATTCTCAAATAGTTGATGTGTTGTGCCTTCTTCCAACTCTAGGTCAAGGGGGAAGTTGGAGCATAATATGCACCATAAAGTAATTCTGACTTGTTGAAGCTAGCTTACTATATGGATTATTTCCCATGAGGCCCCAACCTGTGGTGGTCCTTGGAAAATGTATGGGTACCTACTTGGTGGGTGCATGTAAATGACGGTTCACGTTGTACCTTGCACCCAATAGTTGTGATGTGACTAGAGTGTAACTTGTAGTCCTACCCTAACGGGAGGCCTATAGATAAAAGGGTGTTGGCTTTTATAATTCACAAGCATGTGCTAAGTGATAAGGCTAAGTGGTGATACTTCTTATACACCAACAATTTTGTCTCTTTTCTACTGTTTTATTGGTCTAATTTGATGATGCTATGGTGGATGCTTTGCAATGATGGAGAATATTAGTTGATTCTTATTTCTTCAATAATCTTGGTTAAGAGTTAATTAGATCCACACATATGGTTCTAACAAGGGTTTGCATAGTTTCGTTTTAAATACTGTTTTAATTAGGAAGGATATCTTGTAGTTGGTCAAAGCCATGAGTTATTGAGGCTAATTTACTATAGGACCCTATGATGAATGTTGAATCTCACCTTCTGAAGATTGCTATAATAGGTTTGGTGATATCCATGCTCCGGTTCTCATGTTGCTAGAGCAGTATGAGCATTTGTGTACATAGACATGTCTTACTGCTTGAGATTATTGCATTCAACATTAACTATATTTTCAGAAGCATCCTATTTCCATTTTTGTATGTAGTATCATGAAGGTTGTTGTGGCATGTGCCAATACCAAGACTAGGAACACCTTTTGTGAAATCAACCATTCTGTTTGAATACGATGTCTAGGTGAACCAATTGAGATATACGTGTGTTGTATGGTAAAGGTTCTGAAATCCAATCAAAGTGAAACTCATTTAAATTGAAGGAGAAAAAACAATAGACTTAAATTGAATTAAAAGTGTTTCTTAGTCGAAAAGATGGATAGGCATCATTCAATCATATTATATGTTACAATTTGTGCTTGAGAGTAGGTAGGAAATTTTGTCTATGGATTTTGTAAGTTATTTTCACAGGGTAGTAGAACACCATGGATAGATTAGTAGAATAGGTAGATGGATTAACTGAATCTTTTTCTTGTAAGACTACTCACAATAGGTCATAAATAGTCAAGATGCTGAGCAAGTAGTGCAATATCATCTAAGGAGGTTTAATTTATAGTTGGAGCCATAAGTCATTGATATATCAACCATGTTGATCTTTCCTTCATTTGTATGATTTACTGAACGTTCTTAACATCAGCAGTATAGTTGCCGTTATGGGTTTCTTTTACAATGAGTCGACATTTATTTGTATACTTGACTCATTAGAAGTATCTTTATTTTCTTTTCCAAAATTGAGCATTGGTCACATGCATGTACCCGTTTTATCTTTATATAGTATACATATTTTTGGTAAAAACCTTTTTCATGTCATTTTCCTTGTTAATAATTAAGAGGATTGTTATAGGTGCATTTCATCCTACCGATCCAATTTCCCAAACAACAACCTACCTTGACATTTCAAAGTTCCCAGGTAATTGTTTTCTTGGCTCATGTGATTTGTTGCTCCTACTTTATAATTATGATCAAGTATTTAATTGTCGAGTTTCATATATAAATGCTATAACTTGAGAATTTTTAGCACTACCAGGGATTTATTACTTGACCATAAACTGTGTCAGTTCAGAAAGAGTTTACATGGCGATGTTTATCCAAGGTAAAACAATATTGTCTCTAAATAAATATAATAATATCTACTATTATCAGTGAAATTCAAACTTAAACATCAACTTTCTTTATGACTGTACATTGTAAATACTTCAAAGTGACTTACTTAAATAGCAAAACCAGTTCGTAGATATATCTATGAAAGTTCATACATAGGATTCCTTACTAAATAATTGGGAAAATCATTTACACAGTGACGCTAGCAACAAGGTTGCTTTCCATAATTGTTGTAACTTATTTAAAAATGTTCTTAGCTATTGAGATTCGTAGCATGGTGGAAGAAGTAGTTGAGGTTGTTGGAGCATGGCTTAGGCTGAAACAGTATTTTGATCTGAAAGTCAATCCAATTAATCCAAGGTCAAAGTACATAGGTAGTCTTCTAAATTGTATCAGCCTAGAGTCTGAATTGACCTGAGAAAAATGAAAGCAAACCTGCTTGTTTGAAGGATCAGTAGTTCTCCACTAAAGGAATACATGGTTGTATTAAGGGTGCCTAGATATGGAACTATCTTGTAACATTGTGAGGGTTAGCAATCTTCATTTACCATTTATTGTGTTGTAGACATTTTGAATGTGGGCTATTGAGAAAATTTTCCAATCCTACTGTGCACTTCGCAATAGAGGACCATAGAGTTAACAAGAATGTTGCACTCTAACAGGGTATTATTATTTAGATCCTTTTCTTGTCGTTTTGGCTAGGTCAAGGGATGGAGAGAGAATAGGTATTGTGAGGCATGAATAGTTGTGTGATTGAATTGTGTAATTAATGGTATGTCCTCGGCATCTTATATGCTATTTCGATTACAACTTGAGAACATGAGAAACCATTCCTATATATTGTACACCAATTTTCTTAACCACCCTGACTTGTGAACAATATCATTCAATGTAGAGATCCAAGAGTACTCAATTTACAAATGAAGTTCTCATCTTGAACTAATCCATGATACAAATATCACGAGAGGAAGAACACAAGTTTAGGACATATCCAAGTGATACCATATTGATCCTACGAAAACTAAAAACTTGTCTTAAAAAAGTGTTGGCTAGATTTTATGCATAGCATAAAACCTAGGCAGTCATGAGATAAATCTTCCTCATTTAATGGGTAGGCTCCCGTGTAAGATGTTTATCAATTCGGTAAGAGTGAATCCTAATAACTATTTTCGGGGTTTCACTTTAATTCCCACAGCTCGTGAACCACAACTGGGTAATTTTGCATCAAGCACGCAGTTGTGATAAAACTAATTGCAGAAAAGGGGGACAAATAAAAATTTAGGAAATAAGAAAGAAGGGTGTGCCAATTTGACCAATAGCTATTAGAGTTGGTCTCATCCACACAAACGAAATAAACAGATAAACCACAATTTTTTGCAGGACGGGAAATAAATAACTTTTAACCTAGATTTGAGATAACACAAAGTTTATCTAAAAACCTTTGAAAGAAGAATTCAGAAAACATCGTAGACACAAAGTTCTCTAGAAATCCACCTTTATTCAATCCCAAGCCTCTGCAACAATCACACCAAGGGTTCCAGCACAAAGTTTGACAACTCAAGAATGCTCCGGTTACAAAGCTCTTGCTAAAACAAGTTCTGATAAACAAGACTGTCCGTTTTAACCCGTAGGATCTTCCTCTATTTATAGTGCATAGAGGGCAATTACAAATAGGAAGCTTTCAATGAATTGTCGCATGTGGAAGCTATGAAAAAAAGAAGCAGTTGACAATATTTTCCCCTAGAATTTCTCATTGCATGACATGCATGCTTTACAACTAAAAATAGAACCTTCTATTTTGCATGTCTTGCCACCTATTTCCAAGTAATTGACTTCTTCCAGTAACTTGAAGTAACGACTTTTAAAACCAATTACCTAAGTTTTACAATTTTAATTGATTACTCAATTGCTTTGTCAGAGAAAATAAGAGAAAGAAGAAGAAAGAAAAGAAGTTATTCCAGCTGCAACACTCTCCGTTTGATTCTTCTTCCATACTCTACATGCTGATTCAACTTGTATTGCACCTCTGCCTCATTCACTTTGGCAATGAATGATATCTCTGTCTAGAACCTGAGAAGCTCTTTCTCCCATATGCTGTTGACTCTTTGCCTTTGATTCTCACCAAACTAGATCTGGGAGTAGCCGACCGTGATTTCCTTGTGGGTGTTGCCTCTGACCTATCTTCTCCTCTTATCCTTGAAGCTTTTGCAGTTCTTCTCAAGTATGTGCACCAGTGAAATGTTTGCCGTAAACAATTTAGAAAAACTCATCACCCTTTTATTTTTAATTGCATATGAGCAATTTTGAATTCTGGAAATCACTCTAGGTGAAGGTAAATATAAATAGGCTCAAATATGGGCTCAACTGGAGACTGGAATCAACATGCATGGGCTTTTAGAGGGATCAACTGGAGATTTAGCATGCATTTTCATGGGCTGCATTTGGAATATAAGAAGCAAGCTTTTAAAATTCCCGACAAAACCTAGTGAATTTTCACTTATTGCAAAAGTGCTGTGTTGAACTTTGAAGGAAGAGAGCAATTTGCACTTCAATGACTTGCATGGGAGATTTGTGTGAAAAATAGCAAGGGAAGGCAGCGTTAAAAACAGAGATGGAAGGCAACTCTCAAATTCACGATTTGCATTTTAAACTTTTAGCCTTGACTCTTTAAAATTGCGTGAAACTTCAGGTAGGAAGGCAGCGTGGAAAACATGAAGGAAAGGAAGCTAATATTCACGCTTCAACTTTGCAAACTCCTTTAAAATTGTGTGAAAAGACATAAGTCACGGCAGCGTGAAAAATAGACCTGGAGGGCAGCTTCTATTTCCACGATTTGCACTTAAACTCTTTCTTTAAAATTTGCGTGGAAATCCAAATGGAAGGGCAGCGAGAAATTAGAAAGTGCCGACAGCTTGCACTTTTACGTTTTGGTCTAAGAAGCATTTTTTTCCATTTTTGGATTTTCGGTGAAGAAAACACAAGAATAGAATAAAATTTTCCATTTTTGGAAAGGGTTCGGGAAGATGTAGCAGCAAAAACTTGCAAGTGCCATAACTTTCACTCTGTGGCTCCGTTTTAGGTGCCGTTTTTTTCTAAAAGTGCATATTTTCTCGAGCTCTACGCATTGGTGGCAGTATTTTTCTTATTTTCATACAATCCATTATTGCACCTTTTTGGACCAAACAACCTCTTGCAATTTCTGAAGGAATCTTGAGCAAATCAGCACAAGTCAAAAAGACCAAAATTTTAAAGGGGTATCCCAAGATTTCCAAGTGAAATTTTTGGGACACCAAAAAGTTGTAAAGAAAATATAGCTACCCTTCTATTCATAAAAATCTCCTTGCCTCCTTGTAGAATTTCGCATTGAGGAATCTTTGACTTCTCCCCTCAATTGCAACTATAATTTTTTTCCCACTAATGCGTAAATGAGACCATAGAACAATAACTCCACCCTACTGTCCCTCCTAAATAGTTGGAGAATAAGCCGATGAGCCGATGAGAGATTACTTGACAGATACCTTACCATCTACGAAACATATTTGGAATAACTATATCTGTAGAGTATTGCACACAGATATAGTTATTCCAAGTATGTTCCTTAGATGATGGTAAAAAGGATATCCAATAGTTCTTCATTTTGATTTATCAATGTTCCTTTTCTAGTAATTTGACCAATAGTTCACCAAGAATATACACACAAACAAAAAGAATCACAATCAATGTCAACATTTGGATAAACAATCTACAGATCTTGGAAAGTATACCTAGTACAGGTGTAGCTTAAAAATTATAATATTCAACAACGTAAATATGTTATTGAGCATCTCCTTTTCCCTATCCCTACACCCAACAATAAAATACCAAGACAGACAATCTGTCAGTGGAGAAATCCTGATGCTTAGAAAACTCTCCATATAAACTCTTGTGGAGAAATCCGTTGTCCAAATGCTTTTAAAGTATCTATCAAAGGGCCCTCTGTTAAAATCTTCGTTGGATCTCCTTGAGAAAGGTTGCATTCTTCCAGATCAATTTCTACTGGTCTGAGAAAGCCTTTGCTATTGATTTGTATACCAGACTACAATGTGAAATTCTTTTTTCAGTTGCTCAGAGATTCCAAACTTATTCCAGTATTTTTCCTAGACATTTCAAGAATTAACAACTTATTACTGGCCCAAACAGGTAAGATGTGCACTAGGATTGAATAACCAAAATTCCTAATCCAGGTACAATCTTTACTGTGGTTTACTAAATCTTCCATATATCCAATGGCATATATGCCTTCTTTGGAAATTGTCTCGAAAACTGAGAGTAATCTCCTCTATTTCTTGGTGAACTAACTCATTTAAAATCACAGTATAATATTTTTTATATTGTGTCTTTTAGAATTTCGTATAGCATTTAGGTATATGCCTCCTTTTGTCCAAAATCTTTTGATGTGGACAACCTTAGTCCTGCTGATATACACCCTAGAATTATATATATATATATATATAAATGAGCTTATATAGAACTGTTTAGCCCTTCAGACATGAAGTATTTTCCAGTGATGATAACTACTAACAACAATAGACCACCATATATTTCCTGTATTATTGGAAATTTTGCACACATATGGGGAAAAACATCACCTGTAAAGTGTTTGGTTCCTTTATTTCATTTAATAGGTTAATTGCGTTAAATTATGCCTTTTAACCTCATTGTCCTAGGGGTTGTATGTGGTGTTTTTCATGGCTTCACAGCCCATTTATTGATCTGTTTGTTTGCAACCTCCTTTTTTTTGCATACTTCTGAGCCCTCTCATCTCTGCTAAGGGCATGTCCTTTTCTTGGCACCCTAGGTATTTCTTCAATGAACTTGTGCATAAAATCAGCAATAGGTTTTCCTTCATAGGACATTACCTCCCTTGTGCCCAAAGAGTAATATTGTGCACTTCTGAGGATAGATTCTGAGCATGGGATGGCGTGACATCAGAATAATTTGCAGCTGCCACTATTTCTGAAGTCCACAACTTATCCTGCTGCTGTTGCCCTTGCATCTTAAATGCAATCTAAACAAGGATTGATAGTTCAGCATCCAAGCACACCTTTAACCCTTTAAAGTTTAAACCCGTTGTCAATCTCTATTATTTCACCAAATTACAGATCTACAACCTCATTACTTAGCTGAATTTCATGTTCAGAAGCTTGGCGGACTATTTGGCTATTGCACACCCCTTCCATTGTCATTTCCATATGTCCTCCCAAACAACAACACACTAACTGGACTCTTTTAGAAGCTAGAAAGTCGTTGCCTCTTTGTGTATTTGATACAATGACAAGGGATCGTTTGCATTTTGATTGGTGATCATCGGGTGCTGACCTAATACTTAGCTATACATGTTCAAGTGAGATTTCAACAACATCTTGTCTATTTACATTGGTATTGCTTATGTTGCAACAGATTGCATGTTGACCACCAAGCACCAACCACAAATACTTTACTTGTGTGGACACCTACTGGCGTTATGTTCATTCATATTCATTCTACCAAGTTCTTCAACCAATATCATGTTGACTACTGAGCACCAACTATATGCTTTGTCAAATTGTTAATGCCTGGTGACCCAATTCCGATTTATTAATTGCTTCATGCCATTCCATTTTATTTTTAACCCTCAACTCATTAACCAAGCACTTAGCCAATTTTATTTGATCCTTGGGTTGTGGCATGGCATGTGACTAAATTCCTATGGGTGAAGACAAAAGATGAAAACTACCTTCTACTATGTAAATTTACTATGGATGATGATTTAGGGTTAAAAGACATTATGTTATGTAAAATAATGAATAAAATATATGTTTAGTCAGTAAAATAAATAAAAGGATGCGTGTCCCATAATGCCCGAGAAAAAGAAATGGTAAATCTACCCTATTAAGTGAAAGGGTGTGATAAATATTTGTTTAAAGAAAAGGTTTTTGTGAACGGGAATGTTGGTTAAGGGAGAGGAGCCAATCCCTGAGCATGGACCAATACTTGTGAGGGTAGATGAAAATTAAGGAGCTAGTACATGCCACTTTCCCACTTAAATTTTGAAAAAAGTACCCTATAGAATATGTCACATCAAGTCATATCAAACCAATTAGCCAATCAAATGATGACAAATAAGTAAAAGAAAATGTATGACTTAACTCTCAAGTAATGGTGCACCTTGAATTTTTGTATTTCAAATTACCAAATTTAAATATTAAAAAAGTCCCTTCCACATAATTATAAATTTAAAACGAAATATTTATAATGGGGAGAACATAACCTATTAAAGGGTATTTTTTGTTTTCAGTTATATGATGTTTAGGTTGCTATGTGCACCCTTAAACTTAGGGTGCACAAACATTGACTCCTCTCCCTTACCCAACTACCTTAGTACACTATAAATATTATAGTACTAAGCTTGGGAAAAGAGGTATGAAATCTTGTGTGCAAAGAGGAAAGGTAGGCAGTGGGCAGGAGAAGGGACACAGAGAGTGTGTCCAACCAAGGGTATGGAGTAACCCTTGGATGGTTCCTGGACATGGCATGCAAATATTTGATTTGAATATGATATCTCCTTGTGGTCATAGTCTAAGGACCTTCGCCTCGGAGCACAAGAGAGTTAAGGTCTATTCTCAACAAGATTCAGATATGTACGCTAACTTTGATTAAATAAAGTGATGTTATTCTATATTTTTTTGTTTTCTTAGACTACAATTTTAAATGAAATAAATTTTAATACAAGCTTTTATTTTGTATCATGAATAATAGTTTTACTGGATTATTGGAACTAGGCATATTATATTTTGGTATCAGAGCCTATTATCCCGGAAATCTGGTGTTGTGGTTTATGCAATAATTTTAATTCTTTTGTTTTCCGTTTCACGGATTTAATGTATATTATTAAAATAAATTTAAAAATATATTTATCCTACCACACCATAAATACTTATAAAATCTAGAGTCACAAAATTAGATAGCCACCATTTAAAAAAAAAAAAACTAAGCTGCAAGCATAGCTAGGCCCATAGGAAGTATTCTTAGTTACTTTTTTTTTGTTTGCAGGATTTATTGTATGCACAGTTAGATGGGCAGATTTCATACCCATGCCAGTCTAATAAATTCAGCGACTTCGTGGGCTGAGCCAATTCTATCTATAATTTCTGGGCACGATATTGATGTAGGTTTGAACACACTTTTTTTCTCATATGGAATTCCTGAATCTATATTCATTCTCCTGGTCGAAACACTAAACATACATGATATTATTATTTGTAACAGTACATATATGTATCAAGTGGGCACAATGCATATTTGCTTCTGCGTATACAACCAACCGAATCCAATATGCATATACAAAGACTCTCTCAATCAGAACATTTTAAGAACCTTGAATTGTGCAGCATTAAATCATTCCGTGCAATACCCAAGTAAGATCCCACCTGAAATGATATTTGTGACCAATTCACTTGCAAATATTGCAACCTAAAAGCAAAAACCTGAGCAGAAACACCAATCTTTTGTTCTGCACATAGTATACAATTAAAAACGAATATGCAAAGACACCACAAAACAATAATAATGCCTCGTCCAGTCAAAACCAGAGAGCAGAGATGCATTGCAAACTCAGCAGTTAGAGATGAGCTGACGTATAATGACATCATATAATAATTTCCGCATAGGCCAACTGAGCACTATATGTGTCCTTACAAAACCGGTCCACATTATAATACTTCTCACATACCGTTTATAGCAGGAGTTAAATATAAAAAAATAAAAAAATAAAAACACTGTTTATAAAACGCAGGTGTAATTGTGTTTACGTAAGGAAGAATAAGAATATTTAACATGATAAATACTCAAATCTAGTCACTTTACCCTCACCACCATTCGTTGTTTTTTGGGAGACAGTTATTTTTTTAAGAAAATTATTTCTTGTTTTTTTCATGATATGTTTTGACACTCTCTAAAAAGCTCTTTTGTTAATAATATGGTTAATTACATAAAATTAAAAAAACATTAGGTGGCGGATTTCTTGACTTAAGTTTTAAGTACTTAATTATTTTGGGGTTACCAAGTAATCTATATTGAAATGATTTTTCGATGAGAACTATTTAAACATCAACGAGCATAATTTAAACACAAGGATATTGTACATATTATATTCATTGGAAATGTGGGGTACTTTGACTCATTATTTTGCAACAATATTTAGGAATCATGTGGTAAGGAGATGTAATTCTTACCTTATATTTATATTGTAATAGGAGGCAAATTGTAGATAAAAGCATAACTTTCAATCTCTCATAGTCAATAATAAATATCAACCATTTAAACATTCACACACACGCACACACACACATGCACGCACACGCACACACACACGCGCTTGCGCACACACACACACACACTTGCACACGCACACGCGCCCGCATGCACACGCACACGCGCCCGCACACACACCTCCCTAATTCAACATTAGATTATAAGGGAATTAAATATGCTATAGCTGGCCAAGTTTTATCTTTAAAGGGAATTATATTGATTATGGCATTAAATTGGATTTAATGAAAATGGTGATTGTCATTATCATGTATGCAAATATTAAGGAGTGATTCTTGGATAGATGATAATTTAACACGGCTGTGATATGCTAGATTAAGGTTCAAAAATAATTCTTATTTTGTGAAAGAGACAATCATTATAAAGGTGCTTATTTAGTTACCTTACAAAGTCGAGGAGCATAAAATTGGTATTTTAAGGCGATTTTTTTTTGGAAAAGAGGAAGGTCTAGTAGCAGTAGTTAAATAAGCATATTGGAAGTCATACATTACAGGTGAAGGTGACAAACTCATACAAAAATCACCATCTATTTCTTCTCATATATCTTTGTGTCCACTAGTGGACCTACTTGGAACTATAAAAAGCCATGGATTCGGAGGGCAGGGCGACTCAATACACTATGAGGAATACGAATGACAAAACCAACTGCTAGAAGGGGAAGTACACAAACTAACTTTGGAATTAGAAAAACTCAAAAAGTAGATTTGAAGCTCAAAATAGCCACACTGACGATAAAAGGGACAACAACAAGAAAAGTAAAAATAGAAAAAACAATAAAAGAAAGTCGATTGACGAGGATACAAATTCTGAGAGTGAAACAGCTAGTAGTTGTGAATTAGAATCCCATTGTATATATAAAAAGAAAATTAAAAAAGAACTAGATAGCTTCATTTGAAAAGTGAAACTACTAGATTATAATGGAAATGTGGGAACTGGGGAAGAAGCAAAACAATGGTTAACTATTTTAGAATGATATTTTGAATTGCAAGGAACTAGCAATCGTTTAACACAAATTGCAACTTATCAACTGAAGTGTTGAGCATTAAATTGGTGGAAAGAAATTGAAAGCTCTGTCAAGTTAAACACAAAGAATGTAAAATGGGAAGATTTCAAAACCTTATTCCAACAAATGTACCTTTTTGACTATTTCATACAAGAGCGTCAGAATGAATTATTTGAACTTAAGCAAAAATGGCAGACTATTAATGAATATAAACAAATTTTTGAAAGACTAAACTGGTTTGTACCTTTTATAAATGGAATAGATTGCGTCGTAAGGTTTATAAATGGTTTGCGAGATCAGTTTAAAGCAAGTGTATGGTGTGGGAAACCCACAGCAATTGTGAATCTTTTCAAGTTCTTGAACAAATCGAGAAATATAATTTTGAAAGAAAAAGAAAATTTCCAAAGAAGCAACAAGGGTTTTTATCAAAGAAAGAAAAATGAAAAGATTCAATCATCCCCAAAGAGAGCTCATCATCGAACCACAAATATAAATAATCCTCACAAAAATGGGAAATCTTGCCCAAACCAAAAACGCTACCCTCATAAATTAAGTGGATGGGAATCACTATGCAAAAAGATGTCCTCCAAAGCCAAAATTTCAAAATCAAAATAATTGTAAGAAAATAGATTCTCAGCCAAAAATGAAGATTTACGCAACCGTTGATAGAAGTGCTATACTTCGTCAAATATCACTCGTGACATAACTAAGAGGAAAACTAAATGGGAAAAATATTGTTTTTCTTGTTAATTTTGGAATAGTCATAGCTTTATTTCTCCGAAAGTTGTTTCCAAACTTAAACTATCTTCTAGGACCATTGAGCCCAAAGCAATAGAGATGGTAGATGAAAGAATCATAAAGCATATTGGTACAATTATTGAAGATCTAAGCGTCCAATTAGATAACCTTGAAATGAGTGATTATTTCCATGTTTTAAACTTAGGAAAATACGATGCTATAATAGGAATGGGTTGGTTAGAAAATAACAATGCCTATATAGGATGTGAAAGAAAACAAGTTTTAAAAGTGACCAAATGGGGACATTTAGAGTTTTATAGTGGGAGAAACAACCCATAACAATTAAAACTATGTTTGCTATACAACTTAAGCAGAGAATTAAGAAAGATTGCAAAATATTTTGTGCCATGGTAGTTCAAAATGGTGATAAGTTCAAAATAGACATTAACATTAAATTGGTGGTGTAAGAATTTATGGATGTTTTCCCGAAAAGATAAAAGGTTTACCCCTCAGGAGAATAGTAGACCATGCTATAAGCTTAGTTCTAAGAGAAGAACTAGTATCCAAGGCTCCTTATCATCAATCACTCCCGAGTTAACGGAATTAAAAATTCAATTAGTCGAGTTACATAACCAAGGAAAGATACAATCTAGTGTCTCACTATGGGGTGCCCCGTGTTATTTGTAAAGAAGAAAGATGCTACCATGCGATTATGCATTGATTATCGACAACTAAATAAACTCACCATAAAAAACAAATACACATTACCTTGAATAGATGATTTATTGGATCAATTAAGTGGTGGCCAAATATTTTTTCTAAAAGTGATTTACGATCTAGATACCATTAAATACGTATTAGAGTCAAATATTTCAAAAATTGCTTTTAGAACACGATATGGGCATTATGAGTTTATAGTAATGTCTAACAAATGCACCTACTTCATTTATGAATTTAATGCATGATGTATTTCGACCTTATCCTGATGTGTTTGTAATCATTTTTCTAGATGACATCTTAATATATTCAAAGAATGAAAAAGATCATGAACAACATCTAAGATTAGTGTTAGAAATGTTAAGAAAACATAAATTATATATATTTTATATTTTTTAGATTAGATAACTATTTGGTTTTGGGGGACCAAAAAACCCACAGTACATAGCATATCCAAAAAATAACGAGGGCGAGAGAGCAACCCAAACACCAACCAGGACTCCAAAAGGACAAAATAACTTGACCAACCCTAGAGCCCAACAAGGGGCGAGGCAAATGCCTCAACTACATATAATTTTTTTTTACATCACAACAAAGAACCACCTAGAAACCAAATACAACACAAAGGAAACAAAAGAAACACAAAACACAGAGACATGGACTAGTCAAAGAAACAAGATTAGCTAACGTTTCCTTTTCAAGTTGCTCCTGGTTCTGGAGCTCGGCCCGCCATCCGTACTCTGCAGAGGACCCCGGTTGTGCACCTTTTGAACATCCTTTTCCTCCGTATCCTCCTCATCATCCGAGCTGCTCAGATCATCTTAGAGCCACTCTACATTTCTTGTTTAGCAATTTGGTCTTGTAAGATCGAGATCCTGTTCTCTTGCATGATGAAATCAGCCTTGAGACCATTGATATGCTTTTCCTGTAAGGCCGCCTTAATGTTCCACTCCCTCATGTCCTCGACCAGATGTTTGGTCACATTTAGCAACGTACCAATGGCCACCTCCATGTTAGCAATCTTGGCTTCCTTGTTAGGGTATCTCGCCAACATCCTCCACAACTTCCTTCCCCTTATAAGATTCACCCTTTTTCATGTCCGAGAGAACTTCCACTACTACATTTTCACTATTTAACACCTCAGGGTTCTTCTTTTTCTTATGCAGCCTATTGGCTAATGTTTCATTATCAAAATCCGTGGGTTGAGGGATGGGAGCAAGGGTAGGTTTGCCCTTCTAAAAAATAAAAAGAATCAACCCGTGGTGGAGAGGAGAATCCACTTTCTCTTCCTTGAAGTCAGCAATTGACACAGACACATAGACCTTAAAAGGAAAAAAGGAAAACTCATCACCTGGTTGCACCTAAAATAGTTCAATATAGACAAGTGATGAGTATATATCTTCCTGAACTTGCCCTCGAGAGTGAGATATTTCATGACCACTTTGCACACGTCGGCCCATCTTTTTGGAAGACATGTTCTCACAATGCCGTCATCAAACAAGTGAACTGTCTCATTCGGTCCAAAGAAGACATAGATTTCTTGATTCCTCCTCTTCTTATCTTTGAACAATTTCAGCCTTGTCTCCATGCCCGTAGCTTCAACAATATAGTCCTCGATGACATGAAATTCCATACCTCTAAACTTGAAATGCCCATGATCCCACGCTTTAGCAAAATCCAAAGCCAAATCCGGTCATTGCCTCTGATACACTTTATGAACTCTGTAAAACCCCCTTCTTCATCAACCTCCAAATCGTGGCATCTTGCTTAATAGCATGGTAGGAAGCAAGCTTAGTCCTAACCCTCTCACCACCCATACTGTGCTTGCTCTGCTCACCTTTGGTTTGGCTCTACTTCATCTGCAGCTAAATCTTCCCCTCGAGCTTCGAGTTAAGGCCAATACCCACCGCCACTCTCATGTCATCATTTCTCTTAACTCGCCATGGATCTTGCCCCAATCTATTGAGGCTCGTGTGATTACCTTTATCGGATCCTTTCATTATTAATAAGAGTGCCAACATGTCTCCATGGTACTTCACCATTCCATTCCTCCCACACATTCAAATAATTTCCTTGATTCGCCAATCCATCCGCACTGGAATTGGATTCATGAAACACATGGCCCAGTCCACATCATCAAAGGTCCTAATAATATTTTGGGCTTCCTTAATTATGTTTTTGATAGTCCAACCTACCTTACATTTGCCTTCAATAGCTTTGATAACTAAAAGTGAGTCTCCTTCAACAATGCTTTTTCTTAGATTGAGTCTTTTTGCTATCCTTATGCCTTTCATCTGCAACCGCCTCAACATAATTATTGGAATTGTTGCCCAATGGTCTAACATAAGCCACAATACAATTTCCTAAATGATCTCTTATCAAACCTCCTCCCCCTGATGTTCCATCTCTTGCTTTCGCAGATCCATCAAAATTGAGTTTATACCAGTCCCTAGGAGGTGGTTTCCATTTTGAATTGGTTCTATTCCTTCTTGCCCCAATTTTAGTACCATTTTTAGCCGGGTTGATCTTGAAGGTCTGCAGGATCTTAGTCTCCTCATTAGAGTATGACTCCTCCCACTTATGCTTGTGAATTCCAATGTTGTCCTTCAGGTTTGTTTAATTTTGTTTACAACTTTTGAACAATTAGCTGCTTTGTTTATAAAGATTCTGTTGTTTCGTTCCTTCCAAATATTCCAAAGTATGTGTGGGAGAGTACATTTCCACAATTCCTTAATAAGAAGTGCTTTGTAAGGAACATGTCATTGATCCATCATATTGCTAAGACTACCCGGTAGGACCAATTGAATGTTAAAAATACTTATCAGCTCCATCACCACCTGGGAAGTATACTTACATTCTATAAAAAGATGGAACACAAACTCAACATTCTCCTCACAAAGATAACATCTGTTAATAAGGATCATACCTCTTTTTCTTAAATTGTCCATAGTAAGAATCTTATTCAAGATAGCTTCCCAAAAGAAAAAAATTACTTTGGGAGTCAAATATTTGTTCCATACCTTAGAGTAGACCTTGTTCTCCTCCTCATTTTCAAAAGCCATACCATAATCGGATCTGAATTCATACTCCCTCGAGGTAGTCTTGCTCCAAATAATCTCATCCACTATGGGTCTATTTGGAATAAATAGGCTCCTTAATTTTTTATTCAGATTCTCAAAAGGGCTAATTGGTCCATTGTAGTCAGGGGGAGGGAGGATAGTAACCCATCTAGCCTCCGAGAGTTGTGGACCCAATAGTTACTTTCTCCCTAAATTCTTATCTATAAAATCTTTGAGATCATCCTGGGTTCACTCAAGCTAAAGGGATTTTTTATCAAGCCAAGGATCTTCCCAAAAATCAATTTCATTCCCATCTCCAATATTCCACTTAATCCCATTGTATAGTAGATGTTTCTATGACAAAAGCTTTCCCAAAAATGGATCCTTTGGGAAGTTCATTATTAGAGAATATGGCCTTACTTCCGCTAATGGTCCACAAATATTTCGCTTGCAGGATATCAACCCACAATCCTTGTTCCTTGAATATCCTCCATCCTATCTTAGCAATCAATGCATCATTGATAATTTTGAGATTTTTAAGCCTAAGCCCCCATTCCTCTTGGGCTTAGTCACATTCTCCTAGGCCACTAGAGGGATTCTGGCTTTGTCCTCCGTCGCAAAACCAAAGGAATCTTTTTGGATTTTCTCAATGGCTATTCTCACCTTGCAGGGAATTCTAAAGATTGACATTATGTAAGTAGCCACCCCTTGCATAGAACTTTGTAACAACTGAGCTTTGCCCACCTGGGTGAGTAGAGCTCCTTTCCAAGAGGCCAATTTTCTTTGAAACCTCTCAATGAGGAAGTTCCATGTTTCCATAGTCATCTTATTCCCACACAAAGGCATACCCAAATAGCTATCCAACAATGTTTTGATTATGCATCCCAAGATGTCTGCAAGTCTTTTTTGTTGCTCAAGATGAATGTTTATGAAGAAACACAAGCTCTTATGGAAGTTGATAAGTTGTCCAGTCACTTCCTCATAATCCTTTGTGATTTCCTTGAAAGCTCTAGCTTCATTCACCTCTGCTTGTCCTAGCAGGAATGTGTCATCTACAAACTGGTGCAAGCTTAAAGGATCCACCCCATTGGTCATTCGAATACCTGTAATCTTTCTATCCAACATGGCTTTTTGGCACATTCGGCTAAGAGTTTCAGCCATGATAATATATAGAAAAGGGGATAGGGGATCACCTTGACGTAGTCTCCTCTCACTTGAAAAAACCATAAGGCTTACCATTAATCATGATTGAGAAGCTTCAAGTAGAATAACATTCCTTAATCAAGTGAATAACCTTCGGATGGAATCCCGGTTTAACCAAAATGAGCTTTAGAAAGTCCCCCAAACCCTATCACAGGCTTTATGCATGTCCAATTTGACTAACATAACATTCCTCTTGGATTTCTTCACCGAGTGTATTGTCTCATGGATTACAATGATACTATCTAAAATTTGTCTCCCTGGAACAAAGGCGCCCTATTTTGGTGAGATAAGTTTACACAAAACTTCTCTCACCTGAAATCCATAATCTTCAAGCATAATTTATATATAGTATTGCATAGACTAATCGGTCTAAAATCCTTAAGATCCTTAGCACCATTAACCTTGGGGATCAGGACAAGGAAAGTATGATTTACCTTCTTCAGATCATTCCCCATGAGAAGAAATCTGAACCACGAGATTCAGTTCCTTCTTAACAATATCCCAAAACATTTGAAAGAAGAAGGCAGAAACCCATCCGGGCCAGGGGCTTTATCTCCCTCCATAAGAAATAAGATGGATCTAATCTCATCCTCATTCGGGACCGACATAAGACTAGGATTCTCATCCTCCTCAATGGTCCTTTCGAAGAGCGACAAGGCTTCCTCCATCTTTCTCCCATCAACTTGATCACCCTTAGAGAAAAGGTTCTTGAAATATCTAATGATGGTCTCCATTAATTCCTCTTCTTCATTAGTTGTGGTTCCATCTAGTTTGGTGATTTCCAAAATTCTGGTCTTGTTAGCTTTAATAGTGGCATAAACATGAAAAATCTGTGCTTCGATCCCTATCCTTTACAATTTATTCGGGATTTTTGCCTCCAATACATCTCTTCTTTAGCAAGCACATTATGGAATTTTGAGAGCAAAGCTTTTTCTTGGTCCTTATCCTATGAGCTCCATTCTCCCTCCTTCATGATCTCCTCAAGCATTCTTAAATCTTCGTTTATTTTGCTCTTTTGAAGAAAGATGTCCCCAAAAACCTCCTTGTTCCATTTCTTGATATTCTGTTTTATATTTTTAGTTTTGAGACAACACAGAACATACTATTCCCAAAAGTTGGGATACTCCACCACTCTTCAATGATTTTTTCTTAAATATGGATGCAATGTCCACATTTTTTCGAACTTGAAAGGTTTCCCTTTAACAATTCTGGGCTTCATCAAACTTGAGAATGAGAGGATTGTGGTCAGACCTCACTCTGTCCTGTGCTGATAGAGAGTACACTTGATCTTGTATCCATTGAACATTAACTAAAAATCTGTCTAGTCTTATTTGAATTAAATCAGTCCCAGTACACCTATTTGACCAATTAAACTTGGAACCTATAAGATCAAGATCAAGTAAACCATTGTCATGAAGGAAGTTGGAAAAATCCTCCATACTCTCAGAGTAGGAAGTGATCCCACCTTTTTTATCGAGATGATAGCAGGGGGTGTTAAAATCCCCCCTACCAACCAGTACCAGTCCTTGAAAGCCAGTCTAAAAGCCGTCAATTCATTCCATAGGTCTTTCCTTCCAACCATAGAGTTAGGCGCATAAACATTTGACAATATCCATCTCCTTTTTTATGATAGATCAGTGAAACATATTGCTAAATGATGCCTATTCTGGATTAAAACCTTAGCTTCAACACTATTCCCATTCCAAAGGCAAGGAAGTCCTCTTGAAGCTCCTAAAGAATCAACACAACTAAAAAGAACCTCTTTCCAAAAATACTTCATAATATCTTTAAACATAAATTATATGCTAAATTAAGTAAATGTAAATTTTTTAAAACTGAAGTATCTTACAACTGAAGCGGGAAAACACTTAAAAGAAAATATAAAAATTAGAAAAAACAAAGCAATTGGAAGCTCAATGTTCTCCTCGAACTCCTTTACTTCTTGGCCATGGAGAAGGAATGGCAAGAAGTCCAAATCACGCTCTCAAATTGGAAAAGGGGACATTATAGTCCTCCCTTCCCAAAATTGCTTGTCCTCAAGCAATTGCAAGTGCCCGGATCCCAAACAAGTTTTAGCTGCTCTCTTTTTGTATAATCACCATCCAAGCATTGGTGATCCACCATCTTTTTCTGCTGTCCCAATTACCAATATAATCTTGCTCTTCTTCCTCAAAAATCAAGATGAGGGGAACTAGAATCCCACCCTTAATTGCACAAAATAGTGCAAGAGTGGCATTGTGTAAAAATACAATTCCCGGTTATAAAAGTGTCTCTCTATGAGCCAAGACTTCAAGAAGAACAAACTGAAAATGAATGAAACAGCAAACCTCTTTGGTGGAACCATCTTCACTTTGACCCTTGGGTCAAAGTATTTTCCATCCCAACTTTCTCCCATGTTCAGGCCATTGATTCCTTGAGAGAAATAGCACCATAGTGACCGAATGAGGGCTGTATAGTGACTACAACAGCCATGAAGTGTTTGGTACTTTTTCAACCATGTGATTAGAAGCTCCTTTCTCAGTACTTTATAGGTATACAAATAGCTGGAAAATTTGTGAACAGCAGTAGAAAGGAGAGTACAATAGATGTAATCATGACATACCTTCAAATTTTCCGCTTCCATCTTTGCTATGGGAGTTGGTCACAAGGTTACAACTGATAAAAACTTGGAGAAAGGGTTGGAAATGCTCATACAAAAGCTTATGGCAGCGTTCTTGGAATCAAAAATATGGTAGTCTTACTACCTTCCTTCATCCCAACAACCTCAAGACCATTACCCCATGATTTAGTAGCTTCAAAAGGGACATTCTTATAGTTGCTCAGAATTGGAAACAACTCATAATCTGATTGAACCCAAATCAACAACTTAATTTTTCTCCTAGATGGTTGAACTTGCATATGCCCAATCATAAATAAGTTTTTCAAAGGGCTGATATATGAAGAAGAGTATCATAATGAAAATTTCCCAAAAACTGGAACCATTGCATTCCCCAAGCAACATTAACTTCAGCTGGCTTATTTTCAAGAAAAACATTACATACCTTGTACCTTTCCATGAAATTTGACAACCTGAAGATGTTATTGGTGATCTTGGAGCCTTTGAGACCATCCTTGCTTGGCCCCAACCTTCTTTCCAATTCTTCTTTGACAATTTGATGCATACTGCTGCCCATTCCTCCTAATTCTTCCATGTTTATGGATCCAAGGGTTAGCCATGAAAATTTAGGACCATCATTATGACCCCAACACTTCATGATAGAGTTCCCTTTCATACTGATTTTAAAATCAGATATTCCTTCTTTTGAAGGACTCATCATAGCACCTATATGCCACTTGTGAAAACACCATAGAAATTGAGCCCAAGTGTCTATATGTTCCTTGCTAAAAAAAACACTTCTTACCTCCTCACCCCATGAAGTATGATGTGCACAAAGGTGTTCAATCAGCGGTGACAAAAGAGGATACAACATACATGAAACATGAGTACTCCTAACCATCCATCCATGGTAGAAAATCTGAAATGATACATAGGCAAAAACTGAAATACCTTCATGCTGTGGGCTGCCCATAACATTCAGAACTTCTGAGTTTAAATCAGCATTCCTTCTTGACATGATTTCCTTGCCGGATGGGGTGTTTTCTTCCTTGCATTCGTTCCCAAGCTGTTGGTGCTTGTCTTGGGTAACTCTTGGCTTCTTGTTTGGGCTGTGATATCCATCAAATGAACTCCCTTTGTTTGCTGTTAGGAGCAGTCCAGCCCCTTCATCTTGTTCTTTATGGGGAGTTTCCTTCCATTTCCATGGCCCAAAAAGGCTTGTTGAGGTATTATCAACACAACCCCAAATTAATCTTTCAAACATAAATATATCAAGCGGATGGCCAACCAAACTAAAAGAGGAAATGGTTACCTTAGTATGCAAACCATGGGCCTTGGAAAGAGGGTTACCTTTTGTTACTTCAATCTCAGTCCTTGTGCCTAAAGCGACACTTGTCTTGATACATGCATAACTTGGGGGCTTCCGGAAAGGATGTAAGTATCCCTTATCACTCAATGTGCACCTCATTCTGCCCATATTTGTATCAAACTGATTATGATGATGATCAACTCCATATGATGGTGAACTAGGGAGCAATAAATCTGAAATGTATTCAATCCTCGGACTTGCAACAAGACTTTCATCCTCTTTTTCCTTAGCCTCTTTGATACTTGGAGCTTTCTCCCTTTGCACAACCACCGTACCTTGTTCACATGTACTTGGGATATCTTGGTGGCTCTTACCCAAGTTTAGATCTTCATCCTTTGGCTCTTTATTGTCTGCTGTCATAATCAGACCAGCAAGCTTGTTGTCCTTATATTCATTTGGACAAAGGTTTCCTTCTTCTTTTCCCACTTGCTCAAGCCTGAATTCATCATGTGCTAAAAGAAAATTAGTATTAACCAAACCATGATCCATAATTACCTCATACTGCTGAATATCCGGAATAGGAATGGGAGTAAGGGCTGCAACTTCATCCTTCCTTGGCTCGTGCTTCACTATGTCATCAAACCCTTGTGTCATCAAGGTGTTGTTAGGAAAACCAACCAAGGGATCAACTGTGGCAAGAGGATCAGGGGTTTCTAACCCTCCCAGGGGCTGCCCCTTCTCAATAACCAACTGCTGCAATATACCATCCATTTTCTTGTCCTTAGGGCAATTGGCATGCCCATCATCTCCCAACAAACTTGGGGTTTTTGTCCCTTCTTCAACAAGCTCTGTAGCCACTCCTTGCTTTGCCAACAAGATGGGGCTCTTTCCCACAAGGGTAGGGATATTTTCCCTATGACCCTTGTGCATGCCTCGAGGCTTGGACCGAGTTCCAATGCCCACTCTTTCTGTTTCCAAATTTATGAATTCTGAAAAGGTTAGGGCATCATGGATCTTCTCCGGAAGAGCTTGATATTCTCAAAGCTAGTTGCCACCTTGTTGACCTTTGAAACCCTAGGCTCTTCCTTGAATGTCCTTCCTCCTTGTAGGCTTTGCATGGTGGAGGCAAGAGAATCCAAGGTACTGTTAGCCTTTCTTGCACCTTTATCAATTTGTCCATTGAAACCCTAGGCCTTTGAGAATCCGAGCTTTGATACCACTGAAATGTTCCTTTTGGAGGTAAAATTGGAAATTAAGGAAACTAACTCAAACACCAAATAAGCAAATCTGATTTTTAAAACTAGCCAACTGAAAATAATAGGAATTTAACAATATTCTAGGGCAGCGAACTGTTTATAGAATTCAAGTCCACTTTTCACCATACAAATCAATGAATAATGCCACAAAACAATTACTCTATCCACGGCAATATTTATGAATCACAAATACATCAAAAGATGGACGGAATATCAAATTACACAGCTGGAATTAATTATTCAAATCAGCAGCAAACTAGCCAAATCCGAGGGCTAGGAAAAATAGCTAAACTTCTCCAAAAATCACCAAAATGGAGATTCCGGCCTTATAAAATATGACAAATCAGATTATGAACTGAAAATGCAAATTTGTGCCCTCTAAACCATCAAACCCTACACCAAGGTAGGTCGCTCCACATGTAGGAAGCCCTCAAAATCTGAAAGTGAATGTCTTCTCCACAAATCTGCCCTTAACTTCAAAACCAAGCAATGATGAAGGGTTTTCGTCCTTCTAGGAAGCCACACAAGAGGGTTTTCGTCCTCAAGTGGAAGAACAAGGAGCAACAAGCTCTCAATGCTCAATATTAGGAAAATGCGCCAAAAACTAGATGCCAAATGATGTCTCAAGACTCCTTTTATATTCCTCCATTGGCGCCAAAGCTTGAAAAGGTAAGGCCGACCCATAAGAGATGTTCTTTTCCTTCATTAGCTTCCTTTAATTGTCTTTAACTCAGCCGACCTGCTATAAGAGGGAAAACACTAAAAAGAAAATATAAAAATTAGAAAAACAAAGCAAATGGAAGCTCAATGTTCTCCTCCATCTTCTTTACTTCTTTGCCATGGAGAAGGAATGGCAAGAAGTCCAAATCACGCTCTCAAATTGGAAACGGGGACATTATCATTGTAGATGTTTGCAGACCCTCCAAATTGAATGTTTGTTCCTATAGATCCAATTTGATGTGTTGATGCTTACTAGCCCATATTGTTTAAGTGCATTCCTACGATAAAAGGTCATTGTTTAAGAGAGACAACAAATTGCATGTAGTGTTTGACTTGTTTGGGCATCAAATTGAGTTGGAATGGTGTGCATTACAAATGTTTAATTTTATTGGCGTGCAAGATAGAATGTATTTATAATGGCGTGCCAAATCTTTTTTCAAGGACATTTAAGTTTTATCCCATACATGCCTCACACAACTTTGGCAGTTGGGAGCATTCATTAAAAATTCATTAATTCATATCCCATAGCAAGATGAATGGAGATGAGGCATCACACGCTCTACCGTTACATCCCACATAGATATTGATTCCTACACAATTCTCAACTAATTCCTACAAGAATGGGTGATGAAAAACATTACGCTTCAAGCTAGAGTGATATTTGATAACACGTAGCGTACCTTCAATGTTGTTGATCTAAACAATAACCATGCTTTGTAGTATCCTTTGAAAGGATGGCATGGCACATGGGTATTGAGGTTGAAATCATCCATTGAAGAGGACTTCTAGCTGAAGCTCACAAGTATGGTAAATGATGAGGGGATCTACCATTGGATTATGAACAAAGTGCTCAAAGGAGAGTGTTACATTTAATGGAAAATGATGTTAGACATAAAGGTAGGGGATGTGGAGTCGTGCATCAAAAAGGTGGTGGTGTTGTGTAAGAAAATTCAACTAGTTCACACCAGATTGGAGGTTATAAGCACCCACTACCGCGACTTCAACCAATATGTGAAGGACCTAAGAGTGGTACACATGGGTGGTCTCTTGGCGATCTCCATTTCTACTACTTCCTAATATTGGAATTTTAAACAACTCATCCATGTATCAAAGCATGTGGTGTAGGAGCTTGGGGTGCGATTATACCGACTATGAAACTTGCCAGGACAACGGAGGTGGTTTTGTTAGGGAATGCCAATGTTTTGCTCACTCCCCTATGTTCGATTCAAAGGAAGCTAGGAATGTTTAGATAGCAGAAGGAGAGGTGGGGGCCTAAGCCCCCATCAACTTATAATGACTAGGCGTGAACCCCGCACATAGAGCATTTCTACCAAATCTGCTGAGCTAGGTAATATATTAGGCCCTGGGCCTCTTAGTTTTTTGTTTGTTTGTGGCCTTTCTTGTTCCTGTTTGTTGTGTGGTCTATGTAATGGTTGGAAATTGTTTGACAAAGCTCTTTGGTTTATCTTGTTTTGTTTCGGTTTGAAGATATATGTGTGAACTTTTTCCAGCATTATTGTGGTAATCTCCAAGTGCGCTTTAAATCACTCATCGTCATGAGTATTCGGGTAATAGCTATTTAGACATTTATGTGATTAATTGTCTTCAAAATTTTGAGCATTTCGGGCTGGGACGCTTGGACGGATAGTAAGATATATCTAGAAAATCAATATCTAAGTTGAAGTGGGTTCAAGCATCTTTGTGGGTGGAAGACCTCTCGCCTCCATGCACCCATACCCCTCCTCTCAAGATAAGAATAACGTTGTTGATTTTGATGTTTCCCACAAATTATGCTCCTTTGATGAAAAGCTGGTTGATACGTTGAGTTTGTGGGAAGAATAGATAGTAAGATTCGGGTAATAGCTATTTAGACATTTATGTGCCCAATTGTTTTTAAACTTCCAAGCATTTTTGGGTTAGGGAAGCTTGGATGGACATAATATATCTAGAAAATCGCAAGAAGTGGATTGAACAACTTTGTGCCCCGAGGACCCTCCTCTTTGTAGATAAGCTTAACACTGCCAATTCTAATGTCTTCCTCTAATGATGCCCCTTTGATGGAAAACTGGTTGGGACGTGTTTGTAGGGAGAATAGATAGTAGTAGAAGGCAATTTCACTTGACATATTATTCTCATTTTTTTAACTAAGGCCAAAATTTCCATTTTCTGAATTGGCTGGTCTTTTTGCTCTTTTATGGTGAGGGACCTTCATGACCCCATTTTAATGATGCATATGTAACATATACATATACATATAAACATTTTGAGGAGCTGCATTGAAAATATAAACATAACATGCATGGCATTGAACGTTGACAAATGGAATTGAATATTTAGTTTGAGTTTGACAAATGCGAATGTGAAGTTTCAATATTCGTGTTGAGCACAAGATAATCGAGAGGGGGTGAATCAAGATATGAAATTATTTCAAACTTTAATACTTGAACTTAGATCTATAATCACGAGCAATGTGAATATATCAAATCAATCAAAGAACACAAAACTTAATGCAAGTAGACACAGATATACGTGGAAACCCTTTCGGGAGAAAACCACGGGAAACTTCTTTCTCTATATATTTCTCAAAAATTTCTAGGCACTAACCTCTGGAGACACCAATCCCCAAATTACAGTTTTGTAGGCACCAACCTATAGGAGCACCCACCCCTTTTGCTAAGCACCAACTCAGCAAGAGACACCGATCTCTTCGAATATGAAGGCACCAACCTTCCTTACAAAATTTGCTTTCCACTTTTGAACTTGTTGCTTCCTCAACGAATAATGGAAAATTCTTCTTCTTACTTTCAAATTTGCTGTTCTAAAATTCTGCCCTTACGCTTCCTCTTCTTCTTTTTCCTTAAGATATTCAACTTGAATCCATGCTTTATAAGTCTCATATGAATCTTCTTATATAGCCTTTCGTACCTTTTCGAAAGGGCATTACACCTTAAACCATCACACCCTTTCATTAACATTAGTCGGCCTTTATTTATTAATTTATTCTTTCTAAACAAATCGCTGCCCCCTTTGAATTAATTAATGCACACATAAAGACTGCCCCAAATAATTTAATTATCACCTAAACATTCAATGCAGCCCCTTAAGACATGAGTGTTGCTCTCTAAGCAAGTCGTGGGCCCTCTTTTGTGCAAATCGTGGGCCTCCAAGGATAAATCACGGTCTTCATGAAAAAGCGTTGCTTTCTTCTCATCATGGTTGTCAAGATCTTCCTCTTTCTTGAATGTTGTTCGCTTTACACAGATACTGCTGTATTTCTCCTATAAAGGCGACCCTTTTCACATATATAAATATCTGATTTCTGCTCTTTTTGCTACTCTATATGTTGCTGGTTATTTTCGTTGACATACTCACAATTCCGTTAATAATTCTGTTACTTTTTGACAGATTTCCATTTACCAGTTCAGCACCTCTTTTGACATCAATGACAATATTTCCAACAATCTCCCCCTTTGTCATTGATGGCAACCCCAAAAAAAATAATCTCCTCTTCTGTAGCTTCCTCTTGCCATAGCTCCCCCTTACTACCATTCTCCCCCTTTGACATCAATGGCAAAGGGTCATCCTAGGAGCTGGAAATTTTTGCAAAGTTTTAGCTCCCCCTTAACCAGTGCTACCCTTGACTCTTCAATGTAAAGATGTAAAAGAAATTACTCCTAGCTTATGCCGTAGATATTCAAATGTCTCCTTTGGAAGTGGCTTAGTGAAAATATTTGCTATCTGTTCGGATGTAGCGACATACTCCAACTTTACCTGTTTCTCTGCCACCTGCTCTCTTAAGAAGTGATATCTTATGGGAATGTGCTTTGTTCTGGAATGCATAACCGGATTCTTTGAAATACTTATTGCACTGGTATTATCACATAATATGGAGATGGGATGATCATACTCTACTTTGATATCCTTCAAGGTCTGCTTCATCCATAAAATTTGCATGCAACATAGTACTGCTGCTATATACTTTGTCTTCTTTGTGGATAGGGCTACAAAATTTTGCTTCTTAGCCAAGATACCAGGCTGTTTCCAAGAAAAAATGCTCCTCCGCTTGTACTTTTTCTATCATCTACACATCCTGCTCAATCTGAATCTATATAAGCTGTCAATGTGAAATATTTTCCTTTTGGATACCACAACCCGTATTCCATAGTTCCCTTTAGATATCTGAATATGTGTTTTACAACTTGCACATGTGTTTCTTTCGGCCCTGCTTGAAAACGTGCCACCATACCCACTGCTTGCATGATATCTGGTCTGGATGTTGTCACATATAATAAACTCCCAATCATTGATCTATAGAGATTGATCAAGCATCACGGAGATTTGTCATCTTTGCTTAACTTGGTTCCGATGATCATCGGTGTGCTGACAGGTGCACACTCCTCCATACCAAACTTTTTCAACATTTCCTTCACATACTTGGTTTGGGATATAAATATTCCTTTATTAGATTGAGAAATTTGCAATCCAAGGAAAAAGGATAACTCACCCAACATTGACATTTCAAATTCCTTTTGCATGTCTTCGCAAATTTTCTAGACATTTCTTCATTATCTCCTCCAAAGATTATGTCATCCACATATACAACCACAATTAATTGGTGTTCATCTTCGGTTTTGATGTAAAGATTCATTGTCGCATGTCCTCTCTTGAATCCTTGGTCCTGTAGATGTTGATCAAGCCTCGAGTACCATGCTCGAGGGCTTGTTTTAATCCATACAATGCCTTTTTCAACCTACACACATAATCTTCATTTTCGATAATAGAACCCGTCAGTTGTTCTATATAAACCTCCTCTTCTAAATTCCCATTTAAAAAGGCTGATTTGACATCCATTTGGTAGACTTTGAAATTTTTAAACACTGCGAAAGCAAGGAACATTCTGATTGCTTCTAGTAGTGCAACCGAGCAAAAGTCTCTTCAAAATCAACATCTTCCACTTGAGCATACCCTTTGCATACCAATCTTGCCTTATTTGAGTGACTTGACCATCTTCATTTAGTTTGTTCGAAATACCCACTTAGTGCCAATCACATTCGACTCTTTGTGCGGGAACCGATTCCCAAGTTTCATTTTTCTCAATTTGATCTAATTCTTCTTCCATCGCCTTCAACCAATGTTTATCATGTCTTGCTTCTAAAAAGTTCTTAGGTTCTACCTTAGATAGCATAGAAAAATACCCTTGCTCAGAAGCATTTGTAATTCTTCTTTTCTCGGTTTGAACCCCGAGATCAAGTTCTCCAATAATCGACTTTCATCATGATTTTTATGAACAAAGCGAGATGGCGTCCCTGGTCTTGCCTTTCTGATTTACTCCACTCTTCAATATCTTCTTCTTCCTCTTGTTCTTCTTTCACAAGACTTGGTATTTCTAAAGACTCTTCTGAATTTTCTTTGTCTTTAGATCCAGACCCTCATCCACTCTGACACTTGCACTTTCTATGATAGTCCGCAACCTCTTGTTATAACATCTGAAGGCTTTACTTTTAGTGGAGTACCCAAGAAAAATCCCTTCATTGGATCTTGAATCAAATTTGCCTAAGTCCTCTTTGGTTCTTTTAATGAAACATCTGCTCCCAAATACCTTAAAATATTTGACCGAGGCTGGTCTTCCTTTCCATAATTCATATGGAGTTTTGTCATGGTTAACTTTGATTTGCACTCTATCCAAAATATAAACGGCAGTACTTACCACTTCTTTCCAGAATCTATTTGGTAGCTTATATTCATTCAAAGCATTGTTCGGGCCATCTCATGAACGGTTCTGTTCTTTCTTTCTACTACTCCATTTTGTTGTGGAGTTCTTGCATTGAGTAATTGTCTTTTAATTCCATGGTCTTCACAATATTCAATAAATTCATTTGACATGAATTCACCTCCACGATCCGACCTTAGACATTTTATCTTCAGCCTTTTCATTTTCTACTAATGCCTTGAAAGCTTTGAACTTTCCAAATGCTTCAGATTTTTCTTTCAAAAATGCTACCCATGTCATTCTAGTGTAGTGTAGTCATCAATGAGTAACATAAAATAACTCTCACCTTGAATACTTTTCGTTCGGTAGGTCCACACATATCCGTATGAATTAGCTCCAATGGTTTGGTGGATGAATACTCCTTTGTTTTGAATCTTGTTCTGGTGCGCTTCCCAAGTGGCTTAATTTGCATAGAATACTCGAAGGCTTTGTTATTTTAGGCATGTCCCGTGATACTTTGCTTATTGCTTATCTTCACAAGCTTATCAAAATTTATATGTCCCATCCTTCTATGCCATAGCGCACTTTCCTTGACTTAGGCAACATTTTTCTTCTTTTATTTCTCTCGAGCATATATAGATTATTTGCAGTTCGGTGGCAATCTGCAATTAGTTCTCCTGTATCTGCTTTCCTTATTTCACATCCTTTGGCATAGAACTTAAGAGTGTGTCCCTGATCACACATTTGACTCACACTCAAGAGGTTATGTTTTAATCCTTCAACATACAAAACATTCTCTGTTTTTGTTTTTCCATTATCCAAACTCAGCGTACCTTTGCCAATGATCTTCGCTGTAGCATTATCACCAAATTTTATTGTACCTTCATTTACTTTCTTTAAGGAGAGAAACTTACTTTTATCACCAGTCATATGTCTTGAACATCCGCTATCAATGTACCACTGCTGTCCTTCATCTCGAGCATGAAAAGCTGTTTGAACGAGCATGGATTTTTCTTTGTCTAGCCCATCTTCCTCCTGCTTCCTTGTCCAGGATTTCGTAGCCTCCCTTTTCTTTGTATCTAAAGGCTTTGTCTTTTGATCTTGTCTCGAGTCAAACACACTTCTACAAAAGTGTGCTATATGTCCATAATTATTGCACTTGTAGCAGATAATGGCTTCCTCGTTATAATAGGATAGTGGAGAAAACGAATTATAGTTCATATTCAACACTCTATGAGCAGATTTTGATTTGTTCTAGGCTTCATTATCTCTCATTCGCTTTCTACACTATCTTTTTATGCCCATATATATTGCAATAAAAACAATAACCATGAAAGGAACTTTCGAACCTGTTCATATTCCTATGTCGTGGAATAAATGGTCTTTTGGTGTCATTCTCTTTAACACCTTCCTTGTGGATGGAACTGGTCTTCGTAGTTTCCTCTTCCTTTCTGCTTTTATTCTTCGTAGGCGTATTTAGAATTTCTGCATAACTTTTTGCCTTTTCTAAACCTTTCTTCTCCGGAAGCTCAATGGATTTTGAAGCTTTCTCTAGTTTTTCTTCATATCCGAGTCCTGATTTGTTGGATGGTGATCTTTGACTTTCTAGAATCTCATCTAGAACCTTAGTACTCTTTTCAAATTTCAAGTTGTTCATTAGTTTGGTATTTACCTTTTCTAAGTCTTTTCTCATCGCAACAATCTCTGACTCACGATTTTCACATTCTTCTTGTTTCACCTTGAGCTGACTTCTCAACCCTTCCTCAATTCTCTTTGCTTCTTCAATCTGGGTCTTCAGGTCAATGATTAGATTCTTTGATTCTTCAAGACTCTGGGCTAACTTAGCTTCGAAAGATTGATTTTGTTCTTCATATTTCTGGAGCTGAAGTCTTTGCTTCTGATTCCTCTTTTTGAGTGCTTTTATTTCACCCAATGCACAAATGAGTTCTTCTTCGAGGTTTACCTCACCTTCTTCTTCTATGTCCTCGATTCCTTTCAAATCAACTTTGCTGGTTGATGAACCTTCTTCTATAGCCATAAACAATGTTTCTTCATCATCACTGTCTGAATCACTTATTCCGCTTTCTTCGGATGAGCTGCTACCTCTTTTTGAATATAGACTCTTCTTTTGCTTTTCAAATCTTTTCTTGCCTCTGCTTTGCCTGAATTCTCTTTTGAACTTGGGCTTGCTTTCTTCATCTTCGCTATCTTCCTTCTCTGGGCATTTAGCTGCAAAATGACCAATTTTACCACAGTTAAAGCATTTAAATGGTAACTTATCTTTGTATCTCCCGGATCCTTTCTTTAGCTTTCAAATGAATAAAGCTTCCTTTTCATCTTCTTCGCTGTTTGATTCATCATTCGCTTCAGATTCCTTGATTGCCTTTTTCTTCGAGACTTTGAATGCGGCTTCCTTCTTTGTTGGTTTATTAGACTCGGTCCTCATTTCATAAGCCGTCAGTATTCCATGTAGTTCGTCCATGCTTAGCTTGTCAAGATCCTTCATTTCTTCGATGGCAGACACCTTAGCATCAAATCTTAATGGTAAAGATCTTAAGACCTTCTGGACGATCACAGGTTCCTCAATCTTTTCTCCAAGCCCTCTTATGGCGTTGACAACTTCATCCACCCGCAGAAGATAAGCTGCAACATCTTCCTCATCCTTCATTTTTAGGCTCTCAAATTTTCTCCTATGGGTTTGAAGCTTAGCTTTTCTGACCTTATCATCACCTTCATATATTGTTCGAAGTTTATCCCATATTTCCTTTGCCGTGTCACATTGCATTACCTTGACAAATTCGGACTCTGACAGACCACACAAGATTGCATTCATCGCCTTGGCATTATTTTCAAAAGCCTTCTTACCGGCTTGGTCTGTTGGCGGAGTTGATGGAATGGTATATCCGACCGCTACTGATTGCCAAATATCAAACCCTAGTGCCATCAGATAGGTTCTCATCCTTACGCTCCAAAATGCATAGTTTGTTCCGTTAAACAACGGAGCCTTGTTCGAGGAAAATCCTTCTTGTACTTGACTAGCCATATGTGCTCCCGAGATCTACCTTCCAACTGTTAGATTGTTCCTGAAGGAACCTGCTCTGATACCAATTGTTGAGCACAAGATAATACTGAGAGGGGGGGTGAATCAATATTATGAAATTATTTCAAACTTTAATACTTGAACTTAGATCTATAATCACGAGCAATGTGAATATATCAAATCAATCAAAGAACACAAAACTTAATGCAAGTAGACACAGATATACGTGGAAACCCTTTCGGGAGAAAACCATGGAGAAACTTCTTTCTTTATATATATTTCTCAAAAATTTGTAGGCACCAACCTACTGGAGACACCAATCCCCAAATTATAGTTTTGTAGGCACCAACCTACAGGAGCACCCACCCCTTTTGCTAAGCACCAACTCAGCAAGAGACACCGATCTCTTTGAATATGAAGGCACCAACCTTCCTTACAAAATTTGCTTTCCACTTTTGAACTTGTTGCTTCCTCAACGAATAATGGAAAATTCTTCTTCTTACTTTCAGATTTGCTGTTCTAAAATTCTGCCCTTACGCTTCCTCTTCTTCTTCTTTTTCCTTAAGATATTCAACTTGAATCCATGCTTTATAAGTCTCATATGAATCTTCTTATATAGCCTTTCGTACCTTTTCGAAAGGGCATTACACCTTAAACCATCACACCCTTTCATTAACATTAGTTGGCCTTTATTTATTAATTTATTCTTTCTAAACAAATCGCTGCCCCCTTTGAATTAATTAATGCACACATAAAGACTGCCCCAAATAATTTAATTATCACCTAAACATTCAATGCAGCCCCTTAAGACATGAGTGTTGCTCTCTAAGCAAGTCGTGGGCCCTCTTTTGTGCAAATCGTGGGCCTCCAAGGATAAATCACGGTCTTCATGAAAAAGCGCTGCTTTCTTCTCATCATGGTTGTCAAGATCTTCCTCTTTCTTGAATGTTGTTCACTTTACACAGATACTGTTGTATTTCTCCTATAAAGGCGACCCTTTTCACATATATAAATATCTGATTTCTGCTCTTTTTGCTACTCTATATGTTGCTGGTTATTTCCGTTGACATACTCACAATTCCGTTAATAATTCCGTTACTTTCTGACAGATTTCCGTTTACCAGTTCAACACCTCTTTTGACATCAATGACAATATTTCCAACAATTCGATTGTTATATTATCGTGAAAATAAGTAAATAACTATAGCAAGAGTCCAAGTCTCATATGTCAATGAAAATTATAAAGTATAACGATTGTGTTTGAGCCATGACAAAATGCAAGCTGCAAGCATGTACTAACAGATTCAATAATCAGACCGGCAGACTCAATAATGAGACTGGCAGACTCAATAATCAGAGATGCATTAGACACATTTCCCATGCACCTCAATAGCTCCTTAACTTTGGCTTACCCTAAATCAGATGGCTTCTTTAACAGGATCCCAACCAACCCTACTCTTGTGCCCCGATCCTCATCATCTTGCCTCAACTTCTCACGCTCGACATTCCATTCTGCTGCTTCACTTTCCTTGTATTCAACCGTGTTGCAATCCAGAAGGTCCGAGGCACTATGTACAATAACTAGCTTCTTTGCTCTCCTAGAAGTAAGCATGTTCTTCTTGATAGAGTTGATAAATCTATGAGTGGAGTAGGTTGACAGGAACTCGAAACTTGTGAAAGGAGTCAAATAGAAAGTGCCTATAGTATCATAAAATTCCCATGTAACTCACACCATTCTCTAGGGCTATCACAAGCTAGAGTGAATTTATGCTCACTAGCTGTGAAACTACAAAATGTGGTCTTTGTTGCAATTTCTTAATTGAAAAAGACGTAAACAATGTTGATGATTTTTGGTGGTTGCATATAAACACCTGCATGCCTCACCACCTATTTCACAGTATCAGTTTTTCCTATGTCCTTTAATGTATTGTTCATTGCATGCACACAACAAAGTGTCCAATAGATGCGTCTATATGAAGTCTCAATCAACTTTCTTGCTGCCATGCATTCAAGTTATATCTGTAAATAGTTGCACAACATTGGCAAGGCCAACTTTCTATATGTCATTCTTCAATATTTGTAACTGAAAATCACTGTCGTTGCGCTTTCCAGAACATCAAATAATGAGAGTGGCATTGATGAGTGGGTTGTGCTTAATGTTTGTTCACCCATCCATGCTAATAGAGCACCCTATTTTCACCTTTGTTGTCACGATCTCTTCCATCAACAAATTAACCTTTGAATAATTTTTTGTTATGCAATTTCCCTTTTCGGGCATTACTAATATATCTGTTCATGTAGTATTCCAAACCTGGGATCAATGGGAAAATATGCAAACTAACAACTCTTCAATGCATCACTCAACTGAAAACAGCGAACTACTTATACCAGTTGAGTAAATGACTCAATAAACCCGAGGGTAAGGGTTTAATGGCCTTAACTCATCCACTAAAAATTCTACAATCTCATGGATGTATACGGCTGCAATTAAAATCTGATCACTGTATTCTCCTAAATGCAAATAGAGACAAACCACTGCATCTATGGAAGTCACTGAAACACTTATACAATCTGATCATATGTTTATGCCTGGACTGATGCAAGATAGGTGATAAAGAATGCATACAGATCAGATTAGCCTCCTTACATGGTTTGTTGTTACCGGATCTTCAAGTCATGCAAAATAGAGTTACCATGCACAGTAGGAACCCGTCACAAAGAAAATGACAAAACAGGGTAAGTTGTTGTTCATTGAGCTTCAATTCATCCTTAACTCATACATACAAACCCAGTCGCCAACCTCAGATATAAACAGCTCTATATGAGACCCAATTTATATTGAATCGTTACCCAATATGGTATCTCAGCACCTTTACCCAGATCGCTGTTCATGGAACCCAAAATACATCAAAATATTAGTTAGAAGCAAGCTTTATTATCAACCATTGATAATCACCCAGATCGCTGATTTTAGGAGAACCAAAAACAAGCATTAAACACTCACAATCACTCCCAAATGGAATCGCTGTTCAGGAAAGGAGATAGATCTATTAATTAATAAATATGAATCTCTAGGTGAGATCGCTGGCAAGGAAAGAACAACAGTCAAATTAGATAAGATCCAGACTTCTAAGCACATGAATCTAATACCAAATCAGCCCAATCAATTCGCTGTAATTAGAAGATAGAATCACACATTCAGCCAGTCGACTTATACTGAAAATGTATTTAATTCAGCCCCCTAAACATCACCAGGCTAGTCGCTAAAGCTGGAAGTGGCTTTATATATAGAATGCCCTTCAAAACGATTACAAAAGCACCATGATAGTTCGCTAGGCAAGTAGAGATCCAACAACACCAGTCGAATTGTAAAAACACATTACAATACTTCAATTGAATGTCAACCAGCTCAATAGGACCTTCCACACACAAGAGAGAGAGAGAGAGAGAGAGAGAGAGAGGAGAGAGAGAGAGAGAGAGAGAGACATCAATGGGCATGCATCCCAACTCCAAGCATGGAGCATAAAATAAATATCATCATAACATAATAATAATAATGATCCTAGCGCTCCTTTTATAAGCAAGGAGGCACAAAATACGAAATCCCTAGGAGAGGAAAGTTATTAAATGAAAGCAGTTTGTTTTCCCTAGGTGTGGCATCCCCTTTTCAAAGGGTGATTTTATCAATAAAAGCCACCTAAATATTTATTTAATTAATTCCCCATTTAATTTTTATATTTTGGGAATTAAATTAAATAATCTTCATAATTAAATAATTATTGCTTCAGGCAATAATATTTAATTAATAAAAATGTTCCCCTTGCAACATCCCAAAGCCTACGGGGAAGTATAGGCTAAGGGTCTTCAGAAATGGGGACATTACGGTTCATCTCTTTTATTTGCATCAGAACCCCTTGGCAAGCCTAGCGCTACAAATGAGAGTCTCTAGTTAGTTTTAAAATGTGCACATAGGTTAGTTACTTTTTATTATTTAATTAGAAAATAATAAAGTGCACATAGTCGTAGCATATTAAATGTTTTAATGGTAGGAAAAAGGGTCACTTGGCTATCTAACTTGTAATTGCAAATTTAAAAAGTGTATTTTCCCTCCAAGTGGGTCGATCCTTTTGGGAAGTCTATTTAAGGAATGTGAGGGGGTCATTTTACCTCATGTTGATTTGATCATTTACGTCTCTCTATGCTTGGAGAAATGGGATGTATGCCCTAGCTTTTCATTGTGCTCTCCTCTCATTCGATTTGGAATTGAAGTAGATCTGATTTTGAAGACTTTGTGATTGAAGATTTGAAGGCTTGATATTTATTTTTGCCATTTTTGGATAGTGGCAACTTGGCTAGAAACTTCACATTGCATTTCTGAAAATTTCGTTGGTTGGAATTTGATGAATTTATGTTCATTGGAAAGCTCTTTGTCTAAGCTTTCTAACAAGGGTATACTTTCATGTCAAAATTCCAAGTATTGCTCAAGATATGAATTTTTGAAGATGTCTGTTATTTACCCGATTTCCCGAATTAGGGCAGCGACTTGTTTTGGAGTTTCAGGTGACTTTTTAGCATGGCATTCATGGATGGAAAATTCTAAAATTGATCTCATAATTTTCCTTATAATTTATGCTTCGTTTTGAGCTATGGTTGTTAATTTTCGGATAAGTATTTTGCAAGTTATGAGGGTTTGATGCTGCAGCTGTATTTTGGGATTTAAAAATCAGGTTTTCCATATTTTCGTGGTTTTCTTGCATGGAAAGTTGCTCCTAATTAATATCTATCATTTCCTTTTGTTTCAATTCGGAGTTGTAAATCAAAAGTTATGGAATTTTGAATATTTCAGCCTAGGGTTTTGACGAACTTACTATAAATAGTAAGTTCCAGATTTCAGTGCTTTTGTTGAGGGTTTATGGTTGAAATATAAGATTCAGCTATTTATTTTCAGATTTGGCTAATTTTCCGGTTTGTCCCAAATTTGGGGACATTACATGTTAAGAATGGTGGTTCTCGATATTGTTTTTCCTAGAAGCACATAAGATTAACATGCTTTATATGCCTTATGGAATGACTAAGCAATGTGAAATTGGATACCATTAGAAAATATTTTATTTCCAATTGCATCATTTTCCTCCTCATGTGCCTACACTTGACACAATTTTGAAGCCTTGTTTGAATTTGAAGCCTTCCTTTTTCCTATGGATGACCTTGCTTAAGATTTACTTACTTTCTATGCCTTATGGAATGCCTTGTCGCACAGGAGATTGGGCAACATGAAACAAGATACCATTGGCAAAGAAGAATTTTCCAATTGCATCATTTGCCTACTTAATGTGTGTGCACTTTATACAATTTTGAATCCAATTTGAACTGGAAGGCTTCCTTTATCCTTTGGATCACATTTCTTTTGACTCCACATGAATATTTGGAACCTTAGGAATCAAGAAATAACCCTAGAAGCATTCGATGCGAGACACGGTTAGGGTGCTCAATGAAGAGCTTCTTTAGACCACGCATCCCTCGTAATAACGGAGCAATATAAGTCGACGGTACTACATAGATCAACAAACTTTATTCACATATACTCAAGGAGGAATAGGGCACTCGGATGATCGCCAACATACATCAATAATCATATTAACATTCTCTTTATCAAACATACTGCTTCGAACCTTAAGCTTGCATCCTTACTCTGCTCTTAATCGCAGTTAACTATGAGCTCTTCGAATTCTCAAAAGCTACACTCCTAAGGCAATTGGAATTCATTTATATGGGCATAAAACTCACCCAATGCAATAGACTAAGACTCCTAAACTTACAAAATTTAAGTCCAAAGTCCTAAAACACCCATTAAGAGACCTAATCTGCAACTAGTTGGCCTTTCGAAAACTTACAACTTAAAACTTTCAATTATCAGTGATTCACGGCTTCAAACAACCTTGTAGTGCTTCGTAGCTTTAGACAATACTTCACAACTTGAAGTCATAAATTTGGTATTATGCAGCTTCCAAAATAGGTTATGAGTAATTTGTGGCGTCCATAGGCTTGAACAGGTTTGTGCAGCCATCGCAAAGGTCTTCCATAAGATTGCATGGAATGCGCAATAGACATGACATTACACAATGGAATTGCACATTATGAAAACATTGTGCGATGGACTTTGCACTCCACGAGAATGCAACACAATACTCCACGACCCACCAACAATGTATTTCTTCGTTGTGTGGCCCACCAACAACACAAAATGCAAGAATGTAAACACAAACTGTTTTTGATTGATTCAAGATTGCTAGTAAACCCGGATGCTCCTACATCATATACCTCTGGTTATTTTGAAAACTTGAGCTTCGCTCAAGAAATCCAATTCCATGTTTCACGACATTGACAATACTCAACCAAGTTGCATCTTATATGTTTTTCCTTTTCGACTTGACCAAATACTCCTTATACTCCTTCCTACACATTTTCTTGATCCTAGTGTCAATTATGCCTTACGCTCCCTCACACACTCTTTATGGCATATGTTCTCACCAATCCACATCGACCTCTTTTGAATTTGAACCTTCAATGCTTCCCTTGCATGGTCCAATTTTCTTCCATTTGAGCTTATTATATGTCCCCTTAGGAAACCTTTCCTTCGCAAATGGGCTAAGACCATATCTCCTACCCGACATTCCTCTTCTCTTCTCTTCTCATCTTTGCGCTACTTATATTGCACATTCATCTTCTTCAATGATTGACACACTTGGTGCACTTCATATATCTTGCAAAATCTTTTGCTTCAACCCTTCTCCCCGTCATTGTGTAGTAACTCTCTCGGCTTTGCCACTCCTCGCGTGCAACTTCCATACACATTTTGGAATGGTGATTTTCCTATGCTTTGATTAATCGAATTATTGTACACAAACTCTACTTGCACATTACTAAGTCCCAAGTTCCTGAATTATCTCCAACCAAACACCTCGGTAAGCTTCCAAGACTCTTGTTCACCCCCCCCCTCTCTCTATCGATGCCGTCGGGCGATACGCATAATTAAATTGCAACTTTGTATTCATATTTTTCCATAGTCCACAAAAAATGGCCAACAAACTCAGTATCCTTGTTAAAGACAATAATGCATGGCAAACCATGCGGTTTCACCATCTCTTTGAAGAAAATATTTGCGATGTTAGTCGCATCACTAGTCCTGCAAGCAACAAAATGTGCCATCTTAGAGCATCTTTCCACCATAACATAGATGTAATCATATCCCCTCCATGTCTTGGGAAAACCGAAAACAAAATCCATACTAATATCTTCCCACGGCTTCTCCAAAATGGTAAAAGGTTGATACAATCCTATCTCCCCTTAGCCAAGTGACGTACCCTACATTCTTGCTCAAAACCTCGTGCACATCTACACACATCCGTGACCAAAATTCCTCTCCGCTAGTTGTGCTAACGTTTCATCCAAATCGAAATGCCCTGTTAATGCACCATTATGCTTCTCTCTGTCACCAAATTATCCCTCATCGATCCTATAGGAATGCACAACTGGTTACCCTTAAACAAAAAACCTTCTCGCACAAATAAAATCCAACCATCATGTCCTATCAATATACTCACGGTGTTACGCACGCTTTGAGTGCTTCACCGAAGTATTCATCATTCGTATACAACTCCATGGATTCAAAAGCCACTACTTTAACTCTCATCTCTGTCAACAACATACAACGCTTACTCAACGCATCAACTCTATTAGATTTGCCACTTCTATGCTTCAACACAAAAGTATATCCTTTTAGGTACTCCACCCACTTCATATGCCTCTGGTTCAACTTCCCTTGTTTGTTTATAAAATGCAATGCTAGATGACTAGTAAATAGGAAAAATTCCTTTGGCAACAGGTAGTGCCTCCACTTCTTGAGTGCTTACACAATTGCATAGAACTCTTGATCATACACGGTGTACTTTCTCCTTGCATCATTCAATTTCTCACTTTGAAAAGCACTATTGGTCTCCGTTCTTGACTCAATATTACACCAATGGCTAAACCACTAGCATCACAATCCACCTAGAACACCTTCGCAAAATCTGTTAATACCAATACTTGTTTTGCCACCTTCCTCTTTAGCTCTTGAAAGCTTTCTTCTATGCACCGGCTCCAAACAAAACTCTTCTTATCTCCTCACATGACCTCTGTGATAGGCGCACACGCCACTAAAGTCCTAATAAGAACTTGTGGTAAAAGATAACAAACACATGAAAACTTTGTGCCTCAAAAGCACTTTGCAGCAATAGCAAATCAACTATTGCGCTGAACTTCTCTTGATCCATCTTAAGACATTCATGGAAATCACTAATCCTAGATATACTAGTTCTTCCCGCATAAAACTACATTTTTTCAAATTAATCAACAACTTCTCCTCTCACAATTTCTACAACAGTTGGCTGATATGTAACAAATACTCTTCACACGTCCTACTGAAAATCAAAATATCATCTAAGTACACAATCACAACTTGCCTAAAAATGGTTTTAGGACTTCATTCATCAACCTATTGAAAGTACTAGGTGTGTTACTCAAACTAAATGGCATCACAAGCCACTCATACAATCCTTCCTTTTTGAGTCTTAAACATTGTCTTCCATTCATCCCCTTCTCTTATGCAAATCTTATGGGATCCGCTCTTGGATCAATCTTCCTGAATTAATTCGTGCCACTTAGACAATCCATGCGTGGAAACAAGAATCTTTACTTGATGGTGATCTTATTTCTGGCTCTTGAATTTGTACTCATCCACCATTCACCACTCTTCTTCAGCACTAGAACCGCTAGTACTACACATGGGCTCAAGCTTTCTCGATTAACCCCTACTCAACAATTCTTCAACCTGTCTCTGTATTTTTGTGTTCTCTTGCAGTGTCATCCTATATGCTGCCTTATTCGACAAACTCAATCCTGGAATCAAATTCATGTAGTGACTAGTGTCTCATACAAGTGGTAGCCCAATTGGCAACTTGCTAGAAAAAACTTTTGCAAACTCTCCCAACACCGTCTTTACTTCTAGTGGCATTGATTTATCCTTCGCCGTTGTCATTGTGCATTCTATTTGCGCAAGTTTCACAATTAGCACAAAATATGCACTATTCAGCTTCACCTCATCCAAGAATTGCTTGCCTAATAGCAAAAAAACCTTAGGACCCTACTTTGCCTTCTCACCATTGTCCATTAAATTTAGAGTGTATTCTTTTCCATCCTTCACCACTCTGTAGGCATTTGCACGATGATCATGTTGTACCTTCTTGTCGAATTGCCAACACCTTCCAAGTAGCACATGACATGTGTCCATGGGCATGATGTCGCACATTACATCATCCTTATACCTTCCAATGCGGAACTTGACTAGACATTGTTCAATTACTAAGGACTAATGTCCCTTCGCAACCAAGAGACTTATGTGGATTAGGATGTTTGATCCTCTTCAACCTCAACTTATCCACCATGTCCAATGCAACCAAATTATTGGTGTTTCCACTATCCACGATCAATTTGCAAACTTTTCCTCCCGACTTGTATTTTTGTTCGAACCTCCTCTTCCTCCGGTGGGATCAACTTCTTCTTTCATTGGTTTCAAGAACACGCACTTAAACATTAATGCTTCGACCATCTCGTGGTCTTCTCCCCAACCTTTCGCATCATCATCATAACCACCATGCACAATGTGGACACTCGTATTTCCTTTTTCCCATCACTTTGGGTGTGTGGGCACTCAAAAGCTCTATGCCATGTTTCTTCGCACCTATAACATGTGTTGTTAAATCCACGACCAAAGGATACTCTCCCCCTAGTAGCATTTCCTCCTCTACTTGTTCCTTTATGTGCCACACGAAACTCGCCTCACCTTTATAATGCCAAACTTCTCTCTACTACCACCATGTTCATGACTTTGCCCTTTTTGTAGGTCGCGCTCACTGTTTATGTGCAAACTTCTCTTCCTCCTTTAGTGCATCCCGATACACTTCTTCAACTAACTTCACTTGGGTCATTCCAAATTCATGTTGAATTACGATACACAATCAATTCACATACTTGGAGATCTTCTCTAATCATATTCCACATGTCTCACTCAAATAGTGAGTCGGTGAAACTCTTGATGTAATCTTTCACACCGAGCTCTGTCTATCGCAAATTCTGCAAACGTCTTCAACAAACCAAGTTGGTAATCCGCAGGCAAAAAGTTAGTTTTGATCTTCGCCACCACCCTATCTCATGTCTTGATCTTTTGTTTTCTCCTTTGCACTCATTTTTTCTAGATATGTTCCCACTAAAGAGATGCACGACCGTTGCTCAACTTCGACAGAAAATTAAATTTCCAGAGATCTTCCATGTCTTCATACTCAATACTTTTCAAGCTTTGTAATCCGATTGATAAGCTCTGCTGGTTCCAAACTACTAGAATAACATAGGGTATCCAATTTAGGCTTACTCATTCTACCAATTGTGTGTAACAATCTATCTTCTAGACCATCTTGCGCTTCTTCTTCCGATTCGCAATTGCATTCACGGCATGTGCTCCTTATTGCGAGGGCTCTGTTTCATTATCACTCACATCCTCCACAACAACACCTCGGTGTTGTGCTGCATAGTCTCGCATTAACTCAGCCAAATTCTTAACTCTCGTGCCTTGCTTTTGGCATGCTCCAAAACATTCCTCTTGTGTGCCATTGTGTTTCCTCAAACGAATGCGATCGGGTAGTCTTTCACACCTACTAAATAATTAATCGTTGTCAGATATCTGCAATGATTTTCTACCCACTTTGTGCAAAATGGAAAACCTATGTTTTACGTGTAATCCTCACACCTTCTACCCAACAGCTTGCCCTTTGGAAGATGCCCGATAATTTTTCTACCAAAGTTTGCAAATGTGGAAAACCACGATTCTTTGTTGTGCCACCACTCGCAAGGATCAAAACCTTGCTTTGATACCAAATGACACAAACACGGTTAGGGTGTTGAATAAAGAGCTATCTTAGACCACACAACCCTCAAAATCACGTCCGGAAAACAGACAATTAAGCATGCAATAACACAAAGACAAATTCAATAACAAAACACAAATCAACAAACTTTATTCACATATACTCAATGAGGAATAACACACTTAGATTGATTGCCAGTGATACAGTCAATACATCATATAAACATTCTCCTTATCAAACATACTTTACTTCGAGCCTTAGGCTCACATCCTTCCTTTGCTCTTATTCGCAAAGTGAACTATGAGCTATTGAATTCTCAGAAAGCTACTCTCTTAAGGCATTTGGGATTCATTTATATAGGCATACAAGCCACCGAATGCAACACACTAAGATTCCTAAACTCATGGAATTCAAATGCAAAGTCCTAAAGGATGTAATGTCCCTTTATAGGGCTGAACTGAAAAAAACAATGAAATCACACAAACCCAAACTGCAATATATTCCGATTTTTTATATCAGCCAACTAGAAAATAGAACAACAATACACAACAGTCTGATTTTTCGACAACTAGAAAAGATCAATACCTCATCAAAATATCACCATTCACATCATCTAAAACATGTAGAGGCACTTTAGGAATATTTTAGGACAATTACCACCCAAGAAATCAATCTCAAAACATAACTGGGAATTAAATAAACGACAACAGAGGTACGACCCAAACTAAGGGCTAAAAATGATGCTTCCAAACCCCAACAAATACCAACGAAGTGAGAAATCAGCCTTATAAATTAGGAGGAATCTAAATATCAACACAAAACACCAAGATGTGCCCTAGAAGGCACTTAAACCCTTCTCCACCTAAGTTGCCACCATAGGAGAGGGTGCCAAATTGATGTAGAAGACCTTGATAACTCTTTCTTCTTAAAGAATTAGCTACCAACCAGCAAAATAGTCTTCTTTGAAGCCCTTGGAACCACCAATTGGAGAGTTTTCGTTCTCCAACCTTGAACAAGGAAGGGTTTCGTCTTCCTTGCTTGCCACACCAAAGGATTTTCGCCCTCTAGTGGAATGGAATAGAGCAATCAGCCCCAAAACCAAGTAGAATAAAATTATAATAGGGAAGTATGCCCAAAATGAGCCTAAGCAACCCCTTTTATATCCATAAGGTGGTGCCAAAACCCCATGGAGGGAATTCGCGATGACTGACCTCATTAAGAAGCTTGCTTTATCATTTAATTTGTCTTTGAGTTCCTCCAACCTAGCCGACCTACTTCATAAATGAAAATACTAAAGAAAAATGTAAATGTTAATAAAAAAACACTAAAACATCAACCAAGGACCTCCCTTTTTCACCTGCTTCTTGTACACGAGAAGTGGAATGACCAAAAAGTCTTCAAATGAATTAATTCGAAAAATGGGACATTGCAATCCTCCCTTACCGGAATTGCTTTCCCTCAAGCAATTGCAAGCTTGGCTGATCTGAAACCATTATCTCCTTCATCTTCTCATTATGTATGGGCACATCCTCAAGAGAGATAAGAGGTGGCTTTCTTGATAAAGCATCCGACACCACATTGTGTTTTCCTTTGACATATTCAATATCAAAATCATATGCTTGGAGTCTACTTACCCACTTTTGTTTCCAGTCATTCAATTCCCTTTGATGAAGAAAGAACCTCAAACTATTATGGTTGGTTTTGACCACAAACCAAGTATTTCCAGAATTTGATCAATGCATGCATGATGGCCAACATTTCCTTGTCATAGATGGAGAAATTTTTCTCTTGTTCCTTGAGTTTCCGACTCTCATATGCAATGGGATGCTTATTTTGCATCAAAACAGCCCCTATACCTTCACTTGAAGCATCACATTCAAGTACAAATGGAATAGAGAAATCTAGAACAAGTACCGGGAAAAACACATCACCTTTTTCAGCTCATCAAAAGCTATTTGGGTTGTTTTTGACCAGCTGAAAGCTCCCTTTCGTGTTAGATTAATCAAAGGAATAGCAAGTTGTGAAAATCCTTTCACAAATCTTCTATAATAGCAACATAAACCAAAAATCTCTTAATTATGATATGTTGGTTGGTGTTGGCCAATCCAAGATGGCCTGAATTTTTGTTGGTCTACATGAACCCCTTGTGCATTCAAAACATGCCCAAGTACAAAATTTCAGCCATCCAAACTCACACTTGGATTTTTGGCATAGAGGGATTGTTGTTCTAAAATGACTAGCACCTTATCCAAGTGTTGGAGATGCTCCTCCCATGTTTCGCTATACACCAAAATATTATCAAAGAAAACTAGCACAAATTTCCTTAAATGCTTACCAAAAATATGATTCATGCATGATTGGAAAGTGGTTGGGGCATTGGTTAACCCAAATGGCATGACAAGGAACTCGAAATGCCCAAAATGACACCTAAAGGCTGTCTTGTGCACATCTTCCTCCCTTACCCGTATTTGGTGGTACCCAGATCTCAAATCAATCTTGAGAAGAAAACCGCCCCATGTAGTTCATCAATCAACTCATCAATCCTTGGAATTGGGTACCTATTCTTGATTGTCCTCTTGTTTAACACCCGGTAGTCCACACACATCCTTAAGGTACCATCCTTCTTCTTCACAAGTACCACGGAAGAAGAAAATGGGCTGGAACTAGGCCTAATCAGTCCCATTTCCAACAGCTCTTTGATGGTTCTTTCAATTTCTTCTTTGTAGATTCTTGGGTGGCGGTAGGGAGTAGTTATGACTAGTTTGGTACCCAGTTCTAACTCAATAACATGTTGAAATCCCCTATCCGGTGGTAGCCCATGAGGTAAATCATTAAAAACTTTGGCATGCCTATCAATTATAGGTTGAATATCTTCATGAAAAGATTGTTGAATTGAAATAGAAGAATTAGACCTTACCAAGCAATGAGCTGCCCATGCAACCTGCCCTCTTTTGAAGGTTCTTTCCATGCTTTTGGCTGTCACAACTTGAGGAGTTCCACTCTTCATACCTTGTAGCACAACCTCCTTGTCATCCACCTTGAATTTCAGCTCCATGCTTTGATAGTTTTGGGTAAATTCTCCAAAGAATGTAGCCATTGGACTCCCAACACCATATCAGTTTCACCAATACTAATGACATAGAAATCATCCTTTACCTTGTGCCTTCCCAAAGAGAGCATGAGCTAAGGTATTCTTCTTGTACATGGGAGTGTGAAGCCATCCGCTACTGTAACATTAAACCCCTTGAAATTTTCAGCCTTCAATTTTAATCTTTTCACCAAGCTCTCATCAATGAAATTATGAGTGGCTCCACTATCAATCAAAATCATGACTCCTCTCCCTTCAAGGTCACCTTTCACCGGAATGGATGATATCTAGAGACACCAGACAAGGTAGCAAGAGTGTTGTCCAAACTCTCCGGATCTTCTTTTGGTTCATGAACTTGCTTTGCCTCATCAACACAAACTTCTTTTTCTTCTTCGCAATCTAAAAATACTTCAATATAATGCACATTACCCTTACCTAGGCAACGATGACCGAGAGACCATGGATCCTTGCAAGAGAAGCACAAATTCTTCCTCCTTAGCTCGTTCCTTGTCTCTCCTTCTTTGCTGGTTTTGGACAACTCCTTGTGAACAATTGGTGCTTGTTGAAAGGGCTTCTTTGGCTGGTCCAAAGATGGGGTTCTAGGCTGTCCCAAGGGTCCTTTTGGCTGTCCTCCACTTGAAAATACCCTTGGCTGCCTGCTGATTGTTGTTGTTCTAGGAGCAGCACCTTCAAGATCCAATGATTTCTTAATTGCCTCTTGGAGAGACAATGGGTCAAAGGCTCTTACCAAACCCTTGAGTGGTTTGGTCAAACCCTCAATGAATAGAACAATGAGTCTCCTTTCCATCACATCTATAATCATTATGGAAAGCCTCTAAAACTCAGCCACATAGTCTTCTATCGTGCCTTGTTGTTTCAACTGTGCAAGTTCCTGAAAGTGAACTTCCGGGTCAACTCTATCAAATCTCCCAATGAGTCTTCTACAAAACTCATCATATGAGTGGATAAGATTGTGCCCTTGTGTAACTAATCCATGAAACCACCACTCATGTGCAATCCCTCTAGATGAAGGGTTGCAAATTTAATTGCATCATCCTCCGTCATAGGCCTCAATGATAGATATGTGTCTAACTTTTGAATCCATGCCCGGGCTGTCCCCTTATTGGAACCATCAAATGTAGAGAATGACATCTTACCCAAGGTACTTTGAACATCCTTTTGTGGCGCATTTGGTCTAGGCTCCGGCCTTGACCTTCCTTTGCTCACACCAATGAATTCGGCAAGTGAAATAGCTTCCCGGATCTCTCTTGGAAGGGCCATATATTCTTCATAGCTTGCTGCAATACTTTGCCCAACTGAATGCCTTGTTCCCACCTCCGGAATGGTTTCTTCCCTTGGAAGGAAAGTAGGCCTAGTGGCTGATCCATGAGCTGATCCTTGGGGCTGCCATGAAGTATTAGCTCCGGATGAGCTACCCTCACCATTATGAACCCTTGGTTCATGAAATTTTTGTAGGGTTAGTGCCAACAAGTCCATGGTATCCGCCAATCTCACTTGCCCTTCAATGAGCTTGTTGATTTTGGCTTCCTGTGCATCTTGGTGGGCCATGCTAACCTCTTCAACTGGCTGATCTGATTTCTTCTTCTCTCTCCTTGATAACAAATGTATCCTTTATCACCCTCTTGCATGAAACCCTTAGGATGGGAAGACCAAAGCTCTAATACCACTGTAATGTCCCTTTCTAGGGGACTGAAAAAAACAATGAAATCACACAAACCCAAACTGAAATATATTATGATTTTTATATCAGCCAAGGAAATAGAACAATAATCCACATCAGTCTGATTTTTAAGACAAAGGTCTAGAAAAGAGCAATAATTCATCAAAATATCACCATTCACATCATCTAAAACATGTAGAGGCACTTCAGAAATATTTTAGGGCAATTATCACCCAATAAATCAATCGTGAAACACACAATTGAAAATTAAATAAATGACAATAGAGGTACAACCAAAACTAAGGGCTGAAAATGATGTTTCCAAACCCCAACAAATACCAATGAAGTGAGAAATCAGCCTTATAAATTAGGAGGAATCTGAATATCAACACAAAATGCAATGTTGTGCCCTAGAAGGCACTCAAACCCTTCTCCACCCAAGTCGCCACCCTAGGAGAGGGTGCCAAATTGATGTAGAAGACCTTGATATCTCTTTCTTCTTCAAGCCCTAGCTGCCAACCAACAAGATAGCCTTCTTTAAAGCCCTTGGAACCACCAATTGGAGAGTTTTTGTTCTCCAACCTTGAACAAGGAAGGGTTTCATCTTCCTTGCTTTCCATACCAAAGGATTTTTGCCCTCTAGTGGAATGGAATAGAGAAATCAGCCCGAAAACCATGTGAATAAAGCTATACTATGGAAACATGCCCAAAATGAGCCTAAGGGACCCCTTTTATATCCATAAGGTGAGATCAAAACCCCGTGGAGAGAATTCCCCATGACCGACCTCAATAAAGAGCTTGCTTTATCATTTAATGTCTTTGAGTTCCTCCAGCCAACCGACACTGCTTCATAAAGGAAAATACTAAAGAAAAATGTAAATGTTAATAAAAGAAACACTAAACATCAACAAAGTATCTCCCTTGTTCACCTACTTCCTTTCCACGGGAAGTGCAATGACCAAGAAGTCTTCAAATGAATTAATTTGAAAAAGGGGACATTACAAAGTACCCATCAACAAATTCAATACACAACCAATTGGCCTTTCTGAAACGTGCGACTTCAAACATTCAATTATCAGTGGCTCAGAGCTTCAAATAACCTCATAGTTCTCCCCGACTTCAAAGAATACTTTGCGGCTTGAAATCATAAACATAGTATCGCGCAGCTTTAATAATATTTCGCAGCTTCCAAAATAGGTTCGTAGTAGTCTGTGCCTTCCATAGGTTTGCATAACTCGAATAGGTTTGTGCAATTTGTGCAAAGGACTTCATTAGGATTTTGTAGGCTGCACAACAAACTTGACATTGCGTAATGGAATTATGCACTATGCAAACATTGTGCAATGGACTTGTGCACTCCACAGAATGCAACATATTACTCCCAACCTTCTGACAACGTATTTCTTTACTGCACAGCCCACTAACAACCTAAAATGTAAACACAAACTAACTCGACCAACAAGGGGTCGCCAGTTCTATATAGATAGGGCGCCCCGCATAGAGTTCAGGGTGAACTCGAGAATTCCGGGTTGGGGATGATATCGGGAACAGATAGAGCTGAGCCTATGAAATGAATGAGCTCTGGAGATTCCAAGGGGTTGGTCTATCTTCTATCTAGATGGGGAAGGGGTGCCCCATATCTATATAGGGGGAACTCTAGATGTCATTGCCATAGATAGATAGGGTCGCCATACCTATGACCTAATCTATATAGATCGGGGGAGGGGATCGATCTATGGGGGACTACTGTCTATAGTCGGCTCCCTTTATATGCATATATATGGCGAGAGATCAAGGGGGCAAGAGGGGGTGGGGGGCTATGGATAGGGTGAGCTTACGCATGACTATCCTCCGGGGTGGGGGATACGGCTGCCATACCTATCCGAACTATCGCAGTTGGGTCGCCCCGTAGAGAGGTTGGGGCCCCATTCCGATAGTAGGGCATTCTATCACCACCGCTCACCTCTCGATGTCTCCTACCTATAAGCGGGGTAGGGTAAAACATTATAAAGGTGGGGGCTAGGGGGTTGATACTGAGATTGCTTATGAACCCGGATGCTCCTGCATCACATTCCTATAAGAAATCCTAGTAGGAGCAGGGAGTGCTAGATGTAGAAGGATAAGAGCGTCCCTCGTTAAATAACCTTTGCATTTTACCCCTTTTGAAGTAATTGTGTTTGCAACAACTAACCTTACAACTTGATATGTGTAAAAAAGTGTCCACTAGCCTTTGCGATGCTCCACTTCCAGTTAATTTTTCATTTATTGCATTTAACGTGGCAACTCCCGCTCAATTTATTGCTTTATTTGTGTCAAGAATAGTCACAAACTAAAATAGGGATTTCAACAAATGTGATGGGAAAGCAAATAGGGAGGCACTACCAACTGAGTAATATTTTCATTGCCCACCCCCTTCCACTCTATATTTCCCTTATTTGCATCTTGTCAACACTACTTAAATTCGGAGAAAAATCTAAATAAAATGCTTCTATACTAAAATCATAGCAAATGCATTTAAAATGGGGAAGAAGATTTTAATCACCTCTTTAATCTTCTCCCAATGTGCTGCAAATTCTGCTTGGCTTCAAATTTATCTTTTTCCTTTGTTCCTCCGTTTTCCTCTTTGAAGCAAGTGAGTGCAATGAGTAAAATTAGGATTTTGAGGGAGGGAGGGGGTGTGTGGTAAAGCCACCATTGTGTTTTGTTTTAAAGCTTACTGGCAAGTACCCCCACTGTTTTTAATTTTTTTATCAGTATTTTTCCAAAAATTTCTTGCCTTTTATCTTGTTGGCTGCCTTAGATGTTAAGACATCCTTGAACATCTGAAAAGGGGGAATGTCCTTGTGAATGCTCTTTGAGGCACTGAAACGTCACTGTTTTTGAACACTGAAAAACACAAAGGATGTTGGGAGAATGTTTCGTCCCTATCCCCAAGTCCCCAAAATGATGTGGGATGCCCTGTTTAATCTTGTTGGCTGCCTTATATGTTAGGGCATCCTTGAAAATATGAAAAAGGGGAATGTCCTTGGGACTGCTCTCCGAGGCACTGAAATGTGACAATGATTGTTGAACACTGAAAAACACAAGGGATATTGAGAGAATGTTTTGTCCCCATCCCTAAGTCCCGAATGATGTGGGATGCCGAATGTGCTTTGACAGGGTCATGGACTCGTCATCGTGGAACATTATTTCATTAGAATAAAATATTTCCACAATTCAAAAAATGTTGGTGATTATGTAAACAATATTACCAAACTATATGGTTTTGCTAAGTTGATCATTAGAGATCATGGTTCCTTGTTTACAAGCAGTGTTTGGGGTAGATTTGCATTCGCAAGCTGGGACATCCTTACCATGAGATCTATGTACCATCCTCAAACAGATCGACAAATTGAGGTTGTTAATAGTTGTCTATAATAATATCCTAGATACATTCTCCATTGTGGATGTCGTTGGTTGAATGCTTTCCGTAACATTCCAACCTTAATAGGCCTGCATGAGGGGCTGAGTTCTACCTCTTGAAGTTGCAGTCTAACACAAACTGTTTCGTGTTGATAAAAAAAAGCGGTTTAAATGTTTACATTTGGATGGATGGTGGTATAATACCATTTATAATATGGTTATTAGATGGTTACAAGCTTCTAAACTGATTTTGTTTTACTTATTCAAGTATCCTGCGTTACACAACTTCTTGGAGGAAGCTTCTAAAAGAAAATTTAGAATGTGTGCATAATCGAATGAAGTAGCAAGCAGCTGACACCACTCGAAGAGAGAATTCCATGACATAACCTGGAGGATAATCCCCAAGGCTAGGCTTTTGTTCATGCAGAAACATTACAATATTGGGGCAAGGCCTCAATGATATCTGTACACTAGTTTGTAGAGTTTTAGAAGGCACATTTGATCACATGTTTTGGGAACTTCCGTTGGGTAAGCAACCTTTCAAGTGATATATTTCCTATTCAAGTGAACACGCCTAATGTATTTGTCTGGTTTTTCCCATGGAGGCTAATAATCACCTATCATACTTTATTCATTATGTCCTTTGGCCAGCTTATAATGTTTTGTTTTGGAATGCTACGCTCAAGAGGTGTTGATTCGCAACATTGAGACTGGAATTTTTACAATTGGTGATTTTATTTGTTCAGTCATGGCATAAGACCAAAGTATTGTTGCAAAATAGATATTAGGTGCCAAGGGAGCCTTGGTTCACTAGTGAAGTTGATGGGGTTGCATGCGGTTCCACCAGTTTTCCATTATAGCTGGAGTCTGCCCCACCCAAACAGCATGAGGGACAAAGGGATGAATTTGGGCTCTAGCCCCGAGTGACATTGGCAGGATAGATACCCTTCAAACCTGTGGTATAAGCCAAAGGAAGTTTGTACCATGTAGTCACTAGTGTGGGCCTTTTGCACATGTTTCTAAAAAAATCCACATACACATATAGCTTGGGTATGTTGTTGACTGTCAAGATTGCCTGCAGAAATCCATGGTAGAAAGAGAGAGCACGCTGCAAGAAAGTTGTTACAAGTGCTCTCCAAATTAGATAGTAGGATATCTTGACACTGAAAAAAATAAGTTGTAGAGTGCTCTCCAAATGAGATACTCTCTCTTTCTAGTTTGGTTTTGAGCTCTTTCCATAAACACTAAAGGAAGAGTAACCACACCCTAGAAAAAAGTTGTATATAGTGTTTTCCAAATGAGATAGCAGGCAATCTTGACACACTGATATTCCCAATCTAACACCCTAGACAAGGCAAACAATAATGGAGAAGGCAAAGAGCAATGATAGACCTATGGATGTGTCGTTTTGTAGCCAGGGACTGGTCTATTCATTTATCTTGGCCATGCCATGTGGGAATGCCACGTAAGTAAGGATGTGGCTGTTATCCTGCTACTTTATGTCTCTTCTTGAACCAAGGTGAGAGAACCTATAGGGTGGCTTGAAAGAGAGAGGGAGATATTATGTTTCAAACCCTCAGACTAGTTAGAACTTTAATCTGAGATCAAGTGCAACCACCAAATGCAATGCTCATTCAAAATAATGGTCACACAAGCATTACAAACAATTACATAAAACACAAGCCACTAAAAACAGATACAATGTGATCCTAGTGATCATCTCTCAAGAAACTGTTGATAACTTAGAATACGATAATGGTAGGATGCTAGACTTCACAAATCATAGCAAATACACTTGAAATATACAGGATAGGTGTGATTTGCGTGCAAACACATGTAAACTAGTCAACGTTAATGTTATATGTAGGGGGTAGGACATGGAAGTACTTAGTTAAATGAGGTGGAGGGTGGATCTGGTGAGGAGAAGTATTAGCACTCACTATTTAGACTGTTGCTTCCAAGATGTAGAGACATAAAATCAAGAGAACAAAACTTTTGAAGGGGCATTTGTATTCATTGATACCAAATTCAGGCAAATACTACCGCATAACCCCTGGATCTTCAACAAAACAATCATACACAAATCTCCAACAAAATGTTTGTTGTATCAAATCATAACACCCAAGATACACTCAAGGGTTGTAAACAATCACTTCCTAAGTAATGTTGCAGAAAGGATTTTAAAACCAAACAAATATTGTAAAGTAACACTACAACACAATACTCATTCAATAAGCAATACTATGCAATTAACCAGAAAGAACTCCTTTGTATTTCATTGATTCAACAAAGATAAGATTACATCAAAAATTATATCCATCAAAATATGTTCTCATTTACATCGAAAATGCGACTGAAATATGACAGAGATTTCTATATATTTCAATTTAGACAAGGGAGGCATGAAAATGCTCTCAATGCCTACTAATGACTATACAATGTAATCACCTTAGCAAAAATCCAAAACTAGACAAAAACTAAAACTAGAACCGACCCTTAGAATGAAGACAAGCCTTCATTCTTATACAAAATTTCCCCAAGGGAATATACCAATATGCCCCCAAGAACCCTTCAAAGCTATCCAAAATCCGGGATCCGGTCTTCAATCCGCGAAAATGAGAGGGAAGGCCGCTCCAACTAAAAAGATTTGATTTTAATACTCTAGGTTGGAACAACTTTGGATCATGATGGAGCTTGTGGATAAGTGAAGAATATTTTGTTTAACAAACTCTTCTTTGTCTCTTTTTCTGCCCTATCACCATCATGTGTGCACTTCCAGGGAGAGTTTGTTATTTTCTTCCATCATTTGATTTGATTCTTTCATTTGAAAGAATGATGAATGGAAAAAAGAAGAATAGAGATCAAAAGAATGAAGGAATAATTAAAGAAGGATCAAGATCAATATGTTCACTCTCCACCTTTTTCAACTTATTTCTATAAGCATCTGCATTACGTGTTTTTGCATGAGAAAAATTCACTTGAAAAGAGGACAACCATACCCTAGTGTCAAACATTTTCTATGTCATATCTTTCCAGACAACCCCAGATCAACCTATCCCCCGTGTCAAGTCCTATCTTGTTCTTCCGGTGGTCCATTTGTATGTGTCATCCTTCCCCTAGGTGATTTAGGATGAACAAGATCATTCAAGTACTTTTTCAGCAAAGTCTCTCAAGGTGGGTTTTCAAGCAAGCTTAGAAAGGGTTATTATCACCCTTTCTAAGTCAAGTGCATAATCACCGGAGCAATGTCGAAGGTCTAAATTCATCATGGAGGTGCATCCAGAATCTAGAATCATTGTGCAATTGATTTAGGAAGATTCTAGGAAGTTTCGGAGTTTGAGGAGCCAATTCACTAAAAGTGGGTTTTTGAGGCCGAAGAAGCTTGCATTGCAAAAGGGCACTTGAACTTCAAGAGGTGATTCTTGAAGCTCCAAAAGACTTGAGCCAAACAAGATATCAATGGAAATCATTTTCAGTCCTCTACATGGTGGTAAAATCAGATACATCCAAAACCCCACGCATTTTCTTTCGCAACTCGGTCTTTCCAAGCACAATGGCGGTCTGAGAAAAAAGAAATTTTCTAGGCTATTGCAGTCAGAATCAAGGCATGGGACCCATCCCATCCTTCTCAAAATTCCTTTTCCATGCGAAATCATATAAAGAAGCGTGCAAAAACTCATGCGGGAGTTCAAGTTATGGTCTTTTCAAGTTGCCGCCCAAGGTATGCATTTCGATACTTAGTCAAATTTTGGGATGCCACGTGGCAACATAAGGCTGAGGCGCCTTTTTGTGTCCTCTTTGTCCCTCACCAAGGGGACATGAGGGACAAAAAGGCGCCTTCCCCCCTTTTGGCATGTTGGTCACCCCATGTGACCTCGGTGACCCAATTTAGCCACCTCAACCAACATTTCTAGCCCCCCTCTCATCGCACCAACGAAACGAAACTTCGTGAGGTGCAATGAAATTAAAAAACCCATATCAAAAAAATTGGTTCGTCAAAAACTGAGGTCAGAACACCACTTTCTAAAAATAGTAAGCCTCTATACTGAGGACTTGCTATTTTGGTAAGTCTTCACAAAAACAATTTAGTGAAAGCAGTGTGCACAAAGGTCATCCAAAAGGGCAAATTGATTGATAGGAGTTGAAAAGGGTGGAAATTTTCATTTCCTAAAAATAGTAAATCCCCTTTCGATGTAGGGAAGTGTTTCAAAAGCTGTAAAATTCAAGTTCACAAGTTGTTCTAGTTTCTCATTCCACATGTGTAATCAGTCACGAAGAGATGGTGGTTTTCCATGTTTTGAAATGGTCGTTTCATATTGCGGAATGAGACATCCTTCATTGTTTCAATTAGGTACTCATCACTTGTGCAAGCGGTGCATCATTCCATGGAGCAATCTTCACCAACAAAACATAGCGTTGTCGTAGATTATCATCACAAGCATTTCCCACATGTCATCGGAATCAACATCGGAACTCTCAACAGTGTTTTTAAACACTCCTACGGTCTCGGTTGTCATGCGTTAGGTACCAGGAAGGGATTGTGGTCATCACTGGCTGGGACAAAGTGTTCAAAATGCATTTCATCAAAGCTTTCCAATCAATATATCAGTGTGGCCATGTAGCAGAAGTCTCCAGGGGTCGGTTTCCATCCTCCACTTCTTCATAATGGACCTCCGCGAGCAACGCCCGCAGATCATCAAGGCAATCATTCAACAGTGTTTCTAAACACTTGGTTCAAGGTGTCTGTACATCATCCGAAGAAGGTTTCTCATGGTGTAAAGGTTCAAGGATTCAAAGTTCATTGCATTGGAGCATCGCATCGGATTAGTAAGGCGGTGAGGTAGCGTTTTCACCAGCATTCCTTCTTCCTTCTCTTCTTTCATTCTTCCTCTTCTCTCCCCCTTTCTAATTCTTCGTTGTGAGCAATCATAACGTTTGTCCTTTTCACTTAAATGTGACTATAGTCAAATATTGTTATAAGTCGCCCTTAATTTATAAAAGGGGACTTAAATTTATCCCAAGGATTTGAAAAGTCACATGTTGTGTGGGACATATGAACGGTCATGTAGGGGGTAGGCGAAGAGTTGTCCTAAACTCTATAAATTGTAAAGACAACCTCATTCCAAAGGGTTGTCTATTTTATATACTCATAAGAGATTATCACTTGTGATGAAACAAAAGAGAGCTAATTCCTCTTTTCCTTTCCCTTTCTATTTTGTTCTTGCTCTTACTCTGTACAATTTTTGCCAAAGCATCAATGAATAAAGGAGTTTGTTTCCTTTTTTGATGAGGAGATTTTAGAAACTTTGAGTTCTTAATCTTAACTTGTCTTGTTGCCACTTGCAAAATTGTTTTCTTCTAAGTATATGTGTGTTGGAATTTTTTCTGGTTAATGGTTGTAGGAATCTGATTTTCTACCTATAATGTTAATCCCTCTCTTTTTCTCACTCCCTTTCCCGCTCTCCTAGCAAATTCCTCTCTTGCAAGCAATTGCAAGCTTTACTGCAGGTCGATGGAGTATCCTGTTGGATCCTTGGCCGTCATGCGATCACGAATTTCTATTTCATGCACGCATAATAAGTGGAGTTGCATCACCCATGCAGAGGGACCTAGAGTACCGAGAGGCGTTGGCAGATATCCATCAATTTGTCCACCGACAAATTTTATCACCCAGCTGATTTTGGCGCCACCGTGGGGCGAGACTTGGCAACAATCTCCACCCAAAATACGATCACAAGGAAATACAAAAAATTTGAATATTCGAAAAAAAAAATCAAAAAATTGTAAAAACGAAAAAGAGTTGATGGAAATCCATTCTTTGAAAAGTCCACTATTAACCCATGTGAATGACCTTTCATATTCCACAGTGTCCTTCCGTATTCCCATTGTAGGATTTTCTCTAAAAACTGGCTGAAAGGAGATATACCAGGTTGAATAGGTTAAGAGGGATTGTTGATCCTACTTTCGAGGCTTTGCAAAATCAACAAGAAAAGATCATAGATAACCCCTACTTTTTATCTCAAGCTTCATCTCCATCCGACTCTTTGAGTGGTACCCTGGAAATCCTATTCAAACCCCTATTGATACTCCTACAAATTCTCCCATCTTTCAACCACCGTTGAACATTGAATTCCCTAGTGAGGAACAAGAACTAGAACCAAGAAGAAACAAGAGAAGAAGAATTTGTAGAAGCGAAAGTAGAAGAAATAATGGCAGACAAAGAAGGAGAAAGACCCCAACCCATTGTTCCATGGGGAAGGAATACATGCCCACTTGCTCTCACACCTCCTCTTCATGGTCTACCAACGTGTTCCCGCAAGAACTTCCCAAAATTCAAAGGTGATGGCACCCAACTTCCTGAAGAACACATCTCTGCCTTCACCGCATCATGCGGAATCCTTGAAGCGAACATGATGCGTTCTTTGTGAGATTGTTCATGGAATCACTTCAAGACAAAGTAGATGAATGCTACCTTCTACCAGCTAGATCAATCACCTATTGGGATGATATCAAGACCGCCTTCGAGGAAATATTCAAATCGGTTGACCAAGACCTGTATCGGGATCTCTTGGTACAATTGGCTCGAATGAAGAAAGGATCAAATGAGACCATGAGGGACTTCATAGCACGTTATAACAAGTTACTCAAAAGGATACCTCTGGAAGATGTGCCCTTTGATAATAACGTAAAAAGGTTCTTCATTCAGTGCTCAAATGTCGGAGGTAGGATTCTTTCTCTGAGGGTTCAACCAAGGAATCTAGCACAAGCATAAAGAATGGCCATTGAAGTTGAAGATGACCTCATCATGTCAGGGAAAATCAAGAACCCTTCAAAGGGTAAAGCTCAAAGCATCCCGGGGAAGAGAACAGATCCATTGCTGTAGAGATTGGTAAACGAAATGACATCACTGAAGAGAGAATATTTTCAACGAACATCTCCTCAAAACCACAACAGAAATTATATTGCAAGAGCATCAGAAGAAGGCTTGCCTTGGAGGCCCCACCTGTCAATGCCAGTTGGAGGACTCAAGAAGATGAAGAACTTGAACAAAAATGTGAAGAAGGTGATTCCCTAGAGGTTGAAGAAGTAGAGAATGATGCACAAAACAAATTATGTGAGTATTCTAGAGGTGATGAAGATGGTGACAGATGCACCCAATTTCTCTTGTGCGGTATTCACCCGTTCTCAATTTCAAAAGGAGCTTCTTCCTCCGATACTTGTCGCGAAAAATAAAAAGTCTCGAAGATCCTCTAGCGCGACTCGCAAACAAAATAATCTGTCGAGGATATCGACTTCCACCTTGCATGGAGTCCACATTGGAGAAACCCGGTCCTATGACGAGCAAGAAGTCACCTGCTATCCTAAGGAAGTCTCCTAATACTTCTTCTAAATCTAAATATGCTTTCTACGAAATCTAGTCCTTTAAAATCCTCCACTTTGCCTTTCAAAACAGCCTCCGTTCCCCAAGCATCCACTCCCTGTTTCCAAGCTCGTCCTAACTTCAAAAGTAGTGTCTCCATCTCCTCTCTGTTTGCATCTACTCCTTTTAACATCATAGAACATATGAACAAGACCAAAGTGCGGATTTCCGAAACTGAATATTTGCGGACTAAATCGGAACAATTTGAGAGGTTTATCCTTCATATCAGGGGTAATAGTTCAAAGCCCAATACTGTGACCCCTAGCTCTAAAGGCCTATTGCCAAACCCAACTACACCTCCATCATAGAACATATGAAGAAGACCAAAGTGCAGATTTCCGAAATCGAATATTTGCGGACTCATCGGAACAATCTAAGAGGTTTATCCGTCATATCAGCGGTAATAGTTCAAAGCCCAATCGTGACCCCTATCTCTAAAGGCCTATTGTCAAACCCACCTACACCTCCATCATAGAACATGCTTTCTTTGAGTGCATCAAAGACCAATAAGATTGATCCTTTCTATGTCTCCCTTCTCATCAGAGAATACATACTGAATAATTGCATAATAGATTCAGGAACCTCTGACAATGTAATGCCTGTGAAGGTTGCCAATGCCCTCAAACTCACCACGATCTCGAATGGTGGTTCTTGTTACTCCATGGAGTCAAAGGAAGTACCACTTGTAGGGAAGGTCAAAGATGCACAAGTGGCTCTTTCCGAATTTCCAGATAAGGTGTCAATGACTATCTTTGTAACGGACATACGGACTACATTTGGAATTTTGTTAAAAAGAAGCTTCTACCGAGATTTGGGAGGGAAAATCCAGATGAATTGGTCTTCCGCAACCATACCGGTTAAAAGAGATATAGAGAAGTTGCTTCTGTGAAAAAGATGAGATATATAGTACAAAGGTCAAGAAGCCCTGGAGCCAACATCTTATATCAAGACAACAGGAGGATGAATCATTTTGTGACAACCAAGGAGGAAGATGAGATTCCCATTTTGATAGGACCAAGTATCCCTTTCCAAGGGGGTATGGATCTTGAGGAGGTGTTGAGAAACTTTGAGTTGCAAGAGGATGGCCCTGAATTGCCAAATGATGTGAGCCATGAAGAGGAAGTGGTTCTTGATGATTTTCAAGCAAAGCAATTAGCTTATGTGCTTACCCATGATGAGGAGACGTTCTCATTCCCATTTGAAGACAAAGTTTCTCTTGATCATGTCATTCATGAAGAAGAGACAACCAACTCATAACAATCTCTTGAGAGCTTTGAAAGAAGCAATGCATGCAAGAACTGCTAAGAGCTACAAAAGAAATAGAAGAGCTCAGTCTTGAACTCCTGATGCAAGCCATGGACTTGCAAGACAAGTGTGAATCTAATTCTGGTTTCTCAACTGATTCAAAAATTGGTCATGACGAAGCAAAGCAAGGCGAAGAAACCGATGTCCCTCCTGAGCCAATGGGTGTTGGATGTAATGAAGGAATTGAAGTTTTCTCCTTTCCATTCAAAGAAGAATATTCTTTCTATGATGAAAAGGTTGAAACAAAAAGTTTTGAGGTTCCCAAGGACAAGGTTCTCCTAGACAAGGGAGTAGGGGAAGCCAATGAGCTTCGAGATGATGAAGCAACTCTCCCAAAAGGTTGTCTTGAATTTCAGAAAGAAGATTCTTTGAATGAATGGAAGGGTGAGATTTTGGAAATTCCAAAGAAAGACTTTGTGTAAGAAACCTTGGAAGCTGCAGAAGGTGCGAAAGATCCCAAGATGAGTCTTGACCTCTTGACTCAGGCCATGGCCATGTAAGATAGGTATGAGGTTAGGTCTAATCCCTCGCTCTATTTCCAAACACCTCATGATGAGATAGATAAATTTGAGGCCTCTAGAGAAAAGGTTTTCAATATACATGAGTGGAAGGAAGAAGAAGACTTAGAATATCCAAGTTATTCAAACAAAAATCAGCCCCGTGGCAGTGATAAGATGGTAAATGAGAGATCAGCAGTGTGAGTAAACACAGAAGGCAATTTCCACTCTGAAATGGATTTTGAGGATGATAAAAGCAATGGACTTTCTGAGTGAAGCCCTGAGCATCCAAAAGCTCATGTAGGCTCACTCCTCCCTAGTACACAGGAAGTCATGAAAGCACCTGTCTATCATAAGCAATTGAGGAAGGGGGGCTAATTTCTTGAACTAGTCAACGGCTTCACTGAACATCGGCATTCAGTGTTACCTCTTCAAAGGTAACCTCGAAAAGAAAGTTCTTAGTGAAAGCGGGTTGTCCCCTGCATTGTACCATAGGTGATTTTAGGTTTGTGTCTCCTTTCCTATCTTGTGTTTCCATTTCCTGTTGTGTGCGTTCTTTCCTTTTTGTGTGTTGTGTGTTCCCTTTTGTCGTGTGTGTGTGTGTCCTCCTAGCTATTTGTTTTGAGCGACTCAATGTAGCCCAATGGATAAGGCACTTTGGTCCGATCGAATGTTGAGATTCTAGGATTTCACATGTTATGTTTACGCTGTGCTCAATCCACAACATGCCCCCAAGCTAGAGCCAGTTGTTGTCCTGTGTTTTTGCATGGGCAAAATTCACTTGAAGACAGGAAAACCATATCCTAGTGTCAAAACTTTCTAAATCATACCTTCTACAAACACCCCAGTCAACCTATCCCTGTGTCAAGTCATATCATGTCCTTCCAGGTGGTCCATTTGTATGTGTCACCTTCTCCGTACGTGATTTAGGATGAACAAGATCATTCAAGTACTTTTGGAGCAAAGTCTCTCAAGGTGGGTTTTCAAGCAAGCTTAGAAAGGGCTACCATCAGCCTTTCTAAGTCAAGTGCATAATCACGAGAACAATGTCAAAGGTCTAAATCCATCATGGAGGTGCAATTCCGAGAGCTCTGGAAAGAGTTGAGAGCCAAACAAGATATCAATGGAAATCATTTTCAGTCCTCTACATGGTGGTAAAATCAGATCCATCCAAAACCCCATGCAATTTTCTTGGCAACTCAGTCTTTCCCAAAGATTGGCGGTCCCGAGAAAAAGATATTTTTCAAGGTGTTGCAGTCAGAATCAAGGCATGGGACCCATCCCATTCTTCTCAAAATGCCTTTTCCATGCGAAATCATATAAAGAAGCGTGCAAAAACTCATTCGGGATCTCAAGTTATGGTCTTTTCAAGTTGTCGCCCAAGGTATGCATTTTGATACTTAGTCAAATTTTGGGATGCCACGTGGCAGCATAAGGTTGAGACGCCTTTTTGTGTCCTCTTTTTCCCACACCAAGGGGACATGAGGAACAAAAAGGCACCCTCCCCACTTTTGGCATGTTGGTCACCCCATGTGACCCTGACGACCAGTTTAGCCCCCTAGACCAACATTTCTAGCCCCCCTCTCATCGCACCAACGAATGACAAGTGGCAACACTAGGTTGAGGCTCTTTTTTGTGCACCTATTGTCTCATCCCAAGGGGAAAATGTTGATAAAAAAAGGCGCCCTCCCCCCAGGCTTCTCTCAAGTCACTCATACGACCAAAAGTCAACCTCTCAGAGCTCATTTCTAGCCACCTAGCAAGTGAGTGACACATGGAAAGCTTAGGCAAAGGTGCCTTTTTGTGCACCTATTGCCCCGTTCCAACGGGGACAAGAGGGACGAAAAAGGCGCCCTCCCCCTCAAGCCTTTCAAAAATTATAAATACAACACTTAGTCACTTTTTGCTCATTCCCCTACATTTCGCCACACACCATTTGTCAAAACTCTGTGGAATTTTTCCTAGAATTTTTCAACCACCGTTTCCATCCTCCATTGATTTCATTCATGCTCCCATGATCTAAAAGGTTGAAAACACAAAAAAATCTAGATTTTTGAAGACCAAAAACAAGATTTTTCGCGAGAGACTTCAAATACCGCGATGAAGAATTTTCGTATCTAACAAATCAAAGGTAGTGACGAATCAACATGGGGTTTTTGCATTCTTTTGCATTCCCAAGTGCCTTGAAGATCCAAGAAAAAGTTTTCGCATGCACGCTCTAGATTTTTGCAGCGAGGAAACCCCAGTTTCCCTCGCGACAAATTTTAAAATTTTAAAATCTTTCATTCTAGAGACACTGATCGAAACAAAACTTCAAAGGTGCAAGGAAATCAAAAAAACCATATCAAAAAAATTGGTTCGTCGAAAAATGAGGTCCAAAACACCACTTTATAAAAATAGTAATCCTCCTATATAGGGACCTGCTATTTTTAGTAAGTCTTCACAAAAAACAATTTCGGCGAAAGTATTGTGCACAAATGTCATCCAAAAGGGCAAATTGAGTGATCAGAGTCAAAAAGGGTGGAAATTCTCATTTTCTAAAAATAGTAAATTCCCCTTTCTAATACAGGGAAGCATTTCAAAAGCCGTAAAATTCAAGTTCACATGTCTTTCCAGTTTCTCATTCCACATGTGTAATCAGTCACAAAGAGATGGTGGTGGTCCATGTTTTGGAGCACGGTCGTTTCATATTACGGAATGAGACATCCTTCATTGTTTCAATGATGTACTCATCACTTGTGTAAGTAGGTACATCATTCCATGGAATAATCTTCGCCAACAAAACATAGCAGTTGTCGCAGAGGATCATTACGAGCATTGCCCATAGGTCATCTGGAATCAACATCGTAACTCTCAACAGTGTTTTTAAACACTCCTATGGTCCAGTTATCGTAGGTGCGGGTACTGGGAAGGGATTGTGGTCATCACTGGCTGGGACAAAGTGTTCAAAATGCATTCCATCAAATTTTTCCAATTAGTATATCAGTGTGGCCATGTAGCGGAACTCACAGGGTCGGTTTCCATCCTCCACTTCTTGAGAATGGACCTCCGCGTGTAATGTCCGCAGTCATCAAGGCAACCATTCAACAGTGTTTCTAAACACTCGGTTCAAGCTGTCCATACATCATCCGAAGAAGGTTTCTCATGGTGTAAAAGGTCCAAGGATTTGAGTTCGTCGTATTGGAGCATCGCATTGGATCGATAAGACGGCAAGGCAATGCCATCACCAACATTCCTTCTTTCTTCTCTTTTCTCATTCTTCCTCCTCTTCTCTCCCCCTTTCTAATTTTTCATTGTGAGCAATCATGACGTTCGTCCTTTTCACTTAAATATGACTATAGTCAAATATTGTAATAAGTTGCCCTTAATTAATAAAAGGGGACTTAAATTTATCCCTAAGGATTTGAAAAGTCACATGTTGTGAGGGACATATGAACGGTCACGTGGGGGTAGGCGAAGTGTTGTCCTAAATTCTATAATTTTTAAAGAGAATCTCATTCCAAAATGTTGTCAATTTTGTATACTCATGAGAGAATATCACTTGTGAAGAAACAAAAGAGATATTGAATTCCTCTTTTCCTTCCCCTTTCTATTTTCTTCTTGCTCTTACTCTAAACAATTTTTTCCAAAGCATCAATGAAGAAAGGAGTTTGTTGCCTTTTTTGATGAGGAGATTGTAGAACTTTGAGTTCTTAATCTTAACTTGTCTTATTGCCACTTGCAAAATTGTTTTCTTCTAAGTATATGTGTGTTGGAATTTTCTGGTTAATGGTTGTAGGAATCTGATTTTCTACCTACAACGTTAATCCCCCTCTCTTTTTCTCACTCCCTTTCCGCTCTCCTAGCAAATTCCTCCCTTGCAAGCAATTGTAAGTTATTGCCGCAGGTCGGTGAAGTGTCCCTATTGGATCCCCAGCCGTCGAGGCCATCACGGATTTATATTTCACGCATGCATAATAAGTGGAGCTGCACCACACAAGCTAGAGGGACCTAGAGTCCCAAAGATGTTAGCAGATATCCATCAATTTGTCCACTTGACAAATTTTCTCGCCAACAACATTTAAACGTTCAATCATCCCCAAAAGGAGTTCTTCATCCAACCCCGTATGATCGAGAAAGACTATCTTTTGTTTGGACAAGACATTTTCCATCTCTATAGAAATAACTCTCATTTTCTTAACCCTCTTGGCCAATTTATTGGCGCAACTTTCCAAATGGACAAATCTTTGAATGAGAGAATAATCAAAAGTTGTTGGAGCTTCTAATCCCTTGCAACATGCTTTTTTAGAATTTCAATCAATCTTTCTGCATCTGATGTCCCTGGAGTATATGCACCTTAAAGGGGAAACATCTTCTCAATCTTAGATTCCAGGTCATCAACGTATTTTGTTGGCTTCTCAGTCATATTGTAGAGCTTGCTAATGCAATCTCCCGAGTCTCAATCTGCAGTTTGATAGTCCCCTCATATTCATACTATCTCCCTCTGCAGTCTGGGGGTACTATTCTTTTCTTTTCTATTTCTTCATCCTCCATGGCAGTCATAGCTTCAAGTTTGGGCAACATGCCATCCCAATATTCCACTTCATCTTGATACTTATCAATTACTGCTTTACCTTCCTACATTTGTTTTGAGACTTGGTTGCCTCTACTTATCAGCTCCTCTTCGCATTGTTTAGTGGCTACCCCCTTGTCTTTCAAATCTTCTGCATTCTTTATTATTTCAGGGGTTATATCTGTTGCAATTTCTTGTTTCTGAGCCAACTAGAGCCTTTAAACACCGTTCTTCGCTTCAAACACACTTTTACACAACTAAATAGCAGGAATTAGGGCTTTTGCATCTTCTAGGGCTCTAGAATGCTCAATAGCTTCAAATTCAAATGCAAAGTGCGGGACTTAGCCAAATTTTTGATCATATAGTTCTTTGCACACTTTCATTAATGGCGGACATCTTCCTAGCCTTTTCATATTTGCAACAGTTGATCTTAGGTTTCAAGTTTGAATGTGAGCCCTACATGTGGACAAATTTACCACTTGTTCTTGTTCGCGGGCCAGCGGGGTTAGGGGAGTAGTTAGTAGTCCTTTGCAAAAACTGTGAAGCTGCCAATTGCAGGGCTGCAAAGTTCTCCCCACACAGGATGGTTCCATATTGTGCCACGTTTCTAGTTTGTCGGGGTTTAGTGGGTGGACATGTAGCTTACAGCACTGCAGGAACTGCAAGGCTGCCAACTGCGAAGCTGCAAAGATGCCCCTCCTTGAGGTGCTATTCTATGTTGCCATGTGTCTTCTATCAGGCCGCAGAGATGGAAATGCAGTTTGCATCATTGTAGGATCTGCAAGACTACCAACTGCTAAACTATGAGGACGCTCTTTCAGCCAACTTTCATCAGAATGAGCCACATGTTCTTTGTCTTCGTGCTTCGGAGATGGGGATGTAACTTGCAGTTTTGCAACAACTGCGAAGCTGCCAACTGCAAAACTACAAACTTTATCTGTGCCTTGCCTCGTTAAGTTTCTCTGAATATTCTCTTCTTTGGGCCTCGGGGATGACATTGCAAATTGCATATTCGCATCAATTTTGACTTTGCATAAAAGTCATCAAACAGAGGAATATCCCCTTGTTGGGGCTTTGAAGTGTCATTGCAATTCGCAACTTTGCAAATAACGCAAATTTTGCGCTTAAGACCCACATACCCACATTTACTCCGAATATTCTTTTTGTCACGCCTCGGGTGGGAAATTGCAGGTTGCAAACTTACAAGAGTGCAAGCTTGCAGAAAACTCATTCTGAAAGGAAAGGGGCCTTATTTCGAAGGATCAATCACACCATTAAGGCCGTAGTAACATCGCCCATGCCCCTCAAACTTGCAAATCACTCACTCAATCAAGAAACATAGGAAACATAAAGGCATTAATAAGATACGAATACCTGGCCAGGGACAACATGTTTTAATCAATTTGAAGTTTGGGGAATACTGAACATCCTGAGAATGGTTATAGAACAAACAAAACGGGCTAGACACATCCATTCTCTTGGGAGGGGGATACAAGACGTGCCATGATTTATAGCATGATCAAATTAGGCACCAACAGAGTGCTCTCCAAATGAGATGGCAATGTACATCCTCTTTCTACTTTGGTTTTTAGCTCTTTCCAAAATCACTCAAGGAAAAGTAACTAACACACTAGTGATTGTGGAAAGAGCTCAAAACCAAAGTAGGAAGAAGTTATATTCTTGTCTTATTCGCAGAGCACTCTATACAACCTTTTTCCAATGTGTCAAGACTGTCAGACATCTCATTTGGAGAGCACTCTATACAACCTAATTTCAATGTGTCAAGATTGTTGGACATCTCATTTGGAGAGCACTCTAGACAACTTTGTTAGTGTTTGATTACTTTTCCTTCGGTGATTTTGGGAAGAGCTCAAAACCAAAGTAGGAAGAGAAGCAAAATATAGTGAATTCACAAGGGATTCAACTTATTTGAAGACAACCTTGTACCGACTGCTGGCTACTCTTTTTGGATATTTATATTGTAGTTTTGCTATTTGTGCATCATTTGTATTTTGGGATGATTAACTATTGATATTTGAGGGCTATCGACTGGTTGTCTGGCTGTAGCTCAAGTCTCAAGGTTACTGGGTGTTGGGCTGATGTTTCAGTCTAGTAGTCATGAATCAGTTTTAGAAAATTTTATTATGCTAAAGACTTGTATTTGCAATTTTTTAATTAGTGAAATTACCTTTTGGAACAAACAAACAGCTGTAAGACTTATTTAGTCAGAGATTCATTGGCAAATGACATTTATGTATTTTTAGTTGATGCATGATTTTTGGAGGCAGCATGTTCACTTTGTTTATACTTAGCTTCTTCCTTAGGAATGGTCTTATTTGGTTTAGAAATAAAATTTCCTTTTGGGCAAAACTCATCAAGACGTGAAGAAACCAGTAAAAGAACTATTTTGATAATTATTTGAAACTAAAATTTTCTTAGGAATTACAATGAAGTATACCTTTATTTCTCCAATACCTTTGCATAATGTTCATTTTGCCTTGGTGCAAGATATCATGTGATTAAGCTTGAGAGGCATTTTAATACTCAGGGAAACAATTATATATCTGTTATTAGAGAGAGAGTATATTTTATGGACAAATATTTGAAGCTATCCATGGACCAAAAGGATGGTGGGATGCTCTTTTTCTACTTTTTAATATTGTTTATATTTATGTTTTCAGCATTTTGATTCACAAGGAATGCCGATTACATCTCGCCTGTACACCGACTATCCATGGAGCCCGAGATGGGATGCATCTCAAATGACACAACGAATATTGTATGAATGTTTGACAAATATGATTTTATGGCTTAATAATTGGCATATTTGTTCTCCTAAACTTAAAGAGTACTAATCATGATTTTTTTGGAACGGTTTTTGCAGTGAATTCATTGTCGATGAATGCATAAATTTCAAGCAGTATTGCAGTGATGCTCTTCAACTTCATCGCTAACCATGGAAGAGTATTTATACAGACACTTTTTGAAAAGTGGACTTCGCAACAAATAAGCTTTGTTCTGTAGGATTATGTATCTAAACATATTTTTATTTATTCCAGTTAGCTCCAGTACATTGAAGCATATAACATTTACAGGAATAGGTAAAATTATTTGTTAATATGCTTCAATCTTGCAACACTGTGATTCATCTGCTGTTACGTTTACTGTCAAGGTAACATTTTTTAATCAAAGGTACAACCTAGTATATTAGAGTGAAGTTACTACTCTACTAGCAGCTACTGTATCTCTTAATCAATTACAATTTACAATAGCCAGCCTGGCTTATTGATTTAAACTAAGTGGCTTTCAAGTGTATCTTATCCAGACATTGTTATTAAGCTCTCCCAAACTTTTATTTCATTATTGTGTTCATAGGCCATAAGAATGACTATATTTGTAGAAAATGAAAAAAAAGCAGAGGCCATGTTAAAAATGAAACTGTTTCTCAGTCAAGTTTAGAAAAAAACTTATATTGCGAGTATTAATTAAGTTCATTAGTTTAAGCTTAATTTCAGTGCTTATTTGCAGCAAGAAAAGTTAATGTTAAGTGCGGACTGCACACTTCGTAAAAAAATCAGCAGGAAAAGAATGCATATGAGGTGAATGCACCAACTAATGATGGAAATAGAAGTCACCTAATGTTCACAAATCATGACTGGCAACGTACAGCTTCAAATAATCTAATGCTTCACATTATATATTGTTTGGTCTTTTACTAGACTTGGTTGTACGTGAGGCTTAAAGTGCAACTGATTGGATTGTAATTTCTTTGGAAGTTACGTAAGGATGAAATGTTGGATTCAAAGAATCGCTAAATTGTAGATTTTCTACTATTCAGAATGTTATTCAATGTTTGGTTGTTGCATGATGAAAACCAGATTGTTCTTGAAGCTATTCTTATCAAGAAAACTTGAACTTGTAGAGTTCATCTGACTATGTAGTTATTTCATACAAATGCATATTTTAACATGCAGATTGTGGTCATGTGGTTGAGACAAGGCATTGCCATATAAAAAAACCCATGTTTACACCTTGGGCCAATGGTTTGGTAAGCTCATTTTGCATGGATTCTTGTATTGTCTACCTTAAGGAGATATGTGCCGGTATTGATTATATTAGAGGCTAAGGGAAAGTTTTAGGGGAATTTAACAAATCAATTACCCTTTGGTTGCAACATTTAGAAACTGAAGGTGCTTTTTCCTTACAAAGGAAAAATACTAACCAATCATTTATAGACAAAGTCAAGTATAGGTACAAATATGAATATGAGGATGAATTTCAAAATCAAGATACACATGTACATACAAATACACGCACACATGCACACGCACATGCATACGCATACACACGCACATGCATATGTATACACACACGCACCGCGCGTGCACAAATACACGCACAGCAGCATGCGTGCATGCTTGTGCGCATGCACACACACACACACACACACACGCACACATGCGCGCTCGGCGACGCACACACATTTTAAAAACATAAATATGACTTGGGTTGTTTCACACTTGGGATTAATAAAAATAAAACCAAATATCTTGATAAGCTGTATATTAAGACATATTCAACCAAATACAAATTATAAAAACACATTCATAGCATAAATCCCATTTCAGCAAGTCAATGCAAATTGGGCTTAACCCCTTGTTTAATGCTCTAACTAGCACTTCTAATGTGGTAATTAATTCCACTTTGTTTTTATATATATATATATATATATATATATATATATATATATATATATAATGTATACATGTACATATACATATAATGTATATGTATATGGCTATATGCATATGCATGTATACATTGCATACATATATGTGTGTGTACACACACACATCTATACATACATACATACATATGTATACATGTATGCGCACACACACACACACACCACATGGTGTGTGTGTGTGTGTAACACATACAAACACGTGATTGTGTATACATATATACAAATTGTATATGTATACACACCCATACATGTGTGTAGTGGAATATATATATATGATTGAATCCAAAATTGCAAGGATTAGTTGCACATAATTCTTAGGCTTAGTTGTCAAGGACTAAGGTGTTTCCATTACACCAAATTCACGAGACACGATCTCGGTCTCGTCCCTTATTTATTGGTATCTCCTAGGAGTGGAACCTTGGTGGATGGTCGACAATACCTTTTATGCCATCATACATACCGTTGGACCATATCCCATTCAATCAAATATAATTTAAATCATGCATCAAATTTATTAATGATCCCATCCTACTAGGCATAGTCTTGTGGTGTCGTGCATTAATGGATAACAAAAGTTTAACATCATTGAAAATACGAAAAGATCTTCTAGTATACGTATGTTACAATAAGAAGGTTTAGAATTCTAAAGCAAGTGCAATTATAAAACAAAAGAGGATTTATTTTTGCATTTATTTCTTCCAAATGTTTTCAAAATTTTACAATAGTAAAATATAGCATTAACAAATTCAAATTTCTAAGAATATTGAAGGGCCCTTAGTCTATTGGTGATGTTGTCAGGCTTTCAATGAGCCCACTAGGGATCAAGTCTTGTTGAGTGCAAGGCTTGGAGATACTTGACATGGAGAGTCAAAATGGTTGAGGCCAGGATCGTGCCCGAGTGATTTTGATAGCGTGAATGCTTAGGTTGCGTAGGAGATCACTAATTCAGTTGTATGCTTACTCGTAATTGTAAATTCGCTATATATTTCCTTCGAAGTATGAACAGATATGTCGACAATCTATGTAATATAGTGCCCAATGAGTGCACACTACTCATCAAAAGAAATCTAAGAATGTATGGCAAATTCAAAGCATTATATACAAGCGTATTTAAAAAAGTCCCACATCTTTGACAAGTGTAGTAGTAGATAACTAAACACAACCGAGTAAATCATCTAAAGTGACATGAGGAGCCCTCGAACACATGGGTGCGCTTTGCCCAAACAAAGGGAGAGGATTGGGGTATACAAGCCATCCCTCAATGAGTCCTTTTTCTAACCCATCCACTAGTTGAAGTGCATCACTTACCCGAAAGATACCAAGTAGGTAGAATGGAAGGAGCAAGTAAATTATTAATGATTGGAGCAGTTTCTAGGGACATGTATATAAAATCCTAGATTCAACATGGATTCAAAACCAAATTTTAAATCACAATTATTGTTTAAACAAGATAAGACCACAAATTGATGACATTACCACTTAAGGAACATCTTGGACTTCACCCAACAATCAATCTAGATTTTCCTCGAGATAACTACCTCAACGTCTTTCCATAGTGCGGGATAAGAATCAAACATTATAACCACCAAGTGGCTCTAAACCTAAAAGAAGGAATACCCCTCATAGAAAAAGTAAGTCTTAACACCAAAATGTCTTGAAGGGAAATGCGAACTATGTTTCATCATTAAGATAATCCCAAGAATACTTGGTGAATCTAAATTTGTCTACAAACAAAATGCCCAAAGTTAGAGCAATGTAATCTTCTAATGTCCCTATAACAAGTAATTGCTTGAACGATGTTATCTCCTAATGTCCTTAGAACAAGTAATTGCTTAAATGAGGGAATCTCGTAATGCCCCTAGAACAAGTAGAAGTAATTGCTTGAATGAAGTAATTGCATGATTGATGTAATTCACACATGAAAACAAGGTGATGACTTGAGCATTTGTAATGTCCCTTTCAGGTTCAAATTTGAGGAATTTAGATTTCCCCATAACCATAATAGAACATTGTTGGAATTTATGATAGCAACATGTAGAAATATGAATTTATTGATATGCATATAGAAATTAGAGCCAAAGAGGGTTAGTGACTTGTTTTTGGTCCCTAAAACCTTAGGTGACCTAGGTGAATTTCATGTTTTTATATTTCTCAAACAAAATTCTTCATAAATATATCAATAAATTGAAACCCTTGATGAAGCAATGCATAAATTTTGGAAATATGTGCTTCAACATCAAAGTACAAAATTCTAGAATTAATTGTTGGCCACAAACAATCTGAAACTTAAAAAATTTGTATCTTCTAAAATACTTGGCGTTATAATACAAACGATAGCTCAAAATGACCACACAAATGACAACTATCAAATAAAATTAAATTCAATTTTTTCCAATGACAACAAAGCGCCAAAATGTTCTCTTGAAATCCCCAAAGAGGTCACCCAAGTTGGAAAGGGGTATGACAGCCCCAAAAAATGTGCCCTAGTTGGATATTGTGCCCTAGCACAAATGGAAACACTTGATGTTCAGAATTTCCAAATATGAAGCTCACTTGTGACTCCTGAATGAAGCCACCAAAGCAACAAATGAGGGTTTTCGTCCTCAAGTGTTGTGACTATTGAGGAGTTTGGTTCTTAATAGGATCCAATGAGGGGTTTCATCCTCAAAGGCTAAAAATGTGAGCTCAATGCTCCAATTTTCAAAAGAGAAATATCAACATTCATCAAAAGACCCTTACAATGAGCCCCCATGTTTACCTTTATAGCCTTTTTTCTCTCTTTCCCTGGTGGAGAGCTTCGTGTGGGATAATAAAAATACTTTATTTCTATTTTTACATTCAATTTTCCCACGTAAGATGGGATGACCCCACTTTATTACATTATTTTTTCTATTTTGAAGTTGAGGTTTTGCATTTTAGCCACCAACCTACTATTTCTAGTGCTACAATTGGCAATTTGGCTATCTACAAAAATATTACAAAGATGAAAACAACAAATTACAATTATAACACAAATGTGCTTCCCTTGTTTTCTCCCTTAAAGTCCATGGGAAGATGAAATGGGCCCAAGGTCTTCAAATCGAACTAGCTTGGAAAATGGGACATTGCGGTCATCCCTTCCTAAAATTGTTTTCCCACAAGCAATTGCAACCTCGGGTGATTTGAAATTTCGGCTTCCTTCATATTTCCATTTTTATTGCAACATCATAAAAAGAACAAGGATTTGGCTTCCTTAACAATGTATTCACCACCACAATATTTTTCCCTTTGACATATTTAATATCAAAATAAAAAATAAAAAATCATATGCTTGAAATTTACCTACACACTTTTGTTGCAGGACATTCAAATTCGTTTGCCGAAGAAAGAACCTCAAGCTATTATGGTGGGTTTTGACCACAAAGCTTCCAAAAACTAAGTATTGTCAAAATTTGGCCAATGCATGCATGGTGGAAAACATTTCCTTATCATATATGGAGAAATTCCGCTCATGCTCTTTAAGTTTTTGGCTCTCATATGCAATGCAATGCTAATTTTGCATCAAAACAACACATATACCTTCACCCGAAGCATCACATTCAAACATAAAATGGAATAGAAAAATTTGGAACAAAAGTATAGGGCAATAAATCATCACCCTTTTGAGTTTATCAAATGTTATTTGGGATGTTTTGGACCAAATGAAAGATCCCTTCCTAGTTAAATCGGTCAAGGAAGAAAAAATTGTGAAAAATCTTTCACAAATCGCTTGAATGCAACACAAACACAAAAACACCCTCAAATGTGATATATTGGTAGGTGGCAACCAATCCAAGATGGCCTATTTTTTTAATCCATGTGAACCTTGTTGGCTAGATTTCCTGCATAGTTGAAAACCTAGGCAGTCATAAGATAAATCTCCTTCATTTACCGATGAGACTCCCATGTAAGATTTGTCAATTAAATATGCTAGTATCTATTTGTGGGTATTACTTTAACCATGCAGCTCATGAACCATAGTTGTATAGTTTTACAACAAGTAAACAACTATTAAAGAAAGGAAATATCTGATGAAGAAGAAAATAATAAAAACACAGGAAAGAAAGAGGGAAGATGTGCAACCCAATCAATAGATTACAGAGTTGATTGCATGCACATAGACAAAACCAATAGATATTAACACACAAAATTATAAGCAAAGACAACTTTTAGATCTAGATCTAGAATAACACAAAGTTTATAAGTAGATCTAAGACAAAAAGTTAGAAACAAAATGCACCGTGACACAAAGTTCTCTCGGAAATCTGCTCATTTCTATTCCTTTGCTTCAAATAGCTATCAGGGGTTTCAGCACAAAGTCTAGAACACAAGAATGTTGCTTACAAATTCTGATCCTTTAACCCGTAGGTTCTTCCTCTACTTATAGCATGTAAAGGGAAATTACAAATAGGAAGCTTTTAGTGAACTGACACATGTGGAAGTTGGAAAGAAAACAACTAACAATCTCCCTCCTTGAATTCCTCTTTGCATGACATGCATGATTTGCAACTGAAGATAGAACCTTTTATTTTGCATGTCTGCCGCCTATTTCCAAGTAGTTGACTTCTTCAAGTAATGATTTTTAAACCAATCACTTAGGTTTTATAATTTAATTGATCGCGCAATTACTTTGTTGAAGAAAATAAGAGAAAGAGGTAGAAAGAGGAAAGCTACACTCTTGCTCTTTTTCATATTCTGCATGTAGTTTCTTTTGCCTTTGAAGGAATTCTCTCGTGCACCGACTTCTACATGGGCTGCGTTAGAAACTAGAGGATGATTTTTTTTGGAAGCCTTTGCGATTATGAGATCTCGGATGCGGATCTAGGCTTGGATCTGTCTCCGATGTCAGCAAACTGGAAGTAATGCATGATTCATTGAGCTTCTCGTTCATCCCGCTTTGCCATGGCTAGAGCAATATTTGTTTGAACAATTCTTTTTCTTTTTATTCAGTCAGAATTCTTTACAATTGGTGTAGATCTAGGAACTTCTTGAGTTCGGAGAATATATTCAATGTAATGCGGCATTGATTTAATCTCTCTTCAATTAAATAAGCACCTATAATGAATACCTGTAATTAATTCAGACAAAGACGAAATCCAGAGCATGAATACTTGATTTTTATCATAAAAATTTGTATATAAAGCCCGCTGCCCTAAAATTTGAGGCATTGCTTGCATGCAAAGAAAACATGAATATTTTCAACTTTACGAACGAACACTGTACCAATATGCGAGATAATTACACGAGACTTAAATCAAGCTCTTCCAACCCTAGGTGCCAAACTTTGAAGCTTTCCAACAGATTAGAAACACCTTTTTCGAGCAAAAATCCTCCTCCTTTTGGCGCCAAAATTGTCAGGTGGTTGCACTCCTTTGCTAGAAGAATTAATTAATTCATCACTATGACAACCCTTGCTTACATAACCTTCATCATTCTATAATTAATAATTGCCCTTCTTATTCCTGGCAATTAATTAATTAAAAATCATGATTTTCTCTTAAACTTGGGCGCCAAAATTTGCATGCTTTGGGGCTGCATTAAATAAATTAAATTAATTTATTTTTAGCCTCCTTCCTTCAGTTCCCCTTGACTTCACACCATGCTTTGACCTCATGCGCCAAAATTAGGAATTAAATCCATTAATTAATACTTCAAAAAGTATTATTTCTCCTCTAGATGGGTTGCACTTTTTTGCATGTTATAGGGCTGCATTAAGTAAATTAAATTTATTTAATTTTAACCTTTTATTTTCAATCTCCTTCGACCTCTCATCATGCGTTGACTTTTCCTCATGCGTGGGCGCCAAAATTAGGAATAGAAACAATTAATAAATGCAATTAAAGTTATTCTTCTATTCCAAAAGGGGTCGCACTTTTTGGACATGGTTGATTTCTATGTTTAAAAGTCAATTTCTAATGGGACTATTCACCTTGCACCGTAGCTCCAAAAATCCCATGATCCCCTTAAGTTGTTTGACTTCCATAATGAGATTTTTACCTGCAAGGTAGGTAAGAAATTCCCATCAATACCTTAAGTGATTTTCTTTTATTTTATAATGGGAATTTTCATCCTATAAGGCAAGTAAGAAATTTATGTTTGCCTGTTGCCTCTAATTTTCCCATCATGACTTAAGTGACTTTGCTTCCATGGGAAAAGTACCTGCCAGAAGCAGTACAAAATTCCCACACTGCTTGCTACCAAAAATCTTATTGCAACTTAAATTCATCCATTCCCAAAAATGTGACTTGCCTGAGAGAGGTTTTTGTGCATGACTTCATCATTTTAGAGAGAATCTGACTTCTTGTGGCAAATTCCTTTTGGCATGACGTCATGAGATGATCTCTAGATACTCAGGTGCAAAAAAGCAGATTTATCTTGGTGAAGGAATTTACCTAGGGAATTTCACATTGAAAAAACACGCAAAAAAATACAAAAACATTGCGGAAGTCATAGACAAAGCCTAGGATCCATTCCTGGTGAAAACCCTATTGGTATATGTGAATATTGACATGCAAAATTTCAACAGGGCTAAACTGGAGCACAATTCACTTCAAACGGGGCTTTAAATAATTAAATAAAATTTTCCCTTGTAGACAAAACTTGGCGAAAGGATAAAACGAGTTTCGACATCTAGGTATTTGTCGAAATTGGCTCATATGATTCACTGGGAATATCTTAATGCAATATAGGCATCTTCTGGCAATAAAAACACAAAACGACCCGCTATTTTAAAAAGAACAATTTTTTTTCAAATGGGTAGTCCCCATTTGAGTGAAGTCTAGGGACACCAATCGGCTTCGTCTGTGGACATCTATGCCTCTGTTAAAATGACAGGGGTAAAGATGAGATCCCAGCATCTCTGGTTTCGTGACTTGTCCATTGATCTTGGGGTCAGGAAAACAAAAACAACACAAAACAAAAAGAAAAGGAAAAAACAACAAAGTTTTATTTATATACATACAGGTTTTACCCTACTTTTTTATGTCCGGAAAAACTTCATATGTTACCCGTTGAAAGGAAGTGGTAACTCAATTCCATCCCAGTAGGCAAGGAAGAAAATGTCCATTCCGACATCTGTTTTGATCACAAAGGGCCCTTTTCGAGTGAATCAAATTTGCCATGCATGCCCTTTGAAAAATGTCTCATGTCCCACAGTACCCAGTCTCGATCTCAAACTTCCTTTCTTTGGCCTTCTTGTCAAATACCTTGGGCAAGTCCTCATTAACTTCATTTGGTGGTGGCTCATCCTTTCTTCTCTCTGTGGTGGATAAGTCTCGCATCAAATTACTCCATTCAGATTTATCTCGTTGCATTTACGAGAAAGAACTATCACCATGTTCTTTGTTCGTATTTAGGTACCGATCATGATTTTGAAATTCTTTACTAAGGAAACTAAACCCTTGGAGATTTTGTTACCTTTTGGTTGGACTATTCCACTACTATCATCATAACTTGGATCAATTATGCTGTATTTGTGATTGTTTGTCGTGGTAGTGACTTATTCCCTTCAACATACAACTTGTCAAAGTTGACTTGTTCCAAAAATGCAGATGTTTATTTTTCCTCATTGAAAGTATGCCACTATTCAACATTATCAGGGACTTTAGGGCAGTAGATCATCTCCACTTTATAGTTTCCTTGTCTGAATATGGATGGTGTTCTATTCGGATTTTATAGTGCTCTGTGACTACCAAAGAGTCTTCCTTGGAGTTCTGATTGGTTGGGATGAAGTTGATAGAGAAAGCTTCAAAATCCAGTGTGGTAGAAAGCACTTTATCTCTGTAATGCTTCAATTCATCTCTTTTGACTTGACTTTTCCCTTGAACTTGTTTTACTAGAAGCTCAACATCTCCTTGGGTTTTGAGGAGTTTTACTCATTTCTTTTAGCTTGCTCCATTCCTAGCAGCAATGTTTATACTCCACCGTATTGTTGGTTTTCTCGAACATCACTTGTGGGAGAATGAGAATATCTCATGATCTAGAGATATAGTAGAATGTCGGCTCCGATCCAAAAGAACAACAGTGCCTTTAAACTCCGAGTCCAAACACTTTCTTCTTCTTTTTCTTTGACTTTGGTTGAAATTATGACTATGAAACATCTTTATCCATTTCCAAGAAATAGACCCCACAATCGATTCTGAAAAAGAATCGGGATCTAGGATCCTCGATTTTGTAGCTTGTGTACTTGGACTTCTTTTCGGCTCTAACTTTTGATTAATCCCCTTGATAGGAATATGAGCACAAGACCAATCCATCTTTACTTCTCCTCCTAGCTCTTTGTAAAAGTTTCTGCTCAACAACATCCCATAAGAGACCGGAATATATGCAACTAGAATTGTCATCTTTAATCTTTTGTTAGGAGATGCTAGAACAACTTGTGCATCTTTGATTTTCCCAACCAAAGGCACTTGCCTTTCCATGGAATAACACCTTTTTATGGTCTTCGTCAAGGCAAGCCTAAGAGCATCTACAACTTTAGCTAGCATGACATTCTCAGAAGGATCTGAATCTAGAATGCAATTGCTTAACTTGAAACCATTAAGCAATAGGGAAACATAGAACGGTTCCATTCTTTGAGAAGATGGCGAGGATTTAAAAACTACGAGTGTTGTCTGGGGAGGAGTATCTTTGGGCTTAGGCAAAATTCCTTTTGATGTATTGGATTGTCTGGTGATTGTACATATTTGACTGGCCTATTTAAGCCGCTTAGGAAAGACTATCAAGTATTCATCTTCGACATTTTAACTCTAGTTTTCTTTGCATGGTCAATAAAGTCGAAAGAAGGAATAGATTCGGATACTGAGCTACTTTTTGTGTTTGAGAGACGAAGAACTCACATTCTTATTTCTGGGAGTTAAAGAAGAAGGTAAAGAGCTGACCCTTCTTTGTTCATCAGCTAATGCCTCAAAGCTTGATGAGTTTGTGATCTTGTAAAAATACGCATATGTATGACCATGATCATCTTCATGAAGTTTCTCATCGTCATTTTCAAATTTTTAGTTCATGTAATTAATGTTGGAGTCATTAGCAGGACCTACAAAATCATCATCCTCGAGTTGATCAACGTCAACCATTGCATGGTCTTCTTCATTCATCTGACGTTGTTTATGGGAGCATCTTCAATTGCTAATATTTGGGAACTAACAATGCGCGATTCAGTTGTTGTTGAAATTCCAAGCAGGGGCAAGTGTTGTTGCCTTGAGCCATTTGAGCCATTTGTTTCTTCATCTGCAACATTTCATTTGCTAACTTTTGGAATAGTGAATCGGAAGTAGTAGCACGGGATGAACTTTCATCTCTACAAGTGTTGTTCTTTATTTTTCCATCCATGATGAGGTCATCTTCAATTTCAACTGCCATGTTTTGGGCTGCTAACAAATCAATAGGACGTGTTCTTCGTAGTTGGTAGCTTACTTCAGGAAGTAAAGCATTGATGAAGAATACTTTTGATTCTCATCATTCATAGAAGTAGAAGCTGGAATTTTGTACAAGTAATCTTTGAAATTTTGCAATAAAATCCCGCATGTGCTCATGTGGCTCCTTCTTCAACTAAGTGAGTTGAGTTATCAATGTACTGGAATCTTTAGCTGGTTTGAATATTTTCAGGAATGCATCTCTCATAGTAGCCCAGTTGGTTATGGTGCCAAGAGCTAGCCGGTAGAACCATTCGCTAGCCAAGTCGTGTAGAGTCTCAATGAAAATTCGACAGAGACATCTTCATGCTCCATTGCAAGCACACCATAAGATATGAAGAACGCAACCAAGTGGTCATCTGGATTTTTCTTGCCGTCTCCAAAGAATTTAGGGAAATTCTTTTTGGACCCTTTAGGCAGATCGTGCATAGGTGGAGTCAAGTTCAGTGGCCCAAAAGTCGCTCCCCCATGAAAGAAGTATTATCTAGTTCGATTCGATTCGCATGATGAATGGGGCACGTCTTCTACGAGAGTAGACTTGATGGATAATTCTAGCTGCTGGATTATGCTGAAGATGATCCGGATCTAGATGGATGTGTACTCTTCTTCCTGGTGAGAGACTAGATCTGCGGCTTCTAACTTGAGGAGGATGATTGAAATTGAATTGCTCCTGCAATTTGTAGAAATGATTAGTTCTTCCTTGTGCCTTCACAGATCGGGTGAAAGGACATTCAACCAAGTTGAGAGTTGAATGGGAAAACACTATGATCTACAAGAGATAAACTTTGATCTGCAAAGATAGTTATTCTCAAATGAGTCGCCAAAAACTATTGGCTAGATTTTCTGTATAGCTGAAAACCTAGGTAGTCATGAGATAAATCTCCCTCATTTCTCGACGAGGCTCACGTGTAAGATTTGTCAATTAAATATGCTAGTATCTATTTGTGGATATTACTTTAACTATGTAGCTCATGAACCATAGCTGTATAGTTTTGCAACAAGTAGCTGTTAAAGAAAGGAAATATCTGATGAAGAAGAAAATACTAAAAACACAAGAAAGAAAGACGGAAGATGTGCAACCGAATCAATAGATTATAGAGTTGATTGCATGCACATAAATAGAACCAATAGATATTAACACACGAATTATAAGCAAATGCAGCTTTTAGATCTAGATCTAGAATAACACAAAGTTTATAAGTAGATCCAAGACAAAAATTTAGAAACAAAATGCACCGTGACATAAAGTTCTCCAAGAATATGCTCCTTTCTATTCCTTTGCTTCAAATAGCTATCAGGGGTTTCAGCACAAAGTCTAGAACACAAGAATGCTGCTTACAAATTTTGATCCTTTAACCCGTAGGTTCTTCCTCTACTTATAGCATGTAGAGGGGAAATTACAAATAGGAAGCTTTTAGTGAATTGGCACATGTGGAAGTCGGAAAGGAAACAACTAACAATCTCCCTCGAATTCCTCTTTGCATGACATGCATTATTTGCAACTGAAGATAGAACCTTCTATTTTACATGCCTGCCACCTATTTTCAAGTAGTTGACTTCTTCAAGTAATGATTTTTAAACCAATCACTTAGGTTTTATAATTTAATTGATAGCTCAATTACTTTGTCGAATAAAATAAGAGAATGAAGAAGAAAGAGGAAAGCAGTAGTCTTGCTCTTTTTCATATTTTGGATGCTGTTTCTTTTGCCTTTGATTCTCACCAAGTTGGATCTGGAAGCAACTGACTATGATTTTGCTTACGGGTGTTTCCGCTAACATGTCTTCTCTCTTATCCTTGATTTTTTTGTAGTTCTTCTCCAATACATGCATCAGTGCAATGTTTGCCGTAAATAACTCATCATTTTTATTTTTAAGTGAATATGAGCAATTAAAAATTCTGGAAAGCACTCTGGGTGAATTCAAATTTAATGAAGGCTTCAATTGGAAGATTGGGAGCGCATGTACAAGATCTGGAAGGAATTCTCCATGCACCAACTTCTACATGGGTTGCATCAGAAACAAGAGGATGATTTTTTGGCGGATGCCTTTGCAATTATGAGATCTGGATCTGGGCTTGTATCTGTCTCTGATGTCAGAAAACTTGGAAGTAATGCTTGATTCCGCTAAACTTTCTCGTTCATCTCACTTTGTCATGGTTGGAGCAATCTTTGTCTAAACAATTCTTTTTCTTTTAATTCAGCTGAAATTCTTTACAATTGGTGTAGATTTGGGAACTTCTTCATATTTAGAGAATATATTCAATGTGTCTGAAATTGATTTAATCTCCCTTTCAATCAAATAAGCACCTATAATGAATACCCGCAATTAATTCAGACAAAGACAAAATCCAGAGCATGAATACTTGATTTTTATCATAAAAATCTGTATATAAAGCCTGCTACCCTAAAATTTGAGGCATTGCTTGCATGCAAAGCAAACATGAATATTTTCAACTTTACTTGAACACCTGTACCAATATGCAGATAATTACATAGACTTAAATCAAGCTCTTTGAACCCTAGGTGCCAAACTTTGAAGCTTTCCGACGCTTAGAAACACCTTTTCTGAGCAAAAATCCTCCTCCTTTTGGCGCCAATATTGTCGTGGTTGCACTCCTTTGCTAGAAGAATTAATTAATTCATCATTATGGAAGCCCTTGCTTACATAACCTTCATCATTCTATAATTAATAATTGCCTTTCTTATTCCTGGCAATTAATTAATTAAAAATCATGATTTTCTCCTAAACTTGGGCGCCAAAATTTGCATGCTTTGGGGCTGCATTAAATAAATTAAATTAATTTATTTTTAGCCTCCTTCCTTGATTCCCCTTGACTTCACACCATGCTTTGACCTCATGTGCCAAAATTAGGAATTGAATCCATTAATTAATACTTCAAAAGTATTATTTCTCCTCTAGATGAGTTGCACTTTTTGCATGTTACAGTAGGGCTGCATTAAGTAAATTAAATTTATTTAATTTTAGCCTTCTATTTTCAATCTCCTTCGACCTCTCATCATGCATTGACTTTTCCTCATGCTTGGGTGCCAAAATTAGGAATAGAAACAATTAATAAATGCAATTAAAGTTATTCTTCTATTCCAAAAGGGGTCGCACTTTTTGACATGGCTGATTTCTATGTTTAAAAGTCAATTTCTAATGGGATTATTCACCTGCACCACAGCTCCAAAAATCCCATGATCCACTTAAGTTGTTTGACTTCCATAATGAGATTTTTACCTGCAAGGCAGGTAAGAAATTCCCATCAATACCTTAAGTGATTTTCTTTTATTTTATAATGGGAATTTTCACCCTGCAAGGCAGGTAAGAAATTCCCGCCTGCCTACTGCCTCTAATTTTCCCATCATGACTTAAGTGACTTTGCTTCCATGGGAAAAAGTACCCTGCCAGGCAGGTACAAAATTCCCACCTGCCTGCTGCTACCAAAAATCTCATTGCAGCTTAAATCCATCCATTCCCAAAAATGTGACTTGCCTGGGAGAGGATTTTTGTGCATGACTTCGTCTTTTTAGAGAGAATCTGACTTCCTGTGGCAAATTCCTTCTGGCATGATGTCCGTAGATGATCTCTAGATACTCTAGGCAAGAAAATAGATTGTACTGGCAAAGGAATTGACCTAGGGAATTTCACAGAGAAAAACACGCAAAAAAATAAAAACGAAAAACGTTGCCAGAAGTCACAGACAAAGCCTAGGATCCATTCCTGGTGAAAACCCTACTGGTATATGTGAATATTGACATGTAAAATTTCAACAGGGCTAAACCGAAGCACAATTCACTTCAAACGAGGTTCTAAATAATTAAATAATTTTTTTCCACAAACAAAACTTGGCAAAAGGATAAAACGAGTTTCGACATCTGGGTATTTGTCGAAATTGGCTCATATGATTCATTGGGAATATCTTAACGCAATACAGGCATCTTCTGGCAATAAAAACACAAAACGACCCGCTATTTTAAAAAGAACGAAAATTATTTAAATGGGTAGTCCCTGATTTGAGTGAAATCGGGACTCCAAACCCGTTATACATTCACAACATGTCCCATATACAAAATTTCAGTCAACCCAAACTCACACTTTGATTCTATTGCTAATGTGGATGTTGTTCCACAATTTCCAAAGCACCTTATCAAAGTGTTGGAGGTGCTCTGTCATGTCTTACTATAGATCAAAATGTCATAAAAATTATTAAATGAAATTACCCCCTTGTAATTTTGAACAACCTATCAAAAGGAATTAATCATTTTTGTGCTCTAAACAAGCCACGAGAAACTAATTCATTTTACCATGGAATGCAAGAACTTAGTGTTCTGCGGGTTCTTCTAACCCGCAAAACAAAGGAATGAGCAGTATGAGGGCTTGGTGAAAATTGATGAAATTTAGTGTTGCAAAAAATCTCCTTAACATTTACAACACTAAGGGAATGAGTCCCTGGAAGGATACGTCAAAGAAAGTACCACAAAATTGTATATCTCGGTAAAAGGAAGAAATCAACTAAGTTCAAAAGCCACATAACGCTAGCTTGGTGTTTTGTGGGTTCATTAAATTGTAATATTCAACATGTTTTCTTAAACCCACGAAATGAATGAAAATATTCATAGGGACAAAGGTTGAGATCAAAGAGGTAGAACCTTGTGGGTGGCGTGAAAATTTTCACTCATCAAGGCAAACAGGGAAAGTTATAGAGGCCCACGTAAGAGAAAAAATTGAAACATCGCGGTGAAATTCATGGGACATATTGAAAGCCGAGGAAGGTTTCAAAGCCTCACCAGACTCGAACCGGAGATCCAACCACCCCAACCACAAGAATTTAATGAAGTATGATGTCATTGTGTGTAATTTGATGGTGTGAGATAGACCCAAGGGTCATGTTGTGGTTATTTTCGAATTTGTGGGCTTCCATACTGCACTACAAGCTAACTCGAAAAAATTCATGAAACCCACAATTATTCAATACACTTTGAGATGGGATTGATTCCATCTCGAAGGTCCTTTCTCCTCTCTCTTCCTTCTCTTTCTCCATTTTACGAGTTGTATAAATACAAGTGCTTGTGCACTTTGTATGGGTTTTTCTCCCTCTTTCCTTTCATAACATATTTTTGAGCTCTTCTTCTCTGTGAAACTTGAGACTTCATGTTGTCGACCTTTGTAACTCACGAATGGTGATTTCCTTGCCTCAAATTTGTATGTAAGCTATTGAGATTGATTAATGCAAGTGTGGTTTATCTCCTTCCTTCAAATACATAGTGTTTGATGTGAATATTTCACCCTCTCACATATTTTAGTTTCTTTTATCTTTTTGCATCTAAACTAAATTCATTTTCATAATCTCAGTATCACGCTTTTGCGTCTGTGTCATCTAGATTAAGTAAATTTTCACCTTTTTGGTGTTATCACCTCCCCTTAGCTTTGGATTTACCTTTCTTGCATTTCTCTCTCCATGGTCCCTTGGAATTGTTAGAATAGGAATTAGCTATAAGAATAGTTTAGCATTAGAAGTATTGTGTTGTGTGGGTATTCCTAATCCACGTAGCAAGGAATCGAGCCTTCTCCCAGAGGTTTGTCTTAAGCCGCAAGTACCGCACTTGGAGACAGTCCCATGTTGCCTCAAAATCATGGATCTCCTTTATTCAAGGTCGGGTGAAATTTTGAGCTCCAACAAAAACCAACACAATTTTCCTCAAATACTTGCTAAAAACACAGTTCATGTGTGATTGGAAGTGGTTGGTGAATTAGTCAAACCAAATGGCATAATGAGAACTTCAAATTTCCCAAAATGACATCTAAATGGTTTTTGCACATCCTCTTATCTTACAAAATGAATTTGGTGGTAGTCGGATCTCAAGTCAATTTTGGAAAAGAAGTTTGCCCCATCTAGCTCATCCAACGATTCATCAATATTAGGTATGGGATACCTATTCTTATTGGTCTTCGTATTTCACAACTAGTAATTAATGCACATCCTTAAAGTTCCATCCTTCTTCTTAACCAACACAAGCGAAGAAGCAAAAGGACTCGAATTAGGCCTAATATGACCCATATGCAATAATTCCTTAGTTTCCCTCTTAATTTATTCCTTATAGGCTCTTGGATGGCGGTATGAAGTAGTGATAGCAGGTTTAGAACACAATTCCAATTTAATGACATGTTGGACACCCCTATTTGATGACAACCCATGTGGACTACTACTAAATGCCTTCACATGCTTATCAATTAAGGGCTGAATATCTATATGATATGGTTATTATGATAATGCATGAGTAGAACTTACCAAATAATGAGCAATCCAAACTTTCCTCTATTTAATTCTCTTCCCATCCTTTTTCCGTGACCACTTGTGGAGCTCCGTTAGCCATGCCTTAGAGTACACATTCCTTTCCTTATACCCTAGACTTTAGCTCCATAATTTTGTAATTTTGTGTGAATCCTCCTAAAGAGTGCATCTATTGAACACTAAGTATAAGATCCATCTCACCTTTGCCAACTGATTAAGATAAATGTGAATTTTATGCTTAATCGATTGTTATTATATTTGTAAATAAATGAATAAATAAGTACAAAAATTAACCCAAGAAAACTAAGCAATAAAATATAAAACCCTAGTTGCAAAGAGAGGGTAAGAAGCCTTAGTTGATTCGTAGAAATACCGGAGGTGTATTGAGTGAGAACTGGAGATGATAGAATGAAACCTACAAATCCAATTAAGACCTAAGAGCATATCACACCCTTTGATTGATTGTGCTACAAGGAAGGGAAAAAGCATGGTGAGAGGGCCAACAATAACTTGAAGCTTGACAACCCCATATGAATTATCTATTAGATATGAAATTTTTGAGAGTGGATAGCCAATAGCAACAAGAAGTGGAACAAAACATGCATTGATATGCCATGATGGATCAAATTTAGTATTATTGATAGAGATGGATCTAATAGAAGCGTTGATGTGTAAGTGATCAGAAGAGAATGTAGCATGATAATCATGATCAGAGAAATAAATGATTGGTGGAGAAATGTCAGTATGAGTAACTAGGAAATCAAAAGCCCCGATGCAGGAGGAGGAACTGCGCGATATGTATGATTAGCCAAAGAATCAGCCGCTTTTTTTTCATGTTTTGGGAGAGGATTGTTGAATATTTTGAGCTTATTATTTTTATTGACTGGTGCAAAGGATGTAGGCTTTGGAAGCTCGATTTTGTTTTCATCGATAAGATCTTGGATGATAATGTGAATTTTGAAACACCTATCTGTAGAATGTACGACACATTGATGATAGTCACATCGAAATTTCTCATTGTAATTTCGACCTTTAGGATGAGATGGATCCAAGTTGAGTGGAGGGGGAAGCATAATAAGATTGCTCTCAAGAATTTGTTGTAATATAAGATGCAAAGAAATAGTCAACTTTGTATATGTACGCTTAGGCGGTTGCCATTGGATTTCTTTGGTGTTAGAGACATCATTGACAATGACTTTAGCTTTAGTAGGTTTCGTGGTTGGTTTAAAATTTTTTTACTTTGAAAGCATGTAGAGGATGAAGCTTGCTCCGATACTTAAGCTTTCCTATAGATAAGATTTTAGTTTTGTGTAGCTTGAGAGTGTGACACAGTTGATCAAATGATGGAGATGTCTTAAATAGAACGCTCTCCTGAAGAGGTGGTAATAGAATTTGAATGAATAAGTCTTGAATTTCAGAGTCTACAAGCACATTAGACATCTTAGCTAGGTTGTTTTTGTATCGTAAGACATAGTTTGCTAGATGTTCATTAGACCCTTGTTTAAGTTGTGCATATGAGATCTTAGAGCCGATGTTGATAGAAAAATGAGTAAGAAAAGTATTGGATAGATACGTGAAAGATGTTACCGAGTGGAAAATTAGGTCATATAAGCAACGCATCACATAATCATGAAAACTGCAAGGAAAGAGCTTAGCTAAAAGAATGTGATCATCCACAAAATCTAGACAGGCCATATGGAATACTCAGAGATTCTATCATGTGTCACCATGGCCATTGAAAATGGGCAGCTTAGGGGTGATGAAATTAGGTGGAAGCGAGTAAGTGGACATGAAAGGTGCAAATGAAGTGTGTAGTAAGATAGTGAAATCAAAATATGGAGACATATGAGAAATAACCTGTTGCAATTTGTGGATTTGTGATTAGAGGTCTTGATAAAGAGAGGCTAAATCTTGAGTTTCAGTGGAAGAAACTTGTTGTGTGTGGGAAACAAGAGGTGGAGTGAAGTTATTGGTGGGAGTGGGAACTGAAACATGAACAGTAGATGTAGGCGAAAGAGTGGCAACAAGCGGTTAAGTGGGAATGAAAGTGGGGATGACAGCAGAAGCGGTAAGCTCCCCAAGATTGGTGGCCTCCTCACGAGTAACATATAAAAGCAAGTCTAGATCATGAGGATGCTCATAAATATGATCATTAAGGGCTTTAAGATTGTCTTCATTAAATTTTGCATAAGATTGAGCCATAGTGATAAGACGATAAGATCTTTAAATGCGAGGTGGATTCGAAGATCGGGTTCACCAAAATGATGAAGCCAAATGTCAATTTTATGCCTAATCTAATTGTTATCGTAGCAGTAAATAAATGAATAAATAAGTACATAAATTAACCCAAGAAAACTAAGTAATAAAATGTGAAACCTTGGCTGCAAAAGAGTGGAATCCTTAGCTAGTTCATAAAAATGTGAGGAGTACAGAGTGGAGAACTAGAAAATACGAAGCACTGACCTTCGCATCGAAGCTTAGAAAAATGTAGATATGGAAGAATAAGTTGGACTGGGCACTGAAGAGGGACAGAGACACCTGTGGGCACCCTAGACCTATTTTTGGGAGCTCGGGTGCTGTGGAAATGATCAAAACCTCCTCCGATTGATCACTATTTGTTCGGTGTTTCTCTCCTTTGGTCGTTATGAGGTTACACAATGATCACTGAAGTCATTTGAAACCTGCGGTAAAAAAATAACGTACAAAACCCTCAAAGACATCAAATCATAAAAAAGAAATATGCATAATGAGGGGTAAGACTATCCTCAGTTGTCATAATGGTGAACTTACAACTAAGCATTGCACTACATCTCATACCCAATGTAGTTTTATGTGTGTGTGTGTGTGTGTGTGTGTGTGTGTGCGGAATCATGCCCTAGGTGGCTCTTGTGCATGTCACACTTGATAGCGAGAAAGTAAGCTAGATGTAAAGAAATGTAGTAAATGTGTGCATGGAATAAAATGAACTTCCCTCCTATGAAGTGTATGCAGAATAACTAGCCCTTGTGTCCCTTGGATGGTGCTAGATGGATGCAATGGAGCTCTTAGATTCTTGATGGATGCAACCTTAGGTGGTGATAGCTAATGCTTAGTGCTTGGTCCTTTATTATGATCACATAACTTTATATTTATATGATTCCCTTACTTGAATTTTGTAATCAACCCTGAAAAGTCCAACTACTAAAAAGATAAGATGCTCAAACGACTAGAAAAAACCCAAAATATGCGAACAAAGTACAAAGGGGTCAGGGGAACCCAAAGGGGATGAGGGCACATGGTGTTGGCATCCTGGATGGGTTATGGTTTCTAGGATGATAAATACTTGAGGAATAAAAAGGTTGACTGAGCAAGGAAGAGTGCAAGACTAGAAGTGGCAACAAAAAGCAAAGAAAGGTGGCCAAAGACATGGGTTAATTAGTACTTTTCTTACTTAGGAATCATATGAATAATAGTATGCAATCGGGACTAGATTATTACCCAAAGTGCGTGATTTTGTGTATACACCAACCCCACTATATAAAATTCATCACATACCTTATGCCTTCCAAGGGTGATATCGATCTTTGGAATCCTATAAGTGCATGGAATAGAAAATTCATCGGTCATGATCACTTTGAAACCCTTAAAGTCTTCAACTTCAAGCCCCATCCTAGTAACCAAACCCTCATTAATGAAATTATGTGTACCTCCAATATCAATAAAAATCGTTACAATTTGACATTTCAACAAACCTTTCACATGAAAAGGATGATATCTAGGGATTCGGATAAAGTGGAAAGATTGTTGTCCAAAGATTCAATGTCTTCATCCAATTCATGATTTGGCATCACCTCTTCAATTTAAGCTCCATATTCCTCTTCACAAACTGAGAATACTTCAATATAATGCACATTCCCATTACCTAAGAAATGGTGATCCGGTGACCAAAGATCCTTGTAATTGAAGTACAACCCTTTTCTCCTCAAATCATTCTTTTTGTCCTATACATTGCTTGTTTTAGGAAAATCCTTTTGCATGCTTGGTACTTGTTGTAATGACTTCTTTGGCTGCCCCAAAGGCGTTGTTTTGGAATTCCCAAAAGGTCCCTTTTTTTTCCCATTTTATGCTATTATCCTTGGTTTTCCAACCCTGAATTTTGTCCTTGGCTTCCCACTAACCAAAGCGGTCTTAGGATACCCAATAATCATGGCTATCCTTAGAGATGGATTTTATAAATCAAGGGATTTTCTATTGATTCTTGCAGTGAAAGAGGGTTTAAATCCCTTACCAACCCCCTTAAGGGGTCCACCAAATCCTCAACAAAAAAAACCACAAGCCTATTTTAAAATACATATGACACCATCAAGGAAATTCTTTGAAATTCAACCACATAGTCATCCATGAAGTTGCATTGTTTCAATTGTGCCAAATCCTTAAAGTACACTTTTGGATCAATCCTATCAAATGTTTCCATAAGACTTTGATGAAACTCCTCTAAGTTAGTGATTGATCCATGCCCTTGTGTGATCATGCCATGGTACCACCACTCATGCGAAACTCCTTCTAAGTGGAGGGTGAAATTTTTGAGTACCTCATCTTCATACATTGGATTCAATGACAAATAAGTATCCAAATTTTGGAGCTATTAATGTGAGAAAACAATTTTGATACGGTATATATAGGTAGGGTTATTTTCCACAACAATTATTGAATATCTTTTTGAAATTGATCATTATGAAGTCTTCTTTCACCCGTATGACCATTCCTTGACTTCAAGGTACAAAAATCAAGGAAAGAAATTTCTTGATAGATGGTTGGACTCAAAGATTTGTATTCTAAATATAATCAATCCTTTTCATCATCCTTAATGTGCTTCCCTACTTCCCCTTGTTCCTCTTCTTCTCTTTGTATAAATATAACACAAAAGGTTCTTGTGGGAGGATTTGTGGAATTTTTTTCACCTTTGTCGAAAGAGTTTCCATCACCTAGATATTTATTCAATTCTATAGCACCTTGGATGGCTTGGATCAATTCAATCATTGAAGGCCTCATTTTACATTGAAATATTTTCTCCATGTCTCTTTGATTCCTCAACATCAACTCTTACAATTAGCTCATCGTATCGGAAGGTGGAGGCATTTATTCCTTATCATCTGTGTTCTTTGTCGATTCCTTCTTTGGTACACTTTGAACCCTTCATCACAGGTATTCATGAAAATATGAAAATTTGAATTTATCCTCACATAGGATGGAAGGAATGATGTTCGATACCATTGTAATGTCCCTTTGGGGCCCAATTTGAGGAATTTGGATTTTCCCCAAACCTTAATGGAACATTGTTGGAAATTATGAAAAAACATTCAAAAATCTAAATTTAATGATAGCCACATAGAAATTAGAGCCAAATAAGGTTAGAAACCTAATTTTTGGTCCCTAAAACCCTAAGCGACCTAGGTGAAATTTAGTTTTTTTACTTCTCAAACACAAATTTTCATAAATATATCAACAAATTGAAACCCTTGATGAAAATATGCAAAATTTCTAGAAATATGTGCTTCAACATAAAAGTTAAAAATTCTAGAATTAATTATTGGCCACAAACAACTAAAACTTGAAAAATTCTTATCTTCTAAAATACTTGGAGTTATAATGCAAATGATATCTCAAAATGTCCACAAAAATGATAGCTAGAAAAAAATAAATTTAGTTTATTCCAACGATAAAAACTCCCAAAATGTTGTCCCAAATTCCCAAAGGGGTTGCATACACTGGAAATGGGTATGACGGTCCCAAAAAGTGTGCCATAGTTGAAAATTGTGCCCTAACATAAATGGACACACTTCTTGTTCATAATTTCTAAATATAAAACTCACTTGTGACACCCAGATGAAGTCAATCAAAGAAACAAATTAGGTTTTTCATCCTCAAGTGTTGTGACTATTGAGGGGTTTCATCCTCAATAGGATCCAATGCGGTGTTTCATCCTCAATAGGATCTAATGAGGCGTTTCATCCTCAAAGAATGAAAATGTGAGTTCAATGTGCCAATTTTCAAAAGAGAAATAACAAGATTAATCAAAATACCCTTACAATGAGCCCTCACATTTACATCTATAGAATTTTGTATTTCTTTCCCTTGTGGAGCGCTCCATGTGGTATATCAATTTTCCCACATAAACTAGGACAACACACCCTTTATTACATTCTTTTTCTATTTTGAAGTTTGTACTTTGTACTTTAGCCACCAACCTACTATTTCTAGTGCTATAATTAGCAATTTTCCTTTTACAAAAATATTACAAAGCTAAAAATAGCAAATTACAATTATAACACAAATGTGCTTACTTTTTTTTCTCCCTTAAAGCCCATGTGAAGTAGAAATGGGCCCAAGGTATTCAAATCAAACTAGCTTGGAAAAGAGGACATTGCAACATTAAATTAATTTACAACATAGAGATGATAACAATGCCAAATGTGGTCATTACTTCGATAGAAGCAATCACTATTGAATAGTCACATTAATTAGCCCAATATGTCATGGAGTGGCCACAATCAATAGAAAAGCAAACAAAACTATAAAACCTAACATCAACACCTAATCCAGTTCCAACACTTGCTTTTTCATTCATCATACATACCTTTCAAGATAATTATCAATAGTTCAAACCTAGCTCAATATTGGGTGACCATCATTTACTCTAAGTGGTTGCATATCATAATTGCAATGCAATTGAACTACACTAATTAACTAGAATCAGTTTAAACTAAAACCATACAAATAAAGAAATCAACAATTGACTACATCTTATCATCACTAAAGTAAGATACATGTGCCAATAATAATAATAATTTGGATGTTACTAAGATTGAAAACAATATGTCATCACCACTGAAATAGTAAATGCTAAATTATAATATTATAAGAAATATCAACCCAATGAGTGAAATATGAAGTATGCTCAATGAGCATAATAGTGTCAAAACATGGTAAAGTCAACATACCTATAATGCCCATTATCAAATATGAAACCAAAACATGGTAAAGCCAACACACCCATAAAGTCCATTGTCAAATATGAAACCATACAAATTATGTATCCAGAAAAGTAAAACTAATAGCAATAATCTAATGAATCCAACAACACATAGATGGGGGATCCATATCCATGGAAATAACACCCTCTCCTTCATAAAAGGTGCCGGGCTGGTGCCTAACGAAACAAATTAGGAAAATGACTACAAAAGAGGGTCTCATGCTCCTAGGTAGCACTCTTCCACTACACCAAACCTAAACCAAAAGATCATGGATATATTAATTTTTCAACTTAATACCGCGATGATCCAAGATTTGAACCAAATTCAACTATACTATTTCCTTTTCCTTAACATTAAAGATGGGGTTAGTCCAAAACATGAGACATATGAAATTTAACTACACTAATTATCTAGAATTAATTTAAACTAAAACCATACAAATAAAAAAATCAACAATTGACTACATCATATCATCACTAAAGTAAGATCCATGTGCAAATAATAATAATAAGTTGGATGTTACTAAGATTGAAAACAATATGTCATCACCACTTTGAAATAGTAAATGCCAAATTATAATATTATAAGAAATATCAACCCAATGAGTGAAATCTTGAAGTATGCTCAATGAGCATAATAGTGTCAAAACATGTTAAAGTTAACATACCTATAATGCCCATTATCAAATATGAAACCAAAACATGGTAAAGCCAACACACCCACAAAGTCCATTGTCAAATATGAAACCATACAAATTATGTATCCAGAATAGTAAAAATAACTAATATCAATAATCTAATGAATCCAACAACACATAGATGGGGGTTCCATATCCATGGACATAACATCCTCTCCTTCATAAAAATGCACTGGGATGGTGCCTAACGAAACAAATTAGGAAAATGACTACCAAAGAGGGTCTCATCCTCCTAGGTAACACTCTTCTGCTACACCAAACCTAAACCAAAAGATCATGGATATATTATTTTTTCAACTTAATAACGTGATGATCCAATATTTGAACCAACTTCAGCTATACTATTTCCTTTTCCTTAACATTAAAGATGGGCTTAGTCTAAAACATGAGACATATCAACAATAAACTTCCTAAATAATGCAATGTGAAAAATATCCAGAGAGAGAGAGAGAGAGAGAGGGAGGGAGGGAGAGAGAGAGAGAGGGAGGGAGGGAGGGAGGGAGGAGAGAGAGAGAGAGAGAGAGAGAGAGAGAGAGAGAGAGAGAGAGAGAGAGAGAGAGAGAGAGAGAGAGAGAGAGAGAGAGAGAGAGAGAGAGAGAGAGAGAGAGAGAGAGAGAGAGAGAGAGAGAGAGAGAGAGAGAGAGAGAGAGAGAGAGAGAGAGAGAGAGAGAGAGAGAGAGAGAGAGAGAGAGAGAGAGAGAGAGAGAGAGAGAGAGAGAGAGAGAGAGAGAGAGAGAGAGAGAGAGAGAGAGAGAGAGAGAGAGAGAGAGAGAGAGAGAGAGAGAGAGAGAGAGAGAGAGAGAGAGAGAGAGAGAGAGAGAGAGAGAGAGAGAGAGAGAGAGAGAGAGAGAGAGAGAGAGAGAGAGAGAGAGAGAGAGAGAGAGAGAGAGAGGGAGGGAGGGAGGGAGGGAGGGAGGGAGGGAGGGAGAGAGAGAGAGAGAGAGAGAGAGAGAGAGAGAGAGAGAGAGAGAGAGAGAGAGAGAGAGAGAGAGAGAGAGAGAGAGAGAGAGAGAGAGAGGGGGCTAATCTATATGCCACAACTTATTTTGTCAATAATTTGAAAGGTATCATAAAAGGAGGAGATAATTTGGAAGCTTTACCAAATTTTTTCAAGCTCTTATGTGGTGTGACCTTGGGGAAGACTTCATCTCCAAACCTAAAATTCCCTTGGAGTTTTTTGAGATATGTAAGATTCTTATGTCTCTGTCAAAAGTTTCTTTTAGTATTTTTCAGGATGAAAAACATCCGAGGCTTGTACTATTCAAGCATGTCAGGCCCTATCACTACTTTGTTTATGAGCTCATCCCATGATAAAGGATTCATGCACCTATTGTTATATAGAGCCTTAAATGGTTCCATATTTAAAGAAAATTTGTACTTGTTTTGTATGTGAACTCGCCTAAATGCAAGAACTCTTCTCATTTATGTTGGTGGTTTGTCACACACATTCTTAACATGTATTTCATAATTTAGCTTACTCTTTTAGTTTTGCCATTTGTTTTAGGATCATATGAAGAACTAACATTCACATAATAAATAAATAAGATCTTTACGAATAATAAATGAATAAGGTTAATAATATGCAGAAGATAACACAATAAAAGATATATTGGTGGGCCAAGATTCCCAAATATTCAATATATTCATAATATACCCTTAAGGTAGGGAAACACCATAAATACTCCTTAAGGAAGGAATAACTCCACAATCTCTTAATATGGGAATTCCACTTCAAAGGGGACACCTTCAATATACCTCTACCAAGTAGAAGAATCAAATCACACATGACCTCTCTCATAATGATACCCACATCATTTATATAGGAATACATTACTCTTAATGGATGGGTAACACCTAATTCCAACATAAGATGACTCATTATCCAATATGACTAATTCCTACGTGATTCCATATTTTATAAACACTAATTAAGGGGGATTTTTACCACATGTCAACATCTCCATAAAACCATATACATTATAATATCATATCCCAAGGTACATAATATGCCTTCCCTCTTTGACATGTTTCATCTCCAAAACATGAGAAGTAACAATGTAATCAATGTGCTTCAAATCATGACACACTTTTCATCATGCTCGATCATCCAACCACCCATATGTGATATTAGTGTGATATACATTGTCAAGTTTGATTACATAATTTATTGCACTACTTTGATTATATCCATGTCCATATTTGTTCCTCCTCAACATCCATGCATAGCCATAATAATTAATCATGTGATTCCATGTCATTTAATTTTTGCTCCGTTGATTTTAGGTATAGCCATAATGATTGTTCCTCCAATTCCATGTATATTCATACATGTTGCTTCCCTCATTTTCCATAACACGCCTCCCCGATTTTTTTCCTCTCATGATGATGTGGGTGTCTATATGCTACAACCTTACTATCCTTGACCTTATCAACCTTTTCCTTAACTTTCTATTCCTCTTCCATCTTGTTGTTTTCTATTTATTTTTTCTCTTCAGTAGAGGAATAATTATTTTCTTCTTTTTCATCATGTTCTCATTTTGAATCATCCTTATTCCCTTATTCTCCATCTTCAAATTCATCCTCAAGATCCATCTTGACATTACTTTGTTCCTTATTAAGTGTGATATCCTATAAGGTAAAAATATTTCTCCTATACCTTCATGAATTTATTATTTATATTAATATTAATTTTTCCCAAGGTCTCGGATCAAAGATGTACAAGAAGACTACCTGTACCATCAATATATAAAGCATGAAAATATGAATGCAAAAATATTTATCCATAGAGAGCTTTAAATCTTAAAATATTTAAATTTCTTTACTATCCACTTGAGCTTATTTGACATTTTTTCTTGAACATGTAGACGTTTAGCTACATCAACATTGCTGAAGTTATACTTGTTGTTAGGGTTTATGGCATGGGGATAATTTTAGCGGTGAATATTCGTAATATGGCGAAAATTTCATTTTAGGAAATTTTGAAAAGGCGAATTATTCGGAGTGGGTCGGTGTCCTGTTCGCCTAAAATATATAGTATATTTTTTTTGGGGGGTTGGCTTCGCCTTCATTTGAAAACATCTCCTATAAAAACCTAGCTGATTCAGGGTAGTATACCTCAAGTAGCTTAACAAATTACCAATACTGTGAAATTTGAACTCGCATACCCTTAAGGGCATTGTTGACACACGACAACAGCTGTACTGACGCGCGACAGAGAAAGTGTTGACGCGCGACTTGGGAAAAGAAGTTGACGCGCGACAAGGGCAGTGTTGACGCGTGACAGTATATTCAGACAGTGGACGCGTGACAGGAAATGGGTTGTTGACGCGCGACAAGTGCAGAGTTGACACGTGACAAAGACCTCAGATAGGGGACGCACGACAAGACCTCAGACACTGGATAGAGTCGCTACTTGGTTCTTTTGCTGATGCAGGACTCTTTTCAGAATAATGGAAGGTGCCAGCTCAAAGAATATGAATAACCTAAAAGTAAGTAAGAAATCTCAGAAATCACTCTTCAAGTATTTTGGAAACTCTGTGGATACAAATATTGTAATGGAAAACAATGATTTTGGGGTATGTGGAGGATGAAATGGTTTTGGTGCATTGTCATTTATAAAATCAAAACCGAGAAACAAAGTTGGATAAAAATTTGGAAAGTTGCATGAGGTGTTATGTTTCTTGATACTCCATCGAAACCTTTCGTTTGATGACAGAGTAATCACAAGACTTTGGAATTCCCTTTGCGAAAGAAGAGGTGTGAATAATACAGCTACAAGTACAAATATTCCCAACCTTGAGAGTGTAATTGGGTCTTCGTCACATTCTACAGAAGACAACATCAAGTTTGATGAAGCTATTGATAATGGATTGTTTCAACTTTAAATAGGTATCTTCTTTATCTATCTTTTATCTTTATCATTAAAGATGTTACAGGTCTATATACTAAAAATGCCAGGCAATTCACCCATCTATCTACTAATCCATTTCTCGTGTTGGGTTTTTTAAAACACAGATCTAGCTCATTACCAGTGGCAGTGATGATTTCAACTTTAAGGAGGTATATTTTTCCCCTTAATACTATTGTTTTTGTTACTATTCATTTTTTTTTCAGCTGGTTATCATTAACGTTGTTATAGGTCTATGTATTTACATTTAGTTAAATACAATCTTTTTATTTTTTGAAAACGTGGGTTGACATCCGTCCGAGGAACTGTTACATTTCGGATCGACAATGTCGAGCAACTCACCCATCTAGCTACTAATCCATTTTTTGTGTTGATTTTTTTAAGACAAAGATCTAGCACATTACCGGTGATGATTTCAATTTTAAATAGGTATCTTCTTCAACATAATCTTATTGTTTGTTACTTTACATTTTTTCAGCTCTTGTTATCATTAAAGATGTTACAGGTCTAATTCTATATATTTACATTTATTTAAAGATATTGTTGGTCTCAGTTAGTTGTAAACCAAGTCAATGGTATATACCAGTGTCTTAATGAAATAATTCAAAAGTATAAGTATCATGTGGACATAATTTTGACTACCTTTAACCGTTATGAGCTTCAAACCACCCCACGTTCTACTAACAAATTTACAGATACCATGGCCTACCTGGATTCTTAGATACCCACTTTTCTTGCCGACTCCAAAATATTTGTCACATACAAAGGTTACAATCAATGTAGGAAACATTCCGAGGGAATGGGCCCTTAGAGGTTAGCTCGGCCACTCTTTACCCTAATCAATCTTCCCCAATTTCTCCATTTTACATTTTTACTATTAGTCAGTTTCCATTTTTTACACTACATGGAAAGTGACACAAACATACAATCAACCAACATACATACCTACCATTTTTTTTACAACATCTTACCATACACGTTCATCATCATTTATTTTTCCATGTTATCAATAACTTGAAAATTAAATTAAGACCAACACACTTAAACTCAACCATGCCTAACTGACATAGACTACACCATGCCTAACTGACCTAACTCCACCATGCCTACATGACCTAACTCCACCATGCCTAACTGACCTAACTCCACCATGCCTCACTGACCTAACTCAATCATGCCTACATGACCTAGACTCCATCATGCCTAACTGACCTAACTCCACCATGCCTAATTCATCTAGTTTCCATCCATACACAAATAACAATGGAAATTAAAACACAAGTACATCATCTATATCATAAATCTCATCATCTATAACAATAAAAGTATTTGTATCAATACAAATATAGAGAATAATTATCTTAAAACAAGTTCACATACATCATCTATCATTAATTATCAATTATCATCATTCATCATCTACGTCCACATACAATTCATGACAATGCAAGTAAACAAGAAACATACATATAATTCATGATAATCACCATATAATGCAATTAAAATTAAAGATTGTATATAAATCCATATAATTAAATTCAAATACCATAGTACATACTCAATAGTAGAAGTTTTCAAATTCAATATTTAAAGTTTCCTCAATAATAAAAGTTTCTAGTTTTCAAAACCCTCTTTTTCTTTATCCAATTCTACTCCTCTGCTCTCTTCCCCAACGGCTTCTTCCACTGTGGCTGTACCTCTTTCCCCAACACCAGAAATAACCCCTGAACTTATAAGATCTTCCGCAGCACTGTCCAGATTTTTTAAAATTCTTTCTTCTTGATTTGTCGCATCTCCATGCGACAACAAATTTGGATCAGCTGCTGCTTTAGCTTTGAATAATATGTCAGGGTCGAAACCATGCTCTTTAATTATCCGCTTTAGTGTATTGTTTTGTTTGTTAACCAAAACAATATTTTGCTTCAAATTTTTTGTTGCGGATAAACTGTTCTTTGTTGTTTCCAAGTGAACTTGCAAAACCTTTGCCTGACTCTTCAAATTTTCATATTTCAACTGCACAAAAAGAGTAATGTCAATTCAAAAAATTACTAAAAAATGAAAATTTCAAATTAACAAGAATGATTGTTTGAATGTAATAGTACTTACAACCGCTCTATCTCTTTCGGCATTTGCGATTGCTACCAAATCCTTGTCCTTGGACCATTTGTTAAAATATGCCTGGGCCTCGGCACTAATATTTTCCAATTTGTTTAATGACTTATCTAAAATGTCGTCTTTATAGTTGTTGTTATACGTGACAGTCCCACTTCTTACTTGGGTAAGTAAGGAATCCATCTTCGCAGGTTGATTCTGGACTGCAACGTATAAACTATCTCGTTGCCAATAATTTTCATAACGACTAATAATTTCATTGATAAGAACTTTAGCCCTTCTCTCCCATTCTATAAGCTGATTGATATGAGGAAGAATAAACTCACTCACATGGGATTGACAATCATAACCAATTAAGTTCTCCAAAGGAAAAGGTGGCAACTGTTCACTATCTGAATCTGATGAAGACGATCTTGTTGGAGAAGTATGGGGGCTTTCAGCAAGATCAACTGCTACTTGTTTCTGCCTTTGGGTGGGCTGATCCTGTTTGTGAAAAAATTAATCAAGATTTAGATAAATAAATTTAAATCGAAATGTAATTCAAAATTGTAAAGCATATTTAAATTGAAATTTGAAGTATACCTGCTGGCCTTGAATCATCTCGCGGGTATTGAAAAAACCAGTTGGGTCATTGCTATCAATGCCCAAATAATCTTCATCTAAATTTATATTGTTCAAAACAGATATGCCCATTGCACTGGGCAAGCCACCAAGTGAGAGAGTTGGAATTCGAAAGGAGGAGGCAATGTTTAGTGTCCCACTAGGGGTCGGAGCAAAAGGCATGCGTTTACCAATGTTATTTTTCATTGTTCCTCTGGTTGGCATTTTAAAAATTATTGGTTGAGTGGGTGTCGGTGCCGCGGTTTGATCAGGACTGACATGTGCTGAAAAGTACAAGAAAAAAATGAAAAATAGGAAAACAATTCATAAAGTCAATTTTTTTGAAATTAAACGTACTATCGAAGAGTTGTACCTTGTTGTCGAGGGGTTGTTTTTCTCGGTGCTACGGGTGGCCTTGTAGGAGTTGTACTCAGTGTCTGCTCAGAAGATATGAATGCATGCGATTGTATGGAGTGAGTTGGGGAAGAAGGTTGAGTTTGTGAAACAGGTGTATGTTCCAAAGTCCCTGCAATTCATCAATATTAAATGTTGTCAATTCATTTGGTTAAAATTTAAATTGAAAAATAAATATACAAATTTGGAATTTGTAAATAATATATGAGAAGGTATTACTTCTCTGGTGTTTAACGAGTTCAAACTATTGAGGGTTTGGAGAGAAGTGAGCTTCCATTTCAAATTGTGAGTCCCTGAAGCCTCATCATGTTGTTGGCCTCTTCCTCTCGATAACGCCTTTTTTCCGGGGAGGGCTTCAATAAATCTTCTTTGCAAAACATTAAAATTTAAGTTTTAATAACTGTGCACTATAATTTTGAAAATTGAAATACAATTACAAACTAAATAGTTTATACCTGTTGTTCTTCAAATGGAATTGACAACTTCATCAACTCCTCATCAGTGCAAGTAGGAATTTTTTTATCTTTTAAATTTAAAAGTGCCTCATAATAAAGGCTGAGGAGATAGTTTGTTGAATAAATGAAAGGTTTTTCTGAAAGTTTTGAATTTGTTAGGTCAGTTCTTATTTTTTTGGATAGATATGTGCACCAATCGAATTTTTGTTTTGAGATAGTGGCAACAATGTATGCAATGGCCCAATTTGGTATATCTATTTGGCAACCCTGCAAAACAATTCTGGATTGAAAAAATGAAATAAGTGCAGCAAGAAAGTGGTGTGCAATTGATTGTGTATCCACACCACGCCTGGATTTATTGACATGGGCTGCAAATGCGAAACAGTGAAAATTACTATAAATTTATAACAACAAATTGTATCAGAATAAAAAATATGAATTAAAACGAATTATACTTACAATCAACATGGAAACCGAACGTTGATTCGAGAAATTTCTTGTCTTCTTCCAGGAGTGTTGCCTTGGTTGTAACAATTGGTAAATTTTTGAACGGAAGGCCCGTAAACCAATGGATGTCATTTGCTTTGATACTGAATTGGAACATTCGGCCATCGTTCAGAGTCACATAAAAAAGGTCATCCTCTGAATTGTAGGATGACAGAAGGTAATTCAAAATATCCGGATCTGTTTCAAAATGGGGCATATTAACGAGCCCTGTAAATTCACACGCATCCATCAAATCTTTATATTCTGAAGACATCTTTAAAACAGTATGTATGTGAGGGCATAAGGGATTCCTGTAGTTGATCTTGGAAATCGATTGAATTGGATTCTCTTGATTTTTTTGCTGAACTTGTAGTTGGGAAGCATGTGAAGTCGACATTATAGTTGTACTTGCGTCTTTGACAACGATTGAGACTTGCAAAAATTCAAGAGCGGGAAGGTGAAAACAAGAAAATGACCGGTTGAAGGGTATTTATAGGCTAAATCGGGCGTCAATGGCTTCAATTGACATACGTCAATGGTCTTAGCTGACACGTGACAATAGTCTTAGCTGATGCGTGTCAATAGGAGCCGCGTGACACGCGCGTCAATAGGATCCAAAGTGACGCGCGTGTCAATAGGATCGAGGGCGCGCGTCCGGATGCTTTGACGCCGCGGCGTCACTAGATCTCGTGACGCATGTCAATAGAGCGATGACGACGCGTGTCACTAGGATCGATGCGACGCGTGTCAATAGTATCGCGTGACGTGCGCCCTCGATCCTATTGACGCGGCGTCATCGATCTATTGACGCCTTGCGTCAATAGGATCCAATGACGCGCGTCAATAGGATCGGTGGACGCCGTCAATAGGATCCAGGACGCGCGTCGTCATTAGATACTATTGACACGCGTCACTGGATCCTAGTGACACGCTTTCGCGCTCCTATTGACATGCGCCACGAGATCCGATGGCGCGTGTCAATAGGATCGAGGACGCGCGTCACTAGATGCTATCGACGCGCGTGTCACCTGGATCTCGTGACGCATGTCAATAGGAGCGATGACACGTGTCACTAGGATCGGTGGCGTGTCAATAGTATCAAAGCGACACGATCCTCGATCCTATTGATGCATGTCACTGGATCCTATTGACGCGCGTCACTGGATCCTATTGACGCGCGTCACTAAATCCTATTGACGCGCGTCACTAAATCCTATTGACGCACGTCACTGGATCCTATTGACGTGTGACAGTCAAGACAATTGACGTTCCATTGACGCGCGTCAGGAGTAATTATTGACGTCTTGTTGTCGCACGCTAATGATGGATCCATGAAAAACTAGGAATTTTTTTGTTTTGGAATATCACAAATTCGCCTTTCACTGGCGGTTCGGGGATATTCGCGAGGTATTTTCCACCTACAATTTTATAGAGGTGTCTTAAAATGAACCCCGGTTTATGGAAATAATTACCTTTTTACTTTGAATGCACCCTTCAAATTGAAATTTTGAAGCTTCCTTATTTGGAGATGCACTATGTAAACTCAAGTATCTTGATCTAATATATCTCCTTTTGGATCATGTGTAGCCTCTTCATCATCAACATTTTCTTCTTCATATTGTTCTTCTTCCTTATCTCTGCAACATCCACATTATTTACATCTTATTCTTCTTCATATTTTTGGTCCCATTAATGTTAAAAATTGTTCCATTTCCTCCTAAGACCAATATGGAATATCTTGTTTCACTTAAAAACTAGCCAAGAGAAACACCTCTCCTATTGCATTCACAAATTATAATTTTTATTGGTCAATTCCTTTCTCATTTCACTTTGTTTTGGTCGATTCCTTTTCCATTTGGTATTTTTATTGAATGAGATATTTTCTTTCTTGAATAACCACAACTCTTACCAATTTTTTTAAAGTTTTGGGTTAGAGGTGAGCTAAGGTTGAGATTACTAGCGTAACCTATATAATTTTACTATTGGATACGAGAAATTTGTACAACAAAAAGATAGTCTTCGTATTAATCCACCGTGCTTCCTTTTTACAATGTATGGAGAAATATTATATAGCTATCCAAATAGGAAAATCAATTACAAAAATATAAAAACTATATTAATATATTGTTATACATTTTCTATAATAATATATTAACTAATCAAATATGTTACTAAGAAACTACTAATTCACTAATTACTCGTAGTAATAATATAATCACCTTATGGTAAAACACATGTGAACACTATACTCATAACATTCCCCCTTAGTGTTTACATGGTAAAAAATATCGCACTTCCTCTCGCACCCTTTTGCTTCGCACACTCATGATCTTGGCACAAAATCGAATTGAAGGTAGAAGAAGGAACACATCAACTTCTTATTAACTAAACACTGTTGAGAAATAATCTGACTGAACTAGCGTGGTAACATGTACAAGAACCATCTTCTTATCAACCAATCACTGTAGGGAACACATCTGACCTACTTAGTGTGGGAACTCAAGTAGGAACCATCTGCACAACCTTCAATGGTTTTACAAAGGTTTACCACAAACCTAGGTATGAACAGAACACATCTGACTATTCAACCTCTTCAAGAATCATGATGTTGCATTTCACAATGTTATTTGTTCTTAATATGTTATTACACCAAGGAATAATTTAGGAATAACCACATAGACATGAGAACAAGAATGAACCTCTACTCTTATTCTTCACACCACACTAACAACTGAAAAATTGAAATCCACACGACACAATTCAAACGGAAAACTACACAACTGAACATTAAATACTCACACCAAAAAAATGCCACCATACCAGAAGTGTGGCCCCATCGTTGGTGAATGATGAGAGGTCATTGATTGACCTCCAATCTCATGTTCCTCCATCCTCTAGTTTCATGTTGATAGCTCAACCTGATTTGGATATAAAACTCAACAATTTCCACATTGGATTTATTTGTATAACTTCCCCAAAAATGTGAAATAGTTTATTTTCCAGATGCTGTAACATCAAAAATGTGTCCATGAGGCAATTTTTTTATTTTACAAACTTTTTACAATGACATGAATTTTGACGACGACTCTTTTGACTCGGAAAAGAGGACTCAACTAGAAATTTAAAAAGTAATAAAATGAGATTAATTTTTAAATGAAAATGACTTTGACTATGACAAGACCAAAATATAATGTTTCAATTTTTTTCCATGACCTCAATTCTTTAAATGACACTTGACAACAATAATATTGAGGAAAATAACATCGATATTACAATGATGACACAATACTTTAAATATGAGATCAACTACCACAAAATTAAATAAATAACACTAAAATATAAATCTTACAATATAACTAGTGTCCCTAGATATTTTCCTGAAATATGAGACTACCCCATGGGTAACAAATTTCGTACTTTTAAAATAATGGGTCATTTTGTATTTTTATTACTGGAAGATGCTTGTATTGCGTCAAGATATTCCTAGTGAATCATAGGAGCCCATTTCAACAAATACATAGATGTCAAAAATCATTTTATCTCTTCGTCAAGTTTTGTCTGCGGGAAAATTTTATTTAATTATTTAGAGCCCCATTTGAAGTAAATTGTCCTCCGGTTTAGCCCTGTTGAAGTTTTGCATGTCAATATTCACATAGACCAGTAGGGTTTTCACCAGGAATGGATCATGGGCTTTGTTTGCTGCTTCTAGCAACGTTTTCATTTTTATTATTTTTTACGTGTTTTTCTCTATGAAATTCCCTTAGGTCAATTCCTTCGCAGTATAGTCTGTTTTATTTCTCAAGTACGGAGATCATCTACAACCGCCATGTCAGAAGGAATTAGCCTCAGGAAGTCACTTCTCTTTAAAAAGATGAAGTCGTGCACAAAAATTCTCTTCTGGACAAGTCACATTTTTGGGAATGGATGGATTTAAGTTGCAGTGGGGTTTTTGGTTTGCAATGCAGGTAGGATTTTTGTACCTACCTTGCAAGGTGCTTTTTACCATGAAGGAAAAATTATTTAAGTTACGATGGGAAAATTAGAGGTAGCGAGTGGGTGGAAATTTCTTACCTACCTTAGAGGGTGAAAATTCTCATTATAAAATAAAGAAAAATCACTTAAGGCATTGATGGGAATTTCTTACCTACCTTACAGGCTGAAAATCCCATTATGGAAGTCAAACAACTTAAGTGGATGAAGGGATTTTTGGAGCTGCCATGTAGGGTGAATAATCCCATCAAAGATGACTTTTAAATATAGAAATCAACCTTATTCAAAAAGTGCGACCCCTTTGGGCATTAAATAATAAATTTAATGTGATTTATTAATAGTTTTTCTTCCTAATTTTGGTGCCCAGGGATGAGGAAAAGTCAATGCATGAGGAGAAGTCAAAGAAGACTGGAAGAGGAAGGCTAAAAATAAAATAAATTAATTTATTTAATGCAGCCTTGAAGCATGCTAAAAAGTGTGACCCATTTGGTGAATAAATAATGCTTTTTGTGGCATTTATTAATAGTTTTTATTCCTAACTTTGGTGCCATGGAGAAATAGAAGGTCAATGCATGATGTGAAGTCAAAGAGAACTAAAGGAAGGAGGCTAAAAATAAATTAAATTTATTTATTTAAAGGCTGCCATAAGCATGCAAGTTTAGGCGCCCAAGTTGAAAGAAAAACATGTTTATTTATTAATTAATTGCCAGGAATAGGAGAGACAATTATTAATTATAGAATGCTAAAGGTTATATAAGCATGGGCTGTCATAGTGATGGAATACTTAATTATTTTATCAAAGGATTGCAGCCCAGACAAATTTGGTGCCCAAAGGAGGAGGATTTTTCTCAAAAAAGTGTTTTTCATTGTCGGAAAGCTTCAAAGTTTGGCGCCTAGGATTGGAAGAGCTTGTTTTATGCCTATGTAATTATCTGCATATTGGTACAGGTGCCCAGGTGAAGTTGAAAATATTTATGCTTGCTTTGCATGCAAGCAAAGCCTCAAATTTTAGGGCAGCGGGCTTTATATGCAGATTTTTATGATAAAAATCAAGTGTTCATGTTCCGGTTGTTGTCTTTGTCTGAATTAATTGTAGTTATTCATTACATGTGCTTATATAAGAGAAAGAGAGCTTAAATCAATGTCAAATACATTGAATATATCTTTTGAATCTGAAAAAATCTCCAAATATGCACCAATTGTAAAGAATTCGGCCGAATAAAAAGAAAAAGAGTTGCTCAGACAAAGATTGCTCTAGCCATGACAAAGCGGGATGAAAGGGTAGGCTCTGGAATCATGCATAGCTTCCAGATTTTCTGAAGTCAATGATATAGACACATGCCATGCACCTATCACCGATTTAATTGTCAGATCTACACAAATCGATCCAATTGCAAAGGCTTCCGACAAAAATCATCTTCTTATTTCTGACACAGCGATGTAGAAGTCAGTGCATAGAGAATTCCTTTCAGGGTCTTATGCATGTGCTCCCAATCTTCTAGTTGAATCCTGCATTGAATTTGCATTCATCTAGAGTGCTTTCCATAATTTTTAATTGCTCATATGCAATTAAAAATAAAAATGATGAGTTATTTACGATAGACATTGCACTGATGCATGTACTTTGGAGAATAACTACAAAATCTTCAAGGATAAGAGGGAAGACAAGTCAAAGGCAACACCCTAAGAAAAATTTACATCAACCACTTCTAGACCTAGTTTGGTGAGAATCAAAGGCAAAAGAGTCACATACATGCAAAATATGGAAGAAAAAAACTCGAAGTGTTGCAGGTTTCTTCTAATTTATGTTCCTCTTTCTTCTTCTTTTCTCCGATAAAGTAATTTAGTGATCAATTAAATTAAAAAATAAGGGATTGGTTGAAAAGCCATTACTTGAAGAAGTCAACTACTTGGAAATAGGTGTGGATGACATGAAAAAATAAAGGTTCTATTTTCGGTTGCAAATCATGCATGTCATGCAAAGAGGAAATTTAGGAGGGAGATTGCTGTTGTTTCTTTTACAACTTCCACATGTGTCATTCACTAAAAGCTTCCTATTTGTAATTTCCCTTACATGCTATAAGTAGAGGAAGAACCTACGAGTTAAATGATTAAAATTTGTAAGCAACATTCTTGTGTTCCAGACTTTGTGCTGAAACCCCTAATAGCTATTTGAAGTAGAGGAATAGAAAGAAACATATTTCTGGAGAACTTTGCGTCAATCGGTGCATTTTGTTTCTAACTTTCTATCTTAGATCTATTCATAAACTTTGCGTTATTCTAGATCTAGATCTAAAAGTTCCCTTTGCTTATAATTTTGTATGTTAATATCTATTTGTTCTATCTATGTGCATGCAATCAACTCTGTAATCTATTGATTGGGTTGCACATCTTCCCTATCTCTTTCTGTTTTCGCTTATTTTCTTCATCATCGATATTTCCTTTCTTTAACGGCTACTTACTTGCTACAAAACTATATAGTTATGATTCATGAGCTGCATAGTTAAAGTAATACCCAAAAATAGATACTAGCATATTTAATCGAAAATCTTATATGGGAGCCTCACTGGTAAATGAGGGAGATTTATCTCATGTCTACCTAGGTTTTCAGCTATGCAGAAAATCTAGCCAACAGTTTTGGCGACTTTGAGGAACAACTATCTTTGCAGATCAAAGCTTATCTTTTGCTTATCAGAGTGTTTTCCTATTCAAATTTCAACTTGACTGAACATCCATTCACCCGATCTATGAAGGCACAAGGAAGGACTGATCATTTCTTCAGATTGCAGGAGCAATTCAATTTCAATCATCCTCCTCAAGTTAGAAGTTGCAGATCTAGTCTCTCACTAGGAAGAAGAGTACACATTCATCCAGATCCGGATCATCTTCAACATAATTTGGTGGCTGGAATTATCTATCAAGTCTACTCCCGGAGGAGACATGTTTCATTCATCATGCTGAACCTGGAACCAACCTGTTCCATGGGGTGCAGCCTTTGGACCTCTGAATCTGACTCCTCCTATGCATAATCTACCTAAAGGGACAAGATAGAATTTTTGAAATTCTTTGGAGATGGAAAGAAAAATCCAGATGACCATTTGGCTGCATTTTTCATATCTTGTTGAGTGCTTGCAGTCGAACATGAAGATGTATCTATCAGACTCTTCATAGAGACTTTGCATGACTTGGCTGGAGAATGGTTCTACCGGCTAGCTCCTGGTACCATAACCAATTGGGCTACTATGTGAGATGCATTTCTAAAAAGATTTAAAACAATCGAAGATTCCAAGACATTGATAACTCAACTGACTCAGTTGAAGAAGGAGCCACATGAGTACATGCAAAATTTTATTACAAAATTCAAAAGATTACTGTACAAAATTCTAGTTTCTGCTTCTCTGAATGATGAGAATCAAAAGGTGTTCTTCATCAATGCTTTACTTCCTAAAGTAAGATATCAATGGCGAAGAGCACACCCGCTGATTTGTTAGCAGCCCAAAACATGACGGTTGAAATGGAAGATGACCTCATCATGGCTGGAAAGATAAAGAACAACACTTCTAGAGCTAAAAGTTCATCCTCTGCTACTACTTCCGATTCACTATTGCAAAAGTTAAACAAATGGCTCAAATGGCTCAAGGCAAAAACACTGCCCCTTCTCATAATTTCAACAACAACAATAACGGAACCGCATTGTTGGTTCCCAAAGATTAACAATTGAAGTTGCTCCCAGAAACAACGTGGAGATGAATGAAGAAGACCAGGAAGCTAACACTGATCAGTTTGAGAATGATGATTTTGTAGGTCCTGACTGACGACTCCAACATTAATTACCTAAACTACAAATATGAACATGATGATGAGAGACTTCATGAAGATGATCATGGTCATACATATGTAGTATTTACAAGATCACAAACTTGCCAAGCTGAGGCATTAGTTGATGAACAAAGAAGGGGCAACCCTTTACCTTCTTCTTTAGCTCCCAGAGATAAGAATGCGAGTTCTTCATCTCAACCACTAAAAACAACTCAGGTATCGAATCTATACCTTCCTTCGACATTGTTGATCATGTCAAGAAAACTAGGATTCAAATGTTAGAAGCTGAATACCTGAGAGCCTTTCTTGAGCAGTTAAATAGGCTAGTTAAATATGTGCAATCACTAGGACAATCCAATACATCAAAATGCCTTTTCCTAAGCCCAAAGATACTCCTCCCCAGAACAATACTATAGTTGTTAAACCCTCATTATCTTCTGAAAGAGTAGAACCTTTCTATGTCTCCTTATTGCTTAATGGTTTCAAGTTAAGCAATTGCATTCTAGATTCGGGTGCTTCTGACAATGTCATGCCAGCTAAAGTTGCAGATGCTCTTGGGCTTACCTTGATGAAGACCATAAAAAGGTGTTATTCCATGGAGAGACAAGTCCCTTTAATCGGAAAAATCAAAGATGCACAAGCTATTATAGCAGATTTTCCTGACAAAAGATTAAAGATGACAATTCTAGTTGCAGATATTCCTGTCTCATACGAGATGTTACTGACCAAAAACTTCTGGAAAGAGCTCGGAGGAGAAGTAAAGATGGATTGGTCTTGTGCTCATATTCCTATCAAGGGGATTAATTAGAATTTGGAGTCGAAAAGAAGTCCAAGTACACGGTTACAAAATTTGAGGATCCTAGATCTTAGATTCTTTTTCAGGAATCTGACCATGGGGTCTATTTCTTGGAAATGGATAAAGACATTCCAAAACTAGAACTTCAACTAGAGCCAGAACCAGAAGGAGCTGAAAAAGTTTGGACTCTGGAGTTTAAAGGCACCTATTGTTCTTTTGGATCAGGAGCCGATGTTCTACTAATATCTCCAGATCATGAGATATTCCCATACTCCCATAAGTTGATGTTCGAGAACACCAATCATACGGCAGAGTATGAAGCCTTGCTGTTAGGAATGGAACAAGCTAGAAAGAAAGGAGTAAGACTCCTCAAAGCCCAAGGAGATGCTGAAATTCTAGTAAAGCAAGTTCAAGGGAAAAATCAAGTTAAAAGAGATGAGTGAACAATTATAGAGATAAAATGCTTTCGCACACACCGTATTTTGAAGTGTTCTCTATCGACTTCATCCCAACCAATCAGAACTCCAAGGCAGACTCTTTGGTGGTCACAACTGTACTATTAAATCTGGATAGACCACCGTCCATATTGAGAAAATGAAACTATAAAGTGGAGATGATCTACCACCCCAAATTCCCTAAATAAACATCTGCATGTCCAAAATAATACAACATTGACAAAAGTTGTGTATTCAAGAGAGTAAATCACCACCACGAAAAATAGTCACTAGTAAAACTGATCCAGGTTATGATGATAGTAGTGTAATAATCCAACCAAAAGGTAAAAAAATCCCCAAGGGTTTGGTTTCCTTAGTCGAAACTTTCAACAAGCATGATCATGCACGAAGAAGAACAATGAACATGTTGATAGTTCTTCCTTAGAAGTGCAAGCCGATAAATCGAGTACGAAGGAAGTTAACGAAGATTTACTCACCATAGAGAGAAGAAATGATGAGCCACCACAAGTTGAAGTTAATAAAGACTTGCCCAAAGTATTTGACAAGAAGGCCGAGAGAAAGGAAGTTCAAGATGGAGACTAGGTACTCGGCGGGACATGAGACATGAATCGAAGGGCATGCACGACTAATCGATTCACTCTGGAAAGGGCCCTTCATGATCAAAAGAGCTGCTGAATGATTACTTTCTTCTTTGCCTACCAATATGGAATTGAGTTACCACTTTGTCTTTCAAGGGGCAACACTTGAAGCCTTTACGGAATTAAAAGAGTAGGGTAAAACCTGTATGTATATAAATAAAATTTTGTCTTTTTTTCTTTGTTTATTTTTTCCTTTTTTATGTTGTGTTATTTTTGTTTGCACTCGACCCCAAGCCCAAAGAACAAGATGCGAAACCAGAGATCTTGGGATCTCATCTTTACCCTTGTCATTTTGACAGAGGCAAAGATGTCCACAGATGGAGCCGATTGGTGTCCCCAGATTTTACCCTAAAATATGAGACTACCCCATGTGTAAAAAATTTCATACTTTTAAAATAATGGGTTGTTTTGTGTTTTTATTGTCAGAAGATGCTTGTATTGCATCAAGATATTCCTAGTGAATCATATGAGCCAATTTCGACAAATACCTGATGCTTTGAAAATCGTTTTATCCCTTCGTCAAGTTTTGTCTCATGGAAAACATTTATTTAATTATTTAGAGCCTGTTTGAAGTAAATTGTGCTCCGGTTTAGCCCTGTTGAAGTTTTGCATGTCAATATTCACATATACCAATAGGGTTTTCACCAGGAATGGATCCTGGGCTTTGTCTGTGACTTCTGGAAACATTTTTGTTTTTATTATTTTTTGCATGTTTTTTTCTATGAAATTCCCCTAGGTCAATTCCTTCACCAATATAGTCTATTTTATTACCTGGAGTATTTGAAGATCATCTACAACCGCCATGTCGAAAGAATCAGCGTCAGGAAGTCACTTTTCTTTAAAAAGATGAAGTCGTGCACAAAAAAACCTCTTCTGGACAAGTCACATTTTTGGGAATGGATGGATTTAAGTTGCAGTGGGATTTTTGGTCGCAACAGGTAGGTGGGATTTTTGTACCTGCCTTGCAGGGTACTTTTTCCCATGAAGGCAAAATCACTTAAGTTACGATGGGAAAATTAGAGGCAGCAGGCAGGCGGGAATTTCTTACCTGCCTTTAGAGGGTGAAAATTCCCATTATAAAATAAAGAAAAATCACTTAAGGCATTGATGGGAATTTCTTACTTGCCTTGCAGGGTAAAAATTCTCATTATGGAAGTCAAACAACTTAAGTGGATGAAGGGATTTTGGAGCTGCCATGTAGGGTGAATAATCCCATCAAAGATGACTTTTAAATATAGAAATCAACCTTATTCAAAAAGTGTGACCCCTTTGGGCATTAAATAATAAATTTAATGTGATTTATTAATAGTTTTTCTTCCTAATTTTGTGCCCAGGATGAGGAAAAGTCAATGCATGATGAGAAGTCAAAGAAGACTGGAAGATGAAGGTTAAAAATAAAATAAAATAATTTATTTAATGCAACCTTGAAGCATGCTAAAAAGTGTGACACATTTGGTGAATAAATAATATTGTTTGTGGCATTTATTAATAGTTTTTATTCCTAATTTTTGTGCCATGGAGAAATAAAAGGTCAATGCATGATGTGAAGTCAAAGAGAATTGAAGGAAGGACTCTAAAAATAAATTAAATTTATTTATTTAAAGGCTGCCATAAGCATGCAAGTTTAGGTGCCCAATTTGAAAGAAAAAACATGTTTATTTATTAATTAATAGCCAGGAATAGGAGAGACAATTATTAATTATAGAATGCTGAAGGTTATATAAGCATGGGCTGCCATAGTGATGGAATAGTTAATTCTTTTATCAAAGGATTGCAGCCCGGACAAATTTGGTGCCTAAAGGAGGAGGATTTTTGCTCAAAAAAGTGTTTTTCATTGTTGAAAAGCTTCAAAGTTTGGTGCCTAGTATTGGAAGAGCTTGTTTTATGCCTGTGTAATTATCTGCATATTGGTGCGCAGTGACCAGTGAAGTTGAAAATATTTAGGCTTGCTTTGCATGCAAGCAAAGCCTCAAATTTTAGGGTAGTGGATTTTATATGCAGATTTTTATGATACAAATCAAGTGTTCATGTTCTGGTTGTTGTCTTTGTCTGAATTAATTGTAGTTATTCATTACATGTGCTTATGTAAGAGAAAGAGAGCTTAAATCAATGTCAGATACATTAAATATATTTTTCGAATCTGAAAAAATCTCAAATCTGTACCAATTATAAAGAATTTTGGTGAATAAAAAAGAAAAAGAGGCTCTCGAGACAAAGATTGTTCCATGACCATCACAAAGCGGGATGAAAGGGTAGGCTCCGCGGGATCATGCATAGCTCTAGTTTTATTGCAGTCAATGATACAAACATAGGGCATGCACCTATCACCAATTTAATTGTTAGATCTGCACAAATCGATCCAATTGCAAAGGCTTTTGACAAAAATTCATCCTCTTGTTTCTAACGCAGCTCGTGTAGAAGTCAGTGCATGGAGAATTCCTTCCAGGATCTTGTGCATGTGCTCCCAATCTTCCAGTTGAAGCCTTCATTGAATTTGCATTCACCCGAGTGCTTTCCATAATTTTTAATTACTCATATGCAATTAAAAATAAAAATGATGAGTTATTTATGGCAGACATTGCACTGATGCATGTACTAGAGAATAACTGCAAAAGCTTTAAGGATAAGATGGAAGACAAGTCAAAGACAAAACCCGTAAGTAAAATCACAGTCAGCGGCTTCTAGACCCAGTTTGGTGAGAATTAAAGGCAAAAGAGTCAATTGCATACAAAATATGGAAAAAGAACAAAACTAGAAATGTTGAAGCTTTCGTCTAATTTATGTTCCTTTTTCTTCTTCTTTTCTTCGATAAAGTAATTGAGCGATCAATTAAATTATAAAACTTAAGTGATTGGTATAAAAGCCATTACTTGAAGAAGTCAATTACTTGAAATAAGTGACAGACATGCAAAATAAAAGGTTCTATTTTCGATTCTGCAAATCATGCATGTCATGGAAAGAGGAATTTCAGGAGGGAGATTGCCAGTTGTTTCCTTTACAACTTCCACATGTGTCAGTTCTCTAAAAGCTTCCTATTTGTAATTTCCCCTCTACATGCTATAAGTAGAGGAAGAACCTACGAGTTAAAAGATCATAATTTGTAAGCAACATTCTTGTGTTCCAGACTTTGTGCTGAAACCCCTGATAGCTATTTGAAACAGAGGAATAAAAATGAGCATATTTCCAAAGAACTTTGAGTCAACGAGTGCATTTTGTTTCTAACTTTTTGTCTTAGATCTATTCATAAACTTTGCGTTATTCTAGATCTAGATCTAAAAGTTCCCTTTACTTACAATTCTATATGTTAATATCTATCTATTCTATCTATGTGTATACAATCAACTCTGTAATTTAGTGATTGGGTTGCACAACTTCCCTCTTTCTTTCTTGTTTTCTAGCTATTTTCTTCTTCATCAGATATTTCTTTTTTAACAAACTACTTATTTGCTGCAAAACTATACAAATGTTTGCATGGTTAAAGTAATACCCACAAATAGATACTAGCATATTTAATCGACAAATCTTACGGGGAGTTTCAACATAAATGAGGGAGATTTATCTCATGACTGCCTAAGTTTTCAGCTATGCAAAAATCTAGCCAACAATAACTATAACTCAAAAATAAAAACCCTTACAAAAATTAACCATTAGACTTATAAACAAAATGGATACTTCGAAGCTTTTTTTTCTATTTTTATGACACGGGTTTTAAACTTCAACATTCAAAAAACATAATTGTTAACCGGCCACAACTTACACTTAGTTTTTGACGTGCGCATCTGGCATGCATGAGTATGGAATAAATGATTCCAAATGAACTTGGTAACTTCTAAGCCTCCTTTAGCAATTCGAACTATTCAAAATAGTTTGACAGTGCAATAACACCGATCTGGTAGAGACGTGAGAATATAATCTAGTGCTCTATGCACAAACGTGTAGAAAGTTATTTGTTTTGCATCCACGTCGACAAAAGCCGAGTATGGACTCAATATGTAGGCATATATTTAGACACCTCCAAAAAAATATCATATAATTCACTGTAAAGTCTGTCACCTTCATCTTGTTCAATGCTCCAATGCTAAACAAGGAATCGATCAATAACAGTCCACAAGGCATTAAATCCGCTTCACAATTGTAATTAGATCTGTACGCAGGCCTGCGGCACCAACAATACACGAATTGGAAGTCGATCTTGAAGAGAAAGATCTACACGGATCTGCAGAACTTCAACCATAGAATAATAGCTAAAGCTTGATACAAAGAAACAAATTCTCTTGAATGAAAAATGATACATGATAAAGATCTCAAGACCTCACAACATCATTACAGTTCGCAGGCATGATACGTTTACAACCTGGAAGCCTCCATGCCAATAGAAACCACGCTATTGAACCACGTCACAATGAAATATACACAGACCAAAGGAATAAATGGACTACACGAAGTGGAAGAAATGGATTGTTGGCGTTTCAAATCGTGATAGATCCCAAAAACCACATAGAATTCAGAAACTACGTTAACCTATGCAAAATGCTTACTAAACCAAATCTAAGACTATACACAGGCTCAGATTTAAATAGTTTACATTAGACAGGGAAATACATGAGAGTGACGCCCCTTCATAATGATTAAACCATTTAGATATACATTGCTCTAATACCAAGTATTGGATACTTGCAATTTGTATAGTAAAAAGATAGTCTTCGTATTAATCCTCTGCTTCATTTTTACAATGTATGGAGGGCTATTATATAGCCATTCAAATTCGAAAACTAACTTTCTGTACAACCAATATAAAACTTGCATTAATATATTGTTATATATTTGTTATAACAATATATTAACTAATAAAATAAGTTACTAATGAATTTCTATTTCACTAATTACGGTAGTAATAATATAATCACCTTACGGTAAAACACATGTGAACACTATATTCCTAACATTTACTTCCAAATCATAAATCTTAGTATTAAAAAAATATTATTATTAATCATAGTAGCCACCTAAAAACACTTGTTGAGTTTGTAATATACTTAAATCAAGATTGTGAATGTAGCGTCCAATTTATTCTTTTTTTTATTTACACTCACCGAACTTGATACTTGCATGATATTGATTTACCAACACTTCCATGATACTTACCTTATGATACTTATCTAGTACTTACATGATTTATATCGATACTTACATGATATTAGTTCCTCTCAAAAATTAAATTAAATATATGGCAGGAAATTACAATTTTCACTTTTATTTGATAATAAGTATATTTATAATCAATTTAATTTAATTTCACGTTTTCTAGATTATTGTTTCAGCCGGTCACTTTACACAAATCTTCAATCAATTGAAATTTCCCTCACTTCTTTGCATGCATCAGATCTTGTTTAGTAAATGTCATGAAAATATTTTTAAAAAATATTATATTGATCATCTCTCTGTTTTGTTTTTTCGATTCAATCATATGAATGATGATCATCCAAGACAAAAGAAAGAAAGAAAAATTATTTTCACCTTTGGTAGGAAAATACATATATGGACATGAATGTTATCCAATAGGAGAATACATATGCAACCATGTTTGTTCCTTGGAGAAAAAGTATGTTCGCTAGTAGTCTAACACATATGTGGACATAAATGTTAGCCGGTAGGCGAATAAATACATAGTCATGTCTGTTCTTTGGAGAAAATGTATGTTCACCGGTAGGCTAACATAAATGTTAATCGATAGGTGAATACATACACAATCATGTATTTTCCTTACGTAAAAGGATGTTCTCCGGTATGCAAATACATATGTAGACATAAATATTAGTTGGTAGGCCAATGAGTATGCATTAATGTGTTTTCTCTTGTAGGCTTATAAATAATGAGTGTTTTTCGGTTATTGATAATCTACTCACTTTATTTTCTCATAAAGGAGAATATAAACACACTATCATTTCTAAAAGAGTAATCCAAACATGTGGTGGAGGAATAAGTTAATATTCATAAGAGTAATCTAAAATTTGGTTTGTTAGAGGAAAATAAGGAAATATTTCTTTCAATTTGTTTCAAAAATTGCTATTTATATATGTATGTGAATGTAACTTTTGGATTACCATAAAAGGTGGAAAGAATGCCATGTAATGGTAGAAATTTCCTTATTTGATTCCTCATAGAAAGATAGAAATGTTATCTTCATGTAAATATAGTTTATTTTTGTGGAATAGGAGGTTTTGGTCAAAATATATATGCCCAAAGCATGGAGAATCTACCTCTATGGACTAGCACCACCCCCTTTTATGTCTTTATCTTTTCCATCACTATAGAGAGGAATTAACTTTAATGAAGTTATTGGTTAGTAGTCTTGTTCTGTTGTACTCCCACATTTTCTCTAGTAGTCTCTTTGGCATAGAGTTTGTTCACGTAAATAACAGTTTCTAGATATGGAAAGTTGTTTCTATGAGTTATAATAGATTTGTGTATGTTTTAATAAAAAATATTCAATATAATTATAAAAGGATCCTCTAAATGAAATTTACATTTTTAATACAACAAAAAGTATGTATCATACAATTGAGTTAATATGTCATTATATTTTTATTTATTAAAGTTCAATAATGATTGAGTGTTATTTCTTTTCTAGAGTTGTTCTACAATAGAAAATTCTACAAACTAACAAGAATCACTGATTCTTTTGCAAAGAAGAGGAGGACCTAAAAAGGAAAATTAAATTATTCATCTTCCCTTATTACCAAAAACACTTCAATAATATACTAAACCTATAGGAAAAAAATTGCATTTACATCAACAACTTCCAATATAATGGTTGGCAGTGATTCTCAACACCCCAATGGCAGAAATTTTTAAATTAAATTGATATAAATTTTACTCAACCCTTTTGAGAGAAAATGCTACAACCTCTTCCTTCCAGTGAAAGTAGTAGAAACAAAGGTAATAAATGCATACTAAGGAACAACCTACCTCAGACTCTATTTCAAGCTCCTTTCATGGTGGGGAATCAAACTGTATTAAATATGGCAGGCCATAAAAATCACTTGATGATAGGTCATCAAAATCTATTCAACATGGCATGCCATCAACCTCCCTTCATGGAAATACATCAAACTCCATTCAACATGGCATGTCATCATCCTCCCTTCATGGCAGGACATCAAACTCCATTCAACATAGTATGTGATTAGCCTACCTCCATGATAGGGCATCAAATCCATTCAAAATTACATGTCATCAAACTCCCTCCATGATAGGTCATCAAATTCCATTGAACATGGTAGGCTGTCAAAATTCCTTCACAATAGGTCTTCCAACTACAAACATGGGTGTTCCTCTACAACAAGTTAGCCATCATTTTTGTTAGGAAAGACGAGGACAAAAATAAAATTGGTGCACATTTAGATGTAACAATTGAAGTAAATGAATCAAATTTAAAAATTGAAGAACAAAATGTACTTGATGAAATTGAAGGATATATGACTTAGAGAATAAAAGTTCAATAAATAGATGATCAAGGAAAGGATTTATGAACCTAGAGAAAGGATCAAGATGGCATTATCGCAAAATAGTGGAGGTAACAAAATTATTTAGGGACATAGGGTCATGGTTCTCTAGGAAATACTATGATGATGTGGATGCAAACAACATAATTATTAGTGTAATTGGGTACTACATAAGTAAGAATTATGATGAAAAATATGTAATAGAAGACATGATTGTGGATTGTGGACTTTGATAAATTAATGGAAAAACCTCAATAAGCTGACATGGATGAGATCCACAATGTCTTTAATCTTTGTAAGTTAACATTAATATTTATTGAATCAAGAATGTCCCATAATACCTTGACATATTTAAAACACATTGACACTCATAGTGTGCTTCAAGGGGTTAATGCAACCTCAATTTGTGAGGAGATGAAGTTGTGGGTGAAATAGTATGAAGAAATAAATATGGGATGGGATAAAATAGACGGTGTTACAGTGGGTGTTAAAGTTAAGGATGTAAATGCATATGCATATTTTATGGTTGATTCATATGAGAAAATAATTGGATCTAGAGTTGATGAAGTTTCTTTTAATATTGTTTTCAACTATCATGTCTATTATGATAGAGGTGATCAGGTGTGTGTGGTATTACTTGAGATATTGCAAGATAATTGATGCATAGGGAAATGAAAATATCATGCTTATTACTTGATTTCAAGGAAAGAAAACAAAATACTCCTTCATGTCTCTCTTCCTAGATGATCTTGCTATAAGCCTCTAAGGGATAAAACTTGTCAATTTGATCAATCTTGTGTATTTCCGACATGAAAAAATTGATTCATATTGGTAAAACCACCCCATACATCACTTTTTGATCACCCACGGGCTCCTCTTGCATCAAAACTTGACTCGAACTCATTTTATCACTTTCCATGATCTAACTCTGCGTTGTGCCTTACTAATGTTTGCTCAATCCACCATATAAGGTATTCTTCCAAGTATTTTGGCCTCTTTCTCCTACTTCACATACTCACAACACATTAGATTCAAAAGGAAACTCCTTCACAACCTTAAACTCAACTTTACCTTCACTCCTGCAAGAATGTCCTAGATATTCTCTCAAGACAAAACTCCTTGATCCAACCATGGTTTCACTCTTCCCAAGGTACCCAGATGGATTTTAAGGATTCATTAGTTTTAATTTTACTACCCAACCATGCTCCTAAAATTTCAAGGCTTAACTCAACCCCCAACTCTTGATATTTTCCTTTTTGCAATTTCAAGCCTAAACCCTCAATTAAGTATCCTCAGGTATACTGTCAAGATTCTCTCTTTTCACATCAAGTTTCAAAGAATAAATATATGTCTTCTAGGCACCCAATAAGGCCTATATCATTCCTTATAATTTTAAGACATGAACTCCACATGTAGAGTACACTTAATTAGTAATGCACCTCTTCAAACTAAGCTCTTGATTGTGCTTTAACTGCTCCTTCCTATATTATCACAAAAATCAGAAGATTCCACCATTGGTTTCTTAAAATTATTTTTTAATAATATTATATAGGTTCTTCCCTTGATATATTTAAGTTTTGGGGGTTATTTGAAATGGTTTGTGCCTCAAATCCCGTGCCCTAGCTCGACATTATCAAAACCCTCATAGAGGAACCTAAGAAATATTGTTTCAAGGATGCAACCCCATGTTAAGGGGGTATGTTCTTATGATAGGAAGATGATTTTATTAATAGTAGCTCATACTAGAATACGTAGATGCTTGTTTCATGAAGTGGTGGTTTACCAACACGTTGGAAAAGATAGGGTATGAGCTTCTTATGAGAAACAATGAGGTTCCTAGGGGTTGGTTCGAACAATGAACTATTTCTAAGCCTGCACTGAGTGACCACACATGTGATTCAACTATCCACATATCATAGACTTTTCCAAATATTCTTCCTCATTCAAATTCCTAACTCATGATCGATTCATAATGTTCTTTACAAGGAATGCAAGTTTGATTACTGTTTCATACTCGCGTGCATATCAATATGCTATGAATTTTTGATCCCATTTCACACACTATGTCACTTTCCATACAAAGTAAAGACTCTATCAAATATCAATCACAACTATAACCACTAGTTTATCCACCAAGATTTCAATTAGATATAACAAACAGAGGATTTAATCCTCTCTCGCTATACACACTCAGGATTCACTATCTATATACACGAACTTAGGTTTCCATTATACACTAATGTATGCAATATAGCTGGTACATATCAAACACACAACTTACACACCAAAAACAAAGTTCCATTCTTCATAAGATGTATCAATACACTAACTTTTCATATTAGCTTCTTCCTCTCCACGAGGAATGAATTCCAAAACTCACTTATGTTCATATATTTGAGCTCTTATCTCCATCAATGCATTAACCACTCTATTGTAATTGTCCTTAAAATTGACTTACTTAGAAAAACTGACATTTTTCACGTTGTTGAGACAATCCTAGTGAATTTTTAACTTCCACCACAATATGAAGCTTGTAACTCCATACATTATTCTAAGCATCTAATGATGCATTACACATAAGACACAACCTAGACTCATGGAACTCATGCTAACATAAAAATTAACACACCTCATATCACTTGATTCACTCTTTATACCTCATTACACACCTTACAATCATTACATTCACTTGAATATTCAAAACATTCCTTTTTGAGGAAAACACCAATTTGAATTCAACTCCCCGATGACTTAGAATGACTCATATGAACCTTCAACACCTCTAGACCTCCTACATAACACATATTGACATAAAGGAGCTTGAATTGACTCTTGAATTCCTCTCAAGAATTCTCCTATATCATACTCCAAAGGGGGATAAGAAAACCAATGCATATGATTTGTTCTCTTATTGATATCTTCATTCTCCCAGTTCATCTTCAGTCTTCTTTCATTGTCCTTATGTTCTTCAATGCTACTAGGGTCCCATGTAGCTGGTTCTATCATTCCATTTGATGTGATTATCTTCCATTTTTATTTTTTCTTTATCAACACTCCCATCACTTCAAGCAGTCATGCTTCATACCTGCACATACAAATGTTAAAAAAACAAAAATATACATTTCTCCATGTTCCAAGATGCCTTCCATCACTATATACTTCATGTCCCACTTGTATTCATTATTTGTATCATAAGGTATTCTTATTCTTGCTCTTTCACTTGTTCACAAAGTGAACCTTCACCATCTCAAGCTGCCTCAACTCTGCAATTTCTTGTTCCTTGTTGTCATTCTCATCCCCACATGTCCAAGAATTTACCTCTATCTTAGCTACACCTACATTCTTCACTTTTCCATCCACCTCATCCAACCAATCTTGTAAAATATCATCAATATCATGCAAAAAAACTTGATCATCACCATGCCTATCATCCTCTAATGCATCATCAACATCATTTTTCACAATTTCAAGGAATTCATTGTTAGAATTTGAGGATTCTATTAATTATAGATTTAATGAATATTAATAAACTATTCAATATTAAATAAATAAACATTACATCACATTGCATAATAATAAAGTAATACTTACAAAATTAAATAACACATGACACAATATTTATAATCAAAAACATGAAGGTAAAAACCACTATGAAAAGTAACCTTTATTGTAGAGAAATTTTTACATCAAGTAAATCACCTCCTCTTTCGAAACCCTAATCACAAGGGTGAAAAATTTTGATATATTATTTTTCCGAATATTTCAAATGAGGACCGAAAGTCATTTTTATATGAGGTGATCAAGTATGTCTCCCGACTCACCTTTTCAACCATGTCGGTTGACACATGTACCAAGGTTTAAAATATTTAATAATAGAAATATAACTATTTCTTATTATTAAATATTTAACCTAAAGTATATTCCTAGGTTTGAATATTTAATAATAGAAATATAAATATTTCTTATTATTAAATATTTAACCTATAGTATAATGTTGGACCCATATTTAATTAAGGGTGGCCAGCCCACTTAACCATTATGTTCCAACACTCCCCCTTAATGTTAAGTGGGATAACATATGCCAATAGATTACCTACCCGTGGTACACTACAAGATTTACAATCCTTAAACCATAAAGGTTTTAGGCTAGCATATAGGTTGAAGGAATTATAACACCTTCATCATACTCAAGTTACCTTTTGGTACAAAAGATTTAGAATCCCAAAGATCATCCCATGATCAAGTGGCTAAGTATGATTTGTGAGTTTTACATGTTCTCACAAGTTCTCGTAAAAGGTTACTTGAAACCAAGCATATAGGAGCCTTTTATAACCAAGGACCTCCTTAACAATATGCTTACACTGGATGTTTACCAGTAAACTCAATAACACTAAAGAGTTTATTGAAGACCGCCTTTAAGGTATTTCTACACTTCTTTTTGAAAAATAAGCCGAGGAGGTATACACATGCCCAAAGGTCCTTTTACATATGCCCGAAGGTCTTTATTACAATGCATTTTTCATTTTACAAATACCAAGTTCCATTAGGAGGTGACATTTTCATGCACACTCCCCTCAATGGCAAATCTGACAATCTAAGTTTTTCATGAAAGTGACAAAACTTTGTAGCACTCAGGGGTTTTGTGAAGATGTTAGCAACCTACTCTTCAGTTGACACGAACTTGAGATCTATCTCACCACTTAACACCTTCTCACAGATGAAGTGTATATGTATCTCAATGTGCTTCGTCCTCACGATGCTATATTGGATTATGCTCTGGTTATCAAAAAACAAATGAACACTACCTTGATCCTTCATCTTTATCTCATCGAACAACCTCTTTAGCCATAACACCTCTTTTGCAGTTTCCATTGCACTTCTATACCTAGCTTCAGTTGAAGAAATAGAAACAGTTGGCTGCTTTTTACTGCACCAAGTAATGACACCTGCACTAAATTTAAACACATAACTAGAAGTATATTTTCTATCTAATACATCACCAACATGATCAGAATCACAAAATCCATGCAAGTTAGCATTTTCATCCTTATTATAATGCAACCCATAATTTATTGTTCCCTTAATATATCTAAGAATTATTTTTGCAAGATTTCAATGATCTCTATAAGGTTCTGCATAAACCTTGAAGCAATTCCTATTGCATAAGAAATATTTGGTCTAGTTATAGTTAGATAAATCAAACTACCAACTAAATGCCTATACAAAGTAGGATCAACTTTTTCACATGTAGGTTTAGGATCAAGTTTTAGTCTAACTTCCATAGGTGTAGAAATTGGTTTATAATAAATCATATTAAAAAATTCAGTACATTGGTTGCATATTGTGCTTGAGAAACAACAATATAATGTTTGTATTGAAATACAACCATGCCAAGAAAATAATGTAAGATACCTAAATCAGTCATTTCAAAGTATTGTTTCAATTTTTATTTAATCCTATGAATTAAAGTAGGACTATCACCAGTCATAAGAAAATCATCCACATATAGACATTCAAAAAATTTCAAATGCCTTGCTAACATAATTACCCCCATTATCTGCTCTAAGCCTCTTAACTTTATAATTTGATGAATTTTCAACGAGATGCTTGAAATTCCTTAAATTTTCCAAATACATCATATTTATTTTTAAGAAAACATATCCAAATAATCTGGTGAAATCATCAATTAAATTCACAATATACATAGAACAATTTAATGAAAAAGTACATTAAGAGGTCCTTTAACATCACTATGAACATGTTCTAGCGGTGAAGAGGAACTATCCTAAGGATGTAAGTGAAAGGGTTTAACTTTTTGTTTAGAGTGTAAACACCCTTCACAAGCATCGTGAGATGAAGAAAACACAGAAAAGCTGTACGTACCCAAAATTGTAGGGTACTACTGTCGGAACAATGTTACACATGCCCCAATGATGATACAAGTCTCCTCGCAAGGTGTTCATGATCTGGAAAAGCTCTCCAAGTATGCACTAACATCCCTCATGCCCCACTTAGCCTCCGCGTGCTTTATTTCGCTCTTTTCCCCTCTTTTCCTTTGCATTTTGGTCTTCAGTAACAAAACCGCCGCCCGACAGGGCGGCGGTCTCGTGATCGCCGCCTAGGAAGGGTGACGGTCTGTAACCGCCACCACCTTTCGCCAGACAATGGTCCTTCACACGTTTTCTAGAATGTTTCTTTTAACGCGACTCACATAAATTTTCAAATTTTACCAACCGTTTCATCCGTTTTTTCTTGTATTTATGATTCTGGTTCCCTGTAATAGTGTTTCTCCATTGTTTATTGTAAAAGAGTTCAAATTGGATTTCACCTTTGGGTAAATGGGAATTCTATAAATAGCTGGTTAGTTTTCAAGCAAATGGCCCCTCAAAATTACCTCTCATCTTCTCATTTATTCCTTCGAGTTCTTGTTTAGGAATTCAATAGTTTTTATTTGTTGCATGCATAGCTAGTCTTGTTTTTCTCTTTAGAAGCCACATGATCTTCTTGTTTTAATGTTATTACTATTTCATACAATCAATTGAAGTAGGATAGTTTCATTTTTAGTCTGAAGCCATTAGAGTTGCAGGTTTTTTTCGTCAAGAAGGATAGTTTCAGGTTCTGGATGTTTTTGGATTACATGACTCGCAATAAATCCCGCTAGGAATTACATAAGCCAAGCTCTGTTCTCTTGCGCTATCCCTCTCCTACTTGCATTATATTCAGTCTACATCCAAAGCTACCATTGTTCCAATACCTACTCCTATTGATGCTAGCATTACACGCTTTTCTGGATTCACGTGAGCACGAAGGAACGAGGAGACCACACTGAGGGGACAAAGCCACACACAATCGGATTCACCACTGTTCTACAAAATCCAGGTTCAAGCTATCAAATTTCTAGTTAAAACATATCAAATAGAGTAGTGAATCATTTCATTTCAGTTAATCTCACTTTCGATATTGGGGAAGCTGTGGAGATTGATAGTTTCTAAGAAACTATGATTCATTCCTCACTTCTGAGGTAAGATCGGGGGTCTTTTCAAATAGATTAGATCAGTTATTTAGTTGTTTAGAATAGATTCACAACTGCATAGACAAGTAGCTATACTCAACTACCTTGTTTGTTTTAAATTCTGTTATTAGATTAGTTGTTGTTTTTCTAGATATATTAAATAGTTGTTATCTTAATTCTATCAAAAATACAAAAAAAGAGAGTTTATATATGCTATGGATATACTTTGCATAATTAGTTTACTTTACTTTAGTTAGATCTATATTATTTCTTTTGTATGAAAAACACGGGACCTAGGGAGCCCAGAGAATACGTATTCAAACCAATCATGCCTCAACCCAACTTTGTTGCAGCAATAACTAACATAGACCAAAATCTCAAAATTCAGGTCTTCCAAGCAACAACACATGACATACAAGAAATCAGCGCACATATGAGAGGACTAAACATAGAAGACAACAAAGCACACACGTTTTGGTCAAACCAGCCATACTACAGATTACCCTAGATAAATATCCCATTTGTAGAAGGGCTTGAAAAGAGAAAACATTCAGTTGTGATCCTTTGGTCCCATAACTAGATGCAGGAGATATTCTCACTGACATAGATACTAGCTTAAGAATTCAAGTTGTCGAACACCTATAAGGTGCTCGAGAAGATTGCACAACTTTTAGCTCTAAACATAGAGGCTAAAAAGGCATACAAGTCTTGGATATTATGGATTAGGGATTGATTCTGCACATGACCATAGGAGGCCCACAACGACCATGAACCTACGGTTACGATCCATAGATCCCGCAACCCAAAAAGCCCACAGTCAATCGGACGTTCATCTTGGTTTATGCGCATTAGTATTTAGGTCCTCTCCACTTCCACAAACCATTATCGCACAATTATCCTCACTAGACTTAACAACTAATTTAGTTAAGGATTTCTTGACTAGACCAGAGAATCACCCATAGAATCCACTATATATCTTCCTTCCATTTTCATGACTTTTCGGGAAACATATATGAATCCCCACAAGCTATCTTCCACGTATTCCACAACCTATAGATCAGATCATGCCAAAGCTCGATATTGATTGGAGCCTTTGAGCAGTCATCCTCACCAAATGATCTATCATGCCAATTAAGGTTAGAAGGGACTTCTTTGTCTTAGACTCATAGATTCCATTAGTACACGTCGAAGACATAAGATTACCTAACTATTTTTTCGCATGCCACATATATTCCATCCCCACCAGCTGTCTCGGCATGACCTCGGGAGGTCGGGTGTGAGGAAGAGTTACTTGTAGATTCCCATGCTCGCTTGTCACTTGTCCATCGTACAAAATTGGTGAACCCGACGTCAATGAAACAAATTTTTCATCTTTTCCACCTTGTTAGCCTTCGCATTAGCCTTACCAACAAAATGGGTGAAACTGACGTGAAACTAACTGGTTTTCCACTTTTTTATTATTTCATCCACCTTTTCTCTTTCCCATTAGTCTGCGGGTATTCATATACCCCTCGAATATTTCAGGATTTGATGCATATGGCAGACCTCTCCTAGGTCTTGAGGCATATTACGATCAACTGAATAGACAACCATCACCCTCACTCTTAGCATGGGGTGACAACTATTCAACTAACCAGTTTTCAACACAAACTCCACCTCAAAGGACTAGATATAGTTCTCCTTTCCAAATAGAGGAGTTGGATCAGCTCACTCAAATGCAACAACTAGAGCCTTCAGGCTCGAACAAAATGACGCTCACTAGAGAATCTGGTTCATCTCCTCAGGTGTTGCTTAGACCAAAAATCAGTAGACAATCAGATCCATATCTATTTTTAGATGATGAACATTTAGCGCATTATGCTAGGAGTGAACAACACTCTCAGAGTATGTACCCACCTATAGGAAGTTTGCAAATACAACCCGAGGTCTCTTTTCAAGAAAACACCTCCATGCCACTACCTATAGGAAATGCCCTCGGTGAAACTTGGCAGGGCAACGATCAATTCATAGTAGGTTACCATATGCCCATACAACCTCAGGATATACAACAAACACCACTAAGGCAAAATACTGTGACTTCACCAAATGAAGTCATCTCAACTTTAGTAGAAAAAGTTAGAGGGTTAGAACTTTCTTAAGCAAGTCAAAATTCTCAATTCATGCAGTCAGGAAATTCCAATCCTCCACATCATCCTGGCCAAATAGACCTCCTCACAGGAACAAGCACATTGGGCATGCCTCCTCAGTATTCACAACAAACACCAACTAGAATCACGTTTTCTAACGCCACTCCAGTGGAAAATATGATACCTCTCGGTTTAGTACAAAACAATCCATTCCTAAGAAATGATCCTCCATACTTAAACATGTATTCCAAATCACTACAGGGAGATATGTTCTCTTCTCCTGGCATATTCACTCAACCACAGAGATTTCCTTATGTCCCTGTAAATGCATATGCTACCCCATATCAACAACCCATTCCACCTCTCCCCCTCAAAGCAAACACCATCAATGGTCGAAACCTATGCGATAGGCACTTATTCAGAATATTTGAAAGAAACCTTAGACTTCACCATATGAAGCATCATGCTTCCAAGACCTCTTCCCAATTTTCCCAAATATAAAGGGGAGGGAGACCCAAATGCATATATTAAGGCCTATGCCATAACCATTCAAGAACTGCTCCCTTGGGATGGGGTTGTTGCTAAAATATTCCCCAAAACTTTAGAGGCATTGCCCTCGATTGGTATTCTGAGAATACAGAAGCTTCCATCCATTCATTTAAACAAATCATTTCTGAGTTCATCAAGGCGTTCGACATGAAAAAACTGTTGAGAACAAGAATCAAGGAATTCTTGCATATTAAACAAGAACACAATGAATTTGTTGCTCATTTCATCCAAATATGGCGTACGAGTCCTCTATTCTTCAGCAAGTGCTCAAAACATGGATCAGATGGAACTAGGTGATTTATTCCTTCATTCTCTCAGTAGAGAGATAAAGGAAGAATTCTAGAAGTTATCACTAAGGACTTACGATGAAGTACTTGAGAGTGCCCTCCGAATAGATCAAGCTGCAATAGATAGTAGTTGCAAGATGTATGGAACAAACGGGAGGTTAATCATCCCCAATCAAAACACTATGACCTATCCTAGTACAGTAAATGCCAATCAAGGACCTAAAATCCTTAAAAAAATCACGGAGTGACAACAAATGGAGTAATTGACCAAGCTAAAAAGAAAAATGTTGTAAATACTCCACCTTTGGTTAACAATCAATGAAACAACAATTTTACCCCAATAATCAACGTGGTGGATTTTAATCGTCCACAACAACAACAAAAACAACAACAAAAACAAATCCCAGACACGTGTCCGAGTCAAAACTCAACTGGATATTAGAACCAAAGGCAACAAACACAAAACTTTAATCCTAATAGTCAATGGTTTAATAAGAGTTTTGGACCACAACACATGCTAAACCAACAACCTAGGAATTACAATCCCAACTCGTATTGTGGTTTCCACAAAATTCGAGGCCATGACACTAGGACTTGCCACAATTACAATAAGTTCATGCAACGTCTGCCAGAAGAACAAAGACAACTTTTCATAGATATGTTCTTAGCAGATCCTGCATCACCTACGCCAAATACTTTCACGGGAGTAGTCTCCCCTCAAAATGCTCCCCTTAAGATCTTCAATGATCCACTCCCAAATCACAATAACAACAAGTTAAATCCAAATGGGATGAACAAGGGTGCAATGACAGGAAACAATGATCATGAAGCCTCGACTTCACTAAATCCACATGTTGCACCACAATTAGGAAATCAGCCATGAACCAAGATAGTCAGTTTAGTGGAGTTAGACACTGAGCTACACATGGAAGCCATAACAAGAACACGAGAGTATTCCTCTCAGCCAAATCCAAGTTACCCACTAGAGTGGATAACATTAGAAAAATATTAATAAAACCCGTAGGTGCCTATGATTTAATTAATGACCTAACAAAGACCTTCTCTCACATCTCCTTTTGGACTTCTTTGAAGAACTCTCCCGCCCATAGGGCTGCTCTTTTAGAAGCATTAGGTTTAGGTCACTTAATTAACATCACTCCACCTCCTCGAAACACAAGTAAACCATATAGACTTTGATATCCACCCTTCGGGGCAGCTAGATAGGGATACCAAGTTTATATTTGACATAAACAAAATGCCAACAGATCTTTGAGATTGCATGTAGAGGTAATACAACCTTACATTTACAAGTGTGGGTTTATAACAATTACGTTAAACACGTAATGGTTGACGATGGGGCAGATTAACATAGTCCCCTTCTCTTTCCTTCAAAAGCTAGGGTATGGAGAAACAAATTGTTCCACGACTCGAGAATACACTAAGAGGCTATGATAGCCTTAAAGCCACTTTGATTGGAACTATAATACTACCAGTCACCTTAGGACCCAAAATAATCTCACTAAGTTTTATATTATAGATCAGAAACCAACTATAATATGATCCTCAGCCGACCATGGATACACCTAATGAAGGCAATCCCTTCTACGTTATTTTAGGAAATAAGGTTCTTCCACTTAGGAAAGATATTCGTAGCAAAAGGTGATCCGAAACCATTCGATATACACCTAGCAGACCTGAAGAAAAGGCTAGGTGTTCACTCTGAGTTTGAACTCCCAACAAACCAACTTAACAAACTAACCGACTCAAAACTAGAAGAAAAGTTGGTACCTACAATGGAGTTAGAGGTTACAAACCTAATCAAGAATATCCCAGCCCTCAAGGATGAGGCTAACATTGTAGAAACGGTGTCATTAGGAACTACTACAAAAATTGTCGAGTTGCTAGAACAAGATTTGCCAATCTTCCTACCATTTGATTCCATAGGTATGGGATGTACCCTAGGAGTTGGTTCTCTTCTAGCAGAGGAACTCTACATGGTAGAAGTAACCAAAGCAAAAGAAATAGACGTAGCAAATGTCCCAACATCCATCTTCCCAAGTAAACATTGGAATATCCAATTTGATGGAGCTAGATGTCATTATGGGGCTGGGGCAGGTGCGATCTTTACTTCTCTTGAGGGAAAGATATTACCGTTTGCCTTTAAACTAAATTTCAAATGTACAAACAACGGCGCTGAGTACAAAGCCCTCCTCCTTGGCTTCATCATAGTTAAGAGGCTCAGTGTTAATGACATCAGGGTGTTAAGAGACTCTCAATTAGTAGCAAACAAGCTCTCGAAGTGTATGAGACTAGAGCTAAACACTTATAGCTCTACAAAACAACAATATTAGATTCGAGCAAAGGATTTAACTTCATATCCATTGAGGCAATCCCACGAGAACAAAACCTTCTCACATATTTGATAGCAACCTCATCTTCACATTTTACTCCAAATAGTGAGTTGGAAGATACCCATTTCATGGTATCCCTTCGTACTAAACCATTAGTAAAGAAAATGTCAAACCCTCTTTTAACAAACATAGCTGAGAATACATCTACTATCTTAGATCACGTTGACAGTGAGAGAGCCACTCTTGATTACTTGAACGCCTATGAAAAGTTACATCTCACCCATCATGTGGTAGATTTGTCCTTAATCCCACATTTGTCTTCTTACTTTGGAAATCCCATGATAGAGCTTCCCCCACAAAAGGAACTCGACATATACGCAGTAGAGAATGGAGAAGATCTAGAACTACCTCCAGCCCCACCTAAGTTTGAAGAAGGTAACGCTTCTTTAATCGAAGAAACAATTGATATTAACATCGGAATGGAGGAAGAACCAGAAGATCTTAAAACTAGGATCTTCGCTAACTCTAGAAGAGATAGAAATACACACTCAAATCCTTAGAGAACATCAAAAGGCTTTTGCATTTAATTATAAAGAAATGATGGGAATTGCACCACACATCACGGTACATAACCTCATCACCAAATCAGATGCAAAGCCAATTAAACAAAAATCGAGACCAATGAAACCCAAGGTAGCTCTCATGGTGAAGGAAGAAGTAATGAAACTTCTCCAGTAGGGTTCATCAAACCGGTCAATTACTCTCAGTGGGTATCTAATATTGTTCTGTTCTAAAAAAGAATGGGAAGATACACATCTGCATAGACTTTTGAGACATTAACAAAGTGTGCCCCAAGGATGACTTCCCATTACCATCCATTGACATCATCATTGACACAATAGCTAGATTTGAGCTTTTGTCTCTCATGGATGGATTCTCGGGATACAATCAAATTAGAATATCAGAACAAGACCAAGCCAAAACAACATTTATAACTCCTTGGGAAACTTATTGCTACGCTGTTATGCTGTTCGGTCTCAAGAACGCTGGCGCTACATACCATTGGGAAATGATGTACATATTTCATGATATTATTCATAAAATCATGGAATCCTATGTAGATGACTTGTTGGCCAAGGCCAGGAAGCGTTGTGATCACCCATAAGTGCTCCGCATCATCCTTTCATGTTTGATCGAATACAGAGTCACACTAAATCTAGAAAAATGCATATTTGGTGTGACAAGAGGGAAAATCCTAGGTTACATTATATCATCATGAGGGATCGATGTGGACCCAGCCAAAATCTGGGTTGTTCTTGAGATGATCCCACCATCAAATGATTCTGGCATTAGATCATTTGGAAAATCTCGGTGCAATCTAAAGATTCATCCTAGACTTGAGTTTTGCTATTCATCCAATCAACAATTTGTTGAAAAAGGATTGCTGCATTATTTGGACAAAGGAATGCCATGAGGCCTTCAAAGTAGTTAAATGCTTCTTATTGTCTCCTCCCATGTTAATGCCACCTAGACTAGATCATCCTTTGATCTTATATTCACGAGCTACGGATGTCTCGCTAGCCTACATGTTGGCTCAAGAAGACGATGATAAATGAGAACGTGTGATCTATTTTACTAGCCAAACGTTGCTTGATTATGAAACACGTTATACATAGGCAGAACGAGAATGCCTTGCCATAGTCTTTGCAACCAAACGCCTAAGACATTACATGCTAAACCAAGAAACAAGGGTCATTGTAAAAACAGACCATTTACGAACTTTCCTCATGCAAGGGTCCTTGTCTAAAAAGGCGGACGCTTTATAACCTTAATGGGTGAATTTGAATTAAATTTTGTAAACTAGAAGTCCGTTAAGGGACAAATCATTGTAGATTGGTTAGCCGACAACCTGTTAGACGGAGGCGATCTAGTAGATCTAGATTTTCCTGATGAATGCATATATTACATCAAAACTAGACCTCCTATCTCTGAATGTCCTTGGTATACTGATATTATTAATTATATCATGGACCATACATATCTAGAAGGTGCTACACCACAAAAAGAAGGTGGTTACGCATTATCGTAGCTAAATACGTTATTATAGAACAAGTGCTCTATCGTAAGGCTTTCGATGGAATGCTTCTAAGGTGTGTTGACACAGAAGAATCCAAGAATATTCTCTATGAATCCCACAGTGGAATATGTGGTGGCCATTTTGGAGGTCATGCCACTACCCGTAAAATACATCGGATGGGCTATTTCTAGCCCACTCTAGAACATGATGCAGTAGAGTTTGTACACAAGTGCCATAAATGCCAAGAATTTTCCCGCGAGATTCACATGCCAAAGACAAGCTCTACAACCAATCGCGACTCCATGGCCCTTTTCTACATGGGGCCTAGATTTGATAGGGAAATTCTCTCCCTCATCAATAGATGGCCATAACTTCATAATCACGGCCACCGAGTATTTTACCAAATGGGTAGAGGCTATGCCTCTTACCACTGTACCAGTTCCATGATCACTAAGTTCATTTGACCCAGATCATTTACAGGTACGGTGTCCCACAAATCATTATCTCGAGATAATGACACTTCCTTTAAGAATGACGAGGTCCATGAGCTATCTTTGTAAATTTAAAATAAGCCATCATACAACCTCCTGTATTACCCTCAAGCTAATGGGAAGATCAAGCAACAAACAAGACATTGAAAGCTATTCTCATCAAAATGGTAAAAGAAAACAAATGGGATTGGCATTTAAATTTATATCCAACCTTGTGGGCCCACTGAACCTCAATAAGAAAACCAATAAGAGTAACTCCTTTCTCATTGGTATTTAGAGCAGAAGCAGTTCTCCCACTTGAGGTTGAAATACCCGGTCTCTACATCTCACTACAAGGGATTCTGGATGAAGAAGCTTATAGAGAAGCACATCTCTCCCAACTAGAAAGCCTAGATGAAGACAGATTAGGCTGAACGGTGGCATGGAGTCTATGCTAAGCTGGATGTGCAGCTGCAATATAACAAAAAGGTCTATGAACAAGAAATATATGAAGGAGATCTAGTTCTAAGACTAGACAACCGGATCGATAAGAAGACCGGTGAAGGAAGGAAATTCCGGCCCAAATGGTTGGGCCCATACCGAGTCATGAAAGACTATGGAAATGGTGCATATCTCTTATGTACACTAGAAGGTGAGGAATTCAACGAAACAGTCAATTCCTTGCATCTTAAATGATTCTATGCATAAGCGACCAGCACTATTTGTATAATTATATCTACATTGCATCTTCATGTAGTTAGGTTCATTTTGTCCACTCGTTTTGTAAAGTTTTGTGATCAAGGAACTTATTCGCAAGCAATTCATTACAAACTTCTATTGGTATTGGTAGAAGCATTCGAATCATACTTCTTCATTTGTCATAACATCATCAACCATTTCAGAATCATTTCATCAAACAAAGCTAGATATGAAAAAGTCTCAATGGTAGCCATGCCAATGCTTGCATGCTTGTTCTCACTTTTGGTTTCTTCCTAGGGTAGGTGTCTTGCCTATGGTTTGTTATAGAAGCTTCATGGTGTCACATATATCCCGTATATAGATCTATTTGGAAATAAGGACATACCGACATTTTTCTCAAATAAATAAGTCAAATGTAGATAAAATAGAAAATTTTATTTTTACACATTTCTTGCCATACCAACCTTCGGTGATAAGCTTGTGTCTCTTACTAGTGACATAGGGTTGGGAAAGGATGGGAATGCCCTTACTACTTTATGCCTTGTCCATGGTGATAAGCCCATGCTTCCTACTTGAAGTGGGGCAAGTGCGGGGTTTCTCTTGAAAAAAATGTTGAAGGTCATAAAAAAATAGTTCAAATAAATCTTTGAAATCTTGAGTTGGAAATGAATGAATCGGATGTCCAAAATTCTAAGAAAGTTCAAAAGCCTAAAAACCAGATTTTGTCAACCATATGGCCATCTACGGATCTAAGTCTAGATAAACCACAAAGCAAGTTACATTCTAAACTATGGAGTCACTTGAGTAGAATAGGTTTGTAGCATCCTAATTTGGTTCCATCAAATATTTTTCTATCTCTAATCACTACCATTCAACACTCCCCACAACTTGTGCCCTTTCTAGCCCTCGGTGGTGAGCCCACACATCTTACTAGTTGTGTGGAGTTAGGAGTGGGGTAAGTTCATCCGCTCATCATATTAATTTATCATCTCATTTTTTCAAAACAAATATGAAGTACCAGAAAATTTCTTATAGAAACTAAAGTTCAAGATCACAAGTGTCTACATTATCATATATCAGCATTACGAAATACAAAAAGAAAGAAAGAAAACATTTGTATCATTTGTTCTCCATTGCATACATTCTGAAAAGCATATAAAAACAAAATTATAATTTACATGTGGAAACGAACCACAAAATTCTAGACACCAAGAGTTTGATCCAAAAATAAGTATATATATATATAATCAAGTTTTATGTACAATGCCATCATGCGCTGGGCATGGTCAAAACGCTCAATGAGCCCAGGAAATACAAAATAAATCGTATAAAAAATATAAGACTCACTACAAAAAGAGCCAAGTGGCCTCTCAATCCCTATGAGATCCCTCTGAAGGTGTACGACCACGTCTAGGACTCCAGCTATGTCGGCGCTCTGAATGCACTAAGGGCTCACGGTCCCGAGGAGCAGCTGTAGCCTCGCTATGAGAGTAACTCCTCATCAGGCACTCCATTGTCCTATATCTAGCCAACTCGGTATGGAGGGTAGTCACCATCTTGGCCACATGCCAAATAGGGGCAAAATGTCGGTATGCCTACCAGCTGCCAAAGGATCCCCTGCATCCATGGATAGCTCGGCGTGAGTCTTCTCCATAGGGAGCATCAGGGTATCAGTACATACCTAGTGAATCAGGTCTCGCCACTCATCAGCAGTCTCTGCAAGAAAAGGAGAAAAGTAAATTAGGAAATAATCAAAAGATAGAAACAAGAATGAACAAAAGGAGAGATAGCAACTAAGACAATCCTAGCTAAAAACAAATATTAAGAGTAGGGTGATAACTCACTTGGATCTTCGGGCCTCCAAGAGGGATCCCTAGGGTCAAGCACACGCCCACAGATGCCACCGCCGACCGGTGTCCTACTCCTATTCTTAGGGAAACATAACATCCTACTATGGACTCATCCTCTCCGCCTAAGTCCTGAGAGGGCAACTCCTCTGAAACTAGGGTCACCCTCTCTCGCACTTTGCTCGCCCTCTCGGCACTGTAAGATCTCCTAAGTGTCATGCCACTCGGGATCGCTGTCCTCCTCTCCACCCGACTCACTGAACTCCATATCCTTGGTCTCCTCCTCCATATATCCCCCGTGAACTCCCATACTTGGTGTCTATATCAATGGGGGGTCGTTGCCGTGGGTAGGGTCGATGGCAACCGAGTTAAAGGTGCCCGAGGAGCACCGGCTCTCCTTGAGCATGTACCACTTGCCTAGCTGCAATAGGGACACTAGGAGTAACAATGGTCAAACCTAGCCTCTAGGACCTCCCTAGCCTCCTGAATCGATCTAAATACTAGCACCACTTTGGGAGCATGCGCGTAAGAAAGGCAAAACTACCGAGGTGCACGCGGTCAAAAGGGTGTGTCTCTACCTTCCGAATACCGTCCACAAGATGCCCTGTAGTAGAGTAGAAAATCGAAGTGAGGGTCTCCTTGCCCCATAACCCTACCATGGCATGATAAGGTGTGGCCTCCATATCATTAGTAGTCAGGGAGGCAACTGGCTGGTGAGGTGCTCTAAGCACCGAAATCTCTATCCATCTGGTTGCCCTCACGGCTCTGAGATCCACCACCTCTACGCCTCTCCCATAAGGGATGATACGCTCATAGACCCAACTCATAACTAAGGTCGGATGGCTCAAAGAATGTCCCTGTAAGCGAACCACCCAGTACAAATCATGATAGGTGGTCCCAAGTATGTCAGCTCCCCAGGCATAAATCCGGCCATGTGCCTCAATCTGTGCAATAATAGGGGACCAACAGTAGAGTAAGGTGTCCCCTCCCTTGTCCCCGATCAATCTCAAGGCAAGGATCCCCATAATAGTCCGGCAGATCAAAAGGATAGGCAAGCTAGGAATGGAACGGACCTCGGCCCCTTTTCTAACCAAAGTGGAGACAATGCGTCTCCCATGTATGTAGCCCCCGAGCTATCTCGAGCCGCGACCCTGTTGTCTCAAGTGTGAGTCGTCTCTCAATGATCGAGACTCATAGGATGTGGTAGAAATCCTGCAGAGTGATATTCCACTCACCCATGACTCCTGGAAATCAGAAAGTGTTCCGATTAGCATCCCAATACGAAAACAAGTCACAAAGTACGTGACTAGAAGGTGCGACATGAGGAACTCTGTGATATACGTAATATGCTAGCCCTCTAAAGGGTATCCCGATCATCCGAGAAAGTGCATCCAACACTGCTGGAAGCCAGTCACACTCTCTCTCTCAACTCCATCTGATATATTCCTCCTTCTGCATACACCCAAAAACATGCAAAACGGAGTAAGTTAGTATTCAATTTACATTGGAAAAATCATTAAAACATATAAGAATACTAAAAATACAAAATTGGGCTAAAAACACTATTATTTTGGCATTCTGTAAAGGACCGCCACCCTGAGCAGGGTGGCGGTTCCATAACCGCCACCTTAAAGGGCGGCGGTCTGTGAATCCGCCGCCTCGCTCAGGGGCGGCGATGTGTCCCGCATTTCCAAATGGGTCACGTGCCCTAAAAATGCCTAAAAACATGAAAAAACAACTATTTTGACTAAAACAAAGCCTACCCATTAGGCGCCCCCCTAAGTGACCCTATTAACATTGACATTTTCAAAAATAATCCCCCCATGACAAAGATTTCATCATTTTAACATTTTGGGGTAAAAATGTTAAATCAAGAAGAACTAACCTATGATCTCGCGGGTCGATGTTCTACTCGCAGAGGCATGATCACTATCTCGTCACGAACGTTTTGACTATACTCTCGTCAAAAACCATCACCGTGGGTCCCAGAGCTCAAAATCAATCAAATCGACACGTGTAAATGAAAAGGAAAATGGGCCCATTTTTACATATATAACATCTTGACTTGTTTTGAATGCCCTTTTCGCAGGTTTGGAGTGCCAACGGAGGTAAGTACTTATCCTCGCATAAATGGTAAGTCCTTATTTCATGTTATTTTAGTATTTATTTTATCTATCTGCACTTGAGTCCTCTTTTCATTTTGCAGGTAGTGGGAATTTTGGATGGTGTCATATCGACATACGGACATGTCAGGTATAATTTCTAACTTCCCATTTTGGGACCGCCATACTTGGACCCACTGTTTTACGCCTCTTCATGGCTAAAACACTTCTCCGAGGGGGCAATATGTACGTACCCAAAATTGTAGGGTACTACACCATCGGAACAATGTTACACATGCCCCAATGATGATACAGGTCTCCTCACAAGGTGTTTGGGATTCGAAAAGCTCTCCAAGTATGCACTAACATCCCACATGCCCCGCTTAGCCTCTGCGTGCTTTATTTTTCTCTTTTCCCCTCTTTTCCTTTGCATTTTGATCTTCAATAATGAAACCGCCACCCTGCTCAGGGCGGTGCTCCTTCATGCATTTTCCAGAATGTTTCTTTTAACGCGACTCACGTAAATTTTCAACTTTTACCAACCATTTCATCTGTTTTTTCTTGTATTTATGATTTTGGCTCCCTATAATAGTGTTTCTCCATTGTTTATTGTAAAAGAGTTCAAATTGGATTTCACCTTTGGGTAAATGGGAATTCTATAAATAGCTGGTTGGTTTTCAAGAAAATGGTCCCCTGAAAATTTCCTCTCATCTTCTCATTTAGTCCTTCGAGTTCTTGTTTAGGAATTCAATAGTTTTCATTTGTTGCATGCATAGCTAGTATTGTTTTTCTATTTAGAAGCCACATGATCTTCTTGTTTTAATGTTATTACTATTTCATACAATCAATTGAAGTAGGATAGTTTCATTTTTAGTCTGAAGCCATTAGAGTTGCAGGTTTTGTTCAAGAAGGATAGTTTTGTGTTCGGATGTTTTTAGATTACATGACTCGTAATAAATCCCACTAGGAATTACATAAGCCAAGCTATATTATCTTGCGCTATCCCTCTCCTAATCGCATTGTATTCGGATCTACATCCAAAGCTGCCATTGTTCCAATACCTACTCCTCTTGATGCTAGCATTACACACTTTTCTCGGATTCACATAAGCACGAAGGAATGAGGAGACCACTTTGAGGGACAAAGCCACACATAATCATATTCGCCATTGTTCTACAAAATCCGGAGTTCAAGCTATAAAAGTTCTAGTTAAAACATATCAAATAGAGTAGTGAATCATTTCATTTCGATTAATCTCACTTTCAATATTACTTTGGGGAAGCTGTGGGGATTGATAGTTTCGAGAAACTATGATTCATTCCTCACTTACGAGATAGGATCGAGGGTGTTTTCAAATAGATTAGATCAGTTATTTAGTTTTTAGAATAGATTCACACTTGCACAAACAAACAACTATACTCGGCTACCTTGCTTGTTTTAAATTGTTATTAGATTAGTTGATGTTTTTCTAGATATATTAAATAGTTTTTATCTTAATTCTATCAAATATTCTTTCAAAAATACAAGAAAAGAGAGTTTATATATCTTTGTGGATATAATTTACAAAATTAGTTTACTTTGCTTTAGTTAGATCTATATTATTTCTTTTGTATGACAATCACGGGACCTAGGGAGCCCAGAGAATATGTATTCGAACCAATCGTGCCTCAACCCAACTTTGTTGCAGCAATAACTGACATAGACCAAAATCTCAAAATTCAGGTCTTCCAAGCAACAACAGACCTACAAGAAATCAACGCACAGCTGAGAGGACTAAACATAGAAGATGAAAAAGCACACATGTTTTGGTCAAACCAGCCAAACTACAGATTACCCTAGATAAATATCCGCATGACTGTAGAAGGGCTTGAAAAAGAGAAAACATTTGGTTGTGATCCTTTGGTCCCACAACCAGATGCAGGAGATATTATCACTGACATAGATACTAGCTTAAGAATTCAAGTTGTCAGAACGCTGTAAGGTACTCTAAGAAGATTGCATAACTTTTAGCTCTAAACATAGAGGCCGAAAAGGCATACGACTACTGGATATTAGGGATTAGGGATTGATTCTACACATGACCATAGGAGGCCCACAATGACCATGAACCTATGGTTGTGATCCACAGATCCCGCAACCCAACAAGCCCACAAGTTAATCAGACGTTGATATTGGTTTACACGCATTAGTATTTAGGTCCTCTCCACTTCCACCAACCATTATCGCACAATTATCCTCACTAGACATAACAACTAATTTAGCTAAAGATTTCTAGACTAGACCAGAGAATCACCCATAGAATCCACTATATATCTGCCTTCCATTTTCATGACCTTGTCGGGAGACATATACGAAGCCCCCCCATGTGGCTATCTTCCACGTATTCCAAAAGCCATAGATCGGATCACGCTAGAGCTCGATATTGATTGGAGCCTTCGAGTAGTCATCCTCACTGAACAATCTATCACGCCAATTCAGGTTAGAAGGGCCTTCTTTGCCTTAGACTCATAGATTCCATTAGTACACGTCAAAGACATAAGATTTCCTAACTAGTTTTTCGCACCCCACGTATATTCCATCCCCACCCATTTGTCTCGGCATGACCTCGGGAGGTCGGGTGTGAGGAAGAGTTACTTGTAGATTCCCATGCTCACTTGTCACTTTTCCATCATACACAAACCTTTCACTAGATTATTTCTAGACATTTCATACAAGCTTCAATAATTCAAATGTCTTAACCTTTCATGCCATAGTTTTGAATTATTCAAACTTTGAGATACAAAACAAGATGCAAAAGAAAAATCATAAAAAATATACAAACCATTTCTTTTAATTTCTTCAGAAATTATATTATCATTATTATCCTTGATGTACCAAGGATCCTTCAAAATTTTAATAGAAAAACCATCATGAGTTAGTTGTGAACATGAAAAAGATTGTTTTTAAGCTTATGAACAAATAAAACATTATTCAAAATACCATTTCCAAACTTTACTTCTCCTTTCTCTATTGCTTCTAAAGACGAGTTATCACCAAGATACACATGTTCATTGATTTTTGTAACATCAAATAAAGAATTGGAAATACCAGTCATATGATTTGAAGCACTTGAATCTATAATCCATTAAAAATTAGAGGAAGAGTATAAAGAATCATATAATGTAATAGTTTTAGGAGCATCATTAGAACTATCCTTTTTCCTTAAATTATATTTAGACGAGACAATCTATTTTTGATTTTTATGGATAGATTTGTTAGATTTACACTCTTCCTTTTTATGCCCAAATTTGCCACATTTGTGACATTTTCCATTAAAGATTACACACAAATGTTCAAAAGTAATGCTCTTCTTATCAGAAAATGAAGATTTAGATCTAAACTTCTGATCAAAGAAGGGCTTGCAAGTCTTCAACTTCAAATTCTAAGTAAGAAGTGCCTGAGAAGCATTCTCCTTAGATTTGAAGTTCATCATCACTTGCTCTTCCTGTATCAGAAGAGAAATCAAATTATTTAAGTTTGGTAATTCATCCTCATTTTGATATTTAGAGTTTAAGATAGAAATAAAATTCCTAAATATTTCATGTATATTCATCTGAACAAGAAAGTAGATTATTTTTTCACCAATTAAGTCGATTGCATCCATATAATTGTGCTTTTATATTTTTAATCTTGGATAAGAAATTAACTACCTTTTCATCTCCTTTCATAGGATTCGTAAGAAATTTTAAAACAATTTTAATAATCTTAGATAAGTGCATACCTTCATGCATGGATTCTAATTATATCCATACCTCTTTAGGATGTTTGATATTACCAATGTGTAGAAGATATTCATTGTTAACATTGCGAGAATCATGGAAATGGCCTCCTGCGTACGTTGTGAGAATGCATTCATATTTTTCGCAGACGCTTGACGAAAGGTGGGCACAAGCTTAGTTCCTAAAATAATCATCCAGAGTTTCCTCGCCATAAGTTTGATTTGACCTTGATCTTCCAAATATTGTAATTGGCTCCATTTAGGATCTAAGATTTATCGAGGAAAAAGTAACTAGATGCCATTGTCTTTCAAATTTCCTGAACCTGAAAAAGCATACCCCATTATGATATAATGCACTATTGAGTTAGAAACATATTAATCGAAAAAATGACAATACCCATATTTTATGATAAAAAAATTGTATTATTTCATTAAAAAATCAAGTATTATAAAGAAATAACTAATATGATCATAACAATATTAATAGAACCAGATATAAATTTATAGATCTAAAGAAACTATTTGACCATAACTAATTATGTCATAAAAATACATACTAATTAACTTCCCATAATCAAATAATGACCCGCATTATAAAGAGCACTATATTATACACCATACCTATAAAAAAATTTCTGACCATATAGAAGAGAAGATGAAACCCCTAAGAACACACAACAACATTTAATTTCTGAAAAGTGTTAATGTAGATAAAGATATAGCCACTTAAATTTGACATCTAAATGACCGTCATTCTGCCTTATTTTTGGTTTGCCGGGACGGTCATTTGACCGTCAATTTTAACACAATGAAAATTTCTTGGATCTGACTAGCTTAAATTTGATGTCTAAATGACCGTCATTCTACCTTATTTTTGGTTTGTCATGACAGTCATATGATCTCAAATTTAACATAGTGAAAATTTCCTGTGTATTTCCAGAATATGAAATTTCAGAATTTCTTCTTTTGTACAGTTTTAGATAGATTTTGTTTATAAATTATAAAATATAAACAACTATATAATTTTTTGAGAATAGTTTATATAATATAAACTATAATGATCTTTATTCTATAGTAAATTTTTATTTAAAGAATATAGTTATAAAAACTATAAACTTATATATATTTTAAATCAAGCCCTATTAGAGGGGGTTCAAAGGACATAGGCATATTATTTTGAAAAAAAAGGTAAAAATAGTAAGAGAATTTTTACTAGGTGCAAGGAGATTTTGAATCACATGAGAGTACAAATTAACCTGGAGATTTATAGAGGGGACAAGTAATTTCACCTAGCCAATGAAATAATTTGAAATCCCTATTTTCATGAAACTTGTCTCCTCCCTTCATTTACTCTTGAATTTTACCTTTGAAAACATTTACCCTGCACACATTTAAAACTATAGAGAAATATAAATATTTCATATATTAATTTACCCTTACATGTATGTGATTTTTCACACGCATGTAAACCCTTTCACCTGTGCACACTCACATTAATTCCTCACAAAACATTCAAAAATTGCAAAAATGGGGAGAAGGGGCCGATGATTTTTAAATACCCTTATAGGTTGGTTGAAAAACTCTTACAAAATTAAATAAATTAAATACAACAACATTTGATCTAATCTATTTAATTTACCTTGCTCTGTTACCATGTTAGAATTTGAGGATTCTATTAATTACGAATTTAATCAACATTAATAAACTATGCAATATTAAATAAATAAACATCACATCACATTGCATAATAATAAAGTAATACTTACAAAAGTAAATAACACAAGACACAATATTTATAGTGGAAAACCCAAAGGTAAAAACCACTGTGAAAAGTAACCTTTATTGTAGAGAAATTTTTACATCCAATAAATCACCTCCTCCTTAGAAACCCTAATCACAAGGGTGAAAACCTTTGATATATTATTTTTCTAAATATATCAAATGAGGACCCAAAGTCATTTTTATATGAGGTGATTGGGTATGTCTCCCGACTCACCTTTTCACCATGTTGGTTGACACATGTACCAAGGTTTAAAATATTTAATAATAGAAATATAACTATTTATTATTATTAAATATTTAACCTAAAGTATCTTCCTAGGTTTTAATATTTAATAATAGAAATATATATATTTCTTATTATTAAATATTTAACCTATAGTATAATGTTGAACCCATATTTAATTAAGGGGTACAACCCACTTAAGCATTATGTTCCAATATTCACCTAATCCATTTTCAATGTTAATCAACAATGAATCAAATTTACTCACCTTGTACTCTTGTTTTTCCAAGACCACCTATGAAATCTGAATGCTTGCCTTGAGTGTTTTTCTTTTCAATGCTTCACTTTTTGTATCATTCTTCCTCCAGACCATCTTCACTTCTTTCTATCTTGCTTGTACCTTCCTGAAGTCTGATTTCTTTCTCTCTCATGCTACTTTTGTTCAATGTTTTTACCATCACTTGCTTGCACTTGTCATCTTCTTTCACTTTGCTACTACGATTTCTTCCACCAATTGTGAATAATGTAACCATGACTAGGAATTGGTCTCACTGTCTCTTCCTCTATACTCTTTTCTTCATTCATGTCTTCTCTTTTCAACCTTGTTCTTCCCCATCCTTTCTCTCTCTTAAATTTTTATTTCTTCTAGCAATCTGCATCATAGGCCATTATACTTTCTTTTAAAAAAATCAGAAACATACCTTAGGCTACTTATCATCTTTGTCAACTTCTCTATGTCTTCTTTTAGATTCTTCATCTCTGATTATATCCATGCTTCATGTCTCTTCTTCTCTCTCTCTTCTTCTTCTCTATCTCTTCTTTCTTCCTCTTATGGATAAGTAACTTCCACAACCTCATTATCGCTTCCTCTGGATCCATCTCTTTCACAGAAAATACCTTTTCACCTTGCCTTCCACACCTCACCTTGGCCTTACTAGGTATTTTGGTGTTTGTACTATCTCTTCTCAGCTTCACACTTCTCTTTATTTCACTACAGACTTCACAATACGTTGTTGGCAACAAAAAGTATATATTTACTTTTCAATAACCAAATATCAACACAAATCCACGCTCGATGCCACATGATGCATAGGGAAATTAAAATTTCATGCTTATTACTGATTTTAAGGGAAATAAAAAAAAATACTCCTTGTCTCTTTTCTTAGAGGATCTTGCTACAAGCCTCTACGGGATAAAGCTTGTCATTTTTCTCAATCTTGTCTATTTCCTACATGTAAAACTTGACTCATATTGGTAACACCCCATACATCACTTTTTGATCACCCACAAGATCCTCTTGCATCAAAACTTAACTTGGTACTCCTTTTCTCACTTGACATGATTTAAATCTGATTTGTGCCTTACTAATGTTATCTCAATTCACCCTATAAGGTATTCTTCCAAGTCTTTTGGCCTTTGTCTCCTTCTTCACACACTCACAACACATTATATTCAAAAGGAAAATCCTTCACAACTTCAAACTCCACTTTACCTTCACTCCTACAAGAGTTTCCTAGATATCCTCTCAAGACAAAGCTCCTTGCTCTAACCATGGTTTCACTCTTCCCAACGTACCCATATGGATTTGAGGGCTTTATTAGTTTTCATTTGAATGCCTGTTATCACCAAATTACAACACCCTCTGATTTATCATGAAGTTATGAATGAGAAATCAATGTAATTAGGTAACATAGGATTGTCTCAAGGTGTGGGACCTCTGAAAATGATGAAAACCTCCAAATAAGGTTGGTTCCTCTACCTATTTTAATGCAAAAACTACTCTTAGGAAGGGAAATACAACTATTCTAACATGAAACTAGATTTCTAAGGGACCATGGAAGAGATAGATACATAAGATGAAAATCCTAAACTAAGGGAGGTGATAGCACCAAAAAAAGGGGTGGAGATATCCTTAGTGAGTAAAAATAGAAGAAAATGAGGTTGAAGAGGGAAAACAAAGTACCACTTGTTCAAAGCACATTCAAACCTCCAATTTCATTGAGCAAAATGAATTTAAATCATGTAAAAGGATACAATGTGCACAATATACTTGAAAATGCAATGAAAGGAAAAGAAGGAAATGCAACTCAAGATAGGGTGAAAAAATACACAAAACACCAATTTTATTGCTTAAAATGATGCACAATCCATTACAATATAGGAACAAGGCAAAAATCCCTTACAAAATTAATAAATTCAAGGCTGCAGCTCACAAGAGTTCTGGAACAATTTTGGTAGAGTTCCTTTGCATCCTACAATCTCTTTCCCCTACAAATGAGGGTAAATTACATATATATAGAGAAGGGGAAGCTATCAGTGAAAACCTTCAAAATTTCTTGTAAGAAGGCATGGGAAACAATATAGGTCCACTTTCCAATGGTACTTTTCTTGCATGATGAAAATGTGTGCCATAACTCATTAAATCAGTTGTTGAGATACCCTATATGATGCTTATTAATGTCTAGTTCATAGCTACATTTATTGCTGATGCCCGACATGAACCAGTAGCTGATGCCCAAAAAGAATAGAAGGAGTCTCCACTAATAAGGGAAGAAGTTGACATGTGACAAGAGGGAATGTTGTCACATGAAAATGAAGGGTACATGACCAGGAAGGAGGGATGACATGAAATAAATGGGAATGAATGTCACACAACAACGAGGAAGGCTATCATATGACACAAGGACAATAGTGACACATGTCAAGAAGATGGCGGTGACGATTGTCAGCAAGAGGTGGTTGAAATACGTCAAGAAGATGGAGGTAATGTGCACCAAGAAGAGGTGGTTGACACATGTCAACAAGAGGTGGTTAACATGTGTCAGAATAGGTGGTTGACATGTGTTAGCAAGAGGCGGTTGATGTATGTCAAGAAGATGGAAGTGACACACGTCGCAAGAGGTGATTGACACACATCAGGAATATGGTAGTGATACACGTTTGCAAAAGGTGGTTACTATGTGACAAGGAGAAGTAGTTGTCGCATGGTTGGCATGCAATAAGAAAATGAGGCTCCAAACCTTTTCCGTAGCTCACCATCTCACTGCGTAACTTGACCTACCGTGCAAATCGCGTTATCTTGATTCTAACTTGTGAGTTGTCTTGAGATGTCTTTCTTGTCTAACACTGGGACTAAATCGATGGATCCCGCATGTCCCAAAAATTGAATGGTTAAGTCAATTTATTATGTTTTATTAAAATTAACATGGGGTTTGAATTTGGGATAACAATTTGGCAACCTCTTAGGGACATCTTCATGCTAAATGTGTGATCAGTGGCTTTGAAGCATCTGTTGGGCATGGAGTCATCCTAAAACTCTGAAACTGATCTAAACCTTGAAAACTTACCCATGAATCCATTTGAATTCTTGAATGAACATGACACTGTTTGGGCTGGTATTGATTTTTCGTATGAAACCCTACCGGAACTAGAAAGTGAAACAACAAAAAAAAAAACTATGTATAAATAATAAAATCATACATATTCCAAATGGAACATGTAGAGAGTGCACAAACACTTATTAAAAAATTAACCTAAACTACAATAGAGCAATGTGCTACAAGCACTTGGAGGAAATGAACTAATCTAATATTTACAAGGAAGATACTTTACTTTAGTAACAATTCTTGAGATAGATTCCATTAACTGAGAATATGTAATTCTTCTCCATCCAACTTGGATAGTTGGAAAGTGTTGTTACTCTTACATCCTAAAATCATATAAGGGCCGCTTCATATTGTATCAAAATTGGAATGTCTTCCTATTTTTCCCAATCTACATCCCACTTTAGCACTAATTTTCCTTCGATAATGTCCTTTCTTTGGACTTCTTATCGAAACTTCTCTTGATCAATTCTTGATCCTTTTCCATGGCATGCATGGCTTGATCCCTGAGTTCTTCAAGTTCCATAAGCTCTGCATACCTCACTTCCATGGCCTCAAATTTAGAAAACTCTAGCTATTTGGTAAATTCCAAGGATGGTAACTCAAGGGACAATGACAGTCTTGCTTCTCTTCTATGAACCAACCTGTAAGGAGATTTGATTTGTTGACCTCTCATGAGTGATTATATCAGCCCATAAGGCTGATTTCAATTTGGTGTGCCATGTTCTCTAGTTCTGGTCTAGAGCCCTCCTTATAATTTTCAGTAGGTTCTTGTTTGTGGACTCTACTTTCCCATTACCCTAGGGGTGGTAGTTAGATGAAGTGTTGAGATATATTCCATTCCTAACATCCCACTCAATGATCTTTGTGCCAAGAAATGCTAGAGAATTTTATGATATGATAGTGATAGGTACACCAAACCTTGTTACTATCCCCTCATAGAAGTCATGTATGCTAGACTCATTTGCATCCTTAAGTGCTACTTCTTTGGTCCAATTGGTGAAGTAACTGTTTCCATTAGAATCCACTGGTGGCCTTTTCTCAAGTTCGGAATGATGACCCTGATGAAATATAAACCCCATTACATAAATGGCTAGTCAACTAAGATTGGGTATAATGGCAGCATTTCTAGCTTCTCTTTACCTATGAAGAATGCACATTGCTTTCACTTTTTGATCCATGCGTAGTAGTCACTAAACAATGTAGGCCAATAGTAATCAGTTTTCATAATTCTGAGAGCTGTTACTCATGGAGCAAAGTGGCCTCCTGGATCTCCATCATGGAATTCTTGTAGTACTTTATTAACCTGATTTGTTGGGACACACCTTAGGAGAACTCCATTCACACCATTCTTGAATAATATGCCATCAATTAAAGCATACGGAATGGATTGGAGTCTAAAATACCTCCTCTTTGCTTTACTTAACTCTGGAGGGCATAGACTTGTTTCAAGATAATGCATCATATCCCGGGTCCAAAAAGGTGTGGGCACATCATTAGCTGGTTGTTCTTGACTGTATTGTAGCACTAAAACAACTTCTTCCTCACTACTTGTCGCATCATACTGACTAGAAGCTAGCTACTCACATAAGCCTTTCCCACGGACCAGCTTAGTCACTTTGATTTCAATATCATACTCCATCACATGAGTGATCTAGCATGTCCATTTCTCATTCAAATATTTGTTCAGGAGGAAGTCACTAACCCCAACATGAGACATTAATAGCTGAATCTTATTGTTTGAGACCAAGTGTCTATAAACTTATTCAAATTCTAATCACATCGAGAACATGCTTTTCAATGAAATAATATCTTACTTCATCATCCTCTAGGATTTTATTGAAGAATTCTACGGGCTGCTATGATCCTTCTTTATTCAACTATACCAAGATGGTTGAGATTGTATCCAAACCACCGAAGGCATAGAGAATGAAATCCTTGGAAAAATTGGGGTTTATGAGAGTTGGAGCTTGGGATATGGCTTGTTTGATGGCCTCAAAACAATATTTACCCTCTATTGTCCACTTGAATGCCATAATTTTCTTTAACATCATCGTCAATGGATTCATGAGAGTGGAAAAATCTGGTATAAACCTTTTAACGAAATTGATTCTCCCTAAGAAGCTTTGGAGAGCATTCTTGTGACTTGGAAATGGTAGAGAACATATAGATTCAAATCTTTCTACATCAATGGTTATCCCCTCCTTTGAAACGATGTGGCCTAATAGATTTCCTTCGTGAGCCAAGAATATGCATTTTTGGGATTCAAGGACACTCTGAATCACCAACATCTTTAGAACACTTGACTGAGGTGAAAGAGGTGGTATGCTACATTTTGGAGAAGACAATGATATCATCAAGATAGACAAGCACTATCTTATTAATCAAACCTTTGAACGCCATATCCATTTCTCTTTGGAATGTGTCTCTGTATTTGACAATATAAAAGGTATTTTTCTGTAAGCGTATATGCCCCATTTTGTGGTGAAGGTTTTTTTTAACTGATCATATTTTTCACCATGATCTAATGTACCTCGAGTAACCATCCAACAATGGTAATATCTCCGAGCCAACTACTACTTGCAATATTTTCTCCATAGAAGGAAGTGGGTAGTGGTCTTTAAGTGAAGCTCTATTCAAATCACATAAGTCCACACACAATATGATTTCTCTGTTTCTCTTTCTAACTGGAACCAAGTTTTCTACCCAACTTGAGTGTTTGATAGGAAAGATGATGCTATCCTCTATCAAATTATTCAGTTCTTTTCTCATGAGAGGTTCAATGTGAGGATTCACTAGTCTTTGTTTTTGTCTAATAGGCTTGGCTTCTGGATCTAGCTCAATGGTGTGTTGTGCCAATTTTGGATTGAATCCTATCAAATATTTATAATTCTAGGAAAATACATCAAAAACTCTTGGAAAAGTTGGATAAATTCATATTTTTCCTTCGAGTACTCACCTTTCCAATTTGCAACATCTTACCTTCTCCAACTGAAATAGGTTATGAATCTTCAACCTTCACCTGAATATTTTCCTTCTCTTTCCGAAACTGGTTGTTGGGTTTGAAGATTGACTTTAATGCCATTAAACCCTTTGGCATCTTGTTAGTTCTCAGATAGACCACTTGATCACCATACTATTGTTCTAACTTGTCTTGGTTCCTTGTTGAGAACTCAGCTTCTTCTTGGAGAAAATTTATGATCTGCTAATCACTTTCAAATAATTTTCATCTTGTATTGTTATCTAGAACATCCGGCCTTATAATCACTCTAATATGAGGTTGATTTTAATCTCTCTTGATATTGTCAACAACATCAAATGTTGCCCCTATGCTGTAATTCTGTCCACAACCTCATTCTTCTTCCTTGGTATGGCCTCAATGTTGAATGCTTCAAAGTCTTCGATGAGATCCCATATCCAATTCTTTTATATTTTCAAGAGATCATTCTTGGTAGTGTTGAGCCCTCTAACTTGGTTTACAATCAGCTCACTATCTCCAAAGACTTGTAAGTTATTAATGCTTCTCTTTCTTACCCAATACAATCCATGTATCAATTCTTCATATTCAGCTATATTATTTGAACAAGCAAACTGAAAACAGAAAGCTGAGTAGTATTTTATACTTTGTGGTGACACAAGAATTTATTCTCCTCGAAACCCTTTCTACTCCTCGAGCCATCGAAGAATAGCTGTCATACTTCATTATAATCCTTTTCGTTTGATTTGGTGATGCTAGGGATCGAGTGGATTCTCTTTGTGAAAACAATAAATACCCAAACTTAGATTATTCCATTTCTTTGTATGGATAAAATCTATTCTTCTTGTTTTCCTATTCATCAAGAGTCAAGTATGGAATGCCTCGAACCTTGGTGTTCATCTTTGAAGTGCTTGGGTATTCTTCTTGATTGAAAGTTGAGCAATTTACATTGATTGGGCTTGACACATATGGCTCAATTTGAAATTTTACAATAGGTTTAGATCTAATTGTAGTCTTAGCACCATACCTTATCGGAAGAGCATATGAGACCAATCAACTGATAAGTATCTACCAATTTTAGTTATGAAGTCCCTAATAAGCATTAGGAAAATAGTGGTGGTAAGTCAATCATTGATACATCTTACAACACCGTGACATTGGGGCATGTGTGCGGTGTGAGGCTCAATACTTTGACTACTCTAACAATTATCATTGTTTTCTCCTCCAATTTCACCACACCTTTAGAAATGACTTCATACTTAATACTCGGTTGATAAACTATCTGTTTGGGCATCATTGAGATGTTTTCTCTTGAATCAATTATGCAATTATGTACAAGATTGTTTCCAATGATATATATATATACATATATATATATATATATATATATATATAAGGGGAGGCTTCATGTTTTTACCTTGTTGACTTCCTTGAAATCCTTGTGGAGCTACATTAGTGAGCACCTTATTTGGATATTTGTATGGCTCATTTAATATGGAATAATTTGCCATGGTTTCTTACAACAGATCCCTTTGACCTAGGATTACCAACAATTCCCACATGGAAATGCTTACATTATTATTCTTCATTTGATCAATAATATTGAATGAAGAATATTTTTTTCTTTTGCTTCCCTTTTTTAGCATTACCATCTCTTCCACATGGGATGCTACAACATGCACATGAGATGGTCTAGAAGGTGGTTGGTTTTGCACACTCCAAGTTGTATTTGGATTGTTCACTCCTTGTAGGGGACCAAAGGATAAGAAGTACTTGGATTTGATGATTTTCCTTCCTCCAAATTTCTCTTCTTAGACCTCATGTTAGCTGCCACACCTTGAGAAGGGGACTGATATATCCCACAAAAATCCTCAACTTTCCATTTCACCAATGTAGTTTCACTTGGAGGTACTCCTTAAGTAGTTGCCTATTGCTGACTTTCCTCTTGGTTTATTTCTTGAGGCACACCAAAATTTTTCACTATTAACATTTGATTCAAAGCACCATTGAAATTTTTTTCCTGATTGTGAGGTTGATTACATGGGAAGCACCATTCATACTCTTGTGCCATGTTGTTTTGGACTGGAACCAAGGCTTGGGATGTTGAAGAGGCCACATTAGGATTATATGGATGAAATGGCCTAAGAGTTGGGGTTATCCTTGATTCATGTTTGTTTCTTGGACAAGAGCTCTATTAGGTTGATATGGATGCCTACTTGGTTGGGCTTAAAGGGTAAGGTCTAAACTTTTGGGCCTGCTTTACCTCTTGAGAGTTACCAATTCATTCTCCGGGTTTTGCAATTGTTTCATGACCTCGTGGAGTTCGGTTGAGGTGATAGAAAAATAGGTGAAAGCCTCTTGGGAATTATTATTTTCAAAGGGGAGGGGCTAATGTGGGAGTTTGGCTAGAACTAGGATTTCCCATTTTGGATAAATAGGCATAGGTGGCCTAGGTGCAAGTTTATTATCTTGGATTAGGAAATTATCAGCTCTGATGGATATGGAATAAGCCCCTGGTAAGGTTATCCCCCCATATATTAAATCATTACAGATTTATTAGAATGAAAAGATTTAAGGAAATAAAGGAATGCACCTTCAATAGTTGGTCTTACAGTGACTAGAATTTGGTCTCACATTCTTTGGAATCTAAAATTGAAGTCAGCCATCTACTCATTTGGTGCTCTCTTGATTGTGGTCAACTACTCTAGTAGAGATAGATTGTCTTCCTTTTCTCTAAACTGGCTACACATAGTTGTACACAATTGATCCCAATTTTGGATTGACCCTGCTCCCAAGCTTCTAAACCACTATAAATATTTTCCTTTGAGAGAAGAGGAAGGAGTTTCACTGCCACATCCATTTCAATAATCTCATGTATGGCACAGACATTCACAATGTCATGAATGTGATCAATTGGTGTTGTGTGATTCTCTCCATTGAAGAATGGAATGTTCTTCAATGCTGCCACTAGAACCGAATTCTATGCATTGAGGGCAAGTGGACTGCTGCCCATGAAATTCACAAATGTATTTGGTGGTCCTTATGATGGTTGTTGATGTTCCATCCCGATTGGTATAAGTACCTTGGTTGATTGAATGAAATACGTACTAGGTGGAGGTGTAGAATTTTTTTTGTTTGGTGTGGATGGAGACCTCTGGGCTCTTCTCCCTCTTCTTCCTCTACCTCGAGATAGATGCAGGTACTCAAAAACACCTTCCTCTCTAGTTCTTGACTATTTTTGAATTCTTCTCATAAATTTGAACCACTAGACTTTGCTGAAACCACTAAAATATACCCCTTGGGTTCACCAAATGTGCTTTATTACAAAACCTCGAAGGCTGAAATTACAACAAGAGCACACCAATATTTCCACAATAAGAATAAAGACTTCTTGTCCCACCAGAAATGATAGAAATTTTATCACAAAATTACAACACCCTTTGATTTATTATGAATTTATGAATGAGCTATCAGTGTAACTGGGTAACATGTGATTGTCTTAAGGTAAGAGACCTCTGCGAATGAGAAAAACCTCCAGAGAAGGCTGGTTCCTCTACCTATTTTAATTCAAAAACTACTCCTAGGAAGGGAAATGCAACTATTCTAACACTAATGTGGATTTCCAAGGGACCAAGGAAGAGATAGATGCATAAGATGAAAATCCTAAACTAAGGGAGATAATAACACCAAACAAATGGGTGGAGATATCCTTAGTGAGTGAAAATGGAAGAAAATGAGGTAGAAGAGGGCAACCAAAGTGCCACAATTCAAAGAGAACATTAAAACCTCCAATTTCATGGAACACAATGAATTTAAATCCTGTAAAAGGATACAACATGCACAATATACCTGAAAATGCAATGAAAGGAAAAGGAGGTAATAAAACTCAAGATAGGGCAAGAAAAGCCAAAAACAACAATTTTATTCTTAAAATGATGCACAATCCATTACAATATAGGAACAAGGAAAAAATCCTTTACAAAATGCATAAATTCAATGTCTGCGGCAGCGCACAAGAGTCTTTGGAACAATTTTGGTAGAGTTCCTTTACATCGTAGAATCTATCTCCCCTACAAATGAGGGGAAATTACATATATATAAAAGGGAAGCTACTAACCAAAAACCTTCATTAATTTCCTGTAAGGAGGTATGGGCAACCATACCGGTCCTCTTTCCAATGGTACTTTTCTTGCACGACAAACATGGGTGCCATACCTCATTAAATCGGTTGTTGAGATACCTGTATAATGCTATTAATGCTAGGTTTGTAGCTGACATTCCTTGCTAATGCTCAAAAGGAACCATCAGTCGACGCTTGAGAATATGAGATGGATTCACCACCAACAAGGGAAGAATTTGACATGTGACAAGAGGGAATGTTGTTGCATGACAACAAAGGGGACATAACCGGGAAGGAGGGATGCCATGCAACAAAGGGAAAATACTACCACATGATAGTGAGGAAGGATTTTGTACAACATGAGCAGGACGGTGACACATTTCAAGTAGATGGTGGTGATGTGTGTCAATAAGAGGTGGTTGATGCGCATCAAGAAGATGGCAGTGACACATATCAACAAGAGATGGTTGATGTGCATTAGTAAGAGGCGGTTCACATGCTTGAGAAGAGGTGGTTGGCGCACATTTTGTAAGAGGCAATTGATGTGTGTCAAGAATATGACAGATGACATGTGTCGAAGAGGCGGTTGATGCACATCGGGAAGATGGTGGTGACAGGACGTCAACAAGAGTGGTTGATGCATGCTAGGAAGATATGGTTGTCGTGTAACAAGAAGAAGAGGTTATCACATGATTGATGCATGACAAGAATATTAGGCTCCAACCTTCACCGCAGCTCACCATATAGTTGCGTAACTTGACCTACCAGAAAACTCATGTTATGTCAATTTCGACTTTTGAGACATCTGAAGTGTCTTTCTCATCTAACACTCATGGATAAATCGAAAACCTCTCACACGTCCTAGAAATTGAATGGATAATTCCATTTATTAGGAGTTATCCAAATTAACATGGGGTTGAATTTGGGATAAAACTACCCAACCATGTTTCAAAATTTCAAGGCTCAACTTGTTATCCAAAATTCACCCCCCAGGGTAAATTTTGATAACATGCATCTGAGTTTCGTTGTACCAAGCTTGGGGCCAAAAATCATGAAAATCGGCTAAGTCCTAGTCCAGGCGGTCCTTGGGACAGTTGGGACGTTGGTGCGTGAACTGCCGGTGAAAAGCCGCCGGAGCGATCCATGAAGCAATTGGGATGTTGGGATGTGAAAGAGCGAAGCGGCCGAAAGAAGGAAAAAAATTGTAAGTTTTATTTGGGACATCCGGGCCAAAAGTACGCGAATAGGCCGAAAAGCCAAAGGACAGTCCATTTCAAGGCGGGCGGATAAATTTGTCCCTGCATACCCGGGGCAGTTGGGCCAAAAGTACGTGGAGGACGCGAACCGGCCGGTTCGGCCGAAACAGAGGACTTTCGTTTGGGACATCCAGGCCAAAAAGCACGCGGGACGTGAAAAGCGACAAAGCCGAGAGTGAATCAAATCTTGCCATGTGTCTTCGCCAAATAGGGACAAGGAAGCCCGAATCGTGTGGTTTGGAGATTTTGTCCTAGAGCAGGTTTGGGACATCCAGGCCAAACGTACACGTGGGATGCGGGGAGCCGAAAGAGCGGCAGTGGAATCGAATGTGACATGTGTCACAAGGGGAGTGCGGAGCTCGGGGAGGACTTAGAGAATTTGGCAAAAGTTTTGGCCAAAAAACTAAAAGGTAAAAGATGCCCCTACACCCCTGTCAACCAACCAAAGCGTGCCACGTGTCCCAAGTGGCGGGGCACGGGGGAAAAAATGGAAAATTTTCCAAAGAGTTAAAAAGGTTGAAATTTCAAAGGAAAGCCCGCGGAAAGGTGGAGGAGAGAGAATTGCTCGAACCAGCACCTGACACGTGGCATCCGACCGGTGGAGCGCGGAATTTTTTAAAATTTTTTCCAAAATGCAAAAAGGTCAAAATTTAAATTTTTTACCCGACATCCATTTTTTGGGCCATTTTGCCCTAAAACTTTAGACCTTCATATCTTTTGATCCAGAGCTTGGATTTGCACATTCTTCATATCATTGGAAATATTTTGAAATTCTCTACAAGATTCCATAGTCAATCTCTAATTTTGGTTTAGTTTGAAGAGAGAAAATTCAAAAATAGCTCTGGTACGTGTCCATGGGCAGAAATGACATTTCAGTGACCAAATTTAATGCAGAATGGGTTGCACTCTCCTCCAATTTGGTCAAAAATGACAGGGTATGGGTTTGTAAGGTCCTCTATGCTGATTTAATGCATTTTTAGTCAATGAGGAATGGGCTCCCATGTTTTGTACATTTTCTCTCTCTTGGGCTCAACCCATGCAATGTAAAAGCCAGATTTGGCTCATTTCTTTGAGGGGGAACACTTTTGGCATAAAAAAATTCTTCTTTAACCTCCAACAGGTGATTGTTGCAAGAATCAGACCTCTTCAAATATTGTAACAGGTTTTCTACCTCTCTAAGGTTGTAATGCAATGGCTTTGACATTGGAAATGATAATGTAAGCTTTGTGAATGGGTTTCAGTCCTTTGTTTATATTATTTGCTTCATTTCAGATCCTAAATTATATCTTATCAGCCTGTGTATGTTTTATGTTGCAATCTTTGGTTTGTGTCTATTTGCATGACAAAAATATTCACCACTCCTTTTGGTGCATCACCATCTTTAGTTAGTTTCAATTTTTGCATTTCTATCCTTGTCTCCTTGCAATTTAGAGTAGGATTAGGATGAGAAACCTCTGTAGTTGTGCAAAATATAGATCTAAATCAGAGGAGTTATAGGAACCAGCCTCTAATTTGGAGATTCCTCTCTCAGTTTCACAAGTCCCACACTTGGAGAGAGGTTTCCATGTTGTGCAATCACACTGGATGCCTAAGACATCATTTAGAACCTTGATTTACATCCGTGGGGAGTCTTTGTGATTTTGCACTCACAGCGGTTTTGGCACGCCGGGTGGGACATTAGAGGTCTCATTTTTATTGCAGCAAAGTTGATGTGCATCTGATGCAATTTTCTTGCTTGAAAAGAGTTATTATTTTCATATCTGGCGACTCCAAGGGGAAGAATCAACTGGTTTCAGCAGTGCAGGCCTGAAAACTCATGAGAAGAGTCACCACAAGGTCAAGAGTTGGAGAAGAAGAAGTGCTATTTGAATACCTGCAATTATCTCCAAGAAGAAGGTAAAGAAGAAGAAGGATTCAAATGTCTCCATCTCCACCAAAGCAGAACTCTCTCAAATCCTCCACGGTAGGCCTTTCATTCAGTCAACAAGGGTTTTAAGACCAATTAGAATGGCACAAAACAACCCCTATGTCAACTTCACAGGAAGCAGCCCACTTGCCCTCAATGCACAACATCCAATTCCTATTGCAGCCTTGAAGAACATTCCGTACTTCACTAGAGAAAATTAGACTACTCCAGGTGATCATGTTAAAGACATTGCCAACCTTTGTGCAATCCATGAAATCAATGAGATGCAAGTGGTTGTCAAGTTACTGGCATCTTCATTCAAGGGTAAAGCATTGCAATGGTTTAGGAGCCTTGGAGCTGGTTCTATCACAAATTGGAATCAGCTGTGTATAGCACTTCATGAGTAATTTGGAGAAAAGGGAGACAACTTGTCTCTTTTGGAGCAGCTGACAACCATCAAGAGAGCTCCCAATGAGTAGCTGACCGATTTCAACTTCAGATTTCAAAATACTTGGGAGAGAATTCCAGTGGCAGTCAGGCCAACAGCAAAAGGTGATTTTCTCTACTATCTCAAAGCTTTAAATTCTGATATTTCTATGTTGATTCAGTCCATGGGAGGCATAACTATCCCTATGGCTTATAGCATTGCCATTAGGACTGAAAATTGTTTGATCCAAGCTAGCAAACTTGCCCCTAGACCTCCCATGCCATTGTTTCCAAGCTTAGAGAGTCCAAACATCAATCAAGCACCTAATTTGGCTCCTTCTCCCACTCCTAGAAATCAGATTTCAAATGAAGCTTCTACTTCATCTCCAAGTGCCCCAAATGAGCTTCAAGAAGTCATGAAGCAATTGCAAAACCTAGGCAATGAGCTGGTTACTCTCAAAAGGCAGCAGGCCCAAGGTTTTAGACCTTCTTATCAGCCCCAAGCTCAGCCTAACAGGCAGCCATACCAACCACAAAGACCACCTAATCTAGCTACAAATATGAATCAAACAAGGCCTCTTGCCAATAGATCATTTCAGCCCTACAATCCAAATGTCATATCTGCCTCTAGGGCATTGGTGCCAACACAAAACAACATTGCCCAGGAGTACGATTGGTGTTTTCCATGCAATGAGCCTCATAATCAATCCATGTGCTTCAATGGTGCTTTGATTCAAGCATTAATGGTGACAACTACTGGTGTGGAGGGTGAGAGCAGTTAAGAAAACAACCAACAACAAGAAACATTCCAACAACAATCAGCCCCAAATGACACCACGTTGGTAAATTGACAAGCATAGGATTTTTGTGGGATGAACCAGGCAGTTTCTCAAGGTGTTGTAGCCAACACAAGGTCAAAAAGGAGGAATTTGGGTGAAGAACAGCCATTAGCCCCAACCAATCCACAACCTTCCATGGCTCCACAAATGGTTGGCAAGTAAAATCTGGTTGTAAATGCACAAGGGCAGACAAGAACAGCCCCTAGGCCAACTCAAATACCAGTTGTTGCTGCCCACATGCAAGGAGTGAATGTGCAAAACAAGGGACAACAAAGAGATCCTTCATCACCATTCAGTATCATTGATCAGATGAAGAAGAAAAATGTCAATATATCAATGTGGGATTCCATATCCATCCGGGCCAAAGAGATCTGCACTCAAGCTGCCATGAAGGACTGGCCAACTTTGAATCAGAAAATTTAGATGCAAGACAAAGTGCTTACAAATGCTGCCCATCCTGAGGGAAATCATGGAGGACAGCAAGGTAAAATGTTGAAGCCCCCTCCTTTCTATGTTTCATTGATCATTGGAAATCAGCTAGTGCACAATTGCATGATAGACTCCGGGGCAAGTAGCTCAGTAATGCCTAAACAAATAGTTGATCAACAAGGGATCCAGTATGAAACAACATCCAAAAGGGTAGTGCAGCTGGATGGGACAGTAGTAACAACAGTTGGGGTGATTAGAAATTTGAGTCTTACCTTGCATGCATGTCCAAATGTTGTTGTTTTACAAGATGTATCAGTCATAGACCTTCTACCACTCTTTGCCCTATGCTTGTCAAGGGACTTCACAACCAAGATTGGGGGATATTTTTCTGCTGATTGGTCGCACATGTTGTTGTAACGAGGTATGGAACTAAGGCTACAATCAAGTCTCGAACCTATTGCAAACTTCCACATTGAGCCTTACACTCCAAGTCAGATCAACGCCAATTGTTCAAACATTTGATCAAGAAGACCACCCAAGCACTAATGAAGTCGACACAAAGGTTGGAAGCATCCGGATCTAACTCTTGATGAATGGGCAAACAAGAGACATGGATTTGATCCTTATCAAGAAGTGGAAGACTCGAGCTAGGGGTCTATTGTATACACAAAGAAAATCAGCCTATCCCTAGCATCACCAAGCCAAACCACAAAGATGACAATGAGGTATGGCAGCTGTTTTTAATGGATCAAGGAGTAGACAAGGTGCGGGAGGTGGAGCTATACTTATTTCACCTCAAGGAGTAAAGTACTATTCAGCTTTTAGATTTCAGTTTGCATGCTCTAATAACACTTCGAATATGAAGCCTTGGTGCAAGGGATGCATTGGGCAATAAAGAAAGGAATAAAGAACTTGCAAGTCTTTGGGGACAGTGAATTGATTGTAAATTAGGTCAAGGGAAAACATGCTGCCAAAAATGATCTTCTCAAGTGCTACAAGAACAGGTGTGGGACCTCATGGAAGATTTTGTGGGTTTTGGCATCAAATCCATTCCTAGGAAGAGAATCAAGTTCTTGACGGGCTTGCAGCAATAGGGGCAGCCTTTGACATTATGGAAAGTATTCAACAAGACAAGGTACAGCCAAACATCCACGTGATTGTGAGGCCTTGATGCGAGATAACAATGTCGGTTGATAAGTGTTTGATAATGACCAACAAATCATCCATTTCTTGTAAGAAGAAGAAGCTGAGTTCTCGAGTTAAGAATCAAGAAAGATTGGAACAACAAGTATGGTGACCAAGTGGTACAACTAAGAACTAACAAGCTGCCCAAGGACTTATCACCTTGGAGTCCATTTTAACCCCAATGATCAGTTTAGAAAGGAGAAAGCAAACATTTAGATCAAGAGAGAGGATTCAAAGTATCCATCTTGGTAGAAGAGAACAAACCATTGCAAATTGGAAGGATGACAATGAGCAAGAAAGGTATGAGTTCATACTACAACTGTGTCAAGAGTTCCCCGACATGTTTGCTTGGAGCTATGAAGACTTGAAAGGTTTCAATCCCAACTTAGCTTAGCATACCATCAAATTGGATCCAAATACTAAGTCATGTTGGCAGAAACAAAGACCAATCAATCCACACATGGAGCCTCTCATGAGGAAAGAATTGGACAAGCTGATTGAGTCAAGGATCATATTCCCAATCAAACATTCTAGTTGGGTTGCCAACTTAGTTCGATCGAAAGAAGAGTGGAGAGATCAGATTGTGTGTTGAATTCGAGAGAATTGAATAGAGCCTCTCTCAAGGACCATTACCCACTCCCTTCCATGGAGAAAATCTTGCAAGTGGTGGCTGGATCCGAGAGGTTTTCATTACTTGATGGCTACTCAGGCTACAATTAGATTATGGTGAAGGAAGAGGACCAGTTCAAGACAGCCTTCACAACCAAATGGGGAACTTTTGCATACAGGAAAATGCCATTTGGGTTGTCCAACGTTGGTGCTACCTTCCAAAGGGAAATGGACATGGCATTCAAAGGTTTGATTAACAACGTGGTGCTGATTTACCTTGATGATATCACTATTTTTTCCAAAAATGCAGCAGACCACCTCTCTCATTTGAGACAAGTCTTCACGAGGTGTAGGAGATTTGGAGTGTCTTTGAATCCTAAGAAGTGTATCTTTCTTACACATGAAGGAAAGCTCCTTGGCCATATTGTCTCCAAAGAAGGATTAGCAATTGATCTAGAGAGGGTTGAATCCATAAGAGCACTACCATTGCCAAGCCACAAGAAAGCCCTTCAGAGTTTCTTGGGAAGGATAAACTTTGTTCGGAGGTTTGTCCCAGATTTTGCAGCCCTTGTCAAGCCCATCACCAAAATGTTAAAGAAGAGCATGGATTTCAAGTGGACAATGAAGGTAAGGGGAGTTTTGAATCAATCAAAGAAGCTATCTCTCAAGCACCAACTCTCATCAACCCAAACTTGTCCAAGGATTTCATCCTCTATGCATTTGGAGGTAATGACACTATTTCTGCCATTTTGGTACAACATAACAAGGATAATGATGAGCAGCCAATTGCCTTCTTCAGCTAGAGCCTAGATGACTATGAGGTGAGGTACTCTTTTATTGAGAAGCATGTGTTGGCAGTAATCAGAAGCTTGAAGAAATTCAAGCATTTAATCTCAAACAACAAGGTCCAGTTACTAGTCTCACATGCTGGGGTTAAGGAATTCCTCCTCAACAAAGATTTGAATGAGAAAAGGGCAGGTTGGATCACCCGTGTCATGGAGTATGAAATTGAGATCAAGATCACCAAGCTGGTAAGAGGGAAAGGATTGTGTGAGCAGCTGGTTTTGGGGAAGCAAAAAGAAGTATGCAATGAAGAAGAGGCTGTTTTGATAGTCCAGGACAGCCATGAGCCAAGTGGCAATCAAGAAGAAGACAATGCTGCCCCCACTCCTTGCTGGACCCAAGGCATTATACACTTCCTAGGCACAGGCCTATGCCCTCCGAGAGATGAACAAGACCCAAAGGAGACACTTCAGATTGCAGGCTGTCCCGTATGCCATTGTTGATGGAGTTTTGTTCAAGAAAGATGTGAATGGAGTGCTGCTGAGATGCATTAGCACAAATCAGATTCAAAGGGTGTTGGAAGAGTTCCATGGTGGACAAGATGGTGGCCATTTTGCACCAAGAGTGACAGCTCTAAAAATCATGAAGGCTAGTTATTATTGGCCCAAAATCTTTAGTGATTGCTATGCATGGATCAAGAGGTGTAAGAATTGTGCATTCTTCACAGGAAAAGAGAGACTTGTTTCCCTTCCATTACATCCAATCTCAGTTGACCAGCCATTCATGCAATGGGGTTTGGACTTCATTGGAGTCATTAATCCCAATTCAATCCAAGGGCACAAATGGATTTTGTGACCACTGAGACTACTTCACCGATGGATGATGACGGTAGCACTCAAAGAGGCAAATGAGTCTAGCATCTTAGACTTTTATGAGGGGATAACAACCAGATTTGGTATACCTGCTACAATAATCTTTGATAATGCATTGCCATTCATTGGATCTAAGGTGACTGAGTGGGATGTCAAGAACGGTATCTACCTAAGCACTTCATCAAACTATTACCCTCAAGGTAATGGCGGCCGAGTCTACAAACAAGAACTTGTTGAGGATCATTAGGAGGACTATTGAGATGAGAATCGAGAGGTCTTGGTATACCAAACTAAAATCATCCTTATGGGATGATAGGATAACTCCCAAAAGATCCACATGTAACTCTCCATTCAAACTTGTCTATGGAAGAGAGGCAATCTTGCCCATGTCACTTGAGTTGCCAACATTGGAACTCATGAAGTAGCTGGAGTTGCAAGAGTTTGAGCCCATGGAGGTGAGGTATGCAGAGTTGATGGAGCTGCAAGAGATCAGAAATCAGGCATCCCAAGCAATGGAAAAGGATCAAGCTTTGATCAAGAAGACCTTCGATAGAAAGGCCAAGGATAGATCTTTTCAGGTTGGAGATCTAGTGTTGAAATGGGATGTGGATAGAGAAAAATTGGGAAGGCATTCAAAATTTGATGCCCTTTGGAGTGGCCCATACATGGTCATGAAGTGCAAGAACAACAATGCTTTCCAATTGGCCTCATTGGATGGTGAAGAACTGTAGATTCCAGTCAATGGAATCTATCTCAAGCGTTGCTTCTAGAGGGAAATTTATCACCTTGTAAATATTAGATTATATTTTCATTCCTCCAAGTGCTTGTGCACATTGTTTTTCTTGTAGGTTAGTTTTACTTTCCCTAAGTGCTTTGGCATAGCTTGCTGTCCATGGAGATGTTTTGCAGTCCTTGCTTCCATCAGGTGATATTCCATCTTCCTCCTTGCACATTCTAAGTCAGTTGAGGTTCTAAACAGAATATTTGATGACTCCATGCCCAATGGACTGCTTCAGGCAAATGGTAACTTCATCCAGCAGGCAGATGACCCCACTGAGTCGCCAAATTGTTATCCAAAATTCACCCCCTAGGGTAAATTTTGATAACATGCATCTGAGGTTCGTTGTACCAAGCTTGGGGCCAAAAATCATGAAAATTGGCTAAGTCCTAGTCCAGGCGGTCCTTGGGACAATTGGGATGTCGGGGCGCGAACCGGCTGAAAAGCCGCCAGGCAGTCCATGAAGCAATTGGGACGTCGGGACGCGCGGGACGCGAAAGGGCGAAGCGGCCGAAAGAAGGAAAAAATCACAAGTTTTGTTTGGGACATCGGGCCAAAAGTACGCGAACCGGCCGAAAAGCCGAAAGACAGTCCATTTCGGGCGGGCCGGAGAAATTTGTCCCAGCGATGCAGGGCAGTTGTTAGGCCAAAAGTACGCGGAGGACATGAGCAGGCGGTTTGGCGAAACAGAGGACTTTCGTTTGGGACATTCTGGGCCAAAAATACGCACGGGATGCGAAAAGGCGACAAAGCCGAGAGTGAATCAAATCTTGACACATGTCTTCACCTCAAATAGGGACAAGGAAGCCCGAATCGGGTGGTTCGGAGATTTTTGTCCTAGATAGTTTGGGACATCCGGGCCAAAAGTACGCGTGGGATGCGGGGAGCCAAAAGAGCCGCCGGTAAATTAGAATGTGACACGTGTCACAAAGGGAGTGCGGAGCTCGGGGAGGACTTGGAGAATTTGGCAAAAGTTTTGGCCAAAAAACTAAAAGGTAAAAGATGCCCCGCACCCCTGTCAACCAACCAAAGCGTGCCACGTGTCCCAAGTGGCGGGGCACGGGGAAAAAATGGAAAATTTTCCAAAGAGTTAAAAAGGTCGAAATTTCAAAGGAAAGCCCGCAGAAAGGTGGAGGAGAGAGAATTGCTCAGTGAACCAGCACTTGACACGTGGCATCCGACCAGCGGAGCGCGGATTTTTTTAAATTTTTTCCAAAATGCAAAAAGGTCAAAATTTAAAATTTTTGCCCGACATCCGTTTTTTGGGCCGTTTTGCCCTAAAACTTCAAACCTTCATATCTTTTGATCCAGAGCTCAGATTTGCACGTTCTTCATATCATTGGAAATATTTTGAAATTCTCTACAAGATTCCATGGTCAATCTCTAATTTTGGTTTAGTTTGAAGAGAGAAAATTCAAAAACGGCTCTGGTACATGTCCATGGGTAGAAATGACATTTCAGCGACCAAATTTAATGCAGAATGGGTCGCACTCTCCTCCAATTTGGTCAAAAATGATAGGGTATAGGTTTGTAAGGTCCTCCATGTTGATTTAATGCATTTACAGTCAATGAGGAATGGGCTCCCACGTTTTGTATGTTTTCTCTCTCTTGGGCTCGACCCATGCAATGTAAAAGCCAGATTTGGCTCATTTCTTCGGGGGAACACTTTTTGACATAAAAACTTCTTCTTTCACCTCCAACAGGTGATTGCTGCAAGAATCAGACCTCTTCAAAGATTTTAACAGGTTTTCTACCTCTCTAAGGTTGTAATGCAGTGGCTTTGACATTGGAAATGATAATGCAAGCTTTGTGAATGGGTTTCAGTCCTTTGTTTGTATTATTTGCTTCATTTCAGATCCTAAATTATATCTTATCAGCCTGTGTATGTTTTATGTTGCAATCTTTGGTTTGTGTCTATTTGCATGACAAAAATATTCACCACTCCTTTTGGTGCATCACCATCTTTAGTTAGTTTCAATTTTTGCATTTCTATCCTTGTCTCCTTGCAATTTAGAGTAGGATTAGGATTAGAACCTCTGTAGTTGTGCAAAATATAGATCTAAATCAGAGGAGTTAGAGGAACCAGCCTCTAATCTGGAGATTCCTCTCTCAGTTTCACAAGTCCCACACTTGGAGAGAGGTTTCCATGTTGTGCAATCACACTGGATGCCTAAGACATCATTTAGAACCTTGATTTGCATCCAGGGGTGCTTTGTGATTTTGTACTAACACAACTCAACTCCCAACTCCCGATATTTTCCTTTTGCAATTTCAAGCCTAAACCCTCAATTAGGTCTCCTTAGGTATACTATCAAGATTATCTTTTTGGCTTAAATTTCACGGAACAAATATATGTTTTCTAGGAACCGAATAAGAGTTATATCATTCCTTATAATTTTTAGACATGAAATCCACCTTTAGAGTACACTTACTTTGTGATGCACCTCTTTAAACTAAGCTCTTGACTGTGCTTTAACTCCTCCTCCCTAGAATGTCACAAAAATCATGATATTCCACCATTGGTTTCTTAAAATTATTTCTTAATCACCTTATATAGGTTCTTCCCTTGCTATATTGAAGTTTTCATCGTTATTTGAAATGGTTTGGTGCCTTAAATCCCGTGCCCTATCTTTGACTTAAAAACCCTCACAAAGGAACCCGAGAGAGATTATTTCACTATAAATTTCATGAAATATTGTTTCAAGGATGAAAATCTATTAAGGGGGGTATGTTATTATGCTAGGAAGATGATTTTCTTACCATTAGCTTGTACTAGAAGATGTATATACTTGTTTCATGAAGTGATGGTTTGCCAACACGTTGGAAATGACAGGGTATGAGATCCTTAAGAGAAAGCAGTGAGGTTCCTAGGGTTTGGTTTGAACAATGAACTATCTATAATCCTAGACTAAGTGACCACACATGTGATTCAACTATCCACATATCATAGAATTTCCCAAATAGTCTTGCTAATTCAAATTCCTAACTTACAATTAGTTCACAATGTTCTATACAAGGCATGCAAGTTTGATTACTATTTATACTCATGTGCATATAAATATTCTATGAATTGTTGATCCCATTTCACACATTATGTCACTTGCAACAAAAATTCAAGACTCTATTTAAGATCACTCATAGCTATAACCACCGGTTTATCCACCAAGAGTTCAATTAGATATAAAAATAGAGGATTTGATCCTTGCCACTATACACACACAGGATTCACTATCTATACACACAACTTAGGTTTCCATTATACACTAATGCATGCAATATATCAAGTATAGATCAAACACACAACTTACACACCAAAAATAGATTTCCCTTGTTTAATAAGATGTTTCAATACACAAAATTTTCATATCACCTTCTTCCTCTCCATGAGGAATGAAATACACAAGTCACTTACCTTCCTATATTCGAGATCCTCTCTCTATAAATGTATTAACCACTCCATTGTAACTTTCCTTACAATTGAATTAATTAGAAAACATGACATTTTTAGGTTGTTGAGATAGTCCTAGTGACTTTTCAACTTCCACCACAATATGAAACTTGTAACTCCCTTCATACATTATTCTAAGCATCTAATGATGCATTACACATAAGACACAACCTAGAATTGTGACACTCATGATAACATAACACTTAACACACATCATATCACTTGATTCAATCTTTATACCTCATTACACAACTTACAAACATTACATTAATTTGAATATTCAAACATCCCTTTTTGGAGGGAAAACACACAATTTGAATTTCTCAACCGCCCGATGACTTGCAATGACTCATATGAATCTTCAACACCTCTAGAGCTCCTGCATAACACATACCGACATAACATAACTTGAATTGACTCTTGAATGCCTCTCAAGGATGCTCGTACATGAATAATAGTCTCACATCTTGTATAATCTTCAAAAAAAGTGATGGTAATGTGGATTATAAATAGGTTTTATTACATGCTATAGATTCGACACATCCAAAGAATATAATGAATATGTTATTGTTGCTTTTCCGTAATGAAATTTATATGCTCGATGATAGGGATGTCAAAGTGAAATTGTATGAATGACATGATTATATGGCCACATAAAGTTTGATATGGAATAATAAAGTATTAGTTATGGGAAATGAATTATGTCAATGGTGCACAATACTAAAGAAAGACATGAACATGGCTACAAAGAAGCATTTTATAAGTGATGATGGTACTTTCCAAACTATTTTCATGTTTTACACAATGACACCAAACTTGCTCCATGGAAGTTTATGAGTAGTAAATTTTAAATTATTTTTAGGAAACTAAGTGTTGTCAATTTCTAGTCTTATTTTTTTGACAATGCATTGTAAATTTCTAATCTTTTTCTTGAAAATGCAAAAAAATAACTAGTAACAAAACCCTAAGTTGGATGCAATCAAAAATGGGAAGAACAATTTGATGAGTGCATTCCATATGTTGACCCATCATTACGTGGATATGAATTAAATCTTATGAAAAACTATAATATTAACAGATTCAATGATGAAAATGTACATTTCATGTCACACTGTTGGTCCCATTATTGAATTTTCATAATGTGCCCTAATTTTTCATGTCCAAATTTGCTCACAAACATTTCATTTTTTGATTTGGTGGTCTACAGTTCGTATTCCCCAATTGAATACCTTTGAAAATGCCTAAGTTGTTATTATTTTGCCCTAATTTGAAACAAAATCCATGTTTGCCCCCATTTGTGCCCTAATTTCTTCTTCTTTTTGAGTGTGTCATTTTCCTTTGCCAAATCATGCAAAAAACTCAAATTTGATTGAATCGAGTTTGTGCAAGTGTTTTCCCAATCCCATGCTCAAAAACAACATCAAAAATGATTCATTTGGTTCAAGATCAAGAAATTTGCCTTCCTTGTCAAAAAATTTGATTTCTAGGGCATCTTCTACATTTTTTGATGTATTGACGGTCATACGGGCATATTCTACCCATCAAATTCATCATCACAACATTATTGCAATGTGGCGGGTTCCTATTGGCCGAGGGTGGTTGGGAAATATTTCTAACTTGTTAATTTTTCAAATTTTGGCTTAAGGAAAAATTTGGTCCATGGCTCCACTTGCTACAATAAAGTGCCTACGTGGCACATTGTGATTGGTTGGAGGATCGGCGGGTGGCAGAGGTTCCTTAGAAATTTTGGCTTCCATTTGGGCAAAAATATCAAAGTCAGTTCTAGGCCCGAAAGCCCATAGCGAATGGGAGGAGGACATGTGGCTCGGGGGACATGTGGGTGGTGGAGGGAGTTTGTGATTTTTGACTAAAAATGTCAATGGAAATTTTTGACTTGAAGGCTCGTATCCAATAGCAGGTGGACACATGTCCAGGCTAAGCTAAAATGGGAGGGCTGGTTTGAAATAACTTTGAAGTTTTTAACTCCAAAAGGTAAAAGTAATTTTTCAAGCCGAAATCCCACAACCAATGAAAAGAAGACACGTGTTCAAAAGAAAGAAAGGGAAAAGCGGGTTGGTGGGAATGTTTTGGATTTTTTGCCTTTGGGGGCAAAAAAACTTAAAACCAATTATTTTCCACTTTTCCAAATGCAAAGAAATGTGAATGGAGGGGTAGAGGTTCAGAGCTTGGAGTTACTATTGGAAATTTTACAAATTGTGGCTAATGTTTCAAAGACAAAATTGAAGGCACGCTTCTATGGCCAATCCATGTTGGACACGTGGCGCATGTCTAAAAAAGACAAAAGGAGATTGCGGGCTGCAATGAGTTTTGAATTTTTCAAAATTTGGCAAGGAGGTCTGAGGGCAGAATTGGAGGCATGGCCCCACAACGAATTAGAGGGTGCCACATGGTGGAGAAGAGAGCGGGAGTTCAGGCCCACGGAGTGTTTTGAGAAAATTTTCCTTTTCTCAAAAAAGTTCCAAAATTCATAAAATGAGCCCGCGGTTTTCGATGGGGCCCACATGTGGACATGTGGCGGGTCCAAGGGAGAAGTAAGATTTCTTGTAAAATTTTCCAAAGGTAAAAAGGGTCGCAAATGCATTTCTAGAGCATGGGAGGTCGATCCAATCATGTTGTGACATGTGTCCCACTTCATTCAAAGGTCAAAAAGGTAGTTTTGAGCTTATTCCTTAAATGGCATTATCCACGTGTAAGGTTGATATTAAAAGTTGATCAAAATCAACGGATATTGTGTAATTTCATTTTTGGGCGCCATGGGAGCTCCAAGGAGCTTGGAAATCACATTTCTTCATCAAAATTCATCAGACCTTATATGATTTTGAGTCCCCTTGGCCTTTTGAGAACAATGACATCATTTTCATGAGCTAATTTGATGATCTGTGATGTTTTTGATGCATTTTTGCTTTGGCCCGATGTAAAAAACGTGAAAGGTGAAAATTAAAAATGCAAAGGTAAAAATTGAAAGGGTAAAAGGTGAAAATGATTGCTAAAGAATGCTTGGCATGCCTGAATGCCAAAAACGTGACCCTAGGATGGATAAGGATCTCGAACTCATGTAATATTTTAAAATTCTTGTGCATCCCTAGCAATATGCGAGTCTGTTTTACAGTTTGATGTCATTTTCATGAAATGATGAAGGGTTTTGTAACAAATTTGATCCCTTAAGCATATTATTTGCTTGGGAAGCAAGGTTCCAAGCTGGCATGAGGTATAAAATGTATTTTTGAAGCATTTGTAAGAGAGGGGGAGATAGAAGAGAGAAAAGAACTTAGAATTTTTCAAGCAAAAAGTTGGAAGAAATCCATTTCTCTGGAGAAAACCACCTGAGAGCCATTTTCAATTCCATTTTGTATCAGATTTCATCATGTTGAGTTGGTTTCAGTTGTAAAGCCATCAACAAGCTCTGAGATTGTTCCAATAACATTCCCTTGCTGATGTATTTGATCAATTTTTGGATTATTTGGTGTTATCTCTTGGCAAAATCTGTATATGCTTATGTTTCAGAATGTTTTCAATTTATGTGTTCCTTGCTCATGTTGCAATATTGTGTTTAGGATCTCTTTGATCATACAATGTCTCATTTCTTGTTGATGGTTTAATGGCATTTGCAATCTTATATTCAGAAGAGCCTTCATCTGATAGAAGATAAACAAATTTAAAATCATTTTACTTGTCTTGAATATTGAGATTGTTTGTAAACCTTTGGGTGCACCTTAGGTCATGATTAAATAGGGATTCTTGGATACTTTGTTGGTATTTTGCTTCAAGATTTTGTGGCAAGTTATCAAAGGTTGTGTGGAAGAGTGCAGATCTGGGCCTCCATTTGTGCACATATCCTGGTTGAAGGAGCATTTAAAACCTGGAAGTATTCTTGTTGTGTAGGTGTTACAAATTTCTTGCAAAGGTTCTCAAAGAAGTTGGTAATTCCTAGCTAGTCTTTTCTAAACATCTCCCAACAAAATTTCATTCAAACTAACTCATCCTACCCATACTACCCCTGCATTGCATTGTGTGTTAACAAAAGAATACAACCCACTCACAAAAATGCATAAAGCATATCAGGAATTTATTTTGTCTCTAACAGCCTTAGCCTTGTATTGAAAGCATTTCCATCATTTAGAAGTGACAAATCCTTTGAGTTTTAATAATGGATAATTGATCATGTTCTCCCAAGGCCATCTCCACACAACGTGCAAAATACAAGGATATCTCAATCTCCTTTACCATACAAGGGCTGCAATATAGGTTCTCTTGCCTTGGTTGATAGGCACAACCTAAAACAATGAGGATCAGATTAAGATCCTTTTGAAGGTGCTATCCACTCCCTCAAAATATTGAGTGCTAACAAGATAGATAGATGTACTCCCGGCTAGAAATGACATACAAATCATCTATCTACCCTTGAGTGTCTTGTGCAAATGCATGATGTTGTCCAAGTTGTGAAGGAGATTAAATTTGGATACCAACAACACCATCACTTCCAATTTTATATATATATATATATATATATATATATATATATATATATATATACAACACACAACCCATCTTGAAATTGTTTCATGAAAACTATCATTTGTATCTTAAATCCGGAAGATGACCAAACTTTTTTATTGTTCTCTCCATGATGGAGTTTGAAATATTGTGAACATGCTTCAAAAATTTTAAAATATAGCATAAGATTATGAAAAGAAACATTCATCCAAGAAACATGAGAAAGATAAATTTATTATGATTTGGGATGAAATAGAAAAAATGGGGATTTCATGTAGGTTGGGGAAACCATACCATTATAAAGGTCAAGACTATAAGGATCTTAACTATAGAAATTCAAATGGTTTAATTTCTAACAAGATTCTCATTCACCATGAAAGCATTTTAAAGGGTAGTAAATTTTATTTTGATTTTTTAAAAAGTGTTTAGTGACTTGAATTCAAAATTTATTCCCTATTGTTTTTACTAGATAATCGAAGGCCTTTCGAATGAAAAAAAGCATATAAAACTTGTAATAATGTGGAAATGTTATAGATATTTCCACATGTTATAGTTATAACCATCTAGAGGGCTAGATGATACTAAAATAAGTGAATATGAATATATGTATGCAAACTCTTAAAATTATTGGGTTTTGGTGATTTATACTATCATGTATACCGCATAGAATTGAATTGTGTATTCATCATTTTTATTATTCGAAGTGTATCCAGTGAGTGAATTTTTTTGTGTTCTTCATGTCTAGGAGAGGAGATGCTACCTTATATGTATGTTCAAGGATCCCATGCCTTACACATGAATAATTCAGTTTCCCCTTTTACATTGGGTCACTTAAGAAATGAGGTTATGGAGTGTAAATGCCAAGAGATGAAAATCTTGAATACCAATTTTTTTGGAGGAAGATTCACTATGTAGGAATTAAGAAACACATTAGAACATGATAAAATGTATCGGTTAATGAGACGAGAGAATAACTATTAATTTTGTTCATTATATCATAAGGTATATTTCAAATTATGGTGCAAATAAAATTCTTTCTTCTAAACATTTTATCCCAAATTAGGATCGAATACAAGAAGACCCAGAGAAATATTACAATTAGTAGGGAAATGAAGTTGGCATCTTGTTTCCCTAGTATTTAATATAAAGTAGTGAAAAAATTCTTCAACTCATGGTAAAAACAAGCTAAGAAATCACTATTTAGTGCACTAAAAAATTTAATATCTTTAAAGAACAAGACCCATAAGAAAAATTAGTAAAGAGGCCCATCTTGAAGCACATTGCTTTGGAAAGAATAAAAAATTCAAGGAGGATAAGGAACATTGAAGCATGGTATTATTTCACCAAAGAATGTGATTGATTGGTAAGTTAGTAATGATGTTTATTATTTGAATTAACATTTTGAGAAATAATATTATTTTAGTTAACTAACTCATTGTTATCATCTTCAAAAAATGACATGAGGGAGATTGGTCAAACAAAAGACAATGAAGGAATTAATTTTTTTTTCAACACCACCGTTATGGAAACAAGGATCATGGATAATGAAAATAGTAGCCCAACCATAAGTCTCATTGAAATTAAACATGCATATGTTTGAAAGAGTAGAGCAAGTAAGGAGATCATAAAAAGAATCTCCAGACTAAAAAAAAACTAAGAAAGAAAAAAGATGCATCCAAGGCTAGGCATGAATCATTGTATGTAGAATGGTTACATCATTTATAAGATTCTTCCTAAATTCAAAGTGAAGACTTCAATATGCTTGAAATATTTACTGTGATTGAAAATTGAATGCTAATGATTGAAAAATATATTTTTCATAACAATCATGTTTTAAAGGAACTACTATGTAAAAAGAATGACCATATGTAAAAAAACCCTAAAAATTAGAACTTAATATTTTTTAATGTATTTATTTTCCAAGAATAAGAAAACATACATTTTAACTCAAGATAAAATCAAGTGGTCCCACAAACTAGCCCATTCAATAATGATCACGTTTTTATGTTCACATTTCATGTATAAGAGAGCATAATTCATTGATAGATAAAAAATTAGGAATCAAAACCGTATAGATCTCTCTCTCAATTCATTCAAAATTCAAACATCATATCACTCATCTACAAACCTGAACTTGTAATCCTCCTCAAGGGAGGTTAATCAAATTTTAGTTGGAGTCATATGAATTATAAACAAAAAATTAATAAGTATTAGATATAAATCATGCATTCTTATAATTTTCCTACTTTAATTAATTCATCTGTGTGTAATAAATATGAAATGACAACTTGAAAATAGAGTACAAGGTGGGAACTATAATATTGAATAATATCCTTGAAGAAGTAACCATTTGCAAGAGTACATGCAATACATAAGTTCACTAAAATTCTCAACCACATAAAGTGAATTAATCACTATGTAAATGAATGTACCTAAATATTATATAATACTATTGAAGAACATGAAAACAAGATCCAATAATCCTATAGCTCAACAATTTATTTATCACTTAAATGAACTCACAAACACATCATTTTTGATATTTATGAAACATAACATTAAGTCAACATTGAAAACAATAATACGCTACACCATCCAACCATGATAAATTCTATTAAATGATTCAACATGAAAAGGGCTGCCAAATTTACCATTCATTTAGTTCATTCCATACTTCTTAAGTAAATTAACGAATAGATAAAAAAGTCCAAAAACATATTTTCAAATACTAAGGGAATACATATTTTCAGATAGTCAATGCTTCTATAGTATAATCTATAATTCATAGTGCAATTGTTAAATTCAACATTTCATGTAAAAGGGAAACGTATTAGAACAAGTATGACTTAAACATGACATCGTAAGTTCAATTAAAAATGAAATAATATACTTGGTCACCATAATAAGTCACAATTAACAATTAACAAATAACATCTATGATGATTCATTTAGTCCCCATGGTCATGGAATTCATTCTTTGTCTCCCTCCACCTATAGATGTTGCTTTGGTTTGTTAATTTTCTCAAGAAGGGGTTTATTGGGTTCCTTAATTTTCTTGTCATGAGGCTTCTCTAGTTATTTTTGTTCTTGGACATGGGGATGCTCTCCTTCATCAACTTGGGATTTTCCACCATATTTGTAGATGAATCATGTTATCAATTTTACGCACATGGAAAAATTGGAAAACGGGAGGCCTTATTACAATCAAATCACGACATTGGTCCCGGGGACCCACACAGTCAGCAGTGTCAAATCGGGAATAAATAGATGACTCCTCGGAGGAGTTTGTGCCTTGTCCTAACTCGGTCATAACTCAAATCACAAGCCTTAGATGAGTTCATGAGTAGGAAATGTAAGCTCGAATGGAGTTTGGCTTGTTGTAAAGGGATATCGATAGGAGAGCGGAGGATGTTTCGATGGTTGGCTCATTGAGGCAGAGAAATGATGAGCTCGACTCGGTTTAATTCAACATGGAGAGATTGATGCTTCCTTGTTGGAATATGAATTCAGTTTTAATGACTCGATGGAGACAATAGCTGCCTCAAGATTTGGTCGAGCTTCTTCCATGGAAGAGAATTTCGAAAATGAAAAGGCGAGACAACTAAATTAAAACTTTATATCATTCTTCTACTACAGTGGCAAGATTTTACAACAACTGATCATGACTGTGGTCGCATGCAACCAGAACATCAGGATCAACACCAACGGTTCCTTGGGATCACCCTGCGGCAGCTGTCGCAATCGACTCTCTCTGGAGGCCACTCATTTTCTGAGATAAGTTTACTTCTCTACCCTGTAGATGCTGCATACAGCCAATTACTTCCCTCACGGCACTTTCCTAGGAGAATTTTAGTTCTATGCTCAAAGCGGCTGAGCATTCGATGCACAGGCATGTTGCAGTATAGTAGAAGCCTGTTTGAGCAAGTAAGTTGTCCAATGTTGTTATCTGATCAGCATCGAATGCATCCTCAAATTTGGGATTTTCCTTCAAGATATTTTTATGAAAATCGATTAAGTGACAGTGAGAGTGTTACCAGGAGACCTGAGGAAATTTATTACAAAGACTCTCTATCGAGATCTTACTTGTTTTACGATGTAACTCATGGAAGTGAATCTCATAGAGGTGGGACTATTTCATATCAGAATATTCATGAGGCACAATTTTCTTTGCAATTATATGAGCATCTTCAATGAGTAACTAGATTAGCGAGCATAAAGGATTACTGTTGGAATTATCGCACCTTACAAGCTACAGCTGAAATGTTTTCACTGAGAGTTTAATGTTATCCTCAAATTTGTTGAAGGAAAACTCGGTAGGAGGAAAATCGTGGGAATCTGAGAAGCCTAATGCCAAGTGGGTTTTCGTGGATGGCAAGCCAAGGAAGAAATTCCACGCAAGGAGATTCGGAGTAGCACCGCCAAGTGGAAATTTTGGGATGGAAAGCCATGGTCAGACTTCCGTGAATTGGAGAAATCGGGTCAAATTGCCAAGTGAAGACAATATGATGGCTATCCATCATGAAAATCCCGCGCATGGGAAACATTTTGCTATCTTGCCAAGGACGTGGAAAATAAGGCAAACACTGCCAAATGGGAAATATTAAGATGGCAATCCATCATGAGATTTCCGCATGGGCCGTGTAAACAGAAATCCGCGCAGCTTGGAGTGGTCCGAGTCTTTGTGCGAGTCACCGGAAAACAATGCTGAAAACTCGTCCAGATCGGTGGTCGTGAGACAAACTCCCACACACAGTAGAATCCTTTTGAACGCTTCCAGCAAGTAGGTTGTCCAACGGTGTTGATACTGTTTCACCGAATGCAACAAATGGATGTCTAACCTGATCAGTTCGCTGCCACGACCTTCTCCTCGTCCTCTGTACAGCTCTGAGCATTCGGTGGTCGCGAGACAAGCTCCCACGCACAGCTGTAGGAAATAAATATTCACTGCTGTATACGATGGATTGAAGTCATGTCATTCAAGGCTTCATAAAATTTGCAGTCAGGAGATGAAGGTTTATTACGGTGCAGAATGAAATGATTCGTATTGCTCAGCATTTCTTTTCCTAGAAACGAATTAAATGTGAAGGTCAGCTCTGAAAATACCGGTCGGCCGTTTTGCTGCATCCTTGTTACTTGTAAATGGTCTCTTTGAGAAACTCTATGGGCAGTAGGCAATATTTATACCCTTCCATTATGTACGTCCAATCAGACAATAAAAATATTCTTTTACCAGGTTCAGAGAAACTTGTTTTAATAAATGGACGATTATACTGTAGTTTCAAGCTAATTTTATCTAGCTTTATTTCTATTAGCTTTTATCCACGACTAAGGAAGAATTCATATGGTTGTTACTCGTACATTTTTTCCAAGTTCCTCTTGGCTGCCCAGTTGTTCAATGTATTTTTTGAAGGGCTTATTTTATGTGTTGCATGATTGTAACATAAAGAATCTTTTTAGTTTACGGAAAAATGAGTATATGGTTTAGCTCACAGCTACCCATTCCATACTAAGACCCCAATAGTGGCATAATTGTTGGTTGCAGCCTAGATTACATAGTGCCTGCCAAAATACCAAAGGTCTCTTTGTCCAAGAATCAGTCTTAAGGGTGTCTATCGACATGTTATGGGCATGAACCTGGGTCATCATCATGGCAGCATTAGGTCTTTATTGATAATGGCATTTTCTCATCGTTTGGAAGGTACAAATTGTGCTTATTATGGAAAATCCAAAACATTCTTACTACAAGTGTTATATGATAAGGAAGAACCGTGAGCATTGTGGTAAAACCATTCTTTTTAGAAATATTGGGTTAAGCTCGGTATTCAAGTGAGTTTGAGCCCAGGAAAGGTAAGATCGTTTGCTGGATGAAGAGCTCGGTGACTTCGTAGGGAGCTCATGGTGATGTTTCATGAAGTTTGAATGAGGAATGCATAAATGGCCTCGAGTTAACAGAGGAAAATGATAAGAATCAAGTTTGATAGCTCACCATTCGAAGGACTTAATGCAAAAGAGCACGATTACCAATGCAAGGAAAGAGTTAGTGCGGGGTCAAAAATCGAGTGCAACACCGAGTTAGAGGATTCGAAGCTCATCAAGTTTGGCTATGTGCAGACTCTATCCACATGGACCCCCCTCCTCTTCAAGTCAAATGGGTCAACGGGGGGGTCCCAACATTATGTTAATTAAATTAATATTTTTATTTAAATATTTTAATAATAATATTTATTATTATTATTTAAATATTCTTTTAATTAATTGAGAAGACTAGGTCATCAGGCAATTAATGACCCATGATGGAACCTTCTCAGGTAGTTCAACTAACTGCAATAAATACATCATGGGCCTTCATTTTAGGAATGCAATTATGACCATTTCCTCTTCTTTCTCACATATTCTTCTATAAATGTAAGTTGGAAGCTCATTTCAAAGGGTTCCAACAGTTCAGACAAGTTGGATAGTTAGATATCTCAGGCGAGTGTATACTTTTCAAGAATCCTCTCTCTTCTGCAAGTTGTTCTTATGTGTTGAGAGAACTTTCAAGCCTCCTCTTCAAGACTGTAATGGCAACTATTGCCTCTTCTGAATGTATGATGCATTGTGCATGTTATTGAAGCAATAAAAATGTGCGTTTTGTGACTAATCTCGGTCCTTTCATCCTTCTTTGCTTCTTTGTGCCTTTCTCATACTTGCAGGTACACTGTGCAAGTTTAAGTTCTATTGCAAGTTCTTGGAGTTCTGTGCTTATCGAGTGGTGAAGTATTGCATGCAGTTGAGTTGTGGTGTCTGTTCACCCTTCTTCACTAGGAAACCGGTATATTTCTCGGTCGATAAAGTTTAACAAAGGGAACGCGTGTCTCTTAGTCCGTGGTATCCCTGTACCCTCTCTAAGTTGCGGTAGGTGAAGTTGACTGTGGTGCACACACCCTCTTCAAATTAACCCTTCCCGAATGAAGACACCCTTTATTTTGGTGCATCACCATCCCTAGTATAGTTTCATTTCGTAAATCTCTTTCCCTAAAACCCCATGAAAATGTCGGCATAGGACTAGATAATCATTTTGTTACTAGGAGTAGTACAACACTTAGTTTAGGAAGAGGAAGCCGGCCTTCTCGGAGGTTCACCTCGAGCCCAAGTCCCACTGGCTTGAGAGGTGATCCCATGTGTCCCAATCACACCAAACGTCCTATTCACATCCGGCCATTCGGAGGGTGCGGTGATTTGGCGACAACGAGAATCACAATGCAACCCAACTCTTGATTGTGATGAAATAAATGCTTGATTTAATTCCCAACTACATATTTGTTATATAAGGGCATCTATGCACTAAATAAATTCCCAAGATGGTGCGATCTCAAAAGTGAAATCATCAATTTTTTGGTTTTCCTTAAAATAATCAATTTCTTGCTTCAATGCACTAATTTTATTTTCATGCAATCCCATGGATTTAATGACCTTACTATAACCAACTTGCAACTTATTATTGTATTCCTCATAAGATTTTTTTATAGAAAACAACTTTCATTAATAAACTATCATTTTCTTCAATTGCTTCACTTGATAGTTTGTTATCATTTTTCAATTCAGAATTCTTTCTCTTCAATACATCATTATCATTCATCAATTCACTCTTCTATTTATCCATTGCATTTATATTTGCATTAAGAACTGATACACAATTGGATTTTTCCCTATCTTCCTTAATCATTTTATTTATAACCTTGTATATGTCAATCAATGTTTTATTTGGATCGCCACTATGGTCAAGACACCTTATAACAAGAATACTAAAAACTATTTCTTGTACCTTAGCACTCTCACACTTTAAAATATTTTAATTTAAACTATTGTTTCTTTAAAAACTACCATCACTTATAGAGTGTACAACATCAACTAAAACATTGATATTTTTTCCAAGTGCCTTGTTTCAAAATTTTCAAAGGAAATTTTCACCTTCATTGCACAATTAATATAATCTTAATAATTTTTTCAATGACTCTTTAGAGAATCTAACAACCAATTCTATTGTTGAATCAAGGCATGTAACAATATTTTCATTAATAAACTTTTCAAATTCATTTTTAGCAAGAATATCATGCAATTATTGATCAAATTGCACACCAACTATTGGTGTAGCCACTTCTTCATATATAGATTCAAATTCTTGTTTTATATGCTTCATTATAAACTTCTACCTTTTATGTGATTACATAGTATATGTTGGAATATCCATTTTCTTAGGATTGTCAAAAAAATCAAGGTCCTCATATCCCCACATGTTAGCCTTATAAGGTTTTACACCCAAAATTTGGGTAGAGTCTCCACTTGACAACTCGTACTTTCTAGCATGTTCATCAATTTTTGTAGTTTTATTGGCTAATTCATTAGACTACTATATACATTAGGACCTTCTTGACGTAGAAATGAAATTGATATTAACGGTGTTTACATTTCCGATGTAAGAATTTTTGTTTCTAATTCTTTATAAAATTAATAACCCAAAGGTTTCTTATCATCTTCCTTTACACTATAATCTTTGTTTCCATAACCAATATCATCTACACATACAATTTTCACGTTTCTAGTGATATTTATTTTACGTTTCAAAGGGATCATAGGTGAAACTTCACCTTCATCCTTTGAATTAGTATAAATTTTCTTGTTGACTCTTCAAATAGTCTTATATTTAAAATTTTCAGCCAATTGTTTGGTTTTAAGAGTACCAACATCATTCATAAGACAATATATGGAGTCTGGTTAGGTGTTTCTCTTTCTAATAAATTTTATTGAATCAAATAATTTAATATCATAACATATAAAGAACAAGAAAAATTACCGTACCATTATTGAAATATTTTGTGCAAGTGATCTTTGAATCTAGAAGAAACATATGCATCCTAGTTTAACCTTTCCCCTCTCAAAATTTTAAAAACATAAACAACCATCCACATGGCTATCTCATTATTCCTTTCAACAAGGAATAATATTGCAAGAAAAAAACTCACCTTTGTACTTTTATACTCTTGTTTATTAAATGATCTATAAAAACCATTATCCTTAATTATTTCGGTTGGAAAACCATCAAAAGGTTATGCAATAAAATAATTCCTTAATTTATGTTGCACAAAAAAATTCACCATAGGTTCACCATCTATGGGTAAACTAAAAAACCATATGAAATAATTAGGGCATTAATTTTAAAAAAGTACCTTCAAATATAATATCTTCATCTTTCGAGAGTACATTTCAACCATCATCTTAAGTTGCTCTTCATCCAACACTGAGATTGACAGGATGATAAATTGGGAAACTCTATTTGTTCTCAGTTTAGAAATTGTGTCATCTAAGGAAGTGACTGAGTTAACATATTCACCAAACATGTAAAAATAATTTCATTTCCAAGTTATTTGATAGTTGTTATCTTTTTCAACAATGAAAATATTCTTTCCTTTTACAGTTTCATCCATTTCTTCCCCTCTTTTGAGACTCATCATCATCTGCATGTCTCACTAATGACTTCTGGCGCTGCCCCTTATTCCTCTCCCTCACATTTTAAAGGATAAACGTAATTCAACATGATCTCTACACTTCAATGAATTCATTTATAGGTTGTTTATGAATTCTAAACTTCAAATGGATTCAATAGCTTCAATAGATTGTGAATTATAACCTTCAAATGAATTCAAGGGATTTTTTGATTTATCAAAATATCAAAAGGTCGTATGCCAATTCAATACACATTAGAATTTATTACACAACATAATGATTCACTGTCATTTTGTTTAATAGTATTTATTATTACATATTCACTTATTAGCTAACACATTACATCATGCTAGTATGAAGTGTAAGTCAACGCCTATTAGCGAGAACATTAGACATAAAATTATGTTGTTTAATATTTTCCTACCTACATAAATGTTACATAATTAATCATTACATTTTTAAATATATTGAGCATCTTTTTTTGCAGTGTAATAAATGCATTCATAATTAGTTACCTTTTAACACGTTTTGATTTGACATAATCGATAACATAAAATAAAACCTTCTCATACATATACAAAGTGTAGATAAATGTTGAGATATCATGTAAAATTCATGTCACATTGTGTGGTTTTAAATGATGGAAAATACAAGGGGAAGAATAAGTAGGAGGATATTTACCTAATTTACAATAATAAAATAATATATTGTAATAAAAAGAGGGCTACCTCCAATGAGAAAGGAATAAGATGGTAGAGTGAAAATTCACAGTTTCAAAGAACTAAATGATGTGTCAATTAGGACCGGTTTATGTGAGTTTATCATGAAGGATGTGAAAGTCAATGAAAATGAGGTATGCCAATTTGTACAAAATTACATTCCCATATTAAAGGAAGACTTCCTAGATTGAAAGAAAAAGGTGGAATGAGTCAACATTACAATGTCTCAGTAGAGAGCATTAATGAAGCCTCAAACTTACCCAATGACAAGGATAATCTATGTATAATTTTTAAGAGGGCAATGAAAAATCCCTTAAATTAGGTACTTTATTAGGTGTTTTATATTGATGAGGAAGCAAAGGTAATAACACCAACTCAAGGATTTTATAGTGAAAATATATCCTCTCCATGGCGTGAGACGTCTAATATGGTAAGGAGATATATTTTTCAAAACAAACATCCTAGAAAATTTTATACAAATATTCTTTTAGTACTATGTACCATACAACTAATAATGAAAAAGAAAATTATGCAAAATACTTTGCATGGGACATAAAAAAATTGTAAGGGAATGGAATAATGGAGTGTGAGGAGATAATACACCCTTGTGTCATGCAAATTTTAATAGATCATGAAAAATGAAAAATAAGGGAAGGGTCAAGTGAAAATTTAATAAAAGTATAAAAAGGTTTTAGAAGAGGCGATAATGAATATTAAGAAATGTATAGAAGAAAAAGACATTGTGATAGGAAATATGCAATAAAAAATCATTTAATTTGAAGAAAATAATGTCAAATTGCAAGCACAACTAAAATTACAGGGAGAAGAATATCCTTCTCTCAAGAATTGTCTAGAACAAAAGGAAATTAATGTTGAACTATAAGTTGGGAAGGACAATACACACGATGAGATGTAACAAGAAATGAAGGCACTAGAACATAATCCCATCCAAGTAAACTATTTAAATACTCAAAATAAAAATATATTTCACTTCTAAACCAAACCAATAAGATAAAAAGGAGACAATAATTGAGTTAGAGGAAAGTGTAAGTTATATGGATAACGATAATGTACATAGGAAGGAATTCAAAAATAGTATTATCTATTGGAGAAAAATTTGAATACCTAGAATTGAATATGAATGACTCAATAACATATATGGATGATATTATTAAAGAAAAAGACAAAAAAATAAAGGGATTGGAAATATCTATTGCAGAGATAAGAACAAAAAAATAAAAAAATAAGAAAAAAAACCAAAAAAGTGATATAGTGATAAAGGACATGTTTAAACACTATTGACGATTCATCCATTGAGATTGATAGGTGTTATTTTCAATTGAAACATTTAAATATAAAAAATTAATGAGTTGAAAGAAAAGCGAAACAAAGATGTTGGAAAAGAATCTTGAGGAGCATGCAATGGGGGATGTGCATTGTAGTGAAGCATTGTAATTATCTCAGTAAAGCACACCATCATATTATTTCTATAATCCATTTTAAGACTTCAATTATAATGGATATTGAATGAAATAATTTTATGATTACAATTACATTTTTCTACCAAGAAAAAATATGTATTTGTATGTATAATATCTACTGTTGGTCATTATGACAATGTTGACTTATGGTCACTTAATTTAAGTATTTAATAAGAATTTAGTTCATGTATTAAACTATGTTTAATGTTTACATAATTCATTCACGTATTAATGAGATGACGTACCCTAATTTATCTATGTAAGCATGGCATAAAAATCAAATTTTGATCTACATAGAGCACTAGAGTTATTTGCAGGAATGTCATAGTAACTTGATTTTGTTTTCGTATGGTTCCAATCAAGAATTGGTGAGTTAAGAACATGGATTATTGTGCAATAATAATATTCTTGATTGGACCCTATAGTGCAGACATCCTATAAACAATCTTTTTATCCTTTTTATTCTTTATGCATATGTATAGAGAACATTCGTTATTTCTACTATCATATAAAAAAACTAAATTGGAAAAAATATGAGTAGATTGATCCAAGAGTAATTAGAACCACCTGTCATGTAAATATCATGTAAGATGTAAGGTGATACATCTTAGATTTCTAATCAAGAATAGGGGACAAAGTAGTATTACAAGTAACCTTATAAAAAATTATAGTAATGAAAAAACAAAAATCTATACAATAGAGATGAAAAAATATTGAAATCAAAAACTAAATATAAGATGGAAATTGAAACCCCACCAAAGCATGATGCTAATAAAAATCTTGAATAGTGATTCTTTTCACATGTCATCCCTAGATCAACATTGTTTCCATCAATTGTGATTATTAGTACATGATACTCTATTTATGATCTACATAGAGAAGTACAATAGTTGTTTGTAGGCATGGAATAATAATCTTCACATGCCATACCTAGATCAACATTGTCTCCATTAAGATGACTAATACTGTAATATTTGCAAGTATATCATAATACTCACTTTATAATATATAAAGGGAAGTACAATTATTTACAAGAATGAAATAGTAAACTATTTTTTATATGGTCCCAATAGACCAAGGGTTTTAAGAACAATGTAATCTTGTGGGACAAATTCTTGGTGAGACCATATACTATAGGTATCATGTAAACACTCTTTTAAATCCTTTTTATTGATGATGAATGTATGTTGATAAAATTCCTTATTTATGATATCCTAAAGAGAATTGGTGGAAACAATTTTTTTCAATTAATCAAAGAGTAATTAGAACTCCTGTCATGTAAATATCATGTAAGATTTAAGGTGATACATCTTATATTTCGATCAAGAACATGTGAAAAGATACTATTACAAGTAACTTTCTGAGAATAGTATATAAATGATGTAACAAAAACCTATACAATATAGATGAAAAATATTAAACCCATAACTCTAATATAAGATGAAAATTTAAACCCCATTAATGTGAGATGCTAAGACAACACACTTGATTATTGACACTTTCCACATGCCATCCTTAGATCAACATTGTTTTCATCAATTGAGATGATCAATACAAAATAATATATTTCTTATCTACATAGATAATTATAATAGTTGTTTGCAAGCTTGGCATAATAATTTACACATGCCATCCCAGATCAACACTATTTCCATTGAGATGATCGGTAGTGCAATATTTGTAAGTGTGGAATAATACTCAATTTCTGGTCTACAAAGAGCAATATGATTGTTTGCAAACATAACATAATTAGTTCAAATTTTGTGCATTAAATAAACATGAAGGAAAAACGTTTTATAAATATATATAATCATTTGTACCAAATTAATAACTTAATAGTGGAATATGATAAATTTTTAGCTACATTTATTGAAAAAAATTTAAAACAAAACTTAATATATAGATTTTTAATTTATCTCATATTAAATACTTTCATAGTTATAAATCTATATGGTGTACACCATTCCTCATGACCAATACATAAAAAGTATAAGCTAGGTCCCATTGGTGCACATCCTAAGAAAAGTGCACAAGCACATGAGGTTGTAAGCTCTTATGAAGATAAAGAAATTTGAATATTTGTCCCACACACAAATTTCCTTGAGGTGGGTCTCGATTAATCTTGAACCTAAAGTTGGATGAAATCTTCAAGGAATGTTGACCATATATAGAAAATTATTTCTTTCAAAATTTAATAACATTCCACAGTGAACTCCATTGAATTAGTATGCTTAACAATGTTAGGTAGCAATTTTTTTAGCAATAAGTTCAAAGGTAACCATGAAGATTTCATCTGAACATGGTATTTCAACAAATGTTTCATTATGAACCATGTTTTGGAAACTAGGGTGATTGAAAAGTTTGTTTGATAAAAGGTGAATATTGTGATGATGCACTTGATGTGGTTGTACTATTTGAAAGTATGAATGTAATACATTATGTATGTTGTATTACGTCAGAGAGGAATATAATATAGTAGTGTTGACATCATCATCACGTTTAATTGTAAGAAGATAGAAAATTGTGTGGTTTTCATCAGTATCAATGATAAAATAGAAAAAAAAGTTTCCTCTTCCCAACAGGTTGGACCCCACCTTCTAATAGAGCTAATAATAAAAATACATTAAAAACTTGAACCAAGAAATAGAGCACATAACATTAGTAAACAATTCATTGTTATGAATGTTACATCAAGATCCATTATAGATGGAAAATAGAGTTGATAGTTTAAAAACAAGAATAGAACTTGCACCAACAAAAATTACACATAACATCATACAATTACTTGATATGAATATTGTAACAACCTTTCATGAATAAGAAATTATGAATTACAAAATGAATGATAACATTAAATAATAAAATATCAAACTATCAACAATGTCAATTTTCATTGTTGGAAGCACAATGGACTCGAGGGAGGTGAATCATCAGAAAAACCTTTTTCCAAATGTATTTATCTTGTATAAACCATTAACCATTTAATCATGCATTAATGTGTTCTTGAAAACATGAAGAAACCTTCTATAGGAGTATAGACAAAGAGATTACACAAGAACACAATATATGAAGTGGGAAACCCTTAAGTGGAAGAAAACCCACTAATTGTTTTTATTATTTTAAACAAACTAAAAATATTGCATGAATATTACACATTATAAAAGATTTGTTTACTAAGGCACTAACCCCACAAAGCGAACCAACTCCTAATTTAGTAGAACACCAACCCTACAAGAAGGATTCAACCCCCAATATGATCAAGCACCCATTTAACCACCTTGAGATGAAGACCACTAATGTATTGTTGTAGCTATAATTGATAGTGATCACAAATTCAGCTCACACACCTCAAAACCCTCTTCAAACACACTCTCTCCTACTTCACTCAATCTTTCTCTTTCATGGGCTGATTAGGAAAATTTCCCTTACACAATAGCTCTTAAACACTCCTCAATACTTCATGAATTATTTCACATTTGTCCTAATGCCCTCATACCTCTTTCACACTCACACCTAGCTCACACTTTTTCCTTTCACACCATTAGTTAAAAATGAACACATTCATTCACTTTATATACATGATTCAACTCATAATCATAAAAATTTAGTAATGACCATATAGGTCAGTAATTCCAACATAAATTACTCCTACAACATCATATAAACTCATGAAAAGGACCCATATAGGTTAGAAATGCACCAAGACAACCATAATGCACATATAGACCTAAAAGACTAGTTTCTCCTTCACGAGAGCACACCATGACCTCCAAGGCCTACATATAAATTTTTCATGTCACCTGTTGTAACATGGATCATGCACTTGATGAATCATTGGATGATATAATGCAACATGGGAAAATCCCTAAGGTTTGGGACCTTGGATCCTTGGATGAACCCTTAGAGAAGGTATATTCATGTTAAATTATGTGCATCTAATGAAAGAACAATATGCAAAACCTATGGTAATGAAAATAAACTATAACTATTCAAATATTTTCTAAGAAAAAGGAAGTATTATATCTGGTAAATAAAAAGTAATGGTCATGCACCAATAGAGAAGGAACAAAGTGATCAACTTATACAAGCACAAAATATAAAAAAGGATAACGAAATACATACCTTCCTTACTTATTCTTAACATAAGTACTTTGTATGAAGATTAGAAACTTAAATGATAATAGAAGGGATTTATATACAATTATAAAACTATCATAGATAATTTTTGTTTGTCACAACATACAACTTGTTAAGAGAAGAATGAACTTAATGTGAAATTAAAATAAATCATCAAATACTAGGAAATAAGATTTCACAAGTATGAAATGCACTACTATAATACACAATACGTCAAAGTGAAAGAAGGTTTGAATACCAATTCAGTATATAAATATTGAGGCTTAAGCTTGTATAAAAGTACTCAAAAAAGGGCAGTTCCTCCTTATAGAATTGATCAAAAGTACCTGAATATGTAATACATACTCCTACTTATAGATTAAGAACGTTGAGAAATTCTAGTTGTTATTTTTAACTATTCCATTCTCAAAATAGGATGTATTTATTTTTATGAAAAAATGTCCAACAAAAATAGCCAAGTAGTTGTGCAACTTTGACCGGGTCAAACCTGCAACTTGAATAGTGGATTGTGGTGGATACTTTGTAAAAATGGAAGTGAAAAAATCATCAAGGACGGGCGCCACCCTTTGTCCGATCTATATCAGTTTCTTCTATTTCTTCTTCATATTACTTCTTCCGATAATCAAGAAATCATTTGATGATTTCTTGTACTTATTTTTCATCGGGTCCACACGCATAGCAATTCAAGACCTCAACAAATTCAACTATTCGGTTTAGCTTCCCAAGAAAATTCTAGAATCGATTCATGATTTTTAGTAGTCGGCTCAATAATTTATGATATGTAACTAGCTTGTTAATTGATTCAAATCCAAAGGATTTTGTTGTATTAGTGTCCTCCTTAACCATGCTCTTGAATTTTGCAACAATATGCTACATTGGAAGCACGTTAATATCCTCATCCCGAAACTTGCGGTAAAAAGTGTCAAATTCATCTGAGATATCATTAATTTTGCCAATGCCCCCATTTCTTGCTTTAGTTAACTTTAACATTTCCTCCTAGAACATCTAGACATGAAAATCCATGTCTTCATTATATTCAAACAACTTTGAAGAGTTTTCAATGATACCTTCTCGAGGAGTAGATCAGATTTGACACTTTGAACCTCTTTCTAGGCCTCCAATGTGAGCTCCAAGTTATCACACTCCTCTCTCAAGATACCATACATTTTGGTAACCATGTCCTTATCTAGATTGAGATCATTGTATAAGGTTACAACATCCTCAATCACCTATTTTCCTTCTTGGATATGACTCTTGATCCAAGCCCCAACTACTCACCCTTGTTGTCTGATCTTCTCAACTACAAAGAAATAATTTGCATTTAAGATTGGAGATATTGCAAGAGAAGTGGAAGGGGTTGGTTTTATGATCTTACAGAGGATGGATATCAATTGTTCCACCTTATTTTTCAACTCATCTTTAGTGATCTTATATTTATCAAATTTATCCAGAAGGTTTCTAAGAGCAAGATAAAAATTTGTTTTGACACCTTCCTGCATAGATTTTCCTAGATAGAACTTAAAAATATTATAATCCGTTGTAGTGATATAATCCTTTCAATTATCGTAGTTGGGGTTGTTATCGAACATACCTTTCCCATATTTGTTCGGTTGGTAGGTGATAAATAACCCTTGGTCTCTTTACTTGGCACTAGGGAGTTAGATCTTAGGTGTTGAGATCGACATCGTCTCCAATGGGTATCTTATTTTTCTTCTTAGGGGTCTGTCTACTTAGCCATGAAGGAGTAGAAGAAGAAGAAGTTAACTACTCAAAGGAAGACAAAGGCAAAGACATCATGGTAGTAAGATGGATGGGTGATGAAAGGGAAGTTGTTGTAATAGTCACAAGTGGTAATGAAGTGGTGAAAAGTGGGGAAGGGGTGGAAAGGATAGCTATAAGGATGGATGAAATGGGAAGGGTGATGAGAGAGGAAGTGGGAAAATCTTTGTTGAGGAAGAGGAGTTCTAGAGGGTAACCCAAAGCCAAAACATCCCCAGATGAGAGAGAGGGAAGAGAGGAAAATACTTGAGCCATAGTAGGAGATGAAGTGGTGGGATTAGGGGAAATGAGAGGAGAAGAAATGGAAGATGTGAGAAAAGCAAGGGTGAAAGGTAGAGGAGATGAAAATGGGGGAAAAGGAAGAGGAGGTGGAGGAGGTGACTATAATACTTGAGTGGTGGATGTTGGGGAAATACTTAGATCAATAACTCTATGGAAGGAACCTTAGAATAATAACTATACCCCCTACACATAATTGTGATATTACAAGGCTTGGGATTGGGATCCAATCCTTTTGTAATCTTGGGATGTCCCACCACCTTTGTCAGTTTATGCTGATTTTTGGAAATATGGACCTATTTTGACACTTTTGGTGTGATTATCAATGAATGATGGGTATGATTGAGAATGTTAGTTACACACTCCCTAGAATTGGTGCACTCCTGAAGTGACCAATTGATCCAAGGAAGTGGTTGATCTTGTTGGGGTGTGGAGCCTGTTTATGGGTCTTCTCAAATTAGTGTTAAAGTGTTAGATTTTGAACGGTTAAGTTTGGAGACTTCGAGGAGTATTCTGCGCAGTTGTCTTCGTGACGTTGTTGTGTCATATTTGTTAATTGGATGTTAACGTCGTGACAATTTTTCTAGCCATGGGAAGTTGAAAGGTCGTGAATTTCAAAATTCTAGGGTCAGCTTTAAGACTTCTTAAAAGGATTGTAATCATATAAATAGAGGTGTTAGGGTATCTTGAAGATATCTTGAGTGTTCAAGAGGTCTCGAGTCTTAATGATCAAGAGGTGATCAAGAGTAATCAAGGTTAAGTAATTGGGTGTCGATTATGGTTTAGCATCTTTGGATTTCTGTTGTGAGTTCATAAGCGAGAGAAGATGTGAGAGTTATTTTATTCTTGTTGATAATAAAATCTGAGCAAGTTCTTGGTGGACATAGCCCACATTGGGTGAACCATGTTAAATATTGTCTTGTCTTCTTTTGTGCATTATATATTTATCTTTGTTATATTTCGTAAGTATAATTCGCTATATAGTTTTCCATTGTTGTAGTTTGAGGAATTGTTTCCTCATATTTGTTCTCTAATTCCTAACAATTGGTATCGAGCTTTGGTGGTTCTTTGCTGAAGTAGTAAATCATAGGAAAGTTTAACTTGAGTGGGAACTATGGTGGATAAGGGCATATCGAGGGTTGAGAAGTTCAATGGGCAGAACTTTAGTTTGTGGAAGATGAAAATGGAGGATTACTTATATTAGAAGGACCTCCATGTTCCTTTGAATGGAAAACCAAAGAAACCTACAACCATGTTGGATGAGGATTGGGAGTTTTGGTTAGAAATATGCTCGGGGAAATTCTTTTATGCCTTGCATCTTCGGTTGCTTTTAACATATCACAGGAGAAGACCACATAAGGTCTCATGAGTGCATTGGGAAGTTATATGAAAAACCCTCTACCTCTAATAATTTTTTTGATGAAAAAGTTATTTAATATGAAGATGCATGAGAATGGTTCTGTTTCTGATCATTTGAATGAATTTAATATGGTTGTGAGTATCTTAAACTTGGTAAAAATTTACTTTGATGATGAGGTCGAGGATTTGTTGATTTTATGCTCCTTGCTAGAATTTGGGACAACTTGGTTATGGCTATAAGTAATTCATCTGTAATAATTCAAAGCTGAAGTTTTAGGATGTAATAGGTGTGATCCTAAGCGAGGAAATGCAAAGGAAGAGCACCAAAGATTCTTATAATTCTAGAAACGCTTTGATAGTGGAGAGTAAAGGGAGATAAAAGAATAAACGAAAAGGTAAGCGTGGGAATTTGAATGATTACAGAAGGTCAAAGTCCAAGAGTAAGTTATAATGTTGGAACTATGGGAAGGCTGGTCATGCTAAGAAATATTGTTGGGCTCTTCGGGATAAGAAGAACAAGAAGGAGGAAAACAAATAGGTAAATTTGGCGTAGGTGATGCTTGTTAGGATGCCTTAATTCTTTCTTTAGATAATATTGCTGAATCATGGGTGTTAGATTTAGGGGCTTCTTTCCATGCCACCCCACATAGACATTACTTTATTGATTTTATTCAAGGTGATTTTGGACATGTATATCTTGGTGATGATGAACCATGCAAGCATATTAGGGAAAGTTTGTGTTTAGGTAAAAATGTATAATGGGATCAGATGGCTACTTAAGGACATGATACATGTGCCTAAGTTGATGCTAAACTTGATATCATGGTCAACTGGGTAGTGATGGTTATACAATCAGTTTTATAGTGGATTCTTGGAAGGTTACCAAGGAAGCTCTTGTCATTGTAAGAGGTAAGAAAACTAGTACTTTGTATTTAAAAAGTGGTGCTGATTATTGTAATTTAGTTCCTGCAAATGGAAATGAAACTTTGTGGCACCAGAGACTCGATCATATGAGTCATAAGGGCATATAGATTATAAAGGATAGGTTGCCCATATTAAAGGAGTTAGATTTGGACTTCTATGAGGATTGTGTTTATGGGAAATAGAAGTAGGTGAGATTCCTCAAGGTTGGACCTACCAGGAAGGAGGGTAAGTTGGAGTTAGTGCATACAGATGTATGGGGGCTAGCTAAGGTAAACTCTATTGGTGGTTCATGTTATTACGTCACTTTCATTGATGATGCAACTATAAAAGTTTGGGTATATTGCATTAGAAAGAGATCTCGATGTGTTTGAAACTTTCAAAAGATGGAAAACCTTGGTTGAGAATGAAACACATCTCAAGTTGAAATGTCTCAGTCGAGATAACCGAGGGAATATTACAACAATGAATTTCTTGATTACTGTTTGGTAAATGGGATCCGCAGGCAAAGAACGGTTCCAAATACTCCACAGGAAAATGGAGTGTTAGAGAGAATGAATAGGACAATCATGGAGTGTGATAGGTGCATGAGGTTACATGTGGGGATTCCACTCATGTTTTGGGTAGAAGCGGTAAGCACAACTATTTATCTGATTAATAGAGGACCCTCTATGGCTTTGGATGGAGGTATACCTGAGGAGGCTTGGTCTAGTAAGAAAATTAATTACTCATTTATTAGAGTATTTGGATGTGAGGTATTCGTTCACATTGATAAATATGATAGGACCAAGTTAGAGGCTAAGTTTTATAAATACACCTTTGTTGGATATGGTGACGATGACTTTGGTTTCTGTGTTTGGAGTCTTAAAGACAAGAAAATATTTTGGTCTAGAGATATTGTCTTTAATGAAAAATTCATGTATAAAGATTAGTTGCACGAATAGAAAGAGGAATCAAAAAAAGAATACATAGTGTTAGAGGACATTACAGACATTGAGGTGTCCAAGGGGCCAGTTTAGGTACCTACTCATCAGGAACCCCAAACTCCTGAGGTGAGAAGGTATTCTAGGGTAAGAAGGGAACCTGAATAATTTACTCCATCTTTGAATTATTTATTTCTCACTGACAGTGGAGATCTAGAGTGCTTTGAGGAAGTAGTGCAAGTGGATGCCAGGAAGAAGTGGGAGCAGGCCATGGATGAAGAGCATAGATCTCTTATGGAAAACTAGACTTAGGATCTAGTGGAGCTACCCGAGGGTAAGAGAGCATTGCAAAACAAGTGGGTGTATAGAATCAAAGAGGAAGATGGAGGAAGGAAATGATACAAGGCCCGGTTGGTGGTCAAGGGATTTGCATAGAAGAAAGGTATAGACTTTGATGAAATTTTTTCTCCTATTGTTAAAATGACTTCTATTAGGATTGTTCTTGGTTTAGTAATGCAAGTAGAAGACCTGCACTTAGAGCGATTGGATGTGAAGACTACATTCCTTCATGGTGAGTTAGAGGATTAATTGTACATACTGCAACTACTGGTGGTTATGAGGTCAAAGGGAAGGAGAGGTTAGTGTGCAAATTGAAGAAGAGCTTGTATAGCTTGAAACAAGCTCTGTGGTAGTGGTATATAAAGTTTGTGATTTTATGCGAAGCGTGGTTACTCAGTGTCACTCGGACCATTGCGTGTACATCAAGAAGTTTATTGATGGTAGTTATATTATTTTGTGCTGTATGTAGATGATATGCTTGTTTGAGGAAGAATATGCAGGAAATAAAGGTACTCAAGAAGCGGCTAGGTGACTCCTTTTCTTTGAAGGATTTGGGGTAGCAAAACAAATCCTTGGTATGAGAATAACTTGAAACAGGAAGGAGAGGAATCTGGTATTATCTCAACAAGAGTACATAAAGAAGGTCTTGAAGAGGTTTAGTATGCATGATGTTAAACCGGTTGGTACTCCTTTGGCAAGTCACTTTAAATTATCAAAGGAGTAAAGTCCCAAGATTGAGGAGGATAGAATCCAGATGTCTAGGGTACCGTACTCATCAACAGAGTTGGTAGCTTGATGTATGATATGATATGCACTAGGCTTGACATTTCCCATGCAATGGGTGTAGTAGTGAGCAGTTTATGAGTGATCTAGGTAGAGAGAATTGGTAGACAATAAAGTGGATCCTTCGGTATTTGAGAGGGACCATGGAGAAACATTGTGTTTTGGTGGATCGAGACACTACATTACATATCTATGTAGATTTGGACATGGCAGGAGATTTGGACATGACAGGAGATTTAGACAGTTGGAGGAGCACAAAAGTTTATGTATTTACGGTTAGTGATAAAATGGTGAGTTGGATTTCACAGTTACAAAAGGTTGTGGATTTTTCAACCACAGAGGCTAAGTATGTTGTTGCCACAGAGGTAAACAAGGAGATGTTTTTGATACAACAGTTGCTTAATGAATTGGGTCATAAGAAGGAAGTTGGGAGACTACACGGTGATAGTCGAGTGATATTCATTTGGCGAAGAACTCCACTTTCCACTCTAGGACAAAACACATTCAGATGAGATATCATTTCATCGGGCAGCTTTGGAAGAAGATACGTTGAAGTTGGAAAAGATCCATACAGATCGAGAATTCTATGGATATGATGACCAAGGTGGTCACAAGGAGAAGTTGAAGTTGTTTTCAACTTTGATTGACCTTCATTATTGATAATGAAGGGTTAATAAATTTTCTCAATGAAAAAAATCTCCAAGTGGGATATTGTTGGGGTGTGGAGCCTATTTTTGGTCTTCTCAAATTAGTGTTAAAGTGTTGGAGTTTGAACGGTTAACTTTGGATACTTTAGGAGCATTGCGCATTCGTCTACTATGGCGTTGTTTTTCCGTTGTTGTGCCTTCACTTTGTTAATATGTTGTTAATTAGTTGTTAACATCATGATAGTTTTTCCAGCCATGGGAAGTTGAAAGGTCGCAACTTTCAAACTTCTAGGGTTGGATTTAGGACTTCTTAAAAGGATTGTAATCCTATAAATAGAGGTGTTAGTGTATCTTGAATATATCTTTAATGTTCAAGAGGTCTTGAGTCTTAATGATCAAGAGGTGATCAAGAGTCATCAAGGTTAAGCAATTGGGTGTCAATTGTGGTTTAGATGTGGTTTAACATCTTTGGAATTCTGTTGTGAGTTCATAATTGAGAGAAGACTGTGAGATTTGTTTTATTCTTGTTGATAATAAAATTTGAGCAAGTTCTTGGTGGAATTTGCCCACATTGGGTGAACCACATTAAATCTTGTCTTATCTTCTTTTGTGCGTTATATATTTATGTTGTTATATTTGCAAGTATAATTCGCTATATAGTTTCCTACTATTGTGATTTGAGGAATTGTTTCCGCATATTTGTTCTCTAATTCCTAACAGATCCTTCATATTTTTCTATGTATAAACAGTTTCCAAAACCTCTCCATCATCTCGAATGCCTTCAAGTATGTCCGTGATTATATACTTGGCTACCTCATCGAGATTCATCCCGTAATAGTCCCTTTCCTGTACCGCAATCTCATCTTTGTAATTTATCCAAATATCCTCCAATTTTGTTATTTGGACACCAGTTGGTCAAATTACGCTAACAACACCCAATAATAATTGAAGCTAAATCACATGTGATAGGTCTTTATTTTCATTTTTTGTATCTTTCCCAAGACATTCTTCACTTTATATGAGGATGCGCAAATGTATCGACCCAAGGTTACTAGAAACTAGACTCTTTCCTTGTGCCTAATTTTCTAAATCTTTTGGAGATGTAGTAGTTGTCAAACTAACTCCATCAACACCCACTTGTCCATGGAAAACCTTGGTATTTTGTAAGGAGCACCTAAAAATCCTCCCACTCGAGATATGTAAAAGTTGGGAATTGTAGGAATATACATCCCCAAGTCCTTACTAAATTCCAAGCACTATATGATATTATTTGATTATAGAGTTATTTATCAAAGACACATATGAGAGAAAAGAAAAATGCATCATTTACTCTCCTAAAGTGGCTTGACCCTTATTTCATTGTTAATTGAGGATAGATGTTGTAAATATATGATGCATTCCTTTCCCCATCGGATGTCAATCTGGATAATTTGTCATTCCTTCCGTAATATACACCGGATAATAAGTCATATCAATTTTTCCCATGGTTTGGAATTCTAGCATCTAAGTGTGTATGGCATCATTGATGTGTTCCACCCATCGAATGAGATCAAAATTTTTATGAATAGTGGAAATGTATAAAAATACATCCATTCTTGAAAATCCTTCAAAGACGGGAGCCATATTATTCTTCTTAATAATGTGATTACATTATTCAACTCTTGTATGAAATCCAAGTTATGGATGGTATTTATATATATAGTTACTGAAGGCCTAGGCTTTGCTGAGATAGATCTTATAAATTACCTTAGTGCAAGTGTTAAAATTTTCTTTCCAATTCTCGAGACAAGAACTGGGAGAAATTGAGGCATATCCTTCAACATCTAAAAGTCTAAGAAAATCCTCGAAGTAGTCATTATTCAGTCTGATCATGATTGTCCCATCATATTTAACAGTTCAGGACTCTCCATCATAATGTTTTGTGGCTGCGAGTATAAATTCAAGACATTGCATCAAAGGTGAAAAAGCAGTAGCTAGGGAAATTCTACTGTCATAAATACTTTTGATCCAAACAGTCCTAGATGGGGCTCTAAATATACCCCAAAAATATGGGAAATTGATGTGTCTGAGGTCTGTGTATCCAATAATTTCAATTTCTAATGTGATGCTAGAAGGGGGGGCCACCCCTTGGAAACTATACTTAATTTTCACCTTACCCTTTGATGATGACTTAGAAATTTTCTTTTTGAAATTATTCAGAAAAATCTGCAGAGATATCCAAAATTGAGGGTGGAATTAGAACCTTGAAAAGTAGCTAAGAACCTCTTAAATGCATGGGGTGGAAGTTGATCCTTACTTTGCAACCAATGAATTTTGATTTTAACTAAGTGGAAGTCAATACTTCTTTTCAACTTTGAGCTCTTGATAAGGTATGGACTTCCAATTTTGACCATGGTGGAATTTAAAGTTTTTTTATAATCACGACACCTAAAATGGTCTTGGAAGAGGTCAAAGATTTATTTACAAGTATGAACTTTTTATTTGGTATCCATTGGGTTTTTCCGCCTTATCTCGCAACTCTAAACTCCTGATTTGATGGTTGGTGATTGAAAACTCCTTCGTTTGTGAAAAAAATATGATATTTTGAAGCCTAAGCTTCACCAAATTCACAACAAGTGAAGAAAAGGGAAAATGGGGACATTAAAAAATACAAGGAAAGAAACCCTAAAAAACCAAAAATAAAACTATCAAGAACACCCATCATGTTAGATAAAAGATGGATAAAATGCCCAAAATAACAACACAAATCCATGCAAAAACAATCAAGGAAAAATTGCAAAAATTACTCGAAAATCCATACAAGGGTGCAGTCGAGAACTTGAGGGAGTGTCAAAGAAGTCGGCTTACAAAAATGTCAAATAAAAAATGATGCGTAACAATTTGACCTTAAATAGAAAAGGGTGAATTAATTACCACACAGGTGAAATGTATGCGTAGGTGGCATTTAATGCACCGAATAGGTTTTTGAACTCTACTCCCCTTTTGCAACTTTATCGGGTTTCAGGTTTACAAAGTCTATATGCATATTACATGTAATTTTTTATTTCAAACCTGAAACCCTAAATGGTTTATTTTCCTTTGTGTTTCAGGTTTCGGGACTTAACTTGTAATTTGCATGAAAATTACAAATCAGGCTCCAAAACCCAAAATGGTCTTGCATAATCGGGATTCAAGTTTCAAAATTTGGTTACAAATTTACATGTAAAGTTGCAATCAGTGTTACAAAACCGAAAGGTACTTGGGGTTTGGGTTTCGGGACTTAATTTATAATTTGCATGCAAATTGCAAACCGATCCCCTATCCTCGAAATACACTAACTTCCTTTGTATTTTAGGTTTCAGGTTTTGAGAATAAATTTTCATGTAAATTGCAAATTTATTCACGAAACTTGAAATATGAAATATAAAGGAAATTTTGACACTTAGAATTTTTTTCAATTTTGCAAAAAATAACACTTTGGTAAAAAAGGAAAATTCTTTGCAAGGAAGTATTTCGGAAAGAAGGAAAATTGGAAAGGGTAATTAAAAGTAAAATACCTCCAAAGGATTCAAACAACTCAAACACATCCTCTAAAAATCCTTCATCAGCTTAAGGAACTCTTCTTCACTCATTTCTTTCATAACACCTTCAAGTAAGATTGTTTCCTACTCGCATCAGAACCTCCAGAAACACTCTCCAATAATGAAGTCCAAGACAATAGAAAAACAACTCAACCATGGAATGTAGCCACTCAATGGAAAACCACTGACCTAAATAAAACCTTTAAGTATGTTAGACATCATTATTCCACCTACAAGTCCAATAGGATAACATACCCTCTCAAGCAACACAAACTTCCCAAAAACCAATTTTTCAAACCAATATTTATCACACCTTTTATGAAAATTTCAAGGATTATAAATGTATGTACTAGGATAAATTTTCATCCCTATTCACTCTTGAAAGGATATACATCATCAACTAAGCCAATATATTGGTCTTCTAGACCAATCTTAAGACTAAAACCATGTTATCTTAAATCAGTCAAACTAGGTCACTTTGTGACCCAAACCATGCCACCTAAAATCAATTCGAAGATAAAATAAGGATTCAATCATGTTATATGTGATGAGTAGAACACCACCACACCTATCAAACTTAATCAAAATGTCCAAAAGCACCCAAGAGCTTTCATTCTCCATGATTGCTAAAACTACCATTTAGCCCTAAAATCTTGTCTTCATGTTTTGACTTGTAAGACCATAAAAATTTTCAATTTTTTTAAATCACTCCAAACATGTATCATTTCTCATTAAAAACTTAGAAAACCAATTTAGACATAGGTTCTAGTGGTAAACATGAGATAAAACTGAAATTTTATAGAAACTAACATGTTTGAGTGAGATCTTTTGGTGTCATGATATCAAAACAACACCATATGAAAGATGAGATATTCCTCTCCACAATAAAATCAAAATATTTTATGATTTAATCCATTCTAGTATCAAACTAAAAGGTTTTCCTCTAACACTAGCAAACTAGGGTTTAAGAAGGGTTTTGACCAACATACCTTCTTAACAATCGTTCATAAATGTTAGGCCCTCATTTGATATCATTAAAACTATGATATATTCTAAACTCGATGCATCAATATACCTGAAAGGATCATGGTACCATGCAAACCTTACACGCTCCATTTAGGTCAATTTTTTGAGCTAGAAAACTCACCTTCTTGAGCTCGGTAGGACTCAAAACACCATATCTTGCAAAATATTCAGCATAGGACTCTAAATTTTTTCCTACAACACCATGAAAACCTCTACATACTTATCTAATTCAAATATTCTCATATATAGATCTATATATTCTCATCCAATGGGACTTACGTGACTAAGACTTAGGGTTTTGCATAGTTTAGGCCATAAAAAGTGAACTATTACCAAAACAAAACATGAAATCACCTATGAATGCATTTACATAATTAGACTAATGTGAATCACATTTCTACATGATTCTATAGGATCAACTTGTTATCCCAATTTTTTCCCTAGGTAAAATTGGATCAACCATGACCCTGCATAGAAGAAACCAGAGAAATCACGTTCAAATCCTATAATCGAGCAACAAAAGGACTCTGATGGAGTGGCGGGGCTGCAAAGATAGAATGACCTGTGCAAGAAGAAATTGTATAAATGGATCATCGTCGAGTGAACCGTGCTTCAAATCCTAGAAACAGTTACGGGTGGGCTTGGAAATGGAATAACAGGTCGGGGAAGGAGAAAATAATTTTAAAAGAAGCCGAGGCTCAAAGAGAAGAAACAATGAAATTTGAAGTCTTCGGGCTCTCAAGCTTGATTTGAGAATGAGCTCAAAAACAACTTAGTATGGAGGAGACAACGGATTCTACCAAGTTTCCAAATGGCACATCTCCAAAGGTAAATCTAAAAGTGGAGGCCCAAATGAGTACGGGATCACCACATAGTCTAAGGTGAAAAATGAGACAGAGCGTACCCAAAATCAACTAAGTATGGAGAACAAGCACCAACTCGCCATGTGTTCAGGGCACGAAAAGGTAAGAACGGCCATTGAAAAGTCCAAGAGAAAAATTGGGGAAGGTTTCCAAACAAGCACCAGGCCTCTGCGTGTCCCCGGTTAGATATATGACCCCACCGAGAAAAAGAATTAGCCAAAAACATGAAGAAACTGAGCAAGCCATGGAAGAAGCCATGTGTCAGCCTAGAATAATTTCAAAAGAAAATACAAAGGCTGCCCTTAGACATGTGCCAACCCTCCACATGTCTGGTTTCAAAAAGGGGCCCGTTTTGGTAGCTGGTTCTTGCCATTTTGTATAGACCCAATTCAAATTTCAAATGGGCATATCTTTTGACTCAATGCTCAAAATATGACACCTTTGGAAAGATCTCAGCCTCGTCTATGCCATGGAGATATGAAAATTTAATTTTGGAGAGGTTAGGTGGTGATAAAATGAATAAAAATATTTGGGCCATTAATATAGGATCTATTTGCCTCCAACAACCAGATCAGATTTGATCTGATCCATCGTTCCTCCTCCTTTGAGGCACTGAACAAGTAATTGATGCAGGCAAGATAGATTTGGGGTAGATTTTGCAAGAGGCATTGATGATAGTGATTGAGCTTCAAATTAGTTTTCCCACTTCTCTCTCTCCTTCTTCCCTCTATCGTTGAATCTATAAAGGAAAGGTCGGGGCTCATTGTAAAAGGTTGGACATTTCTATTTTGTGCCCTCCCTTCTTCTTTTGTTCACAGAAGGATTTGTGGAGCTTTTCTAACCTCTCCTTTAGGTTGTAATGCAATTTTTGCTTATTGGCCACTGCAATATAATGTATCAATTCTGAGTAATAATATATATGTCTATGGATGTTTCTCGTCCCTCTCATTATTTGTTATTGTCTCTTTGATCTCTTATTGCGATTTGGTCATATGTGCATAGTGTTTGTATAGCATTTCGTGGTCTGTGTTAAACTGAAAAATGAGCATCTAACATTCCTTTGGTATATCACCTCATTAGCTTAGGTTTATTTTCTTGCATCTCTCTAACCCTGTCTCCTTGGTAGATATAATAGACTTAGAATAGATCCTCTACAATTTTTTGTGTACACACGAACATAAAGATAGGAATTAGCCTCAATTCGGAGAGCTCTCTCAACTCGCAAGGTCCCACACCTTGAGAGATGGTCCATGTTGTGAAATCAAACTAATAGTAGCAACCCATATGGTTGTCAAAATTCATGGGTGTTGTGATTCTTTACTAACAATTTTGGCATGCCCAGTGGGACAAGAGGTCTTCACTTTATTTCATCAAGCTGATGTGTTCTTGGTGAGATTCATCCTTTAGAGGCACATTCAAAGTACATATAGTGACTCCATCTGGTCAATAACCCATCCTCTAAGTTGCAGACCTTTTCCATCCATTTCCACTCATTTTCATCCATTTTCTCCCATTCCATGAAGTTGTGCAATCATGGCTTCATTTCCTTCTTGGAACTCGCACTTACAACAGCAATGCATTTCACCTCCAATGCATTTCCCAACTCTTCCAAATCAGCATTACAATAAGATCTAGGACCATTATGCTTAGCCATATGAGAAGGGTCAAAGTCAGCTTGGCCATAGAGCTTGTCAAGAATAAGGCGTGCATACAATGCGACTTCGACAACTATGCAAAGAATGTTGGTTTCTTTGGAGAAGATTCAAAAAATGGAGGTTGACATGGTTCAATCAAGGGCCATAGCAAAAATGAAGGCATTCAAGATTGGTTGCAGAGCACCTTGTCCATGGGGAGGCCCTTTTCCAAGACATTATAGCCCTCAGGAGAATCTTGACTTCATGGTTGAAGTGTTGCCTCAGCTTACACAGTGGATTGAGGACATTGAGGCTTATGAGAAAAGTGCAAGACAACCTTGTCAATGGGTAAGTCAGTCACCAACTCCCTATCCTTCATTTTCTCTTTCTCAAACTTTACCATTTCAGCATGATCAAGAGTCAAGCCCCTCACTTGCTACCCCAAGTGTTGATTTCATTCCTCCATCTCCTGATCTTCCACCCCATTTCAATTCTTCTCCCCTTTTCTTTCCCAAGCAGTCATTCCCTCCAAAGAAACAAGAAGTTCCACCTCCCTCCCCACCACAAACAATTACAAATCTAGTTGAACCCCAACTTGTCACTCCTCTTACTTTCCCAAGTCCATGTTGGGAAGAGAATCAAGAATCTAGTCAAGGAAAACAACAAGAAGTGGAGCCCAACAAAGAAGAAACGATAGAAAATATGAAGAGTTGGGCTACTAAATTTGGGTTTACAAAGATCCCCTTGATGGTCAAGCCAATAGAGGAGGTCAAGGTTGAAGAACTAGTGGTGGTTGAGGCTAAGTTTGCAGCAGAGAAGAAGAACAAAAACAAGAAGAAGACAAGTAGTCTATTTTCTCCGAATATAGTATCCATGATGGCACTTTGTTTGAAGAAGATGCTGATTTGATCCAAGCTACATAACCAGTTAAAGAGGAGGAAAAATCAGCTCCAATTCCCATTGAAGAGGAGTAATTGGGAGATATCAAATCAGAGTTGAAGCCACTCAATGAAAAAGGCATAATTGAAGATTTTTTGCTTTCATTTTAAGGGCTTGATTTGATTGATGAACCCATGATAGAGGAGGATCATACAGTTTCAGAGGCCCCAAGTGTGGAGCAGGCCATAGAAGAACCTTCAATTCTTCCTCCCACTTCATCCCCTTTAACCTTTGATGTTGAAGAAGAGTTTGAACTTTCAAACTTCATGTTTGAGGAATAGGGGAACCATGGTGAGCATGTTTTAGATCAGGAGGACATCATGGAGGAAGTAGAGCAACTGCAGTAGGAAAAAAAGGAGACAAATTATCTGTCTGACTTGGAGGACTGCTTTGATGGAGAAGAGATCATTGAGATTATATCACTTGCTCCTCCTCCATCCATCTTCCAAGCATATGAGCCTTTATTCTTTATGAAGAAGGGCATTCAAGGACAACAGCTTGCACTTCATAACAGTCCTCTGGAACCAAGGTTGTAAGATATGAGTCTTCCATGTTCTTCACAAGAGAAGGAAGAGAAAAGGAAAGAATATGTCATCATCTCTCTCACACCATCCATCGAAGAAGGTCCACAAAAAGACTCCATTTTTGGAGTTAAATTTCAGAGAAAAGGGCACATTCAAAGGATTAGACCATGCTTGATTAGGTATTTGGCTTCATTAAATCCGGAGAGAAGCCAAAACTAGTCATGCCTACTTCAAGGCATGAGGACGAGCATCAAAGTACCAAGGGTCATCATCAACACCTCCAGGAGTCCAATGCCAATTAGCTTGAGGAGGTATTTTTGGTTGATGTAGATACCTTGATGATTTGGGTGGAGGACCAACTTATAGTCAATTTTTCACTCATACAAGAAGCCATATTCAGTGTCAAATCATTTTCATGGCTTCCCCTCTCGAGAAACAGAAGCTACTTCTCCCTACCTATAACAGCTTTATTTAGCACCCTTTTCTCTCTAGTTAGTTTAGGAGTAGGAGTAGACTTTGTTTCTAGTAGAAGAAGTGCCCGTGCACACTCTGCATGTCTCATTTGAGGCATGTATGATTTTGTTTTTGTACATAAGTTTTGTTTGTATTGCTCCAAAGCTACTGAGGCTAGGCCCTTCACTATTCATGGCAGAAGACTCATAGTTTCCTATAATAGTTGTAAATTTAAAAATAAAACAAATGCAAAGAAAATAAAGCCATCTTTGAAATATTCCTTTTAGAGACAGATGAAAGCCCCAGGTAAAAACAATTTTCTACTCTTAGAATCCTTGTTTCAATATTTCTTATGAAAATTGAGTGCGACGCCTTGCAGGCGAGTTCGAGATCGGAAGAGCAAGCAGTTGAGCTCGCGGTGGCTCTGGGATCAGATTTAAAAAAAAGGATCAATATCAGGCTATTATTCTTGACTCCATACCCAATGGATGCTTCAAGGCTATTGGTCCCTTCATCTAGCAGGAAGATGCCCCTGTGAGTCACCAAATTGTTATCCCAATTTTTCCCTCGGGTAAAATTGGATCAACCATGACCTTGCACAAAAGAAACCAGAGAAATCACGTACAAATCCTATAATCAAGAATTAGAGGGGCTCTACAATGGAGTGACGGGGCCTACAAAGATCAAACGACCCTGTGCAAGAAGAAATTCAAGAAACGGATCTGTCGAGCGAACCCGTGCTTCAAATCCAACAAACAGATTATAAGCGGGCTTGGAAATGGAATAACAGGGTTGGGGAAGGAGAAAATAGTGTCAAAAGAAGCTAGAGGCTCAAAGAGAAGAAAAGATGAAATTTTGAAGTCTTCGGGCTCTGAAACAGATTCAAAACGAGCCCAAAAACAACTAAGTATGGAGGAGACAGCGGACGTTACCAAGTGTCCAAATGGTGCATCTCCAAAGGTAAATCCAAAATAAGAGGCCCAAATGAGCACGGGCTTGCCACATAGTCCAAGTTGAAAAATGTGAGAGAGCGGGCCCAAAATCGACTAAGTATGGAGAACAAGCACCAACTTGTCACGTGTTTAGGGCCCGAAATGGTAAGAGCAGTCGTTGAAAAGTCTAAGAACCTATGGAGGCTTCCACATGTCAACCTCGATGCTCCTTCAAAGGAAAAATATTGAGTGGGTTTCTAAGTGAGCACGGAGCCTCCACGAATCCGTTTTCATAAAGGGACAGGGTTGGGGTTGAATAGTCAAATCACTAAGACATGCATGCAAGCAGAGGGTGCAAGTGTCAACACTACGCTAATTCAAGAGAAAAATTAGGGAAGCTTTCCAAACAAGCTCCAGTCCTCCGCATGTCCTCGGTTAGATATATATGACCCCACCCAGTAAAAGAATTAGCCAAAAACATGAAGAAACTGAGCAAGATGCGGAAGAAGCCAAGATCCAGTTTGATGCAACTTCAAAAGCAAAATATAAAGGCTGCCCTCGGACATGCACCAACTCTCCACATGTTTAGTTTCAAAAAAGGGTCCCATTTTATAGCTGGTTCTTGCCATTTTGTATGGACCCAATTCAAATTTCAAATGGGCATATCGTTTGACTCAATGCTAAAAATATGACAAATCTGGCATTGTTGGAAAGATCTTGGCCTCATCTACACCATAGAGATATGAAACTTTGATTTTGGAGAGGTTAGGTGGGGATAAAATGAATAACATGTTCGGAGCCATTAATATAGGATCTATTTACCCCCAATAACTAGATAGGATTTGATCTGATCCGCCGTTCCTCCTCCGTTGAGGTGCCAAAAAAGTAATTGATGTAGGCACGATAGATTTAGGGCAGATTTTTCAAGAGGCATTGATGATAGTGGTTGAGATTCAAATTATTTTTCTTGCTTCTCTCTCTCCTTCTTCCATCTGTGTTGAATCTATAAAGGAAAGGTCGGGGCTCATTGTAAAAGGTTGGACATTTCTATTTTGTGCCCTCCCTTCTTCTTTTGTTTCACAGAAGGATTTGTGGAGCTTTTCTAACCTCTCCTTTGGGTTGTAATGCAAGTTTTTATTCTTGGCCACTACAATATATTGTATTAATTCTCTGAGAAATAATATATATGTTTGTGGATGTTTCTTGACCCTCTCATGTATTCGTTATTGTCTCTCTGATCTCTTATTACGATTTGGTCATCTGTGCATAGTGTTTGTATTGCATTTTGTGGTCTGTGTTAAACTACAAAATGAGTGTCTAACATTCCTTTGGTGTATCACCTCGTTAGCTTAGGTTTATTTTCTTACATCTCTCTAACCATGTCTCCTTGGTAGATAGAATAGACTTAGAATAGATCCTCTGCAATTTTTTGTGTACACCTGAACAAAGGGATAAGAACTAGCCTCAATCCAGAGAGCTCTCTCAACTCGCAAGGTCCCACACCTTGAGAGATGCTCCATGTTGTGTAATCACATTGAGAGTCTCAACCCATTTGGTTGTAGACATTCAGGGGTGTTGTGATTCTGCACTAACACAATTTCCTCTACAAGTTATCACTATGCCTTCTTAGGCCTCCATAATCAAGGACTAGGTCTAGGTTGGACCCTCGGGAACAACATAACACTATGTTCCTAAACTTCAAAGTGGAAATCCAAACATAAAAAACATTCTCACAAACTGTACTCGTACTCTAAAAATATTCAAAAGGTCTTGAAACCTTTGATACAACATTTCTCATTCCTCTTCATGCCCTAATGGGCCCATATAGCTACGTACTTGGTTAACATGCTACATTAGGTCTCCAAACACCTAAACTAGGTCTAAATGATCACATGCAAACAAAGATTGCTCAAACCTATACCTATTTTATTGGACTCATATGAGTGTCTCAAAACACTAAAATCATCATCTCCATACCTCTACCATGATCCTCAAGCCATCATACATCTCAAACCATCATGCTCTATTACCTATGTAAAGTAGTCCATCTTGACTAAGAAAATATCATTATTTCCATTCTTACAACCATGACACAACATGTTTCACCATGTCATCATCATAAAAAAATCCCTCTAGCACTCATATACCTCATACACATTTTTCATTAATTTTCATTCACCTTGTACATCAATTACAACACTAACTCACCCATGCTAACAGTGTACTAGTAGTAACCATTGTTTTGTGTAAAAACGTCATGTAGATGCAAATTAAACTATCAGGATACTTGTGACCACTACTAATAACATCCTCATGAATCTAAAAAATTCTTACCAAACAAATTTTTTAATAAGTAGAAACATTTTGTAAACACTGTAAAAACCTCTATAGGATATGTAATACTTAATGAGGATTCTTTAGATAAACTACACAATTTTCATAATAAATGTATACATAAATGCATGAATTGATTGTAAAATCTACTATATTTTAGTATTGGTATCATAAGCCCCTATAAATGAATGAATTTATTCCCAATAATTGTCAAATACAACCTAATATCTCTATTGGGAAACATCTAAATTGGATCCCATGTAATACCCTTGGTTCATTATTCCAACATTCTTATATATTTTGTCATCAAATGATTCCAAATAATTTACATTCAAAAGAGGTTTTATTTCACAATATGAGGGATGGCGTAGTATAATATTTCCCTCTTCATCTCGCACAAACCATAACCATAAGGAAAATTTTGTTGATATTTTTTCGATGAATCATTCACACCAAGAATTTAAATATTAGGATCATCAACAAAAAATACAAGAGTAATTAGAACCTTGTTTCATGTAAATATCATGTAATATGTAAGGTGATACATCTTAGATTTCTGATCAAGAACATGTGACAAAGTAATATTACAGTAACTTTACAAAAGAGTATAACAATGATGAAATAAAAATCTATAAAATAGAGATGAAAAACTATTGAACTCTGTAACCCCAATATAAGATGGAAATTAAAACCCCACTGATGCATGATGCTAAGAAAACACACATGATTAGTGATACTTTCCACATGACATCCCTAGATCAACATTGTTTCCATCAATTGAGATGATTAGTACAAAACACTCTATTTATGATCTATAGAAAGAAGTACGCTAGTTGTTTGTAGGCATATAATAACACTTTCCACATGCCATCCATGAATCAACATTGTTTCCATTGATATGATCAATACTGCAATATTTACAAGCATGACATAATACTCAATTTCTAATCTACAAAGAGTACTATAATTTTTGAAAGCATAACATAATAAATTAACATTGTTTCCATTAAATCAACATTATTTCCATTAAATCAACATGAATGAAAATAGTTGCAGACATACACATAGAAAGGTTTGTAATAAATTAAATAATATACTAGTGAAATATGATAAATGTTTAGCTACATTTATTAAAAATAATTCACAACAAAAAAATATGTATAAATTTTAGAATTTGTCTCATATTAAATACTTTCACAATTATAATTCTATATGGGGTTCAACATTCCTCATGCCTAGTACAAAATAATTATATGTAGGGTCTCATTGGTTAACACCCAAGAAAAGTACACAAGAACATGAGGTTGCAAGCTCTTATGAAGATAATGAAATTTGAATGTTGGTCCCATACACCACTTGCCTAGAGGTTGGGTCTAATTAGCTGAACCTGAAGTTGCATGAAATCTATCAAGGAATGTTGGTCATGTATATAAAATTACTTATTTCAAATTTTCATAACCTTCCATAGTGAGATCCAATGAATTATTATGTTTAACAATCCTAGGTGGCATAAAATGCATAGAAATAATTTCATAGGTAACCATGAAGCTTTCATTTGAACATGGTATTTCCACAAAATTTTCACTGTGAATCATGTTGTAGAAACTAAGGTGATTGAAAACTTTGTTTGATAAAAGGTGAATATTGTGATGATGCACTTGATTTGGTTACAATACTTCAAGGTATGAAGGTAATTATTTGTGTATACCATATTTTGTAGAGGCAATTAATCTAGTAGTGATGATGTCATCATCACCTTTAATTTTTAAAATCTAGAAAATGATTTGATTTTTTTATCAATATCAATGATAAAGAAAAATAAATAATGTTTCTCCATCTTAACTGGTTGGACCCACCATTCTAATAGAGCTAACATTATAAAAACATCAAAAACCTACACCAAAAATCTGTAACAAAACATTAGTAAAAATTATTTTTATTAATGTTACATCAAACTCCATTATAGATTAGAAATACGAGATAGAACAACTAACAAATAGAAAGCACCAAAAACAATTCACATAACATTATACAATTCATTGATGTGAAAATTGTAAAAAATTCAATCATAAATAAAAATTGTGAATTAAAAAATAAACAATAACATTAAAAATATACAATATAATACCGTCAATAATGTCGGTCAAGTATTAGTAACCCTGTTTTTGTAAAAACCCTCATGCAAATTAAAATTAGAACCCTAAGGAAATTTGTGACCTCTACTAATAACGTACTCATGACTCTAAAAATTCTTACCAAATTTTTTTATGTTAAGTAGAAACATCGCTAAACAACGCAAAACTTCTACAAGACATGAAATGTTTAATGAGGATTGTTTAGATAAATTATGCACTTTTTCATAATAAATGCATACATACATCCCTGAATTGATGGTAAAATATAACTGATTTAAGGTTGGTACCACAAGCCCCTCTAAATGAATGATTTTTTCCCATCAATTTTCAAAATACAACCTACTCTCTCTAATGGGGAAACATCTAAATTGGATCCCATGTAATACCCTTTATTAATTACTCCAACATTCTTATCTATTTTTCATCAAATGCTTCCAAATAATTTAAATTCAAGAGATATTTTATTTCACAATATTATGAATGACGTAACATAAGTTTTCCCTCTTCATCCTGTAAAATATATGCATAGGTAAAATTGTGTGCATACCTTTTGTCCACGAATCATTCATACTAATAATGTAAAGGTTAGGATCGTCATCACAACAATACGGTTGTGTCCAATCAATATTTCCTATGTGAGACTCATGAATTTTTTTACAAATAACTACATCTTTTGAACCATTTTTGTCATCTTTAAGAAGAAAAAATGTATCAAATGGCTATATAGTCCCCTTCACATAGTGATTTTGGAATGAGAACAAAGATGGCATGACATAGGATTATCATTTCCTTCAATTTTTGAATAATTTCTAATGGATGATAGAATTGTATTATCAAAGGAATATTTAGGGTCTAACAATGAAGTTCTTGAATTATTTCTTTCGCTATAAATATTCAGAATGAGTAACATCATCATTAGCCATAAATGATGAATATTCGAAAATTCTATATCTAACAACAATTTCAATTTTATGTGATTTCTTTTTTTGTTGATAAAACCCCCAAAGAGTGGAATTTTATAGAATCTTGACGCTTTTAACTCCTTCAAAATTACTAACATAACATTTTGAACCAAATCAAAGTGATTCCTCAACAACTTCATGTAACAATTGAATGATTTTTGAGGAAAAAATTGTGATCTTATTGTGAATTACTACCCATGAGTAATCACAAACAAAGAGTAAATTTAAGTCATTACATTAAGGATTAGGTTAAAATTTTCAGTCATGTTTAGTTTTTCCCAAATGAAGAAAAAAATCATTAAAAATAAATATGAAGCTAAAGGAAAATACCTTGATAAAATCATTTATTGGATCAATTAGGTACAAGAATCAATTTAATCAGTAAAAATTCAAATATTTAAAAATGGTCAAAAGTTGAACTTGGTGAGAATTGAGAGCACCTTTGTTGTGTTTTTATAGTAGAAAATTAGAAAACAAAATGAAAAAGCTTTGTTATGTATGATAGGATGAGTGACAAAAAAATGAGTATTTTTTTATTTTTGAATAAAATGATCAAAGAACATAATTAAAATTCTTTTGTTATAATTGTATAAGATGGATGCCAAACACAATATGGATTTAGAGTTTTTAAAATAAAAATTGGTGAAACAATGTATTAAAAATAACCGAACAATGAGATATACCTATAATATAAATAATACCGATCAATATCTCATTGTGAAATGTACATTAAACCATTTTTTTAAAATACTAGTATTTCCAAAATCATTTTTTTTCATCAAAGAAAATGAAAACAACAAACAAATGTCACAACACACATGTGAATATTTAAATTTGTAATCACTCTAGGATTTTGGTACACATCTGCTATGGGTAATTTGTTATTAATTTTGGTTTTTTTTTGTTTCAATATTATTTTATTTGGGGGGTTAAGTTACATTTTTAAAAAAAGGGGATGACATTTTATAGAAACTAACATCTTGTATTTAATGCTTGAGTCATGATATAGTTGATGGAAATATGATGCATGAGCATCACTCCCAAGTCCAATTTTGGTGTGTCGTCACATTTTTGGTTTGTTAGGTGGTTTATGATTCCTTAAAAGTCACTTCAAGTTGTCTAGTAGAGTTTAAGAATTCAAAAATTCAAACTATGCATTTTCCCTCCTTTTTATTAAATCTGAATTTTTGAATTTCTTGAGCCATTTTGGCTTGTGCAAGTTGTATTAGTGAGTTAGTTGGAACCAAATGAAACTTTTAAAGGTTTAAATAAGTCTTCAAAATACTTGGGAGTCATGATATAAGATTAAAGTTCCAAGTCTTAAGAGTCAATTCTTTTATATGACTTGTTAATGTTGTGATCAAGTTAAAACCATGATCTTAAGAGGTATTAAGGACCTCCATTCGGTTGGGAACTAACCTGAGGAGGTATAAATGGTAATTTTTGTAGCTACCTCGTATTATTATGATAATTCATTTGAATGAAGGAAAATAGTTCCAAGAAACCCTTGGGTTTTTTTTTTTTTCACGAAATAGTATAGTGTGGAAGTAAATTTTGTGCATGAAGTGACTAGTGGATGAAGACTTAAGTGTATATTATCTCCTTAAAGGATCATGTTGATGGTGGGAAGAATATTGACGTCAATTTTTATTTATTCTTATGGAATTTCATTAGTTTTAAGTGAGTTTATGATTGAATAATCATAGTAAACATGTAGCAATCAGTTCTGTGGAGTTAATCCATTCAATTTTGTCAATTTGGTGAAGTACTTGATCTAATAAGTTGAATCTTATGGCTAAGAATGGTGTGTATTTTATGCACATACCATAGGAATATTCACTAAACCTTGCAGGTGAAGGATTAAATGCTATTTTTCTCAAAGTACCATAACAATCTAGAAACCCCTATTTTGAAGGGAAAACAGGAGATTTTGAGTTATATTTATGATTGGTTGATACCTAGAGCCTTACTTTCATAATAATAAGATCATAAATGTTTATACATAATTGTACTATAATTTTGAAGCTTTATAAAAAAATTGATTGATTTTATGACCAATTTTACCTACTCGGGATCTCAATGAAACCCTATTAGGGTTTGTTCCAAAAAAAAGATTTGGAGAGACTAAACTAAACATTTGGACTTAAATTTTTTTAAGTTATCATATAGACATCCTAACATCATATTTTTTTATCATTTCATTTTTAATCCATCTAGAAAACCCCTAGTTTACATAAAAGTTCTATAGACCTATAGGAGAGGACCAAAACGTAATGAAAATCTTGAAAGAGTGAATTTAGAGAACTTTTTTGAAATGAGGCACCTTGCAACTTTATAGAGTGACTATTGGCCCAAATGGGTACTCCAAAAGGTGAATAGTTTGTTTGAATATTCATTGTATATAAATTTATACCAAAAAGGACCATGGAAGGGCTAATAGGAGTATTAGGCTAAGAGAGAGAGAGGGTAGAGAAAAGTGCTTTAGTAATGGAGTTGAGTCAAGAAATTGATCACACACAATGAGGAAAATGGGTACCCAAAAATAATTTGATTTTGTTCTGATTGTTTGTAGTTTTTTAAAACCACCAACTCACCAGAGGTATTAGGCTTAAGAAGCTAGAAAGGTAGTTTTGGCAAAACTAAGACAATTTGAAGATTTCTTGTTTTTTCATCTAATATAATTTTGTTTTGTCATGATATAAGGTGTGAAAACATATCTCAAGCATTTCCTAAGATATTTTGGGATTTAGGGCTAACAATTGCATGATGAAGGAATTCTTGACTTGAGAAAATCCTATTTTACAAGCCTAAAAGACTATTTTGGAGTTTTTGTTCAATATAAATTATCTGATTGGTTGAATGAGTGTTGTGCTCTACATCATTTGGTATTAGAGTAGAGGAAAATAATAAAATTGACAAGAAATAAAGGTAGAGAAGAGAAACAATAAGTGAAAAAGGTGATTTGCAAGAAGAAGGGAAGATAGTCAGAATCCCACCAAGAAGAGTGGCTAGAGGGATAATGAATGGGTTTCTATATTGAGGAATATACATGATAAGTTGGGAGAATTATAAGTTTCTCATAGAAGAGGTAAGGTTTTGGATGAAGAAAGTGATATAGAAGAGATAGAAGAAGAGGTGGTAGAAGAAACAATATCAGAGGAAGAAGGACAAGATATGAGGATCCTAAAAGTAGTCATGCGAGCATGTTATAACCCAAAGATGAAGGTACCAAAGTATGGAGGAAGCTTGCATCCAGATGAGTTGATAGTCTCGATTGCTAAAATGGACAAGTATTTTGATTTTGAGGGAAAGACGAGGAAAAAAGGTGAAGCTTGCTTGTACTCAAATTAGCGGGGCTTGTTGCTATTTGGTGGGATTTTTTGCAAGAAGAAAGAGGTAGAGGAAAGGAAAAAAATTAGATCATGGGACAAAATGGTTTCCAAGTTAAGAGGTAAGTTTATTCCTTCTTTTCAACAATTTAATTAATCCAATAAATATGAAAAATGGATGTTTATTCGATTAATTAAATATTATTATAGATGACGGTACTTAGTTATCTAAGTACTTAATTAAAAATTAAGTACTCAGACAACTAAATACCACCTATTGGTATTATTTAATACAATATGTTTTATTATAGAACCTTGTTGTCCAGTTCCACTTGTGTCGGCGTGTTAGTTAGTTACTTTTCGACTATGGAAAGCATATTAAGTTGGTATATGGTGGAAAAATCTCCAAGGCTTATAATCTTGATTGAATGTCTTTGTAGCATTAATGTTGTGGCTATGTTTTAATATTAATGTTATAAGAATATTTGGGGCATACTGCCAAACCCATTGAGTTGGTAAACAATGTTTGATTTATTATTATTCAACTTCAAAAATTAAAACGAGGTGAATGAATACCATAAAGTCATGTAAATTCATAAGGTATTATTTGTTTAGGGATTCAATTATGAAATGGTATTGAATACCATAATGTGGTAATTTTTTAAAATAATTTTGTATCTAATTTATGGGGAATTCACGTATATGGGAAAGGAAGGTAATTATTAGTTTGTATATTTAGTTTGATTTGGAAGACCACCCCTCCCATGTTGTCTTTGAACTCTACAAGATGTCCATTTGGAAATCTATGATCTGAAGAGGTAAAGTCGATTTAGGTTTTTTGGGGATTTGTGGAGGAACAAGAGGGGGAAAAGTGAGAGTTAGGAGTTTTGCATGGCATTAGACATAGTGAGAGCTCCAATTATGGAGACACTCTACCAATTTTTTCACTGCATATGGTTATGGAATCGTTTGTTAATTTATAACCCTCTATTATCAAGGGGGAGGACATTGTGCAAGTTTTGGTTGTTTTGGGAAAGCTGAAATAATTGCACTTGGAGAAAATCGACTAGGGTTTTAGTGTGTAAATGGAAGTAGATCAAACAAAAGAAAATCATTTTTACAGGAAAGGGTTTCTCTGCTGCTCTTCTAGTTTTTGATTGATAAAATGATTGTTATCTTTAGTGGGATTTTATTTTTCTCTCTATTTTTTGGGAAATAAGATGTGAAACATTTTTCGAGCTTGAGATCTCTATATTAATTTTTTTCTGATATGGGTGCACTCATTTTATGTGCAAGTCAATTTTTGGGGGTTTTTAGATAGAATTTTTGGTCATGTGATGGGTATTTAGCTTGAACCAGATTAATAACTTGTCTTCATGCGAGAAAAATCATATGGCTTTACATAGAGTTATTTTCCATTGTGTTTGTATGGCTATATATATATATATATATATATATATATATATATATATATATATATATATATATATATATATATATATATAATAGAAAGGCATCTCGGATACTCCCTTCTCTGCCATGCCTAGCTTCTTCTAATGAATCAATTTACTCTCTCAATTTTCTTTGGTTTTGTGTATACGTACGACCGTAGGGTTTGTGTAAATTTTCTTAGTAAGGCCATAGGGTTGTGTGATTTTATTTGTGAAGTTTAGTGGGTTCCAATATTGTATTATTGCCTGAAATTGTATGGCTGCTTTGACTTAAGGATATGATCTAGAAATACCTGTTGGGTTTTTGTTTTGGGTTCATTCTATAAAAAGTGTGCCTATGATTAAATCTGCAGAAAAATGGTTAGTTAAAATATGGGACTTATTGTGTGTTGAGGAAATTGGTTTATGGGATTTTGAACTAGTGTTCCTGTAATAGAACGTATGGCCTTATTTTCATCCGTGTATATGGTTGTTGTTTGTTGTTGATTACAACGAATAATTTGTTTGTTGGTACTCATTGCTTTAAAAAAATAGTTACATACATGTTTTCATTTCAAGTTATGAATAAGAATGAATGTTATTCAATGACATGAAATGATAATGAGTTGGAATCTGTGTTCTTGCATATGGTAGAGATGTTTAATCCTTTATGCAGAGGACACTTTGGAAAATGATATTGAAATAAAATAGAGCATTGATAATTCAGTTGGGTAAGGCTTCTTATTGTTAGTAGTTCCTTTTACTTTTATTTATCTTAAGATCCTTTGACTCGGAGGGCTAGATCACTTGATCCATGCCTTTTAATTTGTAGCATTTATTTTGTTATTTGAATTAAATTAGCTTAAAATGATTTCTAGAAAATTTTAAAAGTGGAAAATACAAGGGAAACTCTAAGTTTTTTTCCCAAAATTCTATGCTTAGTTGGTTTTTATGGATTTAAAATAAATGGTTGAATTTCTTGGCATGAGAATTAAACCGCATAGATGTTGGATACAAAACAAATTTAATTTCCTTGAATTTTTAGCTTTATTTTTGTTTGGAGTGGTGTTGTGTGTGCAAATTTAGTGCATCCGACATAGTTTAGTATCATGAATCCCCCGTCCATTGCATAGCTTGTGATTGAGGAAGCGGGGGAATGTATGTGAAGTGGTCCTTTAGGAATGCTTCACATATATTCCCCATGCCTCTTCCATCACCAACTATGGGATTAGCATGAGATTCTAATTCCTAACTATTACGGATGCATTACCCTTGCAATGTTTTATTAGCTAGTTAAGATGACTAATCTTCTTATTTGTCAAAAAATTAGTTGGGCATGTAGATTGACTTCTTTCCAGTTCTTTGAACTGACACCCCTAAACAAAACAGTGTCGCAGGTTTAGTAACGATGAGTGGGCCTTCTTTCTCTGGCATGTGAAGATTGACTTAGAATGAAATTTTTATTATGGATCTTAGATCCAATTGTATTTGTACTTATGGTTAAATATATTTTCCTTGGGAAAATTGTACCTTGTAATAGTCCTTAGTGGACGATATTTTTCATATATATTAATGAAATATAGGATTGAATTGTGTATAAATATTATGGCAGTTTTGTGTATGTATAAATAATGATCATGTTGTGGGTTGGAAAACAAAGAAATTAATTTGATAAGATATGGAATCATACAATCATTTATCTAGTGCTTCAAATAATTATAGTTATGAAACTAAAAATGTATCTCTTATCTAGTAAGCTTCCCATGGATGTAAAGATTGCATATGGGTAAATGGAAAGAATGCTAAGTGATTAAAGAAACTAAAAATTGAAGGGAAAATCCTAAAATATTAGTCATATCTCCTTAACGAATCTAAGGTTCCTCATAATTTACTTCATCATGAATGAAATTAGAATGGGCTAAGTTACTAAATTATGCTAAATGTTTTATATCAATCTAATTCCTTGTCAAGTTGAATATGGGAAAAGTATGGTTCTAAAATGAGTATAAAAGCTGAATTAAAATGGGGTAACTTGTAAGATAATAGTTTTATCTCTATAAGATGGAAACCGGAATATGAGTAATGGCTTGGTCAATCCTTAATTTCATTATGAGATTTAAACTTGATAGTAATCTAGGCAAGGAATAAAATTAACTAGTGCATGCCTAAATGTCAAACTCAATTGGGACTACAATCTAAGCTAAGGGCATTAAGGTCTAACCAAGCAAGGGAAAAATGAGCTTTAGGTAAAGAAGTGTTTTAATCTAATCAAGACTTAAGGAAGTATAAGATCATTATTACTATTGTCCATGATAGGTTTAAAATATGCCTTAGTTGATTATGGGATTAATCTTATAAAGAAAAACATCATGAACCTGAAAGAAATAACTTAAAGGAGTAATGTTATAAACTTAACCTGATAAGCTAGTTATTACTTCTAAGATGTAAGATCATATCCAAGAGGTCATCATACCTCACATTGCAAAAGAAGTATTCCATAAGCGGGTACTACCTAGCTTTGAATAAGTTGAAGACGTAGGTGTAGTCCTAGTAATGTAAATAATCCCTTGAATAATGGGTATAAAAACAAGACATGCTCTGCTACGACTAGTTAGGATTTGATGGACCTAATGGGAACCTTGAATAAGGTTTTAACACATATTTTTCTAATAAAATGTTTAGAATGTATGAAGGGGGTAGTGAGGTAATAAAGAATTCATGTCCCTAACCTCCAAATGAAGGTAACTAAATACTTATACTAATATCCGATAAGTAGTGAATTATTCATGAGTGTTATAAAAGCTGGAAGAAACTAATCTATCAATGCATGATGTAGGTTGCCTACGAGTAGCCCATCGGATGCCTAATATGGTAACATATTAAGTAGCGGATAGGCCTCACGTGGGTAGCCAATAGTGGGCATTGGGGTTCCTCAAGCTTGCGTAAATGAACTTGTTAGGAACTAAGTGAGTTTAAATAGGTTCAACTACTTAAGCTTAATGAATCTAGATAACTATGATGAGATGATAGTGAGGTGATGGGAAGACAAGTTTAGACTTGTTGTGTACTCTCTATACTAAGCATATATAGTACAACTAAGAAACTTTGGCCAAAGTAATGTGCTTGCTGGGTACATTGTCTAATCACCGTGATTCCTCAATCCCAAAGTGTAGGATACATGATGGGGTTACTATGTGACCCTAGGTAGACACTAGAGGATCAGTCACAAGATCTCACTACCGCAATGCGGTAAAACCAGCGAGGCTAATTATGAACATTCAAACAAATGTTAAGGGTGATCATGGAGATTAGGGATATTTAACCCTTATAGCTGCACAAGGTTTATCACCATGTTATATGATGGATTAAATTGTTAAGACTTGCTGCATATACTAGTTTAACTAGTTTCTAAAATTAATTATGTAGAGGAATGTCTACTCATTGCTAAGATAATCTGACTTATTACATTAACTAGTTGTAGCTAGTAATCTGATTTATAATGCAAAGGAAATCTTATATGCTGAAAAAAATTCTTCTAATTTGGGTAAAATTCTAGGTTGTTACAATAACTCCTCTCTTATCTATCTTAGAGGGAATATTTGTCCAAAAATGGGAGTTACTCATATATGTACACTCTTTTTGATCTATTAGAATAAGCATACCTACTTTTTTTTCATGCATGATTTTTGGTTGTTCGATTTTACTTGTTGGTTACTTAGAGATTTCTCATCACCATTCGAGTGCAACCTTATCCATGTCCATAAGCCACCATTTTTATCCTCATTGAATTATCTCTCAGGACTCACATGCTTCAAGAGTGTGACTCTCATATGATTATCATTTCAAAAAGGCTTCAAGAATCCTCCGATAGAAAAAAGTGTTATGTTGATATTAATGTAAATCCAATGAAATTTCATATTTATAAAAAAATATCCTCAAATTCAAACCAAATAAGAGCTCCATAAAAAAATTTTAAGCTTCAAAATTATATCCTCATTTTGTGGGACCTTTTAAAAATATTGACAAAATAAAATTTGTGGCCTATAATATACCCACTTCCTATTTCTCTAATTCATGATGTTTTTTACATTGCACTTATTAGGAATTATATTGTTGACTCATCTAATGTTTTAGAATTGACCCATATTTAGGCTAAAGATGATAAAAATAATAATAAAGATGTTCTAGATCTTGGATCATCGTAGTGTTAAGTTGGAATACTTGAGATATACACCATGGTATGGTTTATTAGAACCATATGAGAGAGATAAATTTATACCTAAGAGAATGATGACCTCTTTCATAGTCATTTCACTCGTCAATCAATGAATTGTTTTTGAAATCAGGTTAATTAGTTGCTCACTTAAGCACTTGGTTGTGATATGATCACAATTCAAGGAAATTTGTATGTTAATTTTTTTATGAGAAAGGGTCATGGGGGCACGTGGGTAAATATAAATATATCTTTCAAATATATAAATATAGGTGGGAAACACATAAAACTAATAATTATATTAGTCTCACATTTAGTATGCTTAACATATGATTAGAATTTGATTTGATTATGTCAATGAAACATATTTAGTCAAACTAATTAGATATGATCATGTTGACTCAGAGTTATAAACATTTCCAGTTAACTCATTTGAGTCATTAAATATTGATTTTAATTAGTATCTCAATGTGGTAATGGAACTTTAATTTCCATATTTTATTTTAAAGTACGTTTTGGATGCTTTCAACACTTTGTATCAAAATTAGGGTTCTTCCTAGAGATCTTTGGGGAATTTTGAATGAAAATCCAATTAGATGGGATTTCTTATCTAGATGTTGAGATCTCACAAAAGATGTGGTTTTGAAAGAGGGAATATGAATCATAATAATCCATGAAATCCTCCTCCACCACTCAAACACATAATATTAAAGAAATTTTGTCACAAATCCAATTGATTTTGGGAATCATTTATGATAGATTAATGACCTAACAAGTATGAATGCATGAATTCTCAAGAAAACATAATAAAAATTGAGATCGAAATGATGAAAATGTTCTAAAAAATATTAGTGAAAATTAAGTTTAGAGGGTTTAAACACAGAGGAATTGTGTTATAGGACTATTCATTTTTGAGCTAGATAAGATAACTACACCCAGATGTGATGGCAAGGAAGGGTTGAAGGAATTGAAAATTTAGGTTTCATGAAACCACTTCTACTATTAAGCCACAATGTTTTGTTCATAAACTAGAGGTTGGTGAAAATTTCTAGTGGGATAAGCTATATGTTCTTATAAGTTATGATTTAGCTACCTTAACATTGGATGAATTTGAAAAACAAATCACTAAGAAGCACTTTTCTATTGCCTATTGAGAATTTTTTTTTTAAAGTTTTAGTTACTTAGCTAGATGAATTTGAAGTGGCATAATATGTTTCAATTTTATAGGTCTCCTCCACTAACCACTATGTTTATTATATGTTGGAAAAGGAGCTAAAAAATTAATTCCAAACTCGTGATACATGAAGTAATCATAGGAAAATTATTTTCTATAAGTGAATTAGGCCTTCAAAATGAATATAAAGAGCATTCCACAAAAAATCATGAAATTAAGATTGTAATGAGGTCGATAGGGCCTCCTATTTAAGAAACTAATTTTAAAAAGAAAATTTGGAATTTAATGCAGTATTTTAAGTTCATAAGTTGGCACCTTGTATTTCTAAAAACATTATAGCTTGTGGATCTAATTAGATTCTTTAGAATCAACAAGTGTGAATAAAGTGATGTCAGAATTATGGTAATGGAAATACTATAAGAGATCATAGGATTGATAACCATAATTATGTTGTACTACAAACTACTCGTATTAAAATGGTAGAAATGTTTTGTTAGTTTGTTAATGTTAGTTCTAATTGATTTTGAAGCATCAATTTTTTTCCTCCTTAAATACCTAGCTAAAAATTGTAATGTAAAACTTGTGAAACAAAGAGAAATGGGAAGTTGAATTTGATTGTTGGGTAGTCCAATAGTTGACTACCTTAAGCTAGTAGAGCTTGAATTTAGAGTCTTTCAGACTTTTTAACCTCCATTTAGCACACCTAAGGTCCTATGATGTCATCTTAGGCTTGGATTGAATTCATGTTATTGATTTTTCCTAGATATCTTTGAGAAGAGAGCTCAGTATTTGGGAAACTTAGGAAATTTAGTTGTATTTAAAGTTATTAGGAATCCTTTAAGTAAAAAAGGAAATCTATGGTCCAACTTAAGAATATTGTTAGAAAAGGGTACCGATTCTTTTTGGTACTATTGAAATAGATAAAAAAAAAGGATCCTTGGTTAAAGGGTTTTCTAGTTTGTGAGAATTTAAGGATGTATTTCTTGAGAATATTTCAAGATTTCCTACAACTAGGAAATTTAAATTTTCCATTAATCATACCTAGAAATTTTATGGTGTCAAACGCTTTGTATTATATGAATACTATGTATTTACAAGAATTTAAGGTCCAATTATAACAATAGTTAACTAAATAACTTACTCATCTTATTGTTTCAACTTGGAATATACATATGATATTTAATATAATTAAGTATGGGACCTTGCAATTGTGTTATAAAATTCTCAATAAGATCACCATTAAGAACTTATACATATTTCCTTGGATTGATGATTTGTTTGATAAAATGATGGGAACAATAGTATTTTGGAAGATCGAGTTTCATTTTAGGTATCATCAAATGCAATTTAAAGAGGAAGATGTGTATAATTTTTTTTTCTAAAATGGATATGAATATTATGAGTTTATGATTATTCCTTTTGTTTGAAAAATGAGCATACAAATTTTAAGAACTCGATTAATAGTGTATTTTGGGATTACTTGTATGATTTTTCCTTTTTTTCTTGATGATATTTTTATATTTTATTAGAATTAACATGAGCATGAGTAAAATCTTAATTTTTTCTATGAAGATTAAGAGAAAACCATTTTTATGCTAAATTATCTAATTTTTTTTTGAAAAGGATATTCAATATCTATAACATATTATATAGAGAGAGGAAATCTCAGTAGATCCCATGAGGATACAAGTAATTCTAGATTGGTCATCTCCTAGAAAAATTCATTAACTTTATAGCTTCATGGGACTTGTGGGGTATTTTTAGGTGTTTTTTTGATAATTTCTCCAAAGTATCCAATCCTAATACATCTTTTCAAAATAAAGGAAATAAGTATGAATGGACCCCACATGCAAAGATGTTTTCACAAGGATTAAATAAATTTTGACTTCTACCCACATTTTAATGGTATTTTTCCCCAATATGTGTTTTGAGGTATGTATGGATGCTTCATTATATGGTTTAGGCGATGTTTAAACCCACGATAAATTAAGATGCATAAGAAAAGGTATGCAAAAAATTATTTGTAGCTAGTTACAGTGGTATGTATGCCTTCATGATGTGGAGGAATTTCCCACATGAGAAGTCTTTCAAGCTCAAGATAGATTATAGGAGTCTTCAACATCTATAAGCTTAAGAAAATACGAAATGATGATATTGTTAGATACCCTTCAAGTAAGAAGTAAAAGGTATACTCACTAGATTCACATGGGCCACGTCTTTTTAAAAAGAATTTTTGTTTTATTTTAAGTGATCTGAGGAAGAAACTAATGGAAGAGGTGCATATTGTTCCATATTTTTCACACTTGAGATTCATGACGATAACGTGTGAGTTTAAAAATAGATAGAAATGAAGTTATATGTAGCTCATTCCATGGCTATTGTAGCTTAAGAATTGTCACCTTAAGAAACACACTCTACATACATGATGTTAGATAAATGGGTAGTTATTTCCATAAATTTAATTCCGTGGATTCCTAAATTAAATAATATGAATAACGCCATTCTTGATATAGTTGATAAACTGACTAAGGTGACACATTTTATTCCTAGAAACTTCACATATGATCCTCATGTTTTTTCACATTTGTTTGTTAAGGAAGTAGTCAAACTTCATGGGGTGCCTACAGTCATCATTTCACAATAAGTTAAGTTTTTACTTCAAGGTACTAGAAAAACTTGAAAACTACCTTTGTAACAAGGCTGCATTTTATTTCTTCACATAATCCTGAAACCGATGGCTAAATTGTCAAAGTAAAGTAAGTTATGCAAGATGTTATGTACCTTAGGATGTGGTATTATAATGTTTATATATTTATAATATATGGGGTCACATAATATTTATTTATATTGTGTAATGAGTTGGCTTACATTGGGATTGCGTGTTACCCATCCATTAAGAGAAACGCATGCCTATATAAAGAAATATGAGTATCATTATGAGATATGTGATGTATGTGTTGATTATTATAGTTGGTAGAATTATATTGGAGGTATCTACCTCAAAGTGGAGTTCCCATATTGGAAGATTATGGATTTATTCCTTTCTTAAGGAGTTTCTATGGTAATTCCCTACCTTAAGGGCATATTGTGAATATATTGAATATTTGGGAATCTTAGCCCAACAATATATATTTTGTTGAGTTATATTCTACATATTATTCATCTTAATCATTTATTATATGTGAAGATATTATAAATTGGTATCATAGCATCAATCCGAGTAATTTGTGGGATGAAACTCTAATTTAAGTTATTATCTTATATCTTGATATTGATGAGTGTTTTTTAAAAATGTTTTATGTGAAGTGGTTAAAGTATTCATGGAATATATCCTTGAAATTTCATATTTGTTAGAGTTGTTTTGAGAGAGATATTTCAGTTTTAGGGTTAAAACACTAATTTTAATGATTTTTGTATATATTCCAAATTATGACAATTTTTAGTTAATTTTTTGTGGTGTGGTGAATGTGTTTTAGGATAAACCCTAAAAAAATTAGAAATTTTGGATTATTTTTACAAGATTTATTGTAGTTTTACGTTTTTTTGAAAAAATTCTCCATGGGCCAAAATATTTGGAATATTTCAATTATTTTTATATTTTCTTAAAACTCAAAAATATAATTAGGGTATGTGTTTTATATTTTCTTATTTGACGTTGACGTTGGTATTTTCTTCTAGGTGCCATAAAGTTCGAGTAGTCACTTGTCAAAGTTGAATGATATTTTGGTCTCAGGGCTCTTAAGGGACTACGCCCGAACGAAGTAGCCCGGAAGCAACTACCTTGTTGTGCACCAAAACACGACCTCCTCTAGCGTTCACCTAGCCATCTGGATGTCTTTGGTGTAGTCGGTCAGTGTGCACAACCCACCATTTGCAAAATATAGTGTTTGACAACCTTACACTGGCTCCAACTACACTATTTCGTGTGTTTGCAAACAATAGGGCAACGAGAGCACCGATATGAGAAGGAAAAAACTGAGAGATTATTTTATTTAGGGTCCCTACGCCAAGGTGTCAGATTATACGAGGTATCTCTAGGTGCCACAAAGTCTGAGTAGTCACTTGTCGAAGTTGAACGATATTTTGGTCTCAGGGCTCTTAAGGGACTATGCCCGAACGAAGTAGCCTGAAGCAATGACCTTGTCACACACCGAAACACCACCTCCTCTAACATTCATCTCGGCCACTGCAGACATGTCGACACACAGTCCATTCGATGCCATGGCCCGCCATTTGCAAAATATAGCGTTTTGACAACCTTACACTAGCTCTAATCGCACTATTTCACGTGTTTGCAAAACAATAGGGGGGAGAGCACCGATATGAGAAGGAAAAATCTAAGAGAGGATTTTGTAGAGGGTCCCTACACCGAGGTGTCGGATCAGATAAGGCATCTCTAGGTGCCACGAAGTCCGAGTAGTCACTCGTCGAAGTTGAACGATATTTTGGTCTCAGAGCTCTTAAGGGACTACGCCCGAACGAAGTATCCCTAAGCAACGACCTTGTTGCACACCAGAAAACCTCACCCTCTAGTGTTTAATTGGCCACCCGATGTGTCGGCGTAATCCGTTCGGTTTCACAACCCACCATTTGTAAAATATAGCATTTGACAACCTTACACTGGCTCAAACTGCACTATTTCGCGCGTTTGCAAACAATAGGGCAGCGAGAGTACCGATATGAGAACAAAAAAATGAGAGATAATATTGTAGAGGGTCCTATGATGAAATTTTGGATCAGACGAGGTGTCTTTGGGTGCCCTGCAGTCCGAGTAGTCACCCATCGAAGTTGAATGATATTTTGGTCTCAGGGCTCTTAAGGGACTACGCCCGAACAAAGTAGCCCAAAAGCAACGACCTTGTCATGCACCAAAACACCACCTCCTCTAGCATTCACCTAGCCATATAGATGTGTTGGCATAGTCAGTTAGGTGCCATGACCCACCATTTACAAAATATAGTGTTTGACAACGTTACACTGGCTCAAACTGCACTATTTCGCGCGTTTGCAAACAATAGGGCAGCGAGAGCACCAATATGAGAAGGAAAAAACTAAGAGAGGATATTGTAGAGGGTTCCTACACTAAGGTTTCATATTAGATGAGGCATCTCTAGGTGCCACGAAGTTTGAGTAGTCACTTGTCGAATTTGAACGATGTTTTGGTCTCAGGGCTCTTAAGGGACTACACCGAACGAAGTAGCCCGGAAGCAACGACCTTGTCACGCACCAAAACACTGCCTCCTCTAGCGTTCACCTGGCCACCTGAATGTTCCAGCATAGCTGGTTCGGTGCCATGATGTCTTGAGGCATGACTTCTCACTCCTCACCTCTGTTCATTTCCTAGGACTCAAAACATTCAATGTCACTTGTTTACCTTCCATCTCTCTTGTTCTCTTTGGACTTGCCTTTGTCCTCTTAGGTGCTTCATCACTATCCTTGCTTTGCTCTCTTGAGCTATGTTGTTGTGGTGATCTCTCTCCATCCTCTTCTGCCCCAGCTATGTGCTTACATGCTCATTATTTTTGCATTGTAATAGGATTCTTCATCACAGATCACTACACAGAATTAGGAGTATAAGTAAATCATCAAACAATTAAGGGAACACATGTGTGAGGACATTTTATTCATAAGTGCCATCATTGATTGCATGAGATTAATCATCTTTTCCTCAAATTGAAGCAATGTCTCCCATCTGAAACTTCAACCCCCCAATCCATCAAGCAAGATCAAGCATTCATACTGCAAAGAAGGACATGTGACCATTGGGTGAGCATGATCCTTGAAAAAGGGAATGATCTATTTCTTGAGATTATCTCTTTGTTTAGATTGTTCTTGGTCATATTTTTGAAAATCAATAGGAATAGAGTTGAGATCAAGAAAGAGAAATTCCATTGGGAAAATAATCTCCCATTTACGAGTGAGATGAATAATTTTGATTCTCATTCCTTGGTGAGCTCAGGTGTGTTTTCATCTGACTCAGAGAACTTGTATGACATTTTGTCCCATACCATCACCTAGAGGTTTGATGCTCTAAAAGAAGCCATTTCTGATTTTGAATCCCATGAGGAGAATGTATCAAAATTTTTGGAAGATCTTGGCACAAGAATGCATGAGCTTGGTACTCCTCTCAGGGAGAATAATTCCACATGAAGAATCTTCAGGATTCAAATTTTAAGAATTGGTTCAAGAAAATATTTGTGACCCTTTCCTTCAATAGTCAATACTTTAGAAGCCCTTGTAGAGATCATAGGTTATATCTCTAGAATCCTATGAAGAGTTAAATGAAAAATATTTTAGTCAATGTGGAAATATCAATGCCATTCCTGAGAATTGTCTCAACACATTGGAGCATGTGAACATATTGGAAGATGAGAAAGTTTCATTTGTAGTTTCCAGATTCAAAAAGATGGTCTATGGAAAAGCCTTATTATTAAAGATCTTCTGTGGAGGAAGACATGAGTTAATTCTTCATTAGAGTAGGATTATTCATGTGATGGGTGGAACCTAAGAATACTAATGAGGGCTTACTGTCAAATTTTTACCCTTTTCAACTCGGGACATTAGAATGCACCACCACATGAAATCTCTCCCTTTCGTCACTTAAGGCTTGTAACATTCTCACTAGGTATGATTCCTCAACACCCCAACTTGATTATGTCACCCCCTCTCATGAATACCAGATTATCACCCCTTTAAGTCCCTTTGTTACTTAAGGCTTGTAACCCTACCCTATCATGCCATGTAACCCGGGTTAATCCATAATGGTCAATGATGAGTTAGAAGGTGAGTTAGCTAGGTTAATGTTAAGAGGTGAGTATAAACATACACTTAGCCATTTTTTAATCCCTTTTTAATATTTCCTTTTCCTTCATTGCTGCTAGTATCTAGTTATGCTACTAAATTTTCAAGAAACCTTATTGCAAAAATCGCATTTTTGCTCATATCTCCTTCATTTTTACTCCATTTCCCCTGCAATTTTACCTGTAACTTCTACTCATGAACTCCTTGAAGATGATATAAAAATATTTTCCATTGGTACCCTAATTTTTTATAGCATATTATTTAAAATTTCAGAGAAAAAACTTGCCTTTTTAGATCCTTGCAATTTTGGAGATCGAAAACACTTGAAATTTGAAGCAGGAAACCATATGAAAAAACCTAATCTAATGAAAAAAATTCATCTCAATCTAAATACAATAAGACATGATTAAATATTTATTATTAAATTGGCATATGAGCCTTACTAAAAATAATAAGTTTTGATAACAAAGAATTTTTTTTGAATAGTTCACCTAGCATGGTTTTGCTTAATGGAATAGGTTTGCTTAACAATTGTACCATGTAGTGCTCTGGGACATGGTTTTTTAATTTTAAATCAAACATACATATCTAGAACTAATTTAAATGGTTATGAAAACATACATAGAAGGATATCATACATGCAATGAAATCAAATCAAACATATAGTTCAGATTTATCGTTATGAAAACCAACACACATGGATATATAAGAATCAAACAAAGTGTGCTCCAGACGCACGTCTCTGAAAATATATGTAAGTTCATAATGTATGTGTACATCTTGAACTAAGTGTGTCATAATGTATATAGGACCACATGTGGTCGCAAAAGGCTATATATATACAATGGACTATATGAAGAAACATGTTCACTAGGACCAGATGGCATATATATATATATATCTATGTACATCTAGGTGGACTATGAATCTACTCATGAAACATCTTCCCTCTCTTCACCCTACTAGAAGTAGCATCTCCATGACACGGGATGTAGTGGAGGGAGATGCCACTATGGATTTCATCTATGTGGTCCTAGGTGTCTCTAAGCATGCCTGCAACCTAACTTGCACATTCATAAACAACAAGTTTTTAACACCCAAAATTTTAAAATACATTCAAAATTTAGAAACTTGTACAATTTAGTTAAAATGCATGTGAAATCTTACCGCAATGTCATGATCCCTATCAATTTGTTGTTGACGCATTGCAAGGAAAACAATAGACTCACGAGGGGTAAGCTACATATAAATAATTAATTTTCAAATTAAATATTTCACATACATACAAAATTTGATATTGTAGATTTAAGTAATAAGAAATAATGAACCTCCAAAATTTAACAAATTTGAAAAATTGTACCTCAGTTAGTGGATCTGCAGATGCTATGGCAGTATCTACAATAGCCTCCATAGTCTACATATATGGAGGAGTCTCTCTAGTAGTCATAAGCTATACAAAAACATGTACAAATCAATATTAAAATCTACATGATTGTGCACCACATAACATAGGTCCAAAGCATGTAATTCACGTGAACTTCCACAATTAGAAACAAAGTGTAAAGAGATTTACTAACTTGCGTAAAAATCATGTGAGGTGTGCCAGTAGCCTCAGTTCCCAGAGTAGATGATGACCCGTCAGGCTCCTGTGTATAAAAGACAAACATATTAATATGTACAACATACACGTGAAACATTATAATAATAATCTAGTGAAATCAAATGAAATTAAAAATGTAAGTTTGTACAACTTGAAACTTACGTTTGAAACATGCCCAGCTACAATAGCTAGCATGTCGATGCTGGATGTTTCCTTTACCGGCTCTTGCTATTTAAAATAAAATAAAAAATTAGTTTTTTACATGTATGTACATGACGTACAATCAAATACATATATATTAATATCTCAAACATGTGAAATAAACTATTGTATATATATGTTATTTATATTTATTTGAAATTTACTTGTGAAAGACCAATATCAGTGGCACTAGTTCCAAAAACATTCCCCAACATCTCATCTATAGAAAAGAAATCATGTGAACCAGCAAATGATGTCTCACCCGCAGTGCATACGGCACCACATGATCCACAGTGGTGTGGTGTGCTAGAACTAGCGCCTCCACCAACATCACCAGATGTAATCTGGTCACTATGTTAGGTCAGAGTGTCAGTGAGCTCCCTCAATGCATGCAATGTATCAATCTCCACAACCTCCTTCACTGTAGGAGGGATAACTAAAGGCAGTGGGGGTTTTGGGGCATGGGGATCCTAGGTTGACCTATGCATGCACCAGGTCTACTCTGTGTAGAGCCACCTCCTTGACCAAAAAAATTCAGAAAATTCAAAATAATTTAGGACCTCATTGAGCACAAACTCGCAATATAATTTCTTCAAAAAATAAAGAGGAACCTCATTGTTGTTGCATGGTGGATAATCAATAACCATCCACCATCAGTCCCAAAAATTGTTTTTTATTCAGTCATCGTGGCACCAATGGATTGGGAACTATTTGCAAGTAACTGCGGTGGGGGAATTGGTTCTAGGGTCGGTAAATAATGCACAAATGAGGTATTTTCTAATTTTTTTGTCTTTTACACCACATGGGATAGTTTATCCGCATACCATTGCCTACAAGTAACATCTACAGTATTCCATCTATGTATTTGGTTGGTGGTGGAGTCGACTTCACCAATCAATGTTTGCAATGTATTGGCTAAAGTCATGTGGGATGGATTTGTGGCATGATTTTGTCTTATAGTTTGAATAAGGTTCTTAATGAAAATTTTATTTTCTCGATTCTTCCGATGATATTATCTTGTGTTCTTGTTGGCTTAGTGGGGATAGAAAGAGCCACGGGAGGCAGATTTATGTTTAGAGGAGGGTTTTGAGGAATGTTCGAGAGGGTTTTGAGGAATATTCGGTGTGTTTTGAGGAATTTTTGATGGTTTACACGATTTTGAGCTGGTCGACCAACCGATAAAACAATAAAATTGTATACATAAACAAACATTTCAAAAAACCCATGAAAATGTAAAAAAAAAACCTAAAATGCAAAAAAATGATAAAAATAAGGGGCTTACCTCCTTGTCTTGGTGGCATGGTTGAATCTATTGTGATCCAGAAGTCCGATGAGAAATTTTGAGGTGGTATTCAAAGCTTGAGTGAAAAACATCTAGGAGAAATCATGGTTTGAAATGAAAAATGGGGAAAATAAGGACTCACGGGATTGCTAATTTTTTTTCGTAGTTACACAATCATGGTTTATAACCATGCTTGTGGTTCTAAACCGCAATCGTGGTTTTAGTTTTGTAATTACCGAACTCGGAATTTAGGAACCGCGATCGCGGTATATAAACCACGATCACGGTTCCTGAATTTCAGGTTTTTATGTCCACGGAATTGTCCACCAACTTCGTGCACTTACCCTAAGGGAAAAGGGGGAAAGATCCATGAAGGGAGATGAGGGAAATCAAGATAAAAAATACCAACCATCATCTCTTCTTATCACTACATTAATGCTAGAGAAGGGGATGAATGTGACCCTTTGCATGGAAAATTTTCTGTAGGGAAAGCTCTGGGCATATCAATATCCAAATTCCTGACAATCCATCTCAGTGAACCTAAGGTGGGACCATATTATGCAATATCATGCTAAATAGCTTGGATCAAGGGACCCCCAAGAAATTACAAGTTATACCCCCAAACCCTACTCGGTCCACAGGGAGATTTTTATAGGCTTCAGAAATGAGGTTTTCAAGTACCCCCAGAAAACGTCAAATACTCACACCCTTCCTAGAAGAGATCCGAGAAAGTGTTGGATATGTTTAAAATTGAATTATAGTCATGACTCGTAAAGAATTGTAACAAAAGACACATATCATTCCCACATAATATCATTTTGTGTCAGAACAAAGAAATAACATGAATTAAGACAAATTCATCAAGTAAGAGCCATTAAACTTAAGAAAAGACAAGGGAAACATATATTAATTATCTCAAAGTTCACTAATTATTGTACAATATGAAATCATATTAACACAAAATCTCGATAATTGGGTCATACAGAGAAAACCTTCATCATAACCTAATCTTTTCTCTGGTTCACAATGCCTCTACGAATTCCCACCAAAACTTTCTCCCCCATGGATCCTCCCGTCATTTTCCCGCCATCCTCCACAAAAAGGGGCTCCTCTTTTATTTTTTATTCTTGCTTCATATATATCACCTTATCTTCTTATGGTTTTAGGGCATATTCCATTCAGATACCCAAACAAATTATCGTTGCTACTAACTATTATGGGCCGTCATGAAACCAAAAACAATTATTCTTAAACGATCGCCAATTTCGCCACATTTTGCCACCATGTCTTGTGTACATCATTGATGACATAGCCAAATATTTTCCAAGTCATATCACATTTAACATTTAAAATTTTCCACATGTGTACAATCATGATGTGGCAAAAAGGATTAATGTGACAAGACATTCTCGAATTGTGTGGGCAATTAATCCTTTTCCAGTGACACGTTCCCCATAAACAATTGATCTTTATTTAAGCTCCACACATACCTGAAAATTGAAATTTGATATGGCATTAATAGTGAAATGATTTTTCTTGCCATGTCAGTGCCACCACCATGCCTATTTAAGTGGTCTACCAATATTTTCCCTTCATCACCTATCCTATTTAAATTTTTCTATAGAATTTTCCAAAGCCATTTCTTTTTCACTTCAAAATTCCTAGTAATGGATTCATCTTTTCTGAGTGAAAATCCATCAGGCTGGAGGAACTGGCCCATATGGGCCAATTTTTTCAACTCTCAGGTCCAAATGAATCCCTAATTTGCCAAGTTCTTAGCATGTTAAATGATAGGGCTAACCCCCACGATTTCCTTCATTAGCCTACCCTGGTACTATCTTTCGTGAACCGCCTGGATGAAATGTTTCCCTCTTTTCCAATATTTCAAACTCTACATTTCCATTTGGTCCACCATAATTCCACTTGGATACCAAATCCCTAATGAATCATTGGTCACATCACTTTGCCCACATGTTCATGATAACCATGGGCACATGATAAGGGCCTACTATTGAAATAATATGAGCGGTGTTTCTTTGAGATTAAACATAGTAATGACCAACACTATATAATATTATTCACAGTGTATATATCATCTGGAACTACTTACCCAAGTATATAGGTAAGCATATCCTAGAAACAAGGAAAAGATATAACCTCTCCTATAACCACTCTCCCAAATATAGGTGAGTTGTTCTAACAACTCACATTCCTAAAATCACTCCTCAATCTCCTACGTAAGTTGTATTAACAACTTACAATATTAATCCAATAATTAATGGAGCACTAACAATAATATTTACTAACATTCCCCCTTAGTGTGAACATGGGGAAAACATGTTGTATACTTGCACCTACTCATGATCTGGTGATTTTCACAGGATGATCACAAACCTCAAGGATGGTTTTGCAAACAGTTGACCAAAAACCGAGAATGGTGGTTTTGCAATTGGTTTACCACAAACCACAAAGTGATGGTTTTGCGAATGGATTACCAACAACCAAGAATGGTGGTTTTTCTATTGGTTTACCACAAACCACAAATGAAGGTTTTCAAGTGGTTTACCTACAACCACATCATGATATGCCAAGTACTATTCTCATCTCTCATCACATCTCACTGCAGGGAATAACATAGGAAATTTTGTTGAAATCTGCTGCTCGTACATACATAGAAAAAATTGACATAATGGAAATGGAACATTGGATCATGTTCCCCCCCTCAATGTGAAATTTCCACTTATTGAAAACTACAAACTGTACCACACTAGAAGCACTAAAATCAAACTACACACACACACACACATGTCACCAAAGCTAATATATGTGGCCTCGTCAAATGGCAAGTAATCGACAAGAGGTTGCTCAATGAACTCCAACCTCCCGTGCCTTCATCCTCCATTATCTTGCTACTAGTTCAAATGGATGTGATCATGGGGCTCAATGAATCTTAGGATGTCGGGTTACATCGAAAATGAGTCCACTTAAAAATGAGGTAATTTTTTTTTTACAATTTTTGACTCTAACTCTTGACACAACATACACTTTGACAATTGAAAATGCACTTGACCCACTTCTTATGACACTAAACATAAATGGCTAAACTTGAAGACTCTTTGTTATTATATAACATGATCTAATATAGATTGACTCATACTTTAATACATTGATAGTAAATACATATTTTGACGATAAAACCAACTTACAAACATAAAAAAATAAAAAGACTTGACTAGACTCTATATTGGAAAATCAACCCTTTACAACTAACACGATAGAAACATTTTTTTAAAAAGCACAACATGTGATAATAATGACTACCGACTTATATCCTAAAAAAACCTAATAAACAAACTTAAATCTGTTTTTAAAATTTTTTATGAAAAATACTTCAATTACATTACCGATCACCATAAGTTCTTGCCAATACACATTATTTCACCTTTTTGCATCCAACGTGTTCTCATACATCTAAAGGATGATTTTATTTTGGCGAGGAATAATGCAGATGTAAATATAGGTGTGTGGATGGATCCACTGAGCCGTGGTAATGTGCAGGTCATGTAATGGACTGAGTCAATAGGGGCCTACGTTGGAGATATCATGAGCAACGTATTTTCCTTAGCAACAACATAATTTGTGGATCGAGCTAATGCAATTCCTCTGTGAAAAAGGGTTTGAGCTGTGTTGAATGGCGATGTTGACCTGGTGAGTGTCTCCACGTTGAGTTGTATCCACCCAAGTAGATACGCACAAAACTATAATGACGTCTTTGACTCAGGAAAAATGTCCTTGGATCAGGAAAACACGTGGCATCAAGGATGAATAATTTTGAATCGAGCATTCACAAATCTATATTCTGCCACCATTCCAGACTGAAGCCTTTCTTTACGGAAATATCTCCACAAATCACATAAACATTCAGTTGAGATTGCAGAAATGCAAAATGCATATACAACAAAAAAAAGAATGGAAAAGTCTGCGGTAGACGTGACTGAGGCACCAAGGATGGTAGATATTTACAGAGCCATGGAGTGACCAGCGAATTCTAGGTAAGATGGAGATTGCAAAATCTTAATGATTCACACTACTTAATCACGTATGGCTAAAAAACGACTCTCATGGTAGGATTATCACCGCTCTTGATACCAAATGAAATAGTATGAGCAGGTTCACAGAGATTAAACACAAGTAATAACCAACACTATATAATATTATTCATAATGTATATTTCATCCGGGACTACTTACCCAAATATATAGGTAAGCATATCCTACAAACAAGGAAAGATATAACCTCTCCTATAACAAATCTCCCAAATATAGGTGAGTTGTTCTAACAACTCACATTCCTAAAATCACTCAATCTCCTACGCATACATTGTATTAGCAACTTACAATATTAATCCAATAATTAATGGAGCACTAACAATAATATTTCCAAACAACTATGCCCCCTCCCTTCTAGAAATAGAGATCCACTTTTCCACCAATCCTCAGAATTAAACAATGAGGGCCCATCCTCAGGTGGTCATGTAAGTAGAATGAAGGAGCGGCTTGCTGATCTAGAATCTGCCATGGAAGATAATTAATTTGTAGTTGGGCCACATGCGTTTTGTCTCAGAATATTCGTTCTCTCACAGGTGTTCCAACTAGTGGATTCACACCCATTCTAGAGGTCCTCCTAACCAAAGGTTGGCATCCAAAGGCATACAAAAGAGGGGGCTCACTTTTCCTAAATGGGTAAACTCTGCTGATCGGAGGAAGGAGTTGGTGGATATTCGAATGGGCCAAACCCTACACTACATGAGAAATGGATGTCAAAAGGCCTGGTAGGGGCCATAAAATTCATCTTTGGTGTTGTGGCCCATGATGACTTCATTCAATGCTAACACAAGCTCTTAAAAGATGTACCCCTGTGTTTATGAGGAAATGGAGATATAACCTTACTACCACTATAATTATGTATCTATTAAATGTATTTAGTTTTATCATTTTCTCATACATACTACACAGCGGCAGGGGGCCCCTTAAATAGAACCCCCATTTTGTTACCATAAAATTTTCCTTGAATTATTCTTCTACATATATGTAATTGTTATCAATTTTAGTATATCTTCATGTTTTCTTGTTCTTATCCTTTGAAAATAAGAATGCCCTCAAACAAACATTCCAGTTGGCCTTCATGCCTTAGTGCATCATACTTAACTAAGAATAAACATATGAGAGAAAAATAGTTCCCTATCACTTTTCTCATTCTTACTAACTGGGCAAAATTGTATTATTTGTTTAAATCCTTCATCAGTTTTAAATCATCTAGTCAAGTTTGGAACAACACTTGCAAATCATACCTAATCCAGAGAAGGTGAATCGGGCCCCGGATACCGAAGAGTAATTTACTTTAAGCAACCAAATAAAATATTCTTCCCAAATTTTGGGGAGAAACTATCCTTAGACCCTTCCTGGATGGGACCCAAAAGTGGACAACATCCGCCCTATTTTACGATGAAGGGTATAATCGACTCGGAGTTCTGGAGGAACTTTTCAAGTTACTTAGCAATTTAGGTCACATAGTTCCAAAAATATCAATCCTTTGGGATTTGGGGATAAATTGCACCCATTACACTTGCATTCTGGCCATGCACACCCAAAATCCCGACTTTGCATTAACCATTCAATCTGTAATATACTTTAAATATACGAAACTTTCAAGAATTTTTCGTGGAAAAAGTAAGATCAACTGCTCAATCACCCATCCATCCATAACACTTATGTCAAGAAAAATAAATATTCCTCATAATTAAGACCCAGATTAGCCTATCTTCTTTGAAAAAAGTTTCAAAGAGAAAAAAGGGGAAGAAACCAAGACAAATATATTTTGGTACCAACACACTAGTCACTTCATGCACAAAATTTTCTTCCACACTTTACTATTTCATGAAAAAAACAAAAAATCATGGTTTCTTGGAACTCTTCTTCCTTATTTCAAATTAATCATCATAATAATGTGAGGTAGTTACAAAAATTACCATTTATACCTCCTTATGTCAGTTCCCAACCAAATATGGATCCTTAATACCTCTTAAGATCATGGTTTTAACTTGATCCCAACATTAAGAACTCATATAAAACCATTGAATCTTAAGAACTGGAAATTTAATCTTATATCACGACTCCTAAGTCTTTTGATAACTTATTTCAACCTTGATAAGATTCATTTTATTCCAACTAACTCACTAAGACAACTTTCACAAGCCAAAATGGTTCAAACAATTCAAAAATTCAAATTTACTAAAAAGGAGGGAAAATGCATAGTTTGAATTTCTGAATTCTTGAACTCTACTAGACAAATTGTAGTGATTTATAGGGACTCCTAAACCACCTAAAAACCAAAAATTTCATGACACACCAAAATTGGATTTAGGAGTGATGCTCTTGCATCATGCTCTCAAAGGAATGTGAATGCTTCCCCATGAACTCTTTTTCGTAAGCTTGTCTTCTTCCTCCTTATATTCTAGTTGAAAATGAGCTCTTGATGTGGTCTTTGACTGAGTACCATGTTTTTCTTATCTTCATAATCTCTTTCATGCTTCCCAAAAGCTTCCTAGACTTTGTAATGACCATATTCTTGATCAAATATATTGTTCTAGGAATGTTTGAGATGTTATCCATCTTGTGCCTTGAATTGGACAACTATTCTAGCTCCATATGAGATGATACTATGAGTGTTTCTCCACATTATTCATTATATTTTTTTCCTCTTTGAGTTATAATATCCTTGAGACTGGAAAATAATACTCTTTTCTTGCAATGATCACATTCCTTTTACTATTCCTTCACTATCTCAATTGTTAAACCTACATACACAACACTCAAAGAAAGATTAGATTGAAAAAATTTAGTCAGGTCATCCTTATTGACCACCACTTCCATCTCATGCTTGTTCCTTTATTGGTCTTGTAATCTCCTGTATTCTTGGACTATTTTTACACATTTTCCAATACTATTTTTACATTATTCAAGGTCTGATTTCTTTCTTGCTTCATGTTTCTACGATTTGTGTTCATTCTTACTTATCTGTTATGCTCTTAAGAGCTCACCTTTGTCTTATTTCTTCATGTGGTATGTATATCCACTTACCTCATCCTCATTTCTCACTCTCTATGCAAGTTACCTTGATACCCTTCCTCACCACTTAGCCACTTCCATAATTTCTTCATTGTACATATTGTACTTTCTATCATTCCGTCTTCTCTACTAGTTAAAGTTGTCATGGTTTTGAGAACATATTCAATCCTTAGTTGACTAGTTGTACCTTCCATAGTTTTAAGACCATCTTCACTCCTCTTATATAAGAATGTTTTCATGCCCATTAACATCACTCTAGGATATTTTTAGTCCATGATTGGTTGTCTTTTAGTTGATTTAGTGTATGTTTGACTCCATCCTTCATGATTGTATAAGTGTCATCCCATCCATCATGAAAAACATTCCTATCAAACCATGATGGCCTTCCTAGGAAGAGATGAAAAAAACCATAGGAAGCACATCAGGAGAACTTTATCCCGATATCTACTAATCTGAAACTAACCAAACACTACTCACTAACTAGTACTTGATGATCTCTTTGAACCCAAAATACCTTGTATGACTTAGGATGCTTCAAAATTTTGATTTAATCTTTTCAACCATTTTAGAGGACGTTATATTATCTATGCTACAATCATAAACAATAATTTTGTAGTACTTACCTCTAGATTTTCACATGGTCCTGAATGGTTTTATTCTTTGAGCTATTTATTCACTCTCTTTCCTTGCATTCATCAATACCCTTCTCATCATTAGAATTATATTTTCTCTGGTTCTTCCACAAGTGATGGTGATTCCAAAATTTCTTCTTCATCAACATGCACAACCTGATTTTTATATTCATTCACCCTACTACTACTTTCTTGAGGATTCTCTGGACACTCAAAATATCTATGACCAGAAAACTTATTGCATTTATAACACCTACATATAGACTCGCCTCTTGCTTTTCCTCTATATGAATAACCACTTACAGAATATCCACCTCTTGGTGTGATTTTTGTTTGTGAATTACTTTCCTCTTCCTCGTGAGTTTGTTGTTATTTTCCTTTGTTTGACTATTTTCCTCTAGCTCTTATTCCTCTTCCTCTGCCTCTAAAATATTGTGTTTATTTCCTAGAAAATTTCTCTTCTGCTTTCAAGGCTGCTTGGTATGCTTCTTCCACTATTCTACAGGTGAATAAACTAATTTCATCTTGTATATTAATCCTTAGTCCATTCATATATCTAGATACCTCTTCATCATCCCCTTCTATATGATCTAATATCATTTCTAGCTTATAAAATTCTTCAGTGTAATCAACCATACTCATTTCCCTTTTCCTTAAATTTTACAATTTCTTAAACAAGCTAGGTTGATAATCATCCAAAGATGGAAAGTAAATCCTATGAATGCAAAATGTATAGAACCCTATGAATTATGATCTCAATTGAATGAGATGACTCACCATGACAGTGGACAAGACCCCAAGTGATGATGAGGCAAGTTACATACACCAACACACCCTTTCATCAAAGCTAAGGTAAAGGTCATGGAAGCTAGAAAAGAAATATAACTCCCTAGAAAAATAAAAATGATGCATCATATGGGTGATGAAAACTAAATTCCTAATGAGGTATCCATGTAAAACCGTAGTATTTATAGAAATGAAGAAGAGGAGAAGAGAAATGGTTCATGACAACTAGGCCTGATGAGGTACCTATGTACAATAAGGATTTCAGGTAATGGAGGAAAATATAATGGGAAAAACTTCCACTTATAAGAGTTAGAAGAATCCCTAAAACTAAGAAAAATGTGTTAAATTGGTCTCAAAAACTAAAGTATTGATAAGGTACCCATGTACAAACTATAATCTTTCTAGAATGAGAAGAAGAGGAGAAGAAAAAGATATCCATCTTCCCTAGAAGATGCAATTACCTAAAACCATCTCGTATCTTATAAAGATGCCTCCTAGAGTGTCTATGATCCAAAAGTAGAAGAAAAGGAGAGTGAACCACCATGGAAGGGTGAGTGAAACTGCAAGGTATGGTTCAAATCCAAGAAACTAGTGTCCACAAGTAAGGTAGAAGTACCAACATATTTAAAAGGCAAGGGAGAATTTGAAGCAACAATAAAGAAGGAAAGTGGAATATCATGTAAATGTAAATAAGAAGAGTTATCAATGTTTGATGAGTCCCGACTCAAAGTGATTACTTCCTAAAAAATTATGTAATGGACAAAAAGTAGGTGGATCAAGAAATAAATCCTCAAGATGTGGAAGATGAAAAGTGGATGGTGGAGGTGGGTCCCCATCACTATGATAATCCATTGTGCTAGAAGAGAAGTCATCATCATCGAAGTGTGATCGATCTCAAAAATATCATCAAGTATATGAGAGTCAGATGAATAATATTAAGGAGGAACAAAGTGAGATAAGGAATAAAGCTAAGTATGATGATCAACTATACCAACTGAAATGATAGAGTCAATGTGTAGATTCTTGACAAATATGAAATTTAGAGTTAACTCAACCTGCATGCCCTAAGGTGAATAATATGATAAAATGATAGGAGATTAGTTATAAGTGATGGAATGCTAAGGAAATTGTTAAATGTTCCATGATTCACTTTAATAGACCCTCTCCTAAAAACTAGAGTAGAAGTGTCATCACCCCGGTCGAATAGAAGACATATGACATGGCTCTAAAGAAAAAAACTCGTGTGACAAGGACATATGATGAGATGTACTAGAATCAATAATCCATTTAGGAGTAGGTGACACAACTGTAAGTCGAGCTCTTCCATTTTTTCTCCTTAGTTGATTATTTTTATTTTCATTTTCATTTCCATTTCCCCTTCTTATTATAGTTTCCTTAGAACATTCGTGACTTGATGAAGATGGTTTGAGAGACTCGGGAAATCCTATGTTGTTCTTCTTAAGAAGACTCATGAGGAGGTTAATCTTATTCTTCAAACATTTTTCTTCATCATGCCCACCAGTGCAGTACCCAAATTTGATCCATTCTTTGGAAGGTTTAGAACTATAAGAAGAAGTGGAAGAGTTTTTTTATTATTTTGGATTGGTCCTTTTTTTCTCATGATCCTTGTTGTTTTGTTTCTTATTTTTTGAAGCATTTGGTTTTTATGACCCATAACAAGAGCATGCGAGTTAGTAGATTTTAGAGAACCCATCTGAATTAGTTGTTCTTTTCCCTAGTAAGGTCATCTATAAACTCATAAAGAGGGCATTTCCATTGTGCTCCAAGTATTGTTTTTGTAGAAGAGAAGGTAGAGACAAAAACAAAATATTCTGGACCAAGTTTGGAAAGGATGGAAAGAATAAGATGAGAGTATTTTTTTTGAATTTTGTAATCTTTTAATTACAATCTTATAGATCTGAGCTTGGTGAAGAATCCTGAAGGGTTTTAAAACTGCTAGGGTTGAGACTAATTAACTCATTTTCTAGTTCATACCCTCTCATTTCATCTTGTTTCCCAAAAAGTGTTTCTAAGGTATCCCAAACATCCTTGGGATATTTGGCTGAAGTAATATGAAAGCGTAGTTATGGTGAAATATAAAGACATAAAAATTCATAAGATTCATCACATTTTTCAAACCATTTTTCTTTCTCTATAGGATATGATTTTTAGCTTGCAAACCCATAGTTATCCGATAAAGTTTCTAATTTCACAAAATATCGTACAAGTGTGGAGACCATAATAAGCTCAATTATATGCAATGAAACAACACGATAACAAGCAAAAAAATAACCAAAATCAAGAAAGAATGGAAATACAAGAATGATGCTCTCTTTTTGTAAGGTTGTGGTGGAAACATTGACTAACCTGCAAGTGAAGAACAATGCTTGTATAATCAAGAGCCATAAAGGGGCGAAAAAACCCAAAAATTTTCACTTAAAATTAAGTGTTTTCTAAATTAATACCTTAATTAATTAGAAATAATTAATCTATATATTTTAAAACATGCAAAAATAACAAGGAAAAAAATCTTTTTGGAAGGGGGCCACGTTGATCGTTGGTAGGTTCCACAAGTTGAGGTGAGATTTTTAGACCTAGAGGATGCTATCATGTCATTATAGTTAGAAAAAGAACGATGGATGACCCAATGAGGGTAGGTGGAAAATTACTAACAACATCTAACCTCCAAAATAGATAGGTGACAAAGTGAAAAGTATGGTAGAAGATTTGGGCCAGCGGCCACTAGCACGATAGATAATACCGAGCACACAAGTTTGCAATGGTCGTGGAGGGCAAGGTTTGGTAGAGTCGAGGGGAAGGTGAGATAGATCTCAACGAAGCATAATAAAGGTTGAGGGTTGGGACATCAAGGCATGCCAACCGGGTAAGAAAAAAGCGACCAAGGACATGGTGAACATTGTAAAACTCAACACAAACAATAAGGCCCGAAAAAAAGTGAATAAATCCAAAAGAGATGGGGGAAAAACATGTAAACCAAGATTAAATGATTTCAGTAGGGGAAATATTAAATAAAACAAGTAAAACTAAAATCTCCAAGAAAATGAGTATGATTTGATACAACATAATAAGAAATAAATTGACTTATAAAAAGTATAGAGGAGAGGTGTAGGGTAGGGCAGGAGCATAATAGAACATGAGGTGAAAGGTGTTGGAAACAAATATTTTCAAAAATATTTTTTTAATGAAAAATCAAATGACCAGCAACCATAGATACATACCTCCAAAAAATATTTATGCTAAAGATAGCTACTGCAATCTCAGATCAACTGAAAAACATCTTAAATATACAAAATCACAAAACCTCCAAAAAAACACAAACACCAAAAACCAAAACTATTAAATTTGATTAGCAAGATTCCAAAACTAATTAAAAACTTGCATGATAAGTATTAAAAAATGAAACTAGAAGTAATTAGAAACAATGAAAAAATGAGTGCATGTTACCGAATCATAGCTCTAATACCATGAGATATTATTTTGTGAGGATCAAAATGGTAACCCATACACATTGAAAAGGTTGCACTCCAATGGTGATGAGAAATATCCAAGTAACTAGAAAGTAAAATCAAACAACCATAAATGATGCATGAAAAAAGAAGAAGTCTGCTCATTCTCATAGGTCAAAAAGAGTCATATAGGAGTGTTGTGTAACTCCCATTCTTGGACAAATATTCCCTCCAAGAAAAAAAGAGAGGAGTTACTATTCCATATATGGAAAGTAAATTATATGACTCCAAAATGCATAGAACCATATGACTTATGATCTCACCTAAGTGAGATGAATCACCATGAGAGGTGGAAAAGACCCCGATTGATGATGAGGCAAGTCAAATACACCAACAAGTCCTGTCACTAATTTTAATTGAGAGAATTCCATCCTAAAGGAGTCACGTGCCTATAGAAAAATAGATCTTGAAATGGTGTCATATTTAATTAATTGAATATAAACTCAATTAAATGAATAAATTCTTTCCATTTACATTTTTGGTCCATTACATACAATTTTAACATGTATTCAAAAACTTGGTTTACTCTTTTAGTTTGGTCATCTATTTTTGAGTGATATGAAGAACACAATTTTTCTAAAAACTATAAGTAACCCATTGAATTTGGTGAATATATCTTACACTTATTACTAAAAGGTATGTATCAAGTTTATCTTTATCTCACTTTTATAATTCACTCCCTTCTTGATGACATAAAATGATATCCTCAAAATTAGATTTCATTCTTAAATATTACAGCCAAATACCTACATTGAATGAGAGAATCTAATGCCTAATTATTGTTACCTTCAACATACATGATATTCATATCAAATTCATTGATTAATTCAAGATATTTAAACTATCAATTATTCATATTGTTTGTTTTATATAGATTTTCTAGATTCCTACAATCTATCTTGAGCTTGAAAGGATTCCAAATTAGAAAATTCCTTGACATCTTGTAGGCATGAACCATGTAGGTAGTTATACATCACGTGATGCATATTTTTATCACTTGCCTTGAGTTTTTAATATTTATAGGTGACCACATGAGCATGCTAAGTTAAAAACCTACCTAAACGATCTAATGAATATTTTTCCATACCTGAAAAATCCGGTAGGGTTTAGGTACCATTAAATGGGATTGAAAATCATAATGCATTTAATCCTTGTGAAATATGCTTCACACTTCGGGGTTCAATTGTAATTTTATCTATATTTTGTAAGGAGATAATTAGATTGGCTTGTTTGGATAAATTATCCTCAAAGATACCATAATACCTCATAAGTCCCATGAAAATACAAAATTCATGAAAAAATCTAGGAGATTGGCTTGTGCCCTAAATATTATTTTCTTTTCTAAAAAAGGGTACATTTAGAGAGATCACCACACACAACTATTTTTATCTTAATATTTGTAGAATGAATTAAATCTATTTCGCATGTTCATATTCATTATGAGAATAAATCAAAACAAAATTAAGAAATACCAAGGTAAAATGATTCAAGTAACATAGAAATGAACTATTCGTCAAGTTCATAACAGGGGATAATTTTAGTGGTGAATATTCGTAATATGGTGAATATTCTATTTTTGAAAAAATTGAAAAGGCAAATTTTCTGGTGTGGGTCAGTGACCTGTTCACCTAAAAATTATAGTTTATTTTCTTTTAGGGGTCAGCTTCGCATACCCTTGAAACTATCCCCTATATAATCCTAGATTATTCACCAAGTAGAACACTACTAGCTCACTCATACCACCTGGGGCATATATATTTTCAAGTATAGTAAACGTGCGATAGGAGGGTGGAGGCAACATGGACACACACGACGAGAGAGTTTATTGGCGTGACGAGGGAGAGTTTGTTGATGCACGACAGAGAGAGTTTGTTGACGCATGCCACGAGTGTGGAAGAAGTAGACACACAACAGATAGTTTGAGACGTGTGACACAGAGATTTTGTTATTGCGCGACCCGAGAGGCGGAGGCTACGGACACGTGACAAAATATTTCTTTGCCGCGCATCAACAAGGTTTTGTTGCGTGATAGCAAACCTCATGTCGTGCGTCAACAACCTTGTTAAAGCGCTATAAGAGGTTTGTTGTTGTGTGAAAACAACCTTGTTGGCGCATGACATAAATCTCTGTCACGTGTCCGCATTATTTTGTCACACCACTTAAAAATCAAGTGAAAATTTTGCATACGACCCCCCAAAAATTTGTCTTCCCATGAAACCGGTTACGGGATATTCGATGGGTATTTTTCACCTCCAATTTCCAAAATGTCTCTTAAAATGAACCCTGGTTCATAAATTTTGCAAGAGAATTTCAAAGCCAAAATACATAACCATGAACTCATAATGTCTATATTAGATTAGGAAAGTTATTTTATGAAAATATTCCTTTGTGATGAGAAGTTGATGATACCCAAGATAAAAATCAGTATTCAAAAAAGTGTTTCCACCTTGACTTGATTGATAAAATCATTGATAAAAAAGAAAGTATTGGTTCTAGATGGTGACCTTGTTGAGAGTTTGACAATAGATGCACAACTAAAAGGTATCTAAAGAGGTAAGAGTAGAGTTGCATAGAAAATGAACACAAGAATAATAATTTTAGTGTATGTGATCATCAAAAAGGCTTTTATAGGGGCTAATATCCCATGGAAAGCAAAAATATTCATATCTCAACTAAGAACTAATTCACATCATCTTCGATGTGAAATATGAAGATGGAAAAGACCTAAAGAGGTGTGGGAAGAGAGAATATGTGTTTTTCACACGTTTGGTGCCGTGGAGTCGGGAAACATTTCATGTAGGAATGTAATGCTTATAACGAAATTAAGGCTTAGTTTGATAACACGGTGGCTACTGCATCCTTTCAAGATATTTTTAGCGAGAATATGGTTGAAAAAATAGGAGAGCTAATTGTTAAACTCTTCAAGAGGAAATCTAAATGCCGAGAAATATCTTTAACATGATCTATTGTCCCATAGGTTGTTGTTGGTAGTGTCGTGGACGTTAAAATACCTTCTTCTTCTTCTTCTTCTATGGGAATGTACAAATAAATAAAAGAGGCCACTCCTATAATCAAGGAGTGGGTTTTAACTACACTCTAATCTACGTGAGTTTGGTTTAACAACCAAATCTCACTAAAGCGAAACTAATAATAATATGATTTGTTATTACAGCTGATTATAACCATAAATATTATTTCACCCATAGTAAAATACTAATTTCCTAACATTCCCCCTTAGTGTTTACATGGTAGAAAAAAATACATTCTCATATGCAACATACTCACCCCTGTGAAGCATGTACTACTATGTGACTCATGATCTTGATCCGAAATAAAGGCTCTCTCCTTCCATGGTTTTAAGAAGGCTTACCAACATCCTTGACATGAATAGGCCCCATCAAATATCCACCTTGTGTGGTTTTTCGGATCCTCCCACAAACCCTTTCAAGATCCATGAAATGAATTTGGTGCTTTTGTTCACCACTATGCTTATACATCATGGAAGAATATAGGAATCGCAACTCACTTATTACAAAATTGAACAATATAACACATACTGGAAATATATTTCACATTTCATCCTATAAGAATCAAAATGTTCTTAATTGCATCCACTATTGTTGATCAATGCCACTTGATCTTGAATATAAAGGGAAATTGCACGCTAATCGAAACCGCCCTTATTTTTATCTAGTTTTTGCGAGAATGGAAATGGAACATTAGTGTCATGTTCCCCCCAAAATGTGAAATTTCCATTTTTTTTTATGAAACAAGAAAATTGAAAAGAAAATTGTACCAAACTACATACTACTCGACTAGCTCTTGTTGTATATGATCACCATTGCCAATCAGCATATTCATTGGCCAAGCATCTTCTAGTGAAGTATGGAAGTGAGAGGATCACTTTGTAGTTAGAGGATCACCGAGTTAGAGGATCTCTAGAGTCATCTTCTCTCTAGTATAACTTTTATTCCAATATCCACAATACACACTTGCACAAAGTACAAAATTGAAAAAAAAACACCACACAACTAAAAACACATACTCACACCACACAAATGCCACCACAACCGATATGCAACCACATCATTGGTGACCGACGAGAGGTCACTGATCAACCTCCGACCTCCGATGCCTTTTTCCTCCAATGTCATACTATTAGCTCAGCCGGATTTGATCATGGAGCTCAATTTTATATACTTTAATCAGGACGTCATATTCTACCGAAAATGTGTCAAATAAAAATAACAATTTTTTTTTGAATATGCTAGAGATGACTTACTTTTACACATGACTCAAAAATACTTTTACAAAAAAGTGAAAATACCGAGACACATTTGATGAAACTTCTATAATAAAATGATTTTTTTTTGGATTGAAATTGGAATGCAGATTCCAAGTAGAGAAATATGGCTAAAAAGAACCGTTTAATGAATGGACGACTTGAAAAATACACGGTCATGGTGGATAATACAACGAATGCAAAGTTTTCGAGCCCTTCACCTTTTAATCTGACTGCTTCTCAAAAAAATCTTCAAACAAAACAAAAAATATATTCTTCCCGAATGAAATCCCAAAGCTTCCTCAGTCTGATAGATAATTCTGATGAGGATCTATAAAATATTCGAGTGAAATTCATGCACAATTTGACAATACACCAATGTGCTAAACTTCTTGAGTGGGCATAAATTTGTCAAATTGATTGAACGATTCCAGGAATGGAGTTGAATAAAAAAGAATCCATGGCCAATGTTATAGAGCTTCAGACAAAACAAACCAAAGTAATCATTAATGGTGCTCAGTTACAGATAACTGAGGCCACCAATCAAACCACATCAGATCTATATAATGAAACCTCAAATACTACTAAAACAAGAACTAATACAGTTGAAAAAAGAATAAGATAAACTCATTCTTCACACTAAATAAATTCGTCCACAGGAAACTGAAATCAACAATAAAGTTGCCCCACTCAATCTTCAGGGTCTCATGTCGCTCTGATACCAAATGATGAGGTAAGAGCAGAGTCACATAGAAAATGAACACAGACAAAAAAATTTAAGTGATGTAATTTCATATGGGAATGTACAAATAAATAGGAGAGGCTGCTCCTATAATCAAGGAGTGGGTTTTAACTACACTCCAATCTACGTGAGTTTGGTTTAACAACCAAATCTCACTAAACTAAACAACTAATAATACGAGTTTTGATTGGTAAAGTCTCGTTATTTATTAAGAGGAGGTCCAAGGTTCAAACCCCATTGGCATGTCCACAGCTGTACGAAGGAAGTATGAAACGTACAAAAATAAGTTATTATAACTCATTACAACTGTAAATATTATTTCACCCATGATAAAACACTGAGTGTGTGCCAGCTGTACGAAGGTGATATGAAACCTAGGCTCCAGCTGTACGAAGGCAGTATGAAACATACGCCTAAATATTATTTCACTTATAATAACACAAGTTATTATTAACTCATTACAACTGAAATAATAAAACACTAATTTCCTAACAGTCCCATCATTCTTGTAATAAATATCAAAATTGCACCCTAACATGATACAAAATGATAAATCATTACTTTGGTAAAAATTCATGCAATTAAAAATTAATTTCTTGCAAATCCACCGTACTCATATAGGATGGAGCCTTTGATGTTGGAGATGATCTAGGCACGATCTTAATGCAACACTTGAATTTCCCAGTTGGAGGTAAGTGTGGAAGATTCTAAGGAAACACATCATCAACTTATTCTAAAACTAGAAAATCCTTATACCAAAGGATCCTTGATTTTGGATAAATATTCTAATTTTATCATAAAGACTTCGACTTCCTTTTAGACACGAATCAATTTCTACATGAAGCCTACCTAATGCCTTAAAAAAATTATAAAATTTCTAATTAATCCAAACATTGGACTCTTTTCTCAAACCAATTTAGTTGGATTTAATGGTATGAAGCCAATCCATGTTAATACGACAACATTAGACCCATGAGTTGGTATTTATTTCATATGTTTTAAAATACAACTCTAGGCTAATTAAGGATATATACGATTATATCATGTTTTAAAATCAATTAAAATTAAAATTTGGAAACTAAAAATCATACATTTTGTTTTAATACGATTGAATTGAAACTCAACTTATTGATAATCAAATGATGTAAATATCATATGATTGGCTTGTGTCTAGATTTAGGCATAAAACAACATCTCTCATAGTGATCCCTTCCAAAGTTCCAACATCCATTTATTGACCTTAGGAATGGCTCCAATAATCAAAATTACTTGAGAAGTAGGAGGTGTAGAAGTTTCACCATTAAGAAACATGAATCGTCCTTTATTGTGATTAGGGTTTTTAGTGGAAAGACCCCTTGAATTCCCAAAGTTATTTATAAAATAAGACCTTTCAAATTTTCTCGAAACAAGAATTGGTTCTAACCTCTTAATAGAAGTTTTATTTTCCTTTTCGAATTTATTTTCTTCATAGAATGCTCTTTATTTTCATCTGGCGGGTTCATTTAAATACAAAAACAAGTTTCCTTGGCTTGGTTGAGTACACATTATATCGTATTACTTCACGTAGCCCAAGATTTTAAAATTAGTAATTTTTCTCTCCTCATCACAAACATAATCATCATAGCTAGATAAGCAACTCAAACTCAAACTTTTAGTTTTCGATGGGAAATAAAAGGGTATTATTGAATCAATTTTCAAATTTCTTTTATGCTAGAATATGTCTCATACTCGGTATGCATCAACCTAGTATAGGGATGGTGAAATTGAGACTTGTTAGTTGTCACTATGAGTGTTATGGAAAATGTAATGTCTCAATGTTATGACAACCTATCACTTTACTTTAAAGAACTATTTAAGGGACTTATGAATGTATGTCTTGTTTTAAAGGATTTATTCTTGGATTTCCTTGATGCCCAAGCAAGTTCCTTTTCAAGGTGGTGTAGGGTTATATAAGTGCATGTTATCTACATGGGATAAAGATTATTATTGTTGATGATCAATTCATGTTAGTACTAGAAGGTTGCATGCGAGGAGATGATGTGGTTGAAGCTTGTATGTAATTGTGTTACAAATCCTTAAAAGGTTGATTATTGTATTCGTAAGATGGTTCACATTAATGCAATACAATAAGGGTACTATGTTGGGTTTTATAACCTAAGAGGTTTTTCCTAGGATAAATATTGTGTCTCTTTTAAGTGCATATAATTTATTTATTTATATTTTTACTGTTTTTCTCTTTCTCGATTTAGTTTATTGTATACTAGTTGTTAAGACCCCCAACAATTGGTATAAAAGCCATGGTTGCACTTGGTGATGGTTGTGTTTTTCTTATTTAAATAGTTTTGAGTTTTAGATTTGTGTTGTAGAATATTGATAATGGCGGAATCATAAGAATAAAGATTGGTAAGTTCAAAAATTAGACTTATTATATGTTTGATTTATTAAAATATATATTAAAAAATATTTTATCATAAATAAAGTAGATTAAATCAATTTTATTAAACTCAAATTTTCTAAAGAACATTATAAACATATAATTTAGACTTTTTATATATCTAATCTTTTAAACTATAGTTTTAAAATAAACATCATTTAAGTAAATTAAATCAAAAATTTCAAGTACTTTGTAACCAAATTAGAATTTCACATAAATATATGTGATTCATAAGAAATTCAATAAATTAATTGAATTAATTTTGACTTAACCAAAAATATATGGGGCCCATTAATCTATATTTTTGACTTATTTAGATTTTGATTTAAAATCTTCCAGTTAAATTAGCCTTTATCATGTTATAAATGCTCGTCATATCATAATGGCCAATGATATTAATGATTGGCCTAGGCTGATATAATCTTTTATGGTGTTTGTTATAATCCTAAAATGATATTACTTATGTAGTTATATATAAGAAGCCATTATTTCTATTAATATTGATATGCTATATTTAAAAGATTGCAAATGTTTCCTCTTGTATTAAAATATTTCTAAATTTATTGGTTTATTTGATCATTTATAATTATTTTAATAGTAAATGTTGTTTATAATTTAATGTTATTTAAAAAAATGATCTCTATTAGTGAGAATCCCAATTTATCCGCAATTGTTTTCTTTTGGTTTCAAACATATTTAACATGGTATTTGAGTTTAAGCGTATGTAGGATATATGTTTTATTGTTTTGAATATTTTTTAATGTGGTTTGTAGATATTAATTATAAGTATACTAAATTTTTAGATGATTTAAATTATTTGAAATTTGAATTCTTTTTTTTGGAAGGCCATGACCATAAAATTTTGAATGGGTCATTTTTTGTTGCAAAAAGACATTTGAACAATTATAATTACCACATGTAATAGAACATATAAATTTGATGTGCACATAATATAGATACACAAATATATACATTTGTAAGAGAATTATATGAAAGAAAAATATATTTATATTGTCCATTAATTATGCTACAAGATTAGTTTTTATTTAGATATGGCGAATAAATGGGTTTTGAGGATCTCGTAACCACTACTGACCAAAAGATAAACATTGAAGAGACAATAAGAACAAAAAAGGGCATAACACAAAAACTCGAGAATTAACATCTAACAAAAGTTGGAAAAATGTCACCAACTATAATCAAAGTAATTATAAAAATTTGTATACCGAGGATAGGGAACATAGAGAAGGAAAAATAAACAGGGGCATATCATTTTTTAGATTCCTTAGAATAAGAGAAATTTACCATTGCTTCTATCATGGAAGAGATATTTGATTTATTTATTTATTCCTTTTTTATAACACTATTGGTTCTCTTGCACGTAATGCCATTGGCCTCCTCAATAATTCTCTGTTGAGCCAATTTTTCTTTTTCTTTGAAGTGATGTAGAAGAAACATCTACTTTCATATCTCCTAAATATTACCATCCTTATTACTTTTGGCCCATTCCTTACACTCCTCAGGGATGGTATTATTCACACTAAGTGAAGTCTCGAGTCCCTTGCTCCCGCTAGCCTTTTATTTTCATCAAATTTCTTAATCCTTCATGTTAGTGCCCATTTTGAGATTTCAAATAAACATTTCTCTCCCAAAGTGTATTTTTATTGTTTCAAGCAGTGTGTTGCCTTGCATTCTTTTCTAGTTTTTAAGTGTTCCCCATAGCCCCAAACTTCGTATATGAAGAAAATTGTGTCATCTCGTAAGTCTGCCACGTTGTTTTTAACTAACATCTTAACATGGATATCAAGTGGACATGCATAAAGCATTCGGACGAGTCTCCTAGAGATTCATGGATGAGGTCTTATCCAAGTTTGGTTTTCAAATCAAATTCAGAAAAAACATTCACTCTTGTATCTCTACCTCTAGATTCTCGGTGGTTGTTAATGGGGAACTGTGGGTTTTTGCCGATAATAGAGGTATCGGCAAGGCGACCCAATTTCCCTCTATTATTCATTATTATGGTGACATTTCAGAGATCTATTTCCAAAGCTATTTGCATTGGCATGATAAAAGGCTTCCATCCAACTTCTCAGCAATCGATCTCCTCACACCAGCAGTTTCTTGATGACACTCTGCTTCTCCGATGGCCTCAATCATTGAGGCAAAGGCTATCAAAAATGTCCTTAGATTTTATGAGGAAGCCTCGAGACAACAAGTTAATTTTGACAAAATCTCTATTTATTTCTTCAATACTCCTTTGGAAAGGCAAAGAAATATTGCTAATATTCTAGGATGTGTTATCCAAATTCACCCCGGGGTTAATTTGATAACATGCATCGAAATTCTCAAGTCTCGAGACAAATGGATTGATTCAAGGCAAAATAATGTTCTAGGGTCCCCTTAGAATTTTTCTAACCCCCTGGCCAAGAAGGAAAGAGTAAGCTCGAGAAAATGTGAAAAAGTTGCAAAAATAAGCTTGGGACACGGGAAAAATCGTGAAAATTGGCTAAGTCATAGTCCTCACACAAAGTAGGGACGTGAGGGACATCGAGGCGTGAATCGGCCGAAAATCCTCCGGGCAACCCAGCCGCGAAGCAAGTGGGACAAAGGTACGCGAAGGACGCGAACCGGCAGTTCACCCGAAAGAGAAATTTCGTATTGGGACAGTTGGGACAAAGGGACGCGTGGGACGCGGATAGCTGAAAAAGCCGAGAGCCAATCAGATTGCGCCACGTGTCATCGGTAGATAAGGGACAAGGAAGCCCATTTCGGGCGGATCGGAGGATTCTGTCCCAAACAGCACTGGGACATCCGGGACAAAAAGACGCGAAGGGCGCGAAAAGCCGGCAGACCCGCGGACCAATCAAATCATGACACGTGTCACAGGGGAAAAAGGGTCCAAAAGTCAAAGGGCGAGGTTTCAAGCACTGACCCGAGCCAATAAAAAGAGGACACGTGTCCAATGAAGCAAGAAAACCCGCAGGACAGAGAGGAGAGAGAATTACATATCCAATCAGTGCGTGCCACGTGTCATCCAGGTGGCAGAGCGTGGGAAAAATTTCAAAACACATTTTCACTGTTTTGTGCCCTAAATCTTCAGATCGACATATCTTTCGATCCAGAGCTCAAATTTGCATGTTCTTTATATCAACGGAAAGCTTGTGAAATTCTCTACATGATTTTGGGGTTAATCTTGAGTTTTGGTGCAGTCTAGAGAGAGAAAATTGAGAAACAGATCTGACACGTGTTCATGGCGAAGTGACATTCCAATGACCAAATTTAATCTTTGAATGGGTTGCATTCTCTGTATTAGGTCAAAATGACGGGGTATGGGTTTGTAAGGTCCCCATGCCATTTTAATGCACTGCCGATCAAGAAGGGATGGGCTCTCATGTTTTTGTACATTTTCTGTCCCTGGACTCGACCCATGCAATGTAAAATCCAGATTTGGCTCATTTCGAAGGGGGAACATTTTTTGGGCATAGCAGACTTCTTCTTTCACCTCTAGCAAGTGATTGATGCAAGGATCAAACCTCTCCAAGGATTGTAATAGTTTTCTTTTACCTCTCTGAGGGTGTAATGCGTGTTTTTGACATTGAAATGATAATGCAAGCTCTGTGAATGGGTTTCAATCCTCTGTTTGTATTATTTGCTTCATTTCAGATACTAAATTATACCTTATCAGTATGTGTATGTTTTATGTTGTGAACTTTGGTCTGTGTCTATTTGCATGACAAATATGTTTCACCACTCCTTTTGGTGCATCACCATCTTTAGTTAGTTTCAATTTTGCACTTCTACCCCTGTCTCCTTGCAAGTTAGAGTAGGATTAGGATCTAAACCTCTGTAGTTTTGTAAAATATAGATCTAAATTAGAGGAGTTTGAGGAACCAACCTCTAACTGGAATTCCTCTCTCGGTTTTCACAAGTCCCCACGGTTGGAGAGAGGTTTCCATGTTGTGCAATCACACTGGATGCTAGAGTGATCAACCTAGAAGCACGATCCGCATCAAAGGTCTTGTGAGTTTTCAACAATAGTTTTGGCACACCGGGTGGGAGCAGAGGTCTCATTTTTATTGCAGCAGGGGTTGATGTGCATCTGCTGCATTTTTTTCTTGAAAAGAGCTATTATTTGCATATCTAGCGACTCCAAGGGAAGAATCAGCCGGTTCCAAGCTCGGGCTTGAAAACTCATGAGAAGAATCACCACAAGGTCAAGAGTTGGAGAAGAAGAAGTGCTGTTTGAATACCTGTAATTATCCCCAAGAAGGAGGCAAAGAGGAAGAAGGATTCAAAGGTCTCCATCTCCACCAAAGAACTCTCTCAACTCCTCCACCGAGGCCTTTCATTCGGTATCTGAGGGTTTTAAGACCGATTAGAATGGCTCAAAACAACCCCTACGTCAACTTCACAAGCAACAACCCACTTTCTCTCAATGCACAACATCCAATTCCTATTGCAGCCTTGAAGAACATTCCCTACTTCACCGGAGAAAATCAGAATACTCCAGGTGATCATGTTAAAGATATTTCTAACCTTTGTGTAATCCATGAAATCAATGAAATGTAAGTGGTGTCAAGTTCCTGGCATCTTCCTTCAAAGGTAAAGCATTATAATGGTTTAGGAGCCTTGGAGCTGGTTCTATCACAATCTGGAATCAGCTATGTATTGTACTTCACGAGCAATTTGGAGAGAAGGGAGACAACTTGTCTCTTTTGGAACAATGAGACAACTATCAAGAGAGCCCCCAATGAGCAGCTAAAGCGACTTCAACTTCAGATTTCAAAGGTCTTGGGATAGGATTCGATGGCGATCAGGCCAACATGCAGAAGGTGCTTTTGTATATTACCTTAAAGCTTTGAATTCGATATTTCTATGTTAATTCAATCTATGGGAGGCACGACCTTACGATTCTTATAGCATTGCCATTAGAGACGAAAAATGTCTTATTCAAGTGGTAAAGGCGGCTCCTAGGCCTCCCATGCCCTTGTATCAAAACTTATAAAATCTAAGCACTAGTCAAGCACCCACTTTGGCTCCTGTTCCCACCCCTAGAAATCAAATTTCAAGTGAAACTTCTACTTCATCCTCTAGTGCTTCAAATGAACTCCAAGAGGTCATGAAATAGTTACAAAATTTGGGAAATGAGTGGTTACTATCAAAAGACAAACAAGCTCAAAGTGCTAGACCGTATCGCCTCAAGCACGCATGCAAAGCTAGGCCCCATACCAACAAAATAGGTCACCAAATCAGGCTGCAAATCAAAATCAAAGCCAAGTAAGGCCTCCCGCTAATAGACCATTTCAGCCCTATAACCCCAATGTTGTATCTGCTTCTAAAGCATTAGTGCCAGTCCAAAATAACATGGCCCAAGAATATGATTGGTGTTTCCTGTGTAGTCAGCCACATAACCAATCAATGTGCTTTAACGGTGCATTAAATCAAGCTCTGATGGTGCAAACCATTGGTGGGTCGCAAGAGTCCAGCCATGAAGGAGATCAGCAGCAAGAAGCACCTCAGCAAGGAACATCTCCGAATGAAACTACTCTTGTCAATTGGTAGGCTGAAGATTTCTGTGGTATGAATCAAATACCCTCTCAAGGTGTTGCAGCCAACACAAGGTCAAAAAGGAGGAATTTGGGTGAAGAACAACCATTGGCCCCAAGTAGTTCACGACCTTCTGTCACTCCACAAGGTGTTGGCAAACAAAATGCAGTTCCAAACATGCAAGGAGCACCCAAACCAGCTCCTAAACCAACTCAAATGCCAGCTGTTGCTGCCCACGTGCAAGGAGTAAATGTGCAAACCAAGGGACAACAGAGAGATCCTTCATCACCGTTCAGTATCATTGAACAGATGAAGAAGACTAACGTCAACATATCAATGTGGGAATCCCTATCTATCCCAGGCCAAAGAGATCTGCTGCAAGCTGCCATGAAGAATTGGTCAACTTTGAACCAGCAGGTCCCTATGCAAGAGAATGTCCTCACAAATGCTGCTCATCCTGAAGGGAATCATGGAGGACAACAAGGTAAAGTTTTGAAGCCCCCTCCATTCTATGTTTCATTAATCATTGGGGATAAACTAGTACACAATTGCATGATTGATTCCGGGGCAAGTAGCTCGGTGATGCCCAAGCAAATAGCTGATCGGCTAGGGCTCCAAAGTATGAAATAACATCTAAAGGGGTAGTGCAGCTAGATGGGACAACAATAGCAACAATTGGAGTGATTAAAGGTTTGAATCTTACCTTGCATACATGCCCCAACGTTCTTGTTTTACAAGATGTGTCGGTGATATATTTGCCACCACTTTGTTTGCCCTATGTTTATCAAGGGATTTCACCAAAATTGGAGGATACTTATCTGGCTGATTGGTCACACATGTTTTTTGAACAAGATATGGTACTAAGGTCACAATCAGATCCGAACCAATTGCAAACGTTCATATTGAGCCTCATACTCCAAGTCAAATCAATGTCAACTATTCAGCATTTGATCAAGAAGATTATCCAAACACGAGATGAAGCCAACACCAAAGTTGGAAGCATTCTAGATTTTACTCTTGATGAATGGGTGAGCAAGGTACATGCTTTTGATCCCTACCAAGAAGTAGAAGAATCTGAACTAGGAGTCTATTGCATACATGAAGAAAACTAGCCTATTCCTAGCATCACCAAACCAAACCATAAGGATGACAATGAGGTATGGAAATTATTTTTCGATGGATCAAGGAGTAGGAAAGGTGCAGGAGGAGGAGCTATGCTTGTTTCACCTCAAGGCATCAAATATTATTCAGCTTTTCGTTTCCAGTTTTCTTGTTCAAACAACACAGCTGAATATGAGGCCTTGATTCATGGACTTCATTGGGCTAGGAAAAAGGGCATAAATAACTTGCAGGTGTTCGGGGATAGTGAGTTGATCGGAAATTAAGTCAAGGGATGACATGCTACAAAGAATGACCTTTGAAGAACTACAAGAATAGGGTATGGGACCTCATTGAGGATTTGAAGCTTTCAACATTGTGTCCATGCCCGGAAAAAAATGAAGCCACGGATAGGCTCGCATGCGGTTGGAGTAACGCGTTTGATGTGGTTGACAACATCAAAAGGAAAAAACACACCACATATCCATGTGTTTGTGAGGCTAGATTCAGGATAATAATATAAGATGGCATGTGTTTGAGAACAATCAATAGATCGTCAATTTTTTACAAAGAAGAGGCTGAATTCTCGGCTAGGAATCAAAATAGACTGGAGCAGCAGATATGGGGATCAAGTAGTGCAACTACTGAGAAAAACAAGCTTCCCAAGGGTTTAATAACATTGGAGTCTATCTTCAACCCTAACGACCAGTTCCGTAAAGGAAAAGGCTAACATACAGTGTAAAGAGAGAAGATTGAGCCAATTCCGGTTGGGGAAGGCAAAACACTTCAAATTGGTAAAGTGGCCTTTGAGCGGGAGAAATCAGATTTCATACTCTGACTTTGCTAAGAATTTCAGTGTCTTCACTTGGAGCTATGAAGACTTGAGAGGATTCAATCCAAATTTGGCACAACATACCATAGAATTGGATCCAGATGCTAAGCCCATCAGGTAGAAGCAGAGACCTATTAACCCTCACATTGAGCCTCTAATGAAGAAAGAGCTAAATAAGCTAATAGAGGCAAGCATTATATTCCCGATCAAGCACTCAAGCTGGGTTGCTAACTTGGTTCCGGTCAGGAAGAAGAGCGGAGAAATCAGGTTGTGTGTGGAATTCTCGAGACCTCAATAGGGCATCTCTCAAAGATCATTACCCACTTCCTTTAATGGAACAAATATTGCAAGTAGTATCCGGTTCAAAGAGATTCTCTCTCCTAGATGGCTACTCAGGGTATAATCAGGTAATGGTGAAGGAAGAAGACCAGTTCAAGATGACTTTCACCACCAAATGGGGCACCTATGCCTACAAGAAGATGCCATTTGGGCTATCAAATGCTGGGGCCACTTTCCAAAGGGCAATGGATATGGCATTCAAGGGGTTGATCAATAAAATAGTTCTGATATACCTAGATGATATCACTGTCTTCTCAAAGAATGCAGCAGACCATCTCTTTCACCTCAGGCAAGTGTTTCAGAGGTGTAGAAAGTTCGGAGTGTCTTTGAATCCCAAGAAGTGCATCTTTCTTGCACATGAAGGAAAGCTCCTTGGCCATATTGTCTCCAAGGAAGGATTAGCAATTGATCCAGAGAGGGTTGAAGCCATAAGAGCACTACCATTGCCAAGTCATAAGAAGGCCCTTCAAAGCTTCTTAGGAAGGATCAATTTTGTCCGCAGGTTTGTTCCAAACTTTGCAGCCCTTGTCAAGCCCATCACCAAAATGTTAAAGAAGAGCATGGCTTTTAAGTGGACAGCAGAAGGCAAGGAGAGCTTCAAAGCAATCAAAGAAGCTATCTCTCAAGCACCAACTCTCATCAACCCAGACTTCTCCAAGGATTTCATCCTCTATGCATTTGGAGGTGATGACACTATTTCTGCCATTCTAGTATAGTAGAATAAAGATAATGATGAGCAGCCAATTGCCTTTTTCAGCCAGAGCCTAGATGAATGCGAGGTGAGGTATTCTTTTATTGAAAAACATGTACTTGTAGTAATCAAAAGCTTGAAGAAATTCAAGCATTTAGTCTCAAACAATAAGGTCCAGTTGTTGGTCTCACATGCTGGCGTTAAGGACTTCCTCCTTAACAAGGATTTGAATGAGAAAAGGGCAGGTTGGATCACCCGTGTCATGGAGTATGACATTGAGATCAAGATCACCAAGTGGTAAGAGGAAAGGACTATGTGAGCAGCTGGTTTTGGGAAGCAAAAAGAAGTATGCAGTGAAAAGAAGAAATTGTTTTGACGGTCAAGAGACAGCCATGAGCCGAGTGGCGAGGCAAGAAGAAGACAATGCTGCCCGACTCCTTGCTGGACCCAAGGTATTATGCACTTCTTAGGCACAGCCTATGCCCTCCGGAGATGAGAAAGACCCAAAGGAGACACTTCAGATTGCAGGCTGTCCCATATGCCATCGTTGATGGAGATTTGTTCAAAAAGATGTAAATGGAGTCTTCTTTGAGATGCATTAGCACAGTCGATTCAAAGGGTGTTGGAAGAGTTTCATGGTGGACCAGCTGGTGGCCATTTTTCACCAAGAGTGACAGCTCTAAAAATCATGAAGGTTGGTTATTATTAGCCTAAAATATTTAGTGATTGCTATGCATGAATCAAGAGGTGTAAGAATTGATCATTCTTCATAGGAAAAAAGAGACTTGCTGCCCTTCCATTGCATCCAATCTCGGTTGACCAGCCATTCATGCAATGGGGTTTGGACTTCATTGGAGTCATTAATCCCAATTCAAGCCAAGGGCACAAATGGATTTTGATGACCCACGAGACTACTTCACCAAATGGACAAACAAGTAGCACTCAAAGAGGCAAATGAGTCTAGCATCTTAGACTTTTATGAGGGGATAACAACCAGATTTGGTGTACACGCCACAATAATATCTGATAATGCATTGGAATTCATTGGATCTAAGGTGACTGAGTGGGCTGTTAAGAATGGTATTTACCTAAGCACTTCATCGAACTATTACCCTCAAGGTAATGGCCAGGCCGAGTCTACAAACAAGAACTTGTTGAGGATCATTAGGAGGACTCTTGATGAGAATCAGAGGTCTTGGCATACCAAGCTGAAATCAGCCTTATGGGCTGATAGGATAACTCCCAAAAGATCCATAGGTAACTCTCCATTCAGGCTTGTCTATGGAAGAGAGGCAATCTTGCCCATGTCACTTGAGTTGCCAACGTTGGAACTCATGAAATAGCTAGAGTTGCTAGAGTTTGAGCCCATGGAGGTGAGGTATGCAGAGTTGATGGAGCTGCAAGAGATCAGAAATCAGGCATCCCAAGCAATGGAAAAGGATCAAGCTTTGATCAAGAAGACCTTTGATAGGAAGGCCAAAGATAGATCTTTTCAAGTTGGAGATCTAGTGTTGAAATGGGATGTGGATAGAGAAAAACCGGGAAGGCATTCAAAATTTGATGCCATTTGGAGTGGTCCATACATGGTCACAAAGTGCAAGAACAACAATGCTTTCCAATTGGCCTCATTGGATGGTGAAGAACTGCAGATTCCAGTCAACGGAATCTATCTCAAGCGTTGCTTCTAGAGGGAAGTTCACTACCTCTGTAAATATTAGATTAGATTTTCTTTCCTCCAAGTGCTTGTGCACATTGTTTTGCTATAGGTTAGTTTTGTTTTCCCTAAGTGCTTTGGCACAACTTGCTGTCCATGGAGATGTTTAGCAGTCCTTGCCTTCATCAGGTGACATTCCATCTTCCTCCTTGCACATTCTGAGTCAGTTGAGGTTCTAAATAGAATATTTGATGACTCCATGCCCAATGGGTGCTTCAGAAAGCGATATCTTCTACCTAGCGGGAAAGTAACCCATTTGAGTCACTAATTGTTATCCAAATTCACCCCCCAAGGTTAATTTGATAACATGCATCAGAATTCTCAAGTCTCAGACAAATGGATTGATTCAGGGCAAAATCATGTTCTAGGGTCCCCTCAGAATTTTTTCTAACCCCCCCTGGCTGAAGAAGGAAAGAGCAAGCTCTGAGAAAATGTGAAAAAGTTGTAGAAAACAAGCTTGGGACAAGAAAAATCATGAAAATTGGCTAAGTCCTAGTCCTCGCAATAGTAGGGACGTGAGGGACATCGAGACGCGAATCGGCTGAAAAGCCTCCAGGCGGCCCATGAAGCAAGTGGGAAAAAGGTACGCGAAGGACGCGAACCAGGCCGGTTCGGCCGGAATGGGAACTTTCACCTTTGGGGCATCGGGCCGTGAGTACGTGAAGGACGCGTTGGCGGTTCACCCGAAGCGAGAGAAATTTCGTATCGGGACAGTTGGGACAAAGGGACGCGGATAGCCGAAAAAGCCGAGAGCCAATCAGATTGTGCCATGTGTCATTGGTAGATAAGGGACAAGGAAGCCCATTTCGGGTGGATCAGAGGATTCTGTCCCAAACAACACTAGGACATCCGGGACAAAAAGACGCGAAGGGTGCGAAAAGCTGGCAGACCCGCGGACCAATCAAATCACGACACGTGTCACAGGGGAAAAAGGGTCCAAAAGTCAAAGGGCGAGGTTTCAAGCACTGACCCGAGCCAATAAAAAGAGGACACGTGTCCAATGAAGCAAGAAAACCCACGGGACAGAGAAGAGAGAGAATTAAATATCCAATCAACATGTGCCACGTGTCATCCAGATGGCAGAGCGCGGGAAAAATTTCAAAACGCATTTTCACTGTTTTGTGCCCTAAATCTTCAGATCAACATATCTTTCGATCCAGAGCTTGGATTTGCATGTTCTTTATATCAACGGAAAGATTGTGAAATTCTCTACATGATTTTAGGGTTAATCTTGAGTTTTGGTGTAGTCTGGAGAGAGAAAATTGAGAAATGGATCTGACGCGTGTTCATGGCCAGAAGTGACATTCCAAAGACTAGATTTAATGCAGAATGGGTCGCATTCTCCTGTATTCCGGTCAAAATGATAGGGTATGGGTTTGTAAGGTCCCCCATGCCATTTTAATGCACCTGCAGTCAAGAAGGGATGGGCTCTCATGTTTTTGTATGTTTTTGTCCCCTGGACTCGACCCATGCAATGTAAAAGCCAGATTTGGCTCATTTCGAAGGGGGAACATTTTTGGGCATAGCAGACTTCTTCTTTCACCTCCAGCAAGTGATTGATGCAAGGATCAGACCTCTCCAAGGATTGTAACAGTTTTCTTTTACCTCTCTGAGGGTGTAATGCGTGTTTTTGACATTGAAATGATAATGCAAGCTCTGTGAATGGGTTTCAATCCTCTGTTTGTATTATTTGCTTCATTTCAGATACTAAATTATACCTTATCAGTCTGTGTATGTTTTATGTTGTGAACTTTGGTCTGTGTCTATTTGCATGACAAATATGTTTCACTTATCAATCTGTGTATGTTTTATGTTGTGAACTTTGGTCGTGTCTATACATTTGCATGACAAATATGTTTCACCACTCCTTTTGGTGCATCACCATCTTTAGTTAGTTTCAATTTTTGCACTTCTACCCCTGTCTCCTTGCAAGTTAGAGTAGGATTAGGATCTAAACCTCTGTAGTTTTGCAAAATATAGATCTAAATTAGAGGAGTTTGAGGAACAAACCTCTAATCTGGAGATTCCTCTCTCGCCACAAGTCCCCATAGTTGGAGAGAGGTTTCCATGTTGTGCAATCACACTAGATGCTAGAGTGATCAACCTAGAATCCTGATCTGCATCCAGGGGTGCTGTGAGTCTACAACAACAGGATGCACTATTAATTCTCTACCAGCTACTTACTTAGGTTTACCTTTAAGCATCTTGGTAAGATTTCGTGGAGGTATGGAATGATCTTATTGAGAGATTTCAAAGAAAGTTGGGGTCATTTGGAAAGGAGCTATTCTTTCAAGTGCAGGCAAGTGCCTATTGGTTAAAAGCATGCTCCAAAACTTGCCTATTTACATCATGTCAATGTTCAGCATACCTACAACAAAGTGATGAAGCAGTATTGAAAAGATTCAAAAGCACTTTTTATGGCACGATGCGAGGACAGATTCGAGATATCATCTTGTGGCTTGGGAGCAGGTATGTAAACCTAAGAGACTTGGGGGGTTAGACATCAAAGATATCAAACATATGAGTTCTGCCCTTATTGAAAAATTAGGATGGAGGCTTATAAAAGAGCACAAACCTTGGACGGAGTTGGTTAAGATCAAATATCTTTCAAACCAAAACAATATTTCCTTCATTTATGATCAGTCTCTTCCGAGTGGTTCTATTTTATGGAACAACCTTCTTCATAGCAGACACATTATTTCTTAGGGGTATAGCTGGAAGCTTGGGGATGGACAAAACATAAACTACTGGACAGATAAGTGGATTGATTCTAACTAGATTTCTGCTTATGATCACATTAAAGACAACTTAATTACAAAGTATGGGCACAAAATCCAAGGGTACATTGAGAGGGATGGAAACAAAAGAAAATGGAAACAACTAAAAGTGGAGAATGATAATATACAGGCTGATGTTTCATATTTATAGAATCAACTTTCTCTAATCCATATAAGTAATCAAAATCTTAAGGTTGAATTCATACGGAAAGATTATTTTGATGGGGAATACTCTGTTAAATCAGGATATAATTCTTTCTTTGTATCCATGGAAAGTGAAATTAAGTGGCACAAGTTGTGGATGTCGGAGTTAACCCCTAGAGTGAACTTCTTTTGGTGGCTAATTATTAATGGCAAGATCCTAACTAATGACAACCTCATCAAGAAGGGATTCATCATGCCGAATAGATGTTGCATGTGTCAGAAAGAGGCAGAAGATATAAAACATTTATTCCTCCATTGTGAGTTTGCTTCCAAAATTTGGCAGCTTGTTTTTGCAAAGTTTAATCAGAGATGGATTTTTCCCCTTACCTGTCTTCAGGCCTGGGAACAATGGGACTCTCCATTTAAGCATTGTGTGGTGAAAAGATTGTGGTAACTTGTTTTACCCCACACTATGTGGAGAGTTTGGAAGGCTCGTAATGATAACATTTTCAGAAACAATAGAAAGGCATGTAACAAAGTCTACAAGGAAATCATCATTGCTGTGCAAGATAATATTGCTAGATTTAAACCTCCTAAAAATAGGATTTACCTGGAGAAGGAAGAATACATCCTGACTGATTGGAATATTGACACTGTCAATAAGAATAACAATGGTATTGATAGAAACACGGTCTGATGGATTAAGCCTCCCATTGATTGGCATAAGTTAAATTTTGATGGGGCCTCAAAAGGCAATCCGAGGGACTCTGGAGGAGGGGGAGTCATCAGAGATCAAAGAGGTTGTTTTGTTGCTACTTTTTCTGGGAGAATGGGCAGGCAGACTAATCATTATTCAAGCCCTGGCAGCTCTTTGGGGTATAAGACTTACCAGAGATTGTAATATTCTGAATATTATAATTGAAGGTGATTCTCTGAATATCATCAATCTTTTAAACAAAAAGCAACACCCTAGCTGGTCTATCAGAGATTTTATTGGGGAAGCTATTGATATATGCAAGAGCTTTGAAAATGTTAAAATCACCCACACCTATCGGGAAGGAAATAGGGTCGCTGACAGTTTGGCTAACCTCGGTGTTACTAATACCTTTCAAACTTGGCTTAGGGGGGACGTTCTTCCCACTCAAATCAATAAAGCCATAATCAATGATCTACATGGCAGTGAAAATCAACACTAACGGCTGTAATTTGGATGCTAATGTGCGGATCCTCAAGTACAATATGATGACATCACATAAGATATGGATGAGTGATGTAATATGTGCGAGATGGACTGTCATCATTTCTAGGCATAGGAGGAAAGCCGAGGAGCGGGGCAATAATTACAAGTATGGCATAATAATTAAACCTGCTTTCACAGAAAGGAAAGATTCAAATACCAACATCAAAGCTCTGCCTATCCCGCATAGTGGTAGCATTTTTACCGTTGAGAAGCGAGAAAAGGAATAGAGGAAATTACAAAAATGAACCGACCCACAATCCGGCGTGGAAAGAGAATACAGAGCTTTGGAATTACCTGCAAATTGGGGGTCTGTCTAATTTAATTGAAAGGATTCAAGGATTTGACCAAGACATTTCTATCAGATTCACCCAGGGATGGAAGAATCAGATTGTCAAATATAGTAACATGGAGATTGAGATCACGGAAGAGCTCATCACCCAGATCATGGGCCTCAGCCTGGAGGGCACCAAATTCTTCAGTAAGAAGGTGGACAGGGAGGTGGAGACCAAGAAGTTCTTGGACGATGGGGAGAATCTTGAATTCGTGACTGCTGGCATCAAGGTGGCGTCGATTCCTGAGCCTTTTGCTGAGCTTGCTAGGATGGTGGTTAGGTATGTAACTCTTGAAGGAAGATTTGTGACTATACCTCAAAAACATTTGATATTTCTAAATCACTTTCGTAGAAATATCATCATCAGCTTTCCTCACTATTTGATAAACTCGCTGGAGAAATCAATTAGGGAAGTTTAGAGCCACTCTAGGGCTGTCCCTTTGCACCAGGGGCTTATCCTCCTGATCCATCACCACTGTTCTAGCTGCCCCCCATGAATCCTACCCCACCTTCTTCCTCCATACCTCCACCTGCTCACACCACTTCCACTCCCCCCTCTGAAAAGGAAGATTGAAGCTTCTGCTTCCAGCAAGAAAAGTAAGAGCATAAAAGCTAAAATCCCTGCTTCCCAACGGGTCCTAAGGAGCCACAAAGACCTGGAACTTGCTGAGAACCTCCTGCATATCAGTAAACCGATGGAGGAGCCCAAGGAGGAGGAATTGATGGACAGAGTGGATAGATTAGAAAAGGAGATACAAGAGCTCAAAGGGACTATAAAAAATATGGAAAGAGCTAAGGGAAAAGGAATTCTTCAAAGTGATGATGAAGAGGGGGTTATTGCTGAAGTCTTCAAGAAGTTACAGTCCTTGGATGGCAGAATGGGGAATGCAAAAAGTCGCAATGACTGCATATTATCTGCCCTTAAAAGCATTTATAATTTCATTGAACAACATGTTCATAGTGTCTGCAATTTAAGTGGGGTTAATGAGGACATTTGGGGCCCTAAAGAGAAAAGGGATATTGTAATTTCTCAGGCAGATATGAGAGACTCCTCTCAGGCCACTGCCATTGCCTTCTTCATGTCGTTGCAGGCTATCAAGACCAAGATTGACAAGGCTATCAAGTAACGGGTTGCTGTGATGCTATTTTTTGGCTGTGAAGTTGTTATCTAGTGGTTCTGGTGCTGCTTTTTGGCGAGTTCTATATGTTGTTTCTCTTTTGGTTGCTTTTTGATCTTTTCTGCTTCTTTTTGGATCATTGTTTGTTTGGATCCTTTCTTCACTTGTATTGTCATATTTGGCTGTTGAGCCCTCTTTGGTTGGCCGTTTTCCCTTCTCTGGGCTGTTTCTCTCACCTTTGCTATCTGGCTTTTGAGCCCTTTTGTATATAGGGTATAGTCCCTTCAAAACTATTTTCCCTTAATAAAAAAACTAACATCTTAACATTTTACATGTTTTATGGGTTATTCATGATTTATAGGTTTATGAGGAAGTAAATGAGCTCTTAGGGGTCCTAATGAACTATTTAAAAAATCAAAGAAAGGATTTTTGCCTTTAAAAATTTTACTGTGAAAATTTATAGGATTACATTTATGCACAAGTACGAAACACAAGGATAGATATGCATTTTTGCGGTTGCTGCATAAATGAAAAATGCATCCTCATCCTTGATCCCGTTAGATATCCACACGTGGACAACCCATATTTAAACTTGGATTATAAATAAACAACCACAATTGTGATAGAACAATTAAATCTTCCGCCATTAATGGAGTTCATGCAAAGAACTAGATGTTTAAAATTTTGAGTATCTCACTCTACTATCTTATTTCAACGAGATCAAGTATTTCTAGAGCCATAGAAAGAAAATAAAATCCATCAAATTTGAGAATGAATTTTAGATATATTTCTTTGTGTCCTTGTTTAGTTTGTGAATGGAGGTTTTAGCTACGAATGTATGAGTAAGTCACTTCCATGTCTGCATTTTTCAAAGGGTTTTGGGTGGTTTTGAGTACATGTTGTTTCCTTTTCACCGAGTTTTTGTCTCATGTTCATCAAGGCATAGTTTTTCACTTTGAATTATAAGAAGAATATCTTGTTGGTTGGTATCCACGTTACTTCTAATATCACAAGTAACACAGTGAAGCATCGACACAAATTTGGGGAATGCTAATGTAGATGATTTTCTTCTTGAGAGGCTTCATGCTCTCGACCGAAATGAATTAATGAAATCTATTGATGCAAATGGCATTGCTCGGCCTCTCGAACTTCCTCCTTCCATTCAATCCTCTGAATTGGTATGGGAATGCGTAGATAATTACAACTCGAAAGTATGGATGCATTGGATGACAATGCTACCAAAGTTATTTCATTGAATTGAGAGACATTCCAAACAAGTACTAGGTTTTCCTAGAAGAAAGGATGTGATAGACATAACCATTTAATAAGATGAGAAGTTGTGGTCCACTCACCATGTTGCATTTTTCCATGATTATGAAAAATCAATGGTTTCCAGATACTACGTGTTCTTACACAAGGATTCCCAAAATATTGACAAGATAAAATTTCATTGAGGAAGTTGAGGACATCATTACTTGTTATCTAAATAACTCTCCTAGTGATTTGGGTAGCTTGCATACATATTCTAGCTCTAAGCTCCTTATTAAAGGTTGCGTGTGTTCAAGTTCACTTGGCACATTTCCTTGGTTGCATATTTCCTCTGACCCCCACCTTATTTTTTCCTCATGTGTGCTTGCGCACCTTCCTTCTCTCTCCTTCCATTCCATCTTACGCATATTCACTTTCTTCCTAAGCAGTTCTTCCCTGCACACGCGCCTTGCACTTGCTTCAATCAGATAAGTCCCTAGCCCTCTCGCATGTCGCGCCAATTACTTTGTAATAGTTATGCCTTCCCCATGCATTTTATTCTCACCATTTTGCCTCATCTCCCTATGCGCATCACGTGTGCATTTATCTCGCACCTTCCTCTATTTCCTCTGCCCGCCCTTCCCTCATGCCTTCCTTTACGACCTTATGTGTGAGAACATCTTCGACATGCTTGCTTGAGTGTGCCACACATAACCAATCAAAGTGTGCCAATAGGGCACCAAATCCTTGCAACAAATTAGTGAGTGACACGTGGCAAAAATGACAAATATTTACACAATTGGCCATCATTTCAGCCAATCCACATGTGCGACATGTTTTGCATGCATGTGCGATGACTCGACATCTTCCGACATCCGTATCTTCTGCTATAGAGCTCACGATCGGCACACTCTTGGAATTTTCAGAGAGGTATTAACATCAGCCACAGTGCTTTAGAAATTCAAATTCAAATTCTTGGCCAATCTGGTAGGTAAGAAATGGGAAAATATTTCTTTAAGCATTGATGAGTAGATCGATTTCTTTGTAACCACCCAATTTAATCTGATTCGCCTCCTTCCTCATCCAACATGCCAAGACATACCTAGGGAAGTACATTTGATAGATTCTTAGGTGGATTTGCAGGCATTGAATGCTTCTTGTTGGTGGTTATATTTCAAATTTGAGTTTTCCCTCCTCTTTTTCTTCTATAGATTCATCTATAAATGTAAGAGTTGGGATCATTATTAATGTTGGACACTTTGGATCCTTATGCATTTTGCTAAGGACTTCATACTTTATGTATTTTGAGTTGCAAACCTCTAGATCTAGCTCTTGCATGTGGATATCGACCTCTTTCACCATTGTAATAGTTATGTGCATTTTTGGAAGTAATAGAAGCATCGTTTTATGACTATTCTCTGTCCTAACATGTTTGCATTCCTTCTTCTTGCCTTTTATTTTGCGTTGTGTGCTGGTTGTGTCATTTCACATCCCTTGTAGCTCCTTATTTAGTTGTGTTCCATGAAACTGATCTGGTGAATACGTTTTAAGTTGTGCTACATGTGCCTAGCCTTATTTTATGCATTTCCTCTCATTTTCACTCAGAACAGATAGTGTTCATCCCTCTTTTCTGGTGCTATCACCTTTTAGTGTAGTTTCCTTTCATGTTATCCTTTTATCCCTAGTCCCTTGGCATTTATTATCTTAGTTTCCCCTTTCAAAGCACTAGGAGTAGCAGTAGCAGTAGAAATAGATAGAGGAACCAACCTTCTTTGAAGATCCGTCCCAAGTGCGCAAGGTCCCAAAACTTGGGGACAGTTCCATTGTTGTCTCAAATAATTTAGTCCTTTCATGATCGAGATGTGGGTACATGTTTGAAGCGACCAACAATTTTCTGTACGCCCGATGGGACCGAAAATGAAAGCTTAAATTTTATATCTCCAAGTTCTGGTGTGTGGACTTAGTATTTCAGCCTTTGGAGGCTCATTTAAACACATCGATGACTCCCAACATTTCCAAATCTCTATTTTAGCAGTCTTGAGTGCCTTTCATGAGAAGAGTGCATACAAGAAGAAGTGTAACAGCTGAATATTCTTTGAATACCTTGATTATCCCCGAGAAGAGTCCATTCAGAAATTCCACAAGTGCATCTTTGTCTCCAACACGCTGCGTGCACTCAAATCTTCCTCAAAAAGAGACAACTTGCACACCCTAAAATGGCACATCGTAACCTCCTCCACTTAGAAACTTTGTTAACTTTACTTTCTTTGGAGGAAGTCCCTTGGTTCAATTTGTGTAACATGATATGCCAAATGGCACACTCAAGAGTATTCCATACTTTATTGGTGAGAATCAATTCACCCCTCAGGAACATATACGGGATATAGAAAACATGTGTTCAATCGATTTGATCACACATGATGATGTAGCAATCAGGATACTTGCAGCCTCTTTCAAAGGTAAAGTGCTCCAATGGTACGAGGCACGAGACTTGGATCTATCACCACCAGGATGAGCTAGAAACAACTCTTTGTAACTAATTTTAAGATAATTAAGATCACCTATATTTGATAGAGAAACTGACAACAATAAGGAGGGTGCCCAAAAAGTAGATGATTGATTTCAACATTAGATTTTAGAAGACTTGGACAAAATCCCTCTTGTGGTAAGACCTACAGCCCAACATGCTTTCTGTATTATTTGAAGGCACTCAATAGTGATATCTCAGTCATGATCCAATCCATGGGAGGTAGGAATTTATCATCTACTTATAGTATTGCAGTAAGGGAAAAAAATAGTCTTATTCAGGCGGGAAAGATAGCCCCTCAACTTCCTATGACCTTGTTCCTAGAAATGTCACAAGTGCCACAACCTTCTGTGGCCCCTATCCTGTTCTTGAGAAAAACACATAACCAATTGCCTCAACATCCTACTCTCCAGCACATGAAGGAAGATGAAGAGTTGAAGGCCCGATTAGAAACTTGTCAAACAAGGTCGTATCATTAGAGAAACAATAGGCGCAAGCCTATAGAGGTAGTTATAATCAGGCACATGGCCAAAAAAATCAGCCTTGGCGGAATCAAGTATAGAAATCAAAGATACATGCCCAACCAATAGAATGATAGATGGCATCCCAATGCACATCATCGCCCTTGTAAGTTGTTCCTCCCGCTCCTTCTCTTCTAGCACCCAGTGTGATTCGGGTGCTTGTTCTAGTTTAAAACAATTTTGTGCAAGAGTCAGAATGGTGCTTCCCTTGCAATATGCCTCATAATCAATATCATTATTCCAATGCTACGCATAACCAAGCTTTCATGATCCAGAATGCTTCATCCTATGAGCCTTCAACAAGTGCCCCTGAAGCAGATAACCAAGAAAGACCAGAAGCTCCTCTAGAGACAAATTTGATGTTATTTGGCACCGATGACTTATATGTAATCAACCAAGCTATAGAAGACACAAACAGACTGCACACCTAAGTTGCAGACAACACAAGATACAAGAAGATAATGTTAGAATTAGGTGTGCAGGTCACGATCCTAATGACACAATCAGATCCTCAAAAGTAGAAATATGCAGCCAAGGCATCTAGTAGTAAAAGTTCCCAAGTCCCTACACAAGAGATCCCGCGTAAAGCTCCTTCTGAAGCAGCACATGCCCCTCCTTTGGTAGGTCAAGCCTCTGCTCTAGCTAAAGTCCAGGCTTCCGTGCCTAAACAGTCAAGAAGGGATGTTGTTCCCTAAATACACAAGATAGGGGGGATTCCATTTAGTATTGTGGACCAGATGAAGAGGAAAAACATAAATGTCACAATGTGGGATGCCTTGACCATTCCTTCTTAATAGGATCTGCTTCATGAGGCCTTGTCCCAACTTCCACATGTTGATCCAACTATTCACAAGCCACTCACTTATATCAATATCTACCAAGAAGGAGAAGAGAAGAAAGTAATCAAATTTGTTAAAACCCCACCCTTTTATATGTCCTTGATCATAGGCAAACATCTAGTGCATAATTACATGATTCACTCAGGTGCTAGTACTTCTATTATGCTTAAGAAAATTGCTGATGTCTTAGGTATGAAATATAGTCCTTCGTATAAAGGAGTCTCCTGCAACTTGGTGGCTCAATCTGTCACCACCTTAGGAGTCATCAAGGACCTTGAGTTAACCCTACATGCATGTCCAAGCCTATCAATAAATCAAGATGTTTCAATTATTGGAATGCCTCCTTTGTTTTCCCTATGTTTGTCAAGAGACTTTACTGCTAAAGTGGGTGGTTAATTGTCTTTTGATTGGTCTCATATGTTACTCAAGACAAGGTATGGTACCTGGTTTACCATACAAGTTGAGCCTATATTTTCCTATCATGTAGAGTCATATGTCCCATCCCCTCTCCAAGCCAACTGTTTAATCCAAGAAGAACAAGCTTCAGTTCTTAAAGAGTAGTATCTTCCACCCTATGTTCCTAACCTAGTACTTGATGAATGGGTGAAGAGGCACCATAAATTTGATCCATATGTTGAAGAATTGGAAGCTTATGAAACTGGGCTTGGTACTTATTACATTCTTGAAGAAGAAGTTATGCTTTGCCGTGCATGCTCAAGAAAGAAAAAGTTGAATTGGGTCTGTGGAAGTTATAATTTTATGGATCCGAAGAAGAAATGAAGTGGGGGAAGGAGTGGTTCTCATTTCCCTAAAGATGAGAAATTATTCTTCGCACACATGCTATAGTTCACATGTTCTAACAATGTGGTAAAGTATGAAGCATTGGTGAATGGCTTGCTCATTGCTGAGAAGAAGAAAATTAAGGCAGTGCAAATCTTTGGGGACACATAATTGGTTATCCACTAGGTTACCAACAAATTATAGACAAATAACAAGTTTCTTAAAGCTTATAAACATAGATTTTGGGACCTCCTTGATAGCTTTGATGCTCTAAATCTGCAAGTGGTGCCGCGTAAAATGAACAAGGAAGTTGACGAGATGGCCGCACTTAGTTCACAATTCTCTCCTGCTGAAGAATTTTTCAAAGGAAAAACTTAACACATTAATATGGTGATCAAACCATCCATTTTAGATAAGAATACCAACTAGAAAGTGTTTGATAGTGATGCACAGATCGTCTAGTTTATCCAGAATGAAGTTGAATTTTCATCAAGTATGAAAGCTGATTTGCATGATAGCTATGGTGACCAAGTGATATAGCTAAAGACAAAAAGTTTCCTAAAGGGATTATCACCTTAGATAAAATTTTTAGCCATGATGATGAGTTCAAGGGTGAAGAAAGGTACATGCATTCCACGTAAGAAGACTATTCCCGATCCGCTATTAAGCATGGGAAAGAGTTACTACTCAGCAAGACTTGTGCACATGATGAAAATCAGGCCTTCATCTCTCTCTGTCAAAAATATAGTGATATATTCTCATGGGAGTATGAATACCTCAAAGGTTTTGATCTAAGTGTTTCTCAACACTCCATTAACCTTGATCTTGGTATCAAGCCCGTCAAACATAAGCAATGGCAATTTAATCCAAAGATAGATCCCCTCAAGAAAAATGAATTATCCAAACTCATTGAGGTAAAGATTATTTTTCCCATCAAATAATCTACGGCTCATGCAAATCTAGTTCCAGTGCACAAAAAGAATAGAGAAATTAGAGTATGTGTTGATTTCATATATTTGAACAAGGCATCTTTAAATGATCATTATCCTTTGCCTTTTATGGAGTAGATTCTGCAGACTGTGGTTGGTACACATAGGTTTTCAATGCTAGATGGATATTCATGTTTTAATCAGATCCTGGTCAAGGAAGAGGATCAATTCAAAACAACATTTATAACCAAGTGGGGAACATATGCATATCAGAAGATACCCTTTGGTCTATCAAATGTAGGTGCCACATTTTAGCGCACTATGGATATTGCCTTCAAAGGTTACATCAATGAGTTTATCTTGGTTTACCTTGATGACATAACAATATTCTTAAATCGAGTGTAGATCACATGGCACACCTAGAGAAAGTCTTTGAGAGATACAGAAAGTATGGGGTGTCTCTTAACCCCAAGAAGTGCAATTTTGTGGTGGCGCAGGGCAAGATTTTAGGCCATGTGGTTTCAAAGGATGGTATCACAATTGATCCTGAGCATGTTTCAACCATCCTAGCTCTTTCCCTACCACCACACAAAAAGGCCTTGCACTCCTTCATTGGTAAGATCAACTTCATTAGGAGTTTTATCCTTAACTTTACAGGACTAGTTTGACCCGTCACCTTGATACTCAAGAAGGACACAACCTTCGGATGGACAGTAGAAGGAAGAGAAAACTTCAACAAAATCAAGCAATAAATTACTAGCGTGCCAACACTCATCAACCCATACTATTCCAAGGATTTCATCCTTTATGCTTATAAGCGATGATGTGAGTGTTGTTGTTATTCTAACACAAGAAAATAAATAAGGGATGGAACAACTAGTGGATTTCTTCAGCTAGGTGCTAAAGGATTATGAACTAAATTATAGTAACATGGAGAAACAAGTCTTTTCCATCATGCACGTGCTCAAGAAATTCAAGAGTATGCTCACCACCAATCATATCTAGGTGTTAGTCTCTGACTCTTCTGTCAGAGACTTCATCATGGGAACAAAAATTAGTGAGAAAAGATCACAATGGGTGACCAAAATCATGCAATATGATGTGATTATCAAGGCCACAAAATTGGTAATAGGTAGTGCACTATGTAGAAATATTGTTGAGGATGTACACATTGAAGTCTGAGACTTTATTATTTCTAGATGAGGATCTCCCTCATGCAGAATTTGAGCAGAGCATAGACCACGATGCGCATGACTGGATGAAGGACACGATCACGTTCCTTTCCAAGGGTGCATACCCTCCTGGTTTAAAAAATCAAATAGAAGACATCTCAGGTTACAATGTATACCTTATGTTTTGATTGATGGATTTCTCTTCAAGAAAAATCTTGATGGTGTACTGCTTAAGGCGTATCGTGGCACATGATTGAAAAAGTGTGATTAGAATTTCACAATAGATTCTTTGATGGACACTTTTACGCCAAAACTACAACAATGAAGATCATAATGGTAGGTATCTTCTTGTCTACCCTATTTGCAGAGATGTACACAAGTGGATCACAAAATGTAGGGAATGCACTTTCTTTGCAGGAAAGAAAAGATGGGCAACACTTCCCCTCTGACCAATCCGGGAAGATCAACCTTTTGCACGATGGGGTATTCATTTCATAGGCATGATCAATCTGCCATCAAGTGCTAGATATAAGTGGGTGTTGACAACTACATATTACTTCACAAGATAGCAGAATTTGTCGCACTCAAGGAATCAACCGATTCAGTCATCCTTGAATTTCTCGAAGGTATAATCACAAGGTTTGGCATTCCTCAAGCCATTATCTCAGATAATTAAAAATCCTTCCTTAGGACCAAAATCACTAATTGGGATCTAAATCTAGGCATTTATCTGAAAAAATCTTCCAACTATTACCCCCAAAGAAATGGTATGGAAGAGTCAATAAACATGAACCTGATTAGAATCATGAAACACATAATGAACATCAGCCACGAGACGGTGGCATACAAAGGTCTCACTTGCACTCTGGGCAAATAGAACCATAGTTAAAAAGGAAATATGAACTTTTCCTTACAATCTTTTCTATGGCAAGGAGGCTACTATAGAGTTTAATTCATTAGCACTTTCCTAACAACTAGAATTCAAAGGCACAAACAAAAGAGAAATCAAAATGGAAGAGCTAATTAATCTTGAAGAATCAAGGAACTCTTCCTTGATCAAGCTAGAACAACATCATCAAGCAAAAAAGAAATGGTTTGCCAGAAAGGATAGGGCTCAAGATTTCAAGGTTGGGGACTTGGTTTTAAAATGGGATGTTGACAAAGATAAACCAGGGTTCCATTCAAATTTTGATGCACTTTAGAACAGCCCATACATCATTAGTTCATGTAAAGAGGCCAACTCTTTTGAGTTAACTCATCTTGTTGGAAGCATGCATCTTTGCAGATCCCAGTAAATGGGATCTATCTCAAACCCTTCCATTAATTTTGATGTATCATTTTGTATATATTAGAATAGTTTCAATTCCTCTAAGGGTGCCGCGTGAACATTGTTTATTTGAACATAGTTTTTTCTTCTTGCATGCTTCCTGAGTGTGCTCTTGTGTTGCTTCTAGAATATAGAGCTTATCTCAATGATTGCAAGATTCATAGTAGAGTCAAGACATGATATTTTAAGTGACTACAGGGGTAGTTCCATGATTACATAAGTAGAATCCATGCCCAATGGATACTCTAGGATACTAATCTCTTTCATCTAGTAGGAAGATGGCCCCAAAAGTCACCAAAATTATTATCCAAATAACTCTCCTAGTGATTTGGGTAACTTGCATACATATTCTAGATCTGAGCTCCTTATTAAAGGTTGTGAGCGCTCAATTCCACTTGGCACATTTCCTTGGTTGCATATTTCCTCTGAATCCCCCTTATTTTTTCCTTATGCGCACTTGTGCACCTTCCTTTCTCTCCTTCCATTCCACCTTCTACGCATTAAATTTCTTCCTAAGAAGTTCTTCCTTACGAGCATGCCTTGTACTTTATTCAATCAACTAAGTCTCTATCCTTCTCATGCGCCATGCCCATTAATTTGTAATAGTTGCACCTTGACCATGCATTCTCTACTCACCAGTTTTCCTCATCTCCCCGTGCACGTCACATGTGCATTTTCTTTGCCTTTCTCTATTTTCCTCCTTTGCACCCTTCCCTTACACCCTCCTTTGTGCCCTTCTATGCCAAGACATCTTGACAAGATTGAGTGCGCCACATGTAACCAATCAAAGCATGCCAACAGAGTACCAAATCCTTGTAACAAATTAGTGAGTGAAACATGGTAGAAATGAAAATATTTGCACATTTGGCCATCATTTCAGCCAATCATGCGCGACATGTGGTTTTTGTGCGCCAACAACTTTGACATCTTCTAAGAGCCATATCTTCTACCATAGATCTCTGATCGGCATGTGCCTAGAATTTTTAGAGAGATGTTGACATAAACCACAGTTCTAGACATACAAATTCAAATTCTTGGTGGATCTAGTAGGTAAGAAATGAGAAAACATATCTACGAGCATTGATGAGCGGAGTCGATTGCTCCAACCACATGATTTAATCTGATTTTCCCTCCTTCCTCATCCAACATGCTAATAAAGGCCTAGAGAAATGCATTTAATAGGTTCTTAGGAGGATTTGCAGGCATTGAATGCTTTTATTGGTGGTTGTATTTCAAATTCGAGTTTACCCTCCTCTTTTTCTTATACTGATTCATCTATAAATGTAAGAGTGGGCTCATTATCAATGTTAGACACTCTAGATCCTTATGAATTTTGCTAAGGACTTCATACTTTCTATATTTTGAGTTGCATATCTCTAGATCTAGCTCTTGCATGTGGATATCGGCCTCTTTCGTCATTGCAATAGTTACATTGTGCATTTCGGGAAGTAATAGAAGCATCATTTTGTGACTATTCTCAATCTTAATGTGTTTGCATTACTTTGTCTTGCCTTTGATTTTGTGTTGTGTCTTTGGATGTGCCATTTCACGTCCCTTGTAGCTCCTTATTTTGTTGTGTTCCATGAAACTAATTTGGTGAATACATTTTAAGTCATGATATAAGTGCCTAGCCTTCTTTTACACATTTCCTCTCATTTTCATTTAGAATAGATAGTGTTCATCCCTCGTTTGGTGTTAGCATATTTTAGTGTAGTTTAATTTCATGTTATCCTTCTATCCCTAGTCCTTTGGCATTTATTAGCTTAGTTTCCCCTTTCAGCACTAGGAGTAGTAGTAGCAGTAGTAGTAGAAATAGATAAATGAACCGACCTTCTCTAGAGATTCATTCCAAGCATGCAAGGTCCCACAACTTGGGGAAATTTCCATTGTTATCTCAAATATCTCGGTCCTTGAAAGATATGAGACATGGGTACATGTATGAATGCCCAAAAATTACCTTATTGAGCAGAATAACTTGTTATATATTTTCCTATTACTTCAAGGAGTGGATGTTTAGGTATATACAATTTTTCCTTACTTTCAAGGAGAATATTTTCTAGGTTGAACTCATTAGCAAGTCCATCCATGATCAATGTATTAAGATGACTATGAAAATTTAGGAAGGATCCAAACAGAGATATGAATTCTACATAAAATTCTATCTTGTGTATAATGTGGCATGTCACAAATCCCTCCTAGTGTTCCAAGGAAGAAATAATTTCTAGACTTCATAGTCTATGGTATATACCCTCAGCTAAAATTGGGAAATTAGAGGGTGACTATAGGATATCTCATGATGTTTTCATTGCACCTATTATTCGACTATTTAGGATAGAATGGGAACAATATAGAATATCTTCCAAGGAAAGGAATGTTTTTAGTGAGTTTGGTTTCTATTTCATACAATTTAGGTTCATCATCTACATAAGAGTGAGTGGATTTCAAGGTAATCTATATATGTTGCCTAGGTACATGGATGATAAGTGGGCACCGATTGAATCATTTAGACAACTTACTATTGTGCACATGTTGATTGCGGGGAAGTAAAAATAAATATAAAGTTCCCAATTACTATTAAGAGGCATAAATGCTCTAGTGTTGTCAAATCTAGGATTCGAGATGGAGAAATGAATAGGATAGTTATGGAAACATTCCCAACAAGGAATAATTATGATATTTGGTGGGTAATACATACTGTCCTAGGAAGCTCATATGAGCATGAGCCTCATTACAAGGACCATTAGATGAATTACAAGGATGAAGATGAGGTCATGTTTAGAGATCTCTCTAAGATGACCTTGACACAAATCATTGATTACAAAGTTACAGTTATTCCACAAACCCTTGTGGATGATGACTAAGTAATAAGCATGTTTTATGTTGACAAGAACTTAGCTGCACAACCAATAGAACCACTTGATTAGAATAAGGAAGAGTCCACGCATATGCATGAAATAATTTTTAATTTTATGAGGAGAACCTTGACGTAGCTCATGAAAAAAGGAATTGGTTTATTTATTTAGAATATTTTAGTGTTAAAAGAATACATGGATTCATAGATTCTCAAGGAGTATCTTCCTCCTTTAAATTAAGGTGTAGCTAACATAGAATATTTGAAAGGTAAAGCACATCGTGTATCATCCAAGAGGCCTACTTCTAGAATGGTTGAGTAATGGAATGCTATAAAGAGTAAAATAAGTACTTTTGTGTCCCATATAACCCAAAAGGTATAGGAAATGATGCTAAAAACCATGAAAGAGGCACCCATCACTTAGGGAATTCCATTGAAATCTAATCCCCACATGCATCAAAACCTAGGACATATTTTATAACTCCTCAAGGAACCTCACGAAAAGGGAAACAAATGATGGGTACTCTCCCACAAGCATAATCAAGGCTTGTATCAAAATGGGATCCATAAAGGAGAAGAAATGTGAGGAGGAGACCTGGTCTTAAGAATTTTATAAGAAATAAGAAGGAAAATTTTTAAAACCCTGTAGTAAGAGGAGTTACAAGTGCATTTGTCATTGGAAACATTGTAAATTATGAAGTACATGAAAAGAGGCGGAAATACAAAAGGTGGTTAATACCATTACACCCATATAAACACTAGGATTTCTGTTGCAACATTGAGTCAGGATAAATCAAATCTGGAGGTTAAAGTGGTGGAAATTAGAGATAAATAATCATCCCATACTCACGCCTTTTGTGATTTTTTACAAGGCCTCAAGAAAGAAAAAGGAGCTTACCTCCATTTACTTAGCAACCAACATGTAAAATTCCCATAAATGTAAGTTGATGGGTAGAATGAAGCTTCCATGGTAACTCAACAACATACAATTGAGGTACCTATTGTTAAAGTGTCTTCAATAGATGTAGGTTCAGTGGAAGTACCATTAATAGAGACAATATCATATGAAAAGGAATGACCTCAAGTCGAGACCTGCATTTCCAACAATGAAGGGGAATTTACCACATATGATCCCATTGATAAGGGATTGGAAGTGGTTGAGAGAGTATTGGAAACTCATGAAGCTACCAAGGAACAAGAACAAGAGAAGGTATAAGAAGTTCAGAATCCATCTCATGTAATAACTCCACCTCGGGATCTTAAAACTAATGTTGAAGAATTTAGGCCAGTAGATACGGGTGCCACACAAACTAGACATGAGAAAGTAGAAAAAGAATAGAAGGTTTCACAATGAAAGGTGCTTATTATTGATGTTACCCCTCTTCCTCAAAGGAAAATTTGTTTTCCTTAGGACCTCCCAATAGATGCCCCATATTGAAATGGAAGGAAATACACCAACATGAGAGTGGTTGGGAGCTTCCCTCCTAAAAAATGTGAAGATCAAGTTGGTGGATGTCAACTTAGAAAGTGTCATTTTATCTAGACATCCAAGGGCCTAAAAGAAATCAAGGATGTTCTCAAAAAATATCATGGGTCCCCAAAGGGCAAGGTCCATAGAAATTGAAGATCCAAGGAGATATACTAAGAAGTGAAGCCACATTTTAAAATTTCATAAATACCTTTTAGGAATCTCACCACTGAGATCTTAAAACATGAAGCTTTAGTAGCCATAGGAGGTCTCTTCTAGAAAATTGATAAAGATAAAGAGACCAAAAAATAGTTAAAGGAGAAGGTTGATATCTTATCAACCTATGTACAAAAGTAGATACAACCCCTATTGAGGGGCAAGAAATCACTACTACTATAATCCCGAAGCATTAATAGTTGTGGATGATTCAAAGGAAAAATAGATGCATCTAAGAAATGGGAGGAAGAGTTGATAAGAAAGGGAAGAAATGCCATAATGAGTATTATGGAGTGATATAATTTTTTTTTTTGATCAAATGGACACATCTAATGATAAAATTGAAAAATGCTATGATGAAATAGAGTATTGGGATGTGTTATTACCCAAACTTGAGGAAATAACTGATCTAGATGATCAATTGGTTGAGGATGAGGACATTATTCCCCCATATTGTAGAGTAAAAAAAGATGCATGCAAAGGCTGTCAAAATAAGGACAACTACTTTAGGTGTATGCATCGAGAAAACTCCACGGAATGAAAGACAAGTTTGGAAGTGCATTGATGATTTAGATTCTAAACTTGAAAAGATACTACAAATTCAAGATACGAGACACCCGGGAGCTATAAATGTAGAGATTCTGATAGAAATTATTTAGCAACATGTTGGGGGAATTAGAACCTCCTTTAATTTTCAATTATACTTTAATTAAAATATTGATTCAGCTAGAAGGAAGTATAAATAAATTGTCTAAGAGGGTAAAGAAAAGGAAGGCCATTATTATTGAATTTGACAATGTTTTTCAGGACCAAGATCTTGCTTCTCTTTTCCATGCTGGTCTAGATGAGGAGCCCATCATCCACATGTTCAAAATATTGGATGTTTGTATAGAAAAATTGGAATAACAAAACAAGGGGGAGCCAATTAACTTGGATCCTCTGTAATATTTCACTCTCTTTTCTATTCATTTATTCTTTAATCACGATATATTCTTTGTATTCTTTTAAGAGAGGAAAATTTTACATAAAATATTAAATAATAATATATTCATGGGAAAATACAAAAAGAAATGATTGCATAAAGGTAACATATTTTCCTATAGTGTAACATGAAGGATGACTAGGAAGAATCATAAAAAAATTGGTTAATTTACAAAATGAACATCTTGTGCATTTACAAGTTTCTAATCATGAAGTAGAATCTCTCTAACCTAGCACATCAAAATGGAATATTTATAGTTCGAGGTGTATCTCTTTTCATTTTGGCTGGTTTAAAAGCCTTTTCCCTAATTTTTCTTCTCTCATTTTGTTTTTGAGGGGAATTTAGGTATATTCCCTTGTAGAAACATTTTATAAGAATGAGGGTTTATTGTCATTCTAAGGGTTGGTTGGTGGTTAGTTATTGATATTCGATTGCTAATTTTCTCTATCTCTAGTTTCTCATCTCTCATAGGAAGTGCGGGAAGTTAAAATTTTATGAGGTTCTAATGCTAAGGTGGTTGTATTACATATCCATTAGCACACATTGATGGCATTCAGTCTATGTCCCCTTGTTATATCAATATGAATGAAATAAGTTGTTTTGATTCAGTCATGAATTTTATTATGTATGTGAATATTTAATCAATGAAATATGGATCTTATTATAGTCTTATGTTTATTTCATCTATGGAATGCACATGTTTAACTTCTGGTTACTGTACTTTCTTGGTCAATGCATAAATATTGTATTATTGATCTAGTTGTAATACTTTTTTGGAGTGATTTCTGTTTTTCCTTAAGTGTATCTTAGGCATATAAAGTGGAAGAAATGAATATTTTATTAAGGTTATTTCACAAGTTTTTGTGTTGAATATTGTATGATAACATTTGCATAAACTAGGTATCAATGAATGCAAATGCCCCTTTGGAAGTTATGTTTATTTGATTGTGTTTTCTCTGAATTTTGGAAATACCATCCTCTCATGAAAATCATTAGCATGTTTTTGTTATAAATCAACCATCATCCATCCCCATTTTTATCTAAACTAAAAGTAACCTACCACCCTACACCTACAAAAATGTTAAAGTCCATTTATCATGCATGTGTTTGTTTACAAATTGCATTGCCTTTGCATATAATGAATGTATTTTCCTTAATTTGTAAAGATTATAATTCCAAACATCATTAAGATCCATTTAATTTTCTATTTATGAAGATATGATGTTTGTGAATAATTTTATCTGTCTTCAGTAACTTGTGTCTAATGCACTAAGCATGTGTTATATCGTGTGTGAACTCTTATGAGTAGATATTACATCCATGGCTATGCTTAGCTCAAATTGACTCACCAACAATTTGAAGGAGATTGAATTACAATATCCCTCCCTCATTCAAGTTACCCCTGGGTTCTCTCACCCCTGGTTTAGGAAGAGCAAAAAAGTATCAAGATCTAGCCATCCCCTTTGTGAGGTGCCTACTATTCATTTCTAGGACATGATTATAAGAGAATGTTAGATATATACCTAGCTTCAAATGAAATATCATTCAAATATGTAATTCTTAAATCCATTGTTTCTCATAATTTCTTCCAAGTCCCTAGGGTGTAATATTGGGATCTAACACTAGACTGACACCATTTCTAGGGATTGAATTTTTCTCACTTGAAGTCTGAGACCATTGCCAAGGTTTTTTAAGCAATACTTAATTGATATACATCAATTGTTCATAATGGAACATCATTTTCTCTGGTAATTGTTCAAGTTCTTCTAGTCAGTAGTGTTGTTACATACTCTATTTTCTGTTAAGAACACAATAGTGGCACCATTGCTGGGGATTTTAAAATATAAAAGGTCTTATCAGTTATTAATGTTATTGTAAACATAAATCTAGATCTACATGTTCTATTGTGTGTGTTGAGGTGCTTGAATTTTTCATTATAATTATTTTTGGGTTTTGTAAGGGATCATCAAAGTATTATATCTTGACTATTTGTGAAGTGGTTTTTAGTACATTTTCAAAGTTAATCTAATATTTCTAGAGTGTAAGGCTCTAGTGGTGACTCTTCCTTTAAAACTGGGTCATACTAGTGTTATTTCATTTGATATATCTTTCCGATTAACTCTCCAATTTGTAAGCTGGAAAGATTAAGGTATTCTTTCAGATCATACCCTACAAAGAAGATTATACCAGAATTAGAAGGATTACAACATAGGAGAATGAAAATTTGGAAACCTATGAGTGGTCGAGTTTTAAAGGAAAGGGTGATCAACCCTATGAGCTTGATCCACCTTTGGTAGAAGACTACGCTAGTTCAGTTTATAGTTCTAAGACACACAATCATGATTTCTATTTACATTCCTTGTTCCAACAAAGTTTTTATCCCAAAATTATGTAAAGTTTTCCTTAGCCTACACATTTTTTACAAGTGAGAATATAAATATTGGTTTTAAATATGTTTCCCCAAAGAGGCCCTCATTGTGTTGATCACACCCCTTTAGTCTAGAGGCCTCATATTCAACATTGGTTTAATCCTCCATTTGAAAATCCAGTACAAAATAACATGGATTGTCCTCCTCCTAGACATCCTTTCAGATTTAATGCTTACATGACCATACATTTTAATTGTATGGAGGGGTATCCGAATGAAGTCCCCAATGAAATTATAATGATACTTCCAAAATTCTAAGGAACTAATGCTATCAATGGAGATCAACATCTGAAATTCTTTCAATATATTACGAGATGATTATGAGGTAGAATATGAATATGTTTATGTTAAATTGTGTATACACATATTGGAAGAAAATGCAAGAGAATAGTTCAAATCCTTGCCTTAAGGATCAATTGAATCTTTGGAGGATATAAAAATTCCTTTGAAATATAGTACGGTGATAGAACTGACCCTAAGTTTCTTCTATCTGAGTTTAAAAATATTAAGAATAACCTTAGTGACTGTGTACAAGATTTTAAGTCAATATTCAATAATAATTTGACAAGGTTACTAAATAACATAAGACCTAGTGAAAAATATTGTTTGATAAAGTACTTTGATGTATTTGATAAGAAGGAAGCATAATATTTGACAAATAAAAAGCGTAGAAATATGCAACAACAATTCACCATGGCCATTCAAATAGAAAACAATATAAAGGTTTCGATAAAAATCCTAAGAGAGTGTTTGTAAATCTTGTCAACTTGGAGAAACCTCAAACCAATAAATTTTTTGATCTTGAGGAAGTTGTTAAGACTTTGGCTAGAGTTGTTAAGGAGATTTCCTATAATTTGGATAGAGTAGAAAAAGGATTGTCTCAAAGCCCCTATACTTAACATCAAAACACTGGAAATAAAAAATTTGGGAATCATCCCAAAGGATATCATAGAGCTGATAGTAGAGGAAAATAGTCTATGGGCCAAAATGATAGATAACAAGATTTTAGAGATAACAAGGCAATCCCTGACCCATTGGCTAGAAGAGTTACAACTGTTGAAGAGGAATACAATATTGATTATTGTGATAAGTGTTTTCTCGCCCATGTTTCATGTGAAAACTAACTACTAATGATGATGAAGCTAACTTTGGTAATGCATGTGTTTTAGAGTGTCTAAATAATTTAGAGTAGGTTTGTATCTTCCACTTATCTTCTATGTTCATAGAATTTGGATGAATTTTGGGTATGTGTAAAAAAGGTTTTCCCCCTCCCTCTTGAATTTAATGATGATATTGATATGGCTCAATATTTTGAGTTACCTAATCATGAATTTGAATATCTGAGAGCCTTGATGATTAATAAATATGATGGAGAGGCTCCTTCTAAAGAGGATAGGGAACTATTGATCAATTTTTTTGTTTCCCAAGAGAAAGAGTACAACCTATGGAATAGGAAAATCAAGGGGCCTGCCATAGATTCTAAATCCAAGATTCCTATTCTATCTAATGTATCTAGAGATGGTCCTAAGATAATTGTGCCAATTAAGAACCCCGTTGAAAAATAAATACCAAACACTTCTCCCATTGCCCCTATTATGAAAGAGTTCATCCCATCTGATAAAACAATCTACCTTCCATCTAATACATCCATCCCTAAGTATAATATCTATGATATTTCCCAAATACTAAGATAAATAAACATCAATGTTCCTTTAATTGATTTTTAGGATCCATGAGCATAGGAAGAGAGCCTTTAAATATTTTGGATTCAAGGAGGATATTATTGTGAAGGAGAAGGTTGTGGTCGTAATTTATTTTCCTCTATTGTTGTTGAAAGTGAAATTGAAGAAAATGGAGAAGCTGTAGAACCACATCTTGAGGTTTATTTGGGGTCCTCCTTGTAGAAAATCTGTTAGATATATATACTTTTAACCCACTCGATTGTTAATAGTTGGATCCTACACATCTGCATGTTTGATTTTGGTTCTTCATGCAATATCATGCCCCTAGAAGTAATGAATGAGTTAGATATAAAGATAAAAAATAAATTTGGGAAGTTTTTCACCATGTATTCTAGAGAGGTACCTATGGTTGGTTATATCATAGGTTTGTTTATGTAACTAGTTGCTTATCCATGTAAGTACTTAACAATGAATGTTATTATTGTTGACTTCCCTGCTAAGTGGGGAATGTTGCTATCAAGAAAGTGGGATGATAGTGTATGGGGGAGTGTTCAAATGGACATGTCTTATGATGCCATACCTTTGGAAGGGAATTTTTTTAATTTACACATATAGGACAAGATGTTACACCTTATAAAATACCCCATAAATGTTTCTTGTGAGGTGTTATTTGATGATACTGAGATCTAGAAAACTTTATTGGTAATACTGATTTTAGGATCAATGTTTAGATATGCATGCATAACTTGAGGAAATTAGTGCTCCATGGAAAATGACCTTTGATGGAGCATGCTCCAATTATTCAATTGGATTTGGTGTGGTGTTGAATTCTCTAAGCAATGGTTCTTTCAATTTATCTTTTAAATTGAGTTTTGAGTGCACGAACAACATAGGTGAATATGAAGAACTCTTACTTTGTTTGAGAATTAATTAGAGGCATGAAATTAAGGACCTCATTATTAGAGGTGACTCTAAGATGGTTGTCAAACAAGTTAGAAAATTATATACAACTAGGAATCAAAGATTAAAACAATACTGGAATGAAGTGTGGGATATCATTGAGTTTTTTATTCCTTTAGTATTGAATATCATGAGAGGATTCAAAATTCAACAAATTATATGTTAGTAGTCTTGGCCTCTCATTATAAAAATGAAAATATGTCCTCATTTTGTAAGTTTGAATTTGAGGTGTTGGTTTCACCTTCTATTCCTAACAACATCCAACATTGGAAAGTGTTTGATGATGAATCACACTTTAAGAGATTATTTAGTTTTCATGGTGAGTTTATAGATCAACACATTGATTTGGAGCCTATGGTAGACATATGTGATGGTAAAGAGACCCTATTTGGGAAAGAAGTGATCTAATTAAATACCAATGTAATCCTAACTTGGTTTTGTAGACACCCATAATTACGCCCAAGCAATATAAATACTTAAATTGCGCTAATTATCTCATTTCTAGCAAATCGATGACATATCGTCAAAAGTGCTCATATTTCATCTTATTGTCATTAATTAATTACAATACAATAATTGATTAAGTCGCCTATCCAACTAACAACCTAATTAACGACCTTCCATTGATTATTTACCCTTCTATCTAGACTAATTAATAATTAATAATTAATTAGCCTTTCACTTCATTTAACTAATAAATCAATATTTGTTTGATTTAATCCCCTTCTAATAGCCTAAATTGTACTAATATTCCTCTCATTGTCTTCTATAACCTTACATCTACCTATTAGTTAATCACCTTTGATTAATTAAAACACCCCCAACTCCCACGACTTACTAAGCATAAATTAAACCCTTCTAAAGTAAGGCTACCTTTAATAAAGCAACCTTATCCATTCCTAATCATGTTTTACCTTTATCCCACATGTAAAGGGATGAAGTGATTCCTTTATCCATTAGGATATATAAGGAGTCCATCTACCTTTATACCTACACCTAATTCCCTTGAGAAAGCAAAAGAAAGCACATAGTCTTGCACTAAAAGCCTTTTTCCATTCTCAAGCCCTTCCATCATCCATCTTGAAGAGCTAAGCCTCACACCCAAGCATCCTTGAAGTATCAAAGCAAGCAAAATTGTTGATTTCCATTGGACTACATAGGTCCATTTGATTTAATTAGGAAATTTAGAAGAATAGAGTTCTTGATTGACATTATGTTTGATTTCACTATTTCAAAGTTATGATGCTAGTGTAGGCCTTGTTTGTTTCTTCATCTTGATGGTACTCTTTTCTTGTTTCTAGCTAGGTTAGGGAGCTATTTTAGGTGGTAGTTCTTGTTTTCAATCTAACTTATGAAAAAGAATACTTGTACACATTTGGCACACCCGGTGGGACCCTTAGTCCCATGGCATTTTAGTTTAAGTTTCATTGTTTTGGCTAACTTTTGATATGCACATGTAGTAATTAATGTCCATTTTCTTAGAATTTTTGCTAATTTGATATGTGTAACTTCTTGTTCATAGCCATTATTTTAATGGGTTGTTTCCATTTTAAAACTAACTTGTCAAAATTTGAGATATTGTGAGCTTTCTTGTTCTTTTTGTCGTATTTTGGTTGCAGGTGTGGTGTAGGCACATTTTTAGGAGCGCAGGCATGTTTTTTCATGGCACACATGCCTCTCGAGTGGCGCAAGCACACTGTCAAAACTTGGCTCTCTGTTTATCAACCCTAGCGCATACGCACTAACCCCGACACACATACCCTAACCACGAAACACATACCCTAACCAACACATAGATGCACTAACTGGGCACAGAAAAGTTTTCATCTTGTACTTCACTCATGTGTTTTGTAACTCAAAACTCGTTAGATCGGGCGCATACTCCTAACTCGAGAGAACATGTTGTTTTAGTGGCCGGACATATTTTGGTGGCACAAGAATTGCAGTCATGATAAGTGAAAAACTAGGACTATTTTACAAAGCGGTGGCGCACACGTCTTTTTGGTGGCATAGGCATTTTGTCTCGAATTTTTACCTATTTTTATCATAGGTAGCGCATACACTCTTTTCATTGCGCACACACCTCTCGAGTGGCGTAGGTGCATGATAAGTTGAAATCACAGGAGTGCAGTGGCGCACACGTCATTTTAGTGGCACACATGATTTTTTCTCGGTGGTGCAGGTGTCTCTGTAAGGGGGGTGCACATGCATTAAAGGGGGCACATGTATATCTATTTAATCTAGTTTTGGTTACAAATTTTTAGTGCTCTTTATTTTGATCATAACTTTTGACTTGTTAACCCGTTTTCGGAGTTTGAATAAGCATTAGAAAGATAACAGAGTGTACTTTGTGAGGGAACTTCAAAAGTTAGATACCTTTGGTATATTATATTCTATCAAAAATCCCAAAATGCCCCGGAGACCTCCAAAAATGCAAATTACTAAAAACTACTAAAAAAAGTGTAAAAATTGGATTTCTAGAATTTTTCAATTTTCTTGGTTTTCTAATTCTTGTAGGTTTTATCTAATCATATATTTGTCTTTTGCTATTTTTACATGTTTGTATTTGATTAGGTAATATTTTTCATTATTTAATTATAGGAATAAGATCATGTATGCTCTTCCCTCGCGTCCTTGGGGCGATCTTGGGAATCGAAACAATTCTTAAGTCCTTTTAATGCTTTGAGGTTGTTAGGAATATTTGAGTGGGAATTAGCTAACTTGGCATAGTTGAATTAAAAGTGTTTTTCCATTTTGATATATTTTTAGATTTTGAAGACAATCACATATGCTCTTCTCTTGCATCCTTGGACGAGCTAGATAATCACAAATGATGCCTTCTCTTTTAATGGAAAACTACTAAAAATCGTCATACAAGATCAAAATTCCATTTCTTGCCAAAGAATGGAAGAATCAAATCAAATTCAAAAACTACTAATGTAGTTGTTATATAGGTTGCCAAATGGTGTTAAAGCAAACCACACCTAATTAGAAAAGATAAAACAAACAATATATTCAAAACAATGTATTGCAGGTTTCGGAAAAGGGTATGTCCCTCTCTACTCAATTGGAACATAACCCCTTTGGCATAACACCTTAAGCTACAACAACGAGGGTGGTTCCAGGAACCCCAAAGTAGTCCAAGCAAGAGGGAACCTTGTGGACGAAATGGGAAGTGCTCTGCACTACCTATTTGACTAGTTATTCCTTTGTGAGATAGTGTTGCAAGTTGTCCCTGCGTGGCCCTCTTAAGTACATGATGGATGCATTTACTGCCCACTATGCTTGAAGGGGGCAAAGTTGAGATACTCCCAAACTAGTCAATGTGACTTTTTGGGTAAATTTCCCAACTCATGGACAACTTTGTAACACCTAGGATGAGAGAACCACCTAGGAAAATATACTTTGGCTAGGAGCCCACTTTGACCATTCTAAAACAGTGTTGAGTTGTGAACCATCTTTGTATTGCGAAATGTGTGACACATTACTTTCGCTTAGTTTTTACTTGCCTTAGGGTGAGGTGAAACTCTGCCAAAGTAAAGCCAACATTTTTTTCATCCCCATTTTGATCTTCTTCCTTCACATTCTTTTGACACTTTGTTGATCAAAAGAAGGGTGACTACCTTTGTGTTACCAATCGATTGCTTCTGCCACTTTTTTGTTCTGTTTACGCCCATCCATGTTTGTGGATGGGTAAGTTAAATTCTAAAGTGTGCAGAGGTGTATTTATATCATTGGTAGCCTTTGTGATCTTGATACCCACATCAAGATCATCATCATAGTTTGGATTGATTCATCATTTGATCTCCCTTTGACGTGTTACCTTGTTTGCATTGTCGCAACACAATTAAGATACTTATGTCATGTTTTTCATAAATGTGATCTAAGTATCCACATTATGGTGTTACGCTGCACACATTTTAGCACATCCTTAGTATACTTTGACTTAGTTTGATTTCAAACATTATCCCAAATCTTGAAGGGTGTCACTTACTTTGTTGCGTCATTTCGATACCACTTTGACACTAATATCTCACTTCTCCGTGAAGCTTGGTAGATGTGTACAATTGATGTGGTTACGGCTTACATTTGTAAACCCCACCCTTTAACATTTAGGTATTTTTGGTTGTTGAAATTTTCATGGTATCATTTGATTGGGAGTCGCATCTACCCTTTGTTAATATTTACACCTTGTTCATTTCGAGCTTGACGTAAATATTGACATTGTATTGATCACCTTTGCATCAAAATTTACACACACATTTTCATATGGTGTATTTCCTTGTTAGTTAGAAAACTTGTTTTTAGGACAACCCCTCTCGATCTCATCAATATTGCATCATCACAATGTCTATTTTCCTTAGACCTTCTTTGGAAAATCACGCATGCATATCAATACTTACGAAATGTCTAGTTGGTTATCCTTATGCTACCCAAATAAACATGTCACTTCCTTCCCTTTGAAGGAGTTCCATCACACTATCTAGATCTAGATATTTGTGCTTAAAACAGTGCCAAAAATGACTACTTCCAAAAATATAGAACTTAGGTTCGAGAATTCAAATCATAAGATTCCCATCACAACTAAACCTTGTTTGGTTCTTTGTGCTAGAGAGCCCTTACGGGTAATTCATTCCCAACCTTCATCTCATAGTCGGTGGTATGATTTGAATGCTTCTAATCCAAATTATTGTTCGAGTTCCCCCACTCTTCTTCTAATTCTAATCCAAAAATTTCCTCTTCTTCCGAGGATTCCAATCCAAATATTTCTCCGACGCTTCGATGATTCATATCCAAACTACTATTTAGATCCAAACTACTATTCAGATTCATCTAATTCGACTCCTAAGTCATCTAATGTGACTGCTATGTCATGGTCCTCCCTATCTTCATAGGAACATCTTCATCATACATTTAATATGAATCCTACATTGCGGTCCTTCCTTTCTTTATAGGACCCCTTTTATTAGCCACCTTAATGATGTATTCTTCCTTTGAAGATATGTGTGATTCCAAATCCCTCCAATCAAACATCTAATACAATTCTTAAATCGCAGTCCCTCTTTCTTTCTTTGTGGGAACCTTATTATTATTCATCGATGTGATTATTGAATCACGGTCTACCCGTTCTTTACAGGACCTTCTTCATCAATCACCTCAATAAGTCTTCCTCCTTTGAAGATTTTTGTGACTCAAAGTCCTTTGAGAGAAATGTCTAGATCGACCCATGCATCGTAATCTACAGACTTTGGACTTAATCCTACTATTTTACATATGACATACCATTGTATAGGTAGGTCCACACCACCTTCTTCTACTCCTGAGACATCTAGCTACACATATTCTTCATCCCCCACATCATTTTCTTCTATCAATCATCATCAAACATCTTCTAAGTCTTCCACACCAATTGGATCTCTTTCTTCCAATCAACCCCTGGTGGTTGATCAACAACTCATACCGATTGATCTCTTTCAGAATGAAGAAACAATTAGGGCATTTATAGGGGCATATGAAGATATTCCTTTAGTAGATTACGAGAAAGGATTCTCTTTAGACTTTGATGCGTCTGCATATTGTGAGGAAAAGGTTGATTCCTTTTATCAAGAAATAGAGGAAGAGCCTCAGGTCATGCAACTTGACCCTCCTCTTATTCTTCCATCTTCACATTCTTCATTATGTGATGAAACTCCTTGGTCTTGCATTAATCCATGGCCTATCTTCTCATCACCTAATAACTCTTTGTCTATCATAATTCCTCAATCAAAATCTCTTATGGGGTCAATACTAAGTAGCCCTTCATCTGCGTCTAGGTATGGGTCACATTTTAGTAGCCCTCCTTTTTCTATTTGTGGGACATTTTTGAGTAGTCCAATATCTTCTATTCTTGGGGCATGCCCAACTAGCCCCTTGGCTTCTAGGTATGTATCACCCCCGGGTAGTCCATCATCTTCTATTCTTGGGCCACATCCTAGTGGCCCTTCATCTTCTATCTATGGGTCATGTCCTAGTAGCCCTTCTTCTTCTATTCTTGGGCCATGTCCTAGTAGCCCTTCATCTTCTATCTATGGGTCACGTCCTAGTAACCCTTCTTCTTCTATTCTTGGGCCACATCCTCGTAGCCCTTCATCTTCTATCTATAGCTCACCATATATTATCCCATCTTCTTCAATCCTTGGACCGTATCCTTTTTATCCATCACATTATTCTTCTACCAAAGATAGTGGCAAGCCCATGGTCATTTCTCGCATCAGTTCTAAACGTCCACGTTCACTTTCTTCTCCTTCTTGGGATCAGACAAGTCACACGTTAGCTTATAAGAAACCCAAACAGTTTCTTAATCAAGCTCAGATAAAAACTGCAAAGAGCTCTATATCTCCCAATAAATCAAACAATCTCAAAATTCTAAATCAAGCGTGAATCAAGAACGCACATCAACGTAACCATCAAGTATGGCACAAAGTGCATAAACCTCTGGATAGGGAACTCAAGCTCCCGCATACAAAATCCATGTTTCAGGATAAATCGCATTCCTTTGTTGAGTGTGAACTCACCACGATCATTGAGATCAGGGAAAACATGACTCTTGATAAACAAACATGCCTAGTCTCCCTTATCAAGGAAGTTGTAAACATTGTTGTTGGATCTTACCACACATAGTGACTTTATTAGTCCCAACCTCTTAAAACTGTCAAAAATCTAAAAATAAAAAAACAATTCGAAAAAAAAACATTGAGAAAACACAACAAAAATCAAAGATACAAATATCAAACATTGCAATCGGGTGTTGCGTATGTTTCTTTCTTCCCTTCCTTGTTTTTCTTATGTAAGTCTCCCTACCATTTTCATCCCTTTGGTGATATTTTGGTTAGCTTATTAACATGCATTTTGTGACATTTATCTCTATGGTATCGGTTTTACCCTGGTCTTTCATCACCTTGGTAAATCAAAGAACGACTAACCTCTTAGATATCTTATCACATTTAACATATAATAAACTTGTTGCAAAGAAATTTTGGACATATTTTTTGATACTAGCCAATGTCATCATCATAATCACTTCCACCTCCTTCCATTAAGGCATCTGTGGTTCTTAACCCCTTGTCAAACAAGAGAGCTGAAATAAGTTTTCAGAAAGTAAAAGAATCAAAATCAATCAAAAATCAAAAGCTAAAAGCTACAAAGCAAAATAAAATTGATATATTACTCTCTCTTGGGGTATTTCCAATAATCTCTATCGGGGATATGGACACCTGACTAGTAGTAGAGAAATTTTGTGATTAGAATCAAATGCATCTCCGTCGGGGCTATGGATGTCTGGCTAGCAACGGAGAAATGTACAACTATCCTTTAACCATCCATTCACAAAATCTCCTATCAAAATAAATCATTCCTACACATTGGCTAGGGTATCTTCACTTTTTTTTATTAAATCTTCCCTTCAAGAGGTAATAAATTCCACGTTCACACTTTGGATCTCTATGAGTAAACAGATTAGTATGTTACCAAGTGTCGTTTTTGGACCTTATTCGATTTATTACTCTAGTCCATATCTTGTCTCATGATTTGTGCCTTTGGCTAATCACTTCTTCATCATGAGGCTTCTAAGCTACATTCATATCATTCACATCATTATTCTACTTCATTCAGAACATCCATGTGTATAAGATTACTTGTTTGTCATGTTTACGGACATGTTTGTCACCTTTCACAAAAAAATCTTCTCCTTCCTTTCTATCATGTGCTTTTAGGCCAACTTACGTTGGGGGCATCCTTGCTTCTTCCAGCATTTCATTAGTTTATGTTCATCATCATGTTGAACCTATCCATAATGTCCTTGGGTCCCACTTCTACCTGTGAAGAGTTTACCTTTGAATACTCCCACCTAATCATTGGGGAATTTTTACATCTTCACCTTTCTGGTATGCACGTGGCCTTATGCCCTTGTACATCCCATCTATCGCTAGGGGCATCCACACTTCCTTGTCTTCATGTACATAGTTTCATAAAACTTTCAAAATCAACCAAAACATTCAAATATGTTAGAAAAATCATCAAAAACATTCAAATATGTTTAGAAAACTTCTAAAATTGAAAATCATCCTACAAAATGTCACTCTTTGGTTCTCACTTATTCATGTGTGTGACTTGCGGATCATCTTGATCTACCTCCATCAACAAAAGCTAGGTTGCTTACTTCATCTGTACTCTGGGGCACAACGAGTTTCTTGGTACTATTTCGTAGTGCACATTGTTTTTCCATCGGACCCAAGTGTCCTCCGTTATTCCCCTCACATGTATCCTTTCTTGGGGCACCATCATCAACCCTTGTCATTAATTTACACAGGTCATAACTGAAGCTCAATAATAAAAACATTATATTATGTTTCTCTGTTAGTTTGGCTTGTTTACTTTCTCGTATTGCATTGAATTTTATATGTTGCATGGAGTTAGGAATATTTTACTTTCTCGTATTGCATTACATTTTGTATGTTGTGTGGATTTGGTATTTTCAACAATGGACGATTGTTCATAGTATGGCTTTTCATGTCATTCTACCTTTTCGTATGCTTATATTTTTCATAAGGATTGATGACATAGCTCTTATGGCAATATAATGACATCAAAATTTTTCCAATACACATCATCTAGAGGTTAAGCTCTTCCATCCCCTTCCCCATTCTTCCGCCTATCTCTCATCGTTTTCGATCATTCATTGGCTTCTTTCATCACCCCATTGACACTGAGGGGGCATCTCTCCCTCCTACTAATATTTCTTCTATTCCTTCAAAAGTTTCTTCCATCTACTATCTTTGAAGTGGCGTTACTTTACGCCAACCCAAAGAGGGGAAAATGTAGACACCCATAATTACTCCCAAGCAATATAAATACTTAAATTTCGCTAATTATCTCATTTCTAGAAAATCAATGACATATCATCAAAAATACTCATATTCCCTCTTATTGTCATTAATTAATTACAATACGCTAATTGATTAAGTCACCTATCCACTAACAACCTAATTAACGACCTTCCGTTAATTATTTACCCTTTCTATCTAGACTAATTAATTATTATTAATTAATTAGCCTTTCACTTCATTTAACTAATAAATCAATATTTGATTGATTTAATCCCCTTCTAATAGCCTAAATCGTACTAATATTCCTCTCATTGGCTTCTATAAGCTTACATCTACCTATTAGTTAATCACCTTTGATTAATTAAAACACCCCCAACTCCCATGACTTGCTAAGCATAAATTAAACCCTTCTAAAGTAAGGTTACCTTTAATAAAGCAACAAGTATCCATTCCTAATCATGTTTTACCTTTATCCCACATGAAAAGGGATGAAGTGATTCCTTTATCCATTGGGATATATAAGGATCCCTCCTTCTACCTTTATACCTACACCTAATTCCCTTAAGAAAGCACATAGTCTTGCACTAAAAGCCTTTTTCCATTCTCAATCCCTTCCATCATCCATCTTGAAGAGCTAAGCCTCACACCCAAGCATCCTTGAAGGATCAAAACAAGTAATATTGTTGATTACCATTGGACTACATAGGTCCATTTGATTTAATTAGGCAATTTAGAAGAATAGAGTTCTTGATTGGCATTATGTTTGATTTCACTATTTCAAAGTTATGATGCTAGTGTAGGCCTTGTTCATTTCTTCATCTTGATGGTACTCTTTTCTTGTTTCTAGCTAGGTTAGGGAACTATTTTAGGTGGTAGTTCTTGCTTTCAATCTAACTTAGGAAAAAGAATACTTGTACATAGGTTGGTCAGCCTTGAGTCTAATTTTGAAAGTGTTGATAGACCTATGAATAGCTCTACCCATGTACCTAGAGACATTATTAAATGGAAATCAGGAAATTGTAATGATCCTAAGAAATGTTGGTTCAAAATAAATATGAATGAAGAAGAAAGAAATTCTAATACAAAACTATTGAAAAAATGTAGGACTTCCTTGTTTGGTCCTATTATAAGTTTAAGGATTATAGAGAGGATTTGTTTCAACATGAAATACCTTTAGAACGTCACATTAAGCCCTTCAGATAGAAGAAGATATATATAAATCCCATCATTATAGTTAAAATGCAAGAAGAATTAAAGAAGTTGAGGGATGGTGGCATAATCCAAACCATTTGACACTCTTCATGGTGGCCGATCTTGTGCCCGTCATAAATAAAAATGGGGATATAGGACTTTGTTTATATTTCATGAATTTAAAAAAGCCTCGCTTAAATACAAATACCCTTTTCCTAACATGGATAACATCTTGCAAAAGTAACAGGTCTGAAATTTTATCGCTTTGGATGGATTCTCTGGTTATAAATAAGTTGTGGTCAAAGAATCAGAACAATATAAGACTACATTCACAACTCCTTAGGGAAATTATGTTTATGTTAGAATGGATTTTGGATTGATGAATGCAAGGGATAATTTCTAAAGAGCCATGGATGTTGCATTTTTTGGTTTCATTAATGATTTTTTTGTCTATCAAGATGATATAGCTATTTTCTCTAAAGTGAGGTGATCACTTGGAGCACCTAGGAAAACTCCCGATTAGATGTAGAGAATATGAAATCTCATTGAACCCTAGGAAATGTCACTTTGGAGTGTAAAAAGACAAGTTGTTAGGACACATTGTGTCTCATGAAGGGGTTATGATAGACCCCCGAAAGGGTATAAGAAATTGACAAGGTGCCCATCCCCCAATATAAAAGGTATTCAATCCTTATTTGGTCAAATTAACTTTGTGAAAAGGTTCAACTCCAACTTTCTTTGAGATTAATTTTTCCATTACAAGAATGTTGAAGAAGGATCAAATTATTTAATGGGGTAATGAGGAAATACAAAAATTTAAGGGAGTAAAAGGAGCACTCAAGACTTCCATTGTGTTAGTTAGTCTTGAATATAAGAAGGTATTTCAAGTGTTTTATTTTTCTTATGAATATCCATTGCTTCTGTCTTGTTACAAAAGGATGAGGAAGGACATAAAAACATATTTCCTTATTCAACAAAACTTTATAAGGGCGTGAGTTGAAATATTCTATTATGGAGAAACTATATTTTGCTTTGGAAATAACTACTAATATATTTGAAACCCTATATTATAAGTTACAGGATCATAACATATGTGCCACACACCATGGTGAAATACATCCTATCTCAAATGGATATTTCTATTAAGAGGCATAGGTGGGTAAAGAAACTTTAAAGAAATGATATAATTACAAATTTAGTGAGAGGTTTGGGCTTGGTGAGATTAATGGCTGAAACTAATTTACAAATTGTTAAAGTACATAATGTTGATGATGAAGTGAAGTAACCCCATGGGAAGGTAAGTAATTATTCTTAGTGTAAGGACAATGTGTATTATTTGAATAATCTAATCTATCTTGTTGATACGGATAGAAATAAGATAAGGACACTTAAGTAGGTGTCCCAAAAATATATCTTGATAAACTGTGTGGATTGTCTTGGAAAAGTCCTAAAGCAGTTTTGTCAAGATGCATAACAAAAGATGAAGCCCCCAAGTTAATTGATGAATTCCATGAAGGGATTTGTGGTAGTCACTTTGTTGGAAAATTCAAAGTGCTCACAAAATTTTAAGAGCATGTTATTGGTGGCCATACCTTTTTAAAGATGTTTCTCTATTGGTAAAAGGTGTCAAATATTCCAAAATTTCTTTGGCAGACTAAAATATTTTAGATCTCTCCCTTTGAATATTGTTTTAATAGAGACTCCTTTCAAACAATGGGGGTTATATTTTATAGGTAAAATTTCAAATCATTCTACTACTGGTCAAAAATGGATATTGGTAGACACTTGAATATTTCACTAAGAGGTTTGAAGTAATCCCCACGAAGAAAGCAGCTCATCGGTGGTTATGATTTCATCCTAAACCACACAATTTGCACGTTTGGTATTCCCATCAAACTAGTTAATAAAAATTCCATGAGTTTCAAAGATAAAACTTTGACAACAATGTGCCATGAATATGGAATAACCATCACATATGAATTTAATTAAAATCCACAAGGAAATGGGTAGGATGAATCAAGTAACAAAAATACACAAAATTGTCGGAGAAGAACATTAAAGGTGAAAAAGAGGAAGTGGGATGAATAACTCAAGTTCTTACTATGAGATGACAGAGTTATAAAAAGAAAGCTATTAGGAAGATCCCATTTGAGTTGGTTTATGGTGTTCAAGATCCCTCAACCCTTCATTTTCAACTATATTCCTACCGGTTTATGCAAAAATTTGAGGATGGAGATGATTTTGATCATTATGATGTAAGGATTAACCAAATTATTAAGTTAGATGAGACTAGGAGAGAATATTCTTAAAGACATATTCAATTCAGAGAGAAACTTAATAATATATTTGATAAGAAGGTTGCTCAAATGAATTTACATGTTGGTAATTTGGTCCTGCTTATGGGATAACAAACATAAAGATACAGGAAAACATGGTAAATTTGATGCACTATGGACGGGTCCTTACTCTTTAGACATTGATTTGAGAACATACATTTATCTTAATATATTTGGATGGATAGCTACTAGAAATTATTATTAATGGGAGGCACCTTAAAAACATGTTGGATTACCAATGTGTCTCATTGTATATTGTTGTATAGTGTTCAATTTGTTTTTGTTTGTTTTACTGGTCCCTTTCTAATCCCAAGTGATCAATTTTTCTCCTCTTTTTCTCATGGTGTGTTTGAATTTGTAGAAGTCTAGTTGTGTTTTCCCATCTATCTCCTTATCTAATGGATTAATCATCTAGTCTAATTCTTCCACAAGTGTTATGTGGTTCTTGTGGTACCCATCGGGGTACCCATCATTGAGCTAAAGACAATGTTGGTGCTTATTTTGAGATTTAAAATTAACCTTTATCTCCCCATCTATTATTAGTGTACTTGATTGTTTCAATGTGCTATCTTGCATTGTTTTCTGGTTTTTAAAGTTTTTCCCCATAAACCATAGCTTCGTATCGAATAAATTGAGTCATCTGTAAGTCTCTCACGTTGTTTTTAACTAACATCTTAAAATTTTGCATCTTTTATGGTGTATTTGTGATTTGTAGGTTTATGAGGAAGTAGAGGAGGTCTTGAGGGTCCCAATGATATGTTTAAACCTTTGAAGAAATGGTTCTTGCCTTTAAAAATTTTCCTTGTGAAACATTTCGAGGTTTACATTTTGTGTACAAGTGTAAAATATAGATATATCCTTGCTTCTGATTTGAACTAATATTTGAAGAATCTAGGATTTTTGGGCTATTAAAATAGTTTTACACTTTTCATGTAAAATTAAAATTTGTAAGTATAATTATATGGCCCATAGTAAAACATATTTGGGGTATCTTCATGCATTCGGGAGTTTTAAACAAGTTTTCAACTTATACAGAGTTACAATGTGTATTTCAATCCCCAAAACCAAACAAAAGGAATATTCTACAAATCTTACAAGTGTTGGGCGGGTGAAATTTACACCCTTACACTTTGCAATTTTATATAGTATGAAAGCATGCAGGATGCATCTCGGGGCCCATGCTTGAAAAAATACATGTGATTCTCTATTATTTAATTTTGAGATTGGGCATCCCATGTAGAGTTACAATTTTTTTTTTTGCAGTTTATCTAAAAATGCAACGTGCATCCCATTGTCCGAAACACCGCCAAAGGACACATGGTGTCTTATCGCAGATTCAGTCTCGAGAATCCCATATAGCTTTGCACTTTACATTTTTGTAGTTTATGTGAAAATTTAAAGTGTGTCCCGGGTCGACATGTGACTAAAGGACATGCGGCATCTTATCGGTGCATATTGATATCGGAATCCTACAAAACCTTACACTTTTCAATTTTTTTGTTGATGTGAGAATGTAAAATGCATCCTCATCCCCAAGTCATGCTAATTTTACACATGTGGATGGCCCACATTTAAAATTGGATTATAAATTAATGACCATGATTGTGCTAAATCAATTAGAGAGTCCACCATTAATGGGCTTCATGTGAAGAATTATTTGTTTAAAATGTTGACTAATTATCTCATTTTGATATCATATTTCAACGATCTTGAGAATTTGAGATCCCTAGAAAGAAAATAAAAGACATCAATTTGAGAATGGGTTACATAGATTTGTATTGAGGAAGAATTGACTTCTTTTTTTCCCTTTTTCAATTTACAATTAGAGGTTTGAGTTGTGAATGTATGGGCAAGTCCCAATACCTAATACTTCCATGTTCACATTGTTCAAAGGGTTTTGGGTAGTTGTGAGTCTCGAGTCCTCTTTCTTTTGTAGTGGTCTTTTGTCCTGTTAATCAAGGCATATTTTTTCACTCTAAATTCCAAGATGAATATCTAGTTGGTTGGTATCCACGTTACTTACAATATCACAAGAAACATAGATGAAGAAACCGATACAAATTTGGGGAATCTTGACCAAGTTGATTTTCTTGAGGCTTCATGTTCTCGACCAAAGTGAATTATTGACATCTATTAATGCAAGTGTAATTTATTTGGCCTCTTTTTTTCCTCATTCCATTTAATTCCCTTAATTGGTATGGGCATGTACAAAGAATTAAAACCCTAAAATCATGGAAGTACTAGATGGAAATGGTGTGAAATTTATTTCATTAACTCCAGAGACATTCCAAGAAGTATTAGGGTTAGATAGAAGAAATGATGTGATAAACATAAACATTGAATTATATAAGTTGTGGGCCACCCACCATGCTGAATTTTCCAAGATTATGAATAATAAATGGTTGTAAAGGACTAGGGGTTGTTACACAAGGATTCCTAAAAAATTGACAAGATCATAATTAATTGAGGAAGTTGAGGACAAAATTTCCATATCGAGAAGAATTATATCTCTGAGATATGCCTATTACTTCTAGGAGTGGATGTTTAGGTGTATAGAAGTTATCCTTACTTTCAAGGAGAATATTTTTTGGGCTAAACTCATTAATAATTCCATCTGCGATCAACTTATTAAGATTCTTGTGAAAATTTCAGAAAAATTGAAAAAAAGATATGCATTCTACATGCCATCATATGTTATGTATAATGTGGAATTTCAAAAATCCCTTCCTCATACTCCAAGGTTGAAAGAATTATCATACTTTAGATTCTATGATGTATTCCCTCAACTGAACTTGGAAAATTAGAGGGCTGAATTTAGGAGGTATCATGATGTTTTCTTTATCCCCAATTTTTTCTTATTCATGCAACAATGGGAGAAATATAGAATATATGCCGGAAAATGAAGGTGATGAGTGATTTTGGTTGCTTTATTTCATATAATTCAAGTTCTTCACATACACAAGAGTGAGTGTATTTCAAGGCACTCCATATATGCTTCCTAGGTACCTATATGATAAGTGGGCACTTATTGAATTGTATAAACATGTTAATGTAAATAGGATGATTGCAAGGAATCACAAAACAAATATAAATTTTATAATTACTATTGAAGGTATACATGCTCCGGTGTTGTTAAATACATGATTTAGATATAGAAATGAATATGATTGTTATGGAAAATCTCTTAGGAAGGCCTAACTATGATATCAAGTGGGTAATGCATATAATCCTAGGAAGCACATATTAGGAATATTATATTCATTGCAACAATGAATAAGAGGTTAGAATTAGAGATTTCTCTAGGATGACTTTGACACAAATAATTGATTACAAATTTTTAGTTATTACACAAGGCCTTGTGGATGTTGACCAAGTAATAAATAAGTTTATGTTGATAAGAAATTATCTACATAACTAGTGGAAACACTTGATTGGAAAAAGTTAGTGTCCACATAGTTACATGGCATAGCTGTTGATATTATAAGGATAGCCTTGACCTAGATCATGTAAAAATGAATTGATTTATCACTTTAGAACATTGTGGTGTTAAAGGAATACATGGCTTCAGGGATTCTCAAGGAGGATATTCCTCCTTTAAAATAAAGTTAAATTATCATGGACCATTTGAAAGGTAAAGAACCTCAAGTCTCATCCATGAGGCCTACTTCGAGATGGTTAAGGAATGAAGTGTTGTAAAGAGTAAAACAAGTACTTATATATCCCATATAACTCAAAAGGTAGATGGGATGATGATGAAAACCATGAAGGAGGCACCCATCACACAGGAAATTCCACTGAAGTCTAAGCCCCACCATACATCAAAACCTAGGAAATCTACTATAGCTCCTCAAGGACCCTCAAGAAAAGGGAAATGAATAATAGGACCGCTCCCATAATAAGAATCGAGACTTAGATCAAAAATGGGATCCATGTAGGAGATAGAAGGTGAGGAGGAGCCTATTCCTAAGCATTTTATAAAAACTAAGAAGGCTAGAGTTGAGACCCATGTAGTAGGAGGAGTTACAAGTGCATATTTCATTAGAAACATTTCAACTCATGAAGTACATGAAAAAGAGGTGGAAACAAAAAATGTGGTTAATACCACTCAACCTATAGAAACACTATAATTTCCTGTTGTAACATTACCTCAAGATAAATCAACTATATAGGTTGAAGTGTTGGAAATTAGAGAGAAATAGGTATCCCATACTCTAGCCTTTGCTGATTTTTTACAAGGTCTCACAAAATAAGGAGATAAACTCCATTTTCTTGGAAACTAACAGGTAAAAGTCCCAAAAATACAAGGTGATGGGAAAAATTAAGCTTATATATTAACTCAATAAACTAAAATTGAGGTACCTACAGTTAAATTATCTTAAATAAATGTAGGTTTAGTGGAAGTAACCATGAAAGAGGAAATTTCATCTGAAAATTAATAGCCTCAAGTCGAGACTTTCATCACTATCCATGAAGGGAAATTTACCACATATAATCCCCGTGGATAAGGCCTTGGAAATGGTTGAGAGAGTATTGATAACTCAAGAAGCTTCTAAGTCACAAGAAGAGGAGAAGGTACACACAAAGAATTTAAAAATCCATCTCATGCAATAACTCCACCCGAGGAGCCTAAAACTAATGATGAAGAAGCTAGGCGGTTAATACAAGTACCACATAGCTTTGAATATCGGAAAGCAAAATAATAAGTGGAGGTTTCAAAATCAAATGTTCCTATTCTTAATATTACCCCTTACACCTCAAAGGATATTTTTGTTGTCCCTAACAACTCTTTTGGGATGAGAAATTGGCTAAGTACAAGCCATATGTTGAGGATGAAGACCACTTGAAAGATGACACCTGTAAACCATAAGAAGAAGAATCAATGAGACATGAAGATACATGTGGAAGAACATAAAAGTGATAAAAGTATGAAGTAGGGTGTATAAGGTTGAAAAGGTAACAAGGTGCGAAGGTTCACACATAGGGACAAAGTATATAAGTTAGCCATAATTCTAAAGGGCCTCAAATTAGAGAAAAGAAAATATGGCATGTTCAAAAGAGAAGTCCATAAATGTACTCAGTAAAGATAAAGCACCACCAGAGGATAAAGACCATCTAGGGTGAATACATATTGCACATGAATGGATCTAAACATAATAACATGATTTTATAGCATGAAGGGATTAATCCACCGATGATAGCCACATAAAGGAGATTAAATCACAATTTTATAAGCATGAATTATATATCTAGGTATTGACTATTGTTATAATTAAAAGTATGTAGTGGACAAGGACAAGTCTCTACCCTATATATATATATATATATATATATATATATATATATATATATATATATATATATATATATATATATATATATATATATATATATATATATGAGTCACATCCTTTGTAAAAGAGAGAATTTGGGTCATCGATAGTTTATGGTGTGTACATGGATTTAAGGTAGCATGTGTGTACATTGTTCTTGAGTGCAAGTAAGATTCTTTGATGCTTTGTTAGATCTGGGTATATGTTTATATTGGATGATCTACTATGGATTTCCAAGTTTAGTAGAGATACACATGGTGTAATTGGAATTTAGATTATCTGCTTGCTTGTTTTTACATTAATGAATGAATGATCAGACCCCTTGTTATATTTTATCTTTTTATCGTCTTATATTTTAATTATATCTTCTATCTTATGTTATGAATGGCTAAGTGTATGATCTACATATTGAGAATTCAGAAAGAGAAGGGACTTGGTAGGTACGCACACTTTGGGTGAGCACTTGGAAATTTATCTAAGTGAATTGCCAACATGCCTGACTAAGTGGTGTTGGAAGCTACAATGTAGCATGAAATTTTGGTTCCGTTGTCAGGACCTTCTTTTACCGCAACCTTTAATATGGGTGTGTGTTGGTTGAAAAATCTGAATCTTTAATACAAGTAACAATATAGGGGACAACAATCTCTCCTCTTTATGGGAGAGGTTCCTTATTCCAAAAACAAGCGAGAAACTATTTATTTACAAATTTACAAACTATCATTATTAAATGAGGATTTATATTTTGGAACTTTCTCCATATTTGATTATTATTAATACGAAGAAAAAGATGTAGGAGAATTTCTAGTTTCAATAATGAGGATGACCACACTTCTAGATGAATAGATGACATGATTAAAATCCTACTTATGCATGAATAAGATTTCCAAACACACACACACACACACACACATATCTGAATACAAGACATATATGCAGTAGACACAAATTTCTAAGCACAACATCAACTAGAAGAACACAAAGTTTCATATCCAAATATATAAAATCCACATTCACAAGATAAAGAATAGAGTACAGGAAATGCATGAAAAAGGAGAGAAATAAATTTTTATTGATTCTTAATAGTTCTGTATTTTTACATCCCAAACATCAAAATCCAACCCCCTCTAAAATGGAAGATGAGTTCTTTTATAGTCACTTGGGCAGTTACAAACTGAGTCTCTTTAGTTTCCTTTCTTTTAATTAATCATTAATACTTTAATCAAAAGTATCTTAAGTCGATCTCAATTACAAAATACATCATTTCAATAAGGCCAACTTGAAATATAAGAGAAATTAAAAGAAAGGTTCATGCACTAGTTGAGGGAACATTTGAGGAAGATGCCACCATAGTATTTATCTTGAGTATCTAGTTTCTGAACTTGACCAGTGCTCCAACAATCTCCATGCCCCTAGGAATAGTAGTATTTGTAGCAACATTTGTCCAACTATTTAGGAAACCTTCCATTTCTTCCCAGAAGTCTGAATTTTGTGAGAGGCCTTTGTTTTCTTCAATGAGTGTAGCTTGTAATGCACAAAATTATTTTATCTTTTCCTTGGTGATACCATCAACTTTGAACAAATCTTCCTTGACAAGTGTTTTGAACTCTACCTTGATATCTTACACTATGTTTTTCCCAAAAAAATCTTCCTTAAATAACTGACAACAAAGATCTCAAAATCCATCCAACACACAGGTTTTAAAGGATTCCCCCTTTTGAAATGAGTTCTTTAATTCCACAATTGCCTCTTCTAGGACCCTTATCTTCCAATCTACACTATAAACCCATTTCTTGGACAGATTATTCTTTGGATCATCAAAGACTCCAGTGGCAATGAGAACTTTCTCATCAATGGTACTCATCTGCTTCAGTCATGTATGGCTTTAGTATACAATACGAGTTCTTTATTAAGGTTTACAATGGATGATGTGATATTTTTCTAAACTAAACAGATGTTATCATAAGCTTTACACACTTCCTATATGAAGTTTAGACCAGATATTAACATATCCTCCACCATCAATTCTGTTTCTTTTCCATAAGAGGCATGCTTGTGAATATCCTTGATGCTTTGTACCTCTTCATTAGTCAGTACAACAAGAGGTGGCATTGTAGTAAGAGGAGTTGGATCCAACACTTTGTCACTTGCCAACAAGGACCTGATGAAGTTAGAAATAATTTGCACCTGTTCTTCTAACTGTTCCTCTGTCTTCTTTCCTTTTCCACTCTTTCAATTACCTTTGATACAGTCTCCTTCAAATTGTGAACTTCACTTTCAGGGGTGGACTCACCCAATGGTATCCTTGTCAACTCTAAATCATTCAAAGCCAAATATTTCTCATCTTTGTCAACTTTAGGTTTAGCAATTTCCAAAAATTGCTAGCCCTTAGAGTCAGATACCAATCTAGAAGTAGTTCTAGATTTCTTGGCAGATGGAGCAGGAGTTGTGCCTAGGAGAGCAGAACAACATCAAACTTGGGGGAAACTATTTGGGATGAGGCCTTCCTTTTCTTGCTATCAATGAATGGTTGGACCCAAGTGAAAGTGGAACTGGAAGGAGGAGCAAGAGGACCTAATACAAGAGTACTCATTGAGCCCAGGGTTCGTGCAGTTGATACCTCTATAATAGATGTTCCAATGTTAGGAATAGTCATTTCCTTGGCAGGAGTTTTCAGAGTGCTTATTGTTTTATCCTTTGATTTCAAAATCTCCTGCTTATTTCCCCCTCATATTAATTTTTAGTGCTATCCCCTTCTTGATTACTCTCTTCTTCTTCTTCTTCATATTTCAATTCCTTCTCTCCCTATAAAATTTCAATGATTTGTTCCACCACCATGACTGCCTCTTTCTTCTTGGGAGAAGGGGGTTGAGTGTCTTCTTCTTCAATTATATCTTCTCCCTTTTTAGTCCTCTTAGTATTTCCCTTCTTGGCATACACTAGAGTGGAAGATTACAGAGGAGAAAGGGTTGATTTGAGTATGTACTTGGTGTCAAGAAGAGACTTATCCATGGGATCAAAGGATTCTTGAGAGGGAGACCATAATCTACCTATTGGTGCTCAAATTAGTCTTTCCTGTTTATCATTAAAATTCTTTAGTTTGCAGCCTATGTTATGTTTTCTATCTCCCACTGTTGGTGCTTGAAAGACTCTGTCCTCTATTTGGTTGCCATGATCAGTCCCTTCTTGGGTCAAGGATCACTTAAAGGTCTAGAATTTTTTTCATTTAATTTTCCATCCGAAGGAGTTTGTAAATTGGTCGTAAAACTTGGGATGCTCTTTTCTTTCCATTTTCACAAAGTAACATATTGTTGTCCCTGTCATTTCTTTCCCAAATACTTGAGGAAAAAAGACTAGATGTAGCTTAGAGGATCATGTTTGAAAATTACAACATCTCTAAATTCTCTATCCTTGAAGAAAAATTCATCTCCGGGCCCAAATGGTGGTTTTCTTGCATTCTTACGGCTTGACGGGTGAGTTTTCCCCATCAAATTTACATCTCTGCATCAATGTAAATGTGGCCCTTTTTGGTTAGATGCAGCTCGGTGGGAAATCTAAAATCTATGGCTCACTTCAACCCAAAACTTGTCCACTTGGAGGCATCGCGCAAGTTTGGGGACCAACCCCTGAGTTTTATTTTGAAGAAGCGCCATGAGGACACTTGGAGGCTTTCGCTCACTCTACCTTTTTGCTTGGACTTTTCAACAGCCAAGGGAGATTGTCTCGGACCTTAGACACATGGCACCTTCCACTGAACCTTCAAATTTTTGATAGACTTTTCCAGACTGAGACACGCATTGAGCCCATACTTGTTTGGGGTCTCTACTTTTTGGAACCATCTCAAAATGCGCCCTTCAGACATGTAGTAGGTGGGGAAATGGAGAAACCGAGATTTGGGGTTATTTAAGGTTTTTGCCTTTTGTAAAATGGGATAAAATTTTAAGTTGAAGTGTGGCCTTGACAGGAAATTAATGCCAGTGTTGAATAGTCAAAAATGGAGGTGCGGCCCATGGGGAAAATGTGGAATTTTTAAATTTTTGGAAAATAAGTATAAAGTGAAAAAATGAAGTGCAGGTCCATTGGGACCCACATCAGAAGCTAAAGGAAGAAGGGTAGAGCTGTGGGGAAAATTTGGAAAATTTTCCTTTTTCCAAAAATGAGGTAAAATAGCAAAATCAAGTTGTGTTTCCTCTGGGACCCACATTGGGACATGTGTCAAGCCTATTTTTTGAGGACAGAGGGGTGGAGACGAATGTCAAAATTTTACTTTTTTCCAAAAGTTATAAAATGTCAAAAAGTGCTCCCATGCCCGTTTCCAATCACATTTTGCCATGTGGAGGGCTCAGATTAAAATTTGAAAGGCAAGATCAATGGTAGTTATGCATTTCATTTGATTTTTCTACCATTGAAGCTCCAGGATGTTTGGAGATGCATTTTTGCATCATTCTTCATCAATTTTTTGGCAAATTTGTGTCATTTTGGTCTGCAAAGTTCAATTGAATCAATTTGGGAGATCAATTTGTAAATCTGAAGTACTTTTGAAGTGGATTTTTCTCGGGCTCATGCAAAAACACAAAATGCTAGATCTAGAAGTTACAGAGTAAAATTTTAGAGGAAAAGGAGGGAAAAATGATGAAATGATGAAAGTGCAGTGCAAAAGGTGAAAAAGGTGTTGCCTCGAGAGAAAAAAGGGATGACTGTCAAGTCCAACTATGCAGAGGCTCTGAAAAATGATTAAAAGGGGATTTCTCACATGACAGAATCATAATGATTAAAGGGACTCCCAAAAATTTGTGGCATGGAATCCTAGTCATTAGTCAAGGGCCTAAGAAACATGATCAGTTCATAATTGGTCCACACGAAAGATTTCAGATTTATATTTGTTAAGCGTCATCGTCTTAAACAAATTGGAAATAAGAAAATTTCCGTCGAATATTCTTCTCTTTTAGGGGAAAAATTGAGTGGGAAAAAATCTATAAATGTAATGAGAATACTTTTGTAAATGGTCGGAGTATGAATTCTTGAGAAAAACATTTGAGAAATTCATCTTCCCGAGAGACCAAAGCCAAGATTACTTGTTAGTTTCTTGAGTTAGATTTTCTATCATGTCAAGTTAGTTGTAGATGTATAGCCATTGACAAGCACTGAGATTTATCTGGAAGCTTTCCCTTGCTAATGAATTTAAACAATTTTAGAATTAATTTGTGTCTAATCTCTAGTAATTTGTGTCTACTTTATTATTAGAATGTTTGCAAATATTTTCTTTCATTCTTATTACAATCTTATAATAAATTTTTTTGAAATCACATAGGATCTTGTCCCTATGATAGTCTAATGGTATTTGCAATTTCATTTCAAGAAGAGCCTTCATCTTGGATGAGATAAACAAATTTAAAATCAATTCACTGTCATTTGTTGATAAATATTGTCTATAAGTCTTCGGGTGTACCTTAGGTATGATTAATCAAAAACTTTAGTGTTTAATTAAGTCTTCTAATTTGAGCCTTCGTGTTGGAGTCTCAAAGATTATGTGAAAACATGTTGATCTGGGCCTCCATTGAATCACACCTTCTGGTTGAAGGAATGCCTTGACTGCGAAGCTTTCCATTGTGAATTTGTTCATTATTATGAAGTCCCTCCGGAGATACAATATAATCAACTTTATCCTATTTCATCTCCCAAAAAAATCATTTAAAACCATTGATCCACCCCTGAACTACCCTTGTTTTCCCTGTGTATTAACAAAGGAACAAAATCTACTTACAAAAATATGCAGAACAATCGGGATTTCTTAATGTATTTAGTAACCTTTGCCTTGTATTGAAAATATCTCCATAATATGGAAGTGACAACTTGTGAGAGTCATATTTGGTGTGTTGATCATATTTTCCCAAGGTTTTCTCTATAAAATTTGTGCAAAAGAAGGATTTACCAACATTATTCAATAACAGAGGTTACAAAATAGGTTCTCTTACCTTGGTTGAGAGGCACAACCTAAAATAGTTAGTATAAGATCACATTCTTTTAAGGTGCTACATACTTCTTCAAATCCCGATTGCTAAAAGTCGGATAGAGTGCTTCACCGTCCTACAAAATGACATACATAATTTTCTATCTACCTCTGAGTGTCTTGTCGAATCCATGATGTTGCTCAGCCTTTGAAGTATTTTAAATCTGGGTACTAACATGCTTCTAGCATAGTTGCCAGGGAGTTATTTCAATTTGATCCATGTGCATACATATTTGAGGTATTTGAGCATTTACACTATTAACAACACTTCCGGCACCATTTCCTGGGAACCGATTTGTGTTACCGATACTTCGATTTGTTGATTTATTGCCGGTTCAGTATCCATTTGATCCATCAACATGATTCTAGCGCCGTTGCAGAGGAACCGATTTGTGTTGCGAGATTGATTTGTTGATTTATTGCTAGTTCGTATCCATTTTTCCCGTCAACAACACTTCTAGAATGTTACAAGGATTCTTTGAAGAATTTAAAGTTTTCTAAACCTTGGTAATGTTTCTTGTAGTTTTATGTGCAAATACATTTTGTAAACATCATTCTCTGATCAGATCTATAAGAATTGAACAAAGTTATAAGTTCTGTATGTTGTATGTCCAATTTTTCCAACAATTATTGTACTAAGTTTGCCTCACCATTGATAAATTTGGGTGAAGGAAGGTCTGATTTGTAAAGATTTGCATGATTTTTAGTGCTGACAGACATTTGACAGATTATTTTAGTGCATTTTCACAACTAGGGTGAAAATCCTTAGTGGCGACTCTGTGTTGATTTTTTTTTGGTAAATGTCAGTGTCTTAACCTTTGTCAATGTAAATTTGTTACTAATATTTGTAAAGCTAGAAGGAAGAACATATTTCTTCACCGTGGAACCTAGTAGAAGGTTGTTTCTAGAGTTTAGAAAGTATAATTTAGAAGGAGGAAGAATTTGGAAGGTTGTTGGAGATCAAGCATCAAGAAAAGAGATCTCCATTAGTGAAAATAATTACCACGTGATTGAAGATTACAATGCTTCCTCAACTACTTCTGAATCAGGTAGTCTCTTTGTAAATTTGAATTCTCCATCTACGAGAGGGGCCTTATTTTGTATTTGAAATATTTACATCTCATTATACCCCTATATTTTCCAAATACGATAGTGTCTCTGTGAAAAAGATCCATTAGGGGATAGTCATTCTGAAAATTATATCCCTATACCACACAAACCCCTCACTCCTCATCACTATGTTTCTCCTGTAAGATCACCTCCTCAGAATAATATGGCTCAGCCTCCACCTAGACCTCCATTTTTCGTTAATACTTTTGGTCCCATCAGTTTTAGAGGTATGGATGGCTATCTCGAATGCTATGCCACAGGATGTAAGAAACAAATTGCCTAAGTTTCAAGGAAATAATGCAATAATTGGTGATCAGCACTTGAAACTCTTTGTCAATATGATGGAGGATTTCAAAATAGAGTTTGAAGATGTATACATTAAATTATTTATTCATACATTAGAAGAGGATGCAAGGGACTAGTATAAATCTCTTCATGATAACTCTATTGATTCTTAGACTGAAATGAAGAATGCATTTAGATTGCAGTATGGTGACAAAATAGACCCTAGGTTTATTTTGTCATAATTTGAGAATATTAAAAAAATCCTAATGAATCAAAGTGCATGATTTTAATACAAGATTAAATAAGACATTGAGAATATTTCTGTGAATTTGAGGCCATGCGATGAATCTTGTCTTATAAAAGTATCTTTGATGCATTTGACAAGAAGGCTACATACTATTTGAGGGATAAAAACCTAGAACTTTGTGGTAGGACTTTACTATGGCTATGAAAATTGAGAACAACATTAAGGCCATTGGAAAAACTCCTAAGAGGAAGGGTTTTAAACGATAAACCGAGAAAAACCTCAAGCAAGCAAGAGTGTGGATCTTGAGGAGGTTGTTAAAACTTTGGTGGGGCACAAAGAAATCTCTTACAAACTAGCCCATGCAGAGAAAGGAATTGGGAAGAGTTCGAGGAAGGTCGAGAAAATGGCACAAAAGCATGATAGATTTGGAAAACATCCTAGGGGTGATCGGAGGTCGATGTCGAGGTAAAGGACCCATGTGATCTCAGTAAATAAACATACCCAAGCACGTGAAAGTAGAATGGTTCCTGATCCTCCGACCGCACGGGTTATTGCTGTTGATGAAGCCAATAAAATGGATTGGTGTGACAAATTCTTATTACCCCACCCACCATTTGAAGTAAATAAATAAGAGGAAGAAGCTGATAATAATGATGGTACTGATGATGATTTTTGCATGATGGGTTGCTCTTCAAACTCACAACAAGGAACAACTTAAACCGAAGTGATAAGTGCTTAAACTGATGCAACTTTTTGGGATTGCATTCACCGCGTACCAATTCTTCCTCCTCATACTTTTGAAGTAGATGTAGTGTAAGATTTTGAAATACCTAATAATTACTTTGAGTATTTAAGAGATTTAATGATAAAGAAGTATGATGGAGGAATACCTTTGGAGGAAGATAGGAAGTTATTGATGAATGTTGTTATTGCTCAAGAAAAGGATTATAATAATAGGAGTAGACTTGTTAAAGGAGCAGGGCCTCAAGCCAAACCTAAAACTCAATTTCTTACTATTATTCCTAAAGAGGCTCCTAAGAAAGATCCACCTTCCAAAGTGGCCTTGCTGTCCCAAAAAGATTCATAGTTCTCCTCATGCCCAAACCTGTCAAGAATCCTATACCATCCGATGAGTTTGCTAATCTCCCTTCTAATGTTGCCTTTCCAAAGAATGTTCCATATGACATTGCCCAAGTTTTGAGTCAAATAAAATTTATTTTTCCAATTGTTGAGTTGCTTAGATTCACGAGCACAAGAAGAGAGATTTTGAGTAATTAGGACTGAAAAAAGAAAATAGTACCCCAGGAAGAAATATAAACATTATAGAAACTCCTCCAACCATTGCAGACCTTGAAACACCGCTAGCATTGGAAGAGATTGGAGAAGCACTTGAGGTTTACTTGGAGACATCTTTGGTTGAATCCCAATTAAATGTTGATCCATTTTTACAACTTTGATCATTAAGGACAGACTCACGCACAATTATATGTTTGATTCCAAAGCATCATGCAATGTCATGCCTCTTGAGTTCATGAATGAGCTAGATATCAAAGTGACAATAGCATATGGAAGATACATTTCCATGGACTCTAGAGAGGTACCCGTTGTTGGATGTGTGAAAGGTTTGGTGGCAAAACTTGCAGTTATCCAGGTAAGAACCTGAAATTTGATGTTGTCATTTCTTTCCTTGCCAAATGCATGATGTTATCAAGAAAGTGGGATACAAGTGTTGGTGGAAATGTTTAGATGGACATGTCTTATGCCACCATACCAATTGAGGGAAACCTTGTGAAGTTACCTGGTGAAAAGAAGATGTTATATCTTATTGAGGACCCCAAAAATGCTTCTTATGAAGTATTGCATGCAAATATTGATATTGATAACTCTGTGAGTTATGTTGCTTTCAAGGAATATGAAATTGATCAATGTAGGTATCATGAGCAGGATGATTTTCCTGAGAATTTGATGTTTGATGCAGCCTCAAAATATGTTAGAAAACTTGACCCATGCACAAAGGATAAGCTTGAAGAAATGTGGTCAGATAATGACTTGGATGGAAAAGAGAGGCAATCATATGACCAGCTATTAAAAACATATCAGAACTACTTAGCATGGTCATATCTAGAATGGCAGGAACTTGAAGTTTTTCCTTGATTGTTTTCTTTGAATTAGGATGCTCTCCATTGTATAGTGTATAGTTCTTTGTTTTCATTCTACTTTTGTGTTTTTGTTCATTCTGGTCCTGGGTGACCTAGTTTTGTTGGTTTCTTAGTTCATTTTTTGGAGGATGGTTATGGTTGTTCTTCTCTGCAAGCTTATTCTTTGACTCCATTGCCCAATGGTCTATTTTTGGCACTTGGTTTGCTATTTTTTCTTATGGCACTCACAGGGAGTGCCCATCCCCAAGTCAGAGCCGATGTTGGTGCTCAAATTAGTTTCACCACATTTGTCATTAAAATTCCTTAGTTTGCGGCCTCTGTTATATTTTCTATCTCCCCGTGTTGGTGCTTGAAAGACTCTATCCTCTACTTGGTTCTTTGTGATCAGTCCATTCTTGGGTCGAGGATCACTTAAAGGTCCAATTTTTTTTTGGTTTCTCTGTCCATCTGAAGGAGTTTGTAAATTGGGTGTAAATCTCGGGTTGCTCCTTTCTTTCCATTTTTCGGCAGCTTATGTATTGTTGTCCTTGTCATTTTTGTCCCAAATACCGAGGAAACAAGACTGAATGTATCTCGGAGGATCATGTTTGAAAATTATAACATCTCCAAATTCTCCATCCTTGAAGAAAAATTCATCTCCGGCCTAAATGGTGCTTTTCATGCATTCTTATGGTTTGATAGGTGAGTTTTCCTTGTCAAATTTACATCTTTGTATCAGTGTAAACATGGCCCTTTTTGGTTGGATGTGGCTCAATGGGGCACTCTAAAAACTCTATGGCTCACTTCAACCCAAAAATTATCCACGTAGAGGGACCATGCATGTGTTGGGGACCAACCCCTAAGTTTTATTTTTAATAAGCACTAGAAGGACACTTGGAGGCTTCAACTCACTCTACCTTTTTGCTTGGACTTTGCAATGGCTGAGGGAGACTATCTCAGACCTTAGACACATGGCACCCTCTACTGAACCTTCAAATTTTTGACAGAATCTTTTGGATTGAGACGCGTGTTGATCTCACACTTGTTTGGGGTCTCTACTTTTGGGACCATCTCAAAATGCACCATTTAAACATGTACCAAGCACGAAATGGAGAAATGAAGCTTCGGGATTATTTAAGCTTTTTTTCCTTTTGTAAAATGGGATAAAATTGTAAGTTGAAGCACGGTCTTGACAGGAAAGTAATGTTTGTGGTGAATAGTCAAAAACAGAGGTGCGGGCCCATGGGGAAAATGTGGAATTTTTTCCTTTTTGGAAAATAAGTATAAAGTGAAAAAATGAAGTGCAGGTCTGTTGGGACCCACATTAGAAGCTAAAGGTGGAAGGGCGGAGTTGCGGGGAAAATTTGGAAAATTTTCCTTTTTCCAAAAAAAAGGTAAAATAGAAAAATCGAGCTACATTTCTGTGGGACCTACATTGGGACACATGTCAAGCCCGTTTTTATGAGGGTGGAGGGGTGGAGAAAAATGTCAAAATTTTACTTTTTCCAAAAGTTATAAAATGTCAAAAAGTGCTCCCAAGCCCATTTCTAATCACATTTTTCCATATGGAGGGCTTAGATTAAAAGTTAAGAGGAAATATCAATGGTAGTTGTGCATTTAATTTGATTTTTCCACCATTGAAGCTCCAAGATGTTTGGAGATGCATTCTTTGCATCATTCTTTATCAATTTTTTCGCAAATTTGTGTCGTTTTGGTCTGCAAAGTTCAATTGAATCAATTTGGGAGCTCAATTTGTAAATATGAAGTACTTTTGAAGTGGATTTTTCTCGAGCTTGTGTAAAAATGCAAAATGCCAGATCCAGAAGTTGTAGAGTAAAATTTCAGAGGAAAAAGAGGGAAAAATGATGAAATGATGAAAGTGCAGGCACAAAAGGTGAAAAAGGCATTGCCTCGAGAGAAAAAAAGGATGACCTATCAAGTCTAGCTATGTAGAAGCTCTAAACAAGGATTAAAAGGGGATTTCTCACATGACAGAATCAAAATGATTAAAGGGACTCCTAAAAATTTGTGGCATGACATCCTAGTCATTAGTCAAGGGCCCAAGAAATGTGATCATTTTATAATTGGTCCACCTGGCAGATTTCATATCTGAATTTGTTAAGCATCGTTGTCTGAAACAAATTGGAAACAAGAAAAGGTCCATCGAATATTATTCTTTTTTGGGGGTCAAATTTAGTGGGAAAAATTGTATACATGCAATGAGAATACTCTTGCAAATGATCAAAGTATGAATTCTTGAGAAAAAAATTGAGAAAGTTGTCTTCCGAGAGACCAAAGCCAAGATTACCTGTTATTTTCTTTTGTGTTAGATTTTTTGTCATGTCAAGTTAGTTTCAGATTTATAGCCATTGACAAGCACTGAGATTACTCTGGAAGCTTTCCCCTGATGATGAATCTAAACAATTTTGGAATTAATTTGTGTCTAATCTCTAACAATTTTGTGTCTGCTTTATTTTCATAATGTCTGCAAATAGTTTCTTTCATTCCTATTGCAATCTTATACTGAAATTTTTGTGAAATCACACAGGATCTCATCCTTGTGAAAATATAATGGTATTTACAATTTCATTTCAAGAAGAGCCTTCATCTTGGATGAGAGAAACAAATTTAAAATCAATTAACTGTCATTTGTTGATAAAGATTGTCTGTAAGTCTTTAGGTGTACCTTAGGCATGATTAATCAGAAACTTTAGTGTTTAATTGAGTCTTCCAATTCAAGCCTTTGTGTTGGAGTCTCAAATATTATGTGAAAACGTGCTAATTTGGGCCTCCATTGAAGCACACCTTCTGGTTGAAGGAACATCTTGACTGTTTTGAAGCTTTTTATTGTGAAGTTGTTCATTATTGTGAAGTCCCTCCAAAGATCTTGTATAATGAACTTTATCCTAATTCATCTCCCATCAAAAAACATTTAAAACCATTGATCCACCCTGAACTACCCCTGTTTTCCCTGTGTATCAACAAAGGAACAAAATCTACTTGCAAAAATATGTAGAACAATTAGGATTTCTTAATGTCTTTAGTAACCTTTGCCTTGTATTGAAAATATCTCCATAATCTGGAAGTGACAACTCGTGAGATTCAGATTTGGTGTGTTGATCATATTTTCCCAAGGTCTTCTCTATAAAATTTGTGTAAAAGAAGGATTTACCAACATTCTTCAATAACAGAGGTTACAAAATAGGTTCTCTTACCTTGGTTGAGAGGCACAACCTAAAATAGTTAGGATAAGATCACATCCTTTTAAGGTGCTACCCACTTCTTCAAATCCGAGTGCTAAAAAGTCAGATAGATTGCTTCCCCAACTATAAAATGACATACATAATCATCTATCTACCTCTGAGTGTCTTTTCGAATCCATGATAATGCTTGGCCTTTGAATGAGATTAAATCTGGGTACCAACACTACATACCTTGTACATCTTCATCTTCCTATCAAACCAGACTTTAGTTCTGACCAAAACTGGGTTAATGATCTCTTGCAAATTATCCTTTTCCTTCTTGAACCAGTCAATGGTGTCAAGAGGAGTGTGCCTTATAGTCTTATTATATTCTAGGGATTGTAAATCATCATCATCATCCTACTAAGTCATCTGGTACTTTATAGATGCCAAAATCCTTGATTTTTTTAAAGAGAGACGACCATAGTATCTCCTTCTTGCTTCATAATCGTTTGAGCAATATGCCCAATAGTCTTCTACATCATGAAGGTGATAGAAAGACATTCTGACATTGTTGGTGATGAAGCCTTTAAGATCAAAGAAAGATCTTCTCTGAAAGAAATGAAAATTGAAAGCAGTAACTGTCCTTTCAATATTTTGAGCATCCAAGGTAGTATTACAAGTATAATTACCCACAAAGTGATGAAAATGGAACTCTAGATTTCAGTTTGTCTTTGTAGGTTTTGTGAAACTTATCAAGCTACCTACAAATTTCTACTAGGGAAATCTTATCACTACAGAACATGGGAAGCTTATAGGGAGAATCTTCAAAGCATGCCAACTTGATATAAGAGAACTTCCTAAACTGAATGTAATAGCTTCCATAAGTGGATATCAACTGCTTGGCTTCATTAGAAAATATTTTAGTTGTATTACCCTACGAAGCCTAACAATGTACATTGTGAAGGCATCATTGACCCTCCTAAAATGATGATTACTATTCTTCAGGGTCAACTTTGAGTAGTACTCATATACTGGGGCATTATTTTTATTATCTTTAGGAGAAATACCTAGCCATTCTCTATATGCTCCAATAGTATACATCAAATAGGAAGTCATGTAGAAGGTATGGGTCCTCTATACATTAGCCAATTTCTCACTTAGATTGATATAGATGATTTCTCCCCAATTCAAATTTTGCTTCCCCTCACATATGATATTTATGTATGGGCACATCCAAAAGTGGAACTCATTGCTTGTAGGAAGCCCCATTATCCTAGCTAGGAGAGTAATGATGTCAGAAATTTCTTCCTTGAAATCACTTTTGTACATATTTTTAGGCAACTTGGAGGCTCCTTTCTTGGGACCTTGAACCAAGACTTGGCTACCATGTACTTGTATTTTTAGGTTCTTGATCAAACAATTGCTAGGCTTGTGTCATAGTGAGAACATTTGAATCTTCAAACACTGGGATCCCAAGAGTAGTATTGATACATTCCACATCAAACTTAGTAATCACTTGGCCTTGGGGTCTGTGATTTCTTTTGTGTCAGTGGTAAAAATCGAGCCACAAGACAAAAATGTATATGCACATTGGAATGATACATGGATTATTCCAACGAATTATATTCCTCAATCCTTGATAAGTTGAGCCACAGGTGAAGGATTTTCATCATTAATATGTGCCAAAAATCATTATACTCCAAGTGTTACACATCAATATCCCCTATCTTGGGTATGGAGGTCTTGACAGAGTAGAGATGCTCATGAACCTTGAAGTGAAATTTCATTATGGAAAAAGGAATCCGAGGAACAATAATTTATAGGGAGGAATGTTCATTGTAAAGCGGCGATAAGGTAGGACATGAGACCAAACTAGCTAAGAATTCTCATAAGGGTTATTGAAAACTCTACCTTTGTCCACTGGGTAAATAACGACATTCTCAAAACTAGAATGCACTTGGAATTTTAAAAATGGTTAAGATATTGTTGGTCTGAAAATCTGTCAGGTGGGAAGATCTATGGATAGACGAGCCAACAGTGTGCAGGGCATAGCCCCTCTTTGAGACAACAAAGTGAAACTAGTTTATTGCTATTCTACCAGCAGGAATCTGTGTAAGTCTCACAATATTCTGCCTTTAGGGGTTTGGGATCTCATCCCAGTTGGGGTGTTTCCAACTATGAAAAGAAAGGAAAGAGGGGTAAGAAAAAGGTAAGATAGATAGATCTAAAGGGAGAAAAGAAATGAATTCCAAAGTAGAAAGATCAGAGGGTCTATGTTTTGGGATTGGTAATAAATGGAGCCAAACCTACTTGCATAAACGAACAAAGAAATACTGATGAACAAATGAAAAAAAAGAAGAGGTAGATTCAATAGAATAAACATACAGATCTAACATAAGAAATTTCTGATGCATAACACAGGTATTCAACACAAAGTCTCAATATTGTATTAGTATTTTCTTCTGTTACAAAAAGTGCAAAGCCTTTTCTCCTTACTTCTATTTTTTATCTAAAAAGTGTCCACCCTTGAATACAACAAGTATTCAAGTATTTATAGGAGGAGAAGAGAGAAGGAAAAAGGAACCAACAACTAATTACAAAATATCTACAAAATATCTAAAAGTCAACTGCTGACTTTGGGCAACTTGGTGGATGACAACATCCCATGGTGCAACATGGATGATGTCATCATTTGTACTAACATACTCTTAGATATTCAGAAAAAGAAAGCCAAGAGGAAGAAGGCTATTCATCATCATCTCATGGCTGAAAGGGAGTATCTTGCTTCTGCTCAGGAGAGACAATGTGGAATTGAGCCCGGTATTCCATGAATTTACTGAACATCGGCTGAAGTTGATCCTAGGCAGGACCCTTGGTATGATCGCCGATGACCTCACAAGTCTCCCGTTCATCTCTGAGTTTTTCGGGGAGCTTGAAGTACTCATTACTTGCCTCCATCAGGTACTATTATCACCGAATCACAGCACCCCTATGTTTATACAAGTGCTTAATTGAACTCACGGTGTGATTGGATAACATGGGTACTATCTCCAAGTTGTGGGACTTGCTACTTGAGATAGACCTCCAGAGAAAGTTGGTTCTTGCTCCTAAACTACTTGCCACAATCTACTCTAATGCAGGGGAAGCTAACTATTCTAATCTAAATTTCCAAGGGACCAGGGAGAGAGAATGCATAAAATTAAAGCCTACACTAAAGCGGTGATACACCAGAAAATGAGGGTGTGAGAGTAGTCTTCAAATGCATGAAATACATAAGCAAAGTGCACACTAGAAGAGGTGATGACAGTTCTCCACAATCTAGTAAAACGCATTCACAACAATATTTCAAACATACACAATGATAATGGATCCCTGCATGAACATGATAATAGACACAATATTCTTGTAATCAAGGTTGAAGGGGCAAGAAGAATGTAAGAAAACACAGCAGGGGAAGATACATCCACAAACTTGTATTTTATTACTTCCTGGTATGCACAGTTCAATCGGTTACACGATAAGGGCCTGGATCACCATGCAAGGAGTCCACAACAAGGGCCTGCAACACATTGGATTCACAAAGCAATTTGGCAGAGCTTTGCTACAAAAACTACCTCTTTCTTACAATGAGCCCAACACTCCAATTTATAGAAAAATGAGAAGGGAAAGAGAAGGGAAAATGGAAATCCCGAAATCTGTCCTTTAGCCACGTGTCAGAGGCATTAAATGGAGTAAAATGATTATATATTACTTGAAAAATGCTCCCCATACTGTCCCAGGTGCTGCAGCAGAGAAAGAATGATGACCATGCCTCTTAATTGCACTCCTAACCACCAAATACAACACTGTTATGAACCCAGCCACGTTTTCTTAAAAATCTCAATCAATCTCTCATCAAATCTAGAATTTCTTGATTTTTGTGCATTGGGCTTGGAGCCATGATTCCAACGGTACCAATTTTGTGTGATTTTGTTGAGAAATGCAAAAGTTATGGCCTTCTGAGTACGGGACGACTATTTTGGGTCTGGCAGGCGTTTTCTGTCATTTGACGGGAATGAGCATTAACTGATTGGAGCCGAATATGTTTCTTTTAATTAAATATATCTACCCTTGTTAAAAATAAGAAATCCAATTTTTGTGGCATAGAGGACGTCGTGCTCATTCCAGAAAGTCCAATTTTATGAAAATCAGAGCTTGGAGTCAAAAGTTATGGCCGTTTGAAGTTCACGGGTCAAACATTGACTTTTCTTCTTTGCCTTCGGCCGTTTCAGCTTTTCACGTCCCATGCATACTTTTGTCCCGGCTGTCCTGGACACATTCTCCCACATCGGCCGATTCGGGCTTCCTTGTCTCTTTTGCGGCCTTTTCACCTTTTCGCGTCCCACGCGTCCCTCGCATACTTTTGTCCCAACTGTCCCACGGACCGCCTGGGACAAATATCTCCGAACCGCCCAAAATGGATGCTCGTCGAAAAATCGGCCCATTCGCCCCGCATGTAATTTTTTTCGGTTGTCCCAAAACGCGCGAAACAAAAACTTGACGATTTTCCCTGCTCTCATTTTTTGGCTTTTGGCGTCTGGCGCCCCGACGTCCCAACTATCCCGTGGACCGCCTGGGACAAAAATGTCCAACTTAGCCTATTTTATTTGTATTTCAGCTCCAAGCTTGGTATGATGAACCTCGGTACGACCCGCACTAGTACAACCCGAACCCTTTAGACCCGAAATGCTTTAAAACAGTCCTGTAACCTTATTTTTGCATTTTTCACCTTTTTCTAACTCGTTGGGATTTCTTCTTGGATGGGAGAGTTAGAGAGAAGCCAGGGGCCCCCAAAAACAAGATTTCGGGCCTTGAATCAATCTACTTTCTCAGGAGTGAATAATTTGATGCATGTTATCAAAATTACCTTGAGGGTGAATTTTGGATAACAAAGTACCTACAAAATCGCAAAGCAGCCGAGAAGGTTATTGATGGATTCGGGCCAAAAGTGACTTCGGCCCTAGCCCTTGCAAGATGATCTCCTTGAAGATCCGAATGGTTTCATCTGCCTTCCTCAAGGTGAATGAAGGAGTGAGCAAGCCTGGAGACATTCTTAGGAAAATTTTATCCATTTGATACATTGTATCCGGGCTTCCTCCTTGACCTTATCTATCTTCTCCAGGATAAATACCATCCGATCAAACCGGTATTTCAAAGCAAAGCAAGGATTTTCTTTGGGTACCCTAGGGTGATTGAAGATTCCAAATTTAACTAAATCATTCACCGAGTATTCGAGCATCTTCTAGAATGTCTCATGTTGTAACCTAGCATGGTCCAACTCTTCAGAGATAGGTCTTGCAATCACCTGGAGTTCCTTGTTCACTCGACCAATGTTCGATATAATTCGGTAAACTTGACAATTACTTCCTCGTTTGTCTTTAAGGATCTAGTCTCTCTAGGTAGATACTTGCCATGCCTTTTTCACCAATCTTGCCATATTCATTTATCTTATCCTGACTAAGGACCTCAAGAGTTTTCAGTGGCAGTTGTAGGAGGTGCACTTCCCATTTTCTACAGGGCGTGGAGAAGATGTTTATTTTACTCTTTCCAGTAGCCTCTTCTCTTCCTTTGCTTCTTGAAGCTTCTTGCAAAGGGAATCCACCACAGATAGGACTCTCCTTAAAGGCTCTCGATGACGTTCCCATTGTGACCTACGCCACCGTATAATCTATATGGGATGATCTCTTTATCATTTGTAGGATTGGGATATGTAATCTCCATCAATCTTTCTCTCGATGTACTACGAGAGAAGTGGGTTATAGGATTTTTCTTCTTAGCCCCTTTTGTTGGGATGACAGAAAAGTCCATTGGTATAATGGGGAATTTCCCCTTATGTTGACTCAGTCTTTGGGAGATCCATGATGGACTTAAGTGAGTGGGACTAGAGGTGAAAGAGGAGCAGCTGCAGGTGGATGAGGGAAATGGGTCGAGACACTTAGTGGCGAAATTGAGAGAGGGGCCAAGAAAGTGCTCATGGGAGGAAGAGACAATACGGGGGAGGTAGTCGTGGGAATGGAAGGAGCGAGAGATGAGAGAAGAAATGGTGGGGACACTCCATGAGAGAAGAGAAAATGGAGGAAGAGGAAGGGGGAATAATAGAAGATGGGGAGAGGATACGAATGAAAGAATTTTCGCTTGAGTTACGTGAGGAGGGGAAGAAGGAGAGGGAGAAGGGATGGTGGGAACCTCCATGGTTGTAGTAGTGGTAACATCCCGAGTGGATGTGCCCATTGGAACACTCTCACCACTCCTTTCTCCAAGGATACCAGAGTTACAACCTATTCTGTTTGGTGGAAGGAGGGCTCTTAGGAGCTTCTTCTTGAGTGGAGCTTGATTATCCCTCTTTATCTTTTCCTTTGCCCTTTGGTAGAAGCTTTGACCTGACAGTGTCTTGCCCAAAGGGGACGTGGTGAAATATACTCCAAGGTAGATAAGCCCATTCATTCAGGACCAATTCTCTGTTCACCATAGTGTGTCCTTAACCCTTACCTCAATGGTCTGAGGTGCCTTTGTCCTATCAATTTCGGCAAACGGCCAGTTGTCCCCATCTGTGTCTAGATATACCTGATCAACTTCTTGATCGGTTGTTTGGAAACCTTTTGGAACAATGGCCACACCATATTGAATAATTTCCACCAGGGCCAGGTAGGAGTGATCCTTTCTCCTAAGTTTGACCTCATGATATAGGTCGATGTAGATGTCCTCGATCTGTGGAACATGGATCAGATCGAGTTTTGCCTTTGGGAGGTAATTTCTTGGATCAAAGGTGGGCCTTACGGAAATTGTGCTTTAGGTTAAGCAGTTCTAGCTCTGCGAACATTTCCTAGGCCTTGGTGTGGGAAATGTAGGTGTACCTACCCACTGTAAGGGGGAAAGGAGTTCCACCCTTCTTCCGTTTCAGGCACTTCTTGTGATATGTTATGAGCTTCTGGATAGCTCCAACGGGATCAAATTAGGGCCTACATACCTCAGCAATTTGGTGGGCTCCCTAAGAAAGTTGGCTGCTCGAGATAGGTGAAAGTGGGGAATTGCGTAAATAACACCCCCACTTCTCGGTTGCAGTGACTATGCTCTTGGTTGTCCGACCGTGAGTCATATTGGGCCTCAAAAGGCAGATAATGCCATAGAAAAATGCATTATTGATCTTGGTGAACTGGATGGATTTCTCCCTTCAACTCTAGGTAATATTCGTATATTTTCAACTAAGGCCAAACCCCACATCGGCTCAAAGACTTGATAGTCTCTCTCTCCGAAGTCAAGCATAGACTACGTAGGAGTTCATGTAGAACCTCCTCGTTGTGGTGAGTTGTTGGAGCTGCTCAGAGATGGTGCTGCTTATGATTTCTACCCATTCAAAAATCTAGTTAGGCATGTTTTTATTCATGGTTTCCAGATACCTGAGCATCCATTTGTGGAAGTAATGGGCATCAGAAATCCCAAATACTCTGCTTAGGAAGGTGATGGTATCACTTAGTTCCTCAGAGAAGTCGCTGCAGGTGAATAACCTATGGCCACGTGGTTATCACCTTCTTATTCTTTAGGTACACCTCATTCATTAACTGCATGCATTTTTATTGATTTTCCTCCCATGCCTTGATGCATTCTTCTTGGCTTACAGCCACAAAATGTCGAGTGGTGGGGAATACCTAGCATAATCTCGAAGTACCAGGCAGTGAGGTTGATTATGACCTCACCCTTTTCATTCTCAACACACCTTGTGTCTTTGTTATAATAGTGGGCCACCACCATCATAAATTCATTATTCACCACACCGACGAGGATTCTGGTGAAATGCGAGACCACTACCGCTAGTTTTTCCATCCAAGGACTACCTGTGACCCTCCTGGTTCTGGCCCAAAAATCATCCATGTTGATGTGGCCAAGTTCGGAATCTCTGATGTCTAGGTCACATTCAGCCTGGGACTCGGGCATTCTGACCCTTTGATATTTGTATTTCATCTCTTCCTCTCGTGAGTTTGGCCCTAACCTTTGACTTGGTTGGCCTCTTTCTTGATGTAGACATATGCGGATCTAAGTTCGATTTGCTGATCCAGTAAGAAGGAGTGAAGTCCAATGCAAAAAGCCATGTTATTGTTAGATCTTCCATTAAAGCTCTACGAGAATGAGGAGTTAGTAATTTAAAATCCTTTGGGCATAGGGCATAGGAAAGTTGTAGGCTACGAGGGTTAAAATTATGGCACATCAAGTGGAGTGTTGCAAAGAAGAAATCAGCACCAAATGGCACAGGGCGTAGGAAATTTACATATAACATTGTTGTTGTTGTAGATAGATGTGCACCTGCACCATTATATGAGGTTTTATTGGTGCAAATAAATTTTGTGTTACATGAGGGCAGGATGTGCCAAGGGCACAGATATGGGACATGTTGCATGGAATTTTGGTGCGCCAAGGGAATAAAGGGGGCGCAACATTAAAAAGTGTATCACTAACTTCATGTGCGCTGATGGGGCCTTTGGTGCAACACAGGAAAGGATTGCATGACACTTTTGTTGTTGTAAGTAGGATTGCGCCTACGTTGGGGTTTAGGATTTACTTGGTTTTTCTTGGCACATGAAGGATTCATGCTGCAATTAGGGACAGTGTGCCCTCTTGGCACGACTGTGTTTTTTGTAACAAGGTAGGCGATTGCGCCAAGAGAAAACTGCGGGTGGAAATGACAACTTTTAGGTTTTCTCTCCTTCCTGATGGGTTTGCGGTTTTTTAGGCCTCCTTCAACATGGATTTAGATGGTGAAGGGGGCATAGCAAAGAGATCTGGGTTCATTTTTGGGACAAAGCCCTCCAGGCCAGCAGATCTGGAAGGAGGGGAAGACTGGTTTGGGGGGAAGCCACTTAGGTTTCAATATTTAATCAATAACAAGCAAAACCATAGCAGAGAAACAAGAAAAACCATAAGAAAAGCAAGAGCCACTTATCGAGATATATAGGCTGAGAGGAACAAAGTGGGGTCCACGAACGTGACACGAGGATGACAAAGGCGCTGACAGGTGTAGAGAAATAAAATTTTCACGTGTTTTTCAATCATGAAAATGACAGGGCGGATGCGCCTATATATAGCAAAAGGCGTAATAAATGTGCCACCAACTTTTGCAAAGGGCGCACCAAAAAGTATGTCGACATGAAAATATTTGTGCCCTTTGGTGCGGTTATGCATCTATCAACAAGAAACTATCTGCGCCTTTGGCATAGATTCAGGACTATCAACATGGGATTTTGAGCGCTTTGGCACACCATTTAAGGGCACAACATTTTTGTTGTTGACATGTTGGCGCATGCACCTTGGCGCAAGCAAGAAAGGTGCATCATGGGGAGGTGCAACAATTGTTGTGTTAACACTCCAAAGGGTGTGCCAAAGGAATAAAAGGGGGTGCAAATAAGCTTTGTGTTGCATGGACAAAATCTGTGCCTAGCCTAAAAAGGACCAAAATGACCAAGTTCAAGAAACCATATTTTCCGAAAGGAATTTTACACCATTCCGATCGCTAAGGGACCTCAATGAGGAAAAAAAAATTTTTTTGGTAGGTTACCGCAAACTTGCCCTTGTCAATTTTGCAGGATAACAGATATGATTTTCTACATCTAGAAATAGCTCTGGGAAATGTGGGAATGGAACAAACATATTGACTATAAACTTCAATGGTTGGAATGGCGAATTCTACCCTCTGTTATATTACTTCATTTTGGATAAAGACGGTGGAATGAAATAAATAAGGATATTTAATGATTTGCAGGAAACATGATAATTAGAATACTCATTGCCGACATGCTTATAAAAATTGTGGATATGATATAAAAATGAGGCACAGGGGGCCCAAAACCACACAGGAAATTTAGGACACGAGAAGATGAAATGTCCATAGTACATGGGGACTCACCACTATGCTGAAAATGTGGTTTTATGGAGAACCGTGGGCCGGGTTTCACTTGGGACATTCGGGACACAAAAGATTGAAAGTTCCGTAATGTACTGGTGTTCAATGAAAAGAAGGAAATTTGGGTGGAAGATGCATAGAAGGCCCTTGGGACACTAGAACACAAGTTCTCTGCCCAGACAAAATGGCTGCAATACAAATAAAATGGGATTAATGTGAAAAGGTGGGGTTGTGAGGAACAAGGATCCTAGAGGAACTTGGGACACATGGGACACAAAAGGCCGAAGTTTCCAAAACACAAAGGGGACTTATAAAATTTTGGGGAATCAGAGAATAAGGAGCCTAGAGGGCCATGGGACATGTGGGACATCAAAACCCAAAACATCTGCACTACTGAGAGAAAAAGAATCAAGCTCAAAAAATTTAAAACTTGCTAACTATTGGGGAATTTTTCTTATTTGTCATACTTTTATAAAGCATGTAAACACACATACTAAATTTCTTGAAAATTTGACAAAAATACACAGATTTTGGGGAGGTGACAAAAATGTGCATGTCATACCAGTTTTCATTAGAGAATATTGAGCATTGGGTACATGATGGCTAGGATGGGTTTGCATAGAGGTATAACATTAGTACTAGTTTAATCTACAAAAATGGGTAGAATATAATTTTTATGATGAAAGTATGAGACATCCTTGATTTCTTCTTAGTAGATTTATATGATTGGTTAACAAATTACACATAGAATAGAGGGTGTCGATTAGGAAATAATAAAGTGTGAAGCTAAGACTAGTAGAAGGAAATTTATGATTTGGATGAAAGATGGATACTGGTGGGAAGGATTGCCATGGAATCATAACTTGGAATACACAATTTCAACATAATTGTTCCTAGAACAAGAAAACTTCTAGTTTTTTTTTTTGTGAGCCAAGGAGATCATATCTATGCACTCGTCATTAGCCACCAAGATCTTGATGCTTGAGTTGGGAATGGAAATATTATTAATGGATAGCCAAACATTTTCAATATATAGTGGTAATGAACGAGATTGGGAAGGATCACATTGAGCCAAATGGAGGATATAAATAGAGAAGAAATATTGTGCAGATATAATGATGCATGAGAGAGGGAAGTTGAAGAGATGATGAGAAAAAGAGGGATGTGGTCAAGAAGTGATTATGTGAACCCTATAAGAGGAGAGGTACCATGATACCATGTCCCTGGGTATTGGTAAAGCATAGTAAAAGGACTCCCTCAGAATATGATGATAGTGAGTTTGAGTAAGTATTGAGAACAATTGACACGCATTTGACCCTCCCTAGACCCCTAGCCCTTGCATTTGGTACTTAGAATTCTGAAGTTCACATAGAAGTTCATTATAGTGATAGTAGATAGGAAATTAATCGGGGATCTCCACATTGGGAAGGAAATACATGTAGGCACATGTTAGTATCAACATAAGAAGAACAATAGATATAAGACACACATATGGTAGCATAACATGGTCCCTTAGTTGGACAAACAGGTTTGTTTTTGAGTAATTCGATAGGTGCAATGTCAAAAGAGAGCAATGGCGTGCTATCATTGGAAGTACTCCTATTGGTGGAAAATTAGGTTAGATGGTTGGTTTGTAATTTATAACTACTACATGAACACAAATTACCTCTTCTATAAGTCCTTAGGTAGTAATAGGAGGCTCGAGAGGATTTGGCCATCCTCCAAGAGGAGGAAATCCTAGTGGGGGTTCAGGATCTATGTAATGTAATTACTTGTATAAATCTAATTATTAACAACAATATAACACCAATGAACATAATATTTGAGATAAATGAATCAATGTGCAAGAAGAATATCTTATCCACTTTGACCTCTCAAATGAAAATAAGAATCAAATTATCAATATCATGATCAACTACTACCTACTAACCCCTCGGGTCAAAGCATATAATCGTGTCCCACTCCAAACAAAACATGACCAAACAAATATAAAATGACCAAACATGCATTTTTAAGAGGCTTTAAATACCAAGGTGCGGGGAATATCCGATTTTTTAAATTTTTATAGTATTTTTAATTATTTATTTACTATCAGATTTTAAAATATTTATGGCCACAAAGTGGGACACATTTGTATGCTTTGACCCCCTATATATATTATTCCTATGTTATGGCCAACACCAAGGCTGACCCACTAATGAAAATATAACATATATGAAAGAGATACATAATGATAAGAAGTTATGATAGCCACAAGTTGGCTATATACATCTAATATAAGATATATGATTAAGGGTGTAGCATGCCCCTCCCTTTAAAGCAACATTGTCCCCAATGTTGAGAAGATCTAGATGCTACTGCAGGAAGTTTGCATCCTCCCAAGTTGCATCTTCATTGTCTAGATTTTTCCACTTGATCAAATACTCAGTGATGACCCTTGTCCTCAATCACTTAGTGCATGTCTAAAGGATGCATTCTAGTTCTAGGATGATTCTTCCCTCTTCATCAAGCTTGGGTAACAGTATCTGGGTTGATACTATTTGTCCAATTACCTTCTTTAGGAAAGATACATGGAATACTAGATGAATTCGAGTAGCCAGAGGAAGTTCCAATTTGTATGCTACATTACCAATCTTCTGTAACACTTGATAAGGACCATAATACTTAGGTGAAAGCTTATTATCCTTTTTCTATTGTTTTAAAGACATTTGATTATATGGTTGTAAATGCACAAAAACCCAATCACCGAATTCAAATTTATTTCACCGTGATGTTGGTCTTCCCGCTATTTCATGTGGTTTTGTGACATGGCCAAATTCTCCCTGAGACTCGAAAGCACATCTTGTTGGTGTTGAATATGTTCTTCAACTGCTCGAACCTTTGGCTAGAATCTCAAATATGAAGTGATAGATGGTGGATGGTACCCATATAATGCCAATAAAGGAGACAATTTAGATGAAGTATGCAAGGAGGTGTTATACCACCATTCTCGCCAACAAGAACTATTGGACCCATCTCACTTGCTTATCCGATGTAAAACAACATGATATCCCTCTAAGCACTTGTTTACAACCTTTGTTTACCCATTAGACTCTGGGGATGATAAGAGGAACTACGAGCTAGTTATGTGCCCAAGCATGAGAACAAGTCACCCAAAATTAATAGTAAAGAAATGGTCTCGATCACTTACTATAATCTTTGGTGTCCCATGTAGCTTCTAAATCAGAACCCTCAAGGCCGTTCTATTGTACTTGCAACAAATGGATGTGATAAAGAAAAAAATGGGCATATTTGGTGAGTCTATCCACCACCACCATGATTACATTTTTACCTTTTGATTTAGGAAATCCTATGATGAAGTCCATGGACACCTCTTCCCACCTATGGTTAGGAATAGATAGAGGTTGTAAAAGACCTAGGGAATTAATTATTTCACCTTTATTTTACTGACAAAACATGCATTCTTCCACAAACTTTTGGACATCTCCTTTTAGCCCTTCCCAAAAAAATCATGCTTGATTCAATGATAAGTATTTAAGAAGCTAGAATGACCCCCTACTAGAGAAGCATGGAGCTCAGATAGAACCCTATTTTTAAGGATTGAATTCTTACATAGATATAATCTATCTTTATACCATAAAACATCTCCTTTCCATACAAATTTTTCTGACATGCTTGGATCTTGTTGGATATTCTGAATGAGATTTTGTGTACCTGGGTCATTTTTCCATTCATACCTTGCATCCTCTATCCAATCCTCCTGTAATACATATATGACACACAACAATTCCTGGGCATATTCATCCTTCGAGATAAAGCATAAACAACTACATTCTCTTTGCCTTTCTTGTATATTATCTCAAAATCATACCCCAACATTTTTGAGACCCATTTCTATTGTTCTTTTGATGATAAACGTTTCTCTAAGAATTATTTCAAACTATCATGATCTATCTTTACTTGGAAATGTCGTCCCATTAGATATGGTATCCATTGCTTCACTACATGAAGTATTGCTAACATTTATTTCTCATAAATTGGTTTAGAGATATTATTACCTTTGAATTAGCGGCTCTTGAAGGAAATGGGTCACTCTTCTTACATGAGTACTACCCCATACCATACCCTGAAGCATCACATTTAACAATGAATGTTTTTGAAAAATCTGGGGTGGCTAGAACTGGAGTGGTGCACATGGCCTCCTTCAACTTCTCAAAGGCCATAGTAGCTTTCTCATTCCAATGGAAAGAGTCCTTCTTCAATAAAGTTGTGAGTGGTGCTGCGATGCTGCCATAATTCATTACAAATATATGATAATAACATGTAAGCCCCAAAACTCCTCGAAGAGTTTTTAGGGTTCTAGGAACCTTCCATTCAAACATGGATTTTATCTTGTTATGATCCACTTTAACACCTTCATAAGAGACAATATGACCCATATATTCAACCTCCTTGACACCAAAAGAAAACATAGAAGGCTTTGGATAAAGTTGATGTTGTTCAAGAGTTTCCAACACCTTATTTACATGATGCAGGTGTTCCTCCCATGTTTTACTATAGATTAATATATCATCAAAGAACACTAAAACAAAATTTCAAAGAAATGGCGTAAAGATGGAATTCCTCAAGCTTTGAAATGTAGAGGGTGTATTTTTAGTCCAAAAGGCATTACGAAGAACTGATAGTGTCCTTCATGTGTCATGAAGGTTGTTTTATGAATATCTTCATCCTTGATTCTAATCTAATGATATCTAGAATGAAGATAAAGTTTTGTAAAGTAAATAACACCATGTAACTCATCTAGCAAATCATCAATTACAGGAATAGGAAACTTATCTTTAATTGTGTACTTATTGATTTCCTTGTAATCTGTACACATGCGCCAACTACCATATTTTTTCCATACCATCACTACAGGAGAATAGTAAGCACTTTGACTATGATGAATAAGTCCTGCTTCTAACATCTCTTGAACTATCTTCTCAATCTCACTCTTTTGCATATATGGGTACCTATAAGGTATGATGTTGGGTAATTGACTGCCTGGTACTAGATGGATGGCATGTTCATGGTCTCTTTTTGGAGGTAGACCCTTGGGAATTTATCCAAACACCACTGAGTTCTCATCCATATCTTCTTGCATATCTGTGGGTATAAATGTATTGGAATGATGTGCTTCCAATGAAAATAGCTATGCCACAAACCCTTCTGCACCCTTTCTAATAAATTTTTGCATCTGATGAGAAATTACCAACTGTTGGGACTTTTATCTTAGTCTTTTTAGTTTAAAATTCCTCCCTTCTGACTTAAATTACATGAATAACTCTTGAAATTCATTTCGGTGGTTCCCAAGGTGGTAAGCCACCGAACTCCTAACACAATGTCTACTTCTCCCATGGAAATGGCATACATATTGATAGTTAGCAAGTAATCTCCCATGGCGAGATTAATGTTATGGAATTTTCTTGAACAACTAATAGTTTTCCCATCGTGATCATAACTTGACATTCGGAGTTGGATAAACAAATAAGTTCAAGCGCATCGCCAACTTATGATTTATGAAATTTTGAGTACTTCCAAAATAAATGTATAATGTTACCCTCTATTTTTTTAAGAATCTAACTACTTTGAGATTTTGGGGAGTGCTAATACCTGAAATTACATGGCATGATATTGTTGGCTGGGGATCTCCTAATTCCTCCTTTGGCTCTACCTCTTCATCTTCTTCATTTTCTTCTTCTTTAGTAGGTCCCTCAATGTAGAACAACTTATTTTCAACACACTTATGTCCTAGTCCAAATTTGTTGTCACAATTAAAACATAACCCTTTGGCTCTCTTTTCTTCAATTTGTTGAGGTGTCGGTCTCATTGGTGAGAGAATGATGGTGGAAGGGTGTTATGATCTATGATATTATCGGTTGTGTTTCCTATCTGGAAAGAATTTTTTCGCTTCCCTATGTGCCATGATCATATATTTTTAAATCTTATGAGGATTAAAAATACGTACCTCAATCTCAATTTGTTCTTTAAGACCCTGAAGAAATAATTCATTCAAATTATCTTCAAGAATATTTTCCACCCATAAGGAAAGTTTTGGAATTGATGGATGTAATATTTGACTGTTCCTATTTGTCCGAGATTTGCTAATTGACTGAAATAATTCCTCGACACACTAGAACTATAGTGCAATTACAAATCTTTGGTGAATATTGTCCATGTAACATTGAGGACACTCTTTTTCCTTTGAGCAGTTCATGATACAACGATGCCGTGGTAACCTTTTATCCCGATGGAATCGATGAAGATCAAAGAAATTATCCATCTAGTTAATTCAATTGAGTGGATCCTTTCCATCAAACTTACACATTTCCACTTTTAGAATCATGTTACAGTCTTGCATAGTGTTTATATTTGGATTGGTCATGTTTGCAGATCTAACCTAGCTAGTTTATCTATTTCTTTGACCTAAAGATCCACCCCGGTTTATATGAGTATGATTGAGTTGTGGCCGATTAGGAAGGATATGATGACCCATGATATTGTAACTAAATTGGTGAATGAAATCCTCCATTTTTTTTCCAATATTTTCTATATCTTCTTTATGGCCACTCTACCCTCAAGGTTTCACAACTCTAACTCAACATAGCTAACCTTATGGTCCGTTGAAGTAAACCCTAACCCTAAGGAATCTGTAGAGATACCCCTTATGAATCTAACTCCTCAACTATTATCTCATCCTTATTAAGGGTTTTACCTAGAGTGATGGGATTATTTTTGCCTCTTGTCAAAGGCCCAACCATGATGCCCCAAAATGGTAAGATTTAAGGATCAAGGTCAAAATTTAGGGTTTGGGATTTCAATAGGAATTCGGCCAAATTTTATAAAAATCAAAGAACAAACTCAAACTAATTTTTAATATTATTTTTGGAAATGTAAATAACTTTGAAAAATTCCACAAATTACACCCTAGGTAGCCGAATTATGAAAAAACATAAAACCGCTATAACGTTTGTAAAACAAGTCAAAAATTCTTAAAATTTGGAGGGAAGCTTACTTGACTGATTTTGCCACACCACAAATTTTTTTAGAAAATTCACTACCTATTTTGAGATATGGATGAACCTTCATAATTAGGGTTTGACGTAGTGCTTAGCTGAGTTCAAGCTTTGATACCACTTGTAATGTAATTACTTGTATAAATCTTATTATTAGCAAAAATATAACACCAATGAACACAATATTTTAGATAAATGATCTCAATGTGCAAGAATAATAGCTTAGCCACTTCGAGGGGGAAACCTCCAAACCAGACAATAAGACTCAAATGTTGAATATCATGATCAACTACTACCTACTAACCCCTATATATACTATTCCTATGCTATGGCCAACACCAAGGCCGGCCCACTAATGAAAATATAACATATATGAAAGAGATACATAATGATAAGAAGTTATGATAGCCACAAGTTGGCTATATACATCCAATATAAGATATATGATTAAGGGCATAGAAATTTGGATCCGGTCCTACACCAAGATAAGGAACTACACCACCATAACAACCTTAGTAATCCTAGGTACATTATGATATGTTGCTCCATTTACTAAAGTATATGAGAGTTGAATATTCCATAGAACATGTGCACATGTGTGAATTTTTATAGAGGGCCAAGGGAATTACGACCTAAATAGGAGGGAAAATTATTTCATGACCACATTACGGGTCGTGTGCATAGTTGGTACATACCCTCATTAGATAGTGGTGGAATATGATATATTGTGCACTACCTTTTGGTAAATTTCCACATCCTTAATTTTGAGCAACAAAGCATTAATGCACTCAAGGACATAAATAAAGGCTTATCCGAAAGTTTTAGAGAGTATAATGTGAGATTTAATACATTATTATCCAAACTCTCTTATGACATCCATCAGATAAATCTTACATAATGGTTTGTAGGTGGATTATTAAAACCATTTCAAATGGTTCTTTCACACAAAACATTCAAAAACCTATGTGAATATTTGGAGGAATCCTTATGCGCAAAAGTAGTAGGAAGTGTGGATACTTTGGTGTGAGTTAATTTCTTGAATCCTAGATTGTAGTAATGGCCACTCAGCTAGAAATATTATCTTCCAATTTGGTGTAGGAAACTCAAAGTGAACTTTGGTGTATTTACTACAATATAGAGGGACACACCAAGGATAGTTTTCCATGTAGGAATGTGCATGGAATTCTATCAAATTGTGATATTTTTAATAAAAATAACGATGTCGAAACTACACACTTTTACAACGCACCACATAGAAGAATGCATCACCATACTAGAAATGTTTGACGTACACACCCATGATATAACCAATGCTTTACTAATTGATCATATCCATGAGACTTGTAAGATTGGGTTGTGTTAGACTAGCACAAAGAGTAGATTCTAGGGACATGAACATGAAAATAATGGAACCAAAAAGGATGATGGAATAAATAATATGGTTATGGAGGATATCACGAAGATTCCATAGAGAGCATGGAGGAATGTTCAATTGAGGAAGGTGTTATATATGTGGGTCGCTAAACCATTATTAGCATGAGTTTATAAAGAACCAATATTGCGTGTATTATGGAAAGGGGAAAAAGTAGAAGCTGCCTATATTTTTATGTGCACATGTGCAAGAATAAGAAGGATAGGGCACACAAATGATAAAAATTGAGTGCTATAGGAGGGAACAATGGCAACCCAAGACTTTAGCTATGGTAGAGCAACAACCATTATTGGTTAAAACTTGTGTATAAGTTTTATGTACATATGAACAAGAATGAATGAAGCCACTCATTAGATGGGATGAGAATGTGCAACCAATTAAATATCCATACGCAGGCAACAAAAATAAAATTTCAAGAGACCATGGGATTGATCAGAGAAATATAGGGAGACATAATTTTCCTAAAGGAATAAGTGTGGGAAAAAGAGCACACTAAATAGAATGAGCTACCTGATAAGGATGTGGATGACCTCAAGGAAGTATGTAGAATGATTAGGAAATAAAAAAATCATCCTCTCGTTAGGAGAATGGTTATGGGAGAAATTTTCATGAGAAGGAAAAAATAGGGATAAAAAATCATACATGCTAATTTTCCACCCAGAACATGAATACGACAAAGATATTACCTTATATGTGGTTATAGATGGTTGGTTGGTAAGTAAAATTTTGATTGATATAGGCACAAGATTCAATGTCCTTACACTTGATGCTTGGAATTGAATGTGATGGACACCATTAAATCCATCTTCAAGTGCACTATATATGGAAAACAACTCAAGGGTGGATATTGGAGTATTGAAGAATGCCACTATCACCATTTAGGGAGTAAATTCTAAAGTTGAATTTGAGGTTTTGGAGTTGGTTGAAGTAGATAAATTCCCTATGATACTTTTTTTTTTTTCCTTTGTGCTATGCTAAAACTTAAAACTTGCACTTTAACGAAATTTATGTGAGCTTTGATAAAAGTGAGGAGCAAATTGTGATCCCAATGTATGGCACAAATATTGCACCACATATAAAAATAGTAAGTGAAGATGACTGAACCAAATTTTTGCATGAGATAGTGTGTGATTCAAATATTGTTAAGCCAAAAATGAAGGGAGTTCTTAATTGGAGAGAAATACATTCCATTAGAAACAATGTCAATATTTTTGTGACAATATGCTCATAAGTACGTATAAGATGGTTAATCAAGAGTGTCAGGAGAGTAACAAGAGTAATTAAACCATGACTATTTAGGAAGCATGGAAAGACTACGTTACTGTGGTATAATGGGGAAGATAATCCTAATTCATTCTTACACAAAATGGAGTACCAATTAAAAACTGAAGGTGATAGAAGCAATATGTTGGTATAATCATTAAGGGGAATGACAACATGATGATGGAACACACATAGAGATAGTAAGCTCGGTTGGTGTGAGATACGAATTTCCTTCTTGCCAAGGTTTGTTAGAAATAATATTCCTTCTACAATACCAACAAATGATGGGAAGACATCTCCATATGCTCATATAAATATTTGTGGAAAACTTTAGCTACATGGTCCCGATGCACTACCCCCATTGATGTGGGTTCATAAGTTCTATTCTATACTGTAAAAATGCAAACATTAATGGTATATACACATAAAGTTGAATCAAGAGACAACCAATTGACATGGATTGACCTCGGGTATCATGCATACATTTATGGTATATACACATAAAGTTGAATCAAGAGACAACCAATTGACATGGATTGACCTCAAGTATCATGCATACATTTTATTACTTTACTACTACAACCCCTATCCATGAAGCTTTACAGAGAATAAAGTGAATTATGGTAGATAACACGAAGGTGAAGAAATTTCAACTCGTATTTATGATGAGACTAGATCTGAAATGTGTTAAGACAATTTCATGAGGTTGGAATATGATGAAACTCTATTAGAGCATGCCTGGAAGGAGAAGGAAAAAGGAAATCTCATCTATCTTATAGAAAATGAAGATGTTGAAGATCCCAATATAGAACATATAGAAGGCACACATAAAGTAATGGACGTTGTAGATGAAAAAACACGTGCATATCATGTGCCACTTAAGACAAAGAAGATAAATATTGGAGAAGAGGATGTGCCAAAGGAGGTGATAATTGGTGACTATTGGTATGAGCCATAAGTCACAAAAATAATAAAAATATTTTGTGACTTTCAAGATATGTTTCTAAGGGGGTAGCATGAGTTGAGGGGTGTTCATCCATTATTATGAGATATGAAGATAAAGCTCAAGGATGGCATGTGACCAGTCCATAAGAGGCCTTACCAAATGAATCACAACTTATAGGTCAAGGTGAAGGATGAAATTGATAATATGATAAAAGAATGAATGATTGAAACTATTTAAGAATTAGAGTGGATCAATCCAATGGCCATAAACATAAAAAAGGATGGGAGGATAAGAAATTATGTTGAATATATAGTTTTAAATGATTCATGTGTCATTTATCTTTTTCACATGTGATTAATGAAGAGATAATAGAGGGTGTTACAAGGAGTGATATATATTATTTCATTGATGGATATTTAGAGTACCAAGTAAGTGAGAATCACGTGTGAGGACCAGGAGAAGATGAAATTCATAATAGAATGGGGATTTTTACATACATGGTCATGCCTTTCAGATTAAAAAATGTGATAGTAGTGTTACGGCACATCATCATACAAGCATTTTAGGATTTTATCCATAAATTCCTTCAAGTATATCTAAATGATTGGACCGTATATGGGATGGATAAGGATCGTTGTGATTTTCTAAGGCCAATGTTTAAAAGGTGCAACTGCTTTAGTAAATCCATAAACATTAAGAAATGTATTTTTGTGACACCTTTAAGAAATCTATTGGGACACATCATATGTAAGGAAGGGTTGTTGATTGATACAACAATGATTTTAGTCATCTTCAAATGGAGGAGCCAACTAATCAAAGTGAAGTGCATGAATTTATTGGGCATACAGGATACTAAAATAAATTCATAAAAGGGTATGCCAATATTTTTGTGCCATTATAGGATCTATTTAAATCCTAATGGAAATTCTATTGGAGAGATGCATAATAATAAAAATTTGAAACCTTACAGGAAAGTATAACCACTACACTCATTTTACTCTTCCCTTCTTGGAATTTACCATTTCATGTCCATGTGGATGCTTCTAGAATAGTAATTGAAGTAGTATATTTTCTTAAGAAAGGGAAGGTAATATAGATTATTATATCTATTTACAAGCAAAAGTAAGCTAATACCAGTTGGGTAGAATTATATAACCATAGAGTGTGAGGCGTTTTCCACGGTGTATGCACTTCATGAATTCCAATTGTTTCTAATGGAAAAGTAATTTATCTTATTTAATGAGCATATGACACTTAAGTATCTAGTAAAATAACTAGTAATATAAGGGAACATCTATTGTTGGATTATTTTATTCCTATAATTTGAGTTTTTAATCATAATTTAGCATGGAAAAATAAATTTCGGACCAAACTAGTTTTTTCGAGAGAAACTCCGGTGAGAACACATAAATCATAAAGGACACCATGCGAGATGCCCAACTATTCATATTATAATGTGAGGTATCTGACTTGGAACATATTGTAATATTATTTAACACATGTGTTACAATTGAAGGAATGAAAACATTAGAGAAGAAGTGAATTTCCATTCACATCACACCTTATCAATTGATAGGATATAACCTATAAAAGATGGGTAGAGACAAAATTATATACATGTGTGTCATAGAGCATGAGCATGAAGCCATAATGGAATAAACACATGGTGGGATTGTTAGAGGAAAATATGCAGGAGAAGATACAATGTGAAAGATACTACTTGTAGGATTATTGTGGGAGGCACTATATAAGGATACCAAGTCCTTTGTTAAAACTTGTTATCATTGTCAAAGAATGGGAAAACCAAGACATCATGATGAGATTCCGTTGCAACCCATAATAAGAACCTTTTTTAGAAGTGGTAAAATGACTTTTTAGACCAATTACACAAGCTACGTGAAGGATAGAAGCGTGATACATCATCATGTGCAAAAATTATTTGACAAGGTGGGTAGACACAATGCTAAAAAAATATTGCATTGTAGCTACGGAGTTTTTTTTTTTTTTAACGGGAGAATATTATTAGTAGGTATGGCTGCCCATTGAGCCTTACCAGTGACAAGGGAGCTCATTTATTGAATGAAACAATTAGGATATTGTTAGTTGAGTTTATGATGGCTAATTATGATAAAATGTAAAATAATAGCCTTATCTAATGTTATGGTAGCAATAAATAAATGCAATAATAGAATACAAAAATATATCAAAGAAAGATAAGAAATAAATAATGAAACCCTAATGTGTAAAGAAGGGAAAGATACCTTAGCTAATTTGAAGAGGTTGTTGAATTACGTCTTTGTGGAAATCAGCTAAAAAAATATGGAGGACCATCAAACAAAAGCCTAGAAAAATGTAGATCTGGAAGATTTGACTGGACTAGGGTTCTTGAAGAAGGATAGGGCCACCGTGGCCACCCCGGTCTTGGTTCTAGGTGCCCTGGTTTGTATAAATAATCAAAAAACCTCCTCTAAGATATCGCAAGAGGTTTACACTTATTCATCTTTTATCGTGTGTATGTCATCGAATTCCACCAAATGTCTCTGTAAATATAGAATGGATAAATCACCTACAAAACCAGAAACAAAGCATCAAACCCTAAAAAGAATGATTTAAATGAAGGGGTCAAACTATCCTCATATGCCAAAATGATGGATTTATCATTAAGCATCACACTACATCTCAAACCCAATATAGTTCTCTCTGTGTGTGTGGAATTTTTACCTAGGTTGCTCTTGTGCAGTTTCACTTGAAGTAATGAGCAAGTAGTTAGATGTAAAATGTAAATAATATGTGTATAGAAATAATAGACTTCCCTCCTATGAAGTGTGATGCAGATGAACCATACTTTATCCCTTGTGATGGAGCTAGATGGATGTAAATTGAGCTATAGATTCCTTTGATGGATGTTACCTTAGGTGGAGATAGTAGATGGTTAGTGATCGGTCCGTTATTATAATCACATAACATTATATTTATATGATTCCTTCTATGATCATATAGAAAATTTCCATGCTAAAACAAAGCTAACATCTAGTAGCTTCTAAGTAATGAATCAAACCTATTATAGAACCATCAAGATAAGATCTTATGAGAAATAACTTCTTCAATGCATGAACAATCTCAAATAAAATGCTAAGCTATTTCTTACTCTTTAGATTGTTAATCTAACAAATGAACCTATTTAGATCACTTTAGCAATCAAAATGGAGTGGTTTCCTCAATATTTGAAGATGAAATCTCACCAAAACATGGCTATAAGGCCATTTTTTGATTTTCCCATGCTCTTCAACTTGAGAGAATGGATGTAAGATGGAGAAGCTATTTCCTTCAATGGAATGTCTCAAGATCAAAATGCCTATAGTTTATCCTAGGGAAAATAAGGTGTAAGAAGAAAAGTAAGGAGGAGGGTTTCTTATATATCTTTTTAGTTCAGAAAGGCTAGCAAATTGATGAATGTGGGATAAACCCCAAAGAGGAAATACAAAGGCCATGTATGTTTAATAAATTATGTGCACTTTGTGGGAGTTGAAAGGGGGTTTAATTAATCAAAGGTGATTAATTAATATAAGGGGTATTCTTATAGAATATTTTAGAAGAAATTTAGTATGATTTTGGATATTTTAAGAAAGGAAATGGTTCAATAAATGAAAATTTATTGATTTAGATTAGTCATTGTCGTAATTAATTAAGAGTAATAATTAACCTAGGATGAAGTGAACATTTAATTAATGAAAGGTATTTAATCAACATATTGAATGATAGGAGGGATACTTAATTAGTGAAATCTAATTAATTAAGGATGATAGAGGAAAAATGATGGTTTATCGAGGAAGTGTCTTCAATTTAGAGGAAAGAGGATAGTTAGTGCAATTAAAGTATTAAAATTACTTGACCAGATTCTAGGTGTCTACATTTTCCCCTCTTTGGGGTGGTGTAAGAGACACCACTTCAAAGATAGTAAACAAGCACATAATTTTTTTTCGGAGGGATAGAAGAAAAATTAGTAGAGTGAAGGATTCCCCTCGAGTGTTGATGGGGTGATGAAAAAGGTTGATGGACACTCAAAAATAAGAAGAGAAAAGACAAAAGTGGGGGAAAATCCCACGTCAATGGAAGATAGAAGATGATATACCAAATATAAAGATAGAGTAGAATGGCGGGAATTGATCCCCGCATAATACCAGTATGAACTCTTTTGTTGAAAATTTCAGGTGGGCATTGTTGTGAAGCATAAGGAATGATTTTATTAATAGATCTGTAGAAATGATTTATAGCAAGTGATCCCTATTACCCTAAGCAAGTTGGAAGAATAGTGTTGATAGAAGAGAAAGATGTTGAAGAAAAAATCATTAACCTAGTGTAAAAACCACTTTATGTCATCATATTACAAGTGATCTACCTCATCGGTCCTTATTAAAATATGTGCATACAATAAAAGTGTACCATGACATGAAAAACCATAACATGAACATTTGTTCATTTCCAAAGCACTAAATCAATTAAACATATAAAATGAAATATAATACAAAAAAGTAAACAAACTAACCTAATAGGGAAACAAGTAAAAACACACATGCTCAAACAAACAATGTTTAAGATAGTTGCACAAATGTTTTTGTTATCAAGATTTGATTCTGACTTGTGTGAATTAATGACAAGGGTTAAGAATGACACACCAAAAAAGGAGACATGTGAGGTTAATAAGCAAAGTATGTAAAATTCCAATGGAAAAGCAATTGTTCCATAGGAAACTTCCACAAGAAACATGTTTTTGTAAAGGAAGACAAAGATAACGAGCAAACCAACTTTTGTTGACGGAGGGTAGATCCAAATGATCCACGAGTTACATATAAGAATAGGTGAGACTAAAAAAAGATGTTTTATAGGATGATTCTTGATGTTTAAGTACAATGTATTTGACACAAATTTTAGTTGCATGCATTCCATTTACTAATTTTTAAAAATATTTTGATTTTTTCTAAATTTTTGGATTTTGTAATGATTATACCATGTTTTTGGATTTTTGCCAATTTTTATATTTTCGATTTATTTTGAAGTTTTAGGACTTTTAGAATTTTCTATAAGAATTAGCGTAGAGAAGATCACTTGGAAGCAAAAAAATGCCCCAGGGAGAAGAAAGGGGTGCTAGGTGGCAAAACAAATGCCACACTTGTAGAGAAAATAGGAGAAAAAAATTATTATTTAATAAAAATAATCACTGCGGCGGGTGGTAGAAGAAAGTAAAACAATCACGACAGTCACACCACCTCCCATGAACATTGCGATGAGTGAAAATCACCATGGGGGATAAAAACAACTTATATATACCCACTGTGGGGGTGAATCATCATGGTGAGTTATTTGATATAAAACTTTATCGATTGTCAATTGATTTTGATCTAACGTGTGGGAGAGATGACTCAAGTTTAGGTACGAGATGAGACATGTGCACACTATTTGAGAGAACATACGGGCTCTTAACAATGGACCCTGTGCATGTGAATCGAAAACTCTACTTTTTAAGTTCATTTATTGCATTTATTAGGAGGTAGAAAAGTGTGCCACAACTTATGCATGGCCCTTAGGGTGCACATACATTTTTGGGGAAACACATGCAATGATGGGAAACACATATGTTGGGAGTGGGGCATGTATGCTCTAGAGTAGAAATCAAGAAGGACATGGGTGCGCAAGCACTAGATGTGGCGTGTGTGCACTAGGGAAAGACTTGACAAGTGCACGGATGCACATGCATGGAAAAGGGTGCACATGCTCTTATAGGGGTGTGCATGCACCAAAAGGGGTGCGAATGTGTGGGAAGGGGAGAGCTAGTGCTTAAAAGCAAGAATTGTTGTGAAGAACCTAGATTTTAGGCAACCTTAGAAGAATATTAGGATATTTTTAGAAGAACATGAGGATAAATAGAAGAAAAATAGATGTTTTTCCGGAAAAATTGATGTTAATGAGTGTTTTTCTTGATCTTGTAGGATGGCCTTCCTATCTTATGACAAACAAGAAACATGTGATGTTGCACTCTTTCTAGGATGCCTTCATTTGACATGAGAAGATCTACTTGGAGATGACTTTAGATGTGACTAGAATTTCATATGTGGCATAGATGCCAAAGATTACATTGCATCACATGACCTATTGACCACCTTGGATGAGAATGGAAAAGTGAGAGTCAATGATTTTGATTCATTATTGGAGAGATGACTATAAAATTGGCGGACGTGGCATATTCTGAGAGTTTTAATCTAGGGATGACTGATAGAGTATGATGGGGATGCCCCCCATATTACATAGCATCAGATTAATATGTTTGGCCTTTAGGAAATATCACAGAAGGGTATGGAAATTCAGGTATACAAGTGCTTTCAGGATCGTCAACTATCTCATGTAGCTATTTATTTGATGGCTCTTGTTAGTGACATTCTGGTGCCTGACAAGACTGATACTTCTTTTCCATTAGGCGTGATTGGATTCATACAAAGATTGATCAATGGAGAGAGATACTACTAGGGAAATATTTTATTGGAAAAATTATATTGGGATCCACATCTTATTACCTACCATGGTCAAATGACCGTGGTCCCAATGAATCTTCTTCGAGATAAGGACTTGGGACCATATTTCCATTGGTCGCTCTATAGGAGTATTTTCGAGTTCAGCTCTATATGAGCCTTCGATGATGGGATGAATGTCAATGGTGATGACATTTAGGGTCATATTGGGGATACATATTACTATCACCACACATTTGATGAGATGTAGTGGCACATGGTTACATGGCATCCTTATAGAGCCTATCAGTGGTTTGAGGATGTTGTAGAGATTAGTGTAGCAAAATTTGATAATTTCTTAATTGGTAGCCAAGATTACATTGCAGAGTGGTACATGTGGATCACATGTAGCGACAATTTGGTTAAGTGTAGGGTATCCTTGGTGATGAGATGTGGTATGGTTGCCATTCTAGGGAGACATTTGATATTTTTCCTCTCATCGATCACTCGAGCCAAATATAGTTTTGAGCAGATGGTGCCCCACCATGGGTACATTTACAAAACATTTTGGATCTAGGGGAGACCATCGATTATCATGGATGGTATATCAAATTGCTCCCAGGTAAGCTAACTATCCCATAGGTTACTATAGATGTTGGTGTTGCAAAAACTGAAGAGGGATTATAGGGTAGAGCTCGTAGAGCTAAATCTCAACAGATTAGTACAAAAAGGTGTCTAGGAATAGGGATATGTGGATAGGGATAAGGGAATGGCTAGGGGTAGGGATAGATTCCTTCATGTAGCAGATTCCCGTATAGATACCCTTATAGTAGGTTAGCTCACGGGGCCTAAAAAGTCACAAATTCATATTCGAGACACCATAGGTACCATTATAATGCCACATGTAGCTTGTCCACTACATAGTCCACCGGAGGATGGGTGGTATGGAGGAAGTGGAAATGGAGATAAAGATGGAGATGGAGATGGAGATGGAGATGGAGGTGGAGATGGAGATGGATATGGAGATGGAGATGGAGATGGAGATGGAGATGAAGATGGAGATGGAGATAGAGATAGAGATGGATATGGAGGTGGAGATGGATGGGGACTCCCCTGCAGAGTCACATAGGGTGAGGATGGGTGGGATAGGATCCATAAGGGAAGATGAGAATCCTACCTTACATTAGTAGTTATAACAATTTATAACACAAAATATTTAGGTTTCTCCTGAGAAAGATCAGCTTATTATAGAGAGAGACCATCTAGCTATAGAGAGATTATAGTGGGATCGAGAGGACTCGGTTATTAGATGAGTTAGCTAGTGTCAAAGTGGAGCGTGCTATGCTCCGTAAAGAACGGGATCATGTGGAATCCCGGATATGGTTCAGAGTGCACTACAAACACTTGGGAGGCCACATACAACATGATGTTATATCATTCAATCATGCTCGTGGATTAGAAGGCCCTAGAGTATAGTCGAGTTATTTAGAATTCAGCCACGATCTAGGTCAAAGAGGCCATTTCGATCTACAAGATCCATATAGGGTCCTTTAGTATATCACAAAGCTTTGTCCCATCAAATTCCACCTCCCTAGGGTCCATAGTAGATGCCAACACTTGGTGTTAGACTTGGCATTTGTATATGGGAGAGAGTCATATTTAACTTATTTTATTGATGTATATGTATAGATGTATTATTTTTGATGTATACCTCAATATGAAGGAACACTTTTGACATGATGTATATGTATTGTTTTTGGCCATGCCTCGATATGAAGGCACATTTTTTATCCATGCCCATGATGGCATACTTTTTATCTAATGATTATGTATAGAGACACATTGTATATGGACATTGACATTTTGACATATTTACATGTATATGATGATGGAATTTATTATGATGGATGATTGTATCACATGTGTTTGATTTATGAGATAACATTAGATGATATCACATTTTTTTTGATGAGATACTTATGATTGTCCATGTTTTTAATTTTTGATATTGGTTTGGGGGGACAGGAGGTGGTCCCTATTTCCCCATTGATGATATGGTAGGATGATAGTAGCTTAGCATACATGTTGGATGTTATTTTCATGATTATGTAGCTTAGCTGTTATTGATGATATATATGATATATTTTTATGTGATGATATAGATGATGATGTGATAACAAACAATGTACAAGTAAAAAACAAGCACAAGAAAAAGTTAACAAATCTACAAAATTTACACACTAAACAAATTTGACAACACAACTATGTACAAATATATACAAGCATGCAAAACACACTGAATATAAACAAAAATGAATCTAATAAAAAAGAATAGATCAATCTAATAAGTACAAGTAGGTAAGTAAAGCTATACAAGAATGTTAAAACAAACAAGCAAAAAGCAAGAAAAAAACAAATAAATAAGTAAGCAAAATATTACTATGTTTTTTGTGAAACAATTTTTGATGTGTTTTATGTTGTTTTTGGGAACAATAGTCTATAGTTTTTTTATTTTATATGAGATGGATTTCTAATGTTTTGGGATTACCAAATCATATTTCAATGTTTTTTACATTTTCCGACATTTTGAATGTTTTTGTGACTTTCTAACAGTTTTATGAAGTTATATATAAAAAAATAGGGAAACGTGGATTCCCCTAGCGTTAGATGGAAATATACAAGGAATATTCCACACATTATTTTAAAGACAAAGTGAAGATGCCCCGGTGTTAGATGGTAATGTAAAAATTCAATATCTTCATAGATTTACAAGAGGAGGATCATCCAGATCAAGGCTTTGGCATGATAGGATCAAAAGGAATCTTAGATGCAGGCGAATAAACTAGCTCTAGACAAAGAAAAAGTACCCCCTAGACGTGAGATGATTATGAACAATGAATCCTCCTAAGGTGTCAGAAAATGGTTTTCACCAAGGGAATTTTCCAAAGTGCCACAATTGCGGAGTTTTCACACTTTGACGACCTAATTTATCTTTATTTTTTCTCATTTTTCTCATTTTTTGTTTTTGTACTTTCTTGGTTATTTTTGAATTTGTGCACCATATTCAAGCATATAACCACTTGAGGTGAATGGTGTTCATAGTTTCACACATCTCATCTCCGTTAGGATAGGTAAGTTTGTATCCTCCAAACCCATATTTTTTGCCACTATCACATAAGGTCCTAATCAATTAGGTTTGAACTTTCCCTTCTTTTCTCTTTCCTTTACAGTGTTGAACTGGTTTTCCTTTAACACCAAATCTCCTCCCTCAAATTGATGAGGTATGATCCATTTTTTATAGGTTTGGGACACTCAATTCTGATGCACTTTCAAGTGGTTGAGTTCGTGGAGGCATCTTTTGTCTAACAGCTTATTTTTTGTCAATCTAGGCACATGGTAGTCTTCATCTTTATCTTGATAGTTTTTGAGAGATATTCTTAGGGATGGAAGCTCAATTTCCTGGGAGATGATGGAATGAGTTCAGAAAACTAGGGAATAGATGTCACACCAATAGGATTGTGAATGGAAGTCCTATAATCCCGAGAGGGTGGGATGGATCTTATAATGCTAATTATGACTAGTCTCACTCACCATCTTTTCCATGAATCGAACAAGTTTTTTGTTAGAGGCCTTGCTTTTCCATTACATTGAGGGTAATAGGGCATTTAACACTTTAAGAATATTTGAAAGTGTCTAAATAGGTTTTTCACAATCTTTCTCTTGAAATACTTTCCATTGTTAGCCACAATGGCGGAAGGGATGCCATAATGGCATATGAGATGATTCATGATGAATTTTGAAATCTGGGCACCTGTAACATATGTGAGAGGAACAACTTCCACCCATTTTTGAAGTATTCTATGGTAGGTATGATATGGGTATGGCCATCTGAGGAGGTAGGGGTGAGATTCCCTATGAGATATAGTCCCCACTTAGAGAATGACCATGGTGTAGTGATCGATTACAAAGGATGTGCCAATGCATGAATAAGGTTCTAGTACTTTTCACACAATGCACACTTTTGGACATACTAGAAACAATTGATTTCCATGGTAGGCCAATAATAGCCTACTCTCAATATTTTCTTTGCCAAGATCATTCCATTGGCGTGAGATCCACAAAATCCTTTGTGTACTCCTTTGATCGCTCAAACCGACTCGTTACATCTAGACAACGTAACAGATTCCCGTCATAGCCATGATGATAGAGGGTGCCTTCGAGGAGGGTGTAATGGGCTATCTTTTGGATAAGGTTCCTCTTTTTAGAGTGGGTTATATTTGGGGGAAAGGTATCATTTTGTAGGTATTGAAAGATAGGATCATACCAAGGGGATAGAGGACCAACAACTTCACAGGACAGACATGATTCGACATGTCATATACAAATTATTGTAAGTTTTCAACAAAGAATGACATGTCATTATTTTCTAGTGGAATCTGTAGCATGGAACCCACTATTTCTATAGCATATGTAGATTGATTTTGTGTTCTTGGGATTTTTTAAAAATTGATATGCAAAAAATAGTCTTTGAGAGTCTCCACTAACTCATTATATTAGATGAGCTTCTCATCCTTGACCTTATATTCATCGTTGACTTGTTTGATGATCAAATGTGAGTCTAAAATTACCTTAAGTTGGTGGATGTTCCATTTGATAGATATCTTCATCCTAACAATGTGCACTTCATATTCTACTAAGTTTTTAGTACATGGAGCTCCAAGGTGGAAAGCCTGAGCTATAAATTCCCTAAAGGGAGTGAGTAGCACTACCCCTACTTCTGAACCATGGAAAGTGATTGATCCATCAAAGTGTACTTGGCACACAATAGATTATTTTATATACATTAATGATGGATTTGGCATGTCCAAACACACCAGATTTGTTCTAGGTAAAGGTGTCTCAACTAATTGGTTTGCAAACACTTACCCCTTAATTGAATTTTTATGCACATATTCAATATCAAACTTGCTGAGTAGGATGGTCTAATTAGCCATCCAACTAGTAAGTGATGGCTTTAAAAACAAGTATTTTAGAGGGTCAATTTTAGATATAAGCCTAGTTTTATTGTTCAATAGGTAATGGTGAAGATTTTTTAAGGTAAAGATGACAAAAAATCAAGCTTTTTTATTTTGAGGGTAGTTGAGCTCATAAGCGATCAGAGTATGGCTAAGATAATATACCACTTTCTCTTTCTGAATAAGATCATGCTTTGAGTGAGTAGGTCGAAAATAGAAATTTGTGCCACAAATATGTATAACAATAGTGGTTCACTTGGGGTTGGCAACATGAGGATTGGAGGATTGGACAAATACTATTTGAGCAAGGAAAAGGCTTCCTACTATTCAGATCCCTAAAAGAAATCAACATCCTTTTTTAGTAGATGAATGAAAGGATGGCATTTATCTGTGAGATTTGATATGAAGTGGTGAATGGCTTGGATTTTTTCCTACAAGCTGTGTAGCTACTTGAAGTTTTTGGGAGGAGGCATTTCAGTAATTACATTTACCTTAGAAGGATAAACCTCAATTCCTCTCTGGACATAATGATTCCCGATAGTTTACCTGATAATACCCCGAAGACACATTTCTTGAGATTTAATTTGACTTTATACTCTTTGATATGTTCAAATATGCATCTCAATATCTTAGGGTGATCTTCTATCATCCTTGATTTACCTAGGATATCGTCAACATAATCCTCCATGATTTCATAACCATGTCATGGAATATCATTGTCATTTCCCATTGATATGTTGTGTTGGTGTTTTTAAGGCCAAAGGGCATTCCCGATAGAAGAATATCCCCCAAGGAGTTATGTAGGAAGTCTTATGTTGGTCGTCCTCTGTGATATTAATTTGATTATAGCCAAAAAAATCCATCCATGAGAGATAGTATTTCGTATCTAATGAGTTGAATCAACAATCATGTCGATGTTGGGAAGAGGGAAGTCATCTTTTGGACATGCCTTATTGATGTCTCTAAAGTCGGTACAAATTTTAATTCTTGTGATCTTTTTCTATACTAGGACTATATTGGATATCCATTTTGAATAATCAATTGGTATGATAAACCCAAATGCCAAGATTTTTTCAAGCTCTTCTTTGACTAGAAGGGCCACCCGCAGATGCATTTTTCTAAGCTTCTATTTGATGGGCTTTGCGTTTATGTGCACAACAAGGTTATGCACCACTAAAGATGGATCTAGGCCTAGTATATCCACATAAGACCAAGAAAATATGTTTGATAATTCTATGAGAAGCATTACTAAATTATTTTATTCTTGTCTTTGAAAGCGAATCTCCCAACTTAACTATCTTTGGTTGTCTTGTTGTGCCAATGTTGACATCAATGGTTTCTTCTACTAACATCTTAGATGTATCCTCCATATGCATAGGATTAGGAGGGAGGTTGAGATATTCTTCCAAGGGTGTCTCAATGATATTTTCACCCTTGGTGTGGTCACTTTTATGTCCTTAGATTTTTCAATTTGTTTGTCAACTAGTGCCTCAAAGAGGTTTTCACTTTGTGTGACTTGGACTTTTGTTTTTGCTTAGGCTTTTTGGAGGAAATTTTTCCCTTTATTTTTCTTAAATTTTTCTGACCACATAACTCAGCCTCCTCCCAAAGTATGCATAGGTATCAAGGTCAATGTAAAATCCTTTTTATGGTCCCTAATAGGAATGCTATCACAAATACCCTTAAATTCTGCAATTGCTTCATCATTTTCAAAGAGGTTTATAGGTGCATGAAGTTTTTAGTCCCAATCAACGAGAGTAATATAAAAAAAGGTAAAATTGGGGCTTATTGGGGGTTATGGGAAAGTTAGTGGTGTCTAGGAATAGGTTTGTAGAGGAAATATCCTTGTATTGGCTATGAAACTAACCAAAGTGTCACTATCGAATAAGAAGAACTATCCTCACATTCGAGGAGGTAACATATTTCTCCAGGGGAATGAGATCCATAAGGTCTAATTCCGATGCCATATCTGTTAGTTTTAAAGTGTGGAGTTGGGACATGCTTCCTTATACCTTATTCATTTTTACCACACCCAAGTCCTTTATATTTGGTGGAATACATCATTATGTTGGATTTCGTGGTACTGTAGTTTGGTAGCATTAAGGCATATTTTCTTGAGAGACCCAAATTGTGGGAGGATTCAACAATTTTATTTCACTAATAGGCCACTAGGTTGTAATTTCCCGTTGGTTTTCTCATATCTAGGTTATTTTTACTGGCAATTGGGATTTCCTATTGTATTGGGAGATAAGGATATATTTGAAACCAAGAGGGCCTGTTATATATCATATTCTCTGTAGTTGTATTCAAGAAATTTCATCTCCCATGAATCAAAGGGAGAGATAGACGTAGAAGTACCAAGGCCATAAGAACTTAGTGTATCCGAATCCACACATGAGATGAGAGATTCATATTGAAGAGGTATAGAAATTTCAGAAGAGGGGCATTCATAATCTCCTTTACACGTAATGATATTTAGAGCTCTGTAGTGAGAAAAGGGTTATGGATCTCCTTGAATGGTGATGGTGTGTCCCTCATGATTTAGTTGAATGTACCGATGGAATTCGATGGTATAGCCTTTATGGCATGAATTCATGGGCGGCCAAGAAGCATGTTATATAGAAGCTCCAAGTATAGGACATAGAACTTTATGTTATAACATGTAGGTCCTACTTCCATTGACAATGTTATGGTTCCAATTGATTCACACTCGCATTGTTGTATGTTGTGATTGTGATGATGTGGGATTATAGATATACTTTTTTATCCCTAATATTTTATTAGCTTCAATGTACAAATGTTCAACTAGGACTCGTTGTCCACAAGCACCCTCTTTATATTTTTGTGGGTAACAAATAATTTGATTTAAAGAGGAAAGTTATGTGTATGATCTTCATTAGGGATCTCATTATGGCTAAAGGAAATTTTTTTTTGGTGTGAGATTCACCACCATAGTTTTCACGTGGGAAGGATGTATAAGTTATCCAAAATTCACCCCTCAAGGTAATTTTGATAACATGCATCAAATTCTTCAATCTCGAGCAAGTAGAATTGATTCAAGGCCCAAAATCATGTTTTTAGGGTCCCTTTGGTTTCTCTCTAACTTCCCCATCCAAGGAAAAATCCAACAAGTTAGAAAAATTAAAAAAAATCCAAAAAATGAAGTCATGAGTTTATTTTAATGCATTGTGGGTATGGAGGTTGTGGATCGTACCAGTGCGGATCATACCAAGGTTCGTTGAACTAGGCTTGGAGCCGAAATACAAAGGAATCAACTAAATTGGCTTTCTATGTCCTAGACCACATAGGAACGCGAGGGACGTCTGGGACCCGAAAAGCTAAAAGTGCTAAAATCAAATGGAAATCGGTGATGTCGAACTTTTTGGCCTACGCATGATCTGGGAAAGTCGGGAGAAAAGTACACATGGCATGCACAAAGGTGAAAAAGCCACAAAAGAAACCATACGTTGTAGAGAATGTTGTGGTCAACGGCCCTCACGTCCTGGTCAATGGTAGAAACGTAAGGAAAAATAATCCCAAATCGGGTGATGCGAGAAGAATGTGTCGGGGACGGCCGGGACACACGGACTGAATTTACTTTGAAATAGCCGCAATGAAGAGAAAAGTCAATGTTTGACCTCCCAAACTTCAAACGGCCATAACTTTTGACTCCGAGCTCCAATTTTCATAAAATTAGACTTTCTAGAATGAGCACGACGTCCTTTACATCACAAAAACTTATTTCTTAATTTTGATGAGGGTAGATATATTAAAATAAAAGAAACATATTCATCTCTAGTCAATTAATGTTCATTCCTGTCAAATGACAAAAAATTCATGACAAACCCAAAATAGTTGCTTGCACTCATGGCTCTGAGACCAATGAAAAACAATTAATAAATTATAGATTTGATGAAATATAGATATAAATTTTGTAGAAAACGTGGCTGGGTTCAAAATAGTGTTTTATTTGGTGGTTGGGAGTGCAATTAAGAGGCATGGTTATCATTATTTCATTGCTGCAAGTCATGAGATAGTATAGGGATAATTTTGCAAGAAATATAATATCATTTCACTCCATTTAATACCTCTTACAAGTGGTTAAAGGACATATTTTGGGATTTCCATTTTCCCTCTCTCTCTCTCTTCTTATTTTCTATAAATTGGAGTGTTGGGCTCATTGTAAAAAGAGGAGTTTTATTGTAGCAAAGCTCTGTCAAAATTGCTTTGTGAAGCCAATGTGCTATAGGCCCTTGTAGTGGACTCCTTGCATGGTGATCTAGGCCCTTATCTTGTAATAGATTGAATTGTGCATATCATGAAGCAATAAAATACAAGTTTGTGGATGCATCTTCCCTTGCTATGTTTGTTTGCACTCTTCTTTCCCTTTCAACCTTCATTACAAGAATATTGTGTCTATTTTTATGCTCTTGAAAGGACTCATTATTATTTTGCATGTATGAAATATTGTTTTGAATGCATTTTCCAAATTGTGGAGAACTGTTATCATCCGCTCTATTATGCATTTTACTTCTATTTTTAACACATTGGAAGACTACTCTCACACCCCTCCTTTTTTGGTGTAACATCTCTTTAGTGTAGGTTTTCATTTTCATGCATTCACTATCCTTAGTCCCTTGGAAAGTTAGATTAAGAAAGATAGTTTTTCCTATATTAGATTAGATTGTGGTAGGTAGTTTAGGAGTAAGAACCATATTTCTCGAGGTCTATCTCAAGTAGCAAGTACCACAACTTGGAGATAGTACCAATGTTGTCCAATCACACCGTGAATTCAAGTATATAAACATTTGTGTAAACATTAGGGTGTTGTGATTCGTTGATAACAATACATTTGTTGACATTCCTAACCCCGAACTATTTTGTAAAGGATATCTTTGTGTATATTTGATATCTTGAAGAGATCTAAGATCAAAATCTTAGCAAAGGTCTACCCAAGTTTTTCTAAAAGGTTAACTAACTATCCCGAGGGGTAAACAGAGGAGGTTATGGAATCACGAGGTGAATGTTCCATGTTACCACACCAAAATCTATGCTCTTAATTCTAATAGTATTCACATGCTCTTTAGAAGAACAAACATAACAAATAAGTTAATCGTATTGATTGTTGTCAGCTTGGGTGTAAACATAATTAGCAACTTTATAGCTCTTGGAAGACTCCCCCGACCCATATTTTCTCCATCTATTTACCATGCTTAGGGAAATTTTCCTTGAATACTTCCATCATATAATTAGGTGTTTGATGGGGCTCAGGTGAATCAACCTTGATTTCTCCCCTATCAACGAGGTCTTGGACAAAGTTCCTCAATTTTAGGCATTTGTTCATTTTATGCCTTTGACATGATGTGACTCACAATATTCATGTTCTTTATAGCATGATGTTTTAGGTGCATCATCATTAAAGTGTATTGTTGTAGGGTATTGGACCATTTTCACTATGCCCAATTGTTTTAATCATGGACAAGGAGTGCATGAGAGGAGTGAATACTAAACGTTTGATTAGGGGTTGAATAGATAATTTGGTAAGTTTGAAAGGAGGACCAATTTGGACTACCGTATACACTTGGAGTCTGTGATATCGTCTCTTATGATTTTTTTTTTTTTAAAAGAATTTGGGTTTTTCCATAGGTTTGGAAGATTTGTTGTCTTTTGAAAAGGGTTTCGGTGTCCCTTTTGCTATCGATCCTTTTGATTTGGCTTCCATTTTTCATGTCTTCTTCAAAGTTACTAACACAATGCATTTGTAAATGAAAAGAAATTTCTGGATTTAGATTGGGTATGAAAATGACAACCATTTTATTTTTGAGATTTTAACAAGGGAAACGGCAAGCTAAACCCCACCATCATTGTAAGAAACTATAAAAGGTATCATTTGGTATTTGTTTTGTGTTACACAATTCTAAAATGGTGACATCATTGTTTATGTTCAATGATACATGACACAAAAATCTTTCAACATATTCTTGTCATGTGAAGAAAAATACCTTAGGTATATAAAGAAACCACTCTAAAGCTTGTCCCCTAGACTCCATGGGAATAAGTGTATAAGGTAATTGTTGTTATTAGACACTTCCGAAATACAATGTAAAAATCCTTGACATGATCTCATGGGTCACCTTGTTGGTTGGATATTTTGTCAAACCAAAATATGAGGTTCAACCACAGTACATGGGATTAAATCCCTCCTCAAAGACAGGTGAGGCTGCCTGTTTATTGCTAATCTAAAACACGGTAAACAATATATACAGTATTCACACTAATCTAACCATTGGGGGTTGGAATGAAATCCCGAAATCCACATTCACAGATTCAAGGGTATTTCTTTCTTAAATGAACTGGATTAGAAACTGTTACAATGAAAGAAGCACAATAGAAAGGAAATGGGAGAAACGTATTTTCTTTCGAGTAAACGCAGAGCACGAAATAATCATACGAGTTTTAGATCACAAATATAATGTCCGAAATAATCAGAAACACTAAGATGCTATGCAAAGAATAGCTTAAGATCATGAACATAAGAACACTGTCTTAAGTAAGATATATTCCACAACACAAAGTCTCAGAAACAATATCAATTCTTATTCTTCAAAATGATTGAATGAAAACACAAAGTTTTTCTTCTTTCCAATAGCCCCTAAATATTCCAAAAAATCTCGACCCCTTTTGAATGCACAGCATCCCTTATTTATAACAAAAGGAACTAGAGATAAAATAGGGCAGATCCTAAAAAGTAGCATGTTAACTAGAGTTCAGTTTTGCATGATTCTCACGCAGGAGATCAAGTCAAAGTATGAATCAAAAATATGACAAAACGGAAATAAAAAAGACATGTCAATCTAAAAATAGAAATGACATGGGACGTTGGGACTTAATCCGAATCATCATCTTTTGCTCCTTCCTCTTTTTCTTCCTCCTGCTGAGACTGTTTGCTCTGAAATTCCTGGAACTTTCGAATTATGCCTTGCATTTCGTTCTCATCAGGTGCAGTGGAATGATCATTCCAAATTTCGCAAGTTTCATGAACATCGCTGGCAGTGCCGGGAAGCTTTTTCAATCCTTTGCTGAGTTTTCTTAAGGCCTCCAAAGAATGCTCAATCTTTACCAACCGGTCCATCTTTTCAAGATCAAATCCGAGCATTGATTCATGCTGAACAGACTCTTGGAATTGTTTGAAGAGATCATCCGCTGATAGTATACCTGAATTTCCCTCACGACACCTTTGAACAAATCTTCAGCAACTCTTCTTCTAAATCACTTTTCCCATCAATCAGTTTATCCCTTGATTCTCTCAACTTAGCGCAGGCTTCGTTGAGAATCTTCACCCTAAATCTGATGGCCTTGGTCAGCTGGAAATGCTTATCCGTATGAGGGAGAATACCTTCTTCGACCAAGAGATGTGCTGGTATTTGCTTTAACACTTGGAGAGCTTCATAAGTCAAATCAAGCTGTCCAATTTCTTGAGAAATCTCCTCATCCATCTTTTCTCCATCTTTCTGAATGTCTCCCACAGATTGATGAACTTTCACAACGCTTTGTATTACTTCCTTCCCCTGTTGGAGCAACCTTTGGACCCATTCATCAACCACCCTTCCTTGTTTAGCAATCTTCTCAATTGCAGGCACTGATGAGAAATCGAATCCGACAGGAATAGAAGAAGGTGGTATGGATTCAAGGGGTTTTGAGAATTTAAGCAAAACCTCACAATTGCTCCACTTTTCTCTTAAGTTCATCTCTTCTGTCCTTTGTTTCTTTCAACTTTTGGCACAGGACGTCTATGGAATCCTTTGCATCTTGTTGCGCCCCTTCTGCTGTTACTTTCCCTAGAGCCACCCTGGTTACCTGATAATCAGCAGCTGTTATATCCTCTCTAGTTTTGTCAGCTGAGGGAGTGGCAATCTCTGCGAACTTATCTCCTGAAGCATCTACCAAAACCCTTGAAACTGTTTTGGGTTTCTTGGCTGATTTCGCAGTAGAAGCCTTGAGTGAGCTGAAATCAAAGGCTGGTAGGGGTACAATCACTTTCCTCTTCCTCGGAGTTTGCTCGAGTAGCCATTGTGGCGTATCAGAGGAAATTGCCAATGTTGTAGTAACTGGTATTCTACTCTCAAGGGGAGAAGATTCTACTATTGGAGGGGGAACAGTAGCCAACATGGTAGTAGATGCAACAAAGAGAGGTACAGGTTGGGGCGTGCTGGTGATCACTTGGGTTCCAGCAGAGAGGGGTGAGAGTCCAGAGAAAATACCGGCCATACCTGAAGAAGTGGATGGGGAATGAGGAGGTTGGAGTGGTTGTTGAGGGGGAGGCACAGATTCAGTTTCCAAAGCCTGGGATGCAAGAGACAAAGTTTCTTCAGTTTGATAATCAACAAATGATGAAGTCAAGAGCTGGCTTCCTCCTTCTTCCAAATTAATTTCTCCTATTTTTGGTGGTGTTGGTGATTCTGGCACATTCACCGTTTCTACAGAGAGACAATTGAAGAGATTTCTCTTTCTTTCCTCTTTTGACAATCTTTACCTTTATAGGCACCTTAGAAGACTTTCTGTCCTTTTCCTTTTTGGAGGGCGCCACCTCTGAAGCAGCCAACTTTGGAAACTTGTCATCTTTAAAATTCATTCCCCAAGAGGAGAGCCATTTTTTGGTGCGAGCAAGAATGAGAGCTGACCTATCTGTAATAGAGGCTTTTTCGCTGGCTGACCAATCAATAGGTGGGAAAACGTATTGATCCTCATTAAGCCCATCATAGGAAATATCCAACACACTTTCATTGTCAGTCGTGCCATCTGGCAAATCAGAAAGCTCCAGCGTCTGAATCTCATCAATAGTCAACCTACTATTATCTTTTCTGTGAACCGCAACTTCGTTACGCAGATCAACCCATATATCCTCAATGTCAGGCCTGTGCAGATGTTGGGCTCCATAGGCTCTAAGCACTCCTCGGATGTCAAAACCATCCCGAGACTTCATATGCTTTTTCAATTTTTCCTGAAGTTCGCATTCAACATTTTTGGCCTTTGCTACTGTCGAGCAAGTATATCTCCCGATAGAAATTGGGAAGGATACAGCTGCCTTATGCTTGCTTTGTTGGAATTTGTGAAAATCCAACAGCTGTCTGACCAATTCTATCAATATCAATCTATCCCCTGGATAGTGAGGCAGATGGAAAGGCTCTCCCGAGTACATGACTGTTCGAAGATATGTAAACTTATTGAATTGCAAGAAGATACACCCCCATTTGGATACTTCAGTCCAAGCCTCATCTGAGACTCTCGTCTTCCTCAGCTCTGGGTTCAGCCTGCAGATATTCTCATAGAAAAAGGCATCATTTACCCTCCTGAAATGATCTTTTGACCCCTTCTTTGTCAATTGAGGGAAATATTTATAAACTGGGTTTGTCATTCTGCTTCCCTTAGTATCCAGCCCGGGATAGTTCCTCATCCCGGCTGCTGCGTAAGCCACATATGAAAACATATAAAACTTTCCAGTCGATAAGACCGTCGTCATCTGAGAATCAATTTCATTGCTGATAAGGGTCCCCCAGTCAATCCCTTGCTGATTCTTCTTGATGGTGACCATAAACTGATACATCCATCCATGAAATACATTTGATTCAGGCAAGCCAAAAACCCGGCTCAGCAGGGTGATAATATCATTGATTTCTTGTATGAAATCACATCTGGGGATAGTCCTTGGAAATCTAGATACTGCTGGTTTAGCCTTGACCAGGAACTTCTTATTGACATCCTTAATGCAGTCTTCCTGATTACTATCCCAGGCCTTCTGAGCCGACTTGATGTTCAGGTCCCCATACTCTTCGAAATTAGGTAGTTTTAGAAGATCATCAAAATATGCTCCATCTAGCCTGATCACTACCTCACCAGCCTGGCTCTTCACGGAACGAGAAGCCGAGTCATAACTAGATGCACAAGCCAAAACAAATTCTGGACATTGGGCGGACATGGGAAAGCCTGCTGCAAGGGGCAAGCCACTGTTAGCTAAAGCTGTCATCCATGGGGTTTGAGAGGAACTCTTCACCCTATTCCAGAAGTCATCCATATCTATATTGCCAAGTTCAGTGTCCCTGATATCATAATTGCAATCAATATATGATGGAGATTCTGGCTTCTTGAATTTGTACTTCATCCTGCTAGATTTCTCGGCCTTCTCCTGAGATGGACCAGGGTCCGACATGAAGAATGTTGGAGGGAGAAAGGCTTGAAACTCAGGAGATGTTATCCACACTGAAAATCCCGATCGACTGAATATGCTGGAAGAATAGAAGAGTCTGACACGCTGAGGAGGATGTCGGAAAACCCTAAGAACCCGACAAGTTTGATATGTCGGAACTTTGGCAAAGCCCGACACTTGCGTTGATGACGGGAACTCGGAGATACCCGGCACTTGCTTTTGATGTCGGACACGGAAGAAACCCCGACACCTGTTTGTGGATGTCGGAACTGGAAGAAAACCCGACACTTCAATATACTTCAGAATTTTGAGAAAGCCCGGCGCGCCAATCCGTCAATACACTTCGGGTCTCCGGCTCTGCAAAACAATCTTCAAAACCCAAGAAGAAAAACAGGGTTTTTCGTTGAATTCCAAAACATGTAATCTCCTTCTTTTTTATTATTCATGTTCCATGCATATAATAGAACTTGGAAGAAACAGCATCAAGGGATAGTCTCAAAAGAGATAAACCCTAAAAACCTAAAACCCTTTCCAAAGCAACACAGAAAGAAGAAGGAAAGAAAACCTTCAACACCCGGCAAGAAATTGGGAATAAAATACGCTCAATCGATCCATAAAAACCAAGAATAAAGAAGGGAAAGAAAAATACCTTCAATTCGAGAAATGTAAGATCGCAGATTTATCCAATCAATCGAGCAAGGTGATTTTTCAGTTTTGAAAACGGAAGAGCACGCACAAAAATTCCACGAATTAAAAATATGAATGGTAATAATGACGTGGAAATCCCCGTATTTATAAGAAAATTGGTAATTAATACACTTGAGATCGGCACGTGCCAACCGACCGACCACTCGGAATGAATGCCATGTCAAAGCATGTTTAGGAGGTCCGAAAACCCGATACAAAGGATTAAGTGGACTTCGGGAATCGGAAAACATGGGGCATAAAACATGTTTTGGATTATGGATGTTCCGATGCGCCGGGGATTCAAAACCTGATTTTCTCAATACAAGGCGGGTTTCGGGTTTCGGAAGACAGTCGACATAAAGCATGTTAAAACTCATGTCGAGCTGTTGGTAAAACCCGAAAACCTGATTTTCTTAAAAAGAGGCCATAATGCAAAATCAACTTCGAAAATTTTCGTAGGGGTTATCCGATCGTTTTGTCGTGAACTCAAAACGGGGATAACAGCTGGCTCCAGTTGGGGACTTTCTTTGTAATACCAAAGGAAGAGAACTCAGAATCTCTGGTCTTATTCATTGGGCTACGGAGAAAAGAAGAAAACCAAAACAAAACAAAACGAAGAAAGAAAGAAAGAAAACCAAAAGCAAACACACAACAAAAAGCAAAATATGTACAATGCAAGAGAGCATCTTGCATTAATGGTGGAACAACTTTAGATGTTGTCCACTGAAAGGAAAAGGGAGTAACCCTCCATCCAGATATGATAGAAGGAAACTATTTTCACCATTCAACTCGTGGATCTTGAAAGGTCCTTTCCATAAAGAATCAAACTTTCCATGCATTCCTTTCTGTTCTCTCCTTTTATCCCAAAGCAACACCAGGTCTCCAATCTGGAAGTTGCGCTGCTTTGATTTTTTATCGAAAATCTTCTTCACCCTGCTCTGATGATCTGATATATGATCAACCACCTTGATTCGCTCTTCTTCTAGCCTGGTTAGGTACATAACCCTCTTCTCGATAGAATTCTGAAAAGCTACATCTTCAACCGCTTTTGCCAACTGCAAGGCCGGCAATTCTACTGAGATAGGAATTTCAGCATCAATCCCGTATAGCAATTGGAAAGGAGACATCCCTATGGCTCGCTTTGGAGTGATCCGATCAGCCCACAATGCATCATACAATGCTTTGTGCCATGTCCTTTGATTTTCATCCACTAGTTTCCTGATTATGGTAACCAGGTTCTTGTTGCTGGATTCAGCTTGCCCATTACCCTGGGGATAATAATCAGATGAGTGAGCCAGAGTGATGCCAAATCCATAGCAAAACTCAGTTAACTCATGTGATGAGAAATTAGAAGCATTATCAGCTACAATCTTATGAGGCACACCGAATCTGACGATTATATTTTCTTTCAGGAACTTGCAAACAGCTTCAGAAGTTGCTTGCTTGATTGGTACAGCTTCTACCCACTTGGTAAAATAATCTGTAGCGGTCAGCACATAGTTGTGTCCGGCACTAGAAGCAGGATTCAATGTTCCGATAAAATCAATCCCCCATTGGCGAAAAGGTTCTTCAATCACTACAGGTTTCAGAGGAAGAGCTGCTAGCTTGGGACGACCAACGAAATGTTGACAAGCTTCACATTTAGACACCCATTCTGCTGAATCCCGGAAAAGAGTAGGCCAATAATACCTAGCCCGTAGGATCTTATACGCTGTTACAGAGGACGAAAAATGTCCTCCGCATGCTAGGCTATGAAAGGATTCTAATAACTTTTCCTGTTGTGATTTATCAACACAACGCAGGAAAACACCATCTATACCTCTCTTGTATATTGCATTATTCCACAAAAGGTATTTTGCAGATCTCAACTTGACGGTCCTCTTCTCTTTTTGATTTAAATGCGGAGGGCATTCACCATAAGTTAGGAAGAAAGCAATGTCCGTGTACCATTCATCGGTCGTACTCACAAAAAGCACCATAGGTAGCTCAAGAAGTATCTTGAGTCTTTTCACACTGTTTCAAAGATGATTTTCTGCAATCAATCGACACAGCCCCTTCCTCGTACCAACTTGGTAGGTCTGATGTCTAAATCATACTCCTGAACTTTAGCTATCCAGGTACCTCGTTGACTTCCCAGCTCTTGTTGAGTCAGAATGGATTTAACAGCAGTATCAGGAACGAGAACGCGAGTATGGGAATTCAGCACATAGTACCTGAAATGCTTCACCGCTCGCACCACCGCATAAGCATGTTTTTCAATCTGCGACATCTTCAATTCATGCTCCTTCAACGGACAGCTCATGAATGTGATGGGAGCTTCAATGCCTTCCCCATTTTCCTGCATCAGGATGGCTGACACTGTGTGAGCAGAAGCATAGCTATACATGATGAAATCTTTCTTGAAGTCTGGACATACTAAGATAGGAGCGGAAGCAACTGCCCTTTTGATTTCTTCAAATGAAAGCTTCCCTTCTGCACTCCATCTGAATGGGACTTTTCCTTTCATCATTCCAAGGATATCCTTGGTTTTGTCAGCGAAATCAGGTACAAATCTTCTCAAAAAATTAACCTTTCCAAAGAAAGAATGAACTCCTGTTTTACTTGTGGGCAAGGTAAGGCTCTGAATAGCCTTTACCCTTTCCGGGTCAATTTTAGTTCCTTCCTTAGTCACAATATGACCCAGCAATTTTCCTTCGGTTACCCCGAACATGGACTTCTTAGGATTCAATGAAATCCCGTGACGTCTGCATCTCAAAAGTACTTGTTCTAAATGACCATAATGATCACCCCATTTTTAGAGAAAACGGTCAAGTCATCTAAATACACAACTATGACCTTGCCCATCAGATCTCTGAATGCCAAGTCCATAGCTCTCTGAAAAGTGGCTCCGGCGTTGATCAAGCCGAAAGGCATCCTTCTATAAGCAAAGGTACCCCATGGGGTCGTGAAGGCCGTCTTGTGTTGATCCTCTGTGGTTACCTCGACTTGATTATACCCTGAGAATCCGTCGAGCATGGATAACATTTCTGACCCAGTAACAGTTTGTAATACCTGGTCCATGATAGGCAAGGGATAGTTATCCTTCAGCGAGGACTGATTCAAGTTTCGGAAGTCAACACAGATCCGAATCTCGCCATTCTTCTTCCTGACAGGAACAATGTTAGCAATCCAAGTGGAGTGATGGATTGGGAAAATAATTCTAGCATCTAACATCTTCTGAATTTCTGCCAGGATAGTTCCTGAGATCTTGGGATTGTAATGTCTTTGCTTTTGTCTATACGGCTTCACATCGGGCTTCAGAGGAATACTGTGCTGAACATCTTTGGGCTTGAAGGATTTCAAATCTGCATAAGACCAGGCCAACACATCGATGTATTTCTTCAAAAGTGAAGTGAATCTTACCTTCTCTTCAGGAGAACAACATTTACCGATATTCACCATCCGAGGTTGATCAGATGAACCTAGATTGATTTGATCTACTTCAGAGGAAGAAGCTCCTTCAACTTGCCTTTTGTTTTGGATAAAGCGATCATGCTTGTCAAACAGACCCTCCAGGGAAACCAGACCTTTTGGTATCTTGTTGCCTTTCAGCTGGATAAATTCACCATCAACCTCTTGATATGGATCCGAAATAGTTTCACGAAAGGCTGATTCCGAACCTTCAAAATATAGCTCACTGAAATTGTCAGCCTTTTCTAGGAAAGCCAACACCTGTTGATCATCGTTAAACACTTGCCAGTGAGTTGCATTATCTGGGACGCTAGGGCGGTACACAATCTCAATAGAGTATGTATCTTGCTTGAACTGAGGATGAGGAAGAAGAAGAGATGCAGACACAGCCAAAGAATCAGCCTTGTCATTATAATCTCTTAAAACTGCCTTAATAGAAAATGCATCAAAGCATTCTATACTATCCCAAACTTTGTTCCTGTAATGCCTCAACCGATCGTTTTTTACCTGATATATACCCCTGACCTGATTAACAATCAGCTCCGCATCCCCCTGAACCTTGAGATTCCTGATTCCCTTCTGTCTGGCCAATTCTAATCCTAATAACAGGGCTTCATATTCGGCCGTGTTGTTAGTATTATCAAATTGCAACTTATAAGCTGATGGGAAAATCTCGGAGCTAGGAGATATGAGAACAACACCAGCCCCTGACCCAGAGGCTGAGCAGCTACCATCAAATTCGAGCATCCAAATAGCATTGGGATCTTCTTCTTCAACATCCACAATTGGTATCTCTGAAGTCATGAAATAATTCCCGAAGCTAGCATCTTCGAAAAGAATCTGAGCCTTAGGATCATCTGATTTGGTCACCAAATACTTTGCCTGCGGTTCAGGATGAAGAACCTGTTGAACCCCTTTGACTGGGATCTTGGCTTTGGTCCAATCCATACTAATCTCTCCTCCGACATCTTTACAGAATCCTCTACCCAAGAGGATACCGTAAGCTGCAGGAATATCGGCAACCAGAATAGTCATTTTCACTCTCTTCTCAGGAAAGGCAACAAATGCAAACTGTGCATCTTTGATTTGACCTATCAAAGGGACTTGTTTAGTTTCCATAGAATAGCACCGTCCATATGACTTAGTCAAAGTAAGTCCAAGGGCATGGGCCACTTTTGCGGGCATAACATTATCAGAGGCCCCTGAGTCGATGATGCAATTGCTGAGTTTAAACCCATTTATAAGTAGAGACAAATAAAATGGTTCAATCTTTCCTGAGGAAGAAGCAGAGGTCAGATTATTCTGAGGTGTGAGTTGAGTAGGATTTGGAAGGAGACCTTTTGAAGGTGATGGAACGGCCGCTTTACTCCTGATGAACTTGGCCAGCTTTTCAAACTGTTCAGGATTCGACTGAAGGTATTCTGCCTCTGACATTTGAATTTTGGTTCTCTTTGCATGATCAATAATGTCAAAAGCAGTATAAGAAGGAATGATGGTAGGCTCCGTTCTAATTACATGAGCTTGTGCTGGGGCACTGATCTTAGGAGAAGGAGAATAAGGAGCAGCTACCTTTTTGGTAACCTCTCTTTCAGTTTGCAGAAATAGGGGTACCCCTCTTAACTATAGATATGGGAGGATCCTTATTCTTCTCCTTAGTGCTTTCAAGAGGTTTTCTGGGATTCTGAGATTGGGACCGAGTGAAGACAGCAAATGATTGACCATCTGGCGCACATTCATCTTCATCGTATTCCAAATACCCAATGCTGGAGTCGCCAGCTGACTCATCATAAGACTCATCAGCATATCCTGAAGCTTCGAAAGCCTCGTGAGATTCTTGTTCTTCTGGTTCATCTTCTTCATCAAGTATTTCCACTGCTGCATTGACGGGAGGAGCTTCAATTGCTAGTCTCGGTTGAGCAGGAGTTAACCGTGGCCTATCTCTGACAGGTGCACCATTGTTATTATTGAAATTCCGCCTAGGTATATCCCGATATGGAACATTGTTCACCTGCTGGGACATTTGCTTCTTTAAAGCAATCAAATCATTAGCCATTTTTTGAAACATAGGATCTGTGTTACCTTGAGAAGAACCTTGATTTTTGAGTTTGGGTATGTCTTTCTTGATCCTTCCGGCCAAGATGAGATCATCCTCACCAAAATCTGTTGGTTGGATATTTTGTCAAACCAAAATATGAGGTTCAACCACGATACATGGGATTAAATCCTCCTCAAAGACAGTGAGGCTGCTCTGTTTATTGCTAATCTAAAACACGGTAAACAATATATACAGTATTCACACTAATCTAACCATTGGGGGTTGGAATGAAATCCCGAAATCCACATTCACAGATTCAAGGGTATTTCTTTCTTAAATGAACTGGATTAGAAACTGTTACAATGAAAGAAGCACAATAGAAAGGAAATGGGAGAAACGTATTTTCTTTCGAGTAAACGCAGAGCACGAAATAATCATACGAGTTTTAGATCACAAATATAATGTCCGAAATAATCAGAAACACTAAGATGCTATGCAAAGAATAGCTTAAGATCATGAACATAAGAACACTGTCTTAAGTAAGATATATTCCACAACACAAAGTCTGTAAAACGATATCAATTCCTATTCTTCAAAATGATTGAATGAAAACACAAAGTTTTTCTTCTTTCCAATAGCCCCTAAATATTCCAAAAAATCTCGACCCTTTTGAATGCACAGGCATCCCTTATTTATAACAAAAGGAACTAGAGATAAAATAGGGCAGATCCTAAAAAGTAGCATGTTAACTAGAGTTCAGTTTTGCATGATTCTCACGCAGGAGATCAAGTCAAAGTATGAATCAAAAATATGACAAAACGGAAATAAAAAAGACATGTCAATCTAAAAATAGAAATGACATGGGACGTTGGGACTTAATCCGAATCATCATCTTTTGCTCCTTCCTCTTTCTCTTCCTCCAGCTGAGACTGTTTGTTCTGAAATTCCTGGAACTTTCGAATTATGCCTTGCATTTCATTCTCATCAGGTGCAGTGGAATGATCATTCCAAATTTCGCAAGTTTCATGAACATCGCTGGCAGTGCCGGGAAGCTTTTTCAATCCTTTGCTGAGTTTTCTTAAGGCCTCCAAAGAATGCTCAATCTTTACCAACCGGTCCATCTTTTCAAGATCAAATCCGAGCATTGATTCATGCTGAACAGACTCTTGGAATTGTTTGAAGAGATCATCCGCTGATAGTACACCTGAATTTCCTACTGACACCTTTGAACAAATCTTCAGCAACTCTTCTTCTAAATCACTTTTCCCATCAATCAGTTTATCCCTTGATTCTCTCAACTTAGCGCAGGCTTCGTTGAGAATCTTCACCCTAAATCTGATGGCCTTGGTCAGCTGGAAATGCTTATCCGTATGAGGGAGAATACCTTCTTCGACCAAGAGATGTGCTGGTATTTGCTTTAACACTTGGAGAGCTTCATAAGTCAAATCAAGCTGTCCAATTTCTTGAGAAATCTCCTCATCCATCTTTTCTCCATCTTTCTGAATGTCTCCCACAGATTGATGAACTTTCACAACGCTTTGTATTACTTCCTTCCCCTGTTGGAGCAACCTTTGGACCCATTCATCAACCACCCTTCCTTGTTTAGCAATCTTCTCAATTGCAGGCACTGATGAGAAATCGAATCCGACAGGAACAGAAGAAGGTGGTATGGATTCAAGGGGTTTTGAGAATTTAAGCAAAACCTCTGTCAACTGCTCCACTTTTCTCTTAAGTTCATCTCTGCTGTCCTTTGTTTCTTTCAACTTTTGGCACAGGACGTCTATGGAATCCTTTGCATCTTGTTGCGCCCCTTCTGCTGTTACTTTCCCTAGAGCCACCCTGGTTACCTGATAATCAGCAGCTGTTATATCCTCTCTAGTTTTGTCAGCCGAGGAGTGGCAATCTCTGCGAACTTATCTCCTGAAGCATCTACCAAAACCCTTGAAACTGTTTTGGGTTTCTTGGCTGATTTCGCAGTAGAAGCCTTGAGTGAGCTGAAATCAAAGGCTGGTAGGGGTACAATCACTTTCCTCTTCCTCGGAGTTTGCTCGAGTAGCCATTGTGGCGTATCAGAGGAAATTGCCAATGTTGTAGTAACTGGTATTCTACTCTCAAGGGGAGAAGATTCTACTATTGGAGGGGGAACAGTAGCCAACGTGGTAGTAGATGCAACAAAGAGAGGTACAGGTTGGGGCGTGCTGGTGATCACTTGGGTTCCAGCAGAGAGGGGTGAGAGTCCAGAGAAAATACTGGCCATACCTGAAGAAGTGGATGGGGAATGAGGAGGTTGGAGTGGTTGTTGAGGGGGAGGCACAGATTCAGTTTCCAAAGCCTGGGATGCAAGAGACAAAGTTTCTTCAGTTTGATAATCAACAAATGATGAAGTCAAGAGCTGGCTTCCTCCTTCAAAATTAATTTCTCCTATTTCTGGTGGTGTTGGTGATTCGGCACATTCACCGCTTTCTGAGGAGAGACAATTGAAGAGATTTCTCTTTCTTTCCTCTTTTTGACAATCTTGACCTTTATAGGCGCCTTAGAAGACTTTCTGTCCTTTTGCTTTTTGGAGGGCCCCGCCTCCGAAGTAGCCAACTTTGGAAACTTGTCATCTTTAAAATTCATTCCCCAAGAGGAGAGCCATTTTTTGGTGCGAGTAAGAATGAGAGCCGACCTATCTGTAATAGAGGCTTTTTCACTGGCTGACCAATCAATAGGTGGGAAAATGTATTGATATTCATTAAGCCCATCATAGGAAATATCCAACACACTTTCATTATCAGTCGTGCCATCTGGCAAATCAGAAAGCTCCAGCGTCTGAATCTCATCAATAGTCAACCTACTATTATCTTTTTTCGTGAACCGTAACTTCGTCCACGCGCAGATCAACCCATATATCCTCAATGTCATGCCTGTGCAGATGTTGGGCTCCATAGGCTCTAAGCACTCCTCGGATGTCAAAACCATCCCGAGACTTCATATGCTTTTTCAATTTTTCCTGAAGTTCACATTCAACATTTTTGGCCTTTCTTCTTTGCCGAGAAAGTATATCTCCGATAGAAATTGGGAAGGATACTGCCTTATGCTTTCTTTGTTGGAATTTGTGAAAATCCAATAGCTGTCTGACCAATTCTATCAATATCAATCTATCCCCTGGATAGCGAGGCTAGACGGAAAGGCTCTCCCGAGTACATGACTGTTCGAAGATATGTAAACTTCTTGAATTGCAAGAAGATACACCCCCATTTGGATACTTCAGCCCAAGCCTCATCTGAGACTCTCGTCTTCCTCAGCTCTGGGTTGAGCCTGCAAATATTCTCATAGAAAAAGGCATCATTTACCCTCCTGAAATGATCTTTTGACCCCTTCTTTGTCAATTGAGGGAAATATTTATAAACTGGGTTTGTCGTTCTGCTTCCCTTAGTATCCAGCCCGGGATAGTTCCTCATCCCGGCTGCTGCGTAAGCCACATATGAAAACATATAAAACTTTCCAGTCGATAAGACCGTCGTCATCTGAGAATCAATTTCATTGCTGATAAGGGTCCCCCAGTCAATCCCTTGCTGATTCTTCTTGATGGTGACCATAAACTGATACATCCATCCATGAAATACATTTGATTCAGGCAAGCCAAAAACCCAGCTCAGCAAGGTGATAATATCATTGATTTCTTGTATGAAATCACATCTGGGGATAGTCCTTGGAAATCTAGATACTGCTGGTTTAGCCTTGACCAGGAACTTCTTATTGACATCCTTAATGCAGTCTTCCTGATTACTATCCCAGGCCTTCTGAGCCGACTTGATGTTCAGGTCCCCATACTCTTCGAAATTAGGTAGTTTTAGAAGATCATCAAAATATGCTCCATCTAGCCTGATCACTACCTCACCAGCCTAGCTCTTCACTTTAACGCAGAAGTGAGTCATAACTAGACGCACAAGCCAAAACAAATTCTGGACATTGGGTGGACATGGGAAAGCTCCGCAAGGGGCAAGCCACTGTTAGCTAAAGCTGTCATCCATGGGGTTTGAGAGGAACTCTTCACCCTATTCCAGAAGTCATCCATATCTATATTGCCAAGTTCAGTGTCCCTGATATCATAATTGCAATTAATATATGATGGAGATTCTAGCTTCTTGAATTTGTACTTCATCCTACTAGATTTCTCGGCCTTCTCCGAGATGGACCAGGTTCGACATGAAGAATGTTAGAGGGAGAAAGGCTTGAAACTCAGGAGATGTTATCCAAACTGAAAATCCCAATCGACTGAATATGCGAGGAAGAATAGAAGAGTCCGACACGCTGAGGAGGATGTCGGAAAACCCTGAGAACCCGACAAGTTTGATATGTCGGAACTTTGGCAAAGCCCGACACTTGCGTTGATGACGGGAACTCGGAGATACCCGACACTTGCTTTTGATGTCGGACACGGAAGAAACCCCGACACCTGTTTGTGGATGTCGGAACTGGAAGAAAACCCGACACTTCAATATACTTCGGAATTTTGAGAAAGCCCGGCGCGCCAATCCGTCAATACACTTCGGGTCTCCGGCTCTGCAAAACAATCTTCAAAACCCAAGAAGAAAAATAGGGTTTTTCGTTGAATTCCAAAACATGTAATCTCCTTCTTTTTTATTATTCATGTTCCATGCATATAATAGAACTTGGAAGAAACAACATCAAGGGATAGTCTCAAAAGAGATAAACCCTAAAAACCTAAAACCCTTTCCAAAGCAACACAGAAAGAAGAAGGAAAGAAAACCTTCAACACCCGGCAAGAAATTGGGAATAAAATACGCTCAATCGATCCATAAAAACCAAGAATAAAGAAGGGAAAGAAAAATACCTTCAATTCGAGAAATGTAAGATCGAAAACAGACGATCCAATCGAGCAAGGTGAGTTTTCGGGTTTTGAAAATGGAAGAGCACGCACAAAAATTCCACGAATTAAAAATACGAATGGTAAGAATGACGTGGAAATCCGCGTATTTATAAGAAAATTGGTAATTAATACGGTTCAGCTCTAAGACGTGCCAACTCATCGACCACTCGGCATGAATGCCATGTCAAGCATGTTTGGGAGGTCGAAAACCCGATACAAAGGATTAAGCGAGACTTCGGGAATCAAAAACATGGGGCATAAAACATGTTTTGGATTACGGATGTTCCGATGCGCCGGGGATCCGAAAACCCGATTTTCTCAATATAAGGCGGGTTTCGGGTTTCGGAAGACAGTCGACATAAAGCATGTTAAAACTCATGTCGAGCTGTTGGTAAAACCCGAAAACCCGATTTTCTTAAAAAGAGGCCATAATGCAAAATCAACTTCGAAAATTTTCGTAGGGGTTATCCGATCATTTTGTCGTGAACTCAAACGGGATAACACACCTTTGCCTTTATACTTGTCAAATTTTTGGTAGTCAAAGTTTTTAGGGAAGGGTGTATGTAACATAGATTTGTCAAAGGGGTAAGGACATAGTTCTTCATATTGGTATTTTTACTATGTATGACAATATTTTATTGAAGGTTCGTGAGTATGATTTTCATTTATTATAACTCTTGTGTGAGGATTTGGTATTTGGTAGGGGAAGATGACATGTATACCCTACTATATTTTGATGTTTCACCCCCTTTATTTTTAGTGTGAAGTTCACTATTCTTGACCTTAGGTTTTTCTGATTTGTGTTTTTGTTTGCTTATTTTTGCACATGGGAAGCTAAATGAGATAATTTTCTACTAAGGATTTGTATTTGTTGTTGCATAGTGACTTCATTGTTTTGAGGTCCTTCTTGGTTTTCGTGTGGAGGAGGTTGTTCCATGTTCTCATGCTCCACTCTAACTTTGTGAGGTATTTTCATAAGTGGTAATTTATAACCGCCTGTGTTTTCATTTTGAGGATTCAAGTAGAAAATTGTCCCTACCCTAAAATGTCATCCATGTTAATAAGGGTACATTGTGCCTCTTCTTATTCATTGTTTGTAGGTGGAACGAATTCATGTTCATTTTGCATTTTAGCACCTAATTCTAAAACTTGTGCAAGTACTCTATCTTTGTTAAGAAAAATGAATTCATCCAATTGAGAGAGATCAAACTCAAACTATGCTCATGGTGATTCCACTTCATTACTACCATGATCAATCATGTCTTATGTTTCATTTTCTGTGGAAAATAGGGGTCCTAAATTGTGACCAATGAAAGGATTTGATCCTTGCTTGTTAGATGTTTCCCATTCTAGTTTTTTAGATGCCATCCTTGTTAAAGGGGGCATAACAAGGAGTGTTTTACAAAGTTTTTTGTCAAATGTGATCAAGGATACAATAAACCTAAGTGAAAACCTAGAACATGATGATTGTGAGGGTCACAAAAGAGTGTCAACAATGGTCAAATAATAATGAATGATAAAGAATGAAGGAATAAAAAAAGATTGTCCTAAAAAGATTAATCAATATGATGGAAAATCACAAGGAAAAATCACGAAAGTTCACTAAACCAATCCAATCAACAAGGAACTACTCCCTATGCAAATGTTTTTCAATGGTAGTTCAACGCAAGATGATCAACACAATGTCAACACTTAAGTCAAGTTTAAGATAAACAAGGTGTAAGTATTAATAAGGGGTTGATGTGACTTCCAATCAAAGTATATTATAACTCATTTAGATACAAACAAGGCCTAAATCCACAAAAAGTGGAAGTTACAAGTACGAGAAACACAATAATACTACTTAAATACATTAACCAATATTTTTGAAAATATAGATATTAGTATCGAAAATAATATTGATAGGATGCTAATAAAGTAACAACAACACCTTTCAAGGTTTGAGGTAATATTTGAAAAGAAAGAAGGCCAAATTATACTAAGGAATTTGTAAGATGCAAGCAGCATAATGGTATAATCTAGACACTTAAATCATGTTTAGGAGAAACAAGACATAAGTATAAAAATTGTATCAAGGCAATGCTAACAATGTACCACTTCAAAGGAAATTCAATGATGAATCAATCCTAGCTACAATGAAGATCTTAACGTGGGTATTAAAATCAAATGGATATCAAGATGAGAAGATGTACCAACACACTTTCAACATTTACCATCTAGTATCAAGCAAGGATGAATGTAAACGGGTGCAAAAGTGGTGGACACAATCAATCAATAGCACATGTATGATGTTCCTCTTTTGATCCAAAATATCAATAAGAAAGAAAATTAGTAGATCAAGTGGGGTTGAAAAATACTTGGCTTCACTTCGGAAAAGTTTCACCTCATCTTATGGTGAGTGAAAAACTAATACAAAGTAATACTTCACAAATTTCGTGATGAATGATGCTTGGCTAAAACTTTAATGGACTCTCCCTTGTCTCGATTAACAAGGTTTTGACTTGAAAAAGTTCTTTCTTCACAAAATATCTTTGAAACACGATTGGATTTGAGTCAGTCAAGTTGGCTCCAAGATGAAATGGATTCCTAATTGTTTCTCTCAACTAGGTGTCACAAATTACCTCTACGAGCATGGTTTTCCAAGGAAGTCACACTAACTAAACCTTAGAGTATCCCAGCTTTACTTTACCCCCTTTGATACAATGAGCAATAAATGCGTTCAGTTGTATTTTCACTGGGGTCACATGAAGATAATTTTGAATCTAAATCTCACAAGTGTATACTAGAAAAGTAGGTAAGTGGAGCACTTCCCATTTCGTCCATAAGGTTCCCTCTTGTGTGGACTACTTTGGGGTTCCTAGAAACATCCCTCTTTTTATCTTAAGGATTATGCCAAAGGGAACTTCTCCTAGTTCAAATCAGATGAGCCGTAGCTCTTAACCGAAACTTGCATATACAATGTTTTGAATGTGGTGTTTTTTCTTATCTTTGAACTTAATGTGGTTTGGTTGTACACCGTTTGACAACCTGCATCAAATTGTATTAGTATTTTGTTTAGATCTTGATTCTTTGACAAGCATATTTAGGTCTTGCATGCAAATTTTATAGTTTTCCAAACAATCAACACATCATGAAAAGAGGATAAAATTTTGTTTGTGATTCTCAATATTGTCTTAAGATGCAAGAGAATAGCATTTGCAATTAAAATAATGGAAAAACTTATAACTCAAATGCACAAACCATTCATTTTAACCAAGTTTTTTGTTCTTTCTCTTAAAAAAAGTTTAATGAAATGTATTGAAAGTATGAAAAAGGTTTAGAATCATTTCTGATTCCCAAGATCACCTAAAAGGTGTGAGGGAAGATAATACGCTATCCTATCCTCATAAATGAAAAATGAAACATTCATTAACTTCTCCCAAACAAGTTAGAACAAAAATATGATCTAATATATATCTTGTAATCAAGATTTAGCTCTAAAAATCCCTACAATATGTTAGCGATTTAAATAGATAAACTTTTGAAAACTTAGAAACAATGTTCAAATTTATATTGCCACACACACACACACAATTTTCAACATATGTGGGCCCATAACATCAAGTGCACACCCCTCACGAAACTATGTACCCATAAAAAAAAATGTGTGGATCTAATAAAAATGCATGAGATAGTTATGCATAGACATGGCAGAGAGACAAACATGTAGACCAATCAGCGTATACATGGGTATGTCAAGAAAATAAGACACATAGATAGAGAATGAAACATGCACATCCAAAGAAGAACCTATGCGGACCTAGCAAAGTATGCACTGAGACTATGATAAAGTAACACAGAGGGTAAACTATACATGCAACATATGCACAACCAAAGAAGCACCTAAGTGACACAGAAGACACATGCATGGACCTACACATGTATACGTGCCTTGTTCAATGTACACCCATACCTAATGATGCATGCATGACCCATCCTAACACCTACGCATGTACCTAGAATGACATAAAAAATAAGGCAGACTGACACGAGAAACCTCAAAAAGGTCAAATTTTTTTTAATTTAGATCAAAATTAATGACAACCCATCACAATTAAACTTGTAAAAGAGACTCAACGCATGTAAAGTTATCAAAATACCCTAAGAAATTCAAACTATTTCACATGTGCATAATAAGGGTTAGCAAAAACTTGAGATAAACTAATAAAACTTGACATTAAATGCTAAGGGACTAAGGATCATCCCACCGGGCGTGCCAAATGTGCTCATATAGAAATTTTCCATGCTAAAAAAAAGCTAACACCTAGTAGCTTCTAAGAAATCAATCAAACCTACTATAGAACCATCAAGATAAGAGCTTATGAGAAACAACTTCTTCAATGCATGAACAATCTCAAATAAAATGCTAAGTTGTTTGGAATATATTGGGTAAAGTGAGGGTTTTAGAAGGTCCCACAACCTTGATACAAAAAGCCCATTAGGCCAGATCAAGCAATAGCATTAACAAAACAAAAAAACCCAAGAGGATTCCAAAAAGGAGAACGAAGAAGAGACAAGACGAAAAAGGAACTAAATGAGCTTCTTCAGCTCAGAAACAACATCTTTAGCTCTAGGGGAGCCAGAATCGTTTGCAAGGAGATCCGCCAACTTGAGAAGCTCCGAACAGTCGTTTGCTAAGGCCACTCTGGTAGAATTCGTGAAGTCCTCCCAAGCTTTGAGAGCTTTGAAGGCACGCTGCAGTTTACTCAGAATGGAGGAGATGATATCAGCTCTGTTATGGTCCTTTTTGTCATCAGCATCAATATCAGCAGTGTCACAGTCCATAACAGGAGTAGAGAGAGGAGTGTCAGCAGTGGAATCTTTAACAGCCGAGGGTTCCTTAGAGCCAGCAGAATGAGAGGGGGGATCCACCACAAATTGATTGATGTCACCCTGCTCCTCTTCCGAGGAGTCAGGGTACAGTTGAGCAAGTCCCAACAAATCAGCCGCACCAGAGAGACCCGGGCTGGAGACAGGAGAAGGAGCGCGTCCACTGGCATTGGTATCCTCCAAGAAAAGGCATGAGATGGGCGTAGGAAAAGGGGGATAGCAGCGGGAATGGAGGCATCGCGGGGGGGGCTCACGATGGCCACGTCGGAATCCGAGCCAGAGGAAAGGAGCAGGCGGCGACGGCGCCGAGAGGAACGGTGGGAAGAGGAAGAGGGGCGAGAAGGAGGGGAGCGGCGGCGGCGACCCATTTTGGGTGGGAAACGGAGCAAGTCAGTGTGGGAAGCGGCGACGGAGAAAAGAAGGTAGAGAAGACCCTGGTGGAGGATGACTCCCTCACCTTCCCGAGCCAGCATAACAGAGTGTTCCAGCGATTGAAAAAGAAAGGCAGCTAAATTGATCTTTCTCCCCCAACGGAGGTGGGAGAGAATAAACAGATGGGGGCCGAAAACCAGACGGTACCTTCCGTCGATGGTGAAGTATCTCATAATGGCTTCCGCCACTCTGTCCCAGGGCGAGGGCAGAGAGTCGCGGGTATAGCCCGACATATATTTCCTTGGCCTGTCACCCGGGGCGTTGAAGTCTTGAATCTCTGCGTGAAGGGAACGCCTGTAGTAAATATCGCCCGCAGCAGGGAGCCCGGTGGCATCAGCGATGGCGTTCGTTGAGATGGTGAACCTAGTGCTGCCAATTTGAACACGTCCTCTCGACCACGAAGCCGTAACAGCATAAGAAACCAAGGCCGAGTAACCAGACATTCTTTCCAGAAAAGTAGAAATCCCATTTTCCACTAAGATATTCCAGACCTCGCCATCATTCCTAAGCGACTCGCAATTGTCGGGCTCAAGGCGCTTCAATTGCCCCCCCATGAGAAGAATATTAGAACAGTTACAGAGTCGGAGATAGGAGCGGACGAGAGCCAGCCTGAACAGGAAACCAGCAATTAAATTAAAACCCTGACGCCACCTCCTCGGATGATTAATGTGCGCATAGAGCTCGTTCGTGCGGGGATTTGCTGCATCATTACTAGGCGCCTTAATCAAGTACCCCGTGTCAAGAGTCATGTCAATTAAATTTGCCGTATTTACCGCCGCCATTTGAAAGGGCCAAGGCGGGCAAGCCGAAACCCAAGTCAGCTTCAGAAACCACCAGTCAGCAGTGGAGTGTGTCATTTTGGGCAATCTGACAAAGTTCATTCGGGAAATTCTCAGTCCAAATTTGCTGATTTTCGATGAGGACACCCATATTAGCAAGAAGATCCGCCGCTCTATTACCTTCCCGGAGGACGTGCTGGAATTGGACTTGAAGAAAAGATCTTTGAATACTTCTAATATCAGCAATGATGTTTTTAATCGACCAATGTCCAGGGTCATTGGAGCAGAGGAGGTTTATGATGTTGAGGGAGTCACTTTCCACTTGAAGGGGATCATTGCCCAACTTGATGGCCATCTCAAGACCCTTGAGGATGGCTAAGGCCTCCGCACGGTTGTTGGAGCCAAAGTTGAAATTATGGGCAGAAGCAGCAACAATTAAACCCGAATAGCAACGGAGAATGGCCCCTCCTCCGGACATACCTGGATTCCCTTTCGAAGCGCCATCCGTGTTGAGTTTTCTCCATCCCCTTGGAGGGGGAAGCCAGCAAATCAAATTCCTATCAGTATGGGTTTTTTTGCAAGGAATGGATAAATACTGCTGCCACTCCAGGGTGTGACAGAACTGCAGTTTTTGCTGATAATTGGACCAAGTGGTCAGGTTGATATTTTCTTGGAGAGCCATGCCAATCTGAGTAGCCACCTGTCCAGGATTGAGACACTTATCTTTGAAGATTCTTCTGTTTCTTTCTTTCCATATGCCCCATAAACCATGCGGGAGGAGGAGTTTCCAAGCCAATTTTAGAATCGGATGAGTGAAGGGGAGTACCATTGAGAAAGGGTGTCCTGAATGGAATCCGGAAAGATCCAAAAGACTCGAATCTCGATAGGAGCCACTGCCAAATATCATGCGAGAAAGAGCAATGGACCAGGAGATGTGATGAGGATTCCTCTTCATTTGCACATAGAACACATTTGGTGGGAAGGGAAAAACCCCTTCTCTTCAGGTTCTCCCCAGAAAGGAAGGCATTTTTAGAGGAGAGCCAAGAGAAAAAACCAATTTTTGGGGTGATCTCCTTAGGCCAGAATTTTGTAAGAGGGGGGCCCACGTCAGCACAATGCATCGAGAGGTAAGCAGCCCTAACTGAAAAGGAGCCCGATGCGGAGAGAGTCCAGATAATCTCATCTTCATTATGGGAATACGGGATGTAAATGGTGGAGAGCTGCTCTCTAAGGGAGGACAGCAGGTCTCTTTGCAGGTCGCTGATATCCTCCCAATCCTTGATATCCCATGAGGGGATGGAATTAACCCTCTGCCAATAACCAGAAGCTAATCTACCATGAATATTGATGATACTTCTCTTGATAGGGTCCCAAGAGGGTTGAGGTCAAGGGGATCATCACCAATCCAAGTGTCCCTCCAGAAATCAATGAGACGCCCATTCCCGAATCTCCATTTAGTGCCAGCACGAATGATGGGGAGCGAGCTACAAATGGAATTCCATATGGTGGAGCCTCTAGTGGGGATGGATGTGAGAAAGTCTTCATTGTTTGCTAAATACTTAGCACGGAGCAAGTGGGCCCAACAAGAATCACCTTTAGCCACCTCCCAAGCGAGTTTTGCCAGGAGGGCCCCGTTCATCTCCTTTATTTTCCGAAGACCAAGACCACCGTGAGCAGTTGGTTTACAAACCTCTTTCCAGGCCACAAGGTGGATCCTTTTCTTTTCTTCAGTTCCAGACCACAGAAAGTTCCTTTGAATTTTTTCCACAGCCTCCCTAACGAGCTGGGAATCTTGAGCATGGACAGAAAGTAAGAAGGAAGATTCTGAAGAGTGGCTTTTCACAGTGGAGCTTGCCACTGGTGAGAGAAGCACCTTTCAAGCAGCGAGTTTTTGATATCTTTCAATAACCGGATTCCACATAATTTTTGATTGTCTACCATGGAAGAGGGGGATGCCCAGATAAGAGGTTGGGAGATCCACAATCGAGCAACCAAAGATATCAGCAATCTTCCTCTGAACTCTGGGGGGCGTGTTGATAAAGGAGATGCTGCTCTTGATGAAGTTAACCGTTTGCTGCGAGGCTGATTGATACAGAGATAGGATATCCATAATAGCTCTAGCTTCGATAACAGAAGCCAGACTCAGCAATAAGGTGTCATCAGCGAACTGGCTATGAGTGGCCGAGGGACAGTTAGAGGTGATTTTCATGCCAGAGATGATGGATTGATTTTTTGCCGCATCCAGAGTTCTGCTGAGGGAATCTGCCATAAGAACAAAGAGGAAGGGTGACAGAGGATCGCCTTGCCTGATACCTCTGCTACTTTTGAAGAAACCCGCAGGGATGCCATTGATCAGAATGGAGAAACAAGGGGTCGAAACACATGAATAAATCCAGCTACACCATTTTTTGTCGAACCCAAATTTTTCCAGGGTCTTGATTAAGAAGGGCCAGCTGACTCTGTCAAAGGCTTTTTGCATATCCAATTTTAAGATCATACCAGGAGACTTCGCAAGGAGGGCCGAGTGGATGGCCTCATGGACAGTAATTATACCGCCTTGAATAAGCCGGCCTTTTATGAATCCATTCTGATTGTGGGAGATGAGGTTCGGCATAAGAGGTTTTAGCCTGGAAGCCAGCATCTTAGTGATGATCTTGTAAGACGTGTTGCATAAACTTATGGGCGAAAATTGGACACATCCTTGGAATTATGCACTTTTGGGGCAGGGCCACGAAAGTGGTGTTCCATTCCTTTAGCAGTTTATCATTCATCTGAAATTCATTATGCGAGGAAAAGGTCCTGCTTGATGATTTCCCAAAAAACTTGAAAGAAAGCAGCCGGAAAGCCATCCGGACCCGGGGCTTTGTCTCGCTTCATAGTAAAGACAGCTTTATGAATTTCCTCCATCGCAAAGGCTTGGTAAGATTGTTGTTCATCTCAGGAGAGACCAGATGTGGAATGTGCTGAAGCATTTCATTCATAGATTGTTCCGAAGGAGCCAGATCAGCATGGAGAAGATTTGAGTAGAAGGATATAAGCTCATTGGATATATCAGAGTCAGCAGTAAGAAGAGTACCTGAAGGCGACACCAACTCACGAATCTTGTCCCTAGCTTTATGTTTACAGGCAGTAATATGGAAGAATTTGGTATTACGATCACCTTGGTCAAGCCAAAGGGCCCTAGAACGCTGCCTCCAGTAGGTTTCTTCTTCTTTGAGAGTGTTGTGATAATCACTGAGGAGGGAGATTTCCTGTTGGTGAAGATTGTCCAACCTTCCCTCATTCTCGATTTGCTCAGAAATTTTGATCAAGCTCTGAGAAAGCTCCTTCTTGCGAACCTTGATGTTACCGAAGACCTTAGACTTCCATATTTTGAGCTGTTTTTTGATTTCTTTGAGTTTGCTGGAAAATCTGAACATATTGGTTCCCTCAATCTCGATATTCCACCAGCTTGCAACCAGGGGAGTCAGATGGTTATTTTCAAGCCAAGCCAGCTCAAATCTGAAGGGAGGATTCTTGACATTCACCATATGGTTGGCGCACAACAGAAGGGGGCTGTGATCGGAGCCAACCCTTGGGAGGGAGCTGAGATAAAAGTCCGGAAAAAGAGAAATCCAATCCAGCGAGCCAAGAGCTCTATCTAATCTGCATTGAATGTGATTTCTGCCCAATCTACGGTTTGACCAAGTGTAAGAAGAGCCGTGGAGATCCATATCCAGAAGTGAATTTTCTCTAATGAAGTCAGCCAAAGCTTCCATGCTAGCCGGCATAGCAGGCATTCCCCCTTGTTTATCTGAGGGATAAAGAGGACAATTTAGATCACCCATTATGAGAATGGGAATTTTACCACAAGTAACGATGAAGTTGGTGATATCCCTCCAAAGTTTTCCTCGATGATTCTCCAAGTTTGGAGCATACACATTGATAGCGATCCAGGAGGAGTCAGCACCAATTTCTTGAAAAAGGATACAAAGAAAATTGGGGTGCTTGAACAGGCAATCCCCTTTGAGAATTCTGGGATTCCACAAGGTACAAAGCCCCCCGGAGTTTCCAGTTGAAGGTTGAGATTCAAAAGCAGCCGCAGGCCAGATTTTATGAAGCCGAACCTCAGTTTTTAGCTTGGTTTCCTGTAACATGATGATATCAGGTGAGTTCTGAAACTTGATGTCTTTGATGATTCTTTGCTTTTGCAGAGAGTTGAGCCCTCTTATATTCCAAGAAATGATCTTCATTTCTTTTGTTTGGGTTTACTCCCCACCACCATGGGGATAGTACTTTGGGTTCCTTGCGCCACATTTGTAGCTGCTTCAATCGAAGCTTAACACTGCTTGGAATTCTGCCTCTAACTTTTTCCAAGCCTATATCGGGTTTCTTGTTGCTGCTTCTAGTGAAACGGTGATTAAAACAATCATCGGTGGAGAGATCCGAGGGAGAGGGGGCAGAATCAGAAACAGGCGGGCAAAGTGGAGGAAGGGTGGGAGGATCGAGGGAGGAGGGGATCGAGGGAAGGGGGGGGATGGGAAGGGGAGCAGGAAGCGGCGAAAGGGGGGAGGAGGCAGCCAAAAGGTCCACACCAAGAGATGAAGAGCCTGGAACCGAAGGAGCCAGGGGTGGGGAGAGAGAAAGGGGGATAGAGGAGGGGGGAAGGATCTCAGCATCAGGATCAGTGGACGGGTTGATTTCTCCATCCTCCAGGAGAGCAAAGGAATTAGAAGTGGGGATGATCGGGATCTCAATGGAGGACGATTTAGGAACAAATTTTTCTTGAATTTTGGGGAGAGGGTTTGGGACAGTGGTTTCGGTTGGGGTTTAGAGGGGCAGCTAGAGGCCCTATGGCCTAGTTTTTTGCAGAAAGAACAAGCTTGAGGAATGTATTCATAGTCAATAGGCTGTTTCCAGTTCCCAAAGTCGAGATAAGCTCTATGTCTTTTGGCAAGGGGCAACTAATGTCAGCATTAACACAGAATCGAGCATGAATAAATCTAGTTTTTGCTTTCGTGGCTTGATCTATAGCAATCAAAGAACCTATAGAAAGAGCAATACCTTCTATGACCGCCGGATGCCAAAATTCCAAAGGAAGCCCCGGAAGGCGGACCCAGATTGGGGCTTGGGTCATGGATTCCGTGTGTGGGTTGAAACCAGGAGACCATTTCCTGAGATAAAAACCCCGCCTGCCAAAGAACCACGGACCACCCAGAAGCGCTCTAGCGAAATCTTCTTTCAAGCTGAAAGAGAATAAGATGAATCCATTTGGCATAGCCGCTATTTCAAGTGCTCCACATGGTTGCCATTTTAGACGAGCCCATTTTTTTATATCCTCCAGTGGGGGCCTCGGGCCCATCAGCGTACCCACCAAGGACAGGTCACGAGAAGCAGCAGCCTCCGTGATATGAGAGGGGATGCGCAGGGAAAAGGACCCTTCTGACAGCGAAGGGGAAAGCTTTTCCGCCTGTGAGCTGATGTGGAAACCTCCACGACTTTTGACCAAGCGAGAGGCTGTGAGGGAGAGAGAGGCCCTGACAGAGGGGCCCCCCGATCCGGACCAGGAGGGTCCGGCATTAGAGAGGGGACCAGAGATCGCAGCGAATAGCAGAGCGCGGCGGCAAAGGGAAAAATGCGAGCAATTGTGCGGCCGCCCCCTGACATCCCATAAATGATTATTTATTGATTTAGATTAGCGGTCGTAATTAATTAAGAGTAATTACTTAGCCTAGGTAGAAGTGAACATTTAATTAATGAAAGTTCGTTAATCAACATCCGAATGATAGTACGGATAATTAATCAAAGAAATTGTAATTAATTAATGATAATAAAGGAAAATGGTGGTTTATGGATGAAGTTTCACAATTCATGGGAAAGAGGATAGTTAGTGCAATTTAAGTATTAAAATTGCTTGACCGAATCAGAGGTGTCTACACCTTCGCTTGAATTTCATAATTAACCACTAAAAATTTGAATACTAAAAATAAAAATGCTCAAATGGATAGAAAGGACCTAAAAATTTGTGACCAAAGTACAAAGAGGATAAAGGAACCCATAGGGGATGGGTGTGATGCCTGTTAAAACAACCCACTTGAGACCCAAGAAACAACCTAGGGTTAGTTAGAAAATTATGGAATAAATTTTTTTTGTTAGAAGTGTTCACAACCAAGTTGCAAGACAATAGTTAACACTATCAGGTTTCAAAACAAATCTAAAAAACTAGAACATACTTTTCCTTCATTAACAATTTCCAAAGGTCACGAGGTCAAAATTTTAGGGTTAGAAGTTTGATTAAGTTCTGGGGGTAAAATATCACTATACCCAATCTCTAACGATGTGCTCGAGTTTCAACTTGATTTTCTCATACTTAATGCATTAAAAATTTACTTGAATCATTCCCATTGGATAGGAAATTTTCCCATCTTTTTCGATGATATAAAAAGTCCTCCTAACTCCTTCTAGAACTCTAGATATGGACGGGCGGACTATAGGGATCAAATTTTTCCCCAAGGGGCACGTGGCAAGAGGGGAAGAAAACCCTTTTATCGGGTTGGCGAGGTCACGGGGTGGTATTTGAAAATTTTCTTACATGGGGAGAAAATTTCAGAATTCTCCTGCGCCTCTGTGGGCCCTAAAATGGACATGTGTTGGCTCCAATCCAAATCGGGGAAAGGATGAGGGAAGGGTGGGACGACGAAAGTTTTGAAGAGATTTAGCCAAAGTGGAGGGAAAAAAAATGAATAGTGATCACTCACCCATAGGTTTTCTAGGCACACATGGCACTCATACAAGCAACACGGGGGGCAAGGAGATGAAAAGGTGGAGTAAGCGGGAGCAGATTGGAGAATTTTTCCGTAATGGAGATAAGGGGAAGCTAGACGCATGGGTCCACGTGCTTGCAAAAAGAATTTCCCAAGGCGAGGGAGGGAGTGCGGGGATTTTTATAAAACATTTCCCAAAGACAAAAACTTCAAAAAGATAAGAAGTTCTCCCTCCTCGATTTTACCCCCAAAATGCCACATGGCACCCTCTAGTTGGCTACAAGCCAGAGGGGTAAAAGTCAAAAAATTTCCCCAAAATTTTTTAAAAGGCTCGTTGTCCACTCAAAATTACCCTTCTCTTAAGAAAGTGAAAATTTAAAATTTTGAGTTAAAGTGTTTTCTCATGTTGTCTTGATAATGTGAAATGCCTAAGAAATTGAGAAATCTACGTTTTTGGGTCATTTTGTGTGTTTTTCAGGCCTGTCAGACATTTTTGTTCCACGTGTCCCAAGTTCAATTGGGCCCTTTATTCCCCGATCGGCCGGTTCACCTGAAGTCTGTTCTTTTCGGGCCCATCGGAACTTTTTGTCCCAGATGTCCCAAGTTCACCCTGACCAATTGTTCCATTTTCGTCTGATTCGGCCGAGCCGCGTACTTCGCGCTTTCGCGCCCCACATGTCCCAAAGTCCCAAGTTCACCTGCACCAATTGTTCCATTTTAAATGCGAATCGGCCAAGCCGTGTACTTCGCATACTTTTGTCCCGCGTGTTCCAAGAGCATTTGTCGTCTTTTCCCGCTTCGCTTTGACTTGGCGAGCTATGTACTTTGCGATTTCACGTCGACATGTCCCAAATGAACTAAGTGCCATTCATGCTAATTTTTCCCACTCTACCCGAATACCTTACTTTTCAAATTAGTAGGTATGTATTAAATGCGCATTCATTTCCTTTCTCTCTCCTAAATGGCTATATAACGAGCAAACCCCTATGTGTTTTGCACACTGCTTTCCTGCTATCTTTTGCTTGAACCTTTGCAATCTAAATTCCTGCGCACGTATCCATTTTCCTCTGCAATTCCTTCCCAAGTCTAGCTTGCAGCTTCACCCTCTGAATTACTACCAACATGAAGATCAAATTTCAGGGGCAAGAACAAATCTCACCACTAGAGTCTACCGTTCCCGATATCGGGGACAGTGAAGTTCGCCATCTTGACTTTAGTGATTTTTGGTCGAGGATGACAGACACAAACCCTACGCCAATGGCACAGATGATTCATGACAGTGGTTTGGCTTTCGCTGGTGGTTTCCCAATCTCTGTGTAATGTGCAGATACAATGCTTTCATGTGGAGCTCATTTCAACCCTGATTCGAGTGAATTGACCAATATACACGTGGCAGAGACATAGCCGAGGCATTGAAGAGATTCAGGCAGCGGATTTTGAAGTCAGTGGGTCCCTCCCAGTCATAAGCACCTGTCTTCTTCTCCTTATTCCTCTCTTCTCTTCCAATTCTTTTCTCGGATTTATTGTAATAAGTTGAGGTATTGTGATTGGCAATCCTTAACTAATCTTTAGTTAAAAGAAGTAGTTACCGAGAGTAACTGAATTGTAAACTATATAATGGCCTCTCCTCGCCATTTTGAAGGAGGAAGAACTTGGCTTATTTTCTGAAAGTGTAAATAAATCATAAAGAAATCAATACAGAAGGGCTTTTCATTCTTCATCTATCTGATCTCTTTTATCCCTAAGCTTTTCATTTAATCTTGTTAAGATCATTTGTCTATATTATATTAAGAAGCTTTGTATTCTTGTAGATGTTATTGATAGAACTTTGTGTCTTTCAAATTTCATCTTATTAGTATGATACAAATGATCTTGTTTCAATTCATTGTACCTTCGCATGCATAAAGAATTACTCTGTCATCTATAATTCTAAATGGTGCTTTTCGCTCGTTCTTGTTTTCTCATTCCTCGGTCTTTTGTAATTGATGATCCTTATAGAAAACACTTTCGTAAATATCCAAGTTCCACAAGAAAATCATGTTTTGTATATGTGTAAATAGGTTCATTTCTGAATAAGGGAACCTCTCCCATTAAAGAGGAGGGACTTCTTGTCCCCTGACTGTTGCTCTTCGTGAAGTCCTATTTGACGACCAACAGTTTTTGGCGACTCCGCTGGGGAAATCATATTCCAGTTCTGTAATTATTGATCATCCTTTGATCTGGCGACTCCATGTTTTACTCGAGGGAGAAGGGCCCTTGGTATTGAAGATTCTCAATTTCAGCTTTTGGAGCAGCAGGGTTTTCCTTTCCCTTCAACAAGAAATAGAAAGACTCATTCAACAAGTACTCCACCTATCCAAGATAGAATCCCTACGGGTGGTATTCCTTCAGAGTCAATCAGTCCTAATCTTCGAGCTTTGATTCTTGCTGGTGTTGCAGTTCCTCTTCAAGCCATTTTTCCAAGAATGGCGGTACCACTGCCCTGGGGTCATCGTGTCGGGCCCCTTTCCCTTCCTCAGCCTTTGCACGAGTTACCCAGAGGTAACCGGAAGAACTTCCCTAAATTCAAAGGTGATGGTAAAGTGCATCCTGATGAACACATCACAGCCTTCATAGTTGCATGTGGAGTTCTGGGAGTTGAACATGAAGATGTCTCCGTAAGACTTTTCATTGAGACTTTACAAGATAATGTTGCTGATTGGTTCTATCACCTTCCGGCCAATGCTATCACCAGCTGGGATACAATGAGAACTAGGTTTGAAAACCAGTTCAAACCAGCAGAAGACGTGCATGCCTTGCTAGCCCAAATCTCTCAAATAAAGAAAGATTCACAAGAACCCATGAGAGAATTTGTGGCCCGATTCAACAGGTTGATTAACAAAATTCTGCCAAATACTCGACCTGTAGATCAAATTCAAAAATTTTTTTCCTAAATGCTCAATCACCTGAAGTTAGCTATGCACTAAGAAGGGCTAATCTTCTGCAACATTGGTGAAGATAAAACTCTTTTGTTAGTGTAAAAGATGATTTAATCATGTCGGGGAAGTTGATGAGAGACCCTTCTAAATCTAAATCTGCTTCTTCCTCCTCTTCCACCCCTGGACCTAATACCGATCCATTGGTACAAAACTTGCAAATGATCTCATTTCCATTAAGAAAAATTGGCTCAAAGATGCTCCCTATGCAGACATTCCAAGGAGGAATTTTCAGCCCAGAAATCATTTGCCTACTGCTCAAACAAGGCTAGCGCTTGAAGGACCTCCTATTAAAGTTCCCATCAATGCAACCTGTGAAGTTGAGGAACCTGAAGATGAAGAGGTTAATGAAGATTGCGAGGAATTTGTTGAAGAGGTTGATGATGAAGCAGATGAACTTGAGGGATCTCGAGTTAATTTCTTCACCACTGAGGGCATTGATGATGAGGATGATTATGATGAAATAGTAGCAGACATGAATAGCGAATCATATGCTGTCATGACTCGAGAGTAGACAAATCAGAGGGAGAAAGTGATGCAGCCCACCAAGAAATCTAAAGAACAGCCGACAACTATCCCCGTAATTGCAAAAAGAGGATCTCCTATCCCCGTTTCATCTACACCAAAGGTGAGTCCTGTCAATTCTGCTACTAAAGTTATTTCCATTTCTCCTAAAGTTGATAAACCTAAGATTTCAAATGATGATAGCCCGTCCACTTCTGGGTCTTTCGATATTATTGATCACCTAAAAAAGACTAAGGTTCAAATCTCAGAAGCTGAATATTATCAAACCCATCCTAAGGCCTTTGCTAAAATGATTCACTTTGTCAATTCCCATTCTAAAACTACCTCTAAAGGCCTTTTACCCACTCCTTCTACACCACAACCTAATCTGGTAGCCGCTGTCACCTCACCCAATGACAAAATCAAACCATTCTATGTGACACTTCTTATAGCTGGCCATAGGCTCAGCAATTGCGTCATAGACTCGGGAGCATCAGATAATGTGATGCCTGCTAAAGTAGCTCATGCCTTAGGCTTGACTCTCACATGCACTTATGGATCTTGTTACTCTATGGAGAGTAAGGAAGTGCCCTTAGTTGGAAGAATTAAAGATGCACAAGTGGCTTTTGCTGCTTTGCCTGAGAAGAAAGTTTTGGCTACCATCTTAATAGTAGATATTCCTCCTTCATACGAGATGTTGCTAAGCAGGAATTTCTATAAGGATTTAGGTGGAGAAATTCAAATGGATTGGTCACATGCACTCGTACCTGTTAATGGGAAAATGAAGAAGCTACTGCCTGAGAAGCAGTCTGAGTATATTGTACAAAAAATGGATGATCCTAAAGCACAAATACTCTATGAGGATATGGGGCATGGTAACTACATGATTATGTCTCCTGAAGAAATCCAACTCCCCAAAGTGTCACCTAAAGATCCTAATGGTGTTTGGATTTTAGAGTTTGATGGAAGTTGTTCTCGGTGGTTCGGAGCTGGTGTCATATTGGTGTCACTGAAGGAAGCCTTCATCCTTTCTCATTCAAGTTGCAATTTGAAAATACCAATAATACAGCAGAGTATGAGGCTCTCATTCTTGGACTACAGGTGGCAAAAGAACAAGGTGTGAAGAATCTTCTAGCTCGTGGGGATGTGGAATTGATTGTAAAGCAAGTTAGAAACCTCTTCCAGGTGAAAAATGGAAGGTTGAAACATTACAGGAATCAGGTGTGGGATTCCATTGAATTTCTTGATGCTTTCTCCATTGAAGCAATACCTAGGGAGAAGAATACCAGGGCTGATTCATTAGCAGTCTCTGGGTCACTGCTTATACCTCATCCTGACTTTTCCCAAGATAAGTTCACCATTGAGATGATCCATCGACCTAGTGTACCTGATAATACAAATAACTGGCAAGTTTTCAATAATGATCAACATTTGCTTTCTTTCTTAGAACTCAAAGATAATTTTGAACAACTATACTTTGAAGGAAGTGATAACTTGCCTCGTGAAAGTGTGCCCTTTGACAAAGCAGCCACTCAAGGAGAAGAAACGGATCAGGATGGATGTATCAAACTCAAGGGAAACAAGATCCCTAAAGGATTGGTAAGTTTAGAGGAACTGTTTGATAAACACGACAGGTATGTAAAGTCTAGAGCTTCTACTGGACCTCAACAATCAGCTGAATATGAAAAAATTAATATTGGGAGTTCTACTGACCCTAAGCTCGTGAACATTGGAAAATGTTGCACAGTCAGATGAGAGGAAGAAAGCAATTGATCTGTTAAAGAGGTATAAGGATGTTCTTGCCTACTCTTATGAAGATTTAAAAGCTTTCCAACCAAAAGAGATGCAGCATTTTATTCCTCTCAAACCTGAAATTAAACCTTTTAAATAAAAGCAGAGGCAATACAATCCCAAAATAGCTAACACCATTTTTCAAGAAATACAAAAGTTGTTGAAAGCCAAAATCATTTTTCATATCCATCATTTAACATGTATTGCCAATATTGTACCTGTTAGAAGTAAAAATGGTGAGATTCGTATCTGTGTTGACTTCGGGAATCAATCAAAGCTTCCTTGAAAGATAATTATCCTTTACCTATGATGGATCAGGTTTTACAAGTAGTAACATGATCTGAAATGTTTTCTATGCTTGATGGATTCTCAGGATATAATCAGGTAGAAGTTAATACTACAGATCAACACAAAACAACTTTCACTACCCCTTGGGGTACCTTTGCTTACAAAAGAATGCCTTTTGGGATCATTAATGTTGGTGCCACTTTTCAGAGAGCTATGGATCTGGCCTTTGGAAGTTTAAAAGGGAAGTATATTGTTGTATACCTTGATGACTTGACTTGTGTATTCTAAAACAAGGCGAGATCATTTTCAAGCACTGGAGACAGCTTCGCTAAGATGTAGAGAACATGGGATGTCTTTGAATCCTAAAAATATATCTTTTGTGTCGAGAGGGAAATTATTAGGGCACATCATCTCCAAAGATGGTATTAAAATTTATCCTGAGCGAGTTCAAGTTATTCAGAAAATTCCTCCCAACCAGCAAAAAGGGCGTGCACTCTTTCTTTGGTAAGATCAATTTTTGAGAAGATTCATCCCCGATTTTGTAGAACTAACTCGAATATCTCCCAAATGATGAAAGAAAAAAAAATTTTGGTTGGTATTTTGAAGGAAAGAAGCCTTTGAAGATATTAAAAGAGCCATTGCTAAAACTCCTGTTTTAGCATGTTCGATTTTAGTAAAGATTTTATTATCTATTGCTACGCCTACGTATAACACCTTGGCTTCGGTTTTGACTCAAGAAGATTCCAATGAGCACGAACTCCCAATTGCATTTATGGATATATTCTAGAAAGATAATCGTTAAAATATACCATGATGGAAAAACATGCTTTTGCAGTGGTTAAAGCTGTTAAGCAGTTTCGTTTTTACATTCTTAACTCTCACTCCATGGTGTTGGTACCAGATACAACTGTTAAGTCAATTCTTACACAACAGGAATTTGGATCCAAGAGAGGGAACTGGGTGGCTAAGGTTCAAGAATATGATATTGACATCAAACCGACCAAGCTCGTCCATGGAAAAGGCCTTTGTGAACTCATCGCTGAAGGAGCTAGACATGAGTTACTGGAGGATAAAATTGGTCTTCCTACAGTTCTGTTTCTTAGCTCAGTTGACGAATGGTATGCTGATATCACCCATTTTCTCACCTATGGAGAATGCCCCTCTCATTTGACTGCCAAAGAAAAGAGGACTGTTAAACTAAGGTCAGTGCAATATGTGTTGTGGGAAAACGCCTTGTTTAAACGTGGGTTAGATGGAAGGTTTTTGAAATGTGTGGACAAGGAACAACAAAAAAAGCTACTCTCATCTTTTCATGATCAAGCATGCGGAGGGCACTACTCATCAACCGTCACTGCTCATAAGATACTTCATGGAGGATATTACTGGCCTACCTTATTTAGAGATGCATCCAAGTGGGTTGATAAATGTGAGGCTTGTCAGACTTTCATGGGTAGACCCAAATTGGCCTCTTTGCCTCTTAAGCCAGTTGTAATTGAAGAACCTTTTCAACAGTGGGGTTTGGACTTCATTGGAACACTTAATCCCTCTTCTAGTGCTGGTCATACTCATGTATTAACTGCTACAGATTATTTCACAAAATGGGTAGAAGCCATTCCAGTAAAGAGTACTACTTCTGAAGTGGTGTGCAGTTTCATCAAAGAAAACATCTTGGTAAGGTATGGTGTACCAAACAAGATTGTGACAGATAATGCTTCAAATTTTTCTTCAACTGAGATGATGGATTTTTGTTATGGATATGGCATCTCTCTGGCTCACTCTTCATATTACTATCCTCAGGGAAATGGACAAGTAGAATCCACTAATAAAAATCTGGTGACCATAATAAGGAAATTAGTCAATGAGTCTCAATGAAACTGGCACAAGAAACTCTATGATGCTCTTTGGGCAGATAGGATCACACCTAAGAGAGCCATTGGAATGTCTCCTTTTCAAGTGGTATATGGAGTAGAAGCTCAATTTGCAGAATAAAGTGGAGTCATCGGTCTTGCATCTAATGAAGGCCATTGAAGATACCAGTTTTAATGATGATTTGGATAAGAGAATCATGTACCTACACAAATTGAATGAGGATAGATTGGAAGTTGCTGATAAGATAACTACTCATCAATAAAAAGTTAAGGTCTTGTTTGATAAGAAAGCTAGGTTCAGAGATTTCCAAGTTGGCGACACTTTGTTTTGTTGAGGGATAAAAGGCACGAACCTCGTGGCGGTCATGGCAAGTTTGATTCCCTTTGGCTCGGACCTTTCAAGATCAGGCACTTTGCTGGTAAGAATTCTTTTTACCTTGATTATATGGATGGTTCTTCTCTCTCACTTCCTTATAGTGGGAAGTACCTGAAATTGTTCAAGTCATAGGTGATTAGGGAGTCCTTTGTATATTTTGTACAACATTTTTTTTTCTTTCCCTTTGTTTTGGTGTGTTGTCCTCTGTATTGGTTTGATTTGATGACTCCATTGCCCAATGGATAAGGTACTGGTCTACTTCCCGAGTTTGTCTAAGTTCTTACCTTGTCTCATTCCTTGAATTTATGCCAAGTCATCCCCAGAAGGAGCCAGCTGTTGTCCACTCAAAATTCCCCTGCTCTTAAGAAAGTGAAAATTTAAAATTTTGAGTTTAAGTGTTTTCTCTGTTGTACTGATAATGTGAAATGCCAAAGAAATTGAGAAATCTACATTTTTGGGTCATTTTGTGTGTTTTTCGGGCCTGTCAGACATTTTTGTCCCATGTGTCTTGAGTTTAATTGGGCCCTCTGCTCCCGATCGGCCGGTTCACCCGAAGTCTGTTCTTTTCGGGCCCGTCGAAACTTTTTGTCCCAAATGTCCCAAGTTCACCTGGACCAATTGTTCCATTTTCGTCCGATTCGGCCGAGAATTTGCATCCTTCACGCTTTTGTGTCCCACATGTCCTAAATGTCCCAAGTTCACCCGAACCAATTGTTCCATTTTCGTCTGAATCGGCCAAGCCGCGTACTTCACATACTTTTGTCCCGCGTGTTCCAAGAGCATTTGTGCATCTTTTCCCCACTTCGCCCAACTCGGCCGAGCCGCGTACTTCGTGCTTTCACGTCCCACATGTCCCAAATGAACCAAGTGCCATTCGTGCTAATTTTTCCCGCTCTACCCGAATACCTTACTTTTCAAATTAGTAGGTATGTATTAAATGCGCATTCATTGCCTTTCTCTCTCCTAAACGGCTATATAACGAGTGAACCCCCTATGCGTTTTGCACACTGCTTTCCTACTATCTTTTGCTTGAACCTTTGCAATCTAAATTCCTGCGTGCGTATCCATTTTCCTCTGCAATTCCTTCCCAAGTCTAGCTTGCAGCTTCGCCCTCCGAATTACTACCAACATGAAGATCAAATTTCAGGGGCAAGAACAAATCTCACCACTAGAGTCTGCCATTCCCGATATCGGGGACAGTGAAGTTCGCCATCTTAACTTTAGTAATTTTTTGTCGAGGGATGACGCAAACCCTACACCAATGGCATAGATGATTCATGACAACGGTTTGGCTTTTTTGGTGGTTTCCCAATCTCTCGTGCAATGTGCGAGATACAATGCTTTAATGTCGAGCTCATTTCAACCCACGATTCGAGTGAATTGACCAATATACACGTGGCGTAGACATAGCCGAGGCATTGAAGAGATTCAGGCAGTGGATTTTGAAGTCAGTGGGTCCCTCCCAGTCATAAGCACCTGTCTTCTTCTCCTTATTCCTCTCTTATCTTCCAATTCTTTTTCTCGGATTTATTGTAATAAGTTGAGGTATTGCGATTGGCAATCCTTAACTAATCTTTAGTTAAAAGAAGTAGTTACCGAGAGTAACTGAATTGTAAACTATATAATGGCCTCTCCTCGCCATTTTGAAGGAGGAAGAACTTGGCTTATTTTCTGAAAGTGTAAATAAATCATAAAGAAATCAATACATAAGGGCTTTTCATTCTTCGTCTATCTGATCTCTTTTATCCCTAAGCTTTTCATTTAATCTTGTTAAGATCATTTGTCTATATTATATTAAGAAGCTTTGTATTCTTGCAGATGTTATTGATAGAACTTTGTGTCTTTCAAATTTCATCTTATTAGTATGATACAAATGATCTTGTTTCAATTCACTGTACCTTCACATGCATAAAGAATTACTCTGTCATCTATAATTCTAAATGGTGCCTTTCTGCTCGTTCTCATTTTCTCATTCCTCAGTCCTTTTGTAATTGATGATCCTTATAGAAAACACTTTCATAAATATCCAAGTTCCACAAGAAAATCATGTTTTGGATATGTATAAATAGGTTTGTTTCTAAATAAGGGAACCTCTCCCATTAAAGAGGAGGGAAATCTTGTCCCCGATTTGTTGCTCTTCGTGAAGTCCTATTTTGAACAACAAGGCCCAAGGGCATAAAAGATGTTGCACCTCTCCGTCATTGCCCCGTGAGGACAAATGGCAGCCTCTTATTGGATATGGGCTGGTAGAGGAAAAGATAAAATTTTTCCCAAGAATTTAAAAAAAAAAAAAAATTAAGGACTTTTCGACGGAAATTTTGGCCACTTGGGCGAGCCTAAGGAAAATTTTCCCAAATTTTCCTGCCAAGACAAGAAAAATTCAAAGTGTCATAACTTGAGCTAGAAAGCTCGGTTTTGGGAAAATGATGAATTTCTGGAAAGATCTCAATTCCCTCTTTGCATACAAATAATAAATCTTACCTTTTGGTGAGGTTTAAGGGTTCTATTTTACAAAAAAATCTACAGGATTTTAAATAGCCAACTCGGTAAATTTTAACTTATCAATTTCATTCAATTTGATTACCTCATTCACTCAACATGCCAAACAGACATGGATGTTTACTTTAGGAAGTATTTAAAGTTCTTTAGGGAGTTAAATTCATTTGTTTGATTTTTAGTATACTTTTTCCACCAAATGAAAGAAAACCCTTTGTGGAAGGGATTGGGCTCGATTTTGGAATGTTTAAAATTGTTTTCTTAATGGTTCTTTGTCAATTTGTGTTCCTTGATGTCTTAGCATGCTAAAATTTATCATTTCCAAGTTGATTTTTAGGTGTAGGTCCAAAATGTGCATTTTATTTAAATTTATCATCGGTTTGAAGTTTATAACAAAGATCTATTTCTTTTAAATCTATATATCAATTTTATCCTTTAAATGTGGCATTTCACTTGTAAACTAATCTAATACATTCAGTTATTTATAAATAAACCATTTCAAAGCTAAATTGTAAAGTCTAATTTCCAATTTTGTATATATCCAAAAATACAATTTACTGTATTTTCCTTACATACATATTTCCTTTCCTTTGCAATTAAACAGAGATTCCAATCACAATTTGATATTCCAACTCAAACCAACAATGCAATGAGTGAAAAACTTGCAATTCTTTATTAATTCAAAAGGAGATACATCCTTACATCTTTCCATGTTTTGAATGCAAATAACACATTTCTATTTCTTTCTTTCCAATAACAGAACAGAATATAATTATCCTTCACATTCGAATGTACAACTTCATAATCAAATTACATACATCTTTTCTTCACAAAATACATATTACAATTTCATCCACATCATAGTGGGAAAGGTTACAATGAAATAAATTTGTTTCTCAAAGGACTATCAAAACTGCATTTTCCTTTGCTCTAGAAAAACAACACACAACTTCCATTTTCTTCCAATTTGATCACAACAAAAGAGGGGGAAAGATAACTCTCTCCACCCAACCAAGACATCCAATGAAAGGAGAAGCCTTTATTCATCATTAGCCCCGAGCCCCCAAAAAAAAATAAAATAAGAGGGTTGATTCAACCCATGGCAACAATCGGCTTCCACAACACACAACATTCTTTCAACATGCATAATACATATAAAACATAGTCCAAATAACACAATAGTTTACAACTACAATTTAAAACAATCAAAACAAAATTCAGGCTTGATCATGCAAGCCAAAGGAGCAAGGTCTATGGGGGAAGCTACTTATGCCTCCCAATTGGGAATTAGGCATCCACCAACAAAAAACCACTAAAATAATTCATCACACACATATCCTTATGCCCCCACAAATCCCTCCTTATGCCCCCAACATATTTCCTTATGCCCCCAAAAACTAAGAAATGCAAGCTATTTCCTTTCCATGGTGGATCCCAAACCCAAATTCCCTCCACAAAACTCGATGATAATAGAATTCCTTATGCCCCCCAACATGGATTCCCCATAGCCTTCTCCTACACCATCCCTATTGCATTATACCCAACAAGCCAATAAATAAAACAAAACATGCACCATTCATTCATACATAAAAGAAGAGTTAAATTCCTACCTTTCCATGGCAGCTTTTATTTCCAAACAGTAACTTCAAGGCTCAAAAACAGCCCAAAACATAAATCTTCCAAGCATGCAAATATTTCTCCAAACTTCCTCCAAAAAAAAGAGCTCCAACACAAGAAAATGTGCCCCAAAGAAGTTGCAAAAAGATTCAACAACTCCAAAACAAGAAAAGAATTTGAATTATATATAAGAGGGAAGAGAAGAGGATGATGTGGATCCATGTAGGATGCCACATCACACATCCTCCAATTTAAACACAAAAGACAAAATCCTTTTCCCCAAGCACAATAAAGAGGTGGGTGAAAATATGACAAGTTACTTGCACACTCCAAAAGCCCACACCCCAAAGGACATCAAATTAATAAAATGTAAGAGAGTGTAATAAAACATGCAAACATGATTAATAAAATTTATTAACAAAGTCAAAAATCAATTCTCTAACCATAAGTATGGGTTTTAAATTAAATTTAGAGGCATGTGACAAGTTTTACTTGTCCCACAAGCCTCCAAAAACAACCCCAAGGACAAATTATAATTTCCATGGAGGTGGAGTATTTCATACTCCAAAAATTAGACTTACACAACTCTTACTCAACTTACACATCCCTTACATATTAAAAGCAAACAACCAATAACTTCCGTTATTACTTTCCCATATCCCAATCTTATTTATTTAAATTTTAACCATATGATTTCTCACATTAATCTACCACAACAAAATTAAATAAAGAAAGGAACACATCACTAATAAAATACATACAACAATAATAAAAATTAACCACATCAATAAAATACATAATGCCCATGGTCACATGTAAAGGTAATCCCCCCCATGGAAATCCCTAACCAAACAACACACAACACAATAAAATGAGTTGCCATGGTGACCTTGTTAAATTCACCTAGAATTCCATTGTGGTTTGTCTCCAATCCCTCAATGTTTGTTTTGATATTTAACCTACAAAACACAAATACCTCCTTCACCTTGTGGCCATATCAGAACATCCAACATGATATACATAAAATCAAAAAATCATCTAAATATGTGAATCACAACAACATCAAGGTAGTTTAACATTATAACATATAATTCATCCCAACAACTATATCATCATCGCAAAATATCTAAAATCACATGTCCGAACAACATCCATAAAACATCCATGTCAAATAGTATATCATCATCCACATATGAGTGTCTCTAATAATCATCATGCATCATAACCAATCAAGATCAACAATAATCCATGATCAAATGTCTAACAACATACTAAATCAAAACATAATAATGTCCATAATGTGATCAACTGTATCAGAATAAGTATCAGCAGGTGTCAAAGGGAAGTGGGCACTACATCCCCTCCCTTAGACTCAACTTCCTCTTGGAAGTCACTAGAACAAATGTGGAAACTGAACTCGTAATGAAGTAGCATCCTCCCATGTAGCTACAATCTCATCATATCTGTCCCACTGCACCTGAACCTAATCAACCTATCTACTTCGAAGGTCTAGGGTCCTATGATCTAAGATGCAAACGGGCTCCACCATCACCTATCCCTGATCCTACACTCTACAACGATGTCTAATGTAACATGTGAGAAGGATTTTCAATATATCTCCGAGAACTGAAACTTGAAAAACATCATGTATGCGAGACAAGCTGGGTGGAAGTGCTAGATAGTAGGCTAAAGGGCCGATACACTCCAAGATATCAAAAGGACCCATGAATCTAGGAGCTAACTTTGAACCTTTTCCATAATGGATAGGGCTCTTGTGTATCCCGACATGAAGGAAAACCTTCATGCCCATAATGAAACTACGGTCGATCCTATGTTGATATGCATACTTCTTCTACTTATCTTGTGCCTCCTACAATCTCTACTTGATCAACACCACCTGCTGTTCTTTATCCTGTAGAAGAGCTGGTCTAAGAGATACACCTTGTCCTCTAACCTATCACGGCTAAGAGGTGTCTTGCACTCTCTACCATACAAATCTCGAAAAGAAGCCATGCCTATGGAACTCGAAACTATTATTGTAGGCAAACTCCACTAAGTACTGGTACTCCTCCCACTTAGACTACCGATCTATTACATACATCCCGAGCATGTCCTCTAAAATATGATTCACCCACTCAATCTTTACATCTATCTCAAGGTGATATGATGTGTTGAAGTTGATCCTCATCCCAAGGACATACTACATGGTAGTCCAGAAATGTGAAGTGTACAAGGGATCGTGGTCACAAATGATCTTCTATGGAATCCCGTGCAACTGAAAAAATCTTCTAAATATACTTGTGCCACTACTATAGATGTATAAGTGGTATTCACTAGAGAAAAGTGAGCCACTTTTTTCAATTTATCAACCATGCCCATAATGGCATCATGGTGATATCTTGACATCGAGCCCAACAATGAAATCCATGGAGATTGTGTCCCAGGTCCATTCTCGTATAACATGAGGATAAAGAAGGCTGCTTTGGATGTTGATTCTCACCCTAAACCCTCTAGCACTCTAAACACCATGACATGAACTAGGCCACGTCTCAACGAATTCCTCTCCAATGGTACAACTTTCGTAAGGTGGCATGCATCTTCTTCACCCTTGGATGGACTGAATAGGGTGCATGATGTTCCTCTACCAAGATGTCCCACCTCAAGCCTCCAACTCTAGGACCATATATCCAGGCTCTGTTCTTGAGAAGACCATTTTTCTCTAAGGAAAAACCATAAAACTTCCCCTCAAGGGGTCTCTGTGACTTAATCTCTACTTGTACTGTAATGTAGAAGCTGTCAAGAGGAAGCTGTTAAAGAATCCTACTCCACAAATTTGTGTTCACTGAGGTGGCCATAGCCAAATGTCTCTTTCTTCTACCACATTCTCCTTCCCCTTCACATGCTCAATATCCATGTCATACTCACAAATCAACTCCGTCCAACGCCACCGGGCTACGTGAAGAGGTGGCGAAGACTTAAGTGATATGTCCCGAGTGTGAATCTCCGCCAAGAAGAAAATGCCTCCATCGAACCAAGGAATGCACAATTTTTGTAAGCTCAAGATCATTGGTTGGGTAATTAATCTTGTGATATTTGAGTTTGCGAGACTCAAAAGCAACTAATCTGCCATCCTGCATCAACACACCTCCAAGCCCTACTAAAGAAGCATCTGTGCAAATAAAGAACTCACCTTGTGAATGCAGTACTTTGTAAGAATAGGTGCTATGGTGAGGCATTCCTTTAGTGTCCTAAATTCCTTCTCGCATCTGTCTGACCAAACAAACTTCTTCCCTTTCCTCTAAAGGGAAGTGATAGGGTGCATAATCTAAGAGAAGTCCTAAACAAATCTCTGGTAATAACCTGCTAATCCTATGAAGCTGCACACCTCGGTCACTGTAGTGGGTGCTAGCCAATCCATAATGGATCTAATCTTGGAAGGATTTATTTTAATACCTTCCCCAAAAATGATATGTCCCAAATACTACACCTCTGTCTGAAAGAATGCACACTTCTCCAAGTTCCCATAAAGTTGTTGCTCCCAAAGACACTGAAGAACCTGGTGAAGGTGCCCCTCATGCTCCTCACACATACGTGAGTATATCAAAATGTCATCTAGGAAGATGAGCACGAAGTGATCTAAGAAGGTCTGAATACTCCATTCATCAAACTCATGAACACTTTGGGGCATTAGTCAAACCAAAAGGCACCACTGTGAACTCATAGTGCCCATATCTCATACAGAAGGAGGTCTTATGAATGTCTACCTCCAAAATCCTTAGCTAATGGTACCCTGACTTGAGATCAATCTTAGATAAAACTGTGGCTCCCTTCATCTGATCAAACAAGTCATCAATACAAGGAAGAGGATAACAATTCTTGATTGTTACCTTGTTCGGGTTGTGATAATCAATACGAAACCACAAGGATCCATCCTTATTCTTCACAAATATCACCGAGTGTACCCCAAGGGGATATACTAAGATGGATAAGGCGTTTCTCCAAAAGAACCTCAAGTTGAAACTTGAGCTCGTAGAGCTCTAGGGTGGTCATCCGGTAAGGTTCCCGTTAGATAGGCTCTACTCCAGGAACTAGATCTATATGAAAATCAATCTCATGTGGGGTGGTAATCCCGGTAGCTCCCCTAGAAAGACATTTGCAAACTCTCTCAAAATGGGATGATCATCTAGCGATGGTCCACTAGACCCATCCTCTAATTTTTCACTAATTGTAACAGCATACATATGACAACCCCATCACACACACCACTTAAGTTACATGGCAGAGATGGTGTGAATAGAAATAGTTACCCTAACCCCTGAAATCACCGACTCAATTCCTAAATTATCTACATAAGATATAGTCTTGTGATAACAATCCATCCTGGCCTTGTGTGTAAATAACCAATCCATGTCCAAAATGACTCCATACAAGCACAAAGGAAGGATACGGAGGTCCGAGGTAGTGGTGAAAGGTCCCAAATCCACTACACACTCCTTGACCAAGGATTCTATAGAGATCTTGGCTCTAGAAGCCATCTCGAAATCCCAACTATGACCCTACCTAAGCGCCACCATCCTACATAACTCTACTAAATATGTTGCAATGAAAGAATTAGAAGAACTAGAATCAAACAATACAGAGGTAGGAATACAACCAATGCTACCTGTGGTCTCAATGAATATGCTCTGATTCTCTACCTGGTGGTTCTCAACCATAAATCCTATGGCTACATTCCATGTCACCAACAGTCGGCTCTGAAATCTATGTCTTACCCTTATTGTTAGGGTTATGTGGGAAATATCTCCAAAAGTTTCATGTAAATCCATAACCAAAACATCCTTCTGATCCTCCCCAATGAGTAGCACCTCCCAATAGATGCCCTAGAACCCTATGGCATGGATCCCGATGATCCGACTACATTCGCCTGAGGTCTCTACTGGTGAACTCCCACTGACTGAGCTCTAGGTCCACCTTGTGTCCTGATGGGACCCCTAGGAGGAGGCCCCATACTCTGACCTCTCTATGCATCAGCTCTCTGTGGAGGTCTATGAGGTGGGTGGGACTACTACTGTTGTTGTTGCTTATGGCCTAAAGGATGACTATGTTGTACCCTAGCCACCATGAGGAAGGGTTATCGACCCTCGATCTACCATACCTGCATCTACTTTGTATGTGGCTTCGAGACTCAGTCTCTAGCCTGTTAGGTCTTTCCTCGAGTCTCCTCTATAATATAGGCCTTCTCAATAGCCTCAGCTAAACTCGTGGGTAGTGGATCTACACAAAGATCTCCAATATCTAAATTTAGGCCCCGAATGAACTCTGTGAATCCACACTGCTCATCTTGCATATACTCTACATACCAAGTAGATCCGAAATCTACTCTCATACTGCTATTAAAAGAGAAGCTGTTGGAGGTCATTGAAATTATTGATCCTCTACTCGATGAATCTCCATGATAAATACCTGCTCCTAAATATCTCCTCAAATAGCTCCTAGGTCACTATCTTTGAATCTACATGGAGCTTCTACTCCTATGTCCTCCACCATACTCCTACTCCATCCCTCAGTAGATGGATCGCAACATGAGATTTCATGTTGCTAGTACAAGGACAAAGCTTGAAGCAACCGCTCAAGCTCACTAGCCAGGCCTCTACCTAAAATCCACCCATGTCACCTGAGTAATGTGATGGAAAAATCTTCGAGATCTCCCCGATGTGATCTCGTAGCTATAGTCTAATAGCCTCTAGGTCTCTCTGCACGCTCATCCCTAAGCCTAGGGCTCCGAGACCTCTCTCTATGCTCTAGAACTCTGTCACCATGTCTCCTAGGTGGTGACATTTCTCTGGCTGACTCTACATGGGAGTTATCTCCTCTATTATCCTCATTTGGTCAAGGAGATACGACCCTTGATAGAAGGGGCTCTCATGACTGGTTTGTATGTCCTCCTCCTAATCCTCCACGTAGAGCAACATTAAGATCCTGAAGGGTATGTATAATCTAAGGTAGGATAGCTGCTACACCCTGATCCGATGGTGGTGGTGGTGGTAAGTATGAGTCTTTGTGAAGGTTCCTCTTGCTTCATCTGAGCCTCCTGCATAGACCAAAGCGAGAGTTAGTTTATTTTTCTAAGTTTTACACAACTTCCATGTTTACTAAAATATATAAATTCTAACTAAGTTGTTTTCTAGATTAAAAGTGTGCTAGGTTTAAGTTCATGTCTCAAGTTTTATAGTGTGCCCAATGGTCCAAGATTTTGAACCACTTCTCTGATACCAAGTGTGATGCCTGTTAAAACAACCCACTTGAGACCCAAGAAACAACCTAGGGTTAGTTAGAAAATTATGGAATAAATTTTTTTATTAGAAGTGTTCACAACCAAGTTGTAAGACAATAGTTGACACTATTAGGTTCTAGAACAAATCTAAAATACTAGAACATAATTTTCCTTAATTAACAATTTCCAAAGGTCACGAGGTTGAAATTTTAGGGTTAGAAGTTTCAGTTAGGTTCAGGGGGTAAAATATCACCATACACATTCTCTAACAAGATCATATTTTCAACTTGATTTTTCTCATACTTAACACATTCAAAATTTCCTGAATCATTCCCATTGGATAGGAAATTTTCTCACATTTTTGGTGATATAAATAAGTCATCCTAACTCCTTGTAGAACTCTAGATATGGACATGCGGACTTTAGGGATCAAATTTTCCCCAAGGGGACACGTGGCAAGAGGGAAAAAAAAACCCTTTGTCAAGTTGGTGGGTTGCGGGGAGGTATTTGAAATTTTTCTTGCATGGGGAAAAAATTCCACAATTCTCCCGCACCTATGTGGGCCCTCCAATGGACACATTTCGGCTCCAAGCCGGAGTGGGGAAAGGATGAGGGAAGGGCAGGGTGGCGGAAGTTTTGAAGAGATTTAGCCAAAGGGGGAGGGTAAAACTGAATAGCGATCGCACGCTTGCGGTTCCACTAGGGACCCCCTGGTACTCATAAAAATGATGCGGGGAGGAGGAGAGGAAAAGGTGGAGCGGTGGGAGCAGTGGAGAATTTTTTTTTTGTACGGGAGATAAGGGAAGTTGAATGCACGTCCGCGAAAATAATTTCCCAAGGTGAGGGCGGGAGTGTTGGGATTTTTATAAATTCTTTCCTAAAGAAAAAAATTCAAAAAGTGAAGAAGTTCTCCCTCCTCCACTGTCACCCCAAGGTGCCACGTGGCACCCTTTGGTTGGTTGCGGGCCGACGGGGTAAAAGTCAAAAATTTTCCCCAAAAAAATTTAAAAGGCCCAAAGGCATAAAAGATGTCACACCTCCACCACTACCATGTGAGGACATGTGGCAGCCTCTGATTGGCTATGGGCTAGTAGAGAAAAAGATAAAATTTTTCCCAAGAAAAAATTTCAAAATTTTTCTAAGGACTTTTCGACGGGAAATTTTTGGGCCATGGGCCCACCAGGGAAAATTTTCCATATTTTTCCCGCCAAGACATGAAAACATCAAAGTGCCATAACTGGAGCTATAAATCTCAGTTTTGGGAAAATGATGACTTTCTAGAAATCTCTTGATGCCCTCTTTGAAAAGAAATCATAAATTTTACCTTTTGGTGAGGTTTAAGGGTTTGATTTTACAAAAATGATCTGCAAGCTTTTAAACAATCAACTGGTAAATTTTAACTTATCAATTTGATTCAATTTGATCACCTCCTTCACTCAACATGCCAAACAGACATGGAGGTTTACTCTAGGAAGGATTTAAAGTGTTTTAGGGAGGTAAATTCACTTGTTTGATTTTCAACATACATTTTTCCATCAAATGATAGAAAACGGCTGTGGAAGGGATTGGGATCAATTTTGCAAAGTTTAATTTTTTTCTCAAGCCTGGTTCTTTGTCAATTTGAGTTCCTTGATGTCTTAGCATGCTAAATTGTATCATTTCCAAGTTGATTTTTAAGTGCAGGTCCGAACTGTGCATTTTATTTAAATTTATTGCCAGTTTAAAGTTTATAACAAAGATCTATTTCTTTTAAATTTGTATATCAATTTTATCCTTTAAATGTGACATTTCATTTCTAAACTAATCTAATACATTCAATTGTTTATAAACAAACCATTTCAAAGCTAAATTGTAAAGTCTAATTTCCAATTTTGTATATATCCAAAAGACAATTTACTGTATTTTTCTTACATACGTATTTTCTTTCCTTTACAATTAAAAAGAGATTCAAATAACAATTTGATATTCCAACTCAACCCAACAATGCAATGAGTGATGAAATTACAATTCTTTACTAATTCAAAAGGAGATACATCCTTACATCTTTCCATGTTTTGAATGCAAATAACACATTTCTATTTCTTTCTTTCTAATAACAGTAACAAAATATAATTATACTTTACATTCGAATGTACAACTTCATAATCAAATTACATACATCCTTTCTTCACAAATAACATATTAAAATTTCATCAACATCATAGTGGGAAAGGTTACAATGAATTATTTCTAAAAGGAATGTCAAAACTGCATTTTCCTTTGCTCCGAACATCAACATGCAACTTTCAATTTGATCAAAAAAAGAGGGAGAAAGACAACGCTCTCCACCCAACCAAGACATCCATTGAAAGGATAAGCCTTCATTCATCATTGGCCCCCCGAGCCCCAACCAAAATACAATAAGAGGTGTGATTCAACCCATGGAAACAAGCTGGCTTCCACAACACACAACATTCTTTCAACATGCATAATACATATAAAACACAATTTAAACAACACAACAATTTACAACTCGCAATTGAAAACAGTCAAAAAACAAAACTCGAGCTTGATCATGCAAGCCAAAGAGAAAGGTCTATCGGGGAAGCTATTTATGCCTCCCAATTGGGAATTGGGCATCCACCAGCAATAAATTTCTAAAATAATTCATCACACACATATCCTTATGCCCCCACAAATCCCTCCTTATGCCCCCACATATTTCCTTATGTCCCCCAAAAAGTAAGAAATGTAAGCTATTTCTTTTCCATGGTGGATCCCAAACCCAAACTCCCTCCACAAAACTTTGATGCCAATGGCATTCCTTATTCCCCCACATGGATTCCCCATAGCCTTCTCCTACACCATCCCTATGGCAGTCTACCCAACCAGCCAATAAATAAAACAAAACATGCACCATTCATTCATACACAAAATAAAGTGACAACATAAAAGAAGAGTTAAATTCCTACCTTTCCATGGTAGCTTTTGTTTCCAAACAGAACTTCAAGGCTCAAAACACAGTCCAAAACAACAATCTCCCAAGCATGCAAAGCTTTCTCCAAACTTCCTCCAAAAACAAGATCTCCAACACAAGAAAATGCGCCCCAAGGAAGTTGCAAAATGATTCAACAACCCCAAAACAAGCAAAGAGTTTGAAGTATATAGAAGAGGGAAGAGAATAGAATGATGTGGATCCATGTAGGATGCCACATCACACATCCTCCAATTCAAACACAAAAGACAAAATCCATTCCCCCAAGCACAATAAAGAGGTGGGTGAAAATGTGACAAGTTACTTGCACACTCCAAAAGCCCACACCCCAAAGGACATCAAATCAATAAAATGTAAGAGAGTGCAATAAAACATGCAAACATGATTAGTAAAATTTATTATAAAAGTCAAAAATCACTTATCCAACCATAAGTATGGTTGGTAAATTAAATTTAGAGGCATGGGACAAGGATTTACTTGTCCCACAAGCCTCCAAAAACAACCCCAAGGAAAAATTATAATTTCCATGGAGGTGGAGTATTTCATACTCCAAAATAAGACTTACACAACTCTTATGCAACTTACACATCCCTTACATATTAAAAGCAAATAGTGTAGACACCAAATTTGTGTCTTACGACCCTGTGACCCGCATCTCATCTCACAATATAACCTCATCACCTAAACCTTACACAATTATTTATTAATTACCTTGTAATTGATAAATCCACATCACCTTACCTACCACCTCATTTTGCCACTTCATCATGACCTAGCCCTAACCCTAAACTAACCCAATTAAGACCCATAACTTGGTCCACACCTACACCCATAACTAATGACCCCTTTCGCACTCCAAAACCGACCTTCTAGTCATTTGACCAAGCCCGCAACTGATCTCTCGGGAGAAAAGCAGGGAAGGTGGGCTATTTTACTAAAAATAGCCTACTTTTTCCTTACCGATGCCGGTTCCTACTCGACTGCCGTTAGTTACGTAACCGCCATCGGCTCCCTGTAAATGGGCTCCCCAAACCAAAATCAAAGGTGGAAGGATTTTTGAATCAACAGAGATCATTGGGAGCGAGGAACAGAGTCCAGATCTTCACTTGACCGAGCAGAGACGAGTGGAGATACCAGAAGTGCTTACAGCAAAGGAGATCAGCTTGCATCTTCGTCAAAACCAGTAAGTCACATCTTGCATGTCCTCTGTTATAACATTTCTTATGCTTTTTGAATCACAGTCCTCATAAATCCATTTCTGGACCCACTACCCAGCAATATATTACATCTAACTATCATTCATCTACCTCTCATCACCTTATTACGTAATATCACCCATATACAACCTTACAAATAACACAGCTACCAAACAACACAAACACCCCACAAAAACAACCAACCTACAGATCCTAAACCCTACCGACATCGGTTACCAGCAACCGGTATCGGTTACCCAGACTACAAACCAGAAATCAGCCTTTCCCCTATCTGTTCCAAACGAAGTAATTTGATTGATATTTTACAGTCTTTTGTGTTAATTCATATTACTTAGAAATGACCACCTTGAAAGGAAGTTTTATATTTCACAGGCCCAAGGCGGTTTCCTCATTTATTGTCTAATAAAAATCTTGTGGTCTTGTGTTCTTATTTGTAGAGTAGTCCTTCCAAGACAAAAGGACTTCTTCGCAGTCACCCGATCTTCCTCTACGGTGACGCGCACACCATCTCGACATTCCACAGGTATTCCTCCTAGCCCTAACCCTTATCTGTTTTAAAAGGAATGAAAGGATAGAAGAAACTCTATTCCCGGTAAGTCGAAACATTAAAGCGAAACATTTTGGCTTTTGCAGTGGGACCCATTTTTGGGTTTCTTTCTTTCTTTCTTGCTTTCATATAGGGAGTATACTTGTTGTTTTCTTCTTCTAAAAGATATTCACAAGGTTTTGTATTATTTTGATAAAAGAACTCACTTTGTTTTTGCATCTTGCATTAGTGAAAGTCATCTCTTTTGCTTCATCGAATATCATTTTCAATTTGGGTTTAAAACACGTGCATTGGCATCCTTGCTTGCTGTTTTCAATTCTAGTGAACATAGATTAAGTAACAGGTCGTACACGTGGGGGTGATATCCACGGTATTGACAAGAAATTAATCTTACATTCACTGCACAACACATACCGAATCACTTCACAATTAACACAACAGCTCAAACATTCCCTTTTTCCGCGGTATTCCTCCGCCCGATTGAGGTAACCTTATAAGCCAAAACAAACTTGACATTTCCCGTAAGTTTTTGTTTAGGAATCGACATCATTCTACGTCTAAAGGCATAAGCCCACAATAATTAAAATTAACCCTAGGGTTAATATCGGATTTACGTGTACATCTTGCTTGTTTTTAGTTCTGTTTTCTTTCTCATACTAAATCTTCTCGTGATCAATAATTGGACAAGTATACTAAACATTGTTAAAAATCAAATTAGCAGCCTTTTATATCTTGTTAGCCTGGAATTCTGCACCGACATCGGTTACACGATTGGCGTTGGCTATAGTATAAGCGACATCGATTACTAGACCGATATCGTTCTTGTCTTTTACAACCCCCGACAAACTAAAGAACTCCGCCAATTTCACCATTCTAAGGCTGTTTCTGTTCCTGATAGATTGAAACCTTACTGTGTGCTTTTGTCCATGGTTGTTATCACTCGAAAGCAAGCCGCCGCTATGGTTTCACATGCTTGCTCTGTTTCTTTACCTGAATCACCCCCTTCACATTCTGTGGGGAATCCTACGGATACCAGCGAGGTTCCTAAAATTCCTGTGGGAGATAAGGACTTTGCCAAGTTTCTAGATGCTAATCCTAGTGTTGTACAATACTATTTGTCTCATGCCCCGACCGTACGCTTTGATGGTGGCTCCTTGTTGGCATGCCTATTAGTATAGCTGCTCATTTAGCGCCCACTCCGCCTGATAACACCGCCTTGCTTCCTGCACCTTTAGCCCCATCTCCCAATCCGACAGCTTCAGAGATTCATACGACTCAGATTGGCTTTCCTTTGGCTAATCTTGGACCCCACATATCATTACCACCGACTGCCCCTACCTCATCTCTCTTGCAGACCACTCCATTCATGACTTGCTCTCTGCCACCTATCCACACGAGCTTTCCTTCTCAAGCTCCGCCTACCTTTTCATTCCCATACACGTATCCAGTAACCTCAACATCTTATATGGGACATCCCTATTCGGTCACCTCAACATATTCATCCTCCATACCTTATCAACACTTAACCCCACCATTGTCCAGCAGAGGCCCTTGGCCCAATTTGCCTCCATTTACCACAACCGCACCATCATCTCATCCAACCATAGATTTCATCAAACAAATGATGGACAAAATGTAAAATCTAGAGGCTTACATTTCGGAAGTCGTAGTGCCTTGACATACGAGCAAGTTTTTCTGGGAGCCTATTCACCCTTCTGTCCCCCTTCACTCATATCCTCCTCAATGGGAATTGCCGAAATTTACTCGTTTTAATAGTAAATAGGATCCTCAACAACACTTGCGATCATTTAGACATGCTTGTTATTTAATTGCCCATGATGATGCCTTGTTACTCGCACATTTCCCATGTCCTTATCGGGACCTGCCTTGAGTGGTACAGTGCTTTAACCCAACACTCAATCTTCTCTTTTAACCAACTAGCCCAATCTTTCTTGGATCACTTTTCCATTAACATTGCTAAGAAAGTATCCATCACCGACCTTTATGCCATTCGACAATTCGAAGACGAATCTATCGCAGATTTCGTCGGACGATGGCACGGCCTTATCAACCAACTTACATATGCCTTGCCTCAAGCTAAACTTATCGAAATTTTCACGCGGGCATGTGCTAAGCACATTTCTCCTACTCTTCAAATTCAAACTTTCCGCACATTTGATGAGGCCTTTACCATGGCTCGGAAACTAGAAATTCGAGCCTTAGAAGAAGATAAATTACGGTTCTTGTGCAACAAAAATCCCAATTTTTGAACTCCTGATTCTACCAATAAACCAAATACCACCACTCCTCACGCGTCCACTTCTTCTAAATCAAAAGGAGCTGTCCACGCGGTGATGGTTAAATCTCAAACACCGTCTAATACCCCACCAAAAACCACCTATAAGTATAAAGCAGAGCCCATCAATTACACTCCCTTGGGAGAAACCTATGGTGTCATCTTGGAAAAATTGCTCAAGGCCGGAGCTATCACCTTGCCTCTGTTAAACCTCACTCCGGGTTTGACTCCACTCGCGCTATACCTTCCTGGTACAAAGAAAATGACTTCTGTAACTTTCACCGTGTAAAGGACATAGTCATGAAAAGCTGCAAGATGTTGAAAAACATAGTGCAGAAATGGTTGTGAGGGATATAACCCTCGATAATCCTAATGCCCCTCGCCAACCAAAATTTGAAAATCTTCAACAAACCATTCCCAAATCAATCTCCCAACAAGAATAACACAAACCGGGATATCTTAGCCGAGGAGAGTGTTCATGAGATCCATGCATCTTGATACCCGGCAAAAGCCTCTATCGAGAAAATTTTGAATCAAGCCTCTTCACTAACACAGGAGCCCGAACCTCCTTTACCACCATCAAGCCAAAGCGAAATCATTCCTTTACCCATAAAGGAGTTAACTGCCCAGACTTCTCTTCCCATCGATGAGTCTTCTTATACCACATCCCTACAAGACTGCGAACGGATGTTATCTAATCTATCTATTTCCCAGACTTCCCCTTCTACCGCTCTTGCTGTACAAGAGGAAGGTACGCCACTCCTTTTGACATCCTTAGACGAGAAATCTCTTGCACCGACATCACCAAATTCTTTAACCATGACGGATCCTCTCGAACATGCCCTCTTACCTATTAGTTCTTCATTGCCTAAATCTTTTCAACGACCGGTTGACCTCGTAACATCTATTGATACAGTGCCTCATCTACTCCCTGTATCACACCCACAGTGGACTGGAATCACAACCCACCTTTCTTCAGTACCAAATTTACAATTCAAACTCGAAGCTGTCATTCTCCGGAAGATAGAGGCGAATCCTATGGGAACATTTGAGTACCCCTTATTCTACTCAAATGCGGATGACCGATCCAGACACCTCTACCATATATCCTAAGTGTTTACAGAAACTCAAAATGCCTATGTCCTCATTCTCACCCCCCGTATCTATATCAAGTATCCCATCCACCTCTATCAACCTAACCAAATCTTCCCCTACACTTGGGACCTCACCCATACCTAGTCTAACACACCCGCCTAAGCGACTAGATTTATCCAAGAATAAAGCCGCCCGCCACCTAGGAGACAAACTCAATCCATGCCTCTATCACAATCAAAACCATCATCGTCACACCTACCTTCCATATTGGGACCTCCTCCTTCCACCTTGCATCAATATATCATACCTCCTGCGTTTTCTTCAAAATGAACTACGCCTTCTGCACCTATACAAAGATCTAAGGGTATATCAACATTATCACCCCACGTATCCTGTCCACCCATCAACCCTAAACAAGCTCCATCATCAAAGGATTTATTTTTGTCACTCCCTTTCTCCGTGGTTGTTTTCCGCTACCACGTCATCTCGTAGCCTCATCATCTAACCATAAACGTAAATGTCTGCGCCAAAGAAACCACGTTTAGTGAAAACCACGTGTCAACACCCCTTGGCTAAACCACCACCCGTACAAACCAACCACACCCAAACATTACCAAAACCCACACAACCAATGCCCTCATCCTCCTCCGATTTTGACCCACTCAAAGGATCTTACGCCAAAATCCTTGCTATGTTGGTGGAGAATGCGACCATTTCTCTAGCCCCACTTAGACCTTATGACCCGTCTAAACCTCGGCCTATAGGTTATGATGAGTCTAAAATCTGTTCTTATCACCGCACACCGGACATGATGTGGAGGGATGCAAAGCTTTAAAAACCATCATTCGTCAGGTCACCTCTCCCGATAAAAAGGTTAAGAAAGACAACTTACGAAGGGAGAGACCTTTAGCTTCAATTCCCTCTCCTATACCATCCGTCCCCGCCTCACCAAGATCCATCATTATTACAACCCCACCTCTTGAAAACCATGATATATCCCAAACATCTTCCTCATCTCAGGTCTACGAGATTAATATGATTAGTGTTGCTACTCGAGCGCAGAAAAACAATGAGAAAGTGAAAGAAAGCACACCTGCGTCCTCTCCTTCTCGTCCGGCATCCGATTGCACCACCACGAAGTGGTTATTCGTGGACCCGCTTACCCCGTCTCTAATGGAGCTGCCCATCGAGCCATGATCAAACAGCTTCACCAATCACCCATAAAAATGACACTATATGATCTCATTCGGACTTCGAATCTCATCGACAAGCTCTCGTTGAAATTCTTCAAGGATCGAGGTCTTACCTAATGAAACCCCGCCCGTTGCCTCCATTCTAACACCCAATCATGTTGCCTCTCTCAACAAACAGCCCCCTTGCCCAACCACTTCGCATCTCTGTACAACAAAGCGCTGCGATCAGGTTTCTCGAAGATGAAATTGTTGACTTTGGTACGAAGACCCGAACTGCCCTTTTCATCTCCGCTTACGTCCGGGACATTCGGGTACGTCGTGTTATGATTGACGGGGGTGCTAGCCTAAACATCATCTCTTCAAAATCGTTCCAACAAATGAATATCCCTTCTAGCTACATGTGTGCCAACCCCATCATGTTGCGGTCATTTAATGATGCTATTACCTCTACCTTAGGCACCGTGATCCTCAACATTCGGGTAGGACCACGTACTTTACCCAAACTCTTCTATGTCCTTGAGGGAGAGTTCCAATATAATATATTGCTGGTTCGTCCTTGGATTCGGGCCATGGGATGCGTTCCCTCAAAATTACATAGATGCATAAAATTTGAGTACGAGGGGAAATCCTACACCGTAAAGGCTGATCCCCCCCCTTTAAAACCTGCAATATGTTATACCGCCCAAACGATGTGCTTGTACCAATCAAGACACCCGTTCACTCAACCCAACCATCTTCTTCAACTGTGCCTCAAACATCCACCTCAACCACACCTATGCCTTCAACTGATGAAACCACCGTCGCAAAACCCACTTCCCTTCCCGCAGCTAACATCCCAACCGTGGACCCCTTAGTAGATGTTTTTCAATGCCTTACGCTGGGGGAGTATCGCCTATATAACGTTAGTTCTTTCCATACCCCACAGGAGTACGGATAGGTACATGCACATCCTACTTATGACCATCGTGTGGGAGAAGTAATCTCCTACGGACCACCGCACTGCCGCACTAACCTAACATATGGGGGTGTCGACGCATCTTCCGTTTCCCTTGAGCCTCCTCTTGGTGTGGTTCCTTTCCAATCCGATTTTCAATACCTGACAAATCGTCGCTTCGCCCTCACCTTCTTGACTCATTTGTGCTTGGAAGGCTTTGGTTTTGGCCTTTATGAATAAGGCCGACATACGCTCATCCCCATCACCACACGCAAACATAATGATCGTAGTGGTCTCGGATTTCCGAGAACACTTACATCGTGGAACCTCGTGTCAGTTGTCTTCTAGAAGACGATGACGTCACCCCTACCGAACCATCATCACCCATTTTCCTTCGTCTCCCCCACCGAGTCGATAGATCCCTGAATCTATCCCTCCTAACTTTTTTTTTTTTTTTCATATATGCTATCTTCCTAGGTCCTCTCACTTATGAACGTGATAATGAGGACCCCTCTTCTATTCCCCTTCTATATGCGGACATGATTAAAGAGGACTCACCTTCAATTAACGTTATTGAGTGCCAAGATGATGACTCCATCCTCACTTACCTTGGTGCGGATGACTCTTATATTTAACGAGCCTTACCATCTGAAACCCAAACCATGCTTGAAGCGAATCTACTACTTTCCTCCATGCTCAACCAATCTTTTGCTTGGTCCTACGCGACATGCCGAGAATTGATCTTGACATTGCTGGCCCATAACATTACCACGAAACCCGATTCCAAGCCAATTAAATACAAATTGAGAAAAATGCATCCGCGCATTGCCCTCTTGGTCAAAGAGGAGCTCCAATGACTCCTTTCTGTTTCCTTCATTCCACCTATTGACTATCCTCAATGGATTTCTAACATCGCACTGTCACTAAAGCGGCGGGGGGACTTCGGATATGCACGGAGTTCGGGATCTTAACCTCGCTTTCCCTAAGGATGACTTCCCCTACCTAGTAGTATTGACCAACTTGTTGATCTCACTTTGCAGCCATGAGATGCTCTCTCTCATGGATGGCTTTTCGAGATCTGACCAAATTTTGGTTGCCTGCCGATCAACACAAAACTACCTTCATAACTCCTTGGGAACCTTCCATGCATTACCGTGTAATGCCATTTGGCCTTAAGAATCTTTGGTGTAACCTATCGCGGGCTATGACCTACATTTTTCATGACATTATGCACACTATCCTTGAAGATTACGTCGATGATCTTCTTGGAAAGTCTAAACATCGCGATGAACATCTCGATGTTTTAACCATTATTTTTGATGCTTCTGTTACAATATTCGTCCGTCTTCAACCAAAAAAATGTGTCTTTGGTGTCCTTTCGGGAAAACTTCTTGGCTTTATCATCTCTTTGCGTGGCATTGAGGTTGACCCATCTAAAGTCAAAGCTATCCTAGAAATGCCCCCACCTACCAATCTCAAACAATTGCGTAGTTTACAAGGTAAGCTCCAATCTATCCGATGTTTCATCTCCCAACTCTTGGATCGATGTCAACCTTTCCATCACCTCCTTAAAAAGGACGTTGATTTTCAATGGAGCAAAGAGTGCCACCAAGCCTTTGAAGCTCTCAAAACTTATCTCTTACAGCCACCTGTGCTTATCCCACCTCAAGACGACCGCCCTTTCTACCTTTACCTTTCCGCCACTGACCACGCTATAGGGGCCATGCTTGCACATCGCGACTCTGAAAATAGAGAACAAGCCGTTTATTATATAAGTCATACTTTGGTGGACTATGAGACTAGGTATACACATGTAGAAAGGTTGTGCCTAGCCCTATCATTCGTGGCTACCAAACTCCGACACTACCTTCTGAATCACAAAACTTTCGTCATCACCAACACGGACCCCATCCATTACATGTATGCCAAACCTCATCTAAACCAACGCATCGCCCGATGGCTCATGCTCCTCGCCGACCTCGACCTTGAGTTTGTCCACCAGAAATCAATCAAAGGACAAACCATCGCAGACCAACTTGCGGAAGCCCCTTTACACGGGAACAATTTACCAATTTTACATTCCCCGATGAACTCATTGCCACTCTTTCACTCCAGGAGGAGTCGTATTCAATGACTCTCTTCTTCGATGGATCCAAATGCCAACGCGGTGGAGGAGTCGGCATTGTTCTTATTCCTCTCGATGTTGAGCCTATGCCTCTTTCATTCCGACTCGATTTCCCTTGCACTAATAATACAGCGGAATACGAGGCCCTTGTTCTGGGTCTCCAGGTTGCACTGCACTTAGGTATCAAATCTATCAATATTTTTGGTGACTCTCAATTGGTAGTCAATCAAGTTATGGGCATCTACCAATGTAAAAATGAGGAACTTCAAAAATACAAACACTACGTGGATTCACTTCTAGCCTTATTTACTCACTATTCTATCCAAACCATTCCCCGCTCCACTAACAAATTTGCAGATACTATGGCTTGCTTAGCCTCGCAAATTCCAGCCTCATCAACTGACTCTGACATTTTCGTCTTGGTCCAACAACTCTTTGCCCCATCTTATTCAGCCCCGGTTGTTTGTACGATAAATATTGTGTCTGCTAACTCACAGGATACTTGGTATCACCAATTCCATGACTACCTTACAACCTCTATTCTCCCTTCTGACCTTACTAGTACTGGTAAATGCGCTTTTCTTAAACGCGTTTCTCGTTATGTAGTTATGGGGGGACTCCTTTATAAACGTGGCTTTGATGGCATCCTCCTTCGATGTCTCACCGGCGCGGAGGTCACCCATACCATCCAACAAGTCCATGACGGTATTTGTGGTGGACATTTTAGCGGCCTTGCCATGGCCAAGTGAATCCTTCACCTAGGTTATTATTGGCCTACTCTCAATAACGACTGCTACGAATATGTTAAGCGTTGTGTTATGTGTCAACAACATGCCAACCTTCAACATACTCCTAGCCACCCGCTCCAGGTCGCTCGAGATCTTTGGCCCTTCTCACAATGGGGTTTAGACCTTATTGGTGAGATTCATCCATCCTCTTCGCAACGTCACCGATGGATTATCACAGCAACTGAATATTACACAAAATGGGTGGAGGCTATTCCACTTATTTCAACTAAAAAATAAAAAATTGTAGAGTTCATTAACCACCACATTATCTGTCATTTTGGTGTTCCTCATCACCTGATTAGAGATAATGGCAAATATTTCAAAAATAAGTTGTTGCAAGACCTTTGTGACAACTTTGGTATCAAACTCAGCTTCTCATTACCGTACTATCCACAAGCAAATGGACAAGCCGAATCCTCTAATAAAACCCTAACCAAAATCCTCATGAAAGTTGTCAATGAGTCCGGACGAAATTGGCACGATCACATCCCCTTTGCCCTTTGGGCTTATCGTACTAGCATCCGTACCTCTACTAATGCCACACCTTTTTCTTTGGTATATGGTACCGAGGCTGTCTTACCTCTCGAAATACAAATACCCTCCTCGAATATCCCTTGGGATATTCTCACAACGATGATTTCGCCAAGAGCGGTTAGCCCAATTGGAGCTTCTTGACGAACGTCATCTTACAGCTCTCGATCACCTTCAAATCTATCAAAAACGCATCAAGCGTGCTTATGATAAGTGACTTCATGAGCGTACCTTTAAGGTTGGTGATCTTGTCCTCAAAGAGAATCAACATGTAACCAAACTAGAAAAGAGCAAACGTGGAAAATTTACTCCCAATTGGACTGGACCTTATATAATCACTCACACTTATGGATCAGGAACTTATCATTTAGCTTCGCTTAATGGTAAACCTGAGCCTAAGCCCCTTAATGTCTTGCATCTTCGACCATTCTACTGTTGAATTTAGTGTTATATCACTTCTTATCTACCTACTGCTCGTCCCTTGAGCTCATTTACCGCTACATACACTTTGTTTTCTACATCTCAAAATAAAATCAAGATCACTTCTCACCTCCCCTTGACGATGCCTTCCCCTTTTTAGTCTAGTCCATGACTTCAAAGTATTAAAATAAGCCGTATTCTTATGGGATTTTCTTGAGTCAAACTTCCTACTAAACTAGATGCTTCATGCCAAAAGAACATCTAGTCATCTAAATTAAATATAGACTGCTCCCTCGAAGGACGACTATATGCCGAACTATTGCTGCTTTATTATAAATGAGATTGCTCCCCAGAAGGAATGACTATGCAATAAAATCATATCTGCTATTATAAATAGACTGCTCCCTCGAAGGACAGCTATACATAGTCAGCCTTTATCAGAAGCTTCTCGCATTGATCAACTTCGTGAAGACCTCAAGAATAAAACAATCAAAATCCCTTGTAGACTTCCCGCATCGATCAGTCTATATTCAATAAAATAAAAGCCTCATTCAAAAGAACTTTTGAGTCATGGACTTGTCTATTTAGGGTAGGTTCTCTTTCGTCCGAACACTCACTTTGTAATAAGTTTTCCGTACCTCAACTATACCATTCACCTCACCTCACCATTTGTTTCAACTCAAGGGACGTGATGTACACCTGATAGGATGTGATCATACAACTCTTTTCACCTATTGACTTCTCGTCTATGCACCGGTACCTAGGGCTTCATGTTCATTCTATGTTGTGTGGTTCGTTTTGCTCTTTTCACCTACGGAGCAATCTTTCCTTTTTGCCTCGCATCTAGGATTGTGTGTTGATCTTAAGCAGGACATGGTTCCCTACCACTTGGGTAGGCTAACTTTCACTTCTCTTATACCTTTTACAAACCTCACCAATTCGTTACCAACACCATCAACCTTACCTTACCAATATTACTATCAATACCTTTACCAACCAACCAATCACCTAACCATACCTAAATTGCTGAATTCACCTCTCCCTGGTCTGAGGAGAACTACATCGATCCGAGGCCCCTCCTTACTTTGTGCAATGGGCTATGTAGGTAGCACTTCGGAGACATGGGGTCTCCCAAGGTTAGCTCGACCATCCCCTACCATAACCTATCATGTGTGGTAAATATAAATATTTTTGTGTATTTCTATTTAATCACATTCCTCTTTATCCTTTTTCAAAACACCGAAATTCAAAACAAAAACATTCTTATTATTATCGTAACTCAAATCAACATACATATTCAATTTTATTTAGATGTTAAACAAATACATCTTCTCTATCATCGACACGCGAGTCGGCATCCTTATTAATTCTTATACCTTGCTAACATTTATTTAGACCCTTACACCTCATCCCGAACTAGGTGAGGATCGTGATCGTTGACCCCTCTCGCGGGTCTCTCTGTCCTCAAAGGTACCATGGCTATTGGTACCACCCACTAATCTACCAACCTCTCGTGTAACATATGAATACGCCCTCTCGCATGGAGGACTCCAGCCTCTAGTCTCTCCGCCCGTGACTCGCATGACGCTAACAATCCTCTTGTCTCATTCACTGTGTTTGGAGCTGCTGAACAAACGCTGCGAGACAATCCTCTCTGCTGTAATCACCGCTATGTCGGGACGATCACATACACCTTACACTCTGCTACCCACCATAATCTATAGGCCTCTGTCGTTCCTGCGTCCATTACCCTGCGATCGGCTGCTACTTCTTCAGGACCTTCTGGAGGTGTTGGCTGGGGAGGTGAGAATGTTGCCTCTGCGTCGATCCTCATATATGGTCTATAAGCCTGCGGTATGTCCTGCACAAATCCAAATTGTCGCCGCACGCGATCTATAGGAATCCTCTCATATTCACCTGGCCTGTGCCCCGCGATCCACCTCAATCGCTCTACACCCCTCAACTCCTCAGCTATGTTCTCTGTTACCATATAGTTCCGTAAGGCCTCAGCAGATATCCGCAACCGTCACCCTCTCCCATACCTGCCTGTAATACTCAATGTCACCCGTCACGGCCTGAGATCTTGCCTCTTGTTCTGTCTGGACCCATCGTCTGAATCCCAACCTCTGTACTCCGGTCTCTCCTGCCTGGATGGGTCGGCCTATTGGTCACACACAAACAATGTGCTCATAGGCCCCCAAAGTGTAATAAGTATGAACAATCCAAAGTGTCGTCGTGATTTCACCTACAAGCCCATAAACCCCTGTATAGCTCCGCCTAAATATGCAGTGCCCATGCAAACGTCACATTCCTTTCTATCATCTCCCGAATAACACACATCAATGCCTTTGGAAATCTTCCCCTTACGCCTCGGTAACGCATAATACCCTACCACTATCATTAATATCACGCTAACCTTGTCTCCTCGGGGTGTGTTGCATACATTACCCCATATGTGAATGTCAAACCTCTCGTGTGTCGGATCTCGTGCGTATGGACCAAATATTGTTGTTATTGCTCCTCGCGCCGCACTAGGTAATGCCACGATATCTTGGTTCTCTGTAATAGGGAGCCTCAAAATACGGAACACATCTTCCGATATTCTTTGTCATCTCCTGTTGGCGAGATAGAAGGTATTTTTCTCGGGATTCCATCTCTTAATCAAGACTGTAACATAGCATGGTTACGTGTGATTCGTGAATAATAGAGGATTCCACTTAACCCCAAACAATTTATCAATGTCCATTGAAATTTGGCGTTACATCCGCTCGGATTCGTGACAGTATTTGACTACTGTACACTATCATTCATCCTCAACCCTGCCTCTGCCTGCATACATCAAAATAACAAACAACCATTCAATCCATCAAATCCCCACGGGTTTTTCCTCACATTCTGGAAATTCCTACAGCAACCGGTATCGTTTATATCAGCGGTGCGGTTCGATGAATCGATACCGGTTGTCCCTAACCGATATCGGTCACTGTCACCTTCATATAGCCTGCCCAAACACACTGCTTACGACAATAATTTGAGCGTTTATTCCTTTCTATACATACAAACATACCTGAAACCCCTGATTACCTACCCCGTAACACTTACCTCACCTATAACCCTTTCTATCATGTTTTCTTTTTCATATCTACCCACTTAATCTCCTATTCATAACACATGCAAAGATCAAATCACAACCAAAACATTTACCTCTTGGGTTGCAGCGACTTGCGGTGGCACTTGTCTTCCCTCTCGGCCCTGCCTGCTGGATGCTTCTCCTCGTTCTGCCATGATCACCACTCTTTTCAAATTCACCTTTCTACTTTCGAATCTCTTTTCTTATCACTCAAATATCTCATACAATTACTGTCTCGGTCGTCAGTCAAAAAGCGTCACATTCGCGTATTTAACCTCTTGCATGGCTCTAAAAATAAGAACTTAAGTTGCCACCCTAGCTTTTCTATTTTTAGAAAAGCTCATACCTAAGTAACCGGTGTCGGTTATATAACCGATATCGGTCTATCAGCTCTGTCATCGGTTCCCTAACCGATATCGGTTACACACACGGCTTTTTAAAACATGGTTCTTTTCTTCATTTTCTACCTAATTTTTGTCGTGTGCGGCCTCTTTTCCTGCATCACAACACCATTATCCATCCACCACACATATCATTACAATTTCATTAACATCATCTATTTTTACAAAAAAACAAACCATCAACTAAGGATATCAAAAACTATCAATCTATACATCATTTGGATCCAACTCATCGGATACATATATAACAATGTCACAAAACCAGCCCTGACAACATGCAACATTTCACCATATAACATGTCATCCATATATACGTGCAAAAACAAAAACATCAACATCATCCATATATCAACATGTCAACTAAACTCATCCTACATTCTATATCACAAACCATTGTGAAATACTTAAAAACATTTTCAAACCTTTGCATATGGATCAAAACATCATCTATATACATATATATATATATATATACAAGTTTCAAATGTACAATGTGCCTGCATCGGGGCCTTTGTGATCTCATAATACAACAACAAAGCCGGCACGCAAGCCACAATAAATATTAATCACCTCGACTCGCTCGCGCAGCCGGTCCCTCATATCAAAAAAATATACTCGGCTCGCAGGCCAGTATCAATCTATCTAACCGTGTACTCGGCTCGCAGCCGGTATATAATGAATGAATGAATCAATACATGAATAAATCTAGGCACGCACTTCTCTATCAACACAACCGGTTCGCAGACCGGTGCCCATGTCCATATAAAAAAACTATGTGGGGATCCTCGGCTCTCCCCACCACCCTCGCACCTCTCCCTGCTGGTCCTGTGGTGCCTCTCGCCTCCTACCCGTGAACGGACAAGCCGGTTATGGCTACGCCTCCTGCGATCTCTCGACTATGCGAGGTCTCCGCTTGGTGTGTGCTGCATATGGTGATACTCGGCTCCGATACTATCGAGGACATCCCGATAGTACCGGTCCTCCTCTCTCACCTCCATGTATCTATCCCGTGCCACCAGTCAGTCTTGGGCCTGGTCCCCAGGACTCCTACTGCCCGGTACCCCCCGTGCTGTCTTTGGTGGTGCTGTGGTGCTGTGCATGGCTCTTTGGTGGTGGTATCTGTACTGTGCTCTGGGTGTTGTGGCTACTGCTGTGGTGGTGGTGCTTGTGCACGTGCTCTGTATCACATTTACACTGTGCTGGGCTAGCTACCCTGTAGGACACCTAGCCGTGCTGTGCGGCATTGTAACTATCCTCGTAATGTCATTCAGCACCTAGCCTCGAAGCTGATCTCGCTCTGCTATCACTGCAGCCAAGTCTGGCTCTGCCGGTGGTACTATCCTAGCTGCTCTCTGACCAGCCCACCAAACCATGAATGCCCCCGTACACCTAGCATCATCTACACCATCACTGCTAGCCTCTCGTGACCCAATCGGGTCGAGGGCTATGGTGCGGGTAGTGGGGCCTCTACATCATCCCTCTGTCGAGGGAAGGGAGGTGGCTCGTGCCCTGTCGCAGCCCCATCTGCCTGCTGCGTACCCTCTCTAGGGGTATCCTCTCGTACTCTCCCGGCCTCCGTCCTGCTATCCGAATGTGTACTTGGATCGGGTGCAACTATAAGCGGGCTCCTCTGCGAGGGGGGTGATGACCTCTGTAAGGTCTCTCCATACAATGTCTCAACTTTGTTGTCGGGCCCTCTAACAAATGTCTATAATATGCCACATCCCGACTGCAAGAAGCGCTCGTGGTTGGCCCACGACCCCAACCATCTCTCGAAAGCCATATTTGTATATAACCATGTGGCCGACCCAAGGCCTCGCCTAACCATTTGGCCCGACCCAAGGCCTCACCCTACCCTACTAGCCCGACCCAAGGCCTCACCCTACCCTACATTGGCCCGACCTAAGGCCTCGCCTAACCATTTGGCCCCGACCAAAGGCCTCACCCCCTGGCCCCCCTGGCCCGACCCAAGGCCTCGCCCTAACCATTTGGCCCGACCCAAGGCCTCACCCTACCCTTGGCCGACCCAAGGCCTCACCCTAACCATGTGGCCCGACCCAAGGCCTCGCCCTAACCATTTGGCCCGACCCAAGGCCTCACCCTACCCTACTGGCCCGACCCAAGGCCTCGCCCTAACCATTTGGCCCGACCCAAGGCCTCACCCTACCCTACTGGCCCGACCCAAGGCCTCACCCTAACCATTTGGCCCGACCCAAGGCCTCGCCCTAACCAACCGGCCCAACCCAAGGCCTCACTCTACCCTTCTGGCCCGACCCAAAGCTGCAATCCAACAACTCGGCCCGACCCACGGCCGTACCACTTCAATACTTTACCCAAAATCAACACCATACACTTTTATCCACCCATCATGTAGTTTTTTGTTCAATCGAGCTCACCTGTTCGTGTTTTAGCATGATTAGGGTTCTTGACTTGATCTGTCGACCAACTTTGCCCAGACCTAGACCGTGACATTTATCTCAACCAAACCAACCATTTGAGTGTCTTTGCGGACATGCCTAAACGTTCTGTACCTTACCCGTTATATACCCTGGAGCTACTTCCTATGCCTTGATACTAGGATTATACCACCCTTGTTTGGATAAACTATTGACCTTTGCCTCTGCACTTTGTTGGTTTGCTCGTCAAATCATTTACCCTAGTAAATCTTATGGCATTTCAACATGCGTCTGCTTCCTTGGACCTACCCCACCATCTTACCATCCTCTCTACACCATTTACCCTTTATCAACCCTATCCCTAATTTCTCGTTCACTCAATCTGTGATAGATTTGAGGGGGATTACCTATACCCTTAACAGGGAAAACCACTTCATATTATTGTCCGCGTAGCTTTACAAAACAAGCTACACGACAATAAGGGGCTAATGTAGACACCAAATTTGTGTCTTACGACCCCTTGTGACCCGAATCTCATCTCGCAATATAACCTCATCACCTAAACCTTACACAATTATTTATTAATTACCTTGTAATTGATAAATCCACATCACCTTACCTACCACCTTATTTTGCCACTTCATCATGACCTAGCCCTAACCCTAAACTAACCTAATTAAGACCCATAACTTGGTCCACACCTACACCCATAACTAATGACCCCTTTCTCGCACCCAAAACCAACCTTCTAGTCATTTGACCAAGCCTGCATTTGATCTCTCGGGAGAAAAGGGGAAGGTGGGCTATTTTACTAAAAATAGCCTACTTTTTCCTTACCGATGCGGTTCTACTCGGCTTGGCCGTCGGTTACGTAACCGCCATCGGCTCCCTGTAAATGGGCTCCCCAAACCAAAATCAAAGGTGGAAGGATTTTTGAATCAACAGAGATTATTGGGAGCGAGGAACAGAGTCCAGATCTTCACTTGACCGAGCAGAGACGAGTGGAGATACAGTGCTTACAAAGAAAGAAGATTAGCTTGCATCTTCGTCAAAACCCGATAAGTCACATCTTGCATGTCTTCTGTTATAACATTTCTTATGCTTTTGAATCACAGTCCTCATAAATCCATTTCTAGACCCACCACCCAGAAATATATTACATCTAACTATCATTCATCTACCTCTCATCACCTTATTACGTAATATCACCCATATACAACCTTACCAATAACACGAGATACCAAACAACACAAACACCCCATAAAAACAACCAACCTACAGATCCTAAACCCTACCGACAGGCATCGATTCAAGGTAGACGATTATCGGTTACCGGACTACAAACTAGAAATCAGCCTTTCCCTATCTTTCCAAATGAACTAATTTGATTGATATTTTGAGTCTTTTGTGTTAATTCATATTAGCAGGAAGCGACCACCTTCGAAAGGAAGTTTTATATTTCAGGCCCAAGGCGATTTCCTCATTTATTGTCTAATCAAAATCTTGTGGTCTTGTGTTCTTATTTGCAGTAGTCCTTCCAAGACAAAAAGGACTTCTTCGCGATCAACCTGATCTTCCTCTACGATACGCGTGCACCATCTCGACATTCCACAGGTATTCCTCCTAGCCCTAATCCTTATCTGTTTCTAAAAGGAATGAAAGGATAGAAAGCAACTCTATTCCTAGAAGTCGAAACATTCCGAAGCGAAACAAAAGACCAACAACTTCCATTATTACTTTCCCATATCCCAATCTTATTTATTTAAATTTTAACCATATGATTTCTCACATTAATCTACCACAACAAAATTAAATAAAGAAAGGAACACATCACTAATAAAATACATACAACAATAATAAAAATTAACCACATCAATAAAATACATAATTCCCATGGTCACATGTAAAGGTAATCCCCATGGGAATCCCTAACAAAACAACACACAACACAATAAAACGAGTTGCCATGGTGACCTTGTCGAATTCACCTAGAATTCCATTGTGGTTGGTCTCCAATCCCCCGATGTTTGTTGTGATATTTAACCTGCAAAACACAAATATCTCCTTCGGCCTCATGGCCATATCAGAACATCCAACATGATATTAATAAAATCACAAAATTATCTAAATATGTAAATCACAACAACATCAAGGCAGTTTAACATTATAACATATAATTCATCCCAACAACTATATCATCATCGCAAAATATCTAAAATCACATGTCCGAACAACATCCATAAAACATCCATTTCAAATAGTATATTCTCATCCACTTATGAGCGTCTCTAATAATCATCATTCATCATAACCAATCAAGATCAACAATAATCCATAATCAAATGTCTAACAACATACTAAATCAAAACATAATAATGTCCATAATGTGATCAATTGTATCAGAATAAGTATCGGCGGTGTTAAAGGGAAGTGGGCACTATAATGGGGTGTATGGCATTGGAGTGCGGGACGGGCCTGGTGTTTAGAATGACAAATTATGAAAGGTGAAAGATACGGTGAGTAAGTAAAAGTACACACGACTGAAAGAAGAATCATAAGGAAAAGGAATGTGGAAAAAGACACGGGTTAATTTGTATTTTTCTTACTTAGGAATCATATGAATAGTAGTATGCAATCGAGATTAGATAATTACCCAAAGTTCGTTATTTTGTGTCTACATTTTCCCCCACTTTAGGTTGGTAAGTATAATACTCGGGAACATAAAGTAGATATATATGCATACCTAATATCTATGTAAATTTATGTATAAAATGTTTGAGGGATAGGATAAAGCTTGGAGTGATAAAAATATGGAGCGTGGAGACTAAAGATGAAAAAGTGCAAAAGGTGATGAAAATAAACCTAGGGTGGAAAAACATGTGTATATGCTGATGTGTGTGATGTAGATATTATCGATGTCGATGTGTGCGATGTTTTTGACTTCTTGCTTCCCATACGAGATGGACCTACAAAAGAGAAGATGATCAAGTAGTCAAATACACATATATATGTACAAAAGTGTAAGGAAGTATATAAAATAAAATGTGAAAAGGGAACATGTGCACTGATCAGCGTGATGAGGAAAGAGTGTAGAAACGATCATGTGGATGATGTCAATGCATGTGAGTTTTTTAAGCGATCTCATGCCACTAGCCAAAGAAGTGTAAGGAGGAATGTATGATTTATCCTCTAACATTTAACCACTTCCGAAAGCGTAGAAATCTCTATATTGTCTAGTTTTTGGGTGATTCGATGCCACAAAATATGTATTATAGAGAGGAAGGTTTGGTGTTATCCTATAACCTTTAACTACTCCCCGAATGAAACACCATTACAAATGGTGTGTACTAACACATGTCTTAAGGATTATTGTCCTTGTAAAATCCATTGTGTAGAGTTCTATGAGGTGTCTCTGAACCTAATCATTGTGTAACTTCCCCCTAGTCTTAGGTAATTCAAGTAAGGCCATTGTGTTCTAGACCCAAGCCTTATTTAAGAGCCCCGCAATATGAAAAATGTATTATATCAGTCCTGTGTTGTGTTTTCTATTGTGTGTAAACCGTTGTATGGGGTGAATGCTTGGCCCAAATGATGCCCCCCTCTTTGGGGGAAAATGTAACAACATTAAAGGACTATGCTGACCCAAAAGAATACCAAATGCTATAATGATGACTTGCATGGGGAAGGGGATGTGCTTGGTAGAAACCAAGGCACATGAAAAACAAATGGTTGGGAGATAAGTGTTTGCATAAGAAAAGACATGCATGCATGTATAATACAAAGTGTAAGATAGGAAGATAATGTGTAAGTAGATAATGTAAACACCCAATAAGATAATTTAGACCATGAAAAGTGGGTTGCAAACATGGGACACCACTCACAATGTCACAAGAAAATCAAGGTCGTAGTGGCTGAAAGCAGACAAGTGTGAAAACCAGACAAAGGGAAAATTCTATAAACAAGAACAAGCAATAGAAGACAATCTAATAAACAATCATGGAAGAAAGTATCCTTGAATAAAAATGTTGCACATGAAGCACCCGTTATCATGTTAGAAAGATAAAAAGTATTTCAATGTGTGTATAATCTAATAAAGTAGTGTGTTATGAAACAAAATGAAATAATAACACTGTAGTGTATGAAAGTGGATGCCCAGAGAGCCGTTATGGGACTAGTACTAGGTACTATGCCAAGCATTCATCTTTGTGTGTAATGGATTTGTAGAACATGTAATCACAACTAGAAAGCAATTGAGTGCACATGTGTGTATGATAAAGATAATGACATACAATATATCTATCTAGCATGTGTAATAAAATGAACATGTAAAAGTAAATGCAACCAAGATATGCAATATGTTGTGGATGGATGGAATGGAATGTTGAGTGAATGATAGGAGGCATGTGCCCCTGAGTGAATATAATTGTAAGTTGTGAAGTTCATTTTTTATTCCCCCTCAATAATCAAGAATGGCTGTAAATGAGAGTGCGTCATCGAGAAATGGTTGAACTATGTGTTGTGCATAGCATAGTGTGATGAATGTGTAATGATTATATGTAAAATAGAGATGATGTGTATAATGTGTGATGATTTATCCTATAGATTTTATCACAAAAAGATGATGGAAGAAGTGATAATTTAACCTAAAGCCTGTATCACTAGTCTAGGAATGTCGCATGAGAAAAGTTTGAATGGTTGAATGTGTGAGTGTGACGAGGTCCATTCTATTTGTATACCCTCAAAAAAATCGAGTATGGATTGAGGGACTAAAGTGCATCATTGGGTAGTGAGTGCAGCACGTATAACTAGATGATTAGGATTTTTAATATCGTAATAGATGAAGTGATGACAAATCGTCATGTGATGTGTGTAGTGTATAATATAGGATGTATAATATATAATGCAAGATGCGTAGATGAGATAAGATGTTTAGATGAATAGAAAATTTAAGACGTAAGATGCAAGATGTAGGATGTAGGATGTGTGTATGTAATATGTGTGAATATGTGTGTTTTGTAGTGTCTACTATGTAATTTGTGAGGTTCATGTGTATAATATTCCCTCAATAGGAAAGTGTGAACTGGAGCATAAGAGTGCATCATCGAGTAGTGGTGATACTTAGGGTGTGTGTGACAAGATGCATGTGTCATGTGTATATGTCTAGATGTGTGGTGATGAGAGAATTAAATATTTGGTAATGTTAGGAGGGGGATAAGTGTGATGCCCCCCAAGTGTGTATGATGTAGAACACAATCATGTAATATCATCTAGGAGGTCATCATTGTCATGGTAAAAACCAAATGAACAAACATCAGAGATTTGGTAAGCAATAGTGTTGGGTTGATCACGTAATGAGCCATTCAGACGTAAGTTCTACATGCCCATGGCATATTAATCATCAGTGAAGGGTGGTAATGGAAACACATGTGCATAATAATGAGTGAGATTCTACATATAGGAAAGAAAGGAACTATTATAGATGAATACATGACCAAAGGGCATGTGAAATGATATATCAATATGATCAGGATCTAATGTGCCCCAATGTAATCAAGCCAGGATTTCCCTAATGTAAGTGGCAAAGAGAGAAATTTTTCCAAGGAAAAATATGATATGAAAGACACACGTAGACCATAAATGACAGTAATGTGAATGAATCCATGATAAATGTGAGAAGAATGTGACAGAGGATAGATATCCTCAAAAGAAAAGCCTAGCCGAGTCAAGCCATCATGTGTACATATTATGTCATCACAAGTAGGATCGAATGGAATATGCTCCCAATAAGAATCATTCATGAAAAGTGTGCATGTGAAAGGAGGTCATACTGATGGAGGTGGTACATGAGAAGGTGGAGTAGCTAGAGTGACATTCGTTGTATGGACAAACCCCTGATAAAAAATCATAGCAGTGGTAGAAGTAGGGGGAGGCGTAGATGTAGTTGGCACAAAATATATCATGCAAATAAAACCTTCAAGTGGTGGTAAATGTGGTAGCTCATCTATAGGTTGTGGGTCATCAATAGTGTTAGCTCTTGGAATAGGAAGTGTAGTATTTGGATCATGGTCACAATATTTTTATGGATGATGGTCACAAAGAATAGTATACTCGACAAATTCATGTAGTAGAAAGTTGATAAAATGATGCCTTTGTAGAGGTGAAACATTACATGGCATGGAGTCATGGCCTACCAAGTGATTATATGGGCTGGAAAGTTAATGACAAAGAATACTATGTTGAGAGTTTTGGACCTATAATGATAGGTAAAAAAATGTGACCTATGCATGCATGAATAGAGCCATAATATTCACGAAGAGAGATACATTATTGAATAACATTAAGAACCAAAAACCAATCTTTTCAAGGAATGACATGGGACCTAGATTAAGTTCATATCCATTATTGATTAAAGTATGCTTGATACCCATATTGTAAATATGAATCATGATATGCAAGGGTGGATCATTGTTGAAAATAGAAAGATCATCACGAGGATTAGGCGAGAAAGAAATATGCTAAGAAAAACACCTATAAAAGACTTATATGGAGTCAGAAGCATATCAATAGGAATGAAAGTAATGTGAGGAGATCTTGGACTCTATGCATTAAATCAAGATTGGCAAGCAAGAAATTATTAATTGAAATACTCATGATGAGAATATTGTGAAATGAAAAATAAAAGAAAATAAAATAATAGGGATCTTAAGAGCGTGAACATTGAGTTTGGGTTCACCAAAATGATTACGCTAAAATGTAAAATAATATCCTAATATAATATTATGGTAGTAGTAAATAAATGTAATAATGGAATACATAAAATATACCAAATCAAGCTAAATAATAAATAATGAAACCCTAATGTACAAAGAAGGGTAAGATGCCTTAGATGATTCAAAGAGGTTCTTTGGTGTCTCACGGTGGAGACCAACTAAACAGAGATGGAGGACTATTGCACAAAAGCCTATAAAAATGTAGGTTCGATAGATTTGACTAGAATTTGGTGCCTAGATAAGGATATGGGTGCCCGTGGGCATCTGGTCTATGTAGATGATTAGAAAACATCCTCTGAGGTATCACAATAGGTTTGCACTTGTTCACCTTTTGTTGCATGTATGTCATTGAATTCAGTTGAATGTCTCTATAAATATGGAATGAATGAATCACCTGCAAAACCTTAAAAAAAATCTAACCCTAAAAATAAAGCTGCAAATGAACGGATCAAACTGTCCTCACCTACCAAATGATGGACTTATCACTGAGTGCTTCACTACATCTCAAACTCACTATAGTTTTGTATGTGTGTGCGGAATTTTTCCCTAGGTTTCTCTTGTGTCAATCGCACTTGAAGTAGAGAGCGAGTAGGCTAGATGGAGGATGTAAATAATGTGTGCATGGAAAAATAGACTCCCCTCCTATGAAGTGTAATGTAGATGCACCAACCTTTATCCCTTGGCATGGAACTACATGGATGCAAATGGAGCTACTGGATGCCTTTGATGGATGTAACCTTAGGTGGAGATAGTAGATACTTAGTGCTTGGTCCCTTATTATGATCACATAACTTTATATTTATATGATTCCTTCACTTGAATTTCATAATTAACCCTTGAAAAATGCCGACTACAAAAATACAAGATGCTCGAATGGATAGAAAAGACCCATAAAAGTGTGACCAAAGTACAAATAGGAAAAAGGTGCCTAGAGGGCACGGGGCGCTTGGTGTTGGCGTCTTGGCTGGGTGCTAGTGTCCAAAATTACAAATGTCGAAAGGTGAAAAGACAGGACTAAGAAAGTATAAGTGCTTGAAATCTTGAAGAAGAAGCATAAAGAAAAGGAAGTTGGCTAAATACATGGGTTAATTAGTACTTTTCTTACTTAGGAATCATATGAATAGTATTATGCAATCAAGGCTAGATAATTACCCAAAGTGCGTGATTTTGTGTCTACTGAGTATCTCATCACAAGACTACCCCTTATAACCCATAATCCAATAGTGCTGCAAAAGCCTTCAACAAGATATTTAGACATACTTTGACAAGGATTTTTGATTTAGAAAGAAAGAATTGGGATTACAAAGTATTAGCTATACTATGGGAATACAAAACCACATATAAGAGGTTAGACAATCCAACACCCTTTCAGTTGGTGTTTTGTGTTGAGGTAGTTTATCTTGTTCAGTTCTTTCTACCCTCAATGCATATTGTGCATGCAGGAGGCTTTTTCAATAAACAGGTAGTGGAAGAGTGCATTTACAAATTAATTCAATTGGATGAATGATGCACAATTGTGTGATTGATCTAGAAGATAGAAATAGTGAGATAGAAGGCTTGGCATGATAGACATAAAAATTAAGTCTTTTATAGTTGGGAAGATGTTGCTTTTGTATGATTTAAAATTTGTGTGCCATCCGGTGAAGCTCAAAGTGCATTGGTTTGTACCATTTAAAGTAACCGATATTTTATAATTTAGTGTATGCCGATTGTAGGCATTGAATGGTAATATGTTTCCTAGTTACTTTAATAGGATTATGCTTAAAACATACTACAAATATGCTTCCTTTATGATTGTAATAAGACAATATTTCCATTTAGATTAGGTTTTCCTTTAATTTTTGTTTTTTTGTTTTGTTGTAATAATCACGTTTGCATACGAGGGCTGATCTATTTGTTCTAGGACTGATTCAAAGATGATCATGTATGCTTTTATTGTGTGTAATGCCCACTATTTTTGACCCAATAACCTAACCAAAAGATGGGTAAAATTTGGGACATTTTTTTTTTGTTTAGAATATTGATTAATTATCAAATGGCTAAAAGCGCATTAAGTACTTTTACAAATAATTAACTATGGTAGAAAATATAATCATGATTCCAATATGCAAGGTGACTTATGATTAGAAAATCCACGTCGTAAAATCTTGGTTATGATAAAATATGAGATAGGTAAACTTAGACTCCTAAAAATATTCCTTAGGGCCAATTTAGCCTCCACGATGCAGTGAATGACTCAAAAGAGTAGAGTACAGTGAGATCGGACTAACTTGTGTGTGATTTATACCATCTAGGGATGTACTCTTAATTTTGAGTTTTCTTTAGGCATTACTAAAGTTGTAACACTCATTCCTTTCACCAAAGGCTCGATTCATGCCCAAAAAAAGGTTTAAAGTTATTTTTATCGTGATTCAAATAAGTTAAACAACGAGATGTGTCTATAAATCCAAACCTCTAGAACAATGTTTAAGACACCATATCTCTTCATGGCATAGAACTAAAGGGATATATCATGCACCCTCGTGATGAACTATTCCCATTAGATATTTGTTCTAGTTCTAAGATTTGAAGCTGATTGTCCCAAGTTAATAATTGAGTTGAGCTATAACTTTTTTAACAATGATAATCCTACCAAAAGTAGAGCAATCTCAAACTATGATTTTCTTGGAGAATTTAAATTAAATGCAAATCCATTATCATTCACTATAATTTTGAAGAGGTGTTTATAACATCATTGTCTCGTAGTGATAAATGTCAAAAAGGTTTATTTAGGCATAAAAGGTTTTTGTATATACTCTACAAAGGAACAAGTTTAACTAAATTATAAAGACATCATTACGAAGTGGGCATGGGTCAATACATCCCACCCAATTGGACCTATGCCAATTTCACTATATGACAACATTAGACACTATCTAATCTATAATTAATGTACACGCAAAATACCAACTTAGATTTAAATAAACCCAAATCAATCCTTATAACTTCCCACCTAAGTGAAAAAGCTTAGGATAAATCTGGAGCCCTTGGATCTAATCTATCACCACCGTAGATCCACACAAAACCCTAACTCCTCTTTTACTTTTTTCTTCTTATTTTACCCCATTTCTTCTCTTATCCTTCTTTAGTTTGTTTATTTTATAGAACAGGAGCTCAAATGAGGCGCCTATTCCTCCGTAATGCATTTGTTTTGTTTTTAAATAAATATCCATTTTATTTATTTGTAGGGCAAACATATTGAGAATATATACATGTATATATTATTGAGAAAATTTATTATTATTATATTTTAATTTATTATATCCCCAATTGGGGCCTCATGGCCTACTCACGATGGTAGTCATGGAGGAGGTGCAAAAGTGAGGGTGGAGTTTGTATGGCCAAAGAGGAGGAATGGAAAGAGGAAAGTCATGCGGCCATGGTGGCTATGCAAATGGACGATTGGGGAAGGTGTGGGCCATGCCCAAAGATGCCATAGGAGTGGTCGCGCGCAGGGTAGGAACATAGAGGGGAGGAGATGGACTCCCAATAGGCCTTCGTGTGATAAGGAAGCTAGGAGTGGGGGATGGGTTGGGTCGGCCGTGCGCCCAACCAACCCATATATACATATTAAATTTAAATAGACATACATATAACTTACCAAAGTATATATTTACCAATATATGTGTTAGGAATATATTAATTAATGCTTCACATATATCTTGTAAAGTTGTTGTATGGTTGGGTAACCATAGAGTTATATTAGGTCGTATACGTGAAGTTGTTTGGGTGTTATAACAACTCACATAATTGGCATCTAATTATCCTATTATTTAGGAGATGAATCTCCTATATAACTGTATTATATTAATCAAGAAGAATTGTTCTGTTCGGCTTATCCTGCTCTCACATCTAGTATCAGTGCTAGATGAAATCCTGATAATTGTTTGGGGAAAATCCATGGCTATCCATGGTGGCCCCCGTGTATGAAGTTTTTGTTTTGGTGCGAGAACCTTGTTTGTGAAGAGAACGCGAGAAACAAGGAGCTCCGAGAAAGGAAATCACGGGAGATAGTGAAAGAGGTGTTTTCATTACTAAACTATCTGAATAATCATTCTATAAAGCTTTCATTCCCCTGGCTCTGCATACACTTGCACAAGTAAAGGAAATTTGACATTTTAAGAGATGATGGATCCATGCATCCCTTTCTGACGCTATCTCATTTGCATCGGTTAAGAGTTTATATTTTTTGAATCAAATTTCTACACACATTTACATTTTCAGGATTCACAGTTTGGTAAGAAAAATCTGCTTCAGGAATATGAAATCTAGTCCGATATTGGCTCGATCTCTTCTTTTGATGACTGCAGATATTGACATACTTTGATTTCAAATCCCTACGGAACTGTGACGAGATCCTTCAATCATTGTGCAAATTGATCATATCAGTCTTAAAATCATCAACAGATCCTTGCCCTGCATTCAGCTATTAACAACTCCTCCCACCTCATATAAGCTGCTGTCAGGTTGTTTTAAGGAACGATGATCATTGAAGGCTTCTAATTCTTTCAGGGCGTTTCTGATCTACCAGGCTTCCTCAGTTTGTGGGATGAATGGTTCAAATCAGTGAGACTTAATTTTTTTAATGTAGAGCCTAAGGCATAAACACAATCCACGTGTAATCTGATCTTCAATCACCTTGGCGACTTCCACATCATTGCGACTCTGCTTGGGCCATTTTTAAGCCTTGTTGAGCTCTATTGGATTCTCCTTATCGAGTCTCCTCCCCGTCACAACATGGATGCCATGATCTACAAGTAAAAGATCACTTGAGTTTTACTTTGTTCTCAGTATGTCATATTAGGAGTTAGTTTTTTATATTTGTTTAATTTATTGACGGTCTTAACACTAGTCTTTCTAAAGGATTTTGATACAAGTTTTTAAAATCGAGTTGTGGTATTGTTTTCAAGAGTCTATATTCAACACTTTCCTAGAGTCATGAGCATTTACAATTTTGTTTAGAATCATTCTAAATGTGTCCAAGCTCATGTGAATGTCATTCATTAGTGTAGTCGATTAAGAGGTTAATGTGGTTGATTCCACATTTCTAGTTGTTTTAAAGTATGAAGGTCATTATAGTTATTATGTGTAAGTTCTTGAAAGTAAAACAAGTGTTTTTATAGTTAATTTTTATTAAGTCTTTACATGTTATGTTGTGTCAAGTTTTATAAAGTTGTGTCACCAAAATTCAAGTGTTTATCGTCAAAAGATTTGTCAATTTGAGTCATTGTCGAAAGAGTCAAAATATTGTAAAAATAAAAAATAACCTCGTTCACACATTATTTGGTGTTACCCGATGTCCGAAAAATAAGGTGTTTCACATTGCGGGAGGGATACTATACAAATAAATCCAATGTGGAAGCTCCTAAGCTCCACGAACATATTTGTTGAGTAAGCATCATCGTCTACTAGAAGAAGGAGGCACATGAGGCTGGAGGTCAATCAGTGACCTCTCGTCAATCACCAACGATAGGGCCACACGAAGGTTTTGTGGTGACATTTTGTAGTGTGAGTTTGTTTTCATTTCAAAGTTGCTTATTTGTTTGAGTTGTGTGACTCTATTTTAGATTTTCTATTTTGTGTTGAATAAGTGAAAAGTTCACATTGAGGGGGAACATGGTTTCAATGTTCCATTTTCACTTTTCCTCTTTTCAGATTTGTATTCAGTGAGCAATATTTCCTACATAATTCTTTGAAGGAAAAACATAGTGGACAGACGAAAGAACAAGGAAAAGTAACATCATGATATTTTGGTTGTTGGTTGTCCTGTAAAACCATCCTTTGTTGAGGTTGTTGGTTGTCCTGTAAAACCATCCTTGTTGAGGTTGTTGGTTGTCTTGTAAAACCATCCTTTTTGAGGTTATTGGTTGTCTTGTAAAACCATCCTTGTTGAGGTTGTTGGTTGTCCTGAAAAACCATCCAGATCATGAGCACACACGGGCGACAAGCTGCGAAGGAAGTGTGATTGTTTTCTCCCATGTTCGCACTAAGGGGGGAATGTTAGGAATATATTAATTAGTGCTTCACATATATCTTGTTAAGTTGTTGTATGGTTGGGTAACCGTAGAGTTATATTGGGTTGTATACGTGAAGTTGTTTGGGTGTTATAACAATTCACATAATTGGCATATAACTATCCTATTATTTAGGAGATGAATCTCCTATATAAATGTATTCTATTGAACATATGAATTAATCAAGAAGAATTGTTATGTTCGGCTTATCCTGCTCTCACAATATGTCTATATTCAAAGATAAACCTACATACAAAGCAATATAAAAAATCTATTTTTAATGTATTTTATTTCATATATATATATGTGTGTGTGTGTGTGTGTGTGTGTGTGTGTGTACCAAACGAGATTCCCATTTTCTATGATTATAAGTCTATGATTTAGAAACCATTTCCACATAAAAGGAGATAACAATAGCAATAAAATTTAATGAGACTCTCAATCCCATCAAATGTAGGAGAGTATTTTTTAAGGTAAACAAGGAGTTAGAGCATCATGGGTCTATTAACATATATTTAAATGAGTAATATTATTTACTTGAGAGACAAGTTAACATGGATCGATTTTCTAAACTCAAAAACCTCTTTTGGACCCGTTCTGATATTACCACACATCTTTCACTTTATACCTTTACCATTTTTTTAGTATAACACTCAATGAAACCTCACAAGTCTTCAACAAGACATTCAACCAAAAAATAGGGATAACTTTAAATGGAAAACATTTTAGCGAGCTCAATAGCTCTACCGAAAACAATACTATTTTTTTAATACAATACATGCAAAATTTTCTTCTTATATTGAAAATCATGAATTATAGAAATATGTATTGCACATTTCTACTAAGTTTTAAGAGAGGAAAAATAATCTTTTTCTTCCACTTTTATAGACAAATATTTCATTTATAACCTTCATGAGTATAACTTTTCTTATTACATCATCATACACTTTTTCCTTATAACACAAGCTTACAAGATGAATTCTAAACAAAACTTTCATTCCATTCTAAAATTAAGAGTGCATGAAAAGTAAGAGATCTTATTTAAGCAAAAAATACTTCCATTTGAGAATAAGGTTTGTAAAAAATGTAAGAATGAAGTCTCTCTTGATTTTATTACAACTCTTCTCACAATGCTTTTATCATACAACTTAAAAAGAGACTTCAACTTTATAAAAACTCAAGTGGAGCGACCTCCCTAAATCGGAACACTAAGACAAAATGGTGTATGAACATTCCTTTCCTCTAAGTAATAAAAAAACTAATGGATATGCTACAAAATTTTGAGAAAACTTCATGTTTAGCTCCAAAAATTTATCCAAAAAAATAGCCCAAGTTCCAAATTTATCAATGCTCCAAGCACCATAAGATTGAAGGCTTGTTTACCTCCCAATCTACAGGTATCATTGCATGCCATTTTTCTCAAGAAAGAGCGCTAGCCTACCCCTACCCATAAGAAATAGGTGTAACATGATACACACAGATTCCAAGGTAACAAAGTTTCCAATGGTCTCAAACAAGGATGGATAAGTGAAGAAAACAAAAAGAAAACTTCAATCAAAATACCAAAATGAACAAGGAACCAAGAAACAATGGAAATTGGAAGAAGGGAGAAGGATCAAAATAATGAAAAAATATATACTATCAAGAGTTCCAAACATCCTCTAAGTTTTATCTCCAAGAACCATCACAAACTCCTAACCCCTTATACTTCCATTATCTCCTCCTTTCAAAGGATTTTCAAGCCTTGTAAGCTTCCTTGACAAGGATAGGATGGGGTTCCCAAACCAAATGGGAATGCTTCCTACTTCCCCAAGGAAGGGAGTGATAAGGAAACATTCATGGATTCCCCAAGAATCCATGAAGATGAGTTTCCCATCCCATTCCTAAACCCACTCCAAATACACACCCCATTGGGGGTGGAGGAGAGAAGAAAACCAAGATATAAATTGAAAAACAAAGAAAAAACTCAGAACAATAAAATTGCAAATCCAACCCACAAATAAAAACCATTACCAAACATAACATCCACACACATAGAAGAAAGTTTCTAAAATAAAATAAAATGAGGTGTGAGACCCACCTCACACTCTAAGGACAAGTCCACAAGCCCCTAACCCTTTGAATCCTCAAGCTCCCAAATATCCCGTCTAAAGTTCCCCATAAAATTGTCGAGAATGAGGGTGAAAATTATATTCACCAAGTTAATTAAATGCAAATTTAATCATTATAACATAAATGTAAATGTAACTATACAACATAAATAAATTAAATAACACATAAAAAAGAACAAATATATAACCCAAAAAACTCCTAAATGGGTAAAAACCATGGAGAATAAATGCACTATTGATAAAATTTTACATCCACTAGTCCATTAACTCCCTCCTCACTTCTATTCCTTGTATTTACCAGGATTTACCTCCATATTCCCTTTGGAACATTATTTGATTAATTGATGTGAATTATTCTATATAATAATCAATATATGAATATATGACCTAAGGTCATATTTAAAGAACCCAAAGGGTTATGTCCTTCTTAAGTTATAGGGAACACCCCGATTTAATTTGTTAAATAAATTTAAAACCAACCACCTAGCATAGAGTTTATATTTTAATAATAAGAATATAGATTATTCTATATTATTTAAATATAAACTATATATTATGATACACTTAATATTATATTTCTAACAATCCCCTTAATATTAAATAGGGATCCATATACCAACATTACCTGTTTGTACAATAGGATTTACAAATCCATAAACCCTAAAGGTTTAGGCTAGCACATGTGTTTATGAGATTAAATCTCACCATTTCTCGTGGAAATATTATTATACCACATCTCTAGGAGCCTTTTATAGTACAATAACCTCCTTTACAAATAGATGCAACCAATGGACTTTGTATTTTCCATAGAATCTATCGGTTTACCAGTAAACTCTATTAGTTTACAAATATCATAAAAGATATTTTTACAATTTTTCCGGAAACCAAAATAAAAGTATAAAGGAGGAGTAAACAACCGGTCGAACATTAGGAGGTGGAATTTCCTTGAATTCTCCCCTCAATGGAAAATCTAAAAGGATAAGCATTGAATGGAACTTGCAGAACTTCGCAAAGACACAATAGATTCGTAAAAATTTCTACAACTTGATCTTCATTCGGGCGATCTTTGGATATTTATGTCACCAAAAAGAACCTTCTCGCAAATAAAGTACATATGTATCTCGATATTCTTCTTTATTTGATGTTGAATTAGATTATTAGCGAGATAAATACAACTCGCTATCACACAAAATAGGAGTACTTCCTTTTGCTTCTATGTGTATCTCTTCCAACAACCTCTTTAGCCTCATGGATTCTTTTGTTGCTTCCATTGCACTTCTATATGCTACCTCAATAGAAGAAATGGAAATTATTGACTGTTTTTTACTGCTCCAAGTAATGGCACATGCACCAAACTTGAATACATATCTAGTTGTAGATTTACGATCTATCACATCACCAACATGGTCAGAATCACAATATCCATATAAATATGCATTATTAGAAAAAATATAATGTAAACCAAAATTAATTGTGCCCTTTATATAATGCAAAATTATTTTTGCTAACTTCCAATGATCCTGATAAGGTTCTGTATAAAACTTAAAGCAATCCCTACTGCATATGCAATGTTAGGTCTAGTAATAGTTAGATAAATCAAACTACCTACAAGTTTCCTATACAAATTATGATTATCTTTTTCACATGCAGGTTTTATGATCAAGTTTACATCCTAATTCTATAGGATTAACAATTGGTGTATAATCAAGCATATTAAATAGTTTAAGTAAATTACTTGCATATTGTGATTGAGATACTATAATAGAATTTTTATCCTGAAATATAGCCATGCCCAAAAATTGATGCAATAATCCTAAGTCTGTCATCTCAAAATATTGCATTAATTTTGCTTTAATTTTCATAATTAAAATATTAGAATTAATAGTGATAAGTAAATCATTAAAATACAATACAATGAGAATTATAGCATTTTCTTCAATTTTAACAAATAAATCATTGTCGGAGGAATAACTAGAAAAACCAACTTCATTGAAAACACTTGTTAATTTTAGAATACCAAGCTCTAGGAGCTTGTTTTAAACCATATAAGAATTATACTGGTTCTTCAAATCCTTTAGGCTAGGTCATAAAAATTTCTTCTTTTAAATCACCATTTAAAAAGTATTTTTGACATCCATTTGATGGATTTCCCGGACATATTGAACAACTAAGACAATTAAAATCCTTTCTGTGATCATTTTTGCAACTGGTAAAAATGTTTCTACATATTTAATACCGATTTTTGAGTAAACCATTAAGATACTAGCTTGGATTTGAATTTATCTACACTGTAATCTGTTCTATATTTAATATTGTATAGCCATCTAGATCCAACTATACTTCATTTTTCAGGAGGAGGACTAATTCCCAAGTTTGATTTTTAATCAAAGTAGTATATTTAGATTTCATAACATCTATCCATATTTCGTTAGAAGAAGCTTCTTTGAAATATTGGGGTTTAAGTTCATACAAAGTCATCAAAGCATGATATGTATGATGAATTCTAGTCATTTTCTGAAGGTTTTTAGGATTAGAGTCTTAAATAATAGACTCATCCCATCTAGGTATTTTAGTTACAGAGGAACTAAGAACAATCTCATTTTCAATTATAGGTTCAACACTAGTTTCTTCATCACATACATTATTTTCACAATTTTCATTTTCAAATTCATTTTCATTAGAATCATCATAAATAACAAAAGATGAAGAAGAAGAAGAAGAAGAAAAATGTTTTCCAAGATTTTAACATTCCTATTTTCTATAACTTATATTTTTGATGGATCAAAGATCTTAAGACCTTTACTTTTACACTTTGTATCCTACAAAGATACAAGGAAAATTGGTTTGATAAAGCTTCTTACATTTTGATTTCAGAATGAAGAGGGAAGCAAGGATACCAAAGATTCTCAAATGAGATACACTTGGTTTTTGATTTGACCAATTTTCCAAAGGAGTTGAATTTACTAAGGCTTTAGTGGGAACTTTGTTCAAGATATGAAAAACATTATTCATTGCTTTAGTCTTGAGGAATTTAGGAACCTGATTTGAATGCATCATGGTTCTATCCATTTCCAGAATGGTTCAATTTTTCCTTTTGCAATCCCATTTTTCCGGGGAATAGGGAGTAGTCAGTTCCCTTTGAATGCCACATTTGACACAAAATGAGTCAAATGTTTTACTAACATATTATCCCCCATTATCAGTTCTAAGCCTCTTAATTTTATACCTAGAAGAGTTTTCAACTAAAGCTTTAAATTATTTAAATTTTTACAAGACATCTTATTTATTTTTAATAAAATATGACCAAATCATACGAGTGAAATCATCAATGAAAGTGACAACATACAAAGAACCATTAAGAGAAGGAACTTCTAGGGGTCCTCGAACATCACTATGGACAAGTTCCAAAGGTTCAGAAGAGTTATCATCATGATGAATGTGAAAGGGATTAGCATATTGCTTACCATGTAAGCATCCTTCACACGTTTCATGATTTTGGGAAATAGGTGGCATACTAGTCACTAGGTTTAGTCGAGACATGTTGTACATGCTCCTAAATTTGACATGACCTAGTCTCTCATGCCACAATTACATGTCACTTCTTTGAGTTGTTAAACAAGAAGCAGAAGGAAAGCCATAAAACACATACAAACCATCTCTTTGAATGCCTTCAACTATAATAACATTATGTTCATTTTTAATGGACTATTTATCCTTTAATAATGTTACACTATAGTTATTTTGAGTTAAATGAGAACAAGAAATAAAATCCATTTTAAGTTTAAGAACTAAAAACATTGTTAGTAAAACTATTTGCAACTTTTTCTTTTCCTTCACCCTGAACATTGAGAATGCAATGATCACCCAAGTAGACCTAATCATTACATTCACTAAGTTCAGACAGGATATCAGATCTAAAGGTTATGTGCCTAGAGGCACTACTCTTTAATATCCATTCGTTTTCTTTTGTAGTGACTAGGCGACATTAAAACCAATTACATTTATTTTTGACTATTTTTCTTATTCTTGTTTTGGTTTTTATTTTGGTTTTGGTCATATTTGTTACCCTTTTGAAATTTAAAATTTGTTTTATTATTTTTAAATTTACAATCCTCTTTCTTGGGTCCAAATTTACCACAACAATAACATTTTTCATCAAATCCACCTCTTAGATTTCCAGGTTTCTTCTCTTTCTTTGGGAGGTTTAAAAGTTGGCTTTTGATTTTTGTTAAATCTAGAGGTTTTACCTTTTGATTTCTGAGCGAGAAGTGCCTATGTGGAATTATCCTTAGAATCAAAATTTTACATTACTTGTCCTTGTATAAGAAGAACACTAAGGGTTTGCAAATCTGGAATGTCTTGTTTTGTTTGATATTTTAAATTCAAAATTGAAATGAAATTTCTATATTTGTCATGAATATTCAACTGACTAATGAAATAAATAAATTAATCCTAAATCAAATTACCACCTCATCCATCTAATGTGACTTAATGTTTTTGTTTTTTTGCTAAATAATTTATCACTTTTTCATCTCCCTTTATGGGAGTTCATAAGCTCTAAAATTAATTTGATAATTTTTACTAATGCATACCTTCATGCATTGATTTCAATTGAGCCCAAGCCTTACTCGAGAATTTTTATTTTCGATATGAAGCATAAAATCATCTTATACGCTTTGTAAAATAATGGAAATCATTTCTTGTAATTTTTGTTGATACGCAGCGGCGTTGTCGTAGTTGTTTGTCTTTCGGTAGGATCTCTCTTAGTTCCATTCACAACTGCCCATAATTTGTGAGCCATGAATTTTTCCTTCAATCGAATCTTCCAAATGTTATAATTATTCCCATTCAACATCTGATATTTATCAATTAAAAATGATTAGACCCCATTTTTACGTAAAATAGAAATAATTAATAAACAAGGATTAAAATAAGAGTTTTAATAGAAGTCCCCCTTGCCTTAATTTAATTCTTGCAATTGAACATGATCAATTTACGCTAAAAAGGAGGTCTGTTAATTAAACAATCTATACGTGAATACAAAAGTAGAAAAAATAAATTGAAATGTAAGTGATTTTTTTATTTTTCTAACAAAATGATGACAAAAACTTGTCGTCATATCATATCATTTTAAAATAGAAAGATAATATTTTGGATTTTTTTACAAAAATAATTTTTATAATTTGTTTATATTTTTGAAAAAATAAACAAATAATTAGTATATACATTTTTGAAAAGAAAAAAATGATTTATATACAAAAAAATTTGGAGCTCTTGCTCCTTATTAGGTAAGAATTTCTATCAAATCGATTTGAGTTGGCTAACCAACTCGACGAGTTATCCCAAAGTTACTATTTCCATATAACATATTTCTTTGCAAACCTGAACTATATTAACTACATGAGCCACATATATACCAAATTATTTATGCCTTACCAACCAACTGAGCCATAATGTTACCATGGTGAGAGCCACACAACGAGTCACAAAACAATACAATGACCCTAATCATGCACCCACGATCGAGTGCCTCACAAGAAATCGAGATAATCACCGAGTTATACCCGTAAGGGCTTTAAAATGGGGTGATGTGACCGTAGTCACACCACCAATCTCCCATGCACATGATTTTAAATCCTAAAAACCCTACTACTATCCGAATGTGGGACTATACATTGTACAAAGGAGAGAGGGGGTACGCAGGAGGAGTTTGAAGGACGGTAGAGCACATTGGACATGCGAAAGACAAAGAGGAGGCACACATGGCCTATGCGAGAAGGTGCTAAATGGCACGTAGATAGGAGGGGGCGGTTTGGAGGGGGCCGACCCATATAAGTTTGTATATATTTTTAATATATGTTTAAGTTTTAATATATACGGGTGGTTAGGTTTTAGGTTAGAGACTTAGGTTTATATAATTTATTTTTAGTTTTATATAAACCATAACCTTATATTTTTATATAGCTATATATATGCATATATAAAAATTACACATACACACATACACATATACATACATACATATATACATACATACATACATACATATATATATATATATATATATATATATATATATATATATATATATATATATATATATATATATATATATATATATATATATATACATATACATATATACATATACATATATATATATATATATATATACCCATTCCACCTACAGAACCCAAACCTAATGAACAATATTGAACTACAACTACCACATGTTATATATATATATATTATATACACACACATAATATTTTTATATGATACAAAGATTTTATAAAAACTATACAAATATTATAGTTTGTATTTAAAATATAGGTGTAAATAATTTACAAAGGCCTTTCTAGGACATGATATAGGGGTTCAAATTCCATTGTGAAAAAGTAAAAACATATGTAATACTGGGGGACAAGGATTTTATTTGACCAAAGGGAAAATTTAAATGACCTATTTCCTTGAATATTATCTCCCCTGTGTAAACTCAAGTTTCACTTTAAATTTTTACTTTTCCCTTTTTGATTTCTTTAATTCCCTACACACTATATAAACTATATAAAAATATTTCAAAAATTTATAATCCTTACCTTAGTTTTCAAGGCTTGGTAATTTTGAACATGAAGTTTTACCCGTAGTTGAAAATCCCGAATAACTTTCCACCTATGCAACCAACATTAAAACTTGACCATGCGGAGGGGGAGGGGGTTAAATAGCATCCCAAATAATTTAACCACCTAACTTCCCAACCGTTACAACCTTATGTTATTTAGGATTAATTTATTTTTATTAATCCTTCTCTGGTACCATGTCAGGACGAGGGGTGAAAAATATATTCACAGGGTTAATTAAATGTAAAGCTAAACATTATAACAGAAATGTAACTATACAACATAAATAAATTAAACAACACATAGAACACATAGAACAAATATAACGTGGAAAACCCCTAAATTGGTAAAAACATGATGAATAAATTCACTATCAAGAAATGTTTAAATACATCGGTTCGTAACTCCCTCCTCACTTCTATTCCATGTATTTACCAAGATTTACTTTCATATTCTCTTTGGAATATTATTTGATTGATTGATATGAATTATTCGATATAATAATAGATATATTAATATATTACCTAAGGTCATATTTAAATAACCCGAAGGGTTATGTCCTTCTTAAGTGATGGGGCACACCCCGATTTAATTTGTTACTTAATTAAATTAACCAACAACCTAATATATAATTTATATTTAAATAATAAGAATATATATTGTTCTATATTATTTAAATATAAAATATATATTATGATACACTTAATATTATATTTCTAACAAAAAATCCCCCAAACAACCATATTCAAACAATATATAGGAAAAATATCCATCTCAAAAACCCTTGAGAGGGTGACATGTGTCACCCTTCTAGCCAATAAAATATGCCATGTCACCCAAGTCACTTTCTTTATCCCCCAAATAGTAAATGAAAAGGGAAAAAAATCCAAACTATCCCCCAAATCTCACACACAATCCCAAGGTCACCCATGTGAGACAAGGGAATAAGATTTAGATAGTGACTTGTGAGAGGGTGGAGTGAGGAAGAGGTTTTTGGGTGCACCAAAGATTCTCCCACCCATAGGTTAAGTCCCATGAACCATTTTGAAGGTAAATTAGACCCTTACCTTTTGATACGTGCCTTCAAAAATGCCCATAAAGATAAAATTCGGGATTTGGGGTTGAATGAGAAAATCAAGGAGAGGAATGGTCCCCAAAAAATTGGTTATCAACTCCAAAGACATCCCTAAACAAGTTCAAGACAATAAATCACCCCATAACACAAATTATCCCAAATGACCGCATTAGCACAAGGAAATCCAAATTAGGTGAGAAATGAAATAAAATTAATTTTACCATGGTGTGCAAGGTTAGGAAGATAATAACATGGATAAATCAAATTCATATACAAACATCGAAAAAATTCCCAATTACAAAAATGGCCAATATTAAACAAGGTGAGAGAAAAGGGTTCGGTAAGATGGATTAGGCATCTTCGGTAGTTCTACCACCGAGTCCCATGTTCGTTAAGTGGTGTAACCTGCGATCTTGTACACTCATTGCAAACCTCAAATCCACTTGACATGATAAAAAATCAAGATGAATCATAATGAAATATGACTATACTATAATAGGTGAATAATATTTCACAACATTTATCTACCAATGATGCATAAAAAAATGATCCAATATTATCACTATATAATTCAAAATCATGATCATCAATTAAAATCCATATATAAACATAATCTATCAAATATCAATCATAATAATATCACAATATATAATTAATATGAAATGTGAAATATCATGAATATAAAATAGTGTCTCGATATTTCCTTTTCAAAATAAGAATGTCATATGCCATATGATGATAATTGTAGTACTAACTAATAAAAATATAACATACTCAAATATCAAAGTACTTAGATGAGCCAAAATATCCTAGGAAGAGGGTTAAAATATGATGGCACTATAGTGTGGGGCAAGTAAGTAAAGGCATGCATAGGGAAATATGTGACGGTGTGGTAAATAATTATTCTTATGATTGGATTGATAAGGTGTGAGTGCTATTTGATTTTTAGAATTTATCATGTGGAAACTTGATGGATATATATGTATGCACTATAATGTGAGGTAGGAAACATGGAGGAAAATTACTTGGTAAGGGATGCAGAGAGAATAGCTACGATACAAGAAGGTGTACATAAAAGGGTTTGTAGACTTAGAAGTAGTCGCGCACCATAAGGTTATGGAATGCTGCGTGTGGAAGAATTTTATTTAAAAGGTGGGAAAATGTAGGAAAAAGTGTGAAAGAAGAAAAAATAATTATTAAATCTTAAAAATTATTGTAGGTAAGTTCATTTAATGTAATCAAAATTTGAAATGTATAAAATGAGAGTGAGTGTAGTCATTCTTACCTTGTTATTTAAGAATTGGTGCGTGAAAGATCTCTTGTAAATTAGAGAAAAAGTACAAACAAGTATAAACCAAAGTTGTGACAAAAGGGACCAAGAAAAAAATGTCATAAACATAACTAGATATTCTTATGTGAATTTGAAGTTGTGTGAAGTGGAAATATTTGGAGAAGGATTGTAAAGCTATGGTTACAAAGAGACTTATAGGATTAGGAAACAATTTTGGTTTACACAATTGATCTAGGGAATGAATTTGGACTACAGGATTGATTGTGATCTAAAAGGTTGAAGAGCTGAATCAGCAAGTGAGACTTGAGTTTTTAGCACTTAGGGCACAAATTTGTAGGTTATAATAGTTGTAGAATATTTGAACAAAGTGAATAATGGCACCAAAGAAGGTACCAAATAATAAGAGGAAAACATAGGAAGCTCACAATGACTGGTACTCAGAGATATAATACCCTCAAGAGGTCATAGTTGGTAAAACATAGACCTCGTGAATTTGGAAATGTAAGATTAATGAGTATAAACACTTTGTGTAAGGACATGAAGGAGAAATTAGAAGTGATGTAATGAATGAGACATGAATATTAACCACCACAAGTAAAATTATTCTCAATGACAAGGTGCGCAATACCTTGGTGGATTAGGGGTGTTACAACTATTTGAGTTACCATTATTTATTAATCATGTGTTCTGTACCAATGGCTCATGTATAGGGTTCATGAGGATTATTTATAATTTTCTAAAAGAATGATGCGCACCACCATGTAACTAATTATCAAAGTAACAATGCTACATGATAGTCTTTGAAGAGATTACTTTGGATGTATATAATGAGTCTACAATAGATAGTACAAATACATAGTTGCACTACCAAAGGGAAGTCACATGTTCAACATAGATATATTATTGACCAGTACAAGAGTTGTTGTTTTCCTAGTGAGATATTAGTTAGGAATCTTCAAGAGATGGTTAGAGGTTAACAAGAGGTTCCTTCATATCTCATAGAAGATGGTGCATGGGAATAAATACAACATAGTGTTATACATCATAGAAGGAATTATTGAGGAAGCTAATATCTAACATTAAAAAGAAAAGAAAAGAACTTGGGGATAAATCTTGTTCCTTATAGTGTTTTAGGAGATAAGTGTGATGGATGGACCAAATAGAAATGAATGGGAGAACCCTCGACGAAGAATCGATTACTGCTAGAAGGTTTGAAACATATACCTGTTATAGAAGGGTTACTAATGTATATAATTTGTGCTTAGATATATGGTAGAAGAGGTTGTGAAATGAATTTACAAATGAATGGTGTATGCATAGGAGATGTAAATAAAATTGTAAGGGTAAGCATATTTTGTTGTAATCTAACACTTTATCCTCGAGAATAATTTTGTTGAATAATGTAGAAATGAGGCCTTGGTGAAAACTACAATTTGCATTCACTGTGAGATACTTCAAGAGCATGGTGAAATAATTAAGGATGCACAACCATTGAAATTTAACATAGAAAAGGTAGATTCTAACTACGACACATTGAAAAAACATTTGGGTATGAAAAAACGCACCGTATGTGGAAGCGTGGAATATTACATGATGGATTTAAATACCATCATGATACTAGTAGTGGGGAAAGAGGCATGTTAGGTATATATTTAATTGAAGCCCAAGATCAAGTATTGAAATGTGGTCGGTGTGCATGACATCAACCTCCCACCACCTCCATCAAAAAAGATAAGCTGTTATAATTCCAAAGCACATGCATGAGACCAACTATGAAGAAGAAGAAGATGAGAATGAGGGTACACTAGACCACAATGTGTAGAAAATGATGAGGGAGATATGATAAGAATAAATTGAATCACAAACTCCTCGAGTTTTTCCAATTTTTCAATAAGTATCTCATGGAGCGCCAACCACATTGAGGAATAAGACCATCCAAAGAAATATATTGAATAAGAAGATCTTCAAACTGATGAAGGTATAAAATAATATTGAATTTATTCGGTGATCCATAATGTCAATGATGAGGAGGAACATGGAAAATGAGAAGAATAACATGAATAGAAGAAAGGAAAATGTGAAGATAATGAAAATGAAAAAGAAAAAGTCCAATATGAAGAACATGCACATAAAGAGGAGCTTGAGGATGGGTGCGAAGAAGTGTGTGATGAAGAGGAGCTACATGAGCATGAAATTAGGGAAGACCAAAGCAAAAGTGAGTAAACAAGTCAAGTGTATCATGATATTATGTAAGATACACTACACATGCAATGCACGATGAGTCTAGGAATAGGGTCGTGAATGAGAAGAAGGTGAAGGAACTCTCAAAAAGTACCCCGAGAGATGTCATATATAAATTCCATGACCAATATTCTTAGGTAAACATTTCATATCTCGGTGCATACCGAGAAAATATTATGTTTGAACATGTTTAATAAGGCCAAATCCCACCCACACACATGTAAGATTCTATCTTGGGTAATGCATCCAAACATTGAGGAACCCGAGTTTGAAGTGAAGAAAGAGTTAATTTTGGAGTTCATGGGGAAAAGGGAAATAGGGAAGGTTTCTCCAATAATAGACTCTACTCAATTCTCGGTTGAGAAGAAAGCAATTCTCTCATATAAATGGATACAAGGTAGGAATAATAAATTTTGATAAAATTTATGCATTATGTAGCGTGACAAAGGAAGAATCAAAAGCTATCGAGGCAAGAGTGATAAAAAGAAAAGGCTTGAAGATGTGTCTAAAAGGCGGACAACTTAGTCAATAATATTGTGCATGTATGTCCAGGATGTGTTAGTGTAGACTAGCCCGGACCATACAATTGAGATGGAGTAAGTGGAAGAACTAGTAGAAGAGATGTCTAGTTAAAATAAGGCCAAGGTGGAGTAAAAATTAGGAGAGTATATATCACTTGGAGCAGAACTAGAGGAAGCTGCACAAAAGGTTGAGAAGATTTTTATAAAATGTCAAGATAATTCAATGATCTTAAACGTGCACAATTTAGAGGATTAGGTAGAATTGAAATAAATACTCACCTCATTATTGATAAATAAGGATGTACACGAGATAATTTTCTAGGAATTCATAGAAAAGAAAGACGAAATAAAATCTAAATGTAGCAGGATATGGAAACAACTTAGAGAGTACAATCAATGGTGATGTGGAGGGTCGACATTTTGGAGGAATCACCACCAAATGAGAAGTTGTATTAAAAGAGCTGCAAGAAAAGGTTAATGAATTAACTTTGGAAAATATCCTATATATTTTTGAGTTAGCACTAGATCGGGTATACATTGGGATTAGGTAATTGAGGCAATTAGAGAAGGGAATCAACATAGAGTTCTTAGAACTTCCACTTTCTCCATGACTTTAATTTATGGATATGTACGAGAGGAATAAGTGTTATTTATTAGTTGATTTCATTAGTTTATTTCCCACATTATTTCAGATATTATTTCATTCTTTGTGTTACCGAAGAAGGATAATATCTCTAGTGTGGGGTAATGTTGGGATGAGAAAGTGGCTAAGTACAAGTAATGAGTGGAGGATGAAAATTCTACGGAGGATGCCACACGTGAACCACACGAATAATTATAAATGATACATGAATATATGCATGAAGGAATGAAAAATAACATGGAAGTGATACAATTATGGAGAAGGGCAAAAAGATACATGTATGGTTGAAAAGGTAATAGGGGAGATGGTCCATGTATAGGGACATATCACATGAGTTAGCTAGAATTATAAAGGGGATATAAATAGAGAAAAGAAGAGATGGCATGTTTGACAAAGCAAGTCCAAAGATAGACTTAGTAAAGATAAAACACTCTTGCTAGAGGATAAAGTACATACATGAGAACATGGAATGTGCATGAATGGATCTAAATATAAGACGCATGAATAAAAGACTATTTATATTAAAAAGGGATTGAGACTCCTAAGGATAGCTGCAAAAAGGATATTAAAACACGAGTTCAAAATCATGAAACCTATATTCCAACCTATGTAACGGTGAAGGAAAAGTTCGACCCTATATATATGAGTCACATCAATTATACAAGAGATGATTTAGATCATGGATAGTTTATGCTATAGGCATGGATTGTAAGTAGCATGTGTGTACATTGTTACAAAGTACAAGTAAGATTTTGTTAGATATGGGTAAATGTTTGTAATTTTTGATCTAATGTGGATTTTTAAGGTTAGTAGAAATGAACATGGTGTAATTGGAATTTAGATTATGTTGCTAGTGAAACATTCCCATTTTAAGACTTTAGAAACAAGGGAATTTTTTTATACATAATGTTCTCTATTCTAAATAATCATAATTTAGAACACACATTCCATGCCAATCAATCTCATAATAGATAACCATATGCAGCTATAAATGACTCGGTGAGCTATCGATCTCTCATTTCATGACTCGGTTAACAACCGATCTCTCATGTTAACTTAAGTATTGTATACTATAGGTATACTATGTATACTTGGTTCTCTTACCTTGTTCTAGGTATTGAGTGTTCTGTTTAAGAAATCTATCTGAATATTTGTTACCATATTCATATAAAATCACATTCCTCAAACTAGGTAACATAGGACAACACAACTAATAGCTTGTGATACTTTGGCCAAATATTTCCAACATATTGTTCATGTTACTATTCCTAGATGACATACTCATCTAATCAGAATACATCCTTCACCCCACTCATATGTTATCTAGAATGGTCTTTACTAACTACTGTCAGTCCACTTGTCCAAGGTTTGACCCTAACCCAGGTTATTGATATAATTTGGTATAGGGAACCACTCATGATGACCTAGGGTAAATGGGCATACTCATTTGACCTAAGTAAACTGAATGTGCCAAGTTACCCTAAGTCATAGAGAGTCACTACCTATGCAAAATCATATCCTTAGCTGATCTAGAGAGAAACTAAGTGCAAGTCCAGATTTGAGTAGGTCTTGATGAACCAATGTTGAAGGGTGTTGCAACATGTCAACTACAACATTGTATCCTTGTGAAGACCCAAGTCTTCATGAAGGTACAGATTCTGTAATTGGCATGTGCCAACATCCGACAGAACTACTTCATCACAACTTACACACCTCAAGAGATCATAACCACTTAATTACCATTGGATTAAGATTTCAATTACAGAAACCCTGCATAACCCTAATCCCAACAATCCTTAAGTTTTTCCATCTTTAATAGAGTTTATTAAGTAATAAGAACCCTCATTACCTATGGTTACTTTTTATGTTCAATAAATTTTGCTTAACGTGCAATTAATCGAAAACAGAAACAACATCTATCATAAGATTTAATTAATGTGTCTCAACCATTCAAGGAATGTATCAGAACCAAAATAGTTTATGATATAAAATAATTCATAAATATGAAGTCTAAATGGTTATCTAACTCATATACCATTCGTTTATTTTGCATCCTCTTGAGAGGAGGAGAACCTTCCTCATTATGGTTAAGTAATAGGATTTCTTATAGTCATACCCAATTCACACATCTTGATATTATAAGTAATGTTCATAGCCTCATAATCAACCATACAAGATTAAGGAAAGAACATCAATACATACAACTTATTAAGTTGCATTCAAGTAAGAGAAATTGTACTAATTCCCATTCATCCAACCCAATTCAATGACATCAGAAATAAGGTTCCAATTAGATATGAATCACAACATTAAGGATATTATTTCAAATTTTCCTTCTTATTATGAACAAGAGAATAGACTTAATCAATTTAAGTAACTTCAATCTTTTTAATTCATCAAATAAAATACACATCTTACAAAACTATGCATTACTAACATATTTCTTATCAACAACATCCAGATCATTTAGGAAAACAAATTTTCTTCCTTGAGTACATTTCAATAATAAATCATAATTCTTTATAAATGGTCCTATACATCATAAAATTTATTGTGTTGTCCTTAATATGGTCCAATCACATTTCCTACCTTTATCACTTACGAAGTCCATCTGCAAAAATTGCTAGCACGGGTCAATTCATTGAACTGAGCATGATAAACACTAAGCATTAAAATGAAATGCTTTCAACTAACTATTTCATTAAACCAACTCTGCTTTAATGAAATAGTGAGGTCAAGTAGACAAATAAATCATAGTAATAACAACCATAAAAGAAGAAAAAATAATCAATTTGAATAACATTCAAGGAAATATCATGATGTAATCAACAATCTACAACATGTTATCAAATAAATAATGTTCCATCAATACACTTATCCATATCAAATAAAAGTACCTTCTAAATATTCCTTCACAATTCATCATAGTTTGAAATACAAATGTAAATAAGAGTCTCACACATCAAATGTGGCATCTTAATCCCAAATCCAAGGCATAGCCTAATTTATCGATTTAGGCCATATATCAACATTAAAATAGAATTTCTTGAATGCACAACATCTCACATTAGTCTTCTATAACAAATATTAAAAGCCTTTAACACATGTCAAGAGAACAAGAAAGTAGCAATGACGACTACTCAAGGCATTAAAGAAAGTAGTGCAACAAAACCAAATAAATATTAAGAAAAGATTTACCCAAAAGAAGAAGGATGACTGTGATGAAAGAGTAAGAGATTCCTTTATAATTTTGGTATCTTGAATTTGTTACAAATATATTGTTTGTAACATTATTAATATTGTATTGTGTGTGAGTATTTAATATTATTATTTAAATGAGATGTCAAAATCATTTAATAATAATAGTGTGCATGAAAACTGAACCAAAATAATATTTGGTATCAGAGCAGGTTTGTGTGATGGAGAAATAATTATTATTGAAGGGGCTGGCCGTGGGCATCTTGCTATTTTGGCGTTGCCATTTCCTTTCATACTTCTGGTCCACCGTTTTCTTCTGTGGGTCTGAAAAGTTGATCTGTAGGCTAAAAAAGTGAATTTGAGCTCCAAATAATAAGACATGCCCAGATCTGCGATGTTATCTCTCTGACATCGAGGAATTCATCATCTCGGTTGCAATCCTATTTGATCTCGACTTTAATCACGAGAAGAAAGTGAGTTCCCTGAAAAAGCGTGAGTTGCAACTCTTCTTTCTATTTTTGCCATTTTTGGATGTAGTAAAAAAATGCAAGTATAATTTTTTTTCCATTTTTGGAAAGGGGTCTAGAAAGATTTTGAGATTTAAACTTGTAAGTTTCGTAACTTTCAGCTGGTAATTTGGATGTAGGTGTCATTTTTAAATGATTATTTTTTTGAGCTCTATGCATTGATCCAAGTGCTTTTGTTGTTGGATTTTTATTTAATTTTTCCATTTTTGGCAAATATTTCAAAAAAACTACTTTCAGCATTTAAAATAAAGTTTATTGTAAGGGTGCATTATCGGTTGAACCCGACACCCATGAGAATTGTGTAATGAGCCTCAAAGATAAATTTTCTAACTAAGTAGCAAAATGATGGAGGCTGGAGGCAACAGAGGAAGGAGGTTGATCAACGACCTCTCGTCAGGCACCATCGACGAGGCCGCATGAAGATTTGGTGGCCATGTTTTTTCAGTTGTGTGTTTATTTTCTGAAAATAAGAACAGATGTCACATTCCTGTTCAATTGTAATGTGTGAGAAATTACTATATGAAACCTGCTAGTAGAAAATATTGTAGAATGTGTCTCTAAATTTATTACAACACTCATAGATTTGGAAAGGGTTGGTGGTCGATCTAGAAACCACATATGTAAAAAGGTAGATAAAATTTTTACTAGGTGTTGTGGTCCTCTGACTACCTTCCTTCTTTATGAAGATGATCCACCAGTGGAATGCTGAGTGCATTCTTTTCATGGAGTAAATGCGGGATGCATTCCATCACATAGTTGTGGTCATGTGCAGCAAGACAGTCAGCTAGTTGAAAGTTTACATGCCTTTCTTTTGATCCAAATTATGAGGAAAGCTTGTGCAACACATTGCAGTAGAAGACATAGTTATATTGTACCATGTCAACATTAGGGGAGTGTATATTAGGAATTAATAATGTTAACAATAGGGGAGTGAATGTTACGAATATATTGTTTGTAACATTATTAATATTGTATTGTGTGTGAGTATTTAATATTATTATTTAAATGAGATGTCAAAATCATTTAATAATAATATAGTGTGCATGCAAACTGAACCAAAATAATAGAATCCCCATACACAACTTCAGAAAAGAGAACACAACCCATAACCTCCTATTATTTCCAAAGTGGTAGTGGTCAGACTTCACCTCAAAGACTGAAAGGGAAGGAGTCAAATTTCATGATCATAAGGGAATTCTTGCATTCTATCACACGGGAAGAAGGTCATAAAGGACAATGTAGACCATTCACTACATTCCCAAACTCCTTTATAAGAGAAAACACATATAAGAAGAGATTAACAGAATGTGTGACTATTGTGGTTGAAACAAAGTTAAGGATGATTTCCCATCATGGACAACCAACGATAGTGATATTATACTGATAAAAAAAAGGAGGTACATTAACCAAATTCGTTAATCACCGTATAGTGAAATAACAAGATCTTAATAGAAATTCAAAAATTGACAAAGTTATAGTCATGCACCAAGATTTTTCTTTTCTTCCAAGTGAAGATTAAATGGTAGAATGATCGACTCATAATTGTAACCATTCAAAGTAAGAAGAAAACCTTACTAGAATGTACAAAGTAGAATCCATCAAGATTATATTTCAAGAAGATGTGAAACAAAAGGTCAACAACACTTAGCAACAAGTGCTCAAGCCAACAAATAGACATGATGAAATTCCTTTCATTTCAATTCTGTGGACAAACTTAACTGCACACATCTAATAAATTGACAAGACATTCTTTTATTTACAACACCCACAGAGATCTAGAAAAACTATCAGACTAAGTCAATTTGGTTAGTTCCATATTAAGTAACCGTTATCTCCAAAAGTCAAATACCCATTAAACAAATTACCATGAAGCTACAATAGTCAGATTTTAACAAGTTTAATCTAACAAGTTAGCGATTGCTTACTCAAGATAAGGAACATGTAATCAAAATCAACAACTTCTAATTCAACTAGGAAGTATATAACATGATTAACTTAATGAAATCTCAAATGGGACTACAATAATGACCCCAATATCTACTCAAACGAGTCGACTATCATAATGTCCCCAACTGACAGAGCCTCATCACTTATCCTTTAGTTCAATCCTCGAGGACTTAAAGAAAAACACAGTATAAATAAGATCAGAAGTCTGATTTCACACACAAGTATTCCCAACAAGGTAACATCGAAATCCAAGTACCCAAGAACAACTATCCCATAGTTCCATAAAAGAGCTTAATTTGAGAGACCCAGTTTTAAACTAAAAATCTTAAAGGAAATAATAAAACATTCACTCTTGTTTCCATGTAAGAGAACCCACAAACAGAGATTCTAAACACCCAATAACTTCCGACTTTCGTCAAATATCGAATCCAAATAAGCGATAGAGTATTCGGTGAGTTCAAGAAGAAGACACACATTTCTTGTTTCACTAAACAACTTCAAGTTTATAAAACTCGAATCCAAGCATGCATATTCATAAAATTCCAATAGGAGTAACATAACTTCCAAAAAACCAAGAAGTGACAATGAAGGGTATTCGTTTATCGTCTAACAACCTAAAATACAACTTGGTTCAAAAATTGAAGACAAATATCATTTCCATAAACCCATTTTTGAGCACAGATAAAAATATTCGCACATGCACTTCATTACTAAAATCACCACAAGATTTAAGGTGTGATTCAACATCAAATAAATATGAAAACAACTCAATGAGTTCCTTTCAAAGCAGAGATTCCTCAATTAGATAATACATAAAATATTTAAGCAAGAAAACCAAATAACCATCATAGAAATAAAATCCCATTTATCTCAAGAGAGAAAAGTTGTTTTAATGAAGACACTTAGAGAAAAAGCAGAGCAACTTAATGGATAGAGCCTATCATCCTTGATAGTGCTTCTGTCAGTTCAAAGAATATTTCTAGCCGAGCCTTCACAACAACTTCTTCAAACGAAATCAACAACCAAAAAATTCCTTCTCAAATGCCTCATATACTTCCATTAGATCGAAAATAGTCCAAGGGAGTTAAAAATAGAAACAAACTAAAAGTAGAACTACTGGTTCAAAGAGCCAGACAGCTCCATGTAGAGAAAAAATTGGAATGCATGAAAGACCAAAAAACTCCCAACAAATCTAATCACATGGTTTCCAAGGTAGTTTAATCACCAAAAACAATGACAATAAATGTCATTAATTTCTAGTCTTCGCTTAAATCTCACACACAGTGCCTTGAGTTAAATTTGGTGAGTCCAATTTCAACTTTTGCATGCATCAATTATCTCTAGTGATGATTCCACATAGGATTCAGCCAAATTTTCCTGCCTCTGCCTAAACTGGTAGTACTTTGTCCATTGAATTCAAAAATCAAATCAAATAAATGACTTAGGAACTATCACCATGCCTTCAAATTTCCATACAAACCCTTAGGTACCCTTCTATCCTCACATTATTTTAGGATAGATATCATTAGCTTAGGGTATGACCTTAGGTTAGTTTTAGAAAATATTTTCCTTCGGTTATCATAATATTACCTTAGGTAAATTTTCCACCTTAGGATAGGCCATTATTTATACCAATATAGTATTAGGTAATAGGTTAGAAATATACATATCATCACCTTAGGTTATTTCCAAATCCCTAACTTAGAAAACATGCAACTTAGGTTAGGATGAACAAGATTAGAGTAGGCATAGATATACGGTAGATCCAATTTACCTTAGGTTAGAATCTTGTTAGGATAGATCTTATAGATCTAGGACTTAGGATTTACCCTCAATAGTCCTGAAGTAGACCTCTTTCCAACTTACGCCATTCAACATTCTGGAGAAGTTGACAAGAAGATCTGAGCACATAACTTATAACAAAATGCACAACATGAACTTCCAAGAAGATCAATGAAATTGTAAACCTACAAAGGTTCAAGTTTTTATTTCCTTCAACCTCTGAATGTCAGTTTTCCATATAGATTAGGTAAGAAGAATTAAAACATACCTTGGATCAATGGAATTGATCCAAGGTTTCATTATTATATAGAGATAAATTTGCAAACAACTTTACTAGTTTACAACCTTACTTATCTCAAAAAAATGGATTCCTTGCAAGAAACAACATTTCAGCAATTGAATCCAAGAAAAGAAATAATTTATCCATGGCAAACATGATTTCAAAAACTCAAAAGAATACACCTTCTCGGGAAAAATCACATGTCAATGCTTGCATTGCAAAGAGGAGAAGTTACAGATTATCAAAGGTGTTAAAGCTAGTTTTTACATTAATGAATGAATGTTCAAACCCCTTGCCCTATTTTGTCTCTGTATTGTCTTCTATTTGCATTTTATCTTCTACATTATGTTATGAATGGTTAATTGTATGATCCACATCTTAACAATTCAAAAATAGAAGGGACATGGTAGGTTGTGCGTGATTAGGGTGAGAACTTGGAAATGTTTGTAAGTGAAGTGCTAGGGAACCCAACTAAGTGATGTTGGAAGCTAGAATCTAGTGTGAAAACATCTTAATGGATGCCCCAAATTTACAATGAAGGAAATACATGAATAACAAGGTGGTTGGGAGATGCCTTACCAAAAAAAAATGTGAAGATCCATTTAGAGGTTGTCATTTTAGAAAATGTTGTTGACTAACAAAAATATTGACTAAGTATAAGAGGGCATGTGAATAGGCACTAAATGTTGACAAAGTTGTGCCCTAAATATCCATGCCTAGTAAGAAAATTTTGGCACTTAACATCTTTTGCATGGATCAAGTTAGAGTTGAACATGGAGTGATGAACACACATTTGGAAAAGATAGAATACTTGAGGACAAAGAAATGGCTATTTTTGGGGAAATTTGAAAGTCAAGTGTCATGAAAAGTTTGAGCTAATAATAGGATTAGATATAGTGTTAATTATAGGTAATCTATTATTAGGTGAAGCTTTCCTAGTTCCTTATTTTATTTTGTAGTGACACATGGCTATTTTGAGAATGCATGAGTAGTGAAGGAAATACCCCATTAACTATATATATATTGATATTGATTTACACCAATTAGAGGGTTGATATACACTAGATTGAGATAAATTTATACTTCTGGTATGATTTTACGTGCATGACTTTGTGATGGTAATTATAATGTATTCAGATATTATGTTTTGATGGATTAATATAATAGATCTTTGTAAATGGATATTGATTATTGATGTCTTTTTCTTTGGTTTCTGCATGTTAAATCTGATCTTGATCCTTGTTTGATTCATTATGCACTATAGTTGTGATCTAGTTCACGTTATGCTTTGCCTTTAATTACTTTAAACGTGTATGGAATACTTATGTGATCATGATAACACCTTGAAACTTTTGGTAATAAAATTGGGACTTGGTACCTTTACGCACTTTGGGTGAGTGCTTATATTTGTCTCGAGTGATGGGCCAACATGTCTAGGGTTTTGAGTAAGAAAAAAATTACATTTTGGTTATGTAACTAGGACCTCTTTCAAGAATTCGCAAGGATTTTACACGATGAATACGTATCAATTGAATTTAGAAAAAATTGAGAGTTGGGTTGTGGATTTTGAAGACCGAGTTTTCTCATAGATATAATATTGGACCTAATTTTGATACTCACATGTGGGTTGAAGAACATATGTTTCATGAAATTTATGAGACACGAGACATTATTTTGTTGTTTTCCCTTAGACTTGTACGAGTGTACAGTAGCATGTACATCGAAGAAAAATTGGAGGTATAGAACCATTTTTTGGACACAAGAAGATTACCAGGATCTATATGATGCTTATGTGAGTTGGAAACATACTCTAGATCATTGGTGGAGTGGTGTTTTGAATAGTTACACATTGGAGTATGATTTTTAACTTATTCCTATCTAGAGGTTGCTGAGTTTCAATTCTTGCGTGAACCCATAGGATCTTATTTACACAATATCCCTTTAGCAACTAAGATCTTGATTGTAACTCTGGATTTAGAAGAATGACATATGGCAAGATAAACCCCACCACGTGGGGGGGGGGGTAGGATAAATGTGGTGAAAGATAGTGGACTTTGAGGAAGAAAGAAGAGAGAAGAAATGAGGCTTAAGTATAATGAGGTTTGGGAGAGGAAACTGGCTAAGAAACACAATATTGATTAGTCTGTGGAGTTGTGGAGGATGATGTCTTGTGAAGGATTTGAGGCTCACGTAGAAGACATGGAGCTAGAGCATTAGGATATCCCCTACTTATGCAAGTGTAGTAGAGAATCCCCTCTAGATTCTGATGAGAGTACATTTGAAGAAGAAATTTTGAGGACCGCATGTGCACATTTGATCTCACATGGCAACCTTTCCCTTGTGCAAGGTGTTCTAGTTCTCGAAATATTTATTTTGAAGCAAGCTACTGTTGGTGATAGAGTAATGAGTGGTAGATTTCATTTTCCATTGAGTACAAAAGTTCTTCAGATAAATTCATCTATGGCTGCGTAGACATATTTTTTTGGTAGTCCAGATTCTTGGTATATTTTTACCGCATCATTATGACAAAGCGTGGGTGTGTAGAATGTTGGTAATACATCTGAAATTAGTAGAACTTCATAGATTATGGGAGTCAATTTAGTACAAAAACTAGAACAAATATTATATCATCTTCTAGTCTAGTGCTTCCCTACGGGGTGGATCGGGAGGATCGAGGATTGGGATCTAGTGGATCTAGTGGTTCTAGAGGTGGAGGGAATACTGGAGGTAATAAAATTTCTAGATCTGGGGGGACATGGTTTGTAATAGCCACAACAATTTTATTATGAGATGTATCTTCACCTACCAGAGTACAAAAGTATTGAGAATGCATTGGAACATGTGCATATGTGTGAGATACTAAGGTGCACTAAGGGAACTACCACTCCAGTGTAAGTAAATTCAATTTTCTACTACTTTATAAGGGTGGGTGCATAGTCGGTATAGAAAGTATGATACAAACCATACTATTGTAGATTATAATGTATTGTGTGATGCTTTTTTGGTGAGTTTCACATACACGAGTTTGAACATAAATGCATCAACACACTAATAGAGATGAATAAGGGCATGGTTGAGAGCATAAGGGAGTATGATGCACACTTTCAAACTTTTCTATCAATTTTTCTTAAGATATTCACCCTAGCTAGCATACATAGTGATTTTTGAATGTTTGATAACACCTTTTAGAAGGATGCTCTCTCATAAGACATTTACTAGATCCATGCAAGGCTTTGGAGGAACTGTGTGTGATGAGGTAATTGGGATTCTAGATGCTAGATTTAGCTCATTCTTGGAAGCATAATTTGCATCTATGGAAAAGCAGATGGAGAAATTATCAGCCAATTCAGCTCATGAGATATGTAGTGGGATATGGTGTATATATTCCGAGGTGGAGGGATATAATAAAGATAAATTCCCTCATAAATCAAAGTGTGTTCCATGTTGGTGGATTGTGAGATCTATCACTTAGATCATGATGTGACTAGGTGCCATTTGTTGCAGCGCGTAATCGGGAAGAACATGTCTTATTGCTATATGATTTACAACTCCAATACTCATGATACAAAGAATTGTAGGTTTATTGATTAGATTCATGAAGCTATTGATACTAGTGTGTGTCAAACCAGTGTTAGAAAATGTTCTAAGGAGTAAGGTGAACATCATAATTATAAACATAATGAAGGGAAATTTGATGGAGGTGGTAGAGTTAGAGGTTATTTCGGTGGATACAGAGGTCGTGGTCATGGTGGAGGTAGAGGTTATTTCCCACGAAGAACCTGTTTTACATGTGGATCCCCTGATCATTATAGGTGTGAATGCCCTCAAAACATAGTCTATTGATGGTGTGGGAAGCATCATAAGTTTGAAGAATGTCCTAAGTTATATGAGCACATGAGTAATAACTATAATAAGAATGATAAGGGCATGGGGATGATTAAAGTACAATGCATCATGGAAGATCAGTGGATGCCAAAGTTAGTGCTTGATCCGAGATACTACACCGTGCTAGTAATAACTACATGTGTTGAGGCTGCGTGTGCTCATGAGATTCCAAATTAGAAACCTATTATTACAAAGAAAGAGGTGATCAATGTGAAATATCCAGATCCTTCCCATTAGAAGGAAGTTTATCTAGAAGACTATGTATGTTATTAGAAACTTGCAAAGTGAGATATAATGTTTAAAGGAGCGATCACAAAAGCTAGAATAGGTGAAGACAATTGAGCTTCCTTAGAAATATTTTGATTACTTAAAGGAGGTTTGTAATATGTTGTGTTGAGAAAACATCAATCTTATGTTATGGGAATGGTTGAGGGATAAGGTACTACATGTTAGATCTAAGCGTGAGAGACATATATTACATGTGAAACTACCTCCTCACGATCTTGAGTATGATACAAAGATCAATTTAAATGTAGTTGTTGATGGGTGGTCTTTGAGTAATATCTTGATTGATAGAACTATAGAACTAAATGTACTAAATTTGGATGCATGGAACTAGATGGTAAGACAACCATTACAACGCTCTTCGAATGTGTTGTATATGGAAAACAGGACTCAAGCCACACCCATTGGAGTATTGAAAGATGTGACTATTACTATACAAAGGGGCCATGTTCGCTAGGGAATTTGAGGTCTTGGCACTTGTAGAAGTAGATAGTTTCCCAACCTTTCTTGGGAACCCTTTGTATTATGCAAATAATATTGATCTACACTTTAATAAAGGTTATATTAGTTTTGATAACAAGGAAGAGTGCATCAAAGAGCACATCATTATCCCTTTAATAGATGGGAAGGCTGCACCGTATGTAGAACCCTTGAGTGAAGAGGATCTCGAACAGGATATGTAGTCATTTCTTCATATACCTCCTTTCTACCCACATTGGCCTATCACCCGGTGTGCCTTTGGGTGCTCACTAGAGGCTCGTGTGGGCACCAAGACCCTCTTTTATGTGAGCTTTGTGAGAATGATGCGCCATTTATGGAGAATGCATTTCAAGAATAAAAACATAGAAATTCACTCAAAAATAGAAGATACATATAACAAATGTGCATAGATGCATCATAAATGGGAATGAACATTGTAAATAACACAAATGAACTATATCGACTCGAGAATAATATGAAGAACATAATGGTTTAGTCTTAAGAACATGAATAACCATAATCACACACACATATTGATTTATAAACATTTACAGTGGCCTCATTACATCATAAGGGTCATACCGACCAAATACATCAAGCAATATTATCTTAAAACCTACAAAAATACTCTATATAGGGATATTTCTTAGCTATTCTACCCATTACAACCCTTGTTTATACCCAATCGATGCCTAATATGCTTAAAACCCTTCTTTCAAGTGTAGAAACCCCAAATTTACATTCATGTTTCCACTTGTCCCTAGTATTACGCTAATATACCATGTTATTCACAAATTTATAATTAATTAATTAAATTGATTAATTAATACACATTTCATCCCTTTGGATTAATTAAATTAATCCTATGTACCTGTACGATAGAAAATCAACATGTGACTTCTTCGCACCTGACCTCCTGAGGTCATGTCGAGACAACGACTTTGTGTGGAATTGAAATGGGAGTGAAAGTGATGAAGGTGATCAAGTTAATTGGGCAACCTTATATCTTTGACATGCAATACAAGAATCTATGAATCTAAGGAAATGAATGCTCTCCTAACCGTAAGGGGTGTGATGGTACGATGCGATATGATAGCAACTTAGAGATTCGATCGATGTCTAGTTCTACCGAGATTCTATTCATTGGTTGCAAAATACATGGGAAGTAACTTGCGAGTGCCTCATATGGGTTTGTAGTCAAGGTCATGGAAATGGAGACAAGAGTCATAGTAGAACTACAGGGACTATGGGTGATTTTTTAGTCTTTTCCAGAAAGTGTTATCCTGATCAGCTGCTATATTCAACAATGAAATCTATGTAATAATATCGGGTGGAAGCGGTGAAGATATGAATACCAATGCGCGTAAACTAGTGTCAATATCTAGCCGACTAGCAGTCTCGTTGGGTTGTGGGACCTATGGATCACAACCAAAGACTCATGGGAGCTGTGGCCCTTGGATGGTCATGCATGCAATCAACATGCAATCAAACCCTATTTCCAGGAGCATTCTAAAATTCGTAGGCTTGATTAACATCTATGTTCAATGTATCTAACTGTCTTATTTTCTCAGTGTATGTTGCGGTGTGCGTAAGAATGTTAAACACAAACTTGTGTCGATGTCAGTTATTAGCTCTAGCCCATTGGGTTGTGGGACCGGGGATCACAACTGTAAGTATTTTCCTATTATGGATAGTTGATGGTCATGCAAGATGAATTGATTTGTTTTTAGTAAATAAACTATCTATCAAAGGAAATCTAACCTATATTTTTGGTATTTTCTCAATATATCGAGAACAAAGTAGTGAAATAAGGTAATCTATGGAAATTAAATGTTTTTAAATTCTTTTTAACTTTTGAGACAATGCATCTAATCTAATTAGCAAATTAAATACAAACAATTAGCTGGATGTAGCTAACTATTTGTGTAGATGTGTGAATCTAAATCTAAAATCTATTCTAATTGATTCAAAATCCTTCCAACCCTACCTCAAAAATGAAGAACAAATCATAACCCTAACAAAGCTATTATTCCCCACTTCTGGTAATGTTGAAGAGATAACTTCCTATTGATTTGATCTACTTGACATTATCTAGCTAATATATGTAACATTCCTATTTTAAAGCTTAAAAATAAGGGATTTTTTTTAATAGAGTTCTCTATTCTAAATTATCATAATTTAGAACACATGTTTCAAGTTTTTAAATAATGTTCTCTGTTCTAAATGATCATGATTTAGAACACACATTCCATGCCAATCAATCTCATAGCGGATAACCATATGTAGCTGTAATGACTCAATGAACTACTAATCCCTCATTTCATGACTTGGAGTTTCATTGGTCTCTCATTTCATGACTTGGTTTCTTACCAATCCTTCATGTTGACTCAATGTATTATATACTAAAGATACTTGTTTCTCTCACCCTTTTCGAGAATCTTGAAGTGTTCCATTTAAGAGGCCTATCTAAATATTTGTTATCAATATTCATCTTAAATCTTACTTCTTAAACTAGGTGATATAGGACAATGCAACCAAAGAAACAAGCGTGCAATACTTTGGCTAAAGATTTTCACATGACTTGCATGATCATATTCCTAGATGACATAATCATCAAAGGAATACATCCTTCACCCCCACTTCATGTGTTATCTAAAATGGTCTTCACCGACTCATCTCGGTCCTCTTGTCCAAAGCTTACCATAACCCAGGATTAGCAACATAGGAAGCTATAGAGAATCACTCGTGGTGACTAAGGGTACATAGACATACTCAATCGACATAAGTTGATTGTGTGTGTCTAGTTACCTTTAGTCATTGTGAGTTTCCCCTATACGAAGGCATGTCCCTAACCTGACCTAAGGTAAAACTAAGGTCAAGTCTAAGTTTATGTAGATCTAGATGATCCAATTCGGAAGGGTGTTGTGATGTGTCAGTTGCAACACTGTGCCATTATGAATACCCTAGTCTTCATGATGTCAAATTACTACAGTTGGTGTGTACCAACATCCTACGAATCACCTCATCTAGAAGTACATATCCAGTTAAGAAGTTAAACACTTACTTATCTTCTTAATTAAGATTTAATTTCAGCAACCTTGCTGAATCCTTAATTTCTTTGATCATTAAGGTTGCTAACCATTAATTATCAATAATTATCATGCAGATAAATATGCAATCAATCCCTATTCTCGAAGGTTTCTATTTCATTCCATGGTATCTTATCATAAGATTTAAGCTCATAAACAGAATCAATATACCACGGTAAGATTATCTTACTTTGCTTAACCAAGTTTAAGCATGATTAATTTTAGATTCTGGTTCCTTGTTAATAGATTTCATTAAGATGAATTTTATTCATTACGTATGTATTTATTTAATTTCGGTTTCCATATTATGATTTGATTTAACCAGAGGGATTATGTTTTCACAAAAGGTATTAAAAAATACTTATCCCCTTAGAATAATTACCTTTCTTTTATCTTTATATTCTTGTACGATTCATTGTTACCATTTACTTTATACAAGAGTTATAAATAGATTTATCTTTTATTTACATCATCTAGTAAACCATCATGATCTAGTTATTTTTCCATCTATTTGTGCCAACTTAGAAGTTGCATTCGATAAAGGAATAAAGTATCAATTCCCTTCCTATCAATTTCATTTGAGTTCAACTGAAATGATTCAAAACAGATAGGTTCATGAGAGAATAATGACAAGTTTACAAAATTTCCTTAACAGTAACCCAAAGTGAATAATACATCAAATACAAACAAAAATCAATCCTTTTTCCCATTCCTCAAGTAAATTATACATTTTACAAGTCTAAACATTCATAATTCATTCCTTCCAATCAACATTGATAAACTCGAACAAGAATACAACTTTTCCCTTTTTCAATTATATTACAATAAGAATAATAATTCCTCATAAAAGATGCAGCCTTTAGGTAAACACAAGAGGCATCATAAAAGAACTTGTCTTCTATTTTTTCACTTACAGAATCCATCTGCAAAAATTCTAACACGGGTCAGTTCATTAAACTAAGCATGATAAACACTAAATGTTAAAATGATGTGCTTTCAACTAACTGTCTCATAAAAAGAACTCTACTTTTATGAAACATTAAGCAATTTAGATAGATATCTCATAAAGGAATAAGGATCCTAACAAGAAGGTCAAAATAAGCAATCCACAATACATTATGTAAGTATCATGATCAAAGCAACACTCTTCAACCAATAATTTCACAAGAAGGATTACAATAGATAAGTGATAATACATCTCAATTACTTATCAAACTCATACTATAGATGCATGTAATTATTTCTTGATTCAAACAAGTGTTCAAGAAGGGTACCACCCTACAGTTCTTAGAACTAAACTATTTTAAAGAAGCAATTAATCATAATCCACAACACTAACATAACTCTTCATGCAATATCAGAAGCCAAATTCATTCTATCAAAAAGGATGGAATTAGGATGAACCAATTAATATTCTACACAAGAATTCCCTTCTTTCCAACATTGAATCAATATCAATCCAATTCCAATTTATTGATTCAAGGGAATAAGAAGTGCAGGATCCTGCCTAATTACCCATTCAGCCTCAACATGGTTAATACAGAGGAAAGGCAATAAACAGTTGAAAAGTAAACAACTTAAGTCATCCTTCAGTGTTCAATGAACAACATGGTATTTAAAAATTCAGAGAAGAGAAAGAACCGAATGCAAATCCTTTTTACATTTTGAAGAAAAAAATGATGCATACCTAGCTCAAAAATAGAGAGAAGATCCCAATAATCCATCCTATTAAAAGGTTAAACATAGTCGACATCCCAAGAAGACCGGACTGATCCTTACCTAACAACATCCAAATTCAACAACCACTGCCACACAAACAACATAGTCAAAATTGAATCAATATAAGATAAACAATAGAATCAAGCAAGGTAGGGTCGAAGAGAGGGATTCTCATCAAGTAAAGAGAACAGTCACAACAACACAAAACTGATACAAGTTTCCAAGGAAACAAGCTTAACAACTAATTCCTTAGCTTCATTTCAGTGAAGATAGCCTCGGTCCAGACATTTCCTCATTTCCCAAATAGAGAGAAACCTACAAGGTATTTCTGTGTGCTCAATAAAAATGAATACAAGCTATAGCCAAGCCAACCATGTACCCACTTAATAGGAATCAAAGAAATAGTTCATACGTAAGAAAGAAAGGGCTCCATCCCGATTCAAACAAGATGAAGGAAATTCAAAGGGAGGTTCAACCCCAAGTTGGTTCTCAAAATTGAACCCAAAAGAAGGAGAAGAGTAAAATTAAACCCTTCTAACTCATATACTTCAATTAACTAAAACATAACTAATCCATTCTTTCAACAACTTCTACAGATGTAAATCAAAATATTATTCACAAACTAATTCATACATGGAGGAGAGAGAGAAACATCAATATCCTCACACAGTCCCAAGAGAAGAAGTTAAATCGTAATTTACTAGATTTTGAGAAAGGAAGAATAAAACTGAATGAAATCCTCTCTTAACAGTTCCAAAAATTTCACAAATTCAAAACGTATTAAGCTCAGAAGGTGTCAACATATCACTGTTTCCTTAAAACAAGTTTGAATCCACAAGAAAACAATGAATCGAAGACCCATTTCAACATAACTTAACAATAGTGATAAAATTCAAAGCCACTTCAGATTTTAACTGAAACATCAATTTTTCTTACCTTCTCCTAACAAAGGAAGATATTCCGATCAAAATTTTAAACCAATCATTATTTTTCCTTAAACCATTTTAGCACAGGAGTTCAGAAGTCCACACGACTTAAGAAACCTTCCAGTTTCAAATAAATAAACACGATTTACTCAACATGCATCAAGAAAAATACCCATTTTGAATATTTTCCAAACAATAAACTCAAGCAGAAGATCACAACAAAAATACACCAAGGCATTTCCACAAAACCATTCATTTCTAAGAGTAGATTTCTTTTAATGAAGACGCTTAATAAAAAGTAGAACTATTTAACAAGAAGAGCCTATCATGCCTGATAAAATTTCTTGTTGATTTGCAGAAGATCTCTAGCTAAGATTCTCAAGAATATCTTCTTTTCAACCAACATCAATAGTCAAATCTCCCAACTTCCTCTACATTTCCACAAGTTTAGAAATATTCTGAAGATACCCATGATTACAATGGGTCGAAAAACAAGCTTATTGGTTTGAAGAACCTGAAGTCTCATGCAGAGCAAAAACTAGAAAGGTCCAAACGACCAACAACTTTCTCCAATTTCTCTTGCCTAAACCTTAGGCTATTTCCTCCACTGAGCCTGAGGCTATTGAATGTATTGAATGCATTGAATGCTATTTCCCCCTCTTTCCTTATGCCACCGCCACTTCAAATTTAGTGAAACAAAATTCAAGAACTCCATTCATTTTAAATTTAGCAATAATGCCAGCTAGGCGTCCCACCATTTTCTTATGCCTCCACCAATCTTGGTGAATTTAAGATGTATGGAATGAAATCAACTCATATTAATAACTTAGAAACCACCACAAATAACCTTCCATTTTCCAAGTGACCCATAGGTCCCCTTTTCATCTTAGTAATAGTTTAGGTTACATTAGCATTGGTTAGGTTTTTCCACCTTAGTTCTTAGGTCACTAGGATTTATCTTAGGTTAGTTCAAGACTCCTAGCCATATAACATACCTCCTTAGGTTAGGTCATCACCTCTTAGATTATAATTTATATAAGGTAGGAACCACAACCTAGTTTTAGGCATCAACTAAAATAACAAAGTAATAGGTCTGGGTAAGTATTATTACCTTAGGTCAAAAATCCAATAGGGAAACATTATAGTTTGGGTCAGATCCAAATAACAACATGCATTTTGACCAGGGTTAAGGCATTTTACTTATTATCCCACAACAGATCCTTAATCTCCTCACGCTGATCAATGTTACAAAACATTACAAAACATCCAAATTTATAGTTTGTAGCATGATGCCGAGTAAGGAAACTTGAAGCTAGGTCCTTCACAATTTATAACAAAATACTACTCGGTTCCATAATATGTTTCATTCAACATGTCAATTAACAAGATGACAATAAATAAGAACCGAAGCATACCTTGGATCAATGGAATTGATTCAAGGTGTGATGTTAGCATATGGAAAATGTGAAACAACAGTATAGATTTATAACCTATATTTCACATAGCATAATGGTTTCACTTCCAAGTAAATAGAATTATAGCTAGCATGAATTCTAAATAATAATAACTTATCCATTGCAAACATGATTTTCAACATCAAAAGAATACACCTTCCTAAGACAAATCACATGTCAACGTTTGCAATGTCAAAAGTGGAAGTCATCATAGTAACGATCATGAATAAGATGTTATAATTGAAATGAACTATTTCTCTACTCTATTTGATATGTAATTTAAATTAACAATTTGTAATTGAAAATTTGATAAAAAAAGAAAACAAATACACAACTCCAACCTGCAATAGCAAGAACCTTAGCAAATATAGTAGTATCAGTATCTTTTCCCTTAGTTATTTTTCTTTTTTCTCTGAGTGTTAATGTGAGTCCAAAGGATTGGGAATGCAAAGAACAAAAACAAGAGGATGATGCTTGAGCAATGGTAGCTTGGAAGCAATCTAGACGCAATGCAAGTAGAAGAGAGATAACACAAGAGATATGATCTTGGCTATGCAATTCCGGGCAATATTATGGCAGAAAAACAATACAAGATACACAAAATTCTTAGGCCCCTTTTCTTGAATACAAGAATGGAATATATAGGAATGGAGGCTAGGAGGTTACTTCATGCACAAGGCAAGAATAAGTAGTTCCAACTAATTAAATCTTATTTAAAATAGAAGGAGCAAGGAGAACTAAGTAAACAAAGATATTTTTAGCTAATTAGGCTCACAGATGCATGCAAAAAGAAAACTTAAGTAAATTGTCGAATGTTTAAAAAATGCATGAAGAATCTGGAAAAAGTGGGCAAGACTGATGCCCTATGTAGGGCGGTGGTTTAAGGACCGCCACCTAGGTAGGGCGGCAGTCTTAGCACTGAAGGCCAAAACAAGCATAGAAAGAAACAGGGAGATGGGAAAAAACATGGAAAATTTAAGTATGTTTATGTAGGCTACAAATATATACTGCAAATGGGTTTTTAGAGCTCGAACACCTTCTTGAAAGGATTTTGAATCATCATTGGGGACTTTTGTAAATGTTTTCCTGAAAATGTAGCACATGCAATTTTGGGTGCATACATATTGCCCCCTTGGAGAAGCGTCTTAGTCATGAAAAGGTGTAAAACATGGAGTCTGAGTATGGCGTTCCCAAAATGGGGAGTTAGGAGCTATACGTGACATGCCCATGTGTCAAAATGTTGTCATCAAAGCTCCCACTTCCTGTAAGAAGAAGAAGAGAATCAAGCAGAGATAGATAAATTATTTGGAAAACAAACACTAGAACAAAATGTAAAAGGACTTACCATCTATGCGGGGATGTAGAAATATACCTGTGCCAATGCTCCAACCATGTAAACACATACACTCAAATTGAGTTTAAAATAGTGTATATATATATATCAAAACAAACTCATTTTTAAATTCATTTTTGCATTGTTGTTTTGGTGAAATTGGAGCTCTGGACACATGTTGATCATTTCTAACACTGATATAGCCAAAACAACCATCGTGAGATAGAGATCATGCCTCCACGAGTGGGAACTCAACCGGCGCGTTCCCAGGTTATTTATTTCCTCTTTTGTCTTTTTGTGCCCTAGATGTTAAAATGTTGAAAAAGGTCAACTAGGGGGGGAAAATTTTAAATTTTCTTGTTTCAAATGGGTCCTTAGGGAGGGCACCTATAGGGCATTCTTTTATTTTGCTAGAAATGGTCAATTTTCTCATTTTTGGGAATTTTTTGGGTTAAGGGTGAATTTTGAGAAATCAGGTCAAGACCACCGCCCAAGATAGGGTGGTGGTCACGGAACCACCTCCCTACACTAGGCGGCGGTTCTAAACAAAATGTCTAAAATGTACCTTAACTTGATTTTTTTTGTGTTAGCATAGTTTTGCTATGTTTTTAATAATCTTATCATGTGATGTACATTACTAACTTGATTTTTTGTTTTTATGTTTTAGTGAATGCGAAGAAGGTGGAATACATAAGAGAGAGAGAGAGAGAGAGAGAGAGAGAGATTGGATCCCTAGGATTCTAGATCAGCTAACCAAGCCGAGACGGATCTCCTACGACGATCAAGCATCTAGTGGATAGCACGGGTGCCCCATGTTGCTTCTTCTAGTCACATTCTTTGTGACTTATTCTCTTACTGGGATGTAGACCGTAACACCTTCCGATTTTTAGGCATTAGGGGTGAGTGAACTATCACTCTAGAGGATGTATACCACGTCCTTGGACTCCGTGGTAATTGGTAGGAGGATGAAATTGGAGACACGGGGTCAAGGGTCATGATGACGCACATGTACCACATACATGGGAGATGCCATTATCTCATCTAGCTCAAAGAAGGGAATGAAAGTTTGGTCCATTGCTACTTCTCCCATTCCTATCCTTTAGAGAGCCATCATGGGTATCTTGTCTTCGAGACTAGTTAGGGACAAGGGAGGAGATACACTTTTATATTGCTAGGCCGCCATCATTTCCCAAATCGAGGCTCATGGCCATAAGTATTCCTAGGGGCAGATATTCTGGCGACTACACACCATGATTTGTACAGATTTATCAGATTGTAGGGACAACCTTTGAGCCACCCTACTATGGTTATGAGTTGGGTCAATGAGCGTTTCATCCCCTATGGTAGGGGGTACTAGTATCAGATCTAGAGGCTATCGGGAAGCTAGATGGATAGGCATGTTAGTGCTCCAGACACCACATCATTCAGTGGCCTCCTTGACTATAGTAGACATGACTACCACACCCTACCAGGACATGGCAAGGGTATGGGGTGAGGATGTTACGATGATGGTAGCTTTCTCTTCCATGAGCCAATTAGTTGACAGAGTTGGGAGAGTAGAGATTCACCCATTTGACTGGGTACCTTAGCAATTCGGTCTTCCATACCCTGTCATGCTTCCTCCAGTGGAGCCTGTTTATAGGACTATTCGAGAGGCTCGGAGGGGTCCTAGAGGGATTCCAGTTGGAAATTTGTTACTCCTAGTGTCCCTATTACAGTTAGGCATCTAGTCCAAGCTCGGCAGGAAGCTAGTGCCCCTCAAGTACCCTTACTTCAGATTGGCGCAACTCTTGCTCATAGTGGGGAGGAGAATGCACCAATTGATTTGGGCTTTGAATCTAAGGAGGACACGGGAGATGATGTGGAGTGGAAGTCGGTCGGAGAGGAGGATAAGGGGCTAGGACCTTCAGAGGGAGAAAGGAGTGACCTTGAGTTTCATTACACTTAGGATATCCTTAGGGCAATGCATGAGGAGGTGATCACAGAGAGAGAGACACTGGTCTTGGAGGAGACACTTGAGATGATGATGATTCGTGATTAGAAAACCTATACCTCTGGATTTGTTGAGGCTCCGCAACCACTAGTAGCACTGTAGTAGTAGCCATTGATCCCACATGGATGCATGGAGACACGAGTATGTTTGATATTCCTTTCTCAATATTGTTTATTAATTTTCATATTTTTAGCTTAGCATTCTCCTTTTGGTTTGTGTTCTATTATTTTCTATCTCAATCTCTCTCTCTTTTTTTTTTTCTACAACGTCTCGCACATGAGTGGTGAGAACTCATTCATAGGGTATGCATGGACACCCTTTTAATCCCCTCAGGAAAGACCTGTGCCAAGTTGTCTCATGCGGATTAAGGACAACCCTTAACTACCGACCAACACATTGATATCTTCACCCCTTTACGGAAGGTGGCAGAGATAGTGAACCCCCTTCATACTCGGGTAGTTGAATACAAGACTACCGAGCACCTGATGAGGTGGAGCCATTCTCACACAGTCAAGATATGAGTAGCGGGTTCCACCACGAGCACTCACACCATTCAATCCATTCCCAATGCCGCCACGGTTGTAGCGAGGAGCCCTAGACGTGGTCATGCACCATTTGAGGGATCCGCAGGATTGACAGTTGTAGAGCCTTTATTGCTTTGATACCATTTTTGAAATTAAATGATTTTTCTATATGTATATTTTGGGCTCATTGCTATTGTTTTGACCATTCCTTGCACATGATGACATTGTATACAAACTTGATCTACTACGATATATACAGACTCTATTTTTGGTTCGGTATTCCATTGTATCCGAGTTGACTCTCTTTTGGCTTATCTCTCATGTGTACTCTATATGTTTAGAACTTCCTCTTTATAATGCTTTTAGAATGTATGTAATGGATGTGAATGATAAACAAAATGATTTCTTTTTGTATTTTATGGTGCTGATATATGATGATGGAAACACACAATATGATCTTAAACTTAGCTTCTTTTGCAATATTTGGTACTTCATATTGTCTTGATAAAATATGATGATAAAATGATATAATAAATAGATGTACTTACTCCACTCCTAATCCCACACAACTAGTAAGATGTAAGGGATCAACACCAAGAGTTACAAAGGGCATAAGTTATGAAATTTGTTGAATGTCGTGATGAGAGAAAGATAGAATTTTGATAGAACCAAATCGGGATGCTACAACCTGACCTTACTCTATTCAAGCTACTTCATAGTTTAGAATGTGAATTTCTTTACAGTTTATGTAGACTTGGATCCATAGATGGCCACTTGGTTGAAAAATCTTTTTTTGGGGTTTTGATCTCTTCTTGGAATCTTGGACATCTAACTCTTGTGTTTTTGATTTATGATTTCACAATGTTTGACTAATTTGTAACTTTCAATTTTATCAAAGAGACCCCTTACACCTTGCCCCATGCTACCAAAGTAGGAAGTATGGGCTCATCACCATGGACAAGGAATAGATGAGTAAGGGCATTTCCCTCCTTTCCTAACCCTATGTCACTACTAAGAGATGTAGGCTCAACACCGAAGGTTGGTAGGGCAGAGAAATGTGTAAAAATAACATTTTTTGTGGATTTACATTTGACTTAATTATTTGATAAAAATGTTTAGAATGCTATTATTTCTAAGGAGGTGTATGTGAGATATATATGACACCATGAAGCTTCTAGAATAGACCATGACCAAAAGAAATCTAACCTAAGAAGAGACCAAAAGTAGAACCAAGTATGCGAGGCCTTGGTATGGTTACCACAAACACTTCATCTTATCTTGCTTGGATTGATAAATGATTCGAAATAGTTGATGATATTGTGAAGGTTTGAAGAGACATGATTTGAATGTTTTTCCAATATTTTAATAAGTTTTTAGGAATTACTATAAGAATAAGATCCTTGATGACATTTTTACAAAATGAACAGACAGATGAAAATGCAATGCAAATGCAATAATACACATATGAAAATGTTTATGGATCATGCATAGTATCTCTTTAGATGAAGAGAGTTTATATATTCACTAAAATCCTCAACTTCTAGCGTACACAAATGAAATGCACCATTTTTGTAGTGTTCAACTACTCGATATGGACCTAACCACCTAGGTCTGAAATTTATTCCTCACCGGTCTTCTTATCTATTCAACTATTGAGTATTAATACGAAATCTCCTTCATAGATCTCACATTCGTACACCTTCTTATTGTATTTCTGAGCCATATGGTCAGCATAAATGTTGTGTCATTGTTTAGCATTCAGTCTAGCCTCGTCGACAATTTTTGACTAGGAGAGTTGTGCTTCTCGATAACCCTCCTCTCCCGGAATCCCATATAGCATAATGCAAAGACTAGGTATTTCGACTTCAAGTGGAAGAACCGCCTCAACACCAAATACTAAGGAAAAGGGGTTTCCCCATTGGTGTTCTAACCGACATTTTGTAGGCCCACAAGGTTGGAAAAATCTTTAGGTGCCAATCTCATTTATTCTCCTTAACGGTCTTTAAGAGAATGGACTTTAAAGTTTTATTAGTAGCCTCAGCTTGTCCATTAGCCTGAGGGTAGTAGAGAGAAGCCATGTGATGACTTATTTTAAACTTCGTACAAAACTCATGCACCTTTTCATTTTTGAAAGACATGCCATTATTAGAAATAATCACATGTGTCACCCCGTACCTATAAATGATATGGTTCGGGATGAAATTAGCGATTACTGAGAGATAGGTACAAAGTGGTAAGGGCATGGCCTCTACCCACTTGGTAAATTATTTTTGGCCATGATTATAAAATTATGGCCATCTCCGTTGATGAGGGATAGAACTTCCTTATCAAATCTAGGACCCATGGGGAAAATGGCCATGGGGTTATGATTGGTTGCAAAAATTGTGCTTTGGTATATGAATCTAATGGGATAACTCTTGACATTTGTGACATATGTGCATAAAATCCACCGCATCATGTTCTAGGGTGGGCCAGAAATAGCCCATCGAATGTATCTTTCAAGTAGTTGTGTGGCTGCCAAAGTGACCTCCACATACCTTGCTATGTGACTCATAAAGAATATTTTAAGATGCTTCAGTGTCAACACACCTTAATAACATTCCATCAAAGGATTTGCGATAGAGAACTTATTCCAAAATAACATACTTAGCAGAAATAATGTGTAACTATCTTCTTTTTTGTGACATTACCTCCTTTGGGTATGTGTGGTCCATGATGAAGTTGATAATGTAAGTATACCAAGGTCATACAAATATAGGGGCTTGGTTTTGACGAAATACACACATTCATCAGGAAATTTCAGCTCCACTAAATCACCCCCATCTAATGGATTATCAACCAACCAATATGCAATGATTTGACCCTTATTGGATTTTTGATTTACAAACATTAATTCAAACTCACCCATTAATGTTATGAAACACCTGACCTTTTTAGACAAGGATCCTTACATGAGAAATGTCCGCAAGTGGTCTGTCTTAACAATAACCCTTGTTTCTTGATTGAGCATGTAATGCCTTAAATGCTTTGTTGTAAAAACTATGGAAAGGCATTCATTTTATGCCTATGTGTAGCACATCTCATAATCAAGTAACATCTCGAATAATTAAGTAAACCGCACATTCTTGTTTATCTTCATCCTCTTGAGTCAACATGCGGGGAAAGGGAAACATCCATAGCTCATGGATATAAGATCAAAGGGTGATTTGATCTAGGCAACATTAGCGTAGGAGGGGACAACATGAATTGTTTAACTGCCTTGAAGGCCTCATTACATTCTTCCATCCAATCAATGCTATAATCCTTTTTCAACAAATTGTTGATTGGATTAATGAAAATGTCAAGTCGGGACGAACCATTAGATTGCATCGTGTTTCGCAAGAAAATATCTAATACCGGACTCGTCGATAGCAGAACCATTTATAACATAGCCCAGATTTTGGCTGGGTCAACAACAAATATAACCTAGAACCTTGCCTCTTGTTACATTGAATACACATTTCTCTAGATTCAACATGACAATGTACTTAATTAAGCACGAGAGGATGATGTGAAGCACCTCTAGGTGATCACAGGGCTTCCTAGCCTTGGCCGAAGAGGTCATTTATGTAGGATTCCACAATCTTTGGAATAAGATCATGGAATATGTAGATAATTTCTAGTTGATATGTAGCGCCGACATTCTTAAGACCAAATGGCATGACAACATAACAATAAGTTCCCTAAGGAGTTTTAGCTTTATCCTCTGTGGAGATTTTGATTTGATAATATCGAAAAAAATCCATCCATGAGAGATATCAACTCAAATCCAGCTATTGCATCAATAATAACATCAATGGATGGTAGCGGTAAATCATCCTTGGGAAGAGCCTTGTTATGTCCTAAAATTCTATGCAAATATGGATCCTTCCATTCTTTTTTATAACGGGGACAATGTTAGATACCCATTGTGAATAATCAATTGGCTTGATAAATCCTACATGGGGAAGCTTCATTACTTCTTTTCTTACCATAAGGGCCACCTTTTGCTTCATAGGTCTTGACTTCGCTTAATTGGCTTGGCATCCGGCTTGGTGATGAGATTGTGAGTTGTGATGTGTGGCGCAATTCCGTCATTTCCGTGTAACTAAATTTGAATGATTTTGATGTTCCTTAAGGATTTGGGTATGAATCTCTACTTCCTCAAGAGTTAAAGAGGACCCTAGTTTTAATATTTTTAGCTCCTCCTCTGTTACGATGTTTATATTAATCATTCCCTTGATTAAGGAGGCCTTTCCCTCCTCAAACTCAGGTGGGGATGGAGGTAACTCCAAGTCCCCTTCTTCTTCTACTTCTTAAATCTCAAGATCTTTCCTCGGAGAGGACTCAATCATGGGATTTGCAAAATAAGAAGAGGAATGTGGAATTAGGGAAAGGTCTACCTCGTGACAGGTAAGATGCAGTTCGCCAAAGTGTTTAAATAACTTAAAGTTGAATCATCCCCATCAATAGGGTTCGAAGAGTCAAGATGATCCTTAGCTTCCACATATGTCAACATTGATGCTACTGGCGCTTTGTGAATCAAAGATTCAACACAGATTGAAACCATGAAGTTGGTGTCCTCTAAGTCACTACTTGGGGTGAAGCGTGAGGTAGAAGTTGCTATAGAGTCTACCAGAAGGTTCTGTTCATGTGGGACAACCTTGATTGATATAAATTCAAACCCCTTTTCAGGCCCAACATGATTATTTTATAGAGTTGTAGGTGTTTATCCCTAGTCTCATACACCTTGGATATCTAATTTGCAACTAGTTGTGAGTCACCTAACACCCTAATATTGAGGATTCCCATTCTCTTAGCTATAATGAGACCTAATAGGAGAGCCTCATACTCAGCCCCATTATTTGTGCATTTGAAATTCAATTTGAAAGTAAAAGGTAAAATCCTTCCTTCAGAAAAGTAAGGATCGTGCTTGCCACGACGCCGAAGTGACACTTGGCTCCATCAAAATGGAGAGTCTAGCAACTACTCAAAAAGATGGATGTTGAGTCATCCTTTGTAAGTTCTCCTTTTACCTCAGTTACCTCCACCATGTAAACCTCATATACTGGAAGGGAACCAAGTCCCAAGGTATGTCCCATACCCATGGAATCAACGGGAGAAGGATAGAAAAATACTTTTCTAATAGCTCAACAATATTTGTTGTAGTTCCTAATTTTACTATCTCTATAACAACATTTTCATCTTTGACCACCGGAATACCCTTGAGCAAATCCATAACATTTAACTCCATTGTCGGAACCATCTTTTCTTCGTATCGTGCTTGCCAGTTTGTTTAGTAGGTCGTAGGAAGTTCAAATTTAGAATGGACCCCTGGATTTTTTTAAGTTATCCAAATGTATATCAAATGGTTTTGGATCACCTTGAGTGATGAATAATTTCCCTAAATGAAAGAATATGACCTCTTGGAATAGAGTGGAGGGGATTGCTTTCATGCGATGAATCTAAGGATGGCTAAGGATCATATTATAGCTAGTTTCCCGATCTATAATATAAAACTCATTGAGTACCATCTTATGCCCGAGAGTAATTGGTAATACTATGGTTATGATCGAGGTTGCCTTGAGGCTATCATAACCCCTTAATGTGTTTCACGTTGAGAAGTAATTAGTCTCCCCATACCTTGACTTCTGAAGAAAAGAGAAGGGGACTATATTAACAACTTCCCCATCATCAATCATTGCATGTTTCACATAGTTGTTGTAGATCCAAACCTTTTAAAAACAAGGTCGATCACCTCTATGAGCTATTTTAGAATTTATAGGCCTCTTTCTTATGCCAAATACAAACCCAATGTCCCTCTTGGGTTTCCTCGAGGGAAAACATCGAAGTCTAAATGATTTATCTCGTGCCTCTAGTGGAGAGATAATGTTAATAAAATGGCCAAGACTTAGCGCTTCCAAAAAGCAGCTCGATGAGCAGGGAAATTTTCAGTAGATCCGAGAAAGGAAAGGTGTGGAAAGGTCTTGGTTAGATCACTAATCAAGTCATAAGCCCCTACTAGCTTGCTTACCATGTTATGCGCATTATGTGACACAACTAGATAAATCAGGATTAGCTGTGAAGAATAGTCTTTGGATCTTGTTGTGGCATTAATTTGGGGTTCAAAGTTTAACTTAACCAAGCCTATGATCTTCATTTACTGGTGACCATCCAAAGGTAGTGCCACCTATGGTTTTGACGAAGTTGAGGCTTCACGATCATGAGTCCCTAGTATAATGCCTTTATTCAAACCATTGGGATCCAGTCTACTATCCTTTGGATGTGTGGGGAGAGGATTTTTGATATTCCCAAGGGTGTGTTCTGTGGAGACACCGGTCCCATATAGGCATTTTGACTGGGTGTAGTTGGGTTTTCCAAAAACATGTCGATAAATAACTGTCTTTGAACTTCTAAAAAATGTTGTAACAACTTATTACAATTGTAAAAATTTCTCGCATCATGCCTGTGGACCATATAGAAATTGCAATGTAAGTCAAGATCATAATCCCTAGGCCTTTGGTTTGTTCCCTGTTGTGGTCTAAAACTACAGTTGTTGTTTGGTAGTTGACTATTGTAATTAACACTTTAGAACCCTTGCCCCTAATTCTGGAATTGGTTGGGGTATTGACTACAACTTGGGGTCGAATTTTCCTCTCTTGTTGGGGATGATTAAAATTCATAACATTTACCGAGGGTTAGAAATTGTTATTTCTCTAATTATTACAATTATTGTTGTTGTTATTTATATCACATGTCTTGGTAGGATTAACAACATAACACTTTTTGGGCTAGTCATTAACACCATCGATCGTGACTCCATGATTATTATTAAGGATATTTGGTCCTTGATTTTCATTTGTATTGTTGGAGTAACTGAGAGTGCTTTGAGTAGGAGTGACTAACTTTCCATTTGCTCCATAGGTCTTATGACCACTATCAATGGCTGCTTGGTTGATCTGAAGAGCACCCACTAGCACCTCTTCATATCTCCTTAGCAGAATTTTTGAACCTCTTCCTTCATCTCTTTGTTGAGAAAGTGAAGGAGAAATTCAAAAAGTTCCATTTGATCCATGTTTAGAGCATTTGCAGAAGAGTAGAGAACATTTCACCACCTCTTGAATGAAGTGGGCTGCATATTCGTTATGTTCTTGTTTGATATGAAGGAATTCCCTGATTCTTGTTCACAAAATTTTGTTCATATCAAAAGCTTTGATAAACTCTGATACAAGTTGTTTGAATGAGTGTATTAAAGCCTTTAGTATCCTATAATACCAGTTGAGAGAAATACCTTATAGTGTCTTAGGTAAATTCTTTGTAACAACTGCATCCCATGGGAGCAGCTCTCAAATAGCCATTGCATAAGCCTTGATGTGGGCATTAGGATTTCCCTCCCTTTGAACTTCGAGAGATCAAGAAAGGGTATCATGAGCATGAATGCCCGAATGGATAAATCTAGGGGTTCTTTGAGATATTCAGAATAAGTCCCCATTACATATGTTTCCACCATTAAAGACCCTTGTTGGGGAGGTGGGGGCTACATGTGTTGTTGAAATGGGAACACAGACATTTAGTGGGGTGTATGACATCCCCTGGAATTGTCCACATGGACCTAGGTAGGTGTACATTCCCCCTTGTGGGGATTTAGAACACATGTTTACATAGGGGGGTTCATTACTTTGATATGGCATCGAGGAATGAAGAAAGTGAATGTTACATTTCCAAATGGTATGGCATTTGGGAATGCACTTCTAGCTGATTCTTAGTGTAGATATCCATACATGGCTTGGGGGGCATACTCAAGGTTCCCATTCCTGTGAGAATATCTCCATAATTTTAATATTCATGTAAACTAGAGGATTTTGTTTTCCCGTAATTATGTGGGTGGGAAGGAGTCCATGCTTTCCCTACTTATGAATTATGTGCATTTTGGGAAAGCTCTAACTCCTTGACTTTATCAACCAAAGCTAAAATGACATCGACCATTGACGGGGTGGTACCTTGCTTAGGTACCTTTGGTTGAATCCATGGAGGTTGTTGAGGAATATGGTATCCTGCTATGAATTTTTCACGATGTTGCCACCCCTCATTGGTTATATTGTTAGTTGGTGGTGGGGTAGCATTATTATTTTAAATCGAACGTCACCCTGTCCTTACAATCTATCAAAATATTGGTTCATTTTTTGGAATTTTTGTTCACTCTTAGATACCATGCTACATACTCCTCATCGAGATAGGGGATTTGATTGCATTTGTATGGTAATGGGCCACTGAAACAATACTCAAGGAGATGAAATCACTTCACCAAAGTGAATTCCATGTTATATGAGCTTGATTGTTTAAGGGGATAAGTTTGAGTGACTGACTTGAGTTCTTCAATGTGTATATAAGAACCGACATTGGCTCCCTCGAAGTAGATGGTTTTGAGTGGATGAGGGGTTGTCTACCCATGTTGAAAGTGAAGGTGATTGTTGTGGTAAATTTGATTGGTAATTATACATGTCGAAACATGAGATGGGCCAACCTTACTCATCATATCCCAACATATTCGAGGGGTATAAGAATACCCACAAAATAAAGAATGGACGAAGAAATTTGAAACATTTAGAGACTATCTCTTCATGTTCGGGTTCCCCAATTTTTACAATAGAAAATCAACATGTGACCTTCTTTGCACTCGACCTCCCGAGGTCATGCCAAGAGAACTGGTGTGGAATTGAAATGGGATTAAAAGTGATGATGGCAATCAAGCTAATTAGGAAACCTTATGTGTTTGAAATGCAATACTGGAATCTACCAATCTAAGGAAAAGAATGCTCTCCTAACCTAAAGGGGTGTGATGGTATGGTCTGATATGATAGCTACTCGGAGACTCCAATCAATGTCTAGTTCTACTAAGATTCTATTGATTGGTTACGGAATACGTGGAAAGTAACCTACAAGTGCCTTGTATGGGTTTCTAGACAGGGTCATGGAAATGGAGACAAGATTCGTAGTGGAACTACGGGGACTATGGGTGATTTTATAGTCTTGTCTAGAAAGTATTAGCTTGATCGGATGCTATATTTAAAAATTAATGTTGTGTAATAATATTGGTGGAAGAAGTGAAGATATGAATACCAATATGTGTAAACTAGTGTCAATATCTAGTTGACTAGCAATCCCATTGGGTTGCGTGACTTGTGGATCAAAACCAAAGACTCGTGGGGGTTGTGTCCCTTGGATGATCATGCATGCAATAAAACCCTATTTCTAAGAGTATTCCAAAAGTCATAGGCTTGATTATCAATTATGTTTAATGTATTTGTCTTATTTTCTTAGCATATGTTATGGTGTGCGTAAGACTATTAAATGCAAACTTATGTTAATGTCAATTATTAGCTCTGACCCATTAGGTTGTGGTCCTAGGGGATCACAACTGTAATTCTTTTCCTGTTGTGGACCGTTGATGGTCATGTAAGATGAATTGATTTGTTTTTAGTAAATAAACTATCTATCAAAGGAAATTTAACCTATATTTTTTGTGTTTTCTCAATATATCAGAAAAAAGTAGTGAAACAAGCTAATCTATGGAAAGTAATTTTTTTTTCTTTTCTAACTTTTTAGACAATGCATCTAATATAATGAACAAATTAAATATAAAAAATTGGTGAATTTAAATCTAAAAATATATTCTAATTGAATCAAAATCCTTCTAACCCTACCTCAGAAGTGAAGAAAAAATCATAACCCTAACAGATTTTTTTTGTACCCACAACTTCTTTGGTAATTTTGAAGAGAAAACTTCCTATTGATTTGATTTACTTGAAATTATCTAGCTAATTGAAATGAAATATTTCTCTACTCTATTTGATATGTAATTGAACTTAACAATTCGTAATTGATAATTTGATAAACAAAGCAAACAAATACACAACTCCAACCCCGAAGAACAAGAACCTTGGAAAATCTAGTAGTATCGCAGATTCATCCTCGTAGTTATTTTTTCTTCTTCTAAGTGTTCATGTGATTCTACAGATTGGGAATGAAAATAACAACAACATGAGGATGGCACTTGAGAAATGATAGCTTGGAATCAATCTGGACACAATGCAAGTAGAAGAGAGATATCATAAGAGATCTCAGCTTGGATATGCAATTCTAGGAAGATTATTATAACAAAACAATACAAGATACAAAAATTCTCAGGACCCTTTTCTTGAATGCAAACATGGAATATATAGGAATGGAGGCTAGGAGGTTAATTCATACACAAGGCAAGAAGAAGTAGTTCTTACTAATTAAATACTATTTAAAATAGAAGGAGCAAAGAGAACTAAGAAAACAAAGCTATTTTTAGCCAATTCGGATCACAAATGCATGCAAAAAGAAAACTTAAATAAATCTTTGCATGTTAAACACACACGTGAAGAATATGGAAAAAGTGCGTAGATCACTGCTGGCGCTGTGCGGGGCGGCGGTCCTGGCAATCAAGACTAAAACAAGCACATAAAAAAATGGGTAGATGGAAAAAAACATGGAAAAGTTAAGTATGGCTATCTAGGCTACAAATGTATACTGCGAATGGGTTTTGGAGCTCAAACACCTTATTGAAAGGATTTTGAATCATCATTGGGGACTTTTGTAAATGTTTTCTTGAAAATGTAGCACATGTAATTTTGGGTGTGTACATATTGCCCCCTCGAGAGAAGCATCTTAGCCATGAAAAGGCATAAAACATGGAGTCTAAGTATAACATTCCCAAAATGGGGAGTTAGAAGCTATACCTGACACACCCATGTGTCAAAACGTCGCCATCCAAATTCCCACTTCCCGTAAGAAGAAGAAGAGAATTAATCAAAGATAGATAAATTATTTGGAAGAAAAACACTAGACCAAAATGCAAGAGGACTTACCATATACATGGGGATGTAGAAATATTCCTGTGCCAACACTCTAGCCTTATAAACACATACACTCAAATCGAGTTTAAAATAGTATATATATATATATATATATATATATATATATATATATATATATATATATATATATATATATAAAACTCATTTTTAAAATTCATTTATGCTTTGTTGATTTGGTGAAATTGGAGCTATGGAAATATGTTGATCATTTCTAACATGGATATAGCCGAAATGACCATTACGAGATAGAGATCATGCCTCCATGAGTAGGAAATCAATCGACGTGTTCCTGTGTTAGTTATTTCCTCTTTTGTATTTTTGTGCCCTAGATGTTAAAATGTTGAAAAAGTTCACCTAGGGGGCATTTTCAAATTTTCTTGTTTCAAATGAGTCCTTAGGGGGTTACCCATAGGGAATTATTTTATTTTGTTAGAAATGGTCAATTTTCTCATTTTTAGCATTTTTGGGGTTAAGGGTGCATTTTGAGAAATTGGGTCAAGACCGCTGCCCAAGACAGGGCAGCGGTTAGGGAACCACCACCCTTCCGAGGTGGCGATTCGAATAGAATGTCTAAAATGCACCTTAACTTGAATTTTTTTATGTTTTCAAAGTTTTTCTATGTTTTTGTTAAGCTTATCATGTGATGTACGTTACAAACCATCTTTTTGTTTTTATGTTTTGATGAATGTAGAAGAAGGTGGAATACATACATTGGAGCAGACAAAGAGAGTTTGATTGGCTCCCTGGGATTCTAGATCAGCTAGCTTAGGCTAAAATGGATCTTCTATGGTGATCAAAAATCTGGTGGATAGCACGGGTGCCCCATGTTACTCCTGTCATTCACATTCTGTGTGACTTATTCTCTTACTGGGATGCAGACCGGTACACCTTTCGGTTTCTAGGTGTTAGGGGTGAGTGGAATATCATTTTGGACGATGTATACCACATCCTTGGACTCCCGATACTTAGTATGAGGCTGAAATTGGAGCAAGTGGATTCCAGGGCCATGATGACACAATGGGCCACATACATGGGAGACATCATTGTCTCATCTAGATCGAATAAGGGAATGAAGGTTTGGTCCATTGCTACTACTCCCATTCCTATCATTTAGAGAGCCATGATTGGTATCTTATCTTCAAGACTAGTCCTGGGAAAAGGGAGGAGATACACTTTTATACCACTGGGCCCCCATCATTATGCAGATTTTGGGAGTACATACCATGATTTGTACAAAGTTTTTAGATTGCAGGGACAGTATTTGAGCCACCCTACTCTGGTTATGAGTTGGGTCTATGAGTGTTTCATCCCCTATGGCAGGGGGTACTAGTATCAGATCCAGAGGCTATCCAGATAGCTAGATGGATAGGCATGTTAGTGCTCCAAATACCACATTTGTTAGTGGCCTCTCCGACTATAGTAGGCATGAATACCACACCCTACTAGGACATGGAAAGGGTATGGGGTGAGGAGGTTATGATGATGGTAGCTTGCTCTTCCATGAGCTAGTTATTTGACAGAGATGGGAGAGTATAGATTCACCCATTTGACCGGGTACCTTAGCAATTTGGTCTTCCATACCCTGTCATGCTTCCTCCAGTGGAGCCTATTTATAGGACTATTTGAGAGGCTCGAGAGGGGTCCTAAAGGGGATCCCAGTTGGATAGTTGTTACTCCTGGTGTGCCTATTATAGTTAGGCATGTAGTCTAGGCTCAACAGGTAGCTGGTGCCCTTCAAGTACCCTTACTTTAGATTGGGGTGGCTCCTGCTCACAAGTGGGGAGGAGGATGAGCTATTTGATTTAGACTCTGACTCTAAGGAGGATGTGGGAGATTATGTGAAGGAGGATGTGTGGAGAGTGACCATAAGTGGCATGACACTCGGTCAAGAGATCCTCAAGGAAGCGCACAAGGAGGTGAGTGCGAAGAGAGAGACACTAGTCTCGTAATAGAAAACTAAAGAGGATGATGAGTATTTGATTAGACAACGTCATGCCTTTGAATTTGGTGAGGCTCTTTAGCTGCCAAGTAGCACCTACAACAAAACCACCGATCCCACATGGATTCCTCGAAGACCCGAGTATGCTTGATACTCCTTTCTCAATCTTGTCTATTGATTTTCATATGTTTAGTTTAGGATTCTCCTTTTGATTTACATTTTGTGATTTTCTATCTCATTCTCTCTCTTTTCTTTTGTTCTTTTCTACAACGTCTCAGTAAATGAGTGGTGAGAACTCATTCATCAAGTATGTGTGGACACCCTTTTGATTCCCTTGGGGAAGAGATGAGCCGTGTTTTCTATGGATTTAGGATATCCTTTAGCCACCGGTTGACATACCGATGTATTTTCCCCGTCTCGGAAGGTGGTAAAGATAGTGACCTCCCTTCGTAGTAAGGTAGATGGTTATGAGACTACCGAGTACCCGATGAGGAGGCGAGCCATTCTCACACGGTGAGGGTATGGGTAGCAAATGCCACCACGAGCTCTCACACCATTCAGTCCATTCTTAATGCCGTCACAACCATATCAAGATCCCTATACGCGGTTGCACACCATCTGAGGGATCCCATAGGGATTGATAGGTCATTGAGCCTTTATTATTTTGATACCATTTTTGACATTAAATGATTTTTTTGTGTATATTTCAGGCTCATTATGAGCATTTTGACCATGCCTAATGCAAGATGACATTATATACAAAATTGATCTACTATGATATATAGACTCTATTTTTGGTTCGGTATTCCATTGTATCCAAGTTGACTCTCTTTTGGCTTATCTCTCATGTGTACTCTAGATGTTTAGAACTTCCACTTTTCAATGCTTTTCAAAATGTATGTAATGGATGTGAATGATTAACAAAATGATTTCTTTTTGTATTTTATGTTATTGATATATGACGATGCAAACCTACAATGTGATCTTAAACTTAGATTATTTTGCAATCTTCAGTACTTCATATTGTCTTGATAAAACATGATGATACAATGATACAATAGATAGATGTACTTGACCCAATCTTAGACCCACACAACTATAATATGTGAGGGCTCAACATCAAGAGTTAGAAAGGGCACAAGTTATGAAATTTGTTGAATGGCAGTGATGAGAAAAAGACAGAGTTTTGATAAAACCAAATTGGGATGTTACAACCTTACTCTACTCAAGCTACTTCATAGTTTAGAATGTGAATTGTTTTACAGTTTATCTAGAATTAGATCCATAGATGGCCAGTTGGTTGAAAAAATATGGTTTTGGGGTTTTGAAATCTTCTTGGAATCTTGGACATCTAACTCACTTTGTCTTTGATTTATTATTTCACAATGTTTGACTAATTTGTAACTTTCAATTTTATCAAAGAGACCCCCTACACCTTGCCCCATGGTACTAGTAGGAAGCATGGGCTCATCACCATGGACAAGGCATAGATGAGTAAGGGCATTTCCTCCTTTCCCAACCCTACGTCACTACTAAGAGATGCAGCTTAACTCGAAGGTTGGTAGGGTAGACAAATGTGTAAAATTAAAATTTTTTCGTTGATTTACATTTGAATTACTTATTTGGGAAAAATGTTTAGAATGCTCTTATTTCCAAGGAGGTGTATGTGGGATAGATGCGACACCATGAAGCTTGTAGAACAAGCCATGAACAAAAGACACCTAACCTAAGAAGAGACCAAAATTAGAATCAAGTATGCATGCCTTAGTATGGTTACGGCTACAACTTTATGTTATCTTGCTTGGATTGATACATGATTGAAACATTTGATGATATTATGAAGCTTTGAAGAGACATGATTTGAATGTTTTGCCAATATTTTCAGAATTTTTAGGAATTGCTATAAGGATAAGCTCCTTGATCACGCTTTTATAAAATGAACAAACATATGAAAATGTAATGCAGATGCAATAATGTACATATGAAAATGTTGATGGATCATGTGTAGTATCTCTTTATATGAAGATATTTTATTGATTCACTAAAATCCTCACCTTCTAGTGTACACATAAGAAATGCACCATTTTTGTAGTCTTCCAAGACTCGATATGGACCTAACCACCTAGGTCCGAACTTTCTTCCCTCATCAGTCTTCTTATCTATTTGTCTATCGAGTCTTAATACCAAATCTCCTTCATAGATCTCACGTTCGTACACCTTCTTATTTTATTTCCGATGCATACGGTTTGTGTAAAAACTATGCAATTGGTCATCATTTATTCTAGCCTCATCAAGATTTTCTAACTAGGAGAGTCATACTTCTTGATAACCATCCTCTCCTAGGATCCCATGTAGAAAAATACAGAGACTAAGTATGTCGACTTCAAGTGGCGAGAACCACCTCAAAGACACAAATACTAAGGAAAAGGGGGTTACCCCCATTGGTGTTCTAACTAACATTTGGTAGGCCCACAAGGCTGGAAAAATATTTAGGTTCCAATCTCGTTTATTCTCCTTAACGTTCTCTAGGATAATGGACTTTAAAGTTTTATTGATAGCCTCAGCTTGTCCATTAGCCTAAGGGTAGTATAGAGAAGCCGTATGATGACTTATTTTAAACTTTGTACATAACTCATGTAAATATTCATTTTTGAAAGACATGCCATTATCATAAATAATGACCTGTGGTGTAACATCCTCATTTTATACCTTAGAACAAGTGAATTTTTTTTTTTTTGATAATTGCATCCTGGTTCTAAATACATAATTTAGAACTCACAAATCAAATAACCATTCTTATAACAGACAACCATATGCAGCTGTAATGACTTGGAGTACCTCCAATCTATTCATTCCATGACTCGGTAATCTACCGATCTATTCATGAGTAATAAGAGTTGGCGTTTTTATTTAACACTTCACTCTTGCGGTTCTCTTCCCTATTCTGGGATTCGGAATGCTCTGTCCAAGGAACCTAACTGAATAATTGTTACCATTATTCATCGGCATCTCATCCCTTAGACTAGGTGAATTAGGACAATGCAATTAGCAGCTTGCGATACTTTGGCCAAAGATTTGAAACATACTGTTTATGTCTCGTATTCCTTAACGGCATACTCATCAATCTGGAATACGCCCTTCACCCCATTCTTATGTTATGTAGAATGTATGAACAGATATATCCTTATAGTGGTCCTTCCTGCAATAAAAAATGTTAAAGGATTCATCATTTGTATCTTGTGAGATAGATGAGCTCTCGGAATAGCTCGTGGTGGTCTATATCTACCTCACTAAGGTTGAACCTTAGTATCTTGGCCTCCTTGAACCGATTGACTCCAACTTAGAAGTATTGCTGATTAAGGAGAAGAGAAACTTACACCATGGACCCTTAGTCCTATTTTTCAAGGTGAATCTGCGCAATGAAGAAATGTTGATACACTGTAAAATATTCCTCTCCATCCATGAGAACTAGTAATTTCTTTGGAATCCTCCATTATTCTCTCGAATGCGTCGTGCATTCACTTGTACTAATTTTCTAAGTGCACCTTATGAGTGCACATTATGGTTTCACAAGTGTACTTTTTAAACCTTTTGGCGGGTGAAGGATCCTCTTCTGGATACTCTAAAAAAAAAAATTCTGGCCCATCGGGCATTCCAATCTCTCGAAAATACAATGGTGAGGAGATCGTTACCAAAGAGTATATTTTCTCCCTCATGTGTGATGCTTATGCTTTCATCCACGATGAAATAAGACAAGTTATAGATTGTTCCTTTAGATATCTTTCGGCATACATTTAGCCATGCCTTGTTCATCTCGTGTCCATCATTCTTGATCATTGAGCTTAGTAACCAAGCACATAGATATCCTCATTATCGGGTCTGGGAATCTCAATGATGTCAAATTATCATGACCCCTTCTTATAGTCATATGTAATTATAGTCTCCTTGATATCATCCTTGTCACTTAGATCATCATCTATAATATCTCCTTCATAAATGAGGCATGTGAACTTGGATATCAGTTGTGGTGTTATGCACATCTTATTCCCCAAAAAATAAAAGTGATCCTCATTCATGCGTGACATCAACCATTGATAAAGGCACTCGGGCTTGCCAAAGTAAGGAAACTCATATAGTTGTAATAATCCATCCTTCGTAATTTTACTTTTACTATTGTTGTAAATGGGAATTCCATATGAAGTCCTCTTGTTAGTTGGGTGAACCAACTCTAGCACCATTTCCTTTGTAGTTGTGCTTGTACAATGGTTATAATCACTCACGGCCATCGTTCACAAGTGTGACTCCCACTCTTTTACTAACAGTACCCCATCCGGGTCTTGTATTTCCAATACCATTCTTCACTAGTGCTTGCATGTAATTGGTTTTATTTCCTTACCCTTGCCCTTTGTTTTCTTTGGTGAAACAACTAGTTTCTTGGGTGTCATGATTTCTAGTCATGCTGAAATAGAAAACTCCTTCCTCTTATTGTACCTTGCTATTTTGCTTAATCCCAAAGCTCAAAGCTTGAACTCCTTGAATGAATCCTTCTTTCTCCATGCCCTAGCCACCAAACCCTAACTAGGAAAACCTTCCACAAGATGGAACTCTCCACACAACATTTCCTCACACCCATGTACTCCTTCCTTCTAGTTTATAGATCTATTCTAGTCACACAATCAGATTTCTCAGATTCTTCTTTCTTCACAAAAATTTCTCTCTAGATGCCCTAGTTCTCAAGAGATTCTTTCGCTTTGTAATCGTAAGGTAACAAATGAATTACCCAATCTTATATTTATAGATTTTCCTTCTTCCCAGGATTAAATGTTATACCACCTACCACACTTCTTAACATTAAATGTGGATTATTCCTTTAAAATGACCTTAATTTCTTTTACCCACATGCCTAATTCTTTGTGAAAACTCGATAACCTTTCTCGCATGCAAAAAGATAAATTTATTGAAGACTCTTACGCATGCGTAAAACAGTTATGAAGTAACTTCTTCTATCCTTTACCCATTTTTTTCCTCACCTATTACATGATGTTCCTTCGCTCTTCCCTCTTTGTATGTGGTCTTTGCAAAGCCTTATCCTGACACCAACCATTCTCCTCCACCTCTCTTCTATGTGTTATCTAAACCTTACATGCTTCCTTCTACTAGGCCATTTATCTTATATTATAGGCCTAAATTTTTCATTACTCAACCCCACACTAAAATAGATGTGTGGTCCCTCTCGCACATACACAACCTTGGAAAAAATAATGTGGTTACCGGTGCACAAGGCACAAAACAAAATAAAAAGAAAGGAGCAAGCAACGAGAAAGGGAAACACAAGAAAAGAAAAATCATAAAGGGAAATTATTAAATACTTGGAAATACTTCCTTAATACAAACACCAAGAAGAATTATTTATAGTAGGGATTCAACCTAATCCCATTGAGATGACCTAGTAATATCATACCATCCAACACTTTTAACTAGAAAGTGCCGAATCAAGAATGTGTGAGATTATGTAGGGTCCCAACGAATGGACTTTAAACTTCCTAGGATGGCGTAGATAATTAGAATCATACAAAACCATCTTCCCAACCTAAAAATTCTTTTTCTTGATATGATGATCATGCCATGTTCTTTGTCTTTCTTTTTCTATCTTCGACTCCATCTAACAAGTCATCACCTTTCGTTAGACATCAACTTATCAATCCTTTCTTCCATCACTTTCTAATCAGCTAACCCTCCTATACACGTTATACGCAAGGATGGTAACATGAATTCAACTAGTAAAATATCCTCCATGCCAAACACCAATTGAAATGGTGTGGAATTTTTCAACCTCTTGTAGGTTGTCCTGTATTCCCATAGAACGATTGATACTTTTTCATCCTAATTTTTCTTCCAACATCATAGATCTTAGTCAACGTGTCAATTAGTATCTTGTTAAATGCCTCACAAGATCTATTTTCTTGAAGGTGATAAGGGGTAGTCTTATAATGGGCTACCATGAATTTCGCCAATAGAATCGACCATTTCATTGAGAAAGTGTGTACCTCAATTACTTATTAAACTTAAAGGACAACCATACCTTCCGATTACGTTATTCCATAAAAATATAATAGATGTTGCTGCAGTGTAATCCTTTGTAGGTATTTCCTCTTCCCATCATGTCAAGTAATCAAGATACAAGTAATGATATACCGCAAACCAGCCTCCTTTATGAGTTGGAGAAATCAATCGTACAAAGTTGATTTCCCATTTTTCAAATGGTTTAGCGCTAGCTATTGGCCGTAAGGGCATTTAATCTCTTTTCTAGGTTTTCCAAGGTGCTAGAAATGGTCACACACCTTGCAAAACTCAATAAAATCTTGTGGATGATTTCCCACCTAATCCTCGCTCATAAAATCTTCTCGTGTGGTAGAATTTTCTACAGAGTGTCTCTCGTAATCCCACCATGTGCTTCCTCCATAATTTTCGTGCATTCATGCCCTAATATGCATTAGTGCAAAACCTCATCACAACCTAGCTTATACAGCTCTCCACTAATCAACATGTAGGGTATGACATGTATTACTAAGTAATTTCTCTCTCGAGTCTTCATCCCTTTTGATGCCACACCTATTTTTAAGAACATTACGATATCTTCCAAGTCTAAGGGTGCACACCAAAACGTAAATAGTTACACATCTAGGATGGTATCCTCAATGCTTTGCATGTACTCCCCTAATTTAATCCTAGATAAGTGGTTAGGTCCTAAATTTCCTAGTTTCACAACCACTGTGAACTCAAACTCTTGAATTAATAGGACCCAAAGGCATATGCACCCTTGCAACACGAGCCTGTTGATTACATAATTTAATGTCATGTGGTCTGTATAAAATATAAATGGTGTTGCCAATAGATACATCATGAGCTTGTGCAATGTGTAGATCATATACAATGCTTCACGCTTAGTAGTTGTGTAATTTTGTTTTGCTAGTGTCAACTTTCTACTTATAAATCACAAGGGATGATCAACAATTCCCTCACCCAGCTTATTCTAGTACTTATCCCATAGCTATTATAAGGCATCAACATGTACATGGAAAGGATTACCCTAAGAGTGAAAACATAGTATGGGCAATGTGACAAGCTTATCCTTCAAAGTGTCAAATTACCTTTGTTGTGCCTCTCCCCAATGGAAGGAACTCTTGTGTTTTAATGATTCCTCTAAGGAAGTAAGGATCTTGGCATATCCCTTGATGAATTTCTTGTCATACCTCATATGCAAAAGGAATCCACACACTATACTTTGACTAGTAGGCTTGCATAATCCCACAATAACTACAAATTTGGTGAGATCTACTAGTAATCCTTCTTTGTATATAATATTTCCTAACAAGGTTCCAAATCGGGTAAAAATACACATTTCTTAATATTGAGGGATATACTTAATTGTCGATATCTATCAAATATCAATCTTAAATTTTCACAATGGTCTTTCACCAACCCATACATGGTCATGTCATCCAAGTAAACTTGAAGAAATTTATGGATGAAGTCTTGAAATTCTTGTACCATGATGCACAAGAACACAATAGGTACATTCTTCAATCCAAAAGGCTTAACTGTGTAAGAAAAACTTCCCCATTTAGTGGCAAAAGTTGTCTTTCTCTAGTCTTCCATTGATATCTTGACTTGGTGATACCTTGAGAACCCATCAGTGAAAGAGTAGACTTCGTACTCGGCTACTCACTCCCAAATTTCTTCTATAAAGGGTGTTGGAAAAGGATCGATGACACATACCGCATTTAGATCCTCGTAGTCAACACACATTCTTATCCTTCCAAAGCATTCTTTATCGATGACCATTGGGTTTATCCATTACAATTCTTCCACTACCTTAATGATACCAGATGCTATCATTTTTTTATTTCTTCCTTGACTCCTACACATAAATTTGGATTCATTAAATAAGGCCTCTTGTGAATCAGGCACATACCTTCCTTCAACTTGATCTTCATCTCCCCTAAGGAATGGTGAATGCCTTTGAGTTCATGGTAACCATGAGGGAATAAATCTTGGAATACTCATAATAGATCAATGACCTTTGAAACTTCTTTTTCAGACACATAGTCCCCGATTATAGCTTCCTTAGGTTCCGCTTATGTTCTAATGTTAACCTTATTTATTTTCAAGGGCTCATGGTAGGTGCATGCTTACTCATCAGTGCTATCTATGACTTTGCACGTACCTTTAGAATGGCTAACATCCAAAGTTTCCATCTCTTCTCCATCTACTACATAGACCATCTTTCCTTTTTCTTTTTCCATGCACGCGTGCTCAAGTTGTACTTCCTTTGATTCTTCTTCATTAAGGTGTGTCTCCAAATAAGTCTCACCTATCAAATCTAGTAGCCTATCCTCTGCCATAGTACTATTGCCCATCGTAAGGAACTTGATCACCTACTGATTCCTTATCTACTAATGGCTTGGTACTCTTATACTTGAAAGATTGAATGAGATCAGCCACCAACTCTTTCCAATTACTCGTTTGAAAACATATCTCGAATGAACATACCAAGCATGTGCACAACCTCGTAAGGTGAAATACAAATTATGCACCCATAGCGAAGGTGGTAACACTTATGAACTTCCCATCAAGAAATTCTCAAATGCTTGGATATAAAATGAGGTGGACTCTTTACCATGGTAATATTGTATGATGTGGGTGCGTTACTCTGGAGAACCTTAAAGAAAATGCAATTCTTACCTTACGCCACTCTAGGAGGTTCTCCCAATTTGTAACCCACGAACACGTTATAGTTCCAAGTAGGTTATAACTAAGCATTCCTCTTCTCTCATCCTCATTCTTCCACTTTGAGCTTCCATTCCCGCACAAAAATTTTATTGTATGCTCCTCTAGAGTAACTTGGAAACTTCTTCCCTCCATTGTAGTCTAGTTGGTTAAGATACTTGACTCTCATCCGAGAGACACTGGGTTCAAGTCTTGGAAAAGGAACCAAGATGTAGTCATATTTTATACCCTTAGAAAAATAATCTAATCCCATGCGTGCCATTTTCAACCTTGTTTAAAATACGTTCAACTGTCTCCAAATCAACTCATAAGTTCCATATGCCCAATTGTCACATGCCACACTATTGGTATCACTCAAGGATTGAGCATCTTCAAAATGGATGAATCCTGTGTGGGATGAGTTATCTCAAGATCTCACGATGGAACACACATAGATTATATCAAGGACTTATTCTCCCAAGGGCTTAGTATAGGGAACTAAATTCCCATCTGTCAAAGGAATGATCACCTTTTCTTCTTTGTTTTCAAAGTTGATATACCCTTTGTTAAAAAACAAGTCAACATTGTTCTTGTAACACCATGGGCGCCTAAGCAATGTTGGAAAGTTTTCTTCCTTAGTGAGTGCCAAGACTTCGAAGTCTCTAGTGAACTTGGCCCTTTGAATGGTGATAATTACATCCTTCAGGACTCCAATGGGAATTTCCTTAGTCTTTTTTTTTTTTTCCATATACAACACATTCGAAGATGGCTCTAATGTGGGCCTTCCCATCTACTACTGTGCATATAAGGTAAGAACATTGACCTTTTCTCCGTATTGATGAGGATATTACTCAAAAGCCATCCATCAATAGTTGTATTCAAAGTAATTTCCTTATCATAGTCAAGGCTATGAGGAGAAAGGTTTGCATGCAAAACCTTCCTTTCATGTTCTTCTCGACGTTTAGTAACTTCTCTCTCATCCATTCTCTTAGCAAGGGAATAATGTTATCTTTCCTTAATATCCCTGCATACTCCCTTTACCTCATCAAATTCATCCTTTGGAACCTCATTATTCTTCCTTTGCTCAAACTATTTTTATTACTCCTTGAGACATTAGATCTCTTGTTGCAAACTCGAATCACATCCATAGTCCCTTGATACACTTACTTCTAATGAGTGAGATTTGGACACTTTCCATATACCACTTCCTCTCTTAAAATTAGTGTCCTTTTCCTTGACATCTCCCTAGCATACGTGGCCTCTTCTTGCATCATCACAAGTACAAGTTCTAGCCTTAAGTCACACACCACTCATGGAATCTAATGTGAATTTGAGTTCTTGATGCTGACCATCCCAACGCCTTCATCCTTCTCGGTGCTACTAGTTCATATGGTCATAAAGCTCTAGACACTCTTCATACTTATGTTTCTTTCCACACCATGATCATTGTAGAAAATTAGGACACTCACATTTATAATGATCTGTAGATCCATAGTTATAACAGGTTCTTCATCAAAATTCACTTTTTCCTCAACCATGGTTCTGGGACCACGAAATCCTCCATGAAATCCTCCCTGTGCTCCTCCATCTGCATGTCCTTCATAACAATGGTCATCATCCTTGGAACTGCTTGTAAGGCTAGTCTAGCACACACCAAGATCAATAACATCATGGATATGATCAATTAGTCTACAATCCTTGGTATCATGGGTCATAGAGGTACAAATATTACAATAACAAGAAACATTCTTGTGGATTACGCATTGTAGTAGAGGACACATAAGCGCATCATGATCCCCGTGGAAGATCTCATTGTCTACCACCATAGCGCATATTGACTTCCAAGAGAAACTATCCCTTGCATTCCCTTCCACTTTGCAGCCTATCAACCAAAGCCCTATTAGGCCCCTAAAATATCAACTAAGTCCAAAAAGGGTGCATGGGTGCACAAGGTTGAAAAAAGCATGCAAGATAAGGCGTGCAGGGAAGGGTTAAAGTAGGGTTTTGGTAGAACCTGGGATGCGCACCCATGGAGTAGAATATGGGACTTAGCCATTTTTTACCTATAATACAGGACATGAGAAAAATGTGACCCGAGTGGATAAGGTGCTAACCTGGCGATAGGGTGGCCTAGAAGGAATATGCTCTGCAATAGAAGCTTCTAGAAGGATATCATTATAAGGAGTGGTGAGCTCAGGCCTAGAGGAGAATGCACCCATGGGGGACCAAATTCAAACACTTGGTGATAGATGTGAGGCCACATAATAATGAGTTGGTAGTTCAGAAAGGCTATATATACAAGATTCTATAGGAGTAAATATAGAATAAATGGATAGAGGGTGGAGCTCTATAGAAATACTGCAAGGACTCTGTTAGCTTGGGTAAATAAGCATAGGAAAGGATGTATCAAGGGTTTGGGGGTTATAAATTTTCTTTTGAGAGCCTAGCTATATGAATCTAGTTATAATGCATGACTATGGTCTACCCTTCTGTGACATTCTGTAATGGGCCTAATGAATGTAATGAGGTTACTAGTTTATGTGAATATGAACATTAATGGTTTTGATGCATACATCCTTCTTCATAGCTCTTTTTCATTTATGTTTATGAACTAAGTATGAATGCTTGTACAACTTCCTTTCTGTTTTGGTGTAAGTTCTATAATATTTTAAGCACTTTTATGTCTAGGATAATTTCAAGGATCTAAATCCGTTCTGAGCTCTATGGTGCTTGTATGTATTATTTCCTCTCAAATGTCTTAAACTTGGATCATAGATGATGTTTCCCACTAAAATCACATAAAGGATAGACTCGTACCCACACATGCCAAGAGTGAGCACCCGGTTCCCCCTTTGGATGATAGGCCGGTGCGCATGGGGTTTTCTTATTATTTGATGGGTGTAAAATTGAATACATATTAGTTTCGTTGCCGAGACCTCTTTTTGAAGTTTTAGTGGGAAATGGAATACATCATGATCTATGTAATGAGTAATGATAGAGCATTTAACTTTGGAAAGTGTTGAATCATGGTTCAAGAACATGAAGGATGAATTTTCTCAAATATTTAGCACTGGATCTAAGTTTAATGCACGTAGATGGGTAGAAGAGAACCTCTACCATGATTTATATGAAACATTTTTCTATTGCTTCCTAGTAGAATTGTATGAATGGCTCTTGGCATATGCATCTAGATCAAGCTAGTATTATAGATCATGTGTGTGGACCCAAGAAGAATACCAGAGGTTACAAGATGTAGATCTGATGTGGACTCATGCTATGGATCATTGGTGGAAAGGTGTGTTGGCTAGCTACACTCTAGGAGTATGCTATTTCTACATATTATTGTCTAGAAGTTATTGAGTTTGAATTTTTGTGGGATCCTAGAGGATCATTTCTACATGTTATCCCTTTGGAAATGAAGATCTTGATTGTTACCTTGAGTTTAGAGGCATTTCTAATGGCCAACTAAACCATTTTGAGTGTTGGGTGAGGAAGCTAGGGTGGAGGAAGATGAAAAATATTATGACAGAGAAATAAAGGGAGGAGAGATGAATCAAGTATAGTGAAGCATGTGAAAGGGAGATTGCTATACAACACGAGGTTACAATTTTTATGGTTCTATGGAGGTAGACATTACGGGGAAGGAGTTGAGGTTCATATGGAGGATGTACAACCTGAATAGTTTGTTCTACCCCATCTTGGCAAGCACGTAAGAGAGACCCCTTTGGCTTCTGATGAGATTTTGTCACGTGGAGAGAGAAGAGTCGTTGGCACGTATTTGAACCCACCTAGTGACCAAACCCTGGTGCTTGGTTTTCTAGATCAAGGAAGGAGTATCATTGACCTAGTTGGTATCAGTGGAAGTGACAGATCTGTGCCTAGGAGATACAATTTTTCATTTCCCACTTCTATGGCTATGTATATTCTAGTATTTGGAGGAATTTTTAGACAAGGATAAAGTACACAAGCCTTCGAGTCTCACATCTAGGAGTGGTGTGGGGTACACTAGTGGTAGTGGGGCATTATCACATACCATCGGTGCATAGTTTAGTGGAACCTTGGGGACCCTTGGCATGACCACTATAGGACCTAGTGGACCTGATGGATCTGGTGGGTCAGGAGGAACAAGACCTTATGGATATGGTGGGTCAAGAGGAATAGGACCTAGTTGATCAAGAGGATCTTGTGGCTCAGGAGGCATAAGACCTAGTGGATTTTGTGGATCCGGTGGTGGAGGAAACACCGGAGGGAACCAAGGCTTTAGCTCAGGAGGACAAGGGCCCTAGCCAGCTCCTAAGGTGTTATTTGAGATGTCTGTACATTTTCTATATTATAGAGGTATTGAAGATTCTGCAAAACATGTTCACAAGTGTTAATTGCTATGGTGCACAAAGGAGATCACAAACCCAAAGTAGAAGGATAGTTAGTTTGCAACGACATTACAGGGCGTGTGCATAGATGGTATAAGAAATATGACCCTCATCAAATGGTGGTATATTATACTATTTTAAAGAATGCCTTCTTGGTATAATTCCACATTCTTGAGTTTAAATAGAATAACATCAACACCCTGAAGGAGATTCAACAAGGAATGGCGAGAGAGTGTGCGATAGTATGATGTATAGTTTAAGACCCTCCTATCAAATTTTTGATATGACATTAACCCTTCACAACGTGCTCAATGGTTTTTTTGGGGGTTGATAACTCCTTTTGGAATATCTTTATCTCGTTAAACTTTCACAGACCCATGCAAGGCATTAGAAGCTTCTCTGCGTGCCGAGGCTGATGGAAGTGTTGTTACTAGTGTTAGCCCATTTACGGAGGCTCAAATTGTTGCTTTATGACTAAGTAGATATAGAATTTGTCTATGAACTTAGCCCATGAGAATCAAAGTGGTACATGGTGCGCAAATTGTGAAGTGGAGGGGCATGTGAAGGATAATTACCCCGAGAGGATGGAACGTGTTGTAACAAAGAGACTATGAAATTTTTCATGGGGACCATGATGTAAGTAGATGTCCCTTGTTACAATGCACAATTTGGAAGAATGTGTCTTGCTATTATAAGATCTACACCTCTACAACCCATGATACTAAGGATTGTAGGCTTATTGACTAGATCCATGAGGCCATTGATCATGGGGTGTGCAGACCAGCATTTCTAGTAGTTCTAAAGGTGATGATCACCGTTATGAGGAGCACGTAGATGGAGGTGCACATGGAAGGGGATTTCATGGAGGATTTCGTGGTCATGGTAACCACAAAGGAGGAAGAAGTGAGTTCCCATGTGGAACCTATTTTAATTGTGGGTCTACAAAGCATTACAAATGAGAGTTCCTAGACCTATTGCGAGCTCATGGTGTGGGAAGAAACACAAGTATGATGAGTTCCTTGAGTTGTTTGAGCACATGAATGAACAAAAATGGAAAGACAAGGGCACTACAATGGTAAGCATTAAGAATATGGACACATAATGGATGCCATGGGTAACACGTGATGTAGGCTTAGAACCTATTATGGTAACAACAAAGAGCGAGAGGCTATGTGTGCAAAGGAAATTCCAAGTTAGAAGAACTGGTTTCAAAGGAAGAAGTAGTACATGGGAAGTACCCAAACCTTACACATCAAAAGGAGGTATATCAAGATAATATGGACATCATTTGGAGTTCATAAGGAGAAATCCAAAGTGTCAGAGGAGTAGTCCAAGAGGAAGGAGAAAATAAGGAAGGGTGAGGCACCAAGAGATGACTGGATGAGAGGGGAAGTATGTAAAATACTATGGTAAGATAATATTATTCCCTTGCTAGGAGTATGGTTGAGAGAGAATGTTCCATGCACCTTTGAAGAAGAGCACAAAAGGAAAGTCTTGAATGCAAACCTCCCCCTCACAACCTTGAATATGATAAGGAGGTCATGTTAAATGTGGTTGTGGATGGATGAATCCTTAGTAATATCCTCATTGACATAGGTGCAGAGGTCAATGTTCTCACCTCGGATGCATGGCATCGGATGGGAAGGTTTACATTATAGACATCTTCAAATGTGTTGTATATGGAAAAAAATATGAAGGCAATGCCCATTAGTGTCTTAAAGGATGCATCTATCACTATTCAGGGATCTAAGTTTACTAGGGTCTTCGAAGTCTTGGTGCTCACCGAGGTAGACAATTTCCTAGCACTACTTGGGAACCCATAGTGTTATAAGAACAATGTGAATATTTGGTTCAACAAGGGGTACATTAGATTTAAAAATGGGGAGAAACAAGTCATGATACCCTTGGCTGATGGGAAGTCAACACCCTATACTGAACCTTTGGGAGAAGAGGTCCTAGATAGAATATAAGTGTGCTCAATAAGGGATATAGAGATAATCCATCCTACCGACAGAGTTATCTAGTTTGAGGATGCTCAGTTGGTAAGTGACACCACTAGTCTAGCATGTGATAATTGGGTGCATGGAACCTATGAGTTGATTAGATGACATTTACGAGGATTGGTGACAAAGGTGAAAAAGGTGCACACATTCTAACACCTAGGAGGAAAGGAGATACCTAAGTACTCGTGGAGGATCCTCCCTAAGGTTTTTTTTTACGAGAAAATGGAAGCGCAGTGGAAGGAGGAAAATGAAAGAAGGGGGATGTTAATATACGTCCTACTAGGAATTGTTGGGTGCTAGTGGGAAACACATTGGGATAATCTCTTGGAATGGAATGAAGTACAAATTACTCTATTCATTTCTCTAGAAGAAATGCACCCACCATAATCAAGGACTACCATGGTAAGGAGCCAACCTCTTTCCACATCGAAGCTTGTGAGAGATCATAGAGGGAAGGCACGAGAAGATTTTCCACCATCCCTCCGGGTACATAAATTGTATTCTACACTATAGGGTTGTGCGCATGTATGGTACATATTCTCCGAGACACGTCACTGAGACAAGGAATTAGCAAGAGCTAGTGGCTAACCTCATTCAAACATTTGAGTATCAAAGTACTAAGCCATCAGTTGATAAGGCATTATAGGTTGTCAAACACCTTACCATGGGGGATAGTGCCATGGTATAAGATAGGCTACTAGAATTTCTTGGTGAACTAGGTTTGGAGGTGCGCTTTGAAGAAGAGGAAATAGAGGAGGTTCAGCTTGAGCACATGTGTGTGAAAAATGAGAAAGGAAAGCTTGTATATGTATTTGATGGGGAGGAAGCAGAAAGCTTGGATGTTAACCATTCGCAGAGACGTGAGAGGTAGTAGATAGTGCTAATACTCACACGTGTGCCTACCATGAACCTTTAAAAACTAAAAAGGTTAACATCAGCTCAGGAGAAGAACCTAAGGAAGCTATCATTAGAGATTATTGATCGGAGAAGGAAGTCTCTAAGATCATTTATCTTTTGTGAAAATGTGAGGATTTATTCCCATGCATGTACCATGAGCTCAAAGATGTCCACCATTCTTTTGGGGGAGATAAGCATAAAGATGAAGGATGGTGCACGCTCGGTTAGGAAGAGACCCTATGGGATGAATCCCAATTTGTGCATGAAGGTAAAGTAAGAGATAGACAAAAATGATAGCATTTGGGATCATTGACGTTGTTGAAGAATCGAGTGGATAAGTCCAATGGTAATCAACATCAAGAAAGATGGGAAAATTATTATCTATGTGGATCATAAGGAGGTGAATGTAGTTTGTGTCATCGATCCTTTTTCAACCCCCTTCATTGAAGAAATTTTGGGGGATTCGCTAGGGGTAAAATCTATTTCTTTACTGAGATGGATTTTTAGGGTACCACAAAGTCCATATTGCAAAGGAAGACAAGGAGAAGACAACTTTCACCCTTTGAATGGGGAATTTTTACATGCACGATCATGCCCTTTGGGTTAAAGAATGACCCTGTTGTTTTCTCGTGCATAGTGGTACAAACATTCTGGACTTCATCCATAAATTTCTTCAGGTCTATATGGATGATTAGATGGTGTATGGGCTAGTAAAAGACCATTGTGATAATTTGAGGTTGATGTTTGAGAGGTTTCAACAATTGAAGATATCCCTCAACATTAAGAAGTGTGTCTTTCCTACCCCCTTTGGAATGTTATTGAGGCATATCATATGTAAGGAGGGCACGTTAGTAGATCTTGTCAAGGTTACAGTTATTATGGGATTGGGGAAGCCTACTAGCTAAATCACAGTGCATGGATTTCTTGGGCATACGGGTTATTATAGTAAATTCATTAAGGGGTATGCCAAGATTGACATGCCTTTGGAAGAATTACTCAGACATAAAAGTGCCTTCCATTAGGCGTAACAAAAGGCATTTGACACATTGAAGGATAGGATTGTCACCACACTTATATTACATATTCCCTCTTGGGACTAGCCCTTCCAGGTTCATGTAGATGCCTCTGGAACAACCATTAGGGAAATTCTTGCACATCTTGGTGAGGGAATTTTTGATCACCCCTATGATATACAAGTAAGAATTTGACACCAACATAAAATAATTATACTACTCGAGCATGAAGCATTGTCAACGATGAACGTGCTTCACAAGTTTAGAAAATATTTCTTTGACAACTCCTTTGTATTTTACACGACCACATGGCATTAAAGTATTTGGTGAACAAGGCCATTCTATAAGGGTGCGATCGGTGGGTGCTATTATTTGAAGAGTTTGAGATCACAGTAGTTGTGAAGCATGGAAAGAGTAATTGTGGACTGATCATTTATCAGGAACCGATTTAGGGTAGGATGCATAGAGCATTGAAGAGATAATGCCGGATGCATAAATTTTAAGGTTCTTTGCGTGCACCCTTAGATTTGGAGGAAATTGTAATATTTGTAAAGGAGGTGTGGCACTGAAGGGATTAAGACTGTGGAGAAAAATAAGTTAGCTATATGTGCTACACCCTACATGTTAATTAATGGAGACCTATAAAAATGGGCCATGATGAGGTTCGTGTTGATGCATGTTAGAGTATGATCGCATTGCTATAATAGAAGAAGTGCATGGTGGGATTGCAGGAGGACACTATGCGGGAAATGTAACCGCACAAAATAGTCTACTTATAGGGCTTTGGTGGGAGACCATTTATCAAGATTTCATAGAGTTTTGTAAGGCATATGACCATTTCTATTACCTTAGAAAACCTGGAAAGGGGATAAAATTCCCTTGTGACCAATACCAAGCACAAAACCATTTGAGAAATGGGCTATTGAATTTTTGGACCAATCTCACTAGTAGCAAAGTAAGGATTGGTTCGTGGTATATCATTACTTGCATTGATTATTTGATGAGGTGGGTAGAGGCAGCACCCACTAAGGATTATACGCATCTACGGATGGTAGATTTTATGGGAGAACATAATCAGCAGGTATGGATGCCCATTGAGCTTGAAAAGTGATAGAGGTATGCCGTTTCTCAATGAAATGGTCAGGATTCTACTATCAGAATTCATGGTGGCCCATCATAAGACTACTCCTTATCACCCTCAAGCAAATGGAACTATTGAGGCATTTAACAAAATACTTAGTCACATGTTGAATAAGATCTGTGATGTTGGTAGGAAGGATTGGGATGATAAAGTGTCATCCATTCTTTGGGCATACATAGAAAACTACAAAAGGTTGAATAAGGCTACACTATTTTAGTTGGTGTTTGGCATAGAGGTTGTCTTACCAATTGAGTTTATGTTACCTTCACTACATATAGCGTGTGTAGGAGGGTTGGATGATGAAAAAGTGCTAAAAGAGAGAATTGATGAATTGATGAAGCCATATGAATGATGATCACTTTCCAAGTGGAGCCAAAAAAAAAAAGCAAAGAAAAAAGCTTGGCATGATTGGCACATTAGGAACAAGAAATTTGAGGTTTGGAAGATGGTCTTATGATATGATTATAAGTTTTTGTGCCACCCTAGGAAGTTAAAGGTCCATTGGTTAGGTCCCTATATAATCTCATACATCCTTGATTCGGGCACATGCCAGCTATATGCGTTGGATGGAACAAAATTTCCTAGACACTTCAATGGGAGTAGGTTGAATCCCTACTATAAATAAGGCTTCTTGGTGTTTGTAAATAAGGTAATTTTTCCAGATAGTTTAGAATATCCTTTATGCTTTTCCTTTCTTGTGTTTCCCTTTCACGTTGTTGTTTTGTTTTACACCTATGGCACTTTGGTAACCTTGTTACTTTTTAGTTGAATGAAAAAAGGACCAGACATCATTTTAGTGTGGGGTGGAGTGATGTGAAGGAAAGCATAGGTAGTGCTTAAGGAGGATTGTGTTGGAAATCCTAGTTGAATGGCCTTGTTGAAAGAGGTGCACGAAAGAAAAGGTGTAAAAGGATGGTTGGTGTCAAGATAAGGCTATGTTCGGATCCCACGTATAAAGGAGGAAGAAGCATGTAAGCAACACTAGGTAGGTGAGAGAAAAATCATGACAGAAAAAGTGCTTTCGGCACTAGTTATGCGTGCAAGAGTCTTCTGTCAATATGGATTGGTTACATGCTAGAAGGTTGGAAGATTGTCTGCATAGGGTGGGCACGTGAGTTAGGATGAAAATGTTAAATGTGTTTGAAAAATCCACATTAAAATTTAAAAGTATGGTGGTTAAGTAGCATTTAATGCTTAAAAATAGGAAAAACTATAAATCGAGGTTTAGACATTTCATTATTCACTTTACGAATACGAATAGAAGAGCTTTTACATACTAGGGTTTCAGATTTGATCTTTGTAAAGAAAAATTGCAAGAATTTGAGCATGAGTGACAAGTTTGGATTTACAAACCAAAAAGGAAGTGATTCAAAGGCATGGGAAGAGTTGTGGAGAAGCATTGTCTAGTGAAAAGAGATTCCAGTTAGGGTTTGGTATCTAGGGCATGGGTCAAAAAATATTTTATTCACCAGCTTGAGATCTAAACTTGGAAAGGGGTAGTAAAACAAAGCAAGTGAAAGAATTTGAAGTGTTAACGTAAAAAATGGAACCCAAGACACTAGTTGGCACACCTAAGAAGGGAAAGGGAAAAGGCAAGAGAAAGCAACAAGAAACTATCATGAGTATAAATGAAGAGTGGTATGTAGAAATGCAGTACCTAGATGGAGTATTGCTTGGGAAAGAATGGGAGTCCCATTTAACAAAAATGTCAGTAAATGATTACAACCATCACTTGAGAACAATCAAGAAGGAAATGGCCTTTGGAGTTAGTGTTCCCAACGAATAAAAGGACACCAAAGGGTTTTCCCATCTATAACGATGATGTAAAAGTGAAGAACTAGAGAAGTTAGAATTATTGCAACTCTTTGAGTTGCCCTACTTTGGAAATCCTGAGCGTCTATATCAATGGTTGACATCGCATGTGTATGAAGATTATTTTCACTTCACGGGATATGCATTACCCTCAACTTGTTTCACATTTCACGGGCCTCATCCGTGAAGGAGAAAGTTTGGAGGACTTAACAAGAATCCTCACCATGGAGATACTGACCACTAGCCTTGGAATCTGCAGAAGAAGTGGCCGTGTGTTTAGAAAAGGAGGATAATGTAAAATTCTTGGTGCTCATAGCTGAATATAGCAAGGTCCTTGCTGATGTAAAGATCACTTCCCGGACTACCACGAGGCCATCTATGAAAGCTGCGCAAATAGAGACAAAGTGGCAAGTATCTTTGGTCTCCAATGATGAAGTAGAAATTAAAGAGTACCAAGAAAAGAACAAGGAGAACAAATCATAGTGAGAAAATATCCTATCCGAGGTAGAAAATAAATTAGAAGCTATTGAGGCCTTACGAGGCTCAGTTAAAAATTAGCTAAAGGAATTGTACACAAAGATTACATGAAGGATGGATGTCGTTGGAGGATATAGGCAAGGAGTTAGAGAAAATTGTTGACACCATGAGCACACAAGGGGATGGGCTGGGTTTTGATCAGGTGAGTGCCTTAGTAGGTGATCTTTTCCAGAGAGCACAGAATGAGTTCGATGCTGGAACAATCTGGAGGCTGACTTATAGAATAAATTTCCTCTCTTATTGCTTTAAGTAGCATCATTCCCCATTCTTCCTTATTTTCCCATTCTTTGTCCCCTTTATTCTTTTTCCAAGACGTTAAGTCTTTGTGTATTTTTATTCTTTGAGGAAGTTTCTGAGGGTGGAGAATAGGTAAAGTGTGGGGTGATGTTGGGCCCCTAAAATATCAACTAAGTCCAAAAGGGCACATAGGCATGCAAGGTTGACAAAAGTACACAAGATAAGGTGTCAAAGGAAGGGTTCAAGTAGGGTTTTGGTAGAACCCGAGATGTATGCCCAAGGACCAAAATCTAGGACTTAGTTGTTTTTGACCTATCGGGAACGACACAAGAAAAATGTGACCCGAGTGGGTAAAGTGCCAACCTAGCGACAAGGTGGCTTGGAAGGAATATGCCTTGCGATAGAAGCTTCTAGAAGGACATCATGAAAAGGAGTGGTGAGCTCAGGCATGGAGGAGTATGCACCCATGGAGGGCCACTTTGGACACTTAGCGATATATCTAAGGCTACAGAAGAATGAGTTGGCAGTTCATGAAGGCTATATATACAAGTGCCTCTAGAAGTAAATATAGAAGAAATGGATAGAGGCGAGCTAGCTCGTAGAAATACTTTGTAAGGACTCTGTTATCTTGAGTAAATAAGCATAGGAAAATATGTATCAAGGGTTTGGGGGTTATAAATTTTCTTTTCAGATCCTAGCTATATGAATCCAATTATAATGCATAACTACGGTTTTCCCTTCTGTGAATTCTATAATGGGCCTAATGAATGTAATGAGGTTACCAATTTATATGAATATGAAGATTAATGGTTCTGATGCATACATCCTTCTTCATAGATATTTTTCATTTATGTTTATGAACTAAGTATGAATACTTGTACAACTTCCTTTATGTTTTGGTGTAAGTTCTATAATCTGTTAAGCACTTTTCTATCTGGAATGACCTGCAAGGATCTAGAAGCCGTTTTGAGATCTATAGTGCTTGTATGTCTTATTTCCTCTCAAATATCTTAAAATCAGATCATAGATGATGTTTACCACTAAAATCACATAAAGGAGAGACTTGGTGCCTGCGCATGCCTCGGGTGAGCACCCGGTTCACACTAGGTGATAAGCCAACGTGCATAGGGTTTCCTTGTTATTTGATGGGTGTAAAAATGACTACAAGCCTACTATAATCCTCATGCACCGATATTACGAAATATTCTCCAACTACTTGGCCATTGGAGTAATTTGAGCTTCCAAAAAAGGACTAACACCGAGTATCAATGCTCCTAATGCCAAAGACACAGGCGATTATCATAGCTCATGCGGGTATGTGAAATTATTGTGTGCCAAATCCCTTCTAAATGGTGTTATCAATCCTCTAAAAAACCATTAATCATGTTGAGAAGGATTAATTTCATAGGATAGTTTAGATAAGAGAGTCTTGAAACACGAGCCATACTCCCACACACTCTCTGTCATTCCCTGTTAGATCTCCTTCATAGCGCTGATGCTCTTCTTCTCAAACTCAAAAATATAGAACTCTATTAAGAAGGTATTATTCAACATGGTGTTGTCTACCACCATCAAATGGGGTCATACTTACTATACTAACTATACGTGCATCCTTGCAATGTTATTTCAAACTGACTCACCTTCTACTCCAGGGTAGTGATCCCATTCACACACCATAGTAATTCACACTTGTGCACATGCTCTGTAGCATCTTCGAAACCCCTATAGTTTGGTAAGTACAAAGACATCGTAAAAAACACTTGGGAAGGTGGTGGGGTCCCTGTCCTCCCAATCTAGAGCCTTGGTTCCCTTCGGTGTTTCCTCCTCCACCGGATCGACTAGATATACAAGGTCTTGTTCCCCCTAAACCACGAGATCCACCTCTTGTAGTCGAAAAGGACCTAAAGTGTCCGTTCTGGTGTTATCAATGTCCCACTACACTATGTGCTAATGTTTTGTGATATTTTCCCATTACCGGTTGTATGTCCTATGTGACTCCCAAACGTGATCCCCAAACCTTGCATACTTACACCTTGTTTGAATATTCCTCCAAATATAAGAATGGATTTTTGCAGCCATGGATGTTCCAACCGAGAAATTATATATTTTGGGCACAAATCGATTCTACCACCGATACCATCTAGGTTAACAATACTTCTCCCTTGATCCGGAAAACCAAGCGCAAGGGTTGGTTGTATATGGGTTTAGACACGTGACTATGGCTCTCATTTCTCCATGTAAAAACTCTCATCGAAGTTGAAGGGGATTCTCTCTCATGCTTTCCAAGATGAGCTAGCATATATTTCTTCAGTTCCACATCCTCTACATGAACCTCAACTCCTTCCTGCAATGCATGCCGCCAAAGATCCATCACACTTGCAACCTTGCATTGTCTAGTCATCTCCCTTACATAATCTTCTCTATACTTGATTCATCTCTCCTCCCTTTACTTTTTAGCCACAATGTTTTTCATCTTCCTCCACCCTTGCTTCAACTCAAAATTCTCAAAGAAGCTTAACCGGCCATGGGAAATGCATCTAAACTCAAGGAAATGAAAAAAATCTTCATAGCCAAAGGAATAACATGTAAAAATGATCCTATGGGTTCCCTTATAAACGTGAACTCAGCAACTTTTGGGAAATATTACATAGAAATGGTGTATTCAATAGTATAACTGGTTAGCACTCTCTTCCACCAGTGATCAACAACATGCATCCAAGTCAGATTTGCATCCTGTAGCCTCTGATAGTCATCTTGGGTCCATATGCATGATCTATATTACCAGCTCGATCTGGATGCATATGCTGAAAGCCATTCATATAGTTCTACTAGAAAATAGTAGAAGAATGTCTCATATAGCTCATGGTACAGGTTCTCTTCTACCCATCCACGTATATCGAAATCAGATCCAGTGATAAATCTTTGAGAAAACTCATCCTTTGTTCTCTTGAACCATGTTTCAACACTTTCCAAGGTCAGATGCTCTGTCATCACGCATCACACATGAAAAGATGCATGCCATTTCTCACAACAACTTCAAAAAGAGGTCCCAATAATGGAACCAAGATGTAGTCATATTTTATACCCTTAGACCAATAGTCTAATCCCATATGTGTTAGCCTATCACCCAACGGGTGCTAGGTACTCACCTGAGGCACACACAGTGCCAAGTCTCTCCTCTATGTGAGTCTTGTGAGAATGCATCATCTTATAACAAATAATCAAATGTAGAAGGACAAAAATAAAAATAAAACATTCTAAGAACTGGAATGAGTTTTTATCTCATTACATCATGAAAAGAGAAATAACAAGCAACACATGGGAATGGTTCATACATAAAGGAAATGCATAAGTAATATACTTCTGAACACATATATGATTCATAACAGAGCCTTATATTCATATTAATAGGTTCAATAACCACATTACAATCCCTTGAGGTCATAACAGATCCTCTTATAACCATGCAAAGCTAAGTCATGCATCAGAACTATACTATGTTCATCACATTACCAAAATGATTGTAGACCCATCCCTCTAAATATGACATGATTCCTATATTCACCTAATTCCTAACCTTTATAACCCTCCATTATATTTCTACAGATCTTCACCTCTCTTATACTCTTCTCATCCCCTTGACTCTCTATTCTACAAACCCACACACACCTTCTTCTATCAGTGCTTGCATTTATATACTTAAAAACCACCGCCATTCCTTTCTAAAGTTAAAGATCAATTTCCAAGTTTCAAATTGGTCCTCCATGGGAGCATTCCTTCTCAAATCTGAGCTCTCCACTATTTACAATGATGTCTTACGGAACCTTCCATAAATCGCTGGAATATTCACTTTTTGATCCTTCATTCACGAGGCTTGCACCTTATTCATAAGGGTCATTATTTTCTCATGTGCTTCATGGGATGCTAAATGTGGCTAAGTCCAAAACCTGTCATACCTTATGTGTGCACATCGTGTGTTCTACAAAAGCCTACTAAAACTCTTTCTGCGCGCCTTCAACTCGTACCCTCCTTTAACTAGGTCCTGTGCACCCTTATGCCTTCTCATCCTTAACCAATATTCTAGGGCCCAAAAATTTTAATTCTTATATTAATAAGGATCAATTTTTCTAACTACCCAATCATGATTTTGAGTATCATAGAGATTTGATGATAAACAAGTATGATGGGGAAGTCTCTTCCAAAGAGAACATTAAATTGCTGATAAATGTATTTGTTACTCAAGAAAACGAGTATAATGAGAGGAATATTTAGGTTATAGGTCCTTCCCCATTTTACAACCTTAATATTCCTATCCTAACCAATATTCCCAAAGGAACTCCTAAGAAATTTATGCCCTACAAGACTCTTGTTGTTGACCCAAGTCCAAGTACCCACCATAGCTTCTTTTTTGAAAGAGTGCACACCATCTTAAAATTATTCACTACGCCTTTTAATACATCACTACCGAAGTACAATGTTTGTTACAAGGCTCAAATCCTATACCAATTTAGGATAATCATTCCTTTGGTATAACTTCCTAGGATTCTTCAAACATAAAATGGGCATTTGAGTATTTCGAGTTTAATGAGAATGTTATTGTTCATGACATTTTTTTGTAAACAAAGAAACCCATCCCTTTATTACTGTAAATGATGTTGAAGAACCTCAAGAGATCATTAATCCTTGCTTGAATTTTATTTAAGGACATATTTTGTATAAATTCAATTGGATGTGGATCCTTTTTCACCACACTACTTGTGAAAGGATAACTCTTGCATAATTATATGTTTGACTCAGGTGCCACTTACAATATGATGTCATTGGTGGTTATGAATGAGTTGAGTATTAACATAATACCTACTTTTGGAAGGTGTTATGATATGGATTTAAAATAAGTACCCATTATTGGATGTGTCAAAGGATTGATTATGTAACTCATATCCCACCCATGGAAGTAATTGACAATGAATGTATTCATTTTGGAATGCCTAGCTAAATGGGGAATGATATTTTCAAGGAATTAGGCAACAAGTGTGGGAGGAAGTGTGAAAATGGATATTTCTTATGCTACAATTCCTCTAGAAGGAAAGTTAGTAAATTTGTACAGGGAGGAAAATTATTACACTTAATTGAGGACACCATGAATGCATCATTTGAGGTATGATATACATATATGGAGTAGGGTAAATTTGTGGGTAATTCTTATTTTGATGATTAGTACCATGATTTTGAAACAAGGTTGGAATACCCCTCTATTCCTTCTACCATGTTTTTGATGAAGCATGCTCTAGTATTAGAAATGGAGCAAGTGTAGTGTTGGCTTCCCATGTTCAATGATATTTTACTTTTTCTTTCAAGTTATGTTTTGAGTGCATAAATAATATTGTTAAATATGATGCACTCTTACTAGGTTTTAGGATTACTTGGAGACATGTAATAAAGGAACTATTTATGAGATGTGACTCTAAACTAGTTGTAAAATATATTAGCATATTATATGCAAGTATTAATCGAGAGATTGAAATATTACAAAAATGAAGTGTGGGACTTGATTGAGAATTTTGATTCCTTATATATTGAATACCATGAAAGGATTCAAAATGCAATATCTGATAGGTTATTAGTGCTAGCCTCTTAGTATGGCAATAAACATACATCCCCATATTACAAGTTCAATGTTGAGATTCTTGTTGGCTCATCAATACATGAAAAATACAATATTATCGATTATTTGATGATGAATCCCACATCATAAAAATCTTAAGTTACAAAGATGAATTTGATAATCAACTATCTAAAATTAAACATATTATAGAATTTTATGATGGACATGAGATACTTAATTTGAAATAAGGCGATTCAATTGAAAACTAACACCATACCAAGAGGGCTAGTCAGTCTTGAATCTACCTTTGATGGTGTTGATCAAGATATGAGTAGATTCACCTAGATTTTAAGAGATGTGGCCGAGTGTAACTTAGGTACATGTAAAACTCTATGAAATTTTTTTTTGGTAGAAACTTAAAAACAAAATAAAAATATTGCTACAATAAAATATTAAGGAAATTTCAAGACTGCTTATCTTGTTATTATGAGTTAAAATCTTATACAGAAGACCAATTTCAACATGTGATACCTTTGAATCCTCACACTAATCCTTTTTAGTAAAAACTAGGCCAATAAAACCCATCCTTGAAACCAAAATTCTAGAAGAAATTAAGAATCTAACGGATGAGAGTATCATTTAGCCACAAGGTACTCTTTATGGGTTGTTAATATGGTCCCATCTTGGAATAAAAATGTGGATATCAGATTATGGGTGGATTTTAGAAATATGAAAAAATATTCATTGAAGGATAACTACCCTTTTTTGAACACGGATAAAATTTTGTAAAAGGTTACATGGTGAGAAATGTTGTCAAATTTAGATGGTTTGTCATGGTACAATAAGGTTGTGGTTAAGGAATTAGAATAAGATAATACTTATTTCACCAATCCTTTGGGAACTTATGTCTATGTGAGGATTACCTTTGGGTTGATAAATGGTGGAGCTATCTTCTAGAGAGTAATGGATGTTACATTTGTTGGATTCATAAATCAATTTATTTTAGTCTATCAAGATGATATCATAATATTTTTTAAAAGAAGATGTTATCACTTAGATAACCTTGAAATTTTTTTGATTAGGTGTAGTGAATTTGGTATCTCATTTAATCAAAGAAAATTATACATTGGTATCCAAAAGGAAAAATTGTTGAGGGACATTGTGTCTTAGGAAGGGTTTATGATTTACCCTAAGAGGGTAGAGGTAATTGATAAAGCACCTATCTTGAAATCTAAAAAATTTATACAATATTTCTTGGTTAAATTAACTTTGTGATAAGGTTCATATAAAAATTTTCTAAGATCACTCTACCTATCACAAGTATGTTGGAAAATGATTAGGATATCAATTGGGGAAATGAGGCAATACAAACATTTAGAAGAGTAAAATATGCACTTAATACTTCCCTTGTGTTGGCTAGTCATCATTATAAGGAGTTATAATTTTTATCATTTTTATTTGAACTTACTATTGCATCAACCTTATTTCAAAATACTAATCAATGCCATGAGAAAAAAATTCATTTTTTAATAAGGCCTTATAAGGATCTAAACTGAAGTAAACAATCACGGAAGAATAATCTTTTTCCTTGGTAAAAGCCACTATGATTTTCATACCTTAAATAATGATCTCAAAATCATTTTTATGTGCCATATACCATGGTTAAGGACATATTGACATTTATGGAAGTGTTAAACAAGAGGTATAAGTGGTTGAACAAAATTTAAGAGTATGGCATAGAAACACAAACTACCAAACTAGTGAGAGGCTTTGATTTTTGAAGAATGATGGAAGAAGAAAATATATAAGTTGTTTAAGTGCACAATCTTAATGCTAATTTAAGTAACTCTTAAGAAAAAGTAAGTGCATATATTTTGTACAAGGACATAATTTATTATTTACAAAATTTAAGTTTTCCTTTAGGCTGGACAAGAATTAGATAAGGACACTAAATTTTTCTCCTAAAAATACATCCTAAAAGACATTGGTTTAGGTTGGAAAACCATAAAGGGGTCTTATTAGGGTGTATAACTAAGGATAAATATCCTCAATTGATTAATGAATTTCATGGTGGAGTATGTGGTGGCCACTATGTTGTTGAAGTAATTATTCATAATATTTTAAGAATAGGATATTGGTAGCCCTCCCATTTCAAATATTTTGTTCAATAGGTAAGAAAATGTGAAAACTACTAACATTTCGAGCTAATATGTTAAAATAGTCTGGATATCTCTCCTTGCATCTTAATTTAGTTGAGGCTAATTTTAGACTATGGGGATTATATTTTATTATTGAAATATCACATAATTCTAGTTAATGTGTAACACCCTTGACAACTGATATATTCCTCTTTTGCATTTCAAGTGTTGACATGTGATTTTCTGGATAAAGATGTGTTATTTTGAATGTTGAAGATCATGCTTGATAAGGATAAATCTTTTCTGTTCTTAAAAATCATTAGACTAAAATTGTATGGTTATCAAGAATTCATTTTCACTTTGGAAAGATGAGCTGTAATCTGGCTTTAGGAGTTGTAGACTTATTTCTTCTTCTGACTCATCCTTGGATCAATTTCAGTGATCCAAGGAATGTTTCAAATCCTCTTCATAGACTGAATGATAAATTGACATTTAGTAGTTTAAGGGACATAGAAGACTGAAATTTTTATGATACAAATTTTGTGGTCTTATGTGAATATGTTTTCGTTCAGTTGTATGTTGTGTTTGGGTCTTTGGTGATTGATCTTGGTAGGACATAAAGGACGTAAGAAAAAATTCAATTCTCTTGAGGAGGATTTTGGAGTCCTAAAAACCTAAGGATTATCCTAACAGTAGCCTAAGCTAGGTAAGAACACCTATGTTCTAGCTACGTTTACTTATTTGCATTTTACTCTAACCTAGGCCTCTTATTCTAATTTGTGGGGTTGACATCCTAACCTAAGCATTATGCTAAATGAATAAGGGAAGGGTTACTAAAGTAATGTTAAGATATTTTTAATTAATACCTAATACTAAAGGGTTATGAATTGAATCTATCCTTAGGTGAAAATACTAATGGTAAATATATCTAATACCTAAGTTGGTTATTCTTTAGACTAACATAAGTTCTATTGGGATCCATCCTAAACTATTTAAGGGAAACTAAGGGGTCACATGTCACAAGGGTAATGGTTTCAATGAAATTTAAATGAGTTGATAGGGTTTAAATGATGGAAGTACTCTAAGATTTAGCTAGGGGCTAGTAGACTTGGTGGAGGCATACGTGGAAGCTCCACTAAAAGATAGAATGGTATTTTTGTGTGGAATTGGCTTTCGCCATATTTACGAGGCAGTGGCAAGGAAAGATAAGTGAGAATTTTGAAATGAATGGCATTGATGGCATTAATGAGCCTCGGTCTTTGCGTGTAAACCATCTTGGAAACTTAGAAGGTGGGTTTGTAGGAGGTTATTTGGTTTTTCATGCATGGTGGATTTTTCTCTGCATGGAGCTAACTGGTTCTTCGAACCAGCAGTTTGACCTTCACTTCAAAGCTATTTTTGGTATCTCTGTCTATTTTTGATCGAAGGAAAGTATATGAGGTGTAGGAGGAAAATATGTTTGATTGTTGATCTTTTGTGGAGGAGAAAAAGAGTTGGAAGCTTGGCTAGAAGTCTCCTTCGATTTGGTGGAAGCACTATCAGGCATGATAGGCTCTAACTATTAAAATTATTTTCTTTCTTCTAAATGATTCATTAGAAAAACTCTGCTCTCATGAGATTCATATTTTCATGTCTATCTGGTTATTTTCTTGCTGGGTTTGGTGAATCTTTGTGTTGTTTGGATTTGTATCCATGGCAAAAATAGTGATGTTTTGGAAACTGTCTCGTTGTGCAAGTTTTATGACAAGTATGCGTGAGAAGTTTGTATGTGAAACTTGGTTCTGTATCTCTATTTTTGCACTCTAGATCTTGTATTCAAAGTTATTGTGCTTTGAACTGACTTTTGTGGCAATATAAGGATCTGAACTTAGGGGAAATTTGAGTTCTATTTGATTTTGCTTTTGGGTTGTGTTTTTGGACGTAAAATTTTGTTGGGGTTTCGTGTTGTTCTGAACCAATGTTTGGAAAAATTATGCTTTTTTGAACTATTTCTTGGAGTTTGTATTTGGCACTGTACTTGCATTATTTTACTTGTGAAGTTATGAATGTTTGTGTGTGAAGCTCGGGTTTGACACTGTACTCGTATGTAACACTTGTGTGTTATGAGTTTGAAGTTGGGTCGATGTATTCAATTCTGTTCTAGCATGTTAGTGTTGGGTTTCTCTTGTAGTAAAAGTATTAAGCTTATAATTATTTTATTGAGCGACTACTCACCAGGGAACTGGGTGAAAGCTTGTTTGAGTCGTTTAAAATATCTTTGAGATTTGGAACTAGAAATGTCTTTCTTAAAGGAACGTGGAACTTTTGTTTAATGACTATAATGAATCCTTTGAGATGGTATTGGTGTGAGAATAGAAGGGGGTGTTCTTTCCCCTCTGTTTTGAGGAATCCCGCATTCTGGGTTGACTATTTTGTTGAAGCTAAGTCACCTCTGTCGCGATTTTGTGGATGTGAGAGTTTTGTTTTGAATTTTGTTCTGTTTCTTTGGAGTTAAGATTGAGACATCTTTTGACTTAAATGTTTTTGGTTCTTACTCTCTCTTCTAATTCTTTAAAAAAATTGGGTCTCGGTGGATGGTTGAGTTATTACCGTGGACACTGGATCTATACGGGAAAGATACTTTCTCCATTCTTGGTTTGTGCTTAGTTATTTGAATCATGAACTACTTACTCTTTGTATTAAGTGGTGAAGCCTTTGTTAGTCTTCGTCTTGGGTTCGTGGGTAATTCTGAACTTTATAGTTTACTATTTAGGGAGGTTATTCTTGACTGATACAATGAATAAGACCTTGGTTTCTTTTTGAAAAGAATATATATATATATATATATATATAAATATACATACATACACACACTCACACACACACACATAAGTATTCTCTTGGGTTTAGTATGTTGTTTGGAGTGTCCGTAATATGCTTTCAACCTAATGTGATTTGAAAGCTGGAACTTCTTTTGTTCATTTTATAAACGATTTATTAAATGGACCTTTCTTTATTAGAGTTACCTTTTCTCTATCCTTGGATAGGCTCATTGTTTGAACTTCTTTGTACTAAATTCTATTTCTAGATGGTGATTTCTTATGACCTATTAGTCTACTTTGTTTGAATCATTGTTGTAATAATGTAGAATGTTCGTAGCTAAGAGGGTCCTACCGATAAGTGAACGCATAATTATGGGTTCGATTTGTTGTTGACTAGCCTTTCCTAGTTTAAATGGATAGGAGTAGTGCTTTGACTCTTGTACTCTTTATCTTTTGGGATGAACTTGAGTAGAAATTAACTCCTTTATGGAACTACTTGATTGTGAACATTAGTTTTAGATCTTTGATTGATAAAATTCTAACATGTAGAATTAGAATTAGAATTACTGAGTTAAGACTGTTTTGATTTTCTATACCTTCTTGTATTGTTATGAAATTTATATTTGGATGTATATCTTAATGTTGAATTTACAAGATTGTTATCTCATAAAGGAATAGGTAATTCATGATATGAACTTGGTCTGTTTTTCAGATGTTATAGGTTTGGGCATGGTATGTAATGGTTCTTTTTATTTTTTGTTTCTGATTTAGATGAATAATCCTAGAATGAACCATGTTGTTTACACTTCTTTTATCTCATAGAAAAGATAAATGTAGTATTATAATAGGATAGAATTATGAGATAATGGGATGGTAAGATCTATTGTTTTTTTTTACAAGACATTGATAGGATCAATAGAAATTTAAGTTCTTATGCAGATATTGCTTATTATATTATGCTCTTCTCTTAAAAGTGGATCTATATTTATCAATGTACTTCTTTTCTGATTGGTATCTCTTATGCTTATTGTATGATGTTTTAATTATCTCATTAAAGCAGTGTTGCTTTAATGAAACAATTAGTGGAATGCACTTCATTTTAATGCTTAGTGCTTATCATGCTCAGTTCATTGAACTAACCCGTGCTAGCAATTTTTACATATGGACATCGTAAGCGATAAAAGAAGGCATAACATTATATGATGCATTGGCTGATATAAGTCTGATTCTTTGTAACAAATTCTAATGCATTCTTTATTTTTATTGAAAAAATAAAAGTTGTGTACTTATAGAATGAAGGCTATTGTTATGCAGTATGCCTAAAGTGCATAGTCTTGTAAATTTTATAAGTTGTAATGATGAATTGCGAGTTGTGATTTATTTGCATTGGTTGTGTAAAATTATCTCATGCTTTTATAAAGGAAATGGAAATTCTATCTTGTTGATATTCTTTATATTATATTATGCTTATCTTGTTATCTTTGATAAGATGGATAATGGGAATTAGTTCAATTTCCCTTATAATGAAGCAACTTGTTGAGTTGTATAATATGATGTGTTTTATCTAAACAATTTAACATAGTAATATGTTACATAATGAACATGAAGTAAGAACTATGGATATTGTGAATGATGAACCCTAACACTTAATCATGTAAAGGAAGAATAATTCTCTCTCAAATGAATGTAAGCTAGAAGGTTTGGAGATATGATTATTATTTATTAGACTTCATTTTGTATGAAGTCCACTTTAGTTAGATATATGCGTTGTTTTGGTTAACTTATGATATCGTTGTCCTGTTTTGGTTAACTACTAGTTAAACTGAGAAAACGAACATTAAAAATCAATCATAAGTTAAGGAAGTTCTTCATGGAGTAAATGAAACAAATTTAGGAAAAAACTTATGGAGTGTTGGATTAGGGTTTAGCAGGGTTGCTGTAATCAAGACTTAATCCAAATTAACTATGTTTTAATGATCTCCTTGGGGTATGTACATCTCGATGAGGTATTTTCTATAGGATGTTGGCACACACCAACTGTAGGGATGTACTTTCAAGAAGACTTATGTCTTCTCAAGAATACAACGTTGTAGTTGATATGTGGCATCACCCTTCCGCATTGATCATCCAGATTACACACATTAGGAACTTGAACTTAATTTCTCTCTAGGTCAGGTTAGTGGCATATTTAGGATAGGAAGTAGCTTCTAATGGCTCAGGGTACCTTGGCACACCCAGTTGACTTAAGGTCAACCGAGTATGCCCATTTACCCTAAGTCATTGTGAGTGTCTTCCTATAATAATTTATGTTTCTAACTAGGGCTAGGGTTAAACCTAGGATAAGTGGATTGAAGGTAGTCAGTAAAGACCAATCATGATAATAGAGGAGTGAGGTGAAGGACGTATTCCAAAATGATGAGTATGTCATCTAGGAATAGTGACATACATAGTATGTTGTAAAACTTTGGCCAAAGTATCGCAAGCTACTGGTTGTGTTGTCCTATGTCACCAAGTTTAAAACAACGTGATATCAGATGAATATTGGTAAAAAATATTTAGATATGTTCTTTAAACAAATCACTCAGTACCTAGTGTAGGGTAGGAAAAACCAAGTATATGAAGTATATGATAAGTATTCAATACTTAAGGTTAACATAAATAGATTGGTAGATTATCGAGTTATGAAATGAATAGATCGGTGAATCACCGAGTAATTTACAACTGTATATGGTTATTTGTTTGAGATTGATTGGCATGAAATGTTTGTTCTAAATAATTCTTTATTTAGAATAGAGAACTTTATATAAAATTTTTCCCCCTTGTTTCTAAAGTCTTAAAATGGGAATGTTACATAATGCCATAAATGGATCATGGTATAAATTGAGTTTTTCACTAAGTGGGTGAAATAAATTTGTACCAAGAAGGTAACCAACTAGGTGGTCATGGATTTTCTATTGAACCACATCATTTATAGATTTGGTTTCCTTGCCAAACCGGTTGCTTAAAATGCCATGAATTTCAGAACTAAACCTCTAACAAACATGTTTGATGAGTATGTAATAAATCTCACATATACTTTTAATTAAAATCCTTAGGGAATGTGTAGAATGAATCAAGTAAATTTTTTTTTCTAAAAATGCTCAAGAAAGCAATGATAGTCAACAAGAGACATTTAGGTGAGCAACATAAATTTTCTTTATGGAATAATAGGGTTACATAAAATATATTCACTTGAAAGAGACCATTTGAAATGATGTATGGTGTCTAATCAGTCTTTCCTCTCCATTTGCACTTTTCAACTTATCATTTCATGCAACAATTGGGAGATGAAGATGTAGTTGATCCTTATGTTTCAAGGATCAAATAAATTATTGAGCTTTATGAGGTCGGGAGAGACTCTCATTAGGGGGAAATTGGATTAAAAGAAAATATTAAAAATATATTTGATAGGAAATTCATCCTAAGGCATTTCCATATTGGTGATTTGGTCCTACTATGGGAAATAAAACGTGAAGATAAAGTAAAGTATGGTAAGTTTGATGTATTTTTGATACATCCTTATTCTATTAACATCAAAATTGGAGAAAATAACTTCTTCTTAAGGGATTTTGAAGGAGAGTTTCTTGAGCTACCTAAAAATGATAGACGTCTCAAGAAATTTTTATATTGATTGTGTGTCTCCTTGTATTTTTATTATATAGCGTATAGTTTGGTTGTTTAACCTTTTGTTTTGTTTGCTTTATGTTCCCTTCTAGTCCTATGTGATTAGTTTGTGTTAGTCTCATGTTGAAGGTTTTATGAATTGAAAATAACTTGGTATCTTGTTATGTGAATCGTTACCCAATGGATTAGAAATCTAGCATCCTTTATCCATGAGTGTTTTTGTTGTTCTTATGACACTAGCTAGGAGTGACCTTCCCCAAGAAAGATTAAATGTTGATGTTTGATTTAATCCTGTTGTAAATCATGACACATTTTGTACCCCCCTTGAGAAGTTAGTCTTCCTTTCATGTTTTATTACTCTTCGAGATTTGAAGATGTCCAACATTCCCTAGAGCTTCAATTTGATCAATCCATGCGACAATCTTGGTCAACAGGTCATGTTTTTCTAATTCCTTGATGTTTCGTATGTTTCTTGTTGATTTGAGGGTTTGCAGATTTGAGTGGTGTGAGTGATGTTTTTAAGGCCTTGGTTAAATGATCAACCTTCTAGAATAAGGACATTTGTTTTTAGATTTTAATTCTCTACTAATTATACAAGTTTTCAACTTGTAATTTCACCCTCAAGGAACAAAAAAGGAATATTTGGGGCATTTGGGGGTATGCAGGGCTCTATAATACAATTTTAATTATTTTTCATGTTAAAAGATGAAATCAAAAGTTTGGGCCCGAAGAAGGAATTTCCTAAAAATATTACATCAACAATGAATTTTTGGAGTGTGATAGTTGATGAAGGTATGCAAGTTAAAATTTTGTCCGCAGGGCTTGATAGAGGGAATACTCAGAGGATCTCACATTGTACATGGAAGAAAGTAATTTTATAGTTTATGTAGTTTCCATTTTTTTTATCGTTGCAAGTATGCAAGTTTCACTCTAATATCTAAGGACTAATGGAGGGATATGTGGAAAATTTTGATGACACTTCAAGAAAGAGCAATCTTTTAGTTTCGCATTTTGTAGTCTTGTAATTATTTCAATGTTATTTACTATGTTTCCATCTAGAGGCCCAAGTGAGGGACATGTGACACCATTTGATAAAATTTCAAGGAGGAGCATTCTTAATATTATATAGTTTGTAATATTGAACTTTTTGCAATGTTATAAATAACATTTCTATCTCTGAAGGCCCAAAAATAAAAAATATGGGGTAGTGTGGGGGCATCATACGGTGAGGGAAAATTTCTAAGCTAACAGTTGGCAACACCACATTTTTTACAAAACTACTAAATTCTCTCCTACCCCAACGGCCCATAATCATAGACACGTGTCACTATTTCACAAATCATGCAAAGTAAAGTAGTTTTTGGCCCACATATGAAATATTTAAGGACTGGACCAATGGTTAAATGACATTTCTTTTAGTAAATCTAATGTGGTAAACATTTCCACATGTAAGGCTCACATTGAAATGAGATAATGAGATCAACACTTATAAATGTAAATAATATGATTTTTTTTTTTTGGATGAAGTGGTCACCATTAATTATATCGTGTGAAGATCTATGTGATTAAAAATATAGAATAAGTCCCACACTTTACATTCGAATTACACATTTATTGAGTACTCTGGAGACATAGAATGAGAAACTTCCCTAGTTTATTTGAGTAAGTTATGCAAAGGTTGTGTTAGGAGAGTGAATGGAGTTTGAAGGATTCTATTGGTTTAAAAGAAGGAAGCTGTAGCTACCTTGTTGTACATTTGATTTATCGAACATCGTATTTATTTTATGTAACATGTTGTGAGGTTTTTAGGTAGTAGGGAAGGTTCATGTATGTCCTTATTTTTCATAAGTTTTCTCCTTAAAGAAAATTGTCTATCATCTTTCCCTAAAACAATGAATATCCAATTGTTTAGAGTCTAAACCTCATCCCACCTTATTTTTACTTAGATAAGATAACCGATACAAACCTAGGGAATTCAGATTTGGATTAATGTCATTAAAGCTATAATGAAAAAAGTTTCATTATCTTAGCAACTATATTTCACCCCTCATCTCACTACCCAAAATTGGTATGGGCTTTCTGAAAATAACTATAATACAAAACAAAGGGAAGTTAGGGATGGAATTGGTGTTGTGGTATTTCCCCTAACTATGAATGATTTGGATTAACTATTCGGACTCCTTGATGTAGATAAAGTGGTGGATATTACATTTGAAATTTTAGATAAATTATGGACTACCAATAGTGTCAAGCAATCCAAAGTGTTAACCAATCATTGGCTTGAGAAGATGAAAATTTCTACAACTTGAATCCCCAAGAGGTTTAGTAGAGCTGAGTTCATTGAGGAAAATGGAGACCTCATCACATTATTAAACATGATTATTGGGAATGAGTCAGATTATCAATAAAATAATTGGATATTCTTGTTTATTCAACTAGTTATAATTCAAAAGGAAAATATACACTAGGGAGAATTAACAAATGACTCCATCCATCACCAACTTATAAAAATGGAAATGCAAATTTAGAAGGGGTATAACAATGTGAATTTTACATGAATTCACACAATGCTTATTTCACTAAATCTAGACTTATTCTAGTCTAAGAAGCTAAAAAATATAGCCAATATTGGAATCCAATATTACTAGTTTTGGATTCCAACATGTTAAATATTGGAATTTAGTATACTTTAAAATCACATATATTAGAATCCAAAATAACATAGATTGGAATCCAAAACCACATTTATTGGAATCTAATATCACGTACATTATAATTTATGTACTCTAAAATTACATGTATTGGAATCTAAAAATTGAAATTTTGGAATCAAATAATTATACTCTTAGAACCCATTATACCTCGTTCGAAGTCCAATATATCAAATTACGAATTAAATAAATGAATATGGAATTTTTTAATGTTTTTAGGGAATATGTAGACAGAAATCACGTAATTTGGGTATATTTATAGGTCATGATCACATACTACTATTGATATGATTCCTAAGCAAGAAACAGTACTAATTGATCATTATTTTTGGCCTCTTTGCTTTCTTTCTATTATGACCTTTGATACTTACAATTTTATGAGTTTGAACACCGGGGCCCAACCAGGATGCTTTAGAACCAAGGTGCCCTCGACCCCTTTGTATTTTTACACATCTTTTATGTTTTTTAAGTTGTTGGAAATATGATTTTCTTAGTGGTTAATTAAAAAATTAAAACAAGGAAATCATATAAATACAAAGCTATATGACCATAATAAAGGACCAGAATCTAAGCATCTAGTAGCATCACCTAAGGTTGCATACAAAGGCATTCTTAGAGCATCAAAACATCCATCTAGATCCATTCAAAGGACAAGGGACTGCTAATTCTACATGCATACATAGGAGGGGAAGTTTATTTTGTTCCATCCACACATCTACTTATATTGTTACATCTAGTTATCACTCGTTATCTAGTGCATTGTGCACAAGACCTTCCTAAGGCATGATTTCCACACACACTTACTAGAACTACATGGAGTATGAAATGTAATATAGTAGCTAGATTGTAAGTTTAATCGTCTAGTGACCGGAAGGGTCAATCGGACTCCCCATTTACATTTTTTTTTAAAAATTGATGTGTTTTAAGGATTGGTAGGATATCTCTTTCATTGTAAGTTAAAGGAGACATCAGAAAACTTAGAGAGACATATAAGCAACCAGGTGAAGGTCGAGAGAACATCTAACAACCCTGCAAAACTATTTTTGATGTTTTGCGTAGACTCTAGTTCCTAGTTATGATCTCTCGGTGCCTAGGAACCCTAATATCAGTTTTAGTGCCACTGGTCTTGTTGTTTATTGCACTTCTATAATTTTTTGAGTTTGGTTTCGATACCCTATGTCCATTTCCTATAATTCTCTAGATCCACACACCTCTTCATTTATTACAAATCATCTAAGTCTTTCCTCTTATTTCTTGCACTTATGGTTTTAATTTATCTTGCTTATTTCTTATGTTAGATTTTGTATTTTTGCTTTATCTATTGCATGTGACTTTAAAATAGCACGATAGGGTTTTAAAAAAATTTAATTTTATTGAACCCATATCATTCAAACATTCTTAGATCCTCATTTTTCTTATCTCATGGATTTTAAGGTATCTCAAGTCTCCTTACTTCATTTTCTTCAAATGCACCCATCTTGCAAAAATTCTCTCCACAAAACCCTAGACACTATGTATCTTCTTATCAATATCCCACATTTAGAAGTTAGTTCCATATTTGATCATCTCTTTGATTATTCTATTAGTTCTAATTCCAATCAATCAATTTGCAAGTCTATTCAAGATTTACATTCTTTATTTCAAGATAAATTTTAGGCTATGGAATCCATGATTACATCTCTAAAATTTGAAATCTAACATCTTAAGGATACTTTTCAGTCTCATGTGAGTTCTTATCATCATCCTTATTCTATGTCTTCTACATGTGCTCATATCGGTGAACCTACCATTTTTCGCTCCCTGAGCCTCTCAAGTTTGATTTCAATGTTAAGAAACAATATATTCTTCCTTCGGTCATCACTCGGTAATTGATTAGTTTTCCAAATACTCATTTATATCCTCCTTATCAGATAATCAAATATCAAGGTCTCCCGAGTTTATGCTTATCATCATTTCAATGGAAATAATGACAATGATTACTATGCTTTAAAATTAAGAATCAAGCATCTTGAGCATCAAGTTTTTATCTCATTCATTGTAGAACATTATGTTATATGCCCATCTCCGAATGATGCATCCAAATGGGTTCCTAAATCTGATTCATCTATGTCTAATGAGCATCATGTTATCACTTCTCATGTTCCTTCTTCAATCACTCAAGTTTTTCATTTGAAATATACTCAATTTAAGCAACTACCTTTTAGAATTAGTCCCACTTTGTCTCCCTTGAAGTCATTTATGACAATATTAAGTCACACTAAGAAACCTCCTCTAAAAATCAGTTCAACACCTCCTCTTATTGATTCTTCTACAATGTTACCCAATAATCCACCACTTTAGCAGCCAATCATTTTTGTAAAAAAAATTCCTTATTTTGATCCTCAAGACCCATTTAAAACTCGGCATGATGTGATAGTTGTAATGTTACTCATGCCTACCATTATGTTGGCCCTCTCTCTTATCATGATATAAATGATGCTCTCCCACAATGGCATGACACCTCTCACATCACCTCATAAATATCCATAATTGACACACTTGGGGGAATCACACTTATTCTCCTCCTTCCTAGCGTTATTAGGTGTCTCTCATTGCCATTGTTATGCTCTCAGTGCTTCATACGTCATATTTTGAGAATATTTATACAACCCGATACACTTTTATTGTCATTACCTTATGATGTACTTTTGTATTTTGGTTTACACTTGACTATTGATGGCTGACTACATTCATGAACCTCACACAATACAAATTTTACCTTATCATATTTCTAGTATAATATTCTTGCATATTATATTATTATATTCTACAATCTATGCTTCATGATAGAATCTTCCTAGTGCACACATTCTTCACACCACTAACCTATGACACACCTTTGTAGTTCTATGGTTCATACTCAACTTTTGAGGGTATAAATTTGAATTGAACCTATCCCTTCTTCACGCCTTCTACATTTTATCTTTGGTGCCTCACGATCAATATTTCTAAGAATACATATCTATCAAACCATTTCCCTATGACACACTCTTATTCTATAGTTCATTCTTGACTGTTGAAGGGTCTTTTATAAATGAACTTCATCTCACTCATGCACACATACATCCCCTCGGCGGTCACATTGCTCCTATAACATTCATCTTGCATATCATTCCATTTCACTCATACACAACATCTTGCATACCTTAGTTACATATACTATTGCTCGCTTATACTAGTACATGTACACTTTATTTCACATGATAGACAGAGACAATATGTGTCATTATATCTTTTATATGCACATATGTGATCACTTGCCTTCTAGTTGTGAATGTATACTTTACACAGATTGTTACACACATATCATATATGTTTAGCACTTTACCTCTTACCATTCACATCGAGGCTCTTCGGGGAATTTACATTCGTACACACTACAAGTGTTATTATTTCATTTTGTACTACTTCCTATTTTTAATAACACACTATTATATCAGATCATACACTCTTTGACATAATTTTTAATATTTATAACATGCTAACAGGTGCTTCATGAGAAATTTTTTATTTACAAGTACTATTTAATACCATGGTTTTTCGATGATTGATTTTTATTACTTGTCACTATTTTTTATTGTATGTCATTGTTTGCATGTTTCTCCCTATGTCTTGTATGTTCATTGCTTGTGTTATTTTACTTGCTTTGTCCCCGATTATCTTGCAACATTGTGAGTGATGTCAAATCTTTTAAACTTTCTTTTGGAGGTATATTTTATAATTATTCTTGCTAGATTACATATTGTTTTCTCTATGGATGGTTGTCTTATTTGCACTAGCACCTATTTCCTAGCCATTTCTTATGTGTGTCTTTGTTTCTACCAAGCACATTCCCTTGTATATACCACTATCGGTTCAACATCGGGTCATATTTTTTAGCCACATCCTCCTAGTGATGTCGCATGCACCCCAATAAAGGGGACATCCATTGGGTGAATTAGTCAAACCATACATAAGTACACAACTATAATTCAAACCTACATAGTACAAGAACATCATAACTTAGGGTTATAGTATGACATAAATTATTACTTGGGTACTTGGTTCAACCTAGAAATTAGTGCCTAGATACAAACATGGCTTCCTAAGAACTCCTATCCTTTCTGGGCACCTATGATGAGGGGACTACTACATAGATTTTCTTCACTCAATACGATTGTTAATATTTTTCCGATTAGTTTAATAGTACAGAACATTATAGTAATAATAATGCATTATATTTTTCGCTTTTTTCTATTTCCTTGGATCAAACTAGATAAAACTTGAGAAAGATAGGATCGTACCATCTCGTAGTGGTGTGCTGATTTCGGAAGCAATCAAAGGATGGAGAATAACAACATGCATTTATCCCTATACTTCTTCTTCGTAGCATGAGATTTCCCCAAAAATTGAAATTGGCATGAGATCACCTCAAAACTCATTCTTCTACAACATCTTCAAGATCCTTTCTACTCCTTTTAACTCATCATGGATCAGTTTTGTCCTTATGGGAAGCGAAATTCACATCATCAAGAAAAAATGACATCGACAATATGCAAAATGCAACATTGTATATACACTTTTCACCCCAAGGGTAACTTCCTCTTCTTTATCTTCCACACTTCATATTATTCACTCCATGCTTTTTCTTGTCTCCTTAGCACATTTTTTTCCATAAATATACAAGGTTATCAAGTACACATCTCTTATCTAATTTATGCTATCAATAATTATCTTAAGAAAATAAAGTGGGGAAAATACATACACTAAAGAATGTAGTTTGGGTATATTTCTAGGTCTTGATCACATACTACTATTCATATGATTCCTAAGTAAGAAAAGTACTAATTGATCATTGTCTTTAGACTCTTTTCTTTCTTTTTGGTTTTAATCTTGGCCTTTCACACCCTAATACCCGGTTTGACCTTTGATACTTCAAATTTTATGAGTTTGAACACCAACTCCTAGCTAGGATGTCAATGCCTCGGCACCTTTGTCCCCTTTGGGTGACCACGACCCTTTGTATCTTGCTTGCATCTGTTGGGACTTTTCTAGCCATTGGGCATCTTATTTTCTTGGTGGTTAGTGCTTTAGTGGTTAATTATTAAATCCAAATAAGTGAATCATGTAAATACAAAGATATATGACCATAGTAAAGGACCAAACTCTATGCATATACTACCATCACCTAAGGTTGCATCCAAAAACATTTTTAGAGAATCAAAGCATCCAACTATCTTCATAAAAGGAAAAAGGGACTATTAATTATTTGTACACACATAGGAGGGGAAGTTTATTTTGTTCTAACCATAGATCTACTTACTTTGGTACATCTAGATATCATCTCTATCCAGTTCATTGTACACAAGAGATTCCTTAGGCATGATTTCTGTACACACTCACTAGAAATACATGGAGTATGAAATATATTGTAGTGCCTAGATCATAAGTTCACTCAAGTATGGTGACTATCGGGGTCAGCCCAACTCCCCATTTATATCTTTTATTTTTTAGGATTTGATGTGTTTTGGGGTTTTCGAGATATCTCTTTTATCGCGGAGTTACGGTGTGACATAGGTGAACTTAGTGTGACACACAAGAAATCAGAGATGAATGTCAGTGAACATGTAGTAACCATACAAAAACTAGTTTATGAGGTTTTGCGTAGACTCTAACACCTAGTTAGGGTCTCTGGTGCTTAGGCTCCCCATTACCATCCTAGGCTATTTGGTCCTTCCTTCTGCTAGAATTCTACAATTTAATGGGTTGAGATACGACACCTGTGTTCTAGCTCTAACAGTTCTCAAGCTTTACACACCTCTTTATTGATTGTGAATAATCCAAGTCTTTCCTCCTCTTTCTTGCACTTAGGGTTTCAATTTATTTTGCTTATTTCTTGTGTCACATTCTATATTTTACTACTTTATCTATCATATGTGACTCGAAATAGCCGCTTGGGTTTTACAAAAAGTTTTTTTGTTAATTCATAATCAAACATTGATTTACAAAATAAAAAAATTACATGTTTCTATTTTATATGTGATAGCGGTACGCTGAGCATTATTTATTCTTTGGAATAAGGTTATTATCAACTTTAAAATGTCTTTAAAATAAAAAAATTCTGATTTGAATAATTAAAATGCCATATCACCTAACAAAGATATCTAGGATAATAACATGCAAGAGATGTGATACAATTCTACTTTTATTTAGTATGATGTGATTGAACCTCATTGTAACCGAGATAATTACTAAAGAGATTCTAAATAAACTAATAGATGGTGACGATCTAGACTAGGATAATGAAATTAATTATAAAACAATTCCTAATATATTTTCATATTTAAATATGGATATCAAATTAAATGTAAAACCATTCCATATATATTTTTATATTTAAATATGCATATGAAATTATTTAAAATTAAATGTAAAACCATCCCAACTATATTTTTTTATTGAAATATAGATATGAAAAAATTAAAATTCCCTTACTAAAGGTAGAATTATAATAAAACATTTTATGCATTTTTTGAATTTTATTCTAACACTATTCTTGAAAATGGACTCCCAAATTAACAAAATAAATCATACAAAATTTACAAAAAATACTCTCCGTATAATTGAGTTTTTGATCTAATAACATCCATGTCTTCCATGTCCTTCAATGGTTGCAATAAAGGCCAAAACTCATCTAACAAGTTATGTCTACAGAATTATGAATTAAGTTAAAAATATTTTTACAATAATGTAGTTCCCTGCATCCTTGAACCTTTTTTTTTTAAGATTCATCTATACTCATTATATTTTTACAATGGTATGATTCATTAAACTCCCACCAAATGGATTTAATATTCTTGTGATATAATATGGGATTCCCAAAACCTTGATAATCGAGTGCATTTGGACTCGATGAAATCTTCTTGTGTGAATATGAACTTGAAGCTTCCAACCTCTAACCCAATTTTTGAAGTAATTATGGCAACATTTTATCAACATTTGACTTTCTTCTCGATATCCATAACACTATTTAAAATAAACATTGCAACATTGTAAGAACTCTCTCAAATTTCAACTAATAAAATAAATATTTATTTTTAGCTCGAGCGTTGCCAAGTTTTTAACTTCTTGTGTGATGAATCATCCTTGTGGATGGTGTGTTCCAAAACATCAATTATATCAAATATTATTAGTTTCATGTTGTATGTATTCTTATATGAGATGAAGAAAAAATAAAATCAAATGCTTGAGGGTGTTGAATTAATTCATAAAAAAACATGTACCTTTTGTTATTGTTATATAAAAAATCAAATGGTTGTGGGTGGTGAATTAGGTAAAAAATCAAAGGGTGTTCCTCATTTCTTATTGTTGTGGATTAATCAATTCATAATCAATTTCATGTTATGGAAAAAGGAAGATTAATTGAAAAAGTATAGTGGTCTCAGGGGTAATAAGGTAAGTACAATATCAATTATTCTCTAAATTTTAAATGAAATTTAACGGCCACTAGAATATTCTTCTATTCGTTAAACCACCCTTTGGTGGAAAATAGTTATGAGATATTGATGTGGATTAGAGATTGCTATGCTATGCCATCATTGGATAGACTACATTTTTCTTTAAACCATAATATGGAACCAAAATATAAAATTAATGTAATTAGCTAGTATGGTTATTTAGTATAATCACTACTTTTGAATTGAATATGGATGTATATATTCCTCTAAGATCCATAGTTGATATTAAATTGTTAGCATAAATTACAAATGGATTTCCTTAAACTATACCTTCTACCATATTACAAGCATTGAAATATAATTTTATTAGTTATGAAATGGTAAATACATATTGTGTAGCTTTAGATTCCACCATGAACATTTGACATAGGTTATTTGGTTATTCCTCCTATGAAAATGGTCCATATTCTATAGTTATCTAGTATCTTCTATTATAAATTTGTATTCCCTATAAATGGTATTGTTTAAAAAACACATGGTTAACAACCAAGTTCGACTACTTATTCATTATGGATACCCTTGTGCTCTCCATGGTTAATTTATCCGATTGTTGATTGTATGCATAAACATTTAATGTCTTATAAATTTATGGGGCTTATTATTTTATTGTTTATAAATGCACACAACTAACATACGAGGATCTAATTGCATATTAATGCGAGATGTGCCCTTGTTCTTCACCTCTCTGTCATCGGAACTATAAAAAGTAGAGTATTGTTAAATTAAAAAACCATGGAAATTTTAAAAAAAAATAAAAATATTTATAAAATTATTGAAGGTCAATTACCGAGTTGAATTTATTGTGTAGTGACAATTTGAAAGAGTTGTACATCGGGAAATTTATCGGTTGTTATACTCTTAATATGATTGGATCTTATGGTTACTTCCTTAGTTTTTTGGTTTCTTGCATGAATAATTAATGTATAAGTAGCATATATTGGTTCAAATCCATTAAAAAATTTATTTATTTAAGTTATTTTTTGGTGACAAACCTTTTTTAAAATGAGAATAGTAATGTTTCAAAAACATTTCTTGATCATGTGTCTCAACAATAACAACAAAAGTTAGACTGGAATAAAATAATACACATAATGAGACATTGACACCGTAAAGCACTATTATTAGATAATTATTAGAAAAACATTTAATGGAGATCTCGAGAAAAAAACTCATAAGATCGTTCGTAAGGAAAAGGATGGATGTTTCCTTGTAGGCCAATTTTTCTTGTAGTTACCAATTTATGTGGCAGTTTCTCCATCCAATCCCTAGTGACTTCTTCTTTATCATCATCATTATTTTCATAGTTGTGCACACCAATTATTGTGTACATAAGAAATACACTTTTAAATTTCTCGTTGTTGTCATAGAATCTATAACATCATCCAAAATTGATTCTCCATTGTCTTTAACCTTTTCCATGTATATTTTTATTATTTATCCTAAAAAGTTTGAATAAGAAATCGAGTATGAGAACAATAATAATATAATTCTTCACACTTTGGTTCTAAATTTTTTTAACAAATCAATTATTGCATCAGAATAAATATGACTAGATAAATTACAAAAATTAGTGATCACACATTTAACATTGAAAGGAGTAGTCAAAGGAATAGATGATAAAGCTGATAGAAGATGTAATAGATATGCACATTTACAAATAATATATTTTTGTCCTCCATACTTTCTCGGTATATTTCCTTCCATTGACATCATATAGTTTTCTAATATTATTTGAGCCTTAGCAAAAGTACTTCTTCCACCTCAAGGTCTAATTTAGTTTTGCCATTTTTCACCTCTATGGAACTAAAATTTAATTTTTCTTTACTCTCTTCACATAACATTATATACAATTGGTGATAGTGTGATTCACACAATTTAATTTTTTTCAATTACATTGGATTCAATGTATGGTGTCGATAAATTTTTATTTTGATATTTATTTTTCAAATACTTTAGAATGTTTTCTCTCATTTTTATATCTCCTTTTATTCTCCAGCAGTAAGATTAAAATATCTCTGCTATGACGTTGTCCTTAATAGATCCACTTAACCATACATCCCTTGATTTTAATTTATCATCTAGTAGTGATAGTTATTTGTTCATCATTCCTTTAGCAACCCTAAATTAATTGGTTTTAATCTTTAGATTGAATTTGGATAAATGTTAACTTAACTATCCTTAAAGCGTGAACAAACAAGGCCACTGATCTAAACAACTTAAAGGTTTTTGTCTATTTATTCCATATATCATAAGGAAACAATAGAAAAGTCAAATTTTCATATACTCTCTGGTTTTGCATAACTAAAAATTGAAAGGAATTGATTCTCAAAGATTTACAATCAAAGGAAAACATATTTTTATATTTTCATATCACAAAATTAATTATCAATAACCAATGGAATAAAATTAAAATCCATTACCTTCCACTCATATGTCTTTGTTTTTGTCACTCCAAGACATTGAGGACATCCTAGCGATTTCCGAAAGATCTAACATTTTACACCAAATCAATAAGATTTGTTTATATTAATTTTTTTTTACTTCATTCCATTGTTTACAAATATTAGCAATGGTTTTGGTATATTCTTTTACAAATAGAATACAATCCTTTCAAAATTGTAGCCTCAAATGTAAAGACTTGTAATTATCGAGCTGAAAATTATTTGTTGTACACATATTATATGTTGGTTGTCAAGTATATAAAATTTAACATAATCCTTTCTAGGTCTTTTGGATCATTGAGTTTCGTATTGTTATTCGTAGACTGTAAGAAGGGAAGAAGAGTTGCATCCCACTATGTAGGAATAACATTTATCAATATGGAGTGGACAAGAAGGTCAAAATTATCATGTAAAGGATGATATTGATATTATGGAGGTGATACATGACATCTTGAAATATCAATTAAAAATAAGTCGCCATTAAAAAAATCAAAATGTTGAATAGTTGAAGATTATATCATCTCAAATATAGTGGTTGTTTTCTTCAATAATGTAGCTGATTTAGTGTTCTTTTTCAACCTAGGTAGCTTTGATTTAAATGGATCAATATATAATTTAGAAAAATATGTTTTCCTCAACATAGTAAACATATTAACATGTTTTGGATGTGAAATATAACCTTTTCTATTCAAATGATGAAAAAAGAGGATATTTTTTTTTCTATATAATTTTTGAATACTCTAAACATGCCATCGGGAATTTCTTACGCATTTAAACAACCAATATTGTTAGATTCCATAAAATCCTAATTTTACAACCATATTGGGAACTAGAATATGTTTCATTATATATTAAGGATTACATTTCTCATTTCTAAAAAATGAAAATTTCAAATCCATACCTAGAATAAGACACTTCCTATTTTCAATGTCAATGTGTTCAACATGAACATGCAGTTTCCCCGAATCAATAAATTATGAGAATAGAACCATACTTGACTTCTTATTGATTTTCATCTATACAAAAAAATAACCACATGTTGACACCATAGTTTTCAAGGGAATGGATTTCAAAAAACTATTCCTCGTCTCTTTTCTTCCAACATCGAGGACCTTCGATGAATGAAATTATCAAAAATGGAGTGTGAACAATGAAATACATTTTACCTGTAATTGGATTAAAATACATTCATAATTAGTTCATTTATGAAACATAAAGTGTTTTTCACATTGTATGATAAGGAATATAAGTATTAGCCTAGCGGTGGTCAACGTCTAGAGTTCCTTACTTTGTATAATTCGAGAGTAATTAACTTAATGGTTATTGTTTGCTAGGCTTTCACTAGACATGATAAATAAAATTCAACTAGTTATAATGATTCATCTTTTGAGGATAAAATTAATCATAATAGAACTTATCCAAAAAAATTATATCCAATTATCATGCATTGAACATATCAACATTCATTTTCACCTTCTCGAAAGGATTTTCCTAAGAATGAAAACCTATAACATTATATAGATGACATGATAGAAACGTAAGAAAATATATATCTTAGTGGTTCATATGATTCTATTTGACATATAAATGGACAACATAAAACATTCCTTGTTGTTAATTTACACCTATTGAATGCAATAGTGTAGAGACTACTAGGATCTAATGTTTCCTATTTTGAAGAGAGCATTTGAGAAAAAAATCAAAATGCAATAGTTATAAGTCGTTAAGAATTTTCTATTCTACAAAATTATGTGAAATATGTGTATATCGACATAATTCAATCGAGAGGATTATGTCTTTAACAAATCTAAGAAAGATAGTTAAATTTTAGCAATTCCTCAACAATTCTCAATAAGCTAACAAATACAAGTGGGAAGGATTACACATTTCCTATATGTAAGTATGACCTTTTCCAGCCTATCCATTTATGTGGAAAAATGTATTCTTGAAGGTCATGGTGGGTTCTTCCAATTTGTGAAAATATTTGATGTTTAACAATGTTTATTAAGTACCACTACACCAAGATTCGATTGTATCTTGCTCTGATTATAAGTTATATTTACAATAATAGTTGAATAAATTTAATCCAAATTGTTTAAACTTATGTTATAGTATTTAGAGGATTGGTACTCTTAGGCTGCAAAAATTTTATCTTTTATTTTGTTGTTTCAAAGCAACCAAAATGCATAGTGCACACTCAACTTTTATCTAAAATGATATTAACCATAAGTCTCTCAAACTGAATTTTACTTTTTGAAATGGTTTTAATACAACTTGTAATGTTGCTTACATTGAAGGAAAGGATTCCAAGAAAATATAGAGGGTAGGGGCCACTAGGATTCTCATTGATAAATAAATGGACAACTTAAAACATGTGTAGTCATTCATTAACACCTATTACAAGGATCTTTATTTAAAATCAGGTGTTGGAATATATTTTTCATAACATATATAATTCCAATCAGTTTGCATCAAAGAAAATACTTAGCAAGCTCTAAGATCCATTACTTCTTGAAAGGACTAGATTTGTGATAGAAACACTAAGCAATTTCTTATTTTGAAAATAGTGATAAAATAACAAATCATGCTCTAGGTTAACGACCATTTGGATCCTCTCATTAGGTATAGTCATTGTAAAAGTATTTGTACAAATTTGGTTCACTATTGTTTTTTATTAATTATAGTTCTATCATATTGGTTGGGTTATCCTTGGTGGATCCCGATGTTGCACTCCATACCCTCAAGAAGAATCAGGCCTTATGTATTTATCATAATATATATTGTGCATGACACATAATTCACATAAGTTCATATCAAATAAAATGATTAACAACCAATAATCTCCATTACTTATTGAAAGGAAAAACTTTGCAAAGGCTACACTCAATAGTTTCTTATTTTGAAACTAGCGATAGAATAATAAATCTTGTTCTAGCTTGGAGGCCTTTAGGTTCCTACTATTACCTCTTGTCATTGTAAAAACTATTTTAAAAAATTTGGATCATTATTTTTCTATTGATTACAATTATATCATATTGGATGGGCTATCCTGGTGGAGCCAAGTGTTACACTCCATAACGTCGAGAGGGATCAATCTTTATGTAGTTTACATATCATATATTATGTAAAACACATAATTCACATGAATTTTTATCAAAGAAAATTCTTAGCGATCTCTAATCTCCATTACTTATTGAAAGGAATTGTTTTATGGTGGCTACACTCAACAATTTCTTATTTTTAAAACATAAATAGAATAAAAATCATGGTCTATCTTAGTGTTTTCTAGGTTACTATTGTAAAAACCTATTACTAAGATTGAGAAATTTAAATACTTAAATTGCACTAATTATACCCTTTCCCACAAATTGACGACATATCGTCAATATAGCGCACTTCCTCTTTTATCACCATTAATTAGCTACATTACGCTAGTTAATTAACCCTTCTATCCAACAATGATACCAATTAATGACATTCCATTAATAAGCTCCCCTTTTTATCTAGATTAATTAATTATTTCTAATTAATTAAGCTCCCCTTTCTATCTACATTAATTAATTATTTCTAATTAATTAATCCCCCTTTCTACCTAGACTAGTTAATTATTATTAATTAATTAGCTTCCTCTTCCATTAAATCAATAAATCATCATTTATTTGATTAAATCCCTCTCATAGTCTAAATCATGCTAATTATTCCTCTAAATTTTTTCTATAAGCTTGCACACCTATTAATTAATCATTTTGGTTAATTAATAAATCCCTTCAAACCCCATGGGTCAATAAAGGACAAACTAAACTCTCGAAATGTTGACTCAACCCTTTCTAAACCTCCCTTATCCACAACTAACCCAACCTCTCCATTTATCCCACATGAAGAAGGATGTAGAGATTCTTCTATCCATTGGGCTATATAAGGATCCCTCCTCCTACCTATCTATTAACACCTTACATGTTTATAGCTAATATATAGGAATTTCATCTTAGAGCATCTTTCATTTGGGATAATATCCATTATTCTTGCATTTCAGCCATCCAAGATTTTGGGTCATATAGAGATAATCAAAATGGTCTTGTAGCCATAGCTTTCCATTCCCAAACCCTGAAGATTAAAAATCAAATTTGATTGCCATGGATCTATCTAGGTTCATTTAGCATTTGGTGATCTAGAGAGTAGAGATTTTAATACTTAGAATATTAGTTTGATTTCTATTTCAAAATTTTAATGCATAATTTTGGTGTTTAGTCTTGTTTAGCTCTTACCATGATGATCTTTGTTTAGTTAGTTCATGTTTAGAAACTATTAAGACGTTAGTTCCTATTCTTTTGCATAGCTAATTAATACATTGATACATATGGCATGTCTGGTGGGATGGGTCCTTAGTCCCTTAGCATTATAGTTAAATTTTTGTTGTTATTTCAATATTTTGCTAACCCTTGATATGCGCATGTGAAATAATGTTAAATTTCTTATGATTGTTCTAACTTTGCACGTGTTGAGTTTTGTTTAGGGGTTTAATTTTGATGGGTTGTCAATTTTGAGCTAGCATATAAACTATTTGAACTTTTAAAAGTTGTTTATGTTAAAATGACATATTTTTTATGTCACCCAAGAAAGGGAGTACACACATCATTCTCATGCGCGCAAGCATAAATCTCACGTTTTTTTTACACAATGTATTGCAGGCACCCTAAAGGTTATACAATTATAGAAATCCTAGTGAATGCACACAAATCCTAGCACAGACACCAAAAACCACATGCAGGCACCTAAACCAGGTGCACACGCCTAAACCATAGCATACACACCTTTCGCCAATGCGGGTTCCTTCAAAACTATCATTTTTTAGCAAAGGAACACAGCTCTCTAAAGGTAGTGTATGCATGTAAATACTAGTGCGCAGACATCGAAAATCACATGTAGGAACCTTAAACCGGTGCACACGCCCAAACCATGGCACACACACCTTTCTACCAAAGACATGTTCCTTTAAAACTATCATTTTTTTTTATCGAGGCTCGCACGCACCCAAAACCATGCGTAGGCACCCAAAACCACGCGCATACACCATGAAGGTTGCAAACACGTAGGAAAATGTTCATTAGCAATCTTTTAGAGGCCATAATGTTTGCTCCCAAACTCGAAATGACTCCATTTTTGTTGCATTGGAAAGGTATTGAAGCGAAATACACAATGGAAACAAAACTTTGGGGTTTTTAGTTACCAAAAATTTAAGGTTTTTAATTTTAGTAAACTACTCATTTCTAACATGTCTAAATGCTTTGCAAAATTTGGTCTTTGATGTTCTAACACCTTGCAGGGTTTATTTGAGACTAATTTCTATTTTTGCATAGTATATTTGAAGATAATTTATGCTAATTTTTCTTGATTAAAGTTAATGAATGTTACATTTTTTTTAGGAGGCTAGGATCACATATGCTCTTCCCTCACACCTTTTAGGTGATCTTGGGAATTAGAAATGATTCTACACCTTGTCTATTCTTTAGAAAACATCTCATTTAACTTAATGTTTGTTCTTAAAAGGATGAATGTCAAAGTTGGTTAAAATGAACAAATATTGCATTTGAACGAAGTGTTTTCCATTTTTGATTTCATAGTTGGATTCTACGTCATGTATGCTCTTCTCTTACATCCTAGGATGATCTTGAGAATCAGAAATGATGTTTTATCCTCTTTTGTGTTTTTGAAAAATTACTAATCCACTATGTAGGACCAAAAATGCTTGTAAAAGAAAAGGTGGCATTGAAACAAAATTAAACTAATAATACAATTTCCGTGTAGGTTTCAAAAGGTGTTCAAGCAAACCACATCCAATTTAAAAAGATAAAAACACACCAGAATCATCACATTGTATTTGCAGGTTAGGATAAGGGTATGACCCATCCTCTTAAAACTAGGACATAACCCCTTTGGCATAAGCCTTAAGCTAAAAATGGGGGTGGTCCTAGGAACCCCAAAGTAGTCCATGCAAGAGGGAACCTTGTTGATGAAACGGGAAGTGCTCCACACAACCTACTTGACTAGTACTACAATTTTTGATATTTAGCATCACAAGTCATCCGTATGGTGACCCCAATGAGAGTACACAATGGACACGTTTATTTCCCACTGTGCTTAAAGGGGGTAAAGTAAAGACGAGATACTCCCAAATTAGTCAATGCAATTTTTTGGGTAAATCAAGCTCGCTTAAATGGCTTGTGGCACCTAGTTGAGTGAACCACCCAGGAAGCTATCTTTGACCAGATCCCACTTTGTGCACATCAAATCAAATTTTGAGTTAAGAGATATTGTTCATCATGAAATGTGTGAAGCGATACTTTTGCTTAGTTTTTTCACTTGCCCTAAGGTGAGGAAATTTTTTTCCAAAGTGAGGCCAACATTTTTCAACCCCAATTGATCTATTTCCTTCACTTTATTTTGACACTATTGATTAAAAGAAGAGTGACTACCCTTGTGTTTCTAATTGATTGTATTCACCAATTTTGTGTCTGTTTACCCTCATCCACGTTTGAAGCTGAGTTGTTAAATGTCTAAAGTGTTTGGAGATGTTTTCATATCATTGGTAGCCTTTTCGATCTTGATAACCAAGTCAAGATTATCGTCATATTTAGGATTGATTCATAACTTTAATCTCCTTTGAGGTGTTATCTTTCTTGTATCATATCACCACAATTTTGATACTTATGTCTTGTTTGATACAAACTCGACCTAAGTGTCTAGATTTTAATGTTATGCTACATGAATTGTAATAATTCCTTGGTATACTTTAGCCTTATTTGTCCTTCAAACATTACCTTGATTTTGGAGAGTGTTATTGTTACCTTTGTGCATGTCGTAATAATGTTATTTCAATACTAATACCATACTTTTCCATAAAGTTTGGTTAACGTATCTTAGTTGTATTGTTACGTCATTCATGTTTGTAACTTCTACGTTTTTTTGAGATTTAGGTATTGGTTGGATCTAAAGTCACTTTTAGTATACCTTGTTTGGAAATCATATCAACCTTTAGTTATTACTTACATCTCATTCATTTTTAAACTTGGGATAAGTGGTGACATTTTGTTGGTCATATTACACGTCAAACTATTGATTGATTGGACACTTAGGAATTACTCCATTTGATTTATTGGTTTAAAACAAAATTTTTGTGATTGTGTCTCATTTGTCACATCAACTTATCCATTTTGGAAAATCACTTTGATCCATTGATTCTTTATCATTCATTATTATTTGGTCATTAATTTGGCTTTATGTTTTGAACTTGTGTAATTTTCCCTTGTTTTTATTCATCTTATAAACTCATTTATAGGACAATACTTTGGGTATTTTATCATCTTTATCTTCTTATTTTTACCTAAGTTCATGATCATTTTTGAACACATCTTTCAAACCTTGGCAGAAATATTCAAACAAATTTTTCATCAATCGAACATCGAAATCTTTTCTTTTATCCTTTATGTTGCTAAAATTTTGGTCAATCCTTTGACATTTAAGCATCCAAACCTTGTTGTATTATCAATCTTGAGTCATCACGATGTATGTTTTCCTTAGCTTCCCTTTTGGAAAATCACACAAGCATCCCCATCTTTATGAAATGTCTAGTTGATTTTTGTTATGCTACCCAAATCAACACAAAACATTCTTCACTTTGAAAATGTTTGATCATACAATCTAGATCTAGACCTTTGAACCCAACACGCCAATAATTAAAGATTATCACAAGGTACCTTATACATATAATGATAAGGAATCAAAGTTTAGATGTTCACATTAGAAGACGCCCATCATGACCAAACCTCGATTGGTTCTTTGCGCTAGAGAACCCATTCGGGTAACTCATTCCTCACCTTCATATCATAGTCGGTGGTATGGTTTGGACACTTCTGATCCAAATTATTATTTGGGTTCCCCCACTCTTCTTCTAATTCTAATCTAAACATTTCCTCTTCTATTGAGGATTTCAATCCCAATATTTCCTTTGACTCTTCTGATGATTCAGATCTAAACTATTATTCGATCTAAAATACTATTCAGATCCACACTACTATTCAAATTCATCTAATTCGACTCCTAAGTTATGGTCCTCCCCTTCTTTGCAGCACCTCTATTATCAGTCACCTAAAAAACATTCTCCTCCTCTAAATATTCGTGTCACCATTAATTATCTTTGTCTTTCATCTAATGTGACTCCTATGTTGTGGTCCTCCCTATCTTCGTAGGACCCTCTTCATCATACAATTAATATGACTCCTATGTCACGGTCCTCCCTTTCTTCACAGGACCCCTTTTATCAGTCACCTCCAAAACGTATTCTTCCTTTGAAGATATGCGTGACTCCAAATCCCTCTAATCAAACATCTAATACAATTATTGAATCATTGTTCTTTCTTTCTTTACGCAGGATCCTTGTTATTATTCATCCAATGTGATTCTTGAATCATGTACCTCCCCTTATTTGTAGGACCTTCTTCATTAATCACCCCCATAAAGTCTTCCTTCTTTGAATATTCGTGTGACTCGATACCTTATAGTCAAACATCTCGAGTCAACACATACGCCGCAATCTACGGACTTTGGACTTAATCCTACTAGTTTACAAACGTATACCATCATATAGGTAGGTCCACACCACCTTCTTCTACTCCCGAGACATCTAGCTCCACATGTTCTTGGTCCCTCACGTCATCTTCTTCTATCAATCATCATCAACCATATCCTAAGTCTTCCACACCAATTGAATCTCTTTCTTCGAATCAACTCTTGGTGGTCGATCAAAAACTCATGCCAACCGATCTCTTTCAAAATGAAGAAATAATCAGGGCATTTATAGGGGCACATGAAGATATTCCTTCAGCATATTACAAGCAAGGTTTCTCTTTAGAATTTGATGCGCTCACATATTGTGAGGAAAAGGTTGATTCCTTTTATCAAGAAACATAAGAAGAGCCTTAAATATTGCAACTTTATCCTCCTCTTATTCTTCCATCTTCACATTCTTCATTATGTGATAAAACTCCTGGTATTACATTAATCCATGGCCTATCTTCTCATCACCCAATCAAAGGTATAAAGGTCAAACATTGAAATCAGGTATTACATACGCATGGATGTTCTTTCCTCCCTTTCTTTCATATTCGCTGGAAGTCATCCACCATTTTCATCCCTTCGATGTTATTGTGGTTATATTATTCACACACAATCTATGGCATTTATATATATTTTATCCATTTGACCTTGGTCTTTCATTACCTTGGTAAATTAAAGAACGACTAGCCTCTTAGAGATCCTATCACAATTCTCATCTAATAAATTTTTGTGAAGAATTATTGGGTGCATTTTTTGACACTATCTAATGTCATCATCACAATCACTTCCACATCCTTACATTAAGCCATCAGTGGTTCTTAACCCCTTGTCAAACAAGAGAGCTGAAATAAGTTTTCAGAAAACAAAAGAATCAAAATCAATCACTCAAAAGAAAAATCAAATTGATATATAACTCTCTCTTGGGGTATTTCCAATAATCTCTACCAGGGCTATGGACACCTGACTGGAAGTAGAGAAATGTTGTGATTAGAATCAAATGCATCTCTATCGGGGCTATGGACACTGGTGGCAGCGGAGCAATGTACGACTCTCCTTCCATAATCCATTCAAAAATCACCTTTCAAACTAAATCATTCCTACACATTGACTAGTGTCTTCACTTGTTGTCTATCAACTCTTTCCTTCAAGAGGTAATTCATTTCCACGTGCACACCTAAGATATCGATGAGTAAACATGATTAGTATGTTATCGAGTGTTACTTTTTGGAGCTTTTTCAAACTCTTTCTTTAACACATGTCTTGTCTCATGCTTTGTGCCTTGGGCTAATCACTTTTTCATCAAATCCTTCTAAATATTTTCATAGCATCCTTTGTTCTTCAAAATCATTTATAACATCCATGTGTATCAAATGTACTCTTTTCCATGTTTTCATTCTCTTTTGTCCCCTTTTAATAAGACAATTTTCTACTTCCTTTCTCTCATATGTTTCTTGGCCAACTTACGCTATGGGAATCCTTGCTCCCGTGATTGAACCTATTTTATATTGGCCTTGATCTCCCATCTATCTCGTGAAGATTCTATCTTTGAATATTCCCACCTAATTGTTGGTGCAAAATGCATCTTCACTTTCTTGTATGTGTGGCATTCTTCCTTGTACATCCCATCTATCACTGGGGGCATCCATGCTTCTTTGTCTTCCTGTACATAGCTTCAGAAAACTTATAGAAAATCACAAAAAAATTCAAATATGTTTCGAGAAAAATAAATAAAATAAAAATCATCCTACAAAACAATGCTCTTTGGTTCTCTCCTAAGCTTGTGTGTGACTTGCAAATAATCTTAATTTACCTCCATCAATAATGTTGGTTTACTTACTATGTCAATACTTTGGGGTACAATTAGTTGCTTGGTATAATTTCATACTACACGATTACTTTTCATTGGAACCAAGTCTCCTCTCGTTATTCCCCTTGCATGTATCCTTTCTTGGGGAAAAATATTTTAACCCTTGTCATTAATTTGCATAGGTTGGAATTAAAGCTTGATAAAAAAATCATCACATTATGTTTCTCTGGTAGTTTACCTTGTTTACTTTCTCATATTGTATTGCATTATGTATGTTACAAGGAGTTAGGCATCATTTACTTTCCCGTATTGCATTACGGTTTGTTTTTGTATGGGGTTGGTGTTTTCAATAGTAGACAATTGTTCATTGTATGGATTTTCATGTCATCCTACTTTTTTCATATGCTTATATTTTAATAAGGATCGATGACGTAGATCTTTGGCAATATGATGACAATAAAGTTATTTCAATATACTTGAATGAAAGCTTTTCTTTCCGTATGTATTTTTCCTCTACATCATTCTCCTATCAACATTATTATTCTTATTCACTTGGGGCATCTTGTTCCTACCCATTCTTCTATTTCCCTTCCCTCAAATTTTTTTATTGTCGATCGCCTTCTCTCATCACCCCATCGACACTCGAGGGGGAATCTCTCACTTCTACTAATTTTTCTTCTATGCCTTCAAAATTTATCTATCTACTATCTTTGAAGTGGTGTCACTTATGCCACCCCAAAGAGGGGAAAATGTAGACACCTATAATTTAGCTTGAGCAATTTAAATACTTAAATTGCACTAATTATACCCTTTCCCACAAATTGATGACATATCGTCAATATAGCACACTTCCTCTTTTATCACCGTTAATTAGCTACATTACGCTAGTTAATTAACCCTTCTATCCAACAATGATGTCAATTAACAACATTCCATTAATAAGCTCCCCTTTCTATCTAGATTAATTAATTATTTCTAATTAATTAAGCTCCCTTTCTATCTACATTAATTAATTATCTCTAATTAATTAATCCCCTTTCTACCTAGAATAGTTAATTATTATTAATTAATTAGCTTCCTCTTCCATTAAATCAATAAATCATCATTTATTTGATTAAATTACTCTCATATTCTAAATTATTCCTCTAAAAATATTCTATAAGCTTGTACACCTATTAATTAATCACTTTGGTTAATTAATAATGCCTCTCAAACCCCATGGATCACTAAAGGACAAACTAAACTCTCTTAAGGTTGAGTTAACGAATTCTAAACCTCCCTTATCCATAACTAACCCAACCTATCCATTTATCCCACATGAAGAGGGATGTAGAGGTTCTTCTATCTATTGGGCTATATAAGGAGCCCTCCTCCTACCTTTCTATGACACCTTAGATGTTTATAGCTAATTTACTGAGCATTTCATCTTAGATAATCTTTCATTTGGGATAATATCCATCACTCTTACATTTCATCCATCCATGATTTTGGGTCATATGTAGATAATCAAAATGGTCTTGTAGTCATACTTTGATGAGCTTCCATTCCCAAACCCTGAAGATAAAATAATCAACTTTGATTGCCATGGATCTATCTATGTTCTTTTAGTATTTGGTGATCTAGACAATAGATATTTTAATACTTAGCGTATTAGTTTGATTTCCATTTTAAATTTTTAATGCATAATGTATGTGTTTAGTCTTGTTTATCTCTTAGAATGATTATCTTTATTTAGTTAGTTAATGTTTAGAAACTATTAAGGTGTTATTTCCAATTCTCTTTACATAGCTAATTAACACATTGATTCATCTACCATTAATTACCTCTTTTCATTATATAAACTATTTATACAACTTTTTATTGCTAGTGTTTCTCATTTATTATAATTATGTAATATTGGCTAGACTATCCATGGTGGAGCCAAGTGCGCACTAGATACCCTTGAGATGGATCAAGCCTTATGTATTTATGATAAGATATATTGTTTATAACACATAATTCACATCAGTTCATATCAAAGAAAATGCTTACCGACTTCTAAGATCCTTTACATATTGAAAGGAATGGCATAGTGGCTGCTAGGCTCAATAGTTTCTTATTTTGAAAATAATCATTGAATAATAAACAATTATAGATCTTAGAGGCCACTAGTCTTATCCATGAATATACTGATTATTGTAATTGAGTAAGAAAACCCATAATTTTAAATACATTGGTGGAAAGGAATCCTTAAAAATATAGAGGCTAACGACCAAAAGGATTCTCGTCGACAAATAATTGGAGAATAAAACATGCATAGTTGTTCATTAATACCTATTGAAAGGAATAGCTTAGTGGCTGCTAAGACCTATCACTTTAATATTTTAAATCCCTGTGTTGGAATAAAAATCATAGCAATGGAGCTTAACAGTTGATGAGTTTTTTCCTATATATAAGATAATGTGAAATATGTGTGAAGCATAAAGTTATGTTTTAGGGTTACTAGTATAAAATGTAAATAACATCAAAATATTAACAAACAAAAGAGATATTATAAATTCCATGCCACGTGGAATCATGTTAGTGGGTACTATTTACATAATTATACTATGGATTTATATAGGTTTAAAATATTTTATAGGAGTTTATTTAAATATAAATTTCTTAATAAATGTGTCAATTATATTGTTTCCTTACTATCTAGTTCAAACTTTCCTTGTGCCACATTTTAATTGGATAGTTTAATTAAATTAGATTGTACTATATCTAAAACTATCGATTTCAATTTTGATAAAAATTAAAAAAAATTATGTATATTATTCTATTACACTTTAAAACTATGTTTATAATTTATTACTTTTGTTTTCTTATAATATAATTTTTATTATGCTTATATTAATATATTAATATATTGATATATTATGCTTATATCAATGTAATATTCTTACACTAAGGGCTCATTTTGTTGTTACACAAATGTCTGTCTCCTCAGTTTCGGTCTCCCATCCTCCCGTAGCTCGATTTCCCTTTGCCGAGCTCGCACGCACTCTATTTCTCCTTTCTCTCGCCCCTACCACCGCTGCAATCATCCCCATGCCGGCCATTCAGCTTCTTCTCCTGTTCCCCCTTCGCTGCTCCCGCCCTCACTTGGCCTCTACCTCACTGGGAGACCGGTTACTGTGGCTTCTAGGAAGCTTAACCTGAGACCCTTCTTTGTGGAGAAGGGTTCTCATGAATTTGAAATTGCTCATGACCTCCCGCATATAAGTAGTGCCATGCCCGAGAAGTGAAATTGGAAAGCCCTACAAAAAGGCTGGAAGCTTTAGAGACAGATATGAAATTGTTAAAGGATGAAGTTAAAAACTTGACAAAACAGAAAGGAAAGAGGAAGAAGGAGGAGGAGGAGGATGTGGACAACAGCCAAATTGAAGATATATACAAGAAATTGCACTCCTTGGACTCTCGCTTAGGGAAGGCCAAGACTAGGCATGATTACAACATTGCCATCTTTAGGGCGATTGAGGAATTTATTGAACAACACGTCAGAAGTGTCTCCAACCTAAGTGGAGTGCCGACAACTCTTTGGGGTACTGATAAGGAAAGCAAGAAGACCTTGGAGCAGCTGGATTCTAATGACGCTGCCCATATGACTACTTTGGGTATGTTTAAATCCTGGAAGAATATCAAAACCATCATAGACAAAGCTACTAGGAAGTAGCTGTAGATGATTCTGTTGTCCTTGTTTGTTTTTTTGCTATTTTTGTAGATCCTTTACTACTTTTTTGCAGTAATTTTGTTGTTTTGTCTCATCTTGGTAGCTATTTTTTAGCTACTTTGAACTTCATTGTAACATTTGGATTCTGATCCTTTTCTCTCTGGTTCTCTTGCTTATCCTGGCTTTTAGGCCTTCTTTTGTAATCAAGGGTATAGTCCCTTTCAAAAAACTATTTGCCAATAATTTTAAAAAAATATATGGTGTAGAAAATAAAAAAAATTATTGTTTTGAATTTACGTTAGTTTTGGATGTCTGACCTATTTTAAAATAAAAAGTTCTAAAAACGAGGGGAAAATTCAAATTTTGAATTGTAAATTCCCCCACATTTGTATTTTTTTATTAGTAAATATTGGATGGGCTCCAAGGGCCATTACAAAGGATATTCCATGAAGATCACATAGAATAAAAAACACCAGAAAAGGTCAAGAGTCAAGAAGAGATTGAATCACACAAATACCGACACAATTATAAAAGACACGATTATAGTAATCGACCCAAACATAAAAAATAAAATAAAATGCTAACAAAAGTGGTGAGGAAAAGTCATCCAAAGTGAGCCACTTAGGAAAATTTCATTCGATTATTGAGTTAGGGCCTCATTCCATAAGAATATCTTGAGAGGGCATATCTTCATCTTCAAAACTACTTAAAACAAGTCTCATCCTCTTACCTTTGATCTCTTCATCCCCATCTTGCAAGGTATCCAATCTTTGGCCATAGACGATCAATTCAGTACTCATTCTCTTAACATTTATTATTAGATTATTATTCTCAACTTTCAATTGTGCCACCATTTCTTCTAAAGTATAAATTTATTTGTGAAAGTAAATTAATGATATTATTTCCTTCCTAATATGTATTATCTCCACTTGTAAGGATCTCAAGGGTAGGAACTATATTAAAATATTTCGGTATTTATTTTTCATCATAAAATTCTTCTTTCTTTCAACATATGAAAAACAATCCTCCTAATCCTATCCTAAACTGAAATTGGGACATATGGACTCAATAACATGTGTTCCCTCTTTAACCAAAAACAATATAAGACCCCGGTGAAGAAGGTATATAGTTTTCTCATCTTTATATTCATGAATAGAGGCCTGTAATGAGCTAAAAATGGGATGCTCATTTTCTTGTTTCGATGAAAATGGTTAAGAAAGAAAATGGTGTTTATGCAGTTTCCTAAACTTCTCATCTAATGTTATGTACTTCATTAAATAGAAGTAGACTTGCCACCACCCCCGTTAACACTAGTCTAGCAATTCCATATTCTATGTAGTTAATCTTTGCCTCTATGTTAAATACAACATAAATTTCTTCAGTTATCATTAACCTATCTTTAAAAGTCTTTAATCAATCGGTATCCATAATTGTGACCTTCATAATAAATTCCTCAGTGACATGCATACTTACACCTCTAATCGTGACCATGTCATTATCCCATGCCATGGTAAAATCTGAGGAAAGGGATGAGTCATGACCCTTCAATTTAACCAAAAAAATTTAAGCCCTCCTTTTTGAAGATATCCCATATCATCAGATCCCTTTACGAACAACACAAGATGAAAATTCTACCCCAATCCTTTCTCCATTGATGATCAATATTCCAAAATAGACATACAAGTAGAAACAAAATATAATATAAGAGATAAAAAAAAACCCGGTCTAAGCACTTCAAAACGTTTGGCACCCTGTCTTAACTCTAGGAATCTTAAAGTTCACATGAGTTAAAATGATGAATAAAAATTTCCATATCTCCTCCACATTCACCCGATCATACTTATCTTTCCTCATTAATAAATTTTGGGATTCTATCTAGAAGGGATTCCATAGTTCTCCATAATTACTTAGAGATGACATGTATATAATGGTTAGAAAGCATATAAGTGCATTGATTTCCTTCCGAAAAGTGTCCATGATATTTGAGTCTTTAACCTTAGGAATAAGCCTTAGGATATCCTCCAAAATATTACAAATATTATAATTAAACTTAACCTTCCTTTTCATAACTTGAAAAATGTAGAGGGAATCCACATCAATATGAATTTTCTTAATATTGAGGGAGTTTACACGAATTGAACCCTTAAAAACAAAAGGATTATGAATAATTACTAGTTTTCACTCCTAGAGGGTCTACATAGTAGTAATTAACAATCCATAACTATATCTAATTACTCAACCAAACCCATATGTACCTAGGTTTCCTTTGGAAGCTCCATCAAAATTGATCTTAGCCCAATTTGAGGGGGAAGCTTCTCCCATTTTATGGATGTCAATTACCAGCCTTTCCACTTTTGTTAAAATTCATGTTATTGAGAAATCCAAAAGAATTAATTGAATCTTTCTCATGGGATGACACTTCCTTGGGTTATTTAAACTTTGCAAATGATAGGTTATTTCAAATTTCCCAAATCACAACATTTCCTACTCTTTTAGATGGATGTTGTTTGTCCCTAAATATCATGTTATTTATTTCAATCCAAATACCCCATAAATAGTGATGAAAGGCTAACTTCCAAGATTTATAAATTCATTGGGAAGAGAATGGATCCACCCATTGAATAAATAATTCAATGAAAGATTTCAGGTAGATCCAAGCAATATTGAAGGCCATAAAAATATATCTGAATTTTTTTTTAAGAAATGCCAATATTTGAAGAGATGTGTAATAAATTAATTATCATTTTTACTGAGGAAATGTCTATTGGGGATTATCATACCTCTAGATTGGAGATTATCAATAGTCATAATTTTTTTTTTTAACACATGCCAAAGGAAATATTCACTTTAGGGATCAATATTTTTCCCGAACCCACTTTTAGAAAGAATTGATTAGAGGTACATACTAAGCCACTGTGTATGTTGATTTGACCAAAAATTTCCCATCTTTAGACTAGGCCCACACGATGGTACCCTCCATAGGAAAGGAGACAGGTTCATTTTAAGAACCCCCACCCCCCCCAAAAAAAAAAAGAATTAGTTTAGAATGGAAAGCGAATCTCCAAAATTGAATTTATAATTTATGGTGATTTTTTGAAAAAAAAAATTATGGCAAAGGAGATTTAGAAGGGTGTAATTTTCTTGTGCTTCACATAGTTTTAAAGGTGTTAGATGATCGTCCATTATCTTCTATATAACCAAGGTTTGATTTAAAGGAAATGGATGGCCATCTAACTCAAGTCCGATGGACAACCACTCTTTGGTGGAAATTTTATTAAATCCCCTCTTGTTACCCCTCATGATATGTATTATACCTTGGTGAATATTTGCACTTTTTTATTAAAAATGTTGGTGAAATACATGCATAAGATAATTTTAACATATAAATAGTAGGAAAACTAACACATACAAATGAATTTTCAATGGAAATTTTAGGTGAACTGGCAGAACCAACTACTAAAAATTCACCATTTCCAATTTTCAAAATCCCAAATATTCGCGACTTTACGAAAAAATCACCACTAAAATTTTCCTTGGAAGGAGGGAATGTGGAGCCCCTTAAGATTATAATTTAAATAAGAGAGAGCTTGTTGAATCTCAACACTTTCCTCTTGCAATTGTAAAGACTTTGGAGACCATACAAAAGTTTCCTTAGTTCAATAATCCTTTAAAAACTCCCAAAAGTATCTTTAAATAAATTATAAATCATATACCAAGGTCGATGATTAATTAATATATAATCCTTAATCCCCTAGTCTTCCAAAAAAATTATTCTAGAGCCATCCCAAATTTTCCATTTAGAGTATTTTAGAACAAGAGATCTTCTTTTACACAATCCATTCCAAAAACATGACCCTTCAGAAGAAAATCAAAATTAAAAAAAAAAAAACTGATCCCTTTCACTATAAAGATATTTAGATTTGAGAATTTGATCCCATATTTATTCCTTGCTCATAAGCCTCCATCCCATTTTGGCCATAAAATCTTGATTCATACTCTTTATGTCTTTAAGACCCAAGCCTCCTAAATTATTGGGTTGAGTTACTTTATCCCATGTAACTAATGGAATTCTATCCATAGCTTCAACACTTGATCATAAAAACAACCTTTGGATTTGAGTAGTAATATTATTGTTTTTGGAAGGAATTTAAAAATCTGAAATTAGATAAATAACTAGACTCAAGAGATATTTGAAGAAGTTTTAACTTTCCATCTTGATATAAAATAACTCTCTTCCAAGAATCTATATATTTTTAAAACCTATTGATTAGGGATTCCAACTTTTCAAAAGCATTTTACCATCAAGAGGGTCATTCTTAGATAGACACTACAAAATTGTTCAACTGGGTAATCAAGAATGGAATAAATTCTTATTTGAACATATTTTTCAACATTCATACAAAAATAGAACTCTTGTGGAAATTAATAATCTCACTCTGTAAAAATCTCATACTCTTTCACCATTTGTTTAAAAGCTTTGGCTTCAAGCAATAAAATATTTTCCCAAAGAAAAAGTGTCATCTACAAAATCCTATAAATAAATAGGTCCAATCCCATTAGATATAATTAAACGCTTGAATTAAACCCTTCAATTTACCTCTCTCTTTGGTCAACACTCATTCTCGCATAAATTATTTGCCACAAAGATGTAGAGGAAAGAGGATAAAGAAGCCCCTACCTCAAACCTCTTCCAAGAGAGAAATAACCTTCCAATTTTCCATTTAACAAGATTGAAAATTTAGGAGAAATAATGCATTACATAAACCGATTAATGAAATTCTCCACAAATCCCAATCTAAAAATAATAATATGCGAAAATCTCCAAGATACTTGATCATAGGCTTTTGTTCGTTTGAATCTAAAAGAATAGATTTTCTTTTATATTTATCCACTGAATGGATAGTTTCATGGATGGAAATGATACTATTTAAAATATGTATTCTCGTCAACAAATGCACCCTAATTAGGAGAGATAAAAATTATAATAGACTTTTTATTCTAAAGGATAGGATTTTGGTTAAAATATTGTAAAAAAGTGTTGCACAAGCTGATTGACCTATAATAAGACACTCTTTCAGCTCTAGGAGTCTTAGGAAAGAAATCAATAAATGTGTTGTTGAATTATTTTAACAATTTTCTCGTTAGGGCTCAAACTTACACCCATCCCAAATAAGGGTGAATTGGGATTTTGAGGCCACATGGGACTTCCTCCATGTTTTGGAAACTTGTGTGCTTGAGATAAACCTATGAAGAAGGCCAGCTCCTCTACCTATTTGTACTACTAAAAATACTCCTAGGAAAGGGAATGAAACTACCTAGCCATACTCTATGAATCCAAGGGACTAGGGTGAGAAGGATATGCATGAAAATGGAAATATAAATTAAAGGGAGGTGATAACAACAGAAAGAAGGGGATGAACACATTCAATTTTAAGCGAAAAATGAAGAGCAATGTGCGTAAAGAAAGTAAACATGCATGCCATAGTTTAAAACACACTTATACATCTAGTTTAATAAAGCACATAAGAAAAGGGACCTGAAAGGGACTTGATAATGCACAACAAACCATCAACATAAAGGGAAAGGAAAGAAGATGTAATAAAATGAGCTAGGGCAGAGTATAGCCACAAAAAAATTCTATTGCTTCTGAAAGATGCACATTGATTACAATGGTGGAAGAGGTGAGTATCCACATGCAGAGAACCAGATCTAAAGGCCTCAACTCAAAATGCAAGGAAATACCTAAATAATGCTCTTGCAAACTAAAGGAGTCCAACCTTTTACAATGAGTAATGCTCTACAATTTATAGAAGGAGAGAAGAGGAAGAGAAATAAGAGGGAAATTCAGATTCAAAAGTTCAACCAATAACAATAAGCAATAAATTCCTACAAATCCACTTGCAAAGGTGTCATATCCACCTCCCTATTTCTGTTTGTTTGTGGGAGAAGGAAGGAGGGAAAATCGAATTAAATCTGGGTGGTTGAGCTAATTGAATTTGTGCATTAATGTCTTGAGACACATTTCCCTATTTTTCACCTATAAAATCCTACCAAAATCTTATTTTGAATGGTCCATCGTGTATCCCACATCAGCATATTTCTAAAAATTAAAAAATCACATAAATATGAACTTTGTAGTGAAATTTATGATGATCTAAAGGTTACATTATAGACTAAACATGCAATGACATGTGACACACTCTGATTGGTTGAAGGATCAGCCAATTGTTCATTTATTTTTCATTTCCACCACATTTCACACACTAGTTTGTTGCAAGGATTATGCACCTTGTTAGTGTGCTTTGATAGGTTGTGTGTGACTCACTAAAGTCTGAAAATTTTCCACGTGGTAATTGTTATTGGAGTAGAAGAATGCGTAAAGTGCATTTGAGAGAAAGAGGTGTGAGGATGTAAAAACAAGGTGTCGTGTGAATGCATGTAGAAGAGAAGGAAGTTACATAGCTATATAAGGATACAAGTGTGCAAGTGGTCCATGGTGTCTAAATGGGGAATGTATGAAAATAGGAAATGAAGGTGCACATGGAACAAACATACATGGGACTTGGCTGAGAATAGAAGGAAAGTCGAAGGGTGCATGCAAGTAGTGCGCAGTGACTAGGAAGGAAGGTGGATGCATAAGAGAAAATAAAAGAAGATAGAAGAATTAATGGGGATGTATAAGGTGCATGAGAGAAGAGGAACATGCAAGGGTGAATGGAAGAATATGCAACCAAGAAAATAGTGTGAAAGGAACAACCAGAGTGTGTAAAACCTCCAAAGATTTGGAAATACAGAGCCAAAATGGGGATGTAAATTCCCACAATAAATAGCGGGTTATTTTGGACAATTGTTAGGAAAATTTCAGGGCCATATGCCTACTAGATGAAGGATATCAATAGCCTTAGAGTATCCTTTGAGGATGGAGTCAGTTTAAAAATATGAAATTTTAGTCTATAACTTGAAAAACTACCCCTAAAGTCACTTTAAGCATCGTTTGAACTTTGTATTGAGCAAGCTACTAAATTTTTTTGAAATTTTTGGAATATTTTTGAACCAAACCAGGATGATGGAAGAAAAAAAAGAGCACATGCAAGGAGTGTGTGAAATGTAACAATGTGCGCATAGCACACTTAGAGGAAATGAAACTATCCTAATATATACAAAGTGATTAAGAAGACTCAAATGACATGATTGCTTGAGATAAATCCCATTAACTGGGATTGGTAGCACACCTCCATCAAGGTGAGACAACTCAAAAGAGTTAGCCTCCTTACAAGAACTGATAATGTATGGGCCACTCCAAAGTGCATCAAAATTTGAATGGCACCCTAGTTTTGGCTCTGTCAACATCCCATTTTAATACTAGATCACCAAATTTGAAATCTTGAGGTCTAGCCTTTCTGTCAAACCACTTATTTATCAATTTTTGATACTGTTCTAACTTTATTATAGTAGAGTTTCTCAATTATTCAGAAACAAATAACTCTATCATTTTGATTTCTCTCTGATCTGCGCCCTCAAACTCTATTTGATGGGCAATCTCTAATGAAGGCGCTTTTAATATACAAAATAAGTCTATCTTCCTTTCCATAAAAAAGTTTGTAAGGTGAAGTACATATTTCCTTCCTCTTCATGATTCTATCTACCTAAGAGTGCACGTGAGACCTTTGTGTGTAGCTACCTCTAGTTTATATTCGTTGTTTATTTCATGGTTCTAATTAGGTTCTTGATTGTAGACTCTACTAAGCCACTACCTTGAGTGTAGTAGTATGAATAAGTCTTCAAATAGATACCAAGACTAAGATCCCAATCAGAAATTTTAGTACAAGGAAGGATTTTTATTATCAAAGATAATGGTTTGAGGAATTTCAAACCTTATTACAACACTTTTGAGAAATTCAAGGATGATTGACTCATTTGATTCCTTTAGTGTGACAACTTTTATCTATCTAATGAAGTAATCTATTGTTGTCATGACCTATTTGTGGCCCGTGATCAAATGGGGATTGATCATGCCTATGAATTGAAGACCCCATTACAAGAAAGGATGAAATGTTTGAATTGTTTGGAGGGGAAGCACTGGAAATTTCTTCTTTCCTATAAATAAATCACATTCTTTGCATTTTTGACCCACTTGTGTGCGTCCACAAACATGGTAGGTAAAAATTATCCTTCCTTGAAGATCTTCATTATTGTTTCTTTGGTAGAGAAGTGTCCACCAAAGAATCCATCATGAAATTCTACTAACACTTTATCAACGTTAAAACCATCAATACATCTCAAGTATCACAAAATTACTATTTCATTTTAAGAGAAGGCCATTAATGAGTACATCTGGAATACTTTGCAGCCTAAGATGTCTTCTCTTTTATTTTCTAAAACAATGAGGGTATACACTAGAAAATATGAATGTTTTCATGATATCAATCCAGCTACATGAGGTAGGATCTTATTTTTCTTAGGTTTGATGTGTGTTAGTTCCTCATTCAAGAATAATAAAGTATCCCGATCATTTTGCACATCCTCAACAATTTTCTTACAAAGCACACTACCTCTAACTAACTTAGTGGCTTTGATGGTCATGTCATACACCCTAATTGTGATCACCCAAATTGCTATTTTATTATTTATTTGTACTCCCATGATGAAGTATCTCACTCCTAAGTGCTAGCCTAACACCTTCATATGGTTTTGGAATACATACTTTTGAGTTTATTTAGTACACGCATGATTGCGAGAGACCTATTTATCCATGTGACTATATCTTAATTAGCATTCCTTCAGCATTTTACTACAGAAAGCAATTGGTTTCTGTTCATTTTCTTGTGTCAAGATAGTGGTAACACTCACATCATTTCCATAATAATAGAGGATGAAATGTTTTGAATAATCTCGATTGACGAGTGTTGGCCCACAAGCAATTTCTAGCTTTACTATTTTGAAGCTCTCTTTTTCTTTTGTTGTCCACTTGAAGAATGTATCTTTCTTGAGCATAAGGGTGATGGGCCTAACTAGTCCTACAAAGTTAGGGATGAATCTCCTAATAAAATTTATCTTTCCTAAGAATGATTGTAAATATTTTCTATTTCTTTGACAAAGAGAGAGAAAGGATGGCTAAAACACACTCAGGATCAATAGTAATGTCATCCTTCAAAACCACATGACCTAAAATCTTGCCTTATGTCATAGAAAAGTTACAATTCTTGGGGTTAAGAGATACCCCAAATTTTATGCATCTCTCAAATAATTTTTCTAGATGCACCATATGATTTTTTCCCTCCTTTGAGAAAATAATTATGTCATCTAATTAAACTAGGATGAACTCATTGATATATCCTTTGAAGGAAATGGCCATGGCTCATCAAAATATTATGTCTTCCTTTAATAGAACAAATAACATCTTCTAATATGTGTATGTTCCCCATTTACTTGTAAATTTCATTTTGAATTGATCTTCTTCCTTAACCATCATCTGTTTGAAACAAGAATACCCATCCAACATGAAAATTCTTTGTGCTTTAGCCATAGTCTACAAAATCTTCTCCATAGAAGGAAAAGGATAATGATCCTTTAAAGAAATGTAATTCAAATATCTAAAATCAACGTGAAGTATCATTTCACAATTCTTCTTACACACTACAACATATTCATGACCCAATTAAAGTATTTGATGGGAATATTCTCTTCGCCTCAATGAGTTTAGACAACTCCTTCCTCATGAGGGGCTCTATCTTCGGATTAATGGGCCTTTGATTTTGTTTGATGGGATTGATACTAGAATCAAGGTTAATGGAGTGTTGAGAAACACTTGGAAATAATTTTAGGTAATCATACTCCCATGAGGATATGTTTTTTTATTTATGGAACAAAGATATGAAGGCCCACTTCTCATCATGTGCACAATATTTTCTAAGAAGCAACTCTTTGTCATGCACAATAGTGACTAGATTATAGTCTTCTTGCACTACACGCATATAGTTTTCTTCACCCTTGAACTCATCATCAGGGCTAAAAATTATGGTATAAGGTGACCATCCCTTTAGGAAATTTTTTTTTCTTCATTTGGATCTCTTGGTCACCATAGTTATCATGCAAGTGAGATTCCATGCTTGCAGAGAACTCACTTCAGTTTGAATGAACTAAATAATCTGCATGTTTCTTTTAAACACTTTCCAACTGATACCATTGTTAAGAAGGGATGGCCTGATCACCATCTTAACATGTTACACATTTCCTTTGATAAAATCCTCGGCGAGTGATAATTGAAAATCAAGCGCAACCATTTGATCTACTTCTTTGTTCATATTCCTTAGCACCACCTGTAGATTAAGAGCATTAAAAATCTCTAGGAGGTCCCAAAATATATGTTTATAATCTTTGAGAAGCTTATTATTTTTACACACTTTTTTGTGACCTAGTGGATGACCAATTTAGTGTCCCCAAAAATTTACTGAGTGCCTTGACCTTTTATTTCTAGCAATAAGAAGACCATGCACCAACACTTCATATTTTGTTACATTTTTGGAGTAAATTGGATCCTATGCATGAATAAATACTTCTCATCCTTGGAAGAAATGAGAAAAACACTTGCACCTATTCCATTTCTACTTCTGGAACCATCAAAGTATAAATTCCGAGTTTAGAGGTTTCTTCACATTTATTGAGCACACTCAACATCACATCTTATTCTTCAAGGATACAGTAAGTACAAAGACTAGTTTCAAAGGATTCAAGAGCTTCAACATAAGGATAAAATTCATAGCGCTTCATGGCCCATTCATCTAGCAATAGATCAGGTATGGGGGAGGAATAGGTTGCTCTTCTGAAACTGAAACTTGTTCTTGGCCTTCTTCGATTAGGCAATTAGCTTGGAGAGGGGATGGGTCATATGACTCAACATGATAAGAAAAAATAGGTTCAACTTGTATGGTAAACCTGGTACCATACCTTGTTCTTAGTAATATATGAGACCAATTTGAAGACAAGTAACCACCCACTTTAGCAATCAAATCCCTTTATGGGAAAAGGGAAAATGAAGGAGGTAGGTCAATAATTGACACATATTGAGTAATGGTAAGGCTTGGACATGCATGGAGGGTTAAGTATAGATCCTTGAGGAATATTAGAGTAGTAGCAGTTGATCCATCAAGTCTGCAAGACTTATTTTGACATGGGAATGTACTCAAGGCCTAAGAGATCAATAATTTTCTTTGGTATAACATAAGTACTAGTCCTGAATTGATCATACATTTGTGCACAAGATATTTTCCCACTATTAAAGATATATGAAAACATGGGGTTTTAATAACCTTGCTTACTTGCTTCTCCTCTACTTGAAAAATGTTGACAATATCATGAGGCTTTGAATTACTAGATTATCTTGTGGGAGTTGCACTAGAGCTTCATGTAATAGGTCACGTTGAGATGGAATGTCCAGGGCATCCCATATTGTGACATTCACATTTTTCTTCTTCATCTGGTCCACAATGTTGAATGGAAGGAGAATATACTTGTGAATTTAAGGCACAACATTATATTTTTGCATTTCTTAGGTGCAAAAACAAAATATTTAGGCATCGAGTAGAATCTTGTCCTATCAAAGGAGGATAATGTGCCACTTATGTTGGAGCATTGCATGGAACCTCATGTGTGGGGACGTGTTCACCATAACTACTTTTATGATTTGGACTTGCATCGTTCTATTTTTAAGATCACTCGATTATTAGAAGTTGAAGGCTCCATGCTAGTTTCCAACATTCTCTTCTTATATCGTGTATTGTCAACAAAATATGTGTGCATCCTATTTGATCTATTTGTAGATTGGTTCATTGCTTAGAATTCATTGACACCAAATAAGATAAGGTTGGCCTTAGGGATAAATTCTAACACTTCTTAATTTTTAGGTTAGAAAACACTAGTGTAAGGATCATTAAATACATAATTTTGAATCATGTAGTCGTACCCATGCAAAGCATTAGCATAACTATATAGGCTATGATTCATGTTACAAGGAAAGCACGACTCTATCTCTTACACCAAATGTTTCGGACTAGAAAAAGTTCTTGAATTGAATTGGGCGTTAGAAGAGGTTGCGCAAGTAGGATAATCTAAAGTGGGAGATGCGCATTAACATGCCATCTATCATTTTTCTGGTTCTACACATATCTACGGTTGGGATTTTTATTTTTAAAGGACTGATGGCATTGGTTATGCCCTTGATTAGAATTATTTTTGAAGGCTTGTGTTTACTATTTTTCTAAAGATATAACTTTATTGGACAAGTTTTTAATCAAGGCATTCATTTCTTCATCATCATTTTGTTACGTGGGAGAAAAGGATGTGGAGGAAGAGGTTTTAGAGCTTAGTTCATGAATATGAGAAATCGAAGGTTGGGGAACTTCAGGAATATCAAGGAATAACTACATGGGTGGCCTAGGAGATAACTTCCCTTCCTGAATAAGACTATTTTCTACCCTAATTTCAATTTTGTAAGCTTTTGGTAAATTTCTAACCCCCATATAATGAATCATGAATTATATGTCACTATTCAAAGCCTTGAGATAATATAGGAAAACATGATGTGTAGTGGGTCTTACTGCTTGAGGTATATTGTCCCAGGTTTTTAAAAATCTGATATTGAAATTAGTCATCTTCTCATTGGAGACTCTACTTGTGTTTAGTTGTTCTACCAAATATAGTTGATCTAACTTTTCAAAATAGTTGCAAAGAGTAGTGCCAAGATTATCATAACTAGTGATTGATGTGGATCTCAACCTCTTATACCATTAGATAAATTTACCTTTAAGGAAGATGTAAACATCCTAACTACTACATAATCACATGTAACAAAATAGATAGAGAACACATTTACAATATCTTGCATATGCTTAGTAAAAGGGACTTAATTCTCTCCGATGAAGTATGGAATACTCTTGAGTGTTATTATTGTCATATCATGTTGCACATTTAGGGCTAGAGGACTTCCACATTTAAAGGTAAAAAATGAAGAATTTCTCTATGGTGGTGGTGCTTTCACGATGAGGTGTGTGGGAGATTTGCTAAGAAGGGTAGTATAAAGTGCGTTGTGTAATGGAGATAGAGATGTATGTGTGGTTGTTCTACTACCTCTTATTCTTTGAGAAATTTGAAGGTACTCAAAGGATTCTTTAGTTGTTGTGCTTTGTCTATTATGTATCCTTGTGATGAAAAAGACATGTTGACTACTAAAAAAGTAGATCTAATAGGAGTCACCAAATGTGTTGAAACAAGCCTCAAAAGGATGGAAGTAAGTAAGTCACACACTAAAACTTAGTAATTTTAAAATTTAAGCTTTCAATACTTGTCCCACTAGGCATGTAAAAATTGTTTGGGATCCAACTTGCACATATCCTATATCGGGATGAATTGGGATTTTAAGGAAACATGGGAGTGTCTCCAAGTTGTGGTACCTTTACGCTTGAGATAGACCTTCGAGAGAAGGTTGATTGATCTACTTATTTCTAGTACAAAACCACTCCTAGGATAGGGAATGCAAATACCTAGAAATACTCTACGACTCCAAGGGACCCGGGTGAGAAAGAGATGCATGAAAAGGAAATTTAAATTAAAGGAAGGTGATAACACCAGAAAAGAGGGGGATGGAGACAGTCATCTTTGAGTGAAAATGAAGATAAATGTGTGTAGAGAGGGAATAAATGTGTGTCATAGTCTGAAACAAAATTATACATCAATTTTCATGGAGCACAATTGAAAAGGGGCATGCAAGGGACTTAAGAATGCACAAAAAACAATTAATAGAAAAGGAAAGGAAAGAAGATGCAATGAAACAATATAGGGCAGAGTATAACCAACAAACAAACTTTTCTTGCTTTTAAAAGATGATGCAGTTGATTACAATGGTGCAAAAGGTGAGTATCCACATGCAGAGAACCAGATCTAAAGGCCTACAACTCAAGATGAAAGGAAATAATTGAATAATTCTCTTGCAAACTAAAGGAGTCTAACCTTTCATAAGGAGCAATGCTCTACAATTTATAAAAGATGGAGAGAAGAGAAAGAGAAAGAAGAGGGAAATTTGGACTCAAAATTTCAACCACCAATAGCAAGCAATAGCGACCTGCAAATATTCCTGCAAGGATCCACCTCCTTGTGTTTTTTTTCTTGTGGAAGAAGGAAGGAGGAAAAATCAAATCAAATACTGGGTGGTTGAGCTAGATTAATTTTGTACATTAATGGCTTGAGATGGGTTTCCCTATTTATCACCAACCAAATCCTATAAAAATATAATTTGGAATGGACCATCATGTATTCCACATTAGAAAATATCCAAAAACATCAAAAGAACATGAATATGAGATCTGTAGAAAAATATATGATGATCTGAAGGTTACAATGCAAAATGTACACGCGATGACACATGGCATGATCTTATTGGTTGAAGGATCAGCCAACTGTTCATTTATTTTTTCATTTCTACTAAATATCACACACTAGTTCATTGTAAGGATTTGGCACATTATAAGTGTGCTTTTATAGGTTGCATGTGACTAACTCAATTTTGATAGGTTGTCATGTAGCACATGTGATTAGTGTAGAATAATGTTTAAAGTGTGCATGAGAGAAAGAGGTATAAGGGGAACACATGCATAAGAGAAGGAGAGTGCATATCTATAGAAATATACAAGTGTGTAAGCAATACACGATGTCCAAATGAGGAATGCATGTGTAGGAAAGGAAGGGGTGCATAGAGCAAGAATGCAAAGGACTTGGTAAGAATAATAGGCATGTCTAATGCATGCAAGAAGTACATATTAAACAGGAAGGAAGGCATGCATGTAAGGATTGTGTGAAAGGGGAAATGTAATAATATATAATAATTAAGGATACATGGAGGTGCATGAGAGAAGAGGAGCACGCAAGGGTGTGGAGAAGAACCTGTGACCAAGAAAATAGTGCCAAGGGAACAACCAAAGTGCATGTAACCTATAGTATTTGGAAATACAGATCCAGAACGAGGATTTATGTTGCAACAATAACCATGGGTTATTTTGGGAAACATTTTCCATGAGTGAAAATATATTTTATAGAATTTTCCACATCAACATAAATAATATCCCAAAACACTTGAAAGAAAAATGCGGGAGTCCATCTAGACCAGGAGACTTATCTCCCTCCAAATCAAAGACTGCAGCTTTAATTTCTTCACTAGAATGTATTTTACATAGAGCATCATTATCAGTATTAGAAATAATAGGTTAAAATATATTGGCCATAAAATTGTCCATCGGGAGATTTGGTTCTTGATTTTCAAACAATGAGATCGAAAACAAGTTGAGAAATTCAACAACTATCTCTAATTTATTTTTAGTTTATATTCCATTTCATCTATTTATTTCCATATGTTTGTTGGTTCTTTTATGAATTATGGTTATTATATGAAATTAGTTTGTGTTCTTATCCTCTTCGTTTAGCCAATTTAGAAAACAGTCTTAACATGGTATTACCTTTAAAATTAAAGTTCCACCAAGACTTGATTAAGTATTTAATATGTGGATGTTGAAGACAAATTTCAAATAACCTAAAAGTTTGGCCTTCACTCTCTCCAAAAAAACAAAAATTCAAACAAAAATGATTTTCGTCTAAACCAATTATGGGAAAAGCATTTAAAGTCCCTCCAAAAGAGGACAACCATTCAATATTGATCAAGAATTTATCCAACTTAATTTGAATGAGGTTATCCCTAGTATTTTATTTGAAAAAATAAATTTGGACCCCCTTAGATCAATGTCAACTAAATTACCAGGTGATAAAAAATCATCAAAATCAACCATACTCTCACTATACCTGTTGGCTCACTAAATTACACCCCAAGGAAATGAGAAGCTACTAAGAATAGGTTGACTTTGAGGGAATGATGAATAATGAAAATTTATTTATTGTTGATAGGCAAGGATATGCTCAACACTTAACCAATTGAATCAAATTTGGGAGGTGATCAGGAGACACCTTAACAAAGGGGTGGTTTACCCTTGTTACATTTGCCTCTTTCGGGACTAAGGTGAGAGGACCTAGTTAGAGGATCTGAATAAAGGAAAATATATCTTGGCTTGGTTTCCTTTACGATTGGTGAAACTTATATCGAAGTAAGTGCAACCACATATATAATACTCACTCAAAAGATTTGTCACTTGATTATTGTACGCACTTGACATATCAAATACAGATCAAAACAAACAGATAAGGTACAATTTCATATATTATGTTTACATAATAGTGTCAACCAAGGGTTCTTTAAATGATATTGGATCACAAAATTGGTGGGATTTTTAGCAAAGCTTACTATTCTTGAATAAATTTCAAACACCTCTTTGCAATATAAGCATATGTATGGTATGCGGGTACGATAGGCTTAATAGGCGTGAAGATAATTGGATAGTTTAGTTGAATTTGAAGGTTGAGGGTAATTGATTTTGTGACTTTTGTATGTTAGTGTTCCCATGGAGATAATTCATCCTTTGATGGTGATGTTTGAAAATAAAAATAAATTTAACATAATTTATCAATAGTATTCATAAACTTAACTATAAATCATGGAGTTAGAGTTGAAATAAAACACTTGATATATTCATTTCCTACACCAAAAATACCCTTAAGGAATAATAATAGACCTTCAAAAGTGATGTTTCCTTTAGGATTTTACAACCAAACTAAATAGTTGTAAATTATATATTACTTTACAATATTCTCACAATGATGACAAGAATGTAGTAACTTGAAGAATGATCCTTGTGTAATCAAAATATTGAAGCGTCATACAATATTTTAATACGAACTATATTACCTCATCCATTCTTTCAAAACATGAGAAATAGGAAAGTATAGTTTTATCAAGGTGATGGAATCTGTTCATGTAATTTTTAGAAAGGATGCATACATAAATTCCTTTGAAACTTGTTAATGGTTGTACAACACAACCACCTTAGTGCTTTATCACAGAAGTAGATACATACAAAATGTTTTACAAAAAAACTAGAGACTAGAACTTAACTTGATGAATTTTTTTATAAAACTACCCCATTTTACCCCGAGTTCAAAATGAAATACTTTTACAATATATATAATATGAGAGAGAGAGAGAGAGAGAGAGAGAGAAAATAAAAAATCTGATTTTCCTCTTCAACCACCAACAAGATGCATTAAAATTCTGAAAAGGAGCATGGGAAGCTTGCCAAGGTCATTCATTCTGCTATTATCTTGCTTGTTGGAGAAGAAATAGGAACCATACTTCATTAAAATGGGTGGTTGAACAATAAAATAAATTTAATCTTGAATTTTAATGAAGTTTTATTATTTTTCTCCTACCAACTATCGTCAATCTCTCAATCTAATGATATCAAAGTTTAGGGATCAAAGAGACCTTTCCAACAATATAAATTTTGTAATATTTAGAGTAGGGAATCAAAAGATACAGAATTCTAAAGTTTTGTGTGTCGGGATGAGTAGGATAATGACACATGACAGCCTTTTATCAGCCTCAAATATTTCCTCTACCTACATGTGCTTTTATTTTCCTTTTCCACATATTTTCCTTTCATTGGGTTGCGGGGTCGGGCTTTTCTTCCTTTTACTTTTACGCATTATTTTTCCTTATGAGAAGGTATGTTACTTAATGAAAAGTGAGCCAATAAGACAACACCATGCTATTTAACATTTTGCAATCTTCTTATCCCTTATTAAGTGTGAGCCAATGAGAAATATCCACGCTTATCACAAATGTAAGTATTTCTTTTACCTCTTTTGAATGAGTGCAAAGTTCTAGCTAATAAGAAAGCTCCACATTCCTCGTAAATGTCAAATTTGTGTCGGACATGTTTAAAACCTTAACTGAAATATGTAAACCATGATCCAATACGTAAGCTCCATGCTAATTTTCATATCAATCTATTTCATATCCCCTTCTAAATTCCATGAAACACAATCGAGTAGAAAATTTCCACGTATGTCACGTGTTCACCTTTCATTGGTTGCACCTTTACGTCATAATTTCCAACTTTGTAAGACTAACAAATATTTTCTTCATAGAATTTTGTAATGTATCCTGCCTTGACTGCCCTTACCACCTATACCTAACATTGTTATTGAACTTCTTTTATTATGTGGACTTGAGGTTTACAAAATTTGAATGGCTCATAGACTCTTTGGAATGTGGACACATGCCCTATATTTGACCATTGATATTATTCCATGTGTCCCCATTTATTTTTGGCGTTAAAATTAATGACCAAATACACGTAAAGCAAATTTTAAAACATAACCCATTAATTAATTTTCCTTAGTCTCATACGGGTTTTGAATGCCAACAAACATTGATTTTGAGAGGTGAAATTCATCATTTGTATGAATGTTTCTTGCTCTTAAAAATTGCTGATTCCATTTAACTTTGAGTTATTTGATCATTTAGCTATATATTTTGTGGTTAGGATGTATTCTTTTGGGCCTTCATAGCTTCGTATTTCTAGAGAAAATGAATAATTAAATGTTGATTGTAGGTTTTTTGTGAAAGATTTAAACGTATCTCGATCACCCTGCAAGTCCAAATATTTTATACCTTGATCAATCCATTCATTAACCAGTTCCATTGAATCCTTTCATTTTAGTTTGAAAAGGCACAAAAATCATTACAAATTTATAATTTTCCCTGACTCAAACTAATCTTCAAATCATAGGGAACAACATGAAGCACACCAATCAATTACATTTATAGAAATTCAAGGAAAAATACCAGTTCAATCTAAGGAATTGGATTGAGAATGAACAATAGATATTGCTTGGGGATGGGACCCCTGTGGGTTCCACAAAAACAAAGACAAAGAGAATATGCCTATTCCCTTGGGTAAGGAGTCGGGAAAGCAAAATACACAAGGCTACTGAATAGGTGCATAACAAACCAATGACAAATTTACAACCAGAGAAACACGGTCACTTTGTAGATTAGAACAAAAATGAGAAACAATAACAAAAATAATAAATATAACAATACAAAGTTGTACATTGTGTAAAAATCATATCTGACCCTTTGGATAAGACCATTCTAGAAAATTCTAGTATTTCTTTAGCAATTAGGCCTAATATTTTCTTTCTTTTGTACACATGCTACATCCTAGCCAAACCTTTCTGGGATTTTGATAAGTGCCCACATTACATTCTTCAACATCTCTTACCAAAGTAGTATATTTCCAAACTGATCTATCAGTACTATCAAAGGAATATTCTAAACTAATTAATCCCCCTGAGTTTACATTATTTTTAATTCAATTACTTATTTTCCAAATATAGTTTCCTTCCTCTCACATACCTCTACCATGGTTTCCAAATCAATGATCGATAAGTGAACTCACCTTGGAAATTTAGAAATATTTTGACGTGTGAATCATCATCAAATACTTGCAAGTGTTGAATATTATAAGGTACAGAATGATGAATCAATATTTACACTTCAAACTTACAGTAAGTGGATGAATCCTGATTGTCATACTATGAACCCAAAATTGCCAATTTATCGATTCTACATTTTTATTCTCTCATGGTAATTAATATTAAATGAATCAATAAATTCAATGATATCCCAAACTGCATTCCTTTACTCTTTTAACCTTTGATTTTTTTTACATATAATATTGTTATTTTCTTAATCAAAAATTAGAATCCCTTATAACTAGGAGGTCTTTTATCTGATGCCTCCACTAAATTCTCAATCCTAATAGGAGTTCCTCGTAATCTACCACATTATTGATGCATTCAAAATTCAATTTAAAATAAAAATTGAAAGACTCATTCTTTGGATAACTCAATACCACTCCTACCCCATTACCACTACTTGGGCATGCTCCATCAAATGTCATGGTCTAAGGGAATGTCCGGTCTTAAAGCTGAGCATTTTCATCCATACACTGGTCTTAAAAATCAACATTGTTTGTAAGATTATGCATGTTTATATCAAAAAAATGTACTTCATAAGAGGCATTATTAGGATCCTCAATGAGATGTAACATTTTATCTTCTTTAAAACCAAATACTCAAAGTCTCTATGTTAATGATTAGGGATCCTTAACAATTGTAAAATGGGAAGTGTAATATTTATTTGGATTAAAATATGATCCATATCACCCACATTATATTTGGGAAGAGGAGCATTGGAAGGCACTATTATAGTTGTGTCGGATGGCAAAAGGTTCTTTCTAGTGGGGTTTGGGAAGAACTAGTTGGCTTAGGATGAATTAAAGGAGTTATATTTAACAAATTTATACGAGGGGAATATTATAAATAATAGGCATACTTTGTTTAGCTAAAAGATAAGTTCCTTTAATTTTTCTATTTTTTAGATTATATCCCTTTTCCGAGCAATGCAACATTGATCAATAATTTTCTATCCTCACTAGAAAGAACATTACCATCATATTTCTTGATCATCAAGGATCTTAAATAATCAAAATAACGATTATGTAATTCAAAATATTGGTCCATATCATCCTCAACATTTATTTCAATAGGGAGGGACCTAACCTTGTCAACACAAGTCTAGAAATCAGCCACAGTTCATTTGTAGAGGAGATTAGTAGAATATACATCTTGCTCACATTATAGTGGAAATTCCATCATGAATACATTATTGAAATAAGATTTATCAATTTCATCATCTACTGAGGGGATCATAAGGCACATGGGGAAAAAGAATTTTCACATGAATAAATTTCATGTTCTTCCTCAATAACAACTATTCTTTCCACTAAACAGTCAAAAATTTCTTTGTTATCTCTAAAATTTTATTGCTTACCTGTATGACCCATAGGTACTTTTCCTCTATCATCAACCCAGTGTTATCCTTTAGCTTGATTTACAAATCTATTGTGTCCAATGTACTAGTAATGTTTCTAAGGATTGGGAGACAATCCCTTATCATCTCGTGCTAATTTATTAGAAATTTCCTTAACATCCCCTGCCAAAGTTTTGAAAAATTATTAAAGGTCAACTTTTTTTATAGTATGAAGCTTACATGGATTAACCAACTTTACAACCTCCCTCCTTGGTGGATTCTCGGTAGTTTTAATATTATTCTCAATATGGATAGCCATGGTAAAAACCTGTCTCGTGGTCTAAGGATTTTTTTCTCTTAAGTATTATGATGCTTTCTTATCAAATTAATATGAGTACTTAATAAGACAAGACTCATCACTGGGTCATATATTATTAGGAAACTTTTGGATCTCAAATATGCACCCATCCCAAATCAGATTAATTTGAGGCTTGAGACAACATGGGAATCTCTCCAAGTTCTAGGACTCAAACTAAGACAAACATCCGAGAGAAACAAATATTCCTCTACCTATTACTAAGGATACAACTAATCATATAAAGGTTAATTTAGGTACCTAACACTAACCTAAATGCCAAGGTACTAGGGAGAGAAGGAAATGCATGAAATATAAATTCTAAACCAAGGGAGGTTATAGAACCGAGAATAGGGGTGGAGAGATTCTTGGTGAGTCAATATAGTAAGAAAATGATGTAGGAGAGGGAAAACAAAGTGCCATAGTCCAAAACAACATTCAAATACCCATCTTTGTGAAGCAAACAAAATTTGAGTCATGTAAGAAGAAAATGGTATGTACTGATATATATCGTAAATGTAAAGGAAGGAAAGAAATGCAATGTGACACAAATTAGGGCATAAAAAGACAAAACATGTATTTTATTTCTCAAAAGTATGTATAATCCATTAAAAATTAGAAACAAGGAAAGAATTCTTTGTAGAATGCCCAAATTCGATGCATGTCACTCATAAGAGTTTTGATTTTTTAAAAAAGTTCCTTTCTATTTTGGAAACCCCCTCCATGAAAATGAGTGGGGTTTACAAATATATAGATAATTCACCTCATATTCACTATATTAATTTCTTGACATGTAGTTGAGCTACCCAATACTGTAACCACTAATGTTTAGCTCACAACTAACACACTTTTAATTTTCTAGTTCCATATATTTCCCCAGGAAGTAGAATTTCATTCCCTTATGATTGGTTGCATAAAACCTTTGATTTTGGCTAGGAGAAATTTTCTCCTTTGTCGATTACATATTTATTTTCTTTTGATGTTTTTTTCAGATGGTTACATATTTGTATAACTAGTCGATTAACATACTTCCTTGCTACCGTATCATGCACCAATATGACTCGAACACTTCCTTCTACGCTACCAGTCGGTAGTGGATATTTAATTGTCATATGGTAGAATGAATTACGCTACTAGCTAGTAACATCGTATTATGTGTTATTGGCACCTCCATCATCACCCGATCGGTCCTCCAAGTCACCATTGTGCTCTTGGCTAGTATATATGCTACCAGCCGAAGAGAATTTTATATGCTACCGATAGATAGCATCGTACATGTTACCGGATGATAGAATCTATATCTCGATACCAGCTGGTAACATCTCGTATAAAATACTACTGCGAGACGGTGACATCTAAGGATGTTATCAGCACCCCGTTCTAGTAACTTTGTGACCCCACCATTCTTGATCCCATGATCCCTCCTAGTACCAACTCGTAGAAGGCTATAATGTTGTCAGCTGGTAGCATGTAAAATGCTACCAACTGGTAGAAAATTTCCCACCTCTTCACATCTGCATGACTAACCAGATTTACCTCTTACTAATGAAACTCACCCACTTGCCTCATGTAATCAACTCGGTCATAGTTTGTCCGAGCTATACATGAGTTAAGCTACAATTGAAAAACATTACACTTCGTTAACTAGCAATTCCTAGACTTGTTAGGTTGTCTAATTTTAAAGGGTTGTGAAACCTGGACATCACCAACATTTTCAAGGTTTTACTAAATCTTGTATTTAAGTCTTCAACACACTTGTTGGAATTATTTTTAATTTTCTCAAACTCAAAAATTAGAAGCCTTGGATTAGTTTTATCACCATATGAAACCCTAAAAGCATTTTTCATTCTCCTACCATGAATCAATTGATCCATTGAGAAAGGATTCAAACCATTCTCGAGCATCTTCTTCTCGATTGTGTATAAATAAATTTAAATATACATCCTAAAACTCAACCTCATAATCATCCATTAGATTCTAAAGTAAATTTATATTATGATCAACACTATAACATTATTTCATTGAAACATAGGCAACCTCATTATAATATCATTAGGGATCTTATTTGGATAACCTTCTATGGCATTAAAATTGATAGGTTTCTATGTGTTAACCCTAAAAGGTTCTCTAGGATGGGGTCCTCCATGCTATTTTTCACTAGAGCTATAGGTGGACGATGGTGTAACTAATGTTGAATAAGAGTTTGTTTATTTAAAATATTTTTAATAGCTTCATGAAATACTCTAAGAGGAGTAGAGTCCAAACCTAATCCCTGGTTCTCCTTAGTAAATGAAATACTAAGATTAGGCTTACCTTGTATAGACTTAAAAATAGGATCTTGTTTGTACAAAGAATGTAAGTGATGATCTAGACCTAATACTTTAGACTTGTCGGATATGTTGGAGTAGTTCTCAACTAGAAGAATATAAAGCTTATTAAATTGATTGTAATCTGCTATGTGGACTCTAATCAATTACAGGCTTCCATATATACTTCCTTTTCTGAATAGACTCTAACTTGGGAAGTAATTTCTTCATGGGATCGGATTTTAAAGAATACCATAATCCTTCCAGTTTTGTAAAATAGAAAGAAAATAAGTAATTACAATCAAATGAAACCAGTCTAACCCATCTTTACTTTAGGGATTCGCTACTAGAATATCAAATTCTATAAATAGATTAAATCTTTTGGAATATTATGGTTATGAAGTCCTTAGCAATGGTTCCACTCAAGAGTGTTGATGAAAGTATAGGTTTTAAGGAAAATATGCATATAATTTGGAAGAATATGGATAAAAACTCTCCGTAAACAATGGAAATCAGGTGTTGGGTCCCAAAATCACACCCCAAGGAATTGAGAAGATAATAAGAATAGGCTGTATTTGATGTAATTGTGAACAATGAAAAGTTATTTTTCATTGATCGTTGGAGATATGTTCAACACTCAACCAAATGACTCAAATATGGGAGGTGATCAGGAGAAACCTCAACAAAGGGGATGGCTTAGCCCTACTACTTGTGCTCTACCTAGAACAAGGTGAGAGGACCTAGTTTGAGGATTTGAATAAATAAAATGATATCTTGGCTTGGTTTCCTTTATGATTTGTGCAACTTAATTTGAAGTAAGTGGAGCCGCATATACCATACTCACTCAAACAAGTTGTCACTTAATTATTGTACGCACTTGACACATCAAATACAGATCAAAACAAGAATGTAATGGAAAATTTTAGATATTATGTTTTCCTAATAGTGTTAACCAAGGGTTCTTTAAATGATATTAGATCACAGACTTCTTGGGATTCTCATCAAATCTTACTAGTAATGAAAACGTTTCAAACATGAATTTGCAAAATAAGCATATGTATGGTATGTAGGTATGATATGCTTAATAGGTGTGAAGATAATTGGATAGTTTAGTTAAAATTAGAGGTTGAGGGTAATTTATTTTGTGAATTTGGTACGTTAATGTTCCCATGGAGAGAATCCATCCTTTGGTGATGTCTAAAAAGAACAATCAATTTAACATAATTTGTGAAATAACATTTACATTCATTGATACCCAATTTACAAAAAAAAATCACCAGTCTCTAGAACCCATACTACAAATCATGGAGTTAGAGTCGAGATAAAATAACTTCCTATATTTGTTTCATACACCCAAGAGACCCTTAAGGGATAGCAATAACCCTTCAAAAGTGAAGCTTCATTTAGGATTTTACAACCGGATTGAACTATTGTAAATTATACACTACTCTAAAATATTCTCACAATGACCATAAGAATTAAAAAAATTGAATAAGTACCCTTGTGTAATCAAAAAAGTAAAACCAAGTACAAGATTGTAACATAAACTATATTTCCTCGTTTATTCTTTCAAAACACGAGAAACATGAAAGTATAGTTTTATCAAAACAAAGAGAATCTATTCATGTAAGTTTTGGTAAGGAGACATAAACAAATTCCTTCAAAACCTACTAATGGTTATACAATGCAACCACCTTAGCGCTTCCTCACAAAACTAGATACATACAAAATGTTTTGTAAAAGAAACTAGAAACTGGAACTTAACTTGATCAAAAAAATTCTATAACTACCCCATCTTCTGCCTCTCACTCAAAATGAAATACTTTTACAATATATAGAAGATGAGAGAGAGAGAGAAGAAAAGAGAAAATCTGATTTTCCTCTTCAACCACCAACAAGATGCATTAAAGATATGAAAAGGTTCATGGGAAACGTATCAAGCTCATTTATAATTGTTTTTATTTTTGTTGGAGAATAAATAGGCACCATACTTCATTAAAATAGGTGGTTAAATAATACAAATTTTTTAATCTTGAATGTTGAGGAAGTTTTATTATTTTTCTCCCACCAAATGAAACAAGATAGCCTAATGAGAATGCATAAGATAAATCCCATTGTCATGGATTTCTAATGCGCCTCCATCAAGGTCAATAAATTCAAAATAATTTGGTTCTTTACAAGAAGTAAAGGTATATGGAGCACTCCAAATTGTATCAAATTTGGAATGTCTCCCTGTTTTGGCTCTGTCATCATCCCACTTTAAGACCAAATCACCAAGTTTGAACATCTAAAACTGGAATTTTTATCAAACCACTGTTTGGTTGATTCTTTATGTTTCTCTAATTTGATCATGGAAGAATTCCTCAGTTCTTCAAGCTCAATCAATTCTACAATCCTAATCTCTCTTTGATCTGCCCCTTCAAATTCCATCTGTTGGGCCAACTCAAGTGAAGGTAATTCCAGTGAAAAAGGTAGCCTTGCTTCCTTTCCATAAACAAGCTTATACTTGGGATGTGCCAATTCCCTTTTCATGGTAATCTTGTCATCCTAAAGAGCATTCTTCACCTTGGTATGCCATTTCCTTTGATTTACATCCATTGTTCTCTTCATAATCCTAATCAGGTTCTTATTAGTAGATTCTTCCAAACCATTACCTTAAGGGTAATAATTGGAAGAAGTTTTCAAATAAATACCAAGTCTAAGAGCCCAATCAGAAATCTTAGATCCTAGAAAATCCTTTGCATTATCAGAAATTATGGTTTGTGGGATACCAAACCTTGTGACAATATCCTCAAGGAAGTCAAGAATAACTGATTCAGTTGCTTCCTTCAATGACACAACCTCGGTCCACTTGGTGAAATAATTTGTAGTTGTTAAGACCCACTTGTGGCCAGTACTTGATGGAGGGTTGATCATGCCAATAAAATCAAGGTACCATTGAGAAAAATATTGATATGTTGTTATTTGATTAAGTGGAAGATTTTTCAACCTCTTATTTCCCATGAAGACAGTACATTCCTTGCACTTTCTAACCCATTTGAGACAATCAACAAATAGTGTGGTCCAAAAGTAACCTTCCTTTATAATTTTCAGTGTTGTGACTTTGGCTAAAAAGTTACCACCAGATAAGCCATCATGAAATTATGGTAAAACTTTCTCCACTTGTTTACCTGTAATACACCTCAACAAGACTCCACCAATGTTTCTTTTGAATAAAATTCCATCCACAAGTGCAAAGGGAATAGATTGCAGCCTTAGAAATCTCTTTTTTCTTATTATACCAAGTGGGTATGCAAAAATATCTAGAAATTTGATAATATCACTCATCCAATTATGACTATTGGTTGCATATTCTCTATCTTGTTGAATCTCAACATCATTTGTAAGTTCTTAATTTATATAGGTCTCTTGATTATCTTGAGCATCTAAAGAAATTTTATCACAAATTTCTCTCCCTCTCACCATTTTTGTGGCCCTGATAGTCAAATCGTATTCAATTATTTTAGTTACCCATCCATCTCTTTTCTCACTAATATTTTCCCTCATAATGAAATCTCTCACATTAGAATGTTATACTAAAACATTTATATGACTATGGAGAACATGCTTCTGGCTTTATTTAGAGCCCTCATGATGGAAAAACCTATTTTTCAATGTGACTATATTTTAATTCATATTCCTTCAGTGTTTGACTGAAGAAGGCCATTGGTTGTTCCATTCCTTCATCATTTTGCTATGTCAAAACAATAGTAATACTAACATCAGCTCCATATGCATACAAAATAAAATCCTTACCATAGTTAGGATTAACAAGTGTAGGATCTTGAGAAATTTCTGTTTGATTTTGGAAAAAATTTCCTTCCCTTTAGCGATCCATTTGAAGGTTGAATCCTTCTTTAACATAAAATTTATAGGCTTTACTAATACCAAAAAATTAGGAATAAATCTCTTGAAAAAATTAATATTGCCAAGGAATGATTGCAAGAATTGTTTATAGGTTGGAAAAGAGAGAGATAAGATGACTAAAATTATGTCTAGATTAATGCAAATTCCATCCTTTGAAACAATATGTCCCAAAATCTTACCCCTAAGGAATACAAAGTTACACTATTTGGGGTTAACAGTCACCCCAAAATCCCTATATCTCTCAAATACCTTCTCCAAGTGACTGATATGATACTTTATCTTCTTTGAGAAGATGCTAATATCATCCAAGTATACAAGGATGAACTCATTAATGTAACCTTTGAAATAAATATCCAATATTCTCTAAAATGTGGCACCTGCATTTGACAAACCAATAGGAATATTTTTAATGGTATATGTACCCCACTTGGTTGTAAATGCAGTCTTAAATTGATCTTATTCCCTAACCTTAATCTAATTAAAACCTAAATACCCATCCATCATGGAGAACCTTTCATCCCCTACAACAATTTTCAAAATTTAATCCATCTAAGGTATAGGGTAGTTGTCCCTTAGGAAGCCTTGGTCAAATAATGGAAATCAACACAAATTCTTATTTCCCCATTCTTCTTCCTAACGGGAAAAGATTGGCCACCCATGTAGAGTAATTGATTGGAAAAATTATTTGGGTCTTAACAAGTTTGGATAACTCTTTCCTCATGAGGGGATATAATCTAGAGTTGGTGGACTTTGTTTTTTCCTAATTGGCTTAACAGTAGGATCAAGATCTATGGGAGTTTTTATAATATCTGCATTAAATCCCTTTAGATATTCATAATCCCAAGAGAATACGTCACTAAATTATTTACACAAGGATATAAAATCTTGCTCCTCACTATTATCACATACCTTTCCCATTAAAAGACCCTTTCTTTGTGCAATGGTGACTAGTTTACATTCCCTTTTATTTTATGAAATATTATTTTCACCCCCTTGAATTCATCATACGGGAAAAAATATGATCCAAGGTGACCAATCCCATTGGTAATTTATTTATCTTAAGATGAATAATCTGGTCATCGTAGTTATCTTGCAACTCATTTTGTATTTTAGATGAGAATTCAACATTATTTTGGATGAAATGAATAATTTGTTCATCACTATCAAAAACCTGCCATCTAGTCTCATTATTCGGAATAGATGGTATGATTTTAACCTTGACATGATTATCATTTACCTTGAAAAAATCCTCAGTAGGTGAAAACTGTGATCCAATGGATCTCATTTGATCCGCTTCTTTTTTGAGTTTACATGGCACCACCTATAATTTAGAGAATCAAAACCCTCCAAGATGTCCCTAACTCTATGCTTATAAGATTTCAACAACTTATTATTTATGGCACACTTCCCTCTAACCTGATGAATCACCAATTATGTATCTCCAAAAATTTGCAATGCCTTTAACTTCCTCTTTTCAGCAATCAATAGGTCATGCACCAATGCTTCATATTTTGCTACATTGTTGGAGTATGTAAATTGTATTCTATGGGAAAAAATAATTTCTCATACTTGGTAGAAATGATAATAACACCTATCACATCTCCATTTCTACTTCTATAACCATCAAAAATAACCTCCATAGTCCAACATTTTCTTCACTTGGTTTGAGTGTGATGGTCCGGCATAACTTCTTCTTCAAGGATACAGTAAGCACCAAGGTTAGTTTCAAAGGTTTCAAGAGCTTTGGCATAAAGATCAATTTTTGGCACCTCTCGGACCATTCATATAGTAATGGATTAGGCATGTGAGGAGGAATAATAATAAATTATATGAGAGAGTGGTGGGATCATATGGCTCAAGATGATAATAAAATATTGGCTCACCTTATATGGTAAATCTGGTACCATACCTAGTTTTTCAAAAGCATATTGGCCCAATTTGAAGACAAATAGCCACCAAATTTGGCATAAAATATCTTGACAAGTGGATAAAAACATAAGAGGAAATTCAATGACTGATACATCATGGGTTATAGTTAGGATTATGCGGGAATGAGGGGTTAATTTCTTATCTTTTATGACTCCCAAGACACCAACAATTGAGGCGTCAAGCTGAAGGAAAATCTTGGGAACATGGTTGTAATAAATACCTAAGACATTAGCAATTTTATTTTGAATAACAAAGGTACTAGCTCCTGAATCTATCATGTAATTATGAAATAAGTGCTTACCCATAATTAATGACATATAAAATGGTGGGGTCTTGACAAATTTACATACTTATTATTCCTTTTCATGGAAAACATTAATAGTACAAGATATATTTTAAATCACTTGATTGGCAGGGGATAGTTGCTTGAGGGATTCACACAAAATGTCCCTTAGTGATAGGATAGCTAAAACATCCCACATTATCACACTATCATTTGTTAGGTTCATTTTCTCCACAATGTTGAAGGGGAAACCCATAGATTATTGTAATTTAGGTTAATAATTTTCCTTTCTTGGATGCTTGCAACATTGAAACATGCATACTTGGTGGGGGAGAAACCTCCTTGCTAGGATCCTCAGGTACTTTGCTATTATTTTTTGTAGCTTCTTTATCTTTGTTGATGATTGCCTTGATTAGAAGAGGATGTCATTTGATATTTCAAAATATTTTTTTTAGACCTTATATTATCAATAACCACTTGATTTAATGTAGAGAAATCATCATCTCCAAAGAACATGATATTTTTTTTCTGATTGGCCTCTTGATCTCCCTCCTCAATACGATTTTGTGCTTATACCAATGTCTCTTGCTGATTGGAATAATTTTGAACCATGAGGGTATGGTCATGCAATTCATATGCGCAACCATATGGAATATGTGGTTGATTGCATGTGAAACACCATTCAACATCCTATACCATATTATCATACATTGGGACCAATGTTTGACTACAACTAACAATATGAGGTGGCTGAGGAGGAGAAAGTGTTACAAGTGGAAGAGAAGTATTTTGAGCCTACCACCTATTATTTTGTTGATTCTATCCATACCTTTGATTTGGTTGTTGATTCATGAATGGATGATAACCTTGATTGAAGGCCTAGTTTAAATCTTGCCACCGATTGAAAAAAATTTATGTAGGATTGGGCATGCTTCTTATCCAAAGATATAAATTTATTATAAAAATTTCTAATAAAGTCTTTCACGTATTCATCCTCATTTTTCTATGTAGGAGAGGAATATGTGGAGGCTATAGGATAGAAATTTTCTCAAGGATAGGAGCAAAAGAAGGTGGGTGACTTGAGGAAATTAAGGATACAAGGGAATAGGTGGTCTAGGAGTTAATTTTATGGTTGGATTCAAACAATTTTCAACCCTAATGGCTAATACATATGCACCAGGAAATTTTTACCCCATAGATTGAATCATGACAACAATATCATAATTTAAAGCTCTTAACAAGTAAAGCAAAGAACCTTCTGTAGTTGGTCTTATAAGGACTGGAATTTTCTCCGTGTCTTTCAAAATCTGAAATTTAAGTTTGTCATGAGCTCATTAGGATATTTTTTTATGATTGTCAATTGTTTAAACAATGAAAACTTATCTAGCTTCTCTCCAAACTAATTGTAAAGGGTTGTTCCTAGCTCATTCCAATTGGTGATTGATATTACTTTCAAAATCCCAAACCACTATAGGGATTTTCCCTTGAATGAAGAAGCCAACAACTTTACAACTACATCTTGTTCAATAATTTGATGAATAACACAAACATTCACTATATCTTGTATATGGTCATCAGGAGTACTATGGTTCTTCCTATTAAAGAAACATATGCTTTTTAGAGATGCTACTAGAATGGGATTTTGGGCATTAAGAATGAGAGGATTGATACTAGTGAACGTAAAAGATCTTAGATTTTCTTGTTGTGTCATTATAATAGCTCTAATAACTATAGTAGACAATAAGAAGGGGATACCAAGTGGTGGAATATAAAGAGTGATATTTTTGAAGATGGTGATCTCTCGAACTATTACGCCTCTTCTTTCCCTTCTGGTGATAAGCGTAGATATTCAAATTACTTCTTCGGTTGATCCGGATCTTGTATGAATTATTCTCATGAAATTTAGCCATTTTGTTTGCTAAAACCAGTTGATTTAAATGATGGAGTTGCTAGATGTGTATAACAAGGCTCTAAAGGATGGAAAAAAATTGAGTTACATACAAAACCGAGAAATTTTGAAAATAATTTTTCATACTATCTCGTCGGGCATGTAAAAACTGCTAGAGCTCAAATATTCACCCTTTGCATATAAAATTTATATGGGGATTGAGACAACATGGGATCACCTCTAAGTTATGTGACTCTAACTAAGATAGAACTTTGGAGAAGGCCTACTTCCTCTACCTATTCCTAAGGCTAACACTACTCATATAAAGTGAAATGCAACTACCTAACACTAACCTAAAATTCCAAGGGACTAGGGAGAGAAAGAGATGCATGAAATTGAAATCCTAAACTAAGGGAGGTGATAACACCAAGAAAAAGGGGTTATATTCCAAGTGAGTGAAAATAGGAAGAAAATGAAATAGGAGAGGGAAAACAAAATTTTCAAAGTCTAAAACAACATTCAAATCCCCATCTCTCGTGAACATAACATATTTGAGTCTTTCAAGAATAACAAACTATACACAATGTATTTGAAAATGGAAAGGAAGGAAAGAAATGAAATATGACACAAATTAGGGTGGAAAAAGACACATAATATGTATTCTATTTCTTAAAAGGATGCACAAGCCATTACAAAGTAGAAAAAGGAAAGACTCATTTGCATAATGCCCAAATTTGAGCCCTACCACTCATAAGAGTTCGGGAAGAATTTTGAAAGAGTTCCTTTATGGTTTCAGAAAATCCCCCCAAAAAAAAATGAGGGGGTTTAAAAATATATAGATAATTCACCTCACCTACCATGAATTAATTTCTTGACAAGTAGTTTATCTACCCAATAATATAACTAATAATGCTCATATAAAGCAACTCACATTCTTGTAATTTACCGATTACATGCATTTTCTCCATGGATTGTAACATTTCATTCCCTTATGACTAGTTGCATAAATCATTTATGTCGGTTGGGAGAAAGTTTTCTCTTGTTGGCCAATTTCATATTTCTTTACTTGTGTTTCGATGTTGGATAGTTACGCATTTATGCAACTAGACAGATCACATACTTTCTTGCTACCATAACCCTACACCAAAATGACCCAAAACACTTCCTTCTACACTACTATTCGGTAAAACATATTTTTTTGTTGGCACAAGATATCTTGAATTATGCTACCAGATGGTAACATCCATAAAATATGCTACCGAACCCTCCATTGTTTCCCGATCGGTCCTATAAGTTGCCATTGTGCTACTTCCCAATAGTATAAAACTAGGTACCAGTGGGTAGTATCCGTACATTCTATCGGATGGTAACATATAAAATGTTATTGGTCAAGTAGCATCTACGGATGCTACGAACGCCGCTCCCTGCATTTAGAACCTTTACGACCCCTTCATCATCACTCCACTACTCACTCCTACCAACCGTTAGTAGGGTATAATGATGTCAACCGGTAACATGTAAAATGATACCAACTAGTAGAAGATTTTATACCTCTTCATAGATCCACTCGACTAACTAGCTTGACAAATTATCAATACAACTCACCAAGCTCACTCATCTAATCAACTCGGTCACAATTCCTCTAAGCTATACATGAGTTATGCTGAAACCGTAAAATATTACACTCCATTAACTACCAATGCCCGGACTGACAGGGTTGTTTAATTTGTAAGGGGTGCAAAATTTGGAAACAACAACATTGTCAAAGTTTTATTGAATCTGGTATTGAATTCTTTGACACACTTATAAGGATTCTTTTTATGTTCTAAAACATAGAAATTAGAAACCTTGGATTAGTTCTATCACCATATGAAATCCTAAACACATTTTTCATCTCTTTTCATGAATCAATTGATCCATCAGGTAATGATTTAAACCATTCATGAGCATCTTCTTCTATAGTGTGTAAATTTTTTTACATATACATCCTTAAAATTGACCTCATAATCATCTATCGATTCAGAAATAACTTTAAATGATGATCACCACTGATAACATTATTTCCTTGAAACTTAGGCAACCTCATTCTAATCTCATTAGGGACCTCATTTGGATAACCTTCCATGTCATTAAAATCAATAGTTTTATATGTGTTAACCCTAAAAGGTTCTCTATGAGGGGGTAATCAATGTTATTTTACATAGTAGGTACAGGTGGAGGATGTTGTAACCAATGTTGAATAGGAGTTTTTGATTTAATGGATTTTGAATATCCCGATGAAAGCTTCCGAGAGGATTAGAATCTAAACCAAATTCCTAGTTCTCCTTAGTAAATGAAAGCATCAGATTAGCCTTACCTTGTATATCCTTGGAAACATGATCTTGTTTTTATAAATAATGTAAATGATAATCTGGACTTGATACCTGATCGTTTAGATGTGCTAGAGTATTCCTCAACTAGAATAATATCAATCTTATTAACTTGACTACAACTATTATGTGGACTCGATAAATTATAAGATTCCATATCTCCTTTCTTTTCCAAACAAACTCTAACCAAAGAAGAAACTTCTTCATGGGATAATATTTGAAAGAATATTACAATCCTTCCTATTTTGAAAACTAGAAAGAAAATCAGTTATTACAATCAAATAAAATAAGTCTAACCCAACTTTACTTTAGGGAGTTACCACTAGAATATAAAATTCTAGAAATAAATGGAACCTTCGGAACATTATGGATGAGAAGTCTTTGAAAACGACATCACTCGGGCATGTTGATGTAAGTACGGGTTTATAATAAAATCTTCTTATAATTTGGAAGACTATGGATGATAAATCCTATGCAATAGTGTCACTTGGGTGTTTCTTCTTGAAAGCACACCCCAAGGAAATGAAAAGCTAACAAGAATAGATTCAATTTTAGGGAATGATGAAAAATGAAAATTTATTTGTGATTTATACCTAGGGATATGTTCAACACTCAACCCAATGACTCAAATTTGGATGGTGATGAGGAAAACCTTAACAAAGGGGATGGATAATCCTTGCTATTTCGGCTCTTACTATACCAAGGTGAGAAGACCTAGTTGGAGGATTTGGATAAAGGAAAACATATCTTGGCTTGGTTTTCTTTATGATTGGTGTATCTTAATTTGAAGCAAGTTCAACCACATATACAATACTTAATCAAAAGAGTTGTTGTTTGATTATTGTACACACTTGACACATAAAATACATATCATAACAAATATATAATGGAAAATTTTTGATATTACGTTTTCTTAATAATGTTAACCAATGGTGATTTACATGATATTGGATCACAAACTTGGTGGGATTCTCAACAAAGCTTACTTGTAATGAACAAATTTCAAACAAAAGTTTACAAAATAAGCACATGTATGGTATGTGGGTATAATATGCTTAATAGGTTTGAATATGATTAGATAGTTTATTTGAAATTAGAGGTTGGGGTAATTTCTTTTGTGAATTCAAGACGTTAATGTTCCCATGGAGAGAATCCATCCTTTGACGATGATGTCTAAAAAGAATAATTAATTTAACATAATTTGTGAAATAATATTTGCATTCATTGATACCTAATTTACACAAATTTTATGACCATTATTCACAATCCCAACTAAAAATCATGGAGTTAGAGTTGAGATAAAGAACTTTCTATATTCATTTCACACACACAAAAGATTGTTAAGGGATAACAATAAACCTTCAAAAGTGAAGCTTCCTTTAGGATTTTACAACTAGAAAGAACTATTGTAAACTATACACTAATCTACAATATTCTCACAATGACCAAAAGAATGAAGAAACTTGAAGAAGAAATCTTGTGTAATCAAAAAAGAAAAACCAATATAATATTGTAATGTAAACTATATATCCTCGTTCATTCTTTCAAAACATGAGAAACAGGAAAGTATAGTTTTATCAAGATAGAGAGAATTTATTCATGTATGTTTTTTCAAGGAGAGATGAACGAATTCCTTCAAAATATGCTAATAGTTGTACAACGCAACAAGCTTAGCACTTCCTCACGAAATAGATACATACAAAATGTTTTACAAAACAAACTAGAAACATGAACTTAACTTGATCAAAAAAATTAAACAACTACCCCCCATTCTTCCTTGCACAAGAAATAAAATAATTTTACAATATATAGAAGATGAGAGAGATAAAAAAGAGAAAATTTTATTTTCTTCTTCAACCACTAACAATATGTATTAAATTTTTGAAAATTCACATGGGAAGCCTATCAAGTTTATTTGTTCATGTTGTATTACTTTTTGGGGAAGAAATATTCACCATAATTCATTAAAACTGGTGGTTGAACAATACTAGAATTGCAATCTTGAATGCTGACATTTTATTCTTCTTTTTCTCCCACCAAATGCAACAAGATAACCTAACGATAATTAGTAAGATAAATCCCATAGACATGGATTGGTAATGCAACTCCATTTAGGTCAGTCAGGTAAAAATAATTTTCTTCTTTACAACTAGTAATGGTATATGGACGACTCCAAATTGCATAAAATTTAGAGTGTTTCCCTAGTTTGGCTCTTTCAGCATCCCACTTTAAGACCAAATCACCAAGTTTGAAAATATGAAACTTGGCCTTTTTATCAAACCACTGTTTGGTTGATTCTTGATGCTTCTCTAATGTGATCATGGGAAAATTCCTCTTTTCTTCAAGATCAATCAATTCCATAATCCTAAACTCTCTTTTGTCTTCCTCTCTAAATTATAGGTGTTGGGCATACTCAAGTGAAGGTAATTCTAGTGACAAAGGCAACCTTTTCCTTGTCATAAACAATACTGTAAGGGAATGTGTCAATTACCTTTTTCATGGTAATCTTGTAAGCCCAAAGAGAAATCCTTACCTTAGTATGTCATTTCCTGTAATTTTAATCCCCCATTCTCTTCATAATCCTAATCATGTTCTTGGTAGTAGACTCTTATAAACCATTACCTTGGGAGTAATAATTTAAACAAATTTTCAAATAAACATCAAGTCTAATATCCCAATCAGAAGTACTGGATCATAGAAAATCCTTTGTATTATAAAAAATTATGGTCTGTGGGATATCAAACCTTATGACAATGTCCTTAGGAATTCAAGAATAACTAATTCAGTTACTTTCTTCAATGGCACAGTCTTGGTCCACTTGGTAAAATAATCTGTAGTTGTTAAAACCCCCTTATGGAAAACAATTTATGGAGGGTTGATCATGCCAATTAAATCAAGGCCCCATTGAGAAATTTTTTTATCTACTTGAATTGGATAAAGTGGAAGAACAACCACCCTCTTTTTCTAGTGAATAAATCATAGTCCTTGCACTTTCAGACCCATTTATGATAATCATAAAATAGTGTGGGCCACAAGTAACCTTCCTTTAGAATTTTTATTGTTGTGGATTTGGCTGAAAAATGACCACCAGATAAGCCATCATGAAATTTTGATAAAACTTTTTCCACTTATTTACCTTCAATGCACCTCAGAAATATTACATCCACCAGTGCATAGGTAATGGATTACAGCCTTATACATCTCCTTTTTCATTTTTCTTATACGAAGAGGGTATACACTAGTAGCTAGAAAGGTTATCATATCACTCATCTAGTTACGAATATTGGATACATATTCTCTATCTTGTTGAATATGAGAAGCCTATGCAAGTTCTTCATTCATGAAGGATTCCCTTGATTATCTTGAGAAACCAAAGTAATCTAATCACAAAGTTATCTCCCTCTCACTAGTTTTGTATCCTTGGTAGTCACATCATATTCCATTATTTTAGTTACCCATCCAACTCTTTTCTCATTAATATATTCCACCATAATGAAATCTCTCACATTTGAATGTCTTGAAAAAATTGATATGACTTGTAGAGAACATGATTTTGAATTTCGTTAGGGACATCATGATGGTAAAAATGTTTTTTCAATTTGATTATATTTCAATTCATATTACTTCATTGTTTTTCTTGAAGAATGAAATTGGTTGTGCCATTCCTTCATCAGTTTTTGTGTCAAAAAAATAAAAATGCATCAGCTCCATATGCATACAAAATACAATCCTTACCATAGTTAGGATTAAAAAGTGTGGGAGCTTTAGAAATTTCATGTTTGATCTTGGAAAAAATTTCCTTCCCTTTAGCTGTCCATTTGAAGGCTAAATCATTATGTAACATCAAAGTGATAGGATTTACTAATCCTGCAAAATTAGGAATAAATATCCTAACAAAATTAATCTTTCAAAGGAATGATTGCAAGGATTTTTTATGATTTTGAAAACATAGAAAGAGGATGACTAAAATTATATCTGGATAAATTTCAATGCCATCCTTTGAAATAATATGTCCAAGAAGCTTACCCCTATGGATTGCCAAGTTACAATTTTTTGGGTTAAAAGACACCAAAAATTACCTACATCTCTCAAATACCTTCTCCAAGTGACTTATATGATCCTTTATTTGATTTTTTAAGATGTTAATATCATCCAAGTATAAAATGATGAACTTGTTAATGTAACCTTTGAAAGAAATATACATTTCTCTCTTGTTGGCGAGGAAATTTATTGGGTGGACAAATTTGTGAATTCTAGCCAATGCTCTAGGAATATAAGTCCCTATACTTAACCAATTCAGCTTCGAGTATGTGCATGCGTGAGAAAATTTTGATTTATATGGTAAACTTTTGACCCGGGGATCTAACAGGGCACTCCTTACCCTACGGAAAATGCTTGTAATTATCTGCAAGGGGGGAATTTTCTATGAAGGTGGGAAAGGGAGTGAGAAAATAGGTAGGAGAACTAATTTTTCATGTAGAAAATAAAATTCTGTATGCACTAGTTAGAAACTTCAACACATGCATTCATGAGAAGAAACAACTCTGCAAATAACAACAAGACCAAATAGAATTCATCGATCACAAAGTATCAAGAAACCCCTTAGTCAAAGAAAGAAAGAAAATCCTTCTTGTATTGATTGTTTAAACACAAGTTGTACATGGTGTCGAGAATAGAAGAAATTTGAGAGTGGAGGGAAGTAGAAGAAAAATGGCTATTTCCTTTGCTTTCTCCAGGTACAATGCACTCTCGAGTCTACAAGATCAATCACCCCCTTACAATGGCATGAAGAATCCATTAAATATCTTGTAAGAAATGGTTACAACTTCTTATTTGTTAGAAAGAAATGGTTTACAATATTTTCAATCATTCACGTCCATTCAGATTCTTGATTCACGAAGAAATGCCAATGGCGAGAAAAACTAGACTTTTCATAATGCAGTCGTTACACTCGTTTTGTAACTTTGAATTTAAACCGTTCATCTTGCCTTTGAAACTTTAAACCGAGTCATCCACGTGGGAGAAATTTACTAGAGTGGGCGTGGAGGATGCCTTTTACATTTTGTGACTTTATAGAGATTTGGCATTTTTTTACATTTTTGGTCCACTCATCCGCTTTTGATATGGTCTTGACATGTGGCCTTACTTGAGTGGAGATAGAGTCGTGGGTCACTTTTATAATTTTACCTTTTTTCAATGTGGGCTCAAAAACAAAAATTTCTCTGTTGGCCCGCCTCCCGCTTTGACCTTCAATGCGGGCTTAATATTTGACTTTTTCCTTGGCATGGGTGGGGCTGCGGGTCACTTTTTAACTTTAAGCCCCTTTAATGAAAACAAGGCTCAAATTCTCAAATCTCCCCGATGGCCCACTTCCCCACCTTGAATTTCTATTCAGGCTTAATATTTGACTTTCTCCTTTTGTTTGGCGGGGTTGTATATCTGACCCTGGACACGTGGAGAGATGGCGCTCATTTGGAACCTACCTTTGGATTTTACCTTTGAAGTTGTGCCAGGATGACACGTAGACAGCTCTGCTAGTTCTTTTATACTTATCTGATTCAGGCTTACTTCCCACTTGACTTATGTTAACCTCTAGACACGTGAAGAATTGGCACTCATTTAAATATTGGCCCTTTGGTTTCATTACTTAAATTGTGTCATTGAGGCACGTGGAGGCTTCTTCCAACCCTTTCATACTTAGTCAATTTAAGTAATTGAATCTGTCCAATTTTTGGAACTAGAACACGTGGAGAATTGGCACAAGTTTGAGAACTAACCTAGCTTTGACCCTTGAAATTCTATCAATGAAGCATGTGGTGCCATCTTCTAAACCTTTCATACTTAGCCAATTTGGGCTTGTTTTGTCTTCATTTTGAATCCACAGTAACGTGGAAAGCTTTCACTTATTTGTGGAATGTCCCTTGGGCCCTGACCTTGTATTTGTGCCATTTAGACATGTGGAGGCCTCTGTTGTTATCTTAAATGTACTACTCATGGACGTTGGAGAAAAAATTCACAGGAAGATATGCCTGTCATTACCGATCATTGGGAAGAAATAAACAAAAGAGGATAAACTCCCCGTATGCCCAAATTTAAAATTTCTTTCGCAAACCAAGGAATTTAAAACAATACAAGGTTTGACAATTCAAATAAGGACAACAATAAAATTTTCATGCGTCTAGACAAGAAAACAGAAAATTTATCAAAATGTGTAGATTGGAGAGTCTAAACAACTTCAAAGTATGAATTTCTCTATATTTTTAGACTTCCAACTTAACTTGAACACTTCTATAGGGCGTAAGCTCAAAATTTTTGAATTTGAATTAAAAAATGAGGGGGGATTTTGAGGGTGAAAATAGTTGGATCTAGCTTGGGCACATGACATGGACTGGGCATAGTGAAGACATGACATGGGAATCCAGAATCTCAATCTCTAGACCCTGTAATTCGTTGACCAGTGCCTTATCTATTGGGCCTTGCAGATTCATGTACAACTTTGAGAAAGAAATATGAAAAGAAGAAAAGACACAAGCACACAACATGAAGGAAACACACAACATAAAACATAAGGGGAAACAAAACCACATAATGGAAAGGAAACACACCTATGGTACAAGGCAGGGGAACAACCCGCTTTCACTAATGATACAATTTCAAGTATTTCTGCTCTGAGGAAATTCCATTGGCATTCCATCTAAATATGAGAGAAGGAAAGTGTTCTCGCCACAAGCTTCATGAATATGGAATGGGCCGAGCCATAATGAATCGAAATTCCCATGGCTGCCTTTTGGTTCTCTTCTCTTGTCCCATAGAAGGATGAAGTCTTCAACTTTGAATTCTCTTACCTTGAATTTCTTATCAAAAATATTCTTTACTTTCAATTGGTGCTCCTTAATGTGATCCACCACTTGGGGTCTATTTTCTTCTAACTTCTCAAGAAAGAGGATCCTCTTATCAATGGAATCCTTATAATGACCATCTTCTATTGGGTGTAGCAGATTGAAAGTTGGCATCTCGATCGTGAGAGGAATTTCTTCTTTGACTCTATACAAAGATTGGAATGGTAACATACCTATTTCCTTCTTGGGAGTGATCCTATCTACCCACAATGCATCGCAAAACCTTTTGTGCCAATTCCTTTAATATTTGTTTACAAGCTTCGAGAAAATGGTCATAATGTTCTTTTTGCTTGATTCGGCTGTCTGTTTCCTTGTTGATAGTAGTCGAAGAATGAGATAGGAGATTCCATAGCTATAGAAAAAAGTCATCTCTCTTGAAGATAAATAGGTAGAATTCTATGCTATAATCTTTGTGGCATCCGAAATCGTAACATCCTCATTTTTATATATTAAAAACAAGTAATTTTTTTTTTTGATAAATGCTTCACGGTTCTAAATACATAATTTAGATCTCACAAATCTAAACAACCATTCTTATAACAGAGATAACCATCTCAGTAGCTGTAATGAATCATTGTACCTCCGATCTATTCATTCCATGACTCGGTAATCTACCGATCTATTAATGAGTATTAAGAGTTGGAGTTTTCACTTTAACACAATACCCTTGCGGTTCTCTTCCCTAATCTGGGATTTAGAATGCTCTATCAAAGGAAACTATCTGAATAATTGTTACCATTATTCATCGACATCTCATCCCTTAGACTAGGTGACTTAGGACAACGCAATCAGCAGCTTGCAATACTTTGGCCAAAGATTTGAAACATACTGCTTATGTCTCGTATTCCTTAATGGCATACTCGTCAATCTGGAATACGTCCTTCACCCCATTCCTATGTTATGTAGAATGTCTTATACTAACTTCTGTCAGTCCCTCTTATCCCAAGTTATTCACTCGGAAATGGATTAGTAAGGTGACAACGTTATATGGATGCTCTCGAGGACTAGGGATACGATGACATACTGGGTCAACCCTAGTTAAACCAGTGTGTCAAGATACCCCGAGTCTCCTAGGTAGCCTTATAACGTGACAACATTTCTAATCAGTCCCAGAGTAACTTGTTCGAGTTTAAGGTGTAAATCTTAACAATCAATGCAAAGGGTGTCGTCATAAGTCACCTACATTGTTGTATCTTTGAGAAGATCCTAATCTTCTCGGAGGTACAACCTTGCAGTTGACTTGTGCCGTCAACCTTTAAATCCACCTCGAAAAGATCTACTTATTAAAAAGTGTTACATACGTTGAGTTAAATTATACCATAAGACGCTCCCTTTAAGGGTAGTCTTTCCCAATCCCTGGGTTCGTCACCTTAGAATGACCTTTCTTAATAAAAATCAATACACAAGAGAAGTTATTAAGACTAGAGGTCCCATCAAGGAGTTCATAGAATATACATAATTCTAAATCAATGAAATTGGACAATAACCCATAATCTTCACATGTGATTGCCAACCGAACCCTTTTTAGGTTTATTTCAGTTCTCATAACTGAATTTATATCTTACTTATTAGTATCGAGATATAGTGATTAAGAATCCAATTAAATGTTGTCCTGGCTTAATCAAGACTAGGAATTAATAATTTAATTCAGCTTGTTTAGCGTCCTGCTTAGGTTTATTTTAACCCTAGCTTCCAGAAAGACAGTGATCTAAATTTCAATTTAGCTTTAGATAGAACATACTAGAACTGCTAAACAATCATAAGTATTCAGTCACATATTCTTGCAAGCTTACATTGATAATCACAAAAGTCTCCAAATTATACAATAATAACAATGCTCTTAAGATCATTTGAACCGAAGAAGGTCAAACTATCAAGATACGAATACAAACATATAAGTATCAAATATCTATTTCCATTCCTTTCAAAACTAATCAAATAAATTTTATGCATTCAGCATACTTGATACAATACTCAACGGAAAAATAACATCTTTCCTCATATAGTACATTTAGAGAATCAAGCTGTAATTCATCATAAAACCAAATTAAACAATCTGAACATCCTATCAGATCTCCGTGCTTTTACCACTTACGGAAACCATCTGCAAAAATTTTCAACATGGGTCAGTTCGATGAACTGAGCATGATAAACACTAACTCTTAAAACAATTGCAATCCACCAACTGTTTTCATTAAACAACCTATTTAAATGAGATCATTTCACCAAACAAGTAAACATATTTCATCAAAATGTTAGTGACCAAGAAGACAAATGCATCTAAACAACTATCCATCTGAATCCCAAGGACAACAACATCAGACGGACTAATATATTCAACATAATAAATGAATATGATAACCTTTCATGATTCCATCAGCATGTTAGAACAATTCCAAAAGTTAGATAAAAATTATATCAACCTATACTTTACAACAAAAGAGAAATAAAATGAATCATACATATTTCCCTCAGAACTAGCTCATGACTGTACCGTCTCTCCAAGAGCAAAGCATTCACCTTAAACACATGTAAATAAATCAGACGAGACCACCAGAAGCATCACAGTTTGGTTAAAATTTAAATTAAACAATATCCTGTAGCTTACTAGCAGTACAACAGCTCTCGCGCCAAGGCAGTGATGAGTATTCTATCCTAAATAGACTCCACATAACCTTCCATATTATTATAGGAACGAGAAAATAGCTAGTGCAATCACTTGTCAAGGCACAACTGTTAACTCTTTATCTCAGTCAAGCACAAGACAAGAAAACCTCAACAACAAAGACGTAATCACGCACAAACATGACAACAATCCCTCTCAGCAACATACAACTCATTCTAATCCCTACTAACACTATAAGGCTTTAGATCCAAGGTCGAAATCAAAATAACTTCTCTTTTATCGCAGTCAACAAGAGACTCATTAACATTAAAGCAATTGATGTTTCCTTATGACTATGTAGAGATATTCATACGAAATCCACGCAACATACACAGCCTTGTTTAACTGGAATTAATCAGAAAGGAAACATAACATACCGTATTCACATCTGAACTCATTCGAGAGGTTGAAAAGTATGGTATTCACGACCCACTTCTACAGAGCCCAAGATACATGATATCTATATATAAATTAAGGACTCCAATGAGCCAAAAATAATAAGTGTTCATAATCAAGCTTATATAGAAGCAGAAACACTGGTTACCTATCAAGGATTTCAACTGAATCCAAACAACAGTATTCACGATAAAGATTCTACAGAAACCGATGTACAAGCTAAATATAAGTTAAGGATTCCAACCATGCAAACAATAGTAAATATTCACAATCGGGCTTATACAGAAGCTAAATACTGATTTCGTAACAAGGAATCCAACTGAGCCTCTACAACAATATTCGCTCAAGCTTACACAGATAGGAAACATAAAAATTACACCAACTGAGTCTGTACCAAAGTTTCATTGCTAAACGAAGGTATTCATTACAAGATAATAGAAGTTGTAATACCAGTTACCCCTCCAGGACTCCGACAGAATCAAACTACCAGTATTCACATACATGGCTTCTCCAATAGTCCGTAATATACGTACCATTCCATGGACTCCACAGATTCATTTTTTATATAAATAAATATATTGCAAACTATCAATGGGTTGAATCCCATAATCGCAACACAAGGGGGGGAAACAACTTCTACAAGGTCGCATTGAAATACTGTAAACACAACAAGTTATCCGCTCACAAATAACTTTAAGTATCATAGCGAAACCCAACAAGATTCAGTAACCACCACCTCTAATAACCATGATAGAACTTACAAAGAAGTCAAATTATACTGAACATTCAAACAAAAATCCAACAGTATCCTTTCCGACAAGTATCAACAACAAGTATCAACTGTAGCCTGAACCCAACAAGGAAACAATTCATGGGCTCTCAAAGAGCAGGTTTAGTATACCTTCTTGCATGCATTTCACAAACTTTATCCGGAATGCAAAACACAACGAGATAGTGCAACAGTTTGAAACACAATACACACCCATCAAGGGTTAAATTGAAAAAATCGAACCAGCAAGAAGATACAGTAATAAAATCACACAAAGCTACCATAAAAACCATCTGAACCCAAAAATCATCTGAACAGAGTTGTTCTAATGAAATCATTTGAAAGAGAGAAAGATTTTTAAAGGTTAGGGCCTAACATGCCTGGTTATTTGCTTAAAAATCCGAAGAAGACCACTGAAAGAGCTCGAGCCTTCTCCTCTTTTTCCAAGTTAGATTCACCAACAAAAATTTGTTATTTCCATGACTTATAAATTTTCCTTGCCAGAGAAAAGAGTGAGTTACACTCATATTTTCCATGCAACTCCAAGAAGACTGGTGTGAAGAACCAGTGATCAGACAGAGGGAAAACTAGAGCGCATGAAAAACCAAACAAACTACTAGTTTTCCATTTTGCATGCCTTCCCGTGAAACCCGAGCTCGAAGACCGAGCTCATTAATTGCATTTACTCCTAATTTCCCACTCAATCTCCATTGCCACCGACCGCCATAGTTGGCGATGGATAAAAATAGTTCAAAGACCATTTCTAACTTTGGCGACTTGCCACGTCGGCTCTTGCTAGCCGTTAAAACTTCTACCATCATCATCTGTCCTTCATGCTTATCTACCTATTTAATGCCATAGAAACTACCGCCCATGGCTCGCACCCTTCCATAGGTCCCCTTTCTTCCTTGTTCATTAGTTAGGTTAGTAACATAGGTTAGGATTTAAGATGCGACTTAGTCTAACCTCCATAGCACAAAGTTACTAACTTAGAACATTTAGCTTATAGCTTAGGCCTAGGTTAGATTAACACTAATCTAACCCATAGATCTAAGTTTAGTTTTAGGTTAGTAACCTTAATAAATCCAGTTTAGGTCTAACATTTCAAATCCTCAGAAAAAGAACCTACAACATACATTCACAAACAGGATTCACTCCTGCATTGCCAATAGGCTAGTGAGATAAATGTATCTGAATTATTACCTGGTCCACGATCAAGACCTTCTTGATATTACGATATCAGGAACCAATTCATTTAACACAATCAGCCTGATTTAGACTCCGGAATAGTTTATTCAACGCATTCAGACCTTGCAACCTGCGAAAGGTTTATAATTTTAGTTCATCCCAAATAAACTTAAAGCATTACTTGGATCAATGCCACTAATCCAAGGCTGGGTCTTATAGATGGATAACTCCATAATTCATTCTGAGATCAGATTAAACTCAGGTGTAAAATGAAAGAATTAAAAGAGTCCAATTATATTCTGACTCAGTCAAAGATCTGCAATTTCAAAGAAGATACAGTCCATATCAAGCATGACTTCACAATCAAAGGAACACATCCTTTTACAAAAGAAATCACATATCAACACTTGAATGCTCAGGAGGAAGTAACAACAGTTCAGGGTGTTACATGCTTCCCTCCTAAAATATTCATCGTCCCGATGATTACATATTCGATTAACCTTCAGGTCAACCAATTTATTAGTTCACAAAACAATGTGACTATTTTCCAACTTAAATAGTTCCAGAAATCAATGTCACAACACATTTTATTCAGCCTGAATAATGTTTGCCTCCATCTGGCTTTCATATAAACTTGAAAAAAAAAAGTTCATAAAAGAAATGTTTTGTCAACAGATTTCATTCTGTTGAAAAAGAGAAGGAAAAGCAATTTTCATCTCTTCCAGATTTTCCCAAGTTGCACTTTCTTCGTTAAACTAGTCCCACTGGACCTTACATTGTTGTATTTCATGATTTCTCAAATGCAATTGGAGTTTGAGTGGGTTCCATGATTATTCTGGGTCTTGGACCTACAAGGAATTCTAATTTAAAACATGTGACAAATCTTGAAAGTGTATTTCTTAAGAAAAGAAATATGGAAAACATCATGCATGCGAGATAAAGTAGGTGGTAATGCTAAACGATAAGCTACAGGATTGATTATTTCGACAATTTCGAAAGGTCCCACGAATCGAGGTGACAACTTGGCAGCCTTGCCAAAAGTTATAGAACTCTTTTTGGGTTTAACACGAAGAAAAACCTTCTCACCAAGCTCAAACCTTGATCAACCCGCTTAAGGTCAGCATAGCTCTTCTGCCTATCCGCTGCTTCCTTTAATCATTCACGAATTAGCTTAACTTTTGTTCCATTTCTTTGTGAGAATCTCTGGTCTAATTACCACTCTATCCTCAACACTATCCCAACTAACAGGAGTTTGCACTTTCTTCCATAAAGTGCTTCAAATGGTGCCATTTTAAGAGATGAGTGATAAGTGTTGTTGTATGCGAACTCAACTAATGGAAGATACTCTTCCCATTTATACTGTTGATCCATGCAATACATTCGCAACATGTCCTCCAACACTTGATTTACCCTCTCAGTTTGTCCATCCGTTTCCGGATGATATGCAGAACTAAAGTTTAGTTTCATTCCAAGAGCTGTGTTAAGCATTTGCCAAAATCTTGACGTCATTCTAGGATCCCTGTCAGATATAATCAATTCTGGTACACCATGTAATCTGAAAATTTCATGTACGAATCTTTTGGCCAGCACTAGTGAATCATCCTTTAGATTTCCAGCGATGAAATGAGCTACCTTAGTTTATCTACAATTACCAGGATAACATCATGTTTATTCCTGGACATGGGTAATCCTTGTACAAAGTCCATGGTTATTACTTGCCATTTGTACTGCGGTATGCTATGAGGATATAATAGTCTAGCAGGGTGCATATGTTCTGCCTTAACCCGCTGACACTCCAAACAATGAGTCACAAAATTAATGACATCCTTTTTCATACCTTTCCAAAAGTATTGTTGTTTCAGATCAGCAAGCATTTTTGTGATACCCGGGTGTCCAGAGAAAGGCAAATTATGAAATTCAACTAACAACTTCTTTCTCAAATCATTCAGCATAGGTACATATACTCTGTTTTCATAACGCAAGATTCCTTCATCATCAAAATGAAAACCTTTATACCTTTCATCATTAGGTTCTGGCAATTTGCTTTTACTTTGAAAGTAAATATCAGATCTCGAGGCACTTTTACCTCATCCTTAAAGCTGAGTTCTTAATGTTATAAGAGCAGAAATGTGCCTCCTACGACTTAGAGCATCAACTACTCTATTCTCCTTCCCTTTGATGTAGCTAATATCAAAATCATATTGTGATAAAAATTCTAACCACCTTCTCTATCTAGCATTAAGATTAAATTTGAGTGAAAATATATTTCAGTCCTAAGTGATCAGTTTTCAACTCAAAAGGTTTCCTAAGTAAATAGTGTCTCGGACTTGAAGTGCATGAACAATGGCAGCAAGCTCCAAATCATGAGGAGCATAATTCAGCTCATGTAATTTAAGTTTTCTACTTTCATATGCTATGACTTGATCATTTTGTAGCAAAACACCTCCAAGGCCTTCCCCAGAAGCATCCGTTACAACAGTAAAACTCCCATTAGGGTCTAGTATAGCTAATATAGGTGCAGAAGTCAACTGGCCTTTCAGAATTTTGAAAGCCGCTTCACACTTATCATTCCATATGAATTTCTTATCCTTCTTCTGCAATGAAGTTATTGGTGCAGCTACTTTAGAAAAATCCTTAACAAATTTTCTATAGTAACCAGCAAGACCCATGAAGCTTCTTACTTCATGCACATTCTTTGGTGCAGGCCACTCAGTTATTGCCACTATTTTTGAAGGATCTACAGCAATTCCTTCTTTGCTAATGACATGACCCAAATAGTGAACTTCTGAATCAAAGAAAGAACATTTGGATAACTTACCATACAACTTTATTTTTCTCAAAATTCCCAAAACTATCTTCAAATGCTCATTGTGCTCCTCAACGCTTTTAGAATAAATGAGAATATCATCCAAGAATACAAGTACAAACTTGTCCAGATATTCTTGAAAAATATTGTTCATTAAGTTCATAAAGGTTGCGGGTGCATTAGTTAATCCAAAGGGTAGAACCGTGAATTCATAATGTCGTACCTTGTTCGGAAAGCTGTTTTATGAATATCTTCTTCTCTAATCCTTAACTGATGATAACCAGATCGAAGATCTATCTTAGAATAAACCGCTGCCCCATGCATCTGATCAAATAGATCGTCGATCCTTGGAAGTGGATATCTGTTCTTGATTGTTGCTTTTTTCAATATCTGATAATCGATACATAGCCTAAGTGTTCCATCCTTCTTTTTCACAAATATTACGGGTGCTCCCTAAGGTGAAACACTTGGTCTAATCAAACCTTTAGACAAAAGTTCTTGCAATTGTGCCTTAAGCTCGACTAACTCTGTAGTAGTCATCCGATAAGGTGCTTTGGAAATAGGTTCTATTCCTGGTTTGATTTCGATGGTGAATTCAAATTCCCTCTTAGGTGGTAACCTTGGTAATTCCTCAGGAAAAACATCCCTGAAACTTTGTAACAGAGGAAATCGTTTCATGTAATCACCATCTTCTTCTGAAAATTCAGATATCTTTACTGCATAAAGGGTACATCCTTTGTTTTTAGCCTTTTTAAGCTGCATAGCTGACAGTTTTCTAACTAAAATTTCCCATTTCACACCTTGAATCTCTGTTGTTTCCAGCTGATCATCTAAACATTTTATGTTCTTTTCATAGTAGTCTACCTTTGCTTTATGGTCAGCTAACCAATTGACACCGATGACAATGTCATACGATCCCAAAGGTGTAACATAGAGGTCAACTTCCATGGAGAAATTAGGTAAGTCAAGGACTGCCCCAAAAAGACACATACTCACTGTATGAACAGAGTTATTACCATCTTTATGCACGGTCAAGATTTATCCATTTTTCCAGCTTTTCTCTTAAGTTTAGAAGCAAGTTTATTAGAAATGAAACATTCAGTAGCTCCTGTATCAAAAAGAATAGTGACAGGTATGCCAAATAACTTACCTAGAACTTCTATAGGTGTCACTTGCTTTTCAAACTTGCTTGCTGCTCTTTGCAGCATGTATCTTATCTTTGCTGATTACGATCATCCTTCTTCAAAGGGCGATTTGCATAGTGGTCTTTTGCAATTGTAGCATCCTCCTACGGGTCCTTTTTAGGCTCAAAATTTCATCCAGTCTTGTAATTATCATGTTGTCCTCCAAAGGTCTTCTACCCATTGTTATAATTTTTGGAAAAATTATCCCTTACATTTCCAGTGAGGCTTATTTGCCACTACTTTTTACTATTATCCCCTGAAACTTACTTCTGTTTCCAAACATTTTTTTCCATGGTCCCTTTTTGGGTGAGAGGTTGAAGAAGGGTTTGCGAGTCTTCTTCTGCACTTCCTCCTTATGAGCAGAAATAGCCTTTAATTTCTATTCTTGTCTTATGGCCTTTTCAACAACTCCTTCCATAGTGGTTGGACTGTGAACATCGACCTCTCCCCCTATCACGGGATTTAATCCCATGATGAATTTCCGTATTCGAACTTCTCGTCGGTTTGATCTTTGTGGTACATACTTGAGGAGTTTTGTAAACCGCTCGGTATTCGATTACCGTTAGCTTCCCTTGAGCTAAGTTCTAGAATTCTATCATTTTCTGATCATAGAAAAGTTGTGGCAGCCAACGTTGCCTAAAATAGCCTTTAAATTGATCCCAAGTAATATTGGTCTCATCAATATTTAGCTCTGCTTTACGGCTATCCCACCACGAAGATGCTTCGTGGGAAAGATGATAGGCTCCCCAAATAGCTTTGGTTTCCTCTGAGAAGTTTCTTATTGCAAAGTACTTCTCCATTTCGTTGAGCCAGTTCTCAGCTCCATCTCCTAATGTGGTGCCATCATACTTAGGTGGACTTATCCTTTTTATATCATTAGTGAGTTCTGCTGCCAACCTGGCCTTTTTGTTTTCTAGTTGGACAGGTGCATTCCCAGCATTAACATCAACACCCATATTGGGGTTGTCCTCAGGAGGTTGCTGATTGTTATTACCAGCTTCTTCATCCTCCTCATTTCCCATCACCTGCTATTCAAGTACAGCTAAACGATCTCTTGTGTCCAACAGGGCAGCAAGGATCTCATCAAGTTTTTGGGTTGTTGCCGCCCCTCCTTCAGGTGGAGCATTATTCGCAACGTTCCCTCTTGTTCTAACCATTTTCTGTTACAAGAAAATTTAGGTTTTCATCAGATTATGGACACAATAGGTCCAAGAGCTACAACCTTCAGCTCTGATACCAAGATGTAACATCCTCATTTTTATATATTAGAACAAGTATTTTTTTTTTTTTTTGATAAATGCTTCCTGGTTCTAAATACATAATTTAGAACTCACAAATCAAAACAACCATTCTTATAACAGATAACCATATGCAGCTGTAATGACTCGGAGTACCTCTGATCTATTCATTCCATGACTCGGTAATCTACCGATCTATTAATGAGTATTAAGAGTTGGCGTTTTCACTTTAACACAATACCCTTGCGGTTCTCTTCCCTAATCTAGGATTTAGAATGCTCTGTCCAAGGAACCTATATGAATAATTGTTACCATTATTCATCGGCATCTCATCCCTTAGACTAGGTGACTTAGGACAACATCGATCAGCGAGCTTGCGATACTTTGGCCAAAGATTTGAAACATAATGCTTATGTCTCGTATTCCTTAACGGCATACTCGTCGAACGGAATACATCCTTCACCCCATTCCTATGTTATGTAGAATGTCTTATCTATACGACTTAACATCGGTCCTCTTATCCCAAGTTATTCACTCGGAAATGGATTAGTAAGGTGACAACGTTTATATGGATGCTCCCAGAGGACTAGGGATATGATGACATCTAGGTCAACCCTAGTTAAACCAAAGTGTGTCAAGATACCCCGAGTCTCTAGGCAGCCTTATAACGTGACCACATTCCTAATCGGTCCCAGAGTAACTTGATGTTCGAGTTTAAGGTGTAAATATTAACGATCAATGCAAAGGGTGTCGTCATAAGTCACCTGCATTGTTGTATCTTCGAGAAGATCCTAATCTTCTCGAAGGTATAACCTCTGCGATTGACTTGTCGTCAACCTTTAAATCTGCCCTCGAAAAGATCTACTTATTAAAAAGTGTTACATACGTTGAGTTAAATTATACCATAAGATGCTCCCTTTAAGGGTAGTCTTTCCCAATCCCTGGGTTCCTCACCTTAGAATGACCTTTCTTAATAAAACCCAATACACAAGAGAAGTTATTAAGACTAGAGGTCCCATCAAGGAGTTCATAGAATATACATAATTCTAAATCAACGAAATTGGACAATAACCCATAATCTTCACATGTGATTGCCAACCGAACCCTTTTTAGGTTTATTTCAGTTCTCATAACTGAATTTATATCTTACTTATTAGTATCGAGATATAGTGATTAAGAATCCAATTAAACGTTGTCCTGGCTTAATCAAGACTAGGAATTAATAATTTAATTCAGCTTGTTTAGCATCCTGCTTAGGTTTATTTTAACCCTAGCTTCCAAAAAGATAGTGATCTAAATTTCAATTTAGCTTTAGATAGAACATACTAGAACTGCTAAACAATCATAAGTATTCAGTCACATATTCTTGCAAGCTTACATTGATAATCACAAAAGTCTCCAAATTATACAATAATAACAATGCTCTTAAGATCATTTGAACCGAAGAAGGTCAAACTATCAAGATACGAATACAAACATATAAGTATCAAATATCTATTTCCATTCCTTTCAGAACTAATCAAATACATTTTATGCATTCAGCATACTTGATACAATACTCAACGGAAAAAGAACATCTTTCCTCATATAGTACATTTAGAGAATCAAGCTGTAATTCATCATAAAACCAAATTAAACAATCTGAACATCCTATCAGATCTGCGTGCTTTTACCACTTACGGCAACCATCTGCAAAAATTGTCAACATGGGTCAGTTCGATGAACTGAGCATGATAAGCACTAACTCTTAAAACAATTGCAATCCACCAACTGTTTTCATTAAACAACCTGTTTAAATGAGATCATTTCACCAAACAAGTAAACATATTTCATCAAAACGTTAGTGACCAAGAAGACAAATGCATCTAAACAACTATCCATCTGAATCCCAAGGACAACAACATCAGACGGACTAATATATTCAACATAATAAATGAATATCATAACCTTTCATGATTCCATCAGCATGTTAGAACAATTCCAAAAGTTAGATAAAAATTATATCAACCTATACTTTACAACAGAAGAGAAATAAAACGAATCATACATATTTCCCTCAGAACTAGCTCATGACTGTACCGTCTCTCCAAGAGCAAAGCATTCACCTTAAACACATGCAAATAAATCAGACGAGACCACCAGAAGCATCACAGTTTGGTTAAAATTTAAATTAAACAATATCCTGTAGCTTACTAGCAGTACAGCAGCTCTCGCGCCAAGGCAGTGATGAGTATTCTATCCTAAATAGACTCCACATAACCTTCCATATTATTATAGGAACGAGAAAATAGCTAGCGCAATCGCTTGTCAAGGCACAACTGTTAACTCTTTATCTCAGTCAAGCACAAGACAAGAAAACCTCAACAACAAAGACGTAATCACGTACAAACATGACAACAATCCCTCTCAGCAACATACAACTCATTCTAATCCCTACTAACACTGTAAGGCTTTAGATCCAAGGTCGAAATCAAAAGAACTTCTCTTTTATCGCAGTCAACAAGAGACTCATTAACATTAAAGCAATTGATGTTTCCCTATGACTATGTAGAGATATTCATACGAAATCCACGCAACATGCATAGCCTCGTTTAACTGGAATTATTCAGAAAGGAAACATAACATACCGTATTCACATCTGAACTCATTCAGAGGTTGAAAAGTATGGTATTCACGACCCACTTCTACAGAGGCCAAGATACATGATATCTATATATAAATTAAGGAATCCAACAGAGCCAAAAATAATAAGTGTTCATAATCAAGCTTATATAGAAGCAGAAACACTGGTTACCTATCAAGGATTTCAACTGAATCCAAACAACAGTATTCATGATAAAGCTTCTACAGAAACCGATATACAAGATAAATATAAGTTAAGGATTCCAACCGTGCCAACAATGGTAAATATTCACAATCAGGCTTATACAGAAGCTAAATACTGATTTCGTAACAAGGAATCCAACTGAGCCTCTACAACAATATTCGCTCAAGCTTACATAGATAGGAAACGTAAAAAGTACACCAACTGAGTCTGTACCAAAGTTTCATTGCTAAACAAAGGTATTCATTACAAGATAATGAAGTCGTAATACCAGTTACCCCTCCAGGACTCCGACAGAATCAAACTACCAGTATTCACATACATGGCTTCTACAGTAGTCCTTAATATACGTACCATTCCATGGACTCCACAGAGTCATTTTGTATATAAATAAATATATTGCAAACTATCAACGGGTTGAATCCCATAATCGCAACACAAGGGGGAAACAACTTCTACAAGGTCGCATTGAAATACTGTAAACACAGCAAGTTATCCACTCACAAATAACTTTAAGTATCATAGTGAAACCCAACAAGATTCAGTAACCACCACCTCTAATAACCATGATAGAACTTACAAAGAAGTCGAATTATACTGAACATTCAAACAAAAATCCAGCAAAAGTATCCTTAGGACAAGTATCAACAACAAGTATCAATGTAGCTTTGAACCCAACAAGGAAACAATTCATGGGCTATCAAAGAGAAGGTTTAGTATACTTTCTTGCATGCATTTCACAAACTTTATCCGGAATGCAAAACACAACGAGATAGTGCAACAGTTTGAAACACAATACACACCCATCAAGGGTTAAATTGAAAAAATCGAACCAGCAAGAAGATACAGTAATAAAATCACACAAAGCTACCATAAAAACCATCTGAACCCAAAAATCATCTGAACAAAGTTGTTCTAATGAAATCATTTGAAAGAAAGCAATATTTTTAAAGGTTAGGGCCTAACATGCCTGGTTATTTGCTTAAAAATCCGAAGAAGACCACTGAAAGAGCTCGAGCCTTCTCCTCTTTTTCCAAGTTAGATTCACCAACAAAAATTTGTTATTTCCATGACTTATAAATTTTCCTTGCCAGAGAAAAGAGTGAGTTACACTCATATTTTCCATGTAACTCCAAGTAGACTGGTGCGAAGAACCAGTGATCAGACAGAGGGAAAACCGGAGTGCATGAAAAACCAAACAAATTACTAGTTTTCCATTTTACATGCCTTCTTGTGAAACCCGAGCTCGAAGATCGAGCTCATTAATTGCATTTACTCCTAATTTCCCACTCAATCTCCATTTCCACTAACCGCCATAGTTGGCGATGGATAAAAATAGTTCAAAGACCATTTCTAACTTTGGCGACTTGCCACGTCGGCTCTTGCTAGCCGTTAAAACTTCTACCATCTCATCTGTCCTTCATGCTTATCTACCTATTTAATGCCATAGAAACTGCCGCCCATGGCTCGCACCCTTCCATAGGTCCCCTTTCTTCCTTGTTCATTAGTTAGGTTAGTAACATAGGTTAGGATTTAAGATGCGACTTAGTCTAACCTCCATAGCACAAAGTTACTAACTTAGAACATTTAGCTTATAGCTTAGGCCTAGGTTAGATTAACACTAATCTAACCCATAGATCATAGTTTAGTTTTAGGTTACTAACCTTAATAAATCTAGTTTAGGTCTAACATTTCAAATGCTCAGAAAAAGAACCTACAACATACATTCACGAACAAGATTTACTCTGCTTGACCGCCAATAGGCTAGTGAAATAAATGTATCTGAATTATTACCTGGTCCACGATCAAGACCTTCCTGATATTACGATATCGGGAACCAATTCATTTAACACGATCAACCTGATTTAGACTCCGGAACAGTTTATTCAATGCATTCAGACCTTGCAACCTGCGAAAGGTCTATAATTTTAGTTCATCCCAAATAAACTTAAAGCATTACTTGGATCAATGCCACTGATCCAAGGCTGGGTCTTATAGATGGATAACTCCATAATTCATTCCGAGATCAGATTAAACTCAGGTGTAAAATGAAAGAATTAAAAGAGTCCAATTATATTCCGACTCAGTCAAAGATCTGTAATTTCAAAGAAGATACAGTCCATATCAAGCATGACTTCACAATCAAAGGAACACATCCTTTTACAAAAGAAATCACATATCAACACTTGAATGCTAAGGAGGAAGTAACAACAGTTCAGGGTGTTACATAAACAAACTATGATATTCTCCTTGATGAAGTTTCATATTGTTTCAATGTTGGCTTGTTTTGCTAGAATGGATTCCACCCATTTAGTGAATTAGTCTATTGTTGTGAGTGCATAGGTGTGCCTCGCACTTGAGTGAGGGTTCGTAACATCAATAAAGTTCAGCCCCATAGTTGAAATGGTTATTCAATAACCATAGCCATGAGTTGTAATGCAAAAATTGTGGTCTTCCAAAAACTATTGGCATGCTTTGCATTTAGAAATCCAATCTTGAGTGTCTGCAAATATGGTGGGTCAAGTAATTCCTTTCTCGAGAGGATCTTGTGTGTAGTGACCATTTCTAAAAATGTCCACTACATGCTTGGTCATGGTATTCTTTAAGAAAATTTTCTTGTTGTTCTTTATATACGCACTTGAGGATATAACCATCTAGGAATCTTTTGTAAAATGCATGATTTCAGTTTACAAATTTAGCTGCCTTCAGCTTGAGTGTTTTCCTTTGCTTGTAATCAAGATGGGGAGGATGTTCTCCATAAGTCAGGTAATAGGCAATACCAGCATACCACTCATCAGTAGTGGTGATAAAGAGAACTCTGTGGGTTATCTTCAGAACAAGTTGAGAAAGCATAGGTTTCTTTTCCATGTTTAACTTTGAGTGTTTCATGTTCAAAATCAACTTGCACAAGCCATTTCACCTTATAAGATTGGAGGGTTGAATCTCCAATTCATATTCTCAAGTCTTTGTAATCCAATTTCCTCTTTTAGCTCTGGGATCATGCTTTGTGTCAATATGGAATTCATTGCACTGTCGGGGACCATCACCACTGAAGGGGAATTGGGGATGTAAAACATGAAGTTTTTTACAACCTTGACCACTACATAGGCATGCTTCTCCAATTGGATATATTTTATCTTATTCTTTTCAAAGTTTAACTCATGAAATAAATAGGTGCTTCCACACCTTCATCATTTTTCTAAACGATAATGGTAGAAAGTGTATGTTCTAATGTATAACAATACATGATGATTTATTTATTAAAATCTGGAGATACAAGAGTCGGATCCTTGGTAATGGATTTCTTGATCTCTTCAAATGTTTCCTTCCCTTCATTGTTTCATTTGAAGTTTACTTTTGGTTTCATCATGGAAGTGATGTGCTTCGTCAACTCAAGAAACTCAGCACAAAATGACGAACAAAGCTCACCTTTTCGAAGAATGAATGAACTCTTTTCTTGCTTGTGGGTAGGGCTAATACTTGAATGGATCTAATCCTTTCGGGATCAATGTGTGCTCCACATTTGTTCAAAATGCTCCCAAATAAATTTCCTTCTCGACTCCAAAAATGCACTTTTTGGATTTAGTGATATGTCATGTTTCTTACACCTTGCAAGTACTTGTTCCAGTGATAGATATGATCTCCCTTCTTCTTTGAAAATAATGTGAGATCATCAAGATATATGACAATGCATTGCTTCAGATTTTGAAGGCCAAATCCATTGCCCTTTGGAATGTATCACCTGCATTGATTAGGCCAAAATGCATTCTACTATAGGAAAAAGTGCCCCAAGGTGTTCTAAAGGTTGTCTTGGTGTGGTCCTCCTCTACCACTTTGATTATATCCCGAGAATTCATCAAGTAATGAAATCATTTCAGATCTAGTGACTGATTATAGGTGTAGACACCAAAATTGGGTCAAACTTCCCTTGGTCCCTCGTCAAATAACCACCTCAAACACACTCACCTAACCATGTCACCTTCCACCCTTGAGCCTAATATTAATTTAATTAAATAAATTCAATATCTCACAATATTTATTATTTAAATATCGTAATTGAGATAATGCCCACATATCCACCTCACTTATACACCTCATCTAGCCACCTCACCCTAAGACCTATTCTTAGTATGTTACCATAGCTAACTAAGACCTACCCAAAACCTAAAAATCAAAGCCTATATTCCCTCTAACCACATTCCCACATGTTGAAAAGGAAGCTTCCATTCTAATCTACAGAGAAAACGAATGAGATCCCAGAAAATCAAGGGGATTTGCCCAGTTTAGTAAACCTAGGAAATACCACCCTAACCGATGCTGGTTACCCTAAACCACCGCCGTTTAGACCGGAACCACCGTTAGTTACCATTTAACCCCAAAACAACCTTATTTCAAGCTAGACACATATTCTTAGAGCAGGAGATGAAACAGAGATACATGTAAGTAGAAAAAACATTCTTACATGCATTAGAGAACCCATAGCCAGTATTAGAAGCACCCACAGAGCCATCTAACTTCACGGGAGCATCCAGGGAAGTGCCAACACCACATCAAGTTCCTTTCATTTGATCACCCACCATTGCCAACCAGACACCAATCTTGTGTAAACAGTAAGTTTTGTTAGCCAGCACTGGTTCATTATCATTTGAGTAGACTCTTTTACTTATGTTATTAGTTTTTATTCCCATTTTCCATTCACCCACCATTTTACCTCCATGAAAACTGGACCATACCCTCACCCACACCCTTGAACTACCTATATATAGATTTTAATCATCCTGTGAATACCTAATACCCACATGAACCTTTTCATATCCCTCTCCATTTCCATTTAGCCTTGAATCTACCCTCACCTTAAAATTTTACTGAGTTTCTTGTACCTTGACCAAACCAATGCCAATTTCCCACAACCGTCACCAGTTCACCTAAACTGACACTTGGTCATACTGCACCGATGTCAGTCTCTATGTTTTTACCATTAGACCAAGAACATAGCTTGAACTCTTTACCCAATACCCAAACAACAGTAGAACTTGACCCGACTAGTGTCGCACTCCGAGAAACATCTTGACCTTCGAATTTAGTAATAGCTTAGCCTATTGTGAACGAATTTTCTTATTGTAGATGAATGAGATACCTAAATCATTTTTAATATAATAGGATTTCCTTTATTATTAGGATTAAGTTATTTTAAACATTGTATTGATAGTCATCTAGGAAGTATCACACTTCCCGGATCTTGCATACACTAGGCATTCCACTACATATCTTGTAACATTCCCAATTTTAAGACTTTAGAAACAAGGGAATTTTTTTTTTTACATGATTAATGTTCTCTATTCTAAATACATAATTTAGAACACACATTTCATAACAACCATTCATATAATAGATAACCATATGCAATTGCAATGACTCGGTGAGCAACCGATCTATTCATTCCATGACTCGAGTAACTACCGATCTATTCATGGGTAACATTGAGTTTTGAGTATTCTTCTGAATACTTTATGTACTTGGTTCTCTTACCCTGTTCTAGGTTCTGAGTGATCTGCCTAAGGAACCTAATTGAATATTTGTTACCAATATTCATTGGCAACACGATCCTTAGACTAGGTGACATAGGACAACACAATCAATAGCTTGTGATACTTTGGCCAAAGATTTCTAACATACTATTCGTATTGCTTATTCCTTGATGGCATACTCATAAAACTAGAATACATCCTTCACCCCACTCCACTATTATCTAGAATGTCTTATACTGACTTCAGTCAGTCCCCTCACTTAAGGTTTAACTCTAGTTTAGGTTAACAACATAGGTCATGATATAAAAAGGCTTATAAATACTTAGGGTAAATTGGCATACTAGGAAAACCTAGGTTAACCCCGTGTGCCAAGGTACCCTAAGTCCTAAAGGGATACTTCATATCCTAGCTATGATGCTAACTAGCCTTGGAGGAAAGTCTTGGTTAAGTTCATAGGTATGTAGACCTTGACGATCAATGCAAAAGGGTGTTGCCACATGTTAACTGCATTGTTGTATCCTCAAGAAGATTATAATCTTCTTAGAGGTACAACCTTACAGTTGATGTGTGTCAACATCATACAGAATAGCCTCATGAAGATGTACATACCTCCAAGAATTTACTCATGTTAAGTTAAATTTGGGTTAAAAGATGAAAGAATATGGCAACCTAACCAACTCCGAGTTCAACACTCTTTAAGTTATTTTTACATTATAGGTTCATATAATCTTAAGAACTTTAATTAACTTAAGATTGCTTCTAGATTCGATAGATTTGACCTAACAACCCATTATCCAAAAACAAAATAGCAACAACTTATGTTCCTTTATTCTAATTAACTTAACTAATTAAGGAAGTGTAATCACCTACTTAGGTTGAAACATGTCAGACTTATTGTTCTTAAGTCTTAATGATTAACCATCATACCTTCCTCTTCATAGTTACATTCTAGGGCTTAACATACCCTATAATGTCATTTATAATTACAATAATTTTTATTATAGTTTTATTTCACATCACATGATTTAATGAATTACTTAGATGAGAATGTTGTATTCTGCCACTTGTTTAATCTGCAACTTACTTAGGATATTTATCTAAATTCATTTTTATAATACCATCATGAATACACATCCAATCATATAGATAACAAGAAGATTATCCTCAAAACAGGATAATTTACACAATCTACACAAGTAAATTTCCATCTTTCAATTCATTTTCAACTTATTCATTATGAGCATCTTTGTAGGACAGCTGCCTTTATTCAAAGGAAGTAACTTTTGTTTTTCAATACAACTTAAGAACAAATCAGAATTCTTCTCGAAAATCAACATAGATCAACCAATGCATCGTATTAGTTTTTGCCTTCTCTTATCACTTACGAAGTCCATCTACAAAAATTGCTAGCATGGGTCAGTTCAATGAACTGAGCATGATAAGCACTAAGCCTTAAAATGAAGTGCATTCCACTAATTGTTTCAATAAAACAACCCTGCTTTAATGAACAACCAGTCATTCATACTCCCAAGTGTAAGTAATATCAATAAAATAAGAGTAATACAAAATAGATTTTAACACAAGGAGGAACATGATATAAACTATAATACCTATCCTATAAATTAAAGTGTAATTGATTTCATCAAATATCTTTACCAAAAAAAAAAAACACAATATATCATTTTTTGAAGTTTTCAATAAAGTACAACACATATATTTACTATAAGATTCATAAATGTTTATAGCATAATCTTTCAAGTAAAGAAGAAAAGATAGAGTTCCATTGCCATAGTACATAATCATCAAACAAGGCTAAACCTGGAGTAGGCATTAATTTAAACTGTTCCTTTAAAGTAATTCTACTTTAAGACAGAACAATATAATATATTTATCAATAGATCCAAATGAAAGAAATCCAAGGAGAAGTGATAGATTAGTAGTCATCTATAAGTTTGAATTTCATTTTCCATCTAACTTTAGTCTAATTCCAAATCACGTCAGTCAAATGAGAAGTAATCAAGATTAATAAACGTTGTTTTCTCATTTCACTAAGAATAGAAATCAGGAGGTTCAAATCAAAGTACCTAACCCAATTGCATTATAGAAGGATTCTTCTAAAATATGATGCCAAACTCAAATAATTTCTTTCAATTGAATAGAATAGTTTTACCTTCTAGCATTCATACAGTTTAAGTTCATTCAAGATTTTCAAGGAAGGAAAACAATTACCATTCCAAAGAAAGAGATAGAGTACCAAAACTAACTTCCTTTATAAATCATCTCATTCAAAAGCGTAAATTTCTACTTTCCGTTAGAGATAATAAAAGCAGTCTAGCTCATACAAGTTTACAAATTATTGAGCTTCACATGTAATATTTTATTAAAATCGAACATTCTCCCATTAGTTCGGACCATCCATAGATAAGAAGTAATCATGGTATCAATGTCTACTCATAGAATCCTATAAATTCAATAGTGTCATTTGACACATTTGAAACTAGTTTAATACCTCAATATATTTTCCAAGACATGATATACCCTTATTATACCCAAAAATAAGTAGGAATCTAAGCAATGGCTTACACATAAGACTCGCCCAAAGTTTGGCAAGGTAGAACCATCTTAACAAAGGTATGCCAACACATCACTACCACATTTATAAAACGGGTATCCAATCAAAAGACAATATCAAACATCAAAGAATAATATGTAGAGTCTAGGAATGGTTTACAATTACGGCACAATGCCAAGTATAAACGTCATTAAAGTATCAAGACCATTCAAATATATGTAACGAAATTAGGGTAACTATATGTCCCCTTAAAAGTGTATTACAAGATCAAAAGGCCATAATACCCTAACCTACACCATGTTCAGTTTCGATTCCATTAATAACATCAAGTAATAAATGGTGAGTACGTGGAGGATATCAATACCATAACACAATTTTATAATACGAAACACGGTAAGACTAGACCGAAAGCAGTGAAAAGTATTGCATACAGTTTGAAATAAGAAGAAATGCTTCCATTTTTTCATTAACATTCTATCAACCTTATTTCTAAACAAAACGAAGAGTAATATGCTTATAAAAACTCGTAAAGGATGACTCTCAATTCGGGTTTACAAATAATCCCTAAATACCATTAACGTGGTCAAAAGAAAAAGATTCCAAGAGAAACATGCAAAAGTGACTTGAGTTACAGTCAAGTTATCCAAAATGATAACAAACACAAGTCCCAGATCAATCAAGTTCATAGAATTAAAAACAAACTAAACCTTATATTGTTTTTCCTGTGCATGCAAGTTTCCATAACAGACCATGTTTTCACAAGGAGAAACACGAAACCAACTCTATATGGTTTATCCATGCATGTGAACTTTTCTATCGTCAAATTTCCTCAAGGTAAAATACAAAACAACAAGACACATACAGGTTTACCTAAAGTGCATGTGAAACACCGTTAACAATCAACAATTTACTCAAGAAGAATACGATTCCAGCTCTGTATGGTTATATTCATAGCCTATTTATCTATGGATCAAACATAGGCTAACAAAAGGTTGAGAATCTCAGTTACAGTCCTCTTTACTAAACAAGTTTCCCAACTGAAGCTAGTACTTGCAAACAAGTCTAATAAGACTAAATTTTACTAGTTCAAATTCACAAGACACGACCAATTCACTAAACAAACATTTTATATCACTGAAGAAGAAACTAGTGTTGCTATTTTTGTTTAAGTATTCATGGTTGCTTTATGAAAAGATAGTGCGAACAAAACTTTCCACAGATTCAAGAACACACAGATGCCAAATACACAAAAACAAGTTTTCTTACAAACCCATCTATCATTTTATCAGCTAAGCATGAATGCATAGATCTTAATAGAGAAAATTTGTTTTAATGAAAACACTTAGAAGAAAGCAAGAGATTTTAACAGTTAGGGCCTATCATGCCTGATAGTGTCGCCAAAAAATCGAAGAAGACTTCCTAACTCAGCTCGCTTCTTCCCTTATTCTCCACGAAAGACCAAAAAAACAAAATACTTCCTCCACATTACCTCATATACTCTCCATGAAACAGAAATAGATTTGTAACCACAAAAATAGCCATGCAATACAGTTTAACTACTGGTTCGAAAAACCAGAGTGTGAGTAGAACAAAAATTAGAAAGCATGCAAGTGAAACAGCTCAACAAAAATTCGCTTGACATGCCTACCAAAGCGGTTCGGGCTCATCAAACAAGGTAATTAATTACATTAATTTCACGATCTCCCACCCAATCTTCCTTGCCACCTCCCGCCAAAACTGGCAAGCTCCAAATCAAGTAAAACATGAATTTCCATTTCTAGTAATACTGTCACCTAGGCTTCCACCATCCAGATTAGCCTCCCAAAGTCAACGACCGTAGGAAATAAATAAACCTTATCACCTTCATAAATGTTTAGAAACCATCACCATTATACATGCGACCCCTTTTTGTTCCAACTCACATCCTTTAGTTTAGGATAGGTTAGATTTCATAGGTTAGATCTTATGTAGGATTTAGATTAGTACCTTAGGATGTAACACTAACCACTAACCTCTAACATAGTTCTTAGCAAATAGGTGAGGTAACCCTCAAAGAATACTATAGTTTAAAGAACTAGGTTAGGTCACCAAATAAATTTGTAGTTTTTGGTTAAATTTTTAGTACTTAGAAACCCTTTTAACCCCACGTAACATAGCTTAGGTAGGAATGCTTTCACCTAGCTTAGGATTCCGGAAGTAAATCCTTAATAAGTTCAAAGATATCTTTCTCCTGTACTGTCATTAACAATTGCGTCCCCATCGTTATCAGCAATGACCTGTCATGGTCGACCTTCAAGGACCAAAGCCAACATCCTACTAAATGGAAGTGCGTTCACACAAAATTAAAAGAACTTGTAACAAAAAAGTTCAGTCCAACGTGAAGCCTAACTCATGGAATGTCAATTTTACCATTCACTTCATAGAGCATTACTAAAAACATTCCTTGGATCACTGAAATTGATCCAAGGATGAGTCGGACAAAAGACAAGTTTACAACTCTTAAACCAAAATGTAATTTACCTTCTAGAATTGAAAAGTGGATTCAGAGAAGTCACACTAGTTCGACCATACGATCTTAAGAGCAGAAAAGACTTATCCACACAAATCATGATTTCCAAAAATCAGAAGATCATATCCTTATAAGGAAAATCACCTATCAACACTTGAATGCAAAGGAGGAAAATAAAAATAGTGAAGGGTGTTACATGATTCCCTCTTAAAAAGAATCATCGTCCCGATGATTACCTCTTTAAAAATTTACATCATGGACATTCAATTCATTCACTTCTCTTATCCTAAGTCTAGTACTTCTAAACCTCACAGTTAAATCAATAATAATAACCTTTTATTAAATTCAAGTAAATATTTGCCCAAAAATGGCTTTCTTATTGTCATTAAAGAATAATTTCATATAATTTTTTTTAGATCAATAGATTCAATTATGTTCAAATGGATATGAATACGTAGTTTTCATATCCTCAGATTTTCCCAAGTTGTACTCTCTTTGTTAAACTGGTCCATGAGACCTTACATTGACTTATTTCTCTATTTCTTAGATGCAACTAGCAAGTTTCTAGCACTGAGTGGGTTTAACCATGATTATTCCCGGGTCTTGGACTGTAAGGAATTCCAATTTAACACTTGTGATAAATCAAACGTATTTCTTAAGCAAGGAAATATGGAAAACATCATGCATTCGTGACAAAGTAGGTGGTAGTGCTAAATGGTAAGCTACAAGGCATATTACTTCAACTATTTCAAAAGGTCCCACGTATCGAGGTGATAAGTTGGTAGCCTTGCCAAAAGTTATGGAACTCTTTTTCAGTTTAACCTGAAGAAAAATTTTTCTCCAAGTTCAAATTTTGTCAACCCACTTTAAGTCAAAGCATAACTCATTTACCTATCTATTGCTTCTTTCAAGCATTCACAAATCATTTTAACTTGTTTTTCCATTTCCGTAAGGATTTCAGGTCCAATTACCTCTCTATTCTCAATATTATCCCAACTAATAGGGTTCTCGCATTTCCTTCCATAGAGTGCCTCAAAGGGTGCCATCGAAGAGAAGCATGATATGTATTATTCTATGCAAATTCAACTAAGGGAAGGTACTCTTCCCATTTGTACTATTGATCCATATAATACATCGTAACATATCCTCTAAAACCTGATTCACCCTTTCATTCTGTCCATTTGTTTCCAAATGATACACAGAATTGAAATTCAATTTAGTGCCAAGAGCTACATTAAGCATTTGCCAAAACCTTGACGTCATTCTAGGGTCCCTATCAGATATGATTAATTCAGGTACTCCATGTAATCTGAAAATTTCATGTACAAATCTTTTTGCCAAAATAGGAGAATCATCCTTTAGATTTCCAATAATAAAATGAGCTACTTTCGTTAGTTTTTCAACTACTACCAAAATAACATCATGTTTATTTCTTGACATAGACAACCCTTGTACAAAATCCATGCTTATTACCTACCATTTGTACTGTGAGGATATAGCAACCCAGTTGGATGCATATGTTCCGATTTTACTCGTTGACATTCCAGACAATGAGCCACGAAATCTATAACATCCTTTTTCATTCCTTTCCATAAATATTGCTATTTTATATCAGCAAACATTTTCGTAATGCCATGGTGTCCCAAAAAAGGTGAGTTGTGAAACTCTGTAACAATTTCTTCCTCAAATTATTAAGTAAAGGTATGTATACACTATTTTCATAACGTAAGATTCCTTCATTATCAAAGTGAAAACCTTTATACCTTTCATCCTTAAGATCTGCAGCAAGCATTGCTTTTACTTGTTAAAAGTATGAATCGATTCCATATAACTTTTTACTTCATCTTTAAACTGAGTTCTTAATGTTATAATAACAGAAATGTGCTTCCTATGACTTAGAGCATCAGCTACTCTATTCTCTTTTCCTTTAATGTAACTTATATCAAAATCATATTGAGACAAACACTCTAACCACCTTCATTGTCTTGCATTCAGATTTCATTTGAGTGAAAATGTACTTTAGTCAAAGATGATCAGTTTTCAACTCGAATGGTTTACCAAGAAGATAATGCCTCCATACTTAGAGTGCATGAACTATGGAAGAAATTTCTAAATCATGTGGAGCATAATTCAACTCATGTAACTTAAGTTTTTTACTTTTATAAGCTATGACATGATCGTTTTGTAATAGAATACCTCCAAGACCCTCCCTAGATGCATCTCATAGTTACAACCATGAAGTATCCATTTAGATCGTGTACAGCTAAAATAGGTGTTGAAGTCAACTGAACTTTTAAATTTTTAAATGTAGATTTACATTTATCATCCCAAAAAAATTTATTATCCTTCTTCTATAATGAACTTATTGGTGCAGCCACCTTAGAAAAATCCTTAACAAATTTTCTATAATAACCTGCAAGGCCCATGAAGCTTCTAACTTCATGTACATTCTTGGGTGCAAGCCACTCAACTATAGCTACAATTTTAGAAGGATCCACAACAATCCCATCTTTACTTATAACATGACCCAAATAGTGAACTATAGTGTCATAGAAAGAACATTTGGACAGCTTACCATATAACTATCTTTTTCTCAAAATTTTCAAAACTATTTTCAAGTGTTCATGATGCTCCTCCACACTTTTAGAATAAATGAGAATGTCATCCAAGAATACAAGCACAAACTTGTCCAAGTATTCTTGAAAGATATTATTCATTAAGTTCATGAAAGTTGTAGGTGCATTCGTTAATCTAAAGGGTAAAACCGTGAATTCATAATGTCCATACCTTATCCTGAAAGCTATTTTATGAATGTCCTCTTCCTTAATTCGTATTTGGTGATATCTAGACTAAAGGTCTATCTTGGAATATACCGATGCTCCACGCATCTAATCAAATAGATCATCAATCCTAGGAAGTGGGTATCTATTCTTGATTGTTTCTTTGTTTAACATCTTGTAATCAATGCACAATTTGAGTGTACCATCCTTTTTTTTTCAAAAAGATCATTGGTGCTCCCAAGGTGAAACACTTGGTCTAATCAAACACTTAGAAAAAATTTCTTGGAACTAATCCTTAAACTTTACTAACTCTATGGTAGTCATTCGATATGGTGCTTTAGAAATAGGTTCAGTACCTAGTTTGATTTCAATCGTGAAGTCAAACTCCCTTTTGGGTGGTAGTCCTAATAATTCTTCCGAAAACACGTCACAAAAAGTTTTGTAATAGTGGATAATGTTCCAAGAAACTCGCTGTTTTATTCTGCTGATTCAAAAATATTTACTGCATATAAGGTACAACCCTTATTCTTGGCCCTTGTAAGTTCCATAGCTGATAATTTCCTAACTAAAATTTCTTCTTTTACATCTTGAATCTCTGTTGTTTTCTATATGTCATCTAAACAACTAATATGTTTTTCAAAATAGTCTACCTTTTCTTTATACTCCACTAGCCAATTTACACCTATGACTATATCATAAGATCCCAAAGGTGCTACATAGAGATCAAATTCAAGTGGAAAAGCTAGGTAAGTCAAGCACGCCCGAAAAGACACATACTAATCTGTATGGATGTAATTATTACCATAATGTACATTCCATGATTTATCCATTTTCCCACTTTTCTTTTAAGTTTTGCAGCGAGTTTAATAGAAATAAAACATTCAGTTTCTCCAGTATCAAAAAGAATAGTTACAGGTATGACAAATAACTTACCAAAAACTTCTATAGGTGTAACTTACTTTTCATCTTGTTTGTCAGCTACTACAACATGTAGCTTGTGCTGCTAATTACAATCATCCTTCTTCAAAGGACACTGATTCACGTAATGATTTTTGTCACAGTTATAATAGCCTCCTATTGTTCCCTTTTTGGGCTCAGAATTAGTTCCAGTCTTGAAGTTATCATTCTGACCTCCATAGGGTTTTCACCTGTTATTATTATTTATGGCAAAATTGTTCTGTGTATTACCAGTAGTCTTATTCATTGCTATTTTTGTTGGAAACTTTATTTTGTTATCAAATTTTTTCCATAGTCCTTTCTTAGGTGCAAGAGAAGTCAAGAAGAGTTTAGAACTTTCTTTTCATACTTCTTTGTGAGTAGAAATATCCTTTAACTTCTGTTCCTGCCTTATGGATTTCTCAACAACCCCTTCCATAGTGGTTGGGTTGTGAACATCAACCTCTCCCCCAATGATGGGATTCAACCCCATGATGAATTTCCATATCCTTAACTTCTCATCGATCGATCTTGAGGTACGTACTTGAGTAGTTTTGTAAACTATTCCCAAGACTTAGTTACAGTTAACTTCCCTTGAGCTAAGTTTTGAAATTTAGTCATTTTCTGATCATAATAAAGTTTTGGCAGCCATCGTTGCCTAAAATAACCTTTAAATTGATCCCAAGTGATGTTATTTTCATCAATGTTTAGCTCAGCCTTCCGGTTGTCCCACCATGAAGATGCTTCATGGGAAAGTTGATATGCTCCTCAAATAGCTTTGGTCTCTTCTGAGAAGTTCGTTATTGTAAAGTACTTCTCCATCTAGTGAGCCAGTTCTTAGCCCCATTACCAAATGTGGTGCCATCAAACTTAGGTGGAATTATCCTTTTTATATCATTAGTGAGTTTATCATCCCACCTATCCTTTTTGTTTTTTGGTTGGTCAGGCACATTAACATTGTTATTATAAACACCCATATTGGGGTTTCCCTCGAGAAGGTGGCTAATTGTTCTTACCAGCTTCTTCTTCCTCCTCATTACCCATCACTTGTTGCTCAAGCACAGTTAAATGATCTCTTGTGTCCAATAGGGAAACAAGGATCTCATCAAGTTTTTGGGTCGTTGCTGCTCCTTCCTCAGGTGGAACATTATTCACAATGTTTCCTCTTGTCGAACCATTTTCTATTATAAGAAAATTCAATTTTTTATCAGATTATGGACACAATAAGTCGAAGAGCTACAACCTTCAGCTCTAATACCAAGATGTAACATTCCCAATTTTAAGACTTTAGAAACAAGGGATTTTTTTACATGATTAATGTCCTCTGTTCTAAATACATAATTTAGAACACACATTTCATAACAACCATTCATATAACAGATAACCATATGCAGCTGCAATGACTCGGTGAACAACCGATCTATTCATTCCATGACTCAGTAACTACAAATCTATTCATGGGTAACATTGAGTTTTGAGTATTCTTCTGAATACTTCGTGTACTTGGTTCTCTTACCCTATTCTGGGTTCTCAGTGATCTACCTAAAGAACCTAACTGAATATTTGTTACCAATATTCATCGGCATCACGATCCTTAGACTATGTGACATAGGATAATGCAATCAACAGCTTGCGATACTTTTGCCAAAGATTTCTAACATACTGTTCATATTACTTATTACTTGACAACATACTCGTCAAACTAGAATACTTCCTTCACCCCACTCCATTGTTATCTAGACTATCTTATACCGATTTGATCAGTCCCTCGCTCAAGGTTTAACTCTAGTTCAGGTTAACAACATAGGTCATGATATAAAAAGGCTCATAAAGACTTAGGGTAAATTGGCATACTGGGCCAACCTAGGTTAACCCCATGTGCCAAGGTACCCTGAGTCCTAAAGGGATACTTCATATCCTAGCTATGATACTAACCAGTCTTGGAGGAAAATCTTGGTCAAGTTCAAAGGTGTGTAGATCTTGATGATCAATGCAGAAGGGTGTTGCCACATGTTAACTGCATTGTTGTATCCTCGAGAAGATCCTAATATTCTCGAAGGTACAACCTTGTAGTTGACGTGTGTCAACATCCTACAAAATAGCCTCATGAAGATGTACATACCTCCAAGAATTTACTCATGTTAAGTTAAATTTGGGTTAAAAGATGACAAAATATGATAGCCTAACCAACTCTGAGTCCAACACTCTTTAAGTTCTTTATATATTGTATGTTCATATAATCTTAAGAACTTTAATTAACTTAAGATTGCTTCCAGATTTGATAGATTTGACCTAACAACCTGTTATCCAAAAACAAAACAACAACAACTTATGTTCCTTTATTCTAATTAACTTAACTAATTAAGGAAGTGTAACAGCCTACTAGGTTGAAACATGACAGACTTATTACGCTTAAGTCTTAATGATTAACCATCATACCTTCCTCTTTGTAGTTACATTATAGGGCTTAACATACCCTATAATGTCATTTATAATTACAATAAATCTTATTATAGTTTTATTTCACATCACAAGATTTAATGAATTACTTAGATGAGAATTATGTATTACGCCACTTTTTTAATGTGCACCTAACTTAGGATATTTATCTAAATTCCTTTTTATAATACCATCATGAATACACATCCAATCATATAAATAACAAGAAGATTATTCTCAAAACCGGATAATTTACACATTCTACACAAGTAAATTTCCATCTTTCAATTCATTTTCAAATTATTCATTACAATCATACTACAAGACATCACCCTTTATTCAAAGGAAGTAACTTTTTTTTTTTTCAATACAACTTAATAACAAATCAGAATTCTTCTCGAAAATCAACATAGTTCAGCTAATGCATTGTATAAGTTTTTTCCTTCTCTTATAGCTTACGAAGTCCATCTGCAAAAATTGCTAGCATGGGTCGGTTCAACGAACCGAGCATGATAAGCACTAAGCCTTAAAATGAAGTTCATTCCACTAATTGTTTCAATAAAACAACCCTGCTTTAATGAACAACCAATCATTCATAGTCCCAAGCGTAAGTAATATAAATAAAAGAAGAGCAACATAAAACAAATTTTAACACAAGGAGGAATAGGATATAAACTATAATACCTGCCCTAGAAATTAAAGTATAATTGATTTCATCAAATATCTTTACCAAACAACAAAACATAATATATCATTGTTTCCAAGTTTTCAATAAAGTACAACACATATCTTTACTATAAGATTCATAAATGTTTACAACATAATCTTTCAAGTAAAGAGGAAAAGATAGAGTTCCATTTCCATAGTACATAATCATCAGCAAGGCCGAAACTATAGTAGGCCTTGATTTAAACTGTTCCTTTAAAGTAATTCTACTTGAAGAATGAACAATATAATATATTTATCAATAGATCAAAATGAAAAAATACAAGAAGAAGTGATAGATTGGCGATCGTCTATAAGTTTCAATTTCATTTACCAGTCTAACTTTAATATAATTCCAAATCACGCCGATCAAATGAGAAGTAATCAAGATTAATAAACATTTTTTTCTCATTTCACTAAGAATAGAAATCAGGAGGTTCAAACAAAGTACTTAACCCAACTACATTATAGAAGGAGTCTTCTAAAAAAGATGCCAAACTCATATAATTTCCTTCAATGCAATAGAAAAGTTTTACCTTCTATCATTCACACGAGTTTAAGTTCATTTAGGAGTTTCAAGGAAGGAAAATAATGACCATTCCAAAGAAAGACATAAAGTACCAAAAATAACCTCCTTTCTAAATCATCTCATTCAAAAGTGTAAATTTCTACTTTCCATTAGAGATAAGAAAATAGTCTAGCTCATACAAGTTCACGAATTATTGAGCTTCACAGAATATTTCCTTAAAAGCTGAACATTCTCCCATTGGTTCAGAATAAGTCCACAAATAAGATGTAATCATGCTATCAATGTCTACTCATAGAATCCTATAAATTCAAAAGTGCATTTTGACACATTTGAAACCAGTTTAAGATCGAAATCAATCTTCCAAGACATAATATACTCTTATTAGACCCAACAAGAAGTAGGAATCTGAGTAATGGCTAACACTTAAGACTGCCCAACAATTCGGCAAGGTAGAACCATCTTAACGGTATGCCAACACATCACTACCAAATTTATAAAATAGGTATCCAATCAAAAGACAATATCAAACATCAAAGAATAATATGTACAGTCTAGGAATGGTTTACAATTCTAGCACAATGCCAAGTATAAATGTCATTGAAGTATCAAGACCATTCAAATATATGTAACCAAATTAGGGTAACTATATGTTCCCTTAAAAGTGTATTACAAGATCAAAAGGCCATAATACCTGAACCTACACCATGTTCAGGTTTCGATTCCATTAAGAACATCAAGTAATAAATGGTGAGTACAGTGGAGGATATCAATACCACAACACAATTTTATAATACGCCAGCACTATAAGACTAGACTCGAGAGCAGTGAAAAGTATTGCATACAGTTCAAAATAAGAAGAAATGCTTCCATTTTTCCATTAACATTCTATCAACCTTATTTCGAACAAAACGGAGTGTAATATGCTTAGACAAAGCTCAGAAAGGATGACTCTCAAGGTTGGGTTTACAAAGAATCTCTAAATACCATTAACATGGTCAAAAGAACAAGATTCCACAAGCAACATGCAAAAGCGACTTGAGTTATAGTCAGGTTATCCAAAATGATAACAAACACAAGTCCCAGATCAATCAAGTTCGTAGAATTAAAAACAAACCAAACCTTATATTGCTTTTCTTGTGCATGCAAATTTCCATAACTGAGCATGTTTTCACAAGGAGAAACACAGAACCAACTATATATGGTTTATCCATGCATGTGAACTTTTCTATCGTCAAATTTCCTCAAGGTAAAACTACAAAACAACAAGACATATACAGGTTTACCTAAAGTGCATGTGAAACCTATTAACAGTCAACAATTTTCTCAAGAAGAATACAATTCCTAGCTCCTATATGTTTATATTCATAGCCTATTTATCTATGGATCCAAAAATAGGCTAACAAATGTTGAGAATCTCAGTTACAGTCCTCTTTACTAAACAAGTTTCCCAACTGAAGCTAGTACTTGCATACAAGTTTAATAAGACTGAATTTTACTAGTTCGAATTCACAACATAGGACTAGTTCACTAAACAAACATTTCATATCACTGAAGAAGAAACCAGTGTAGCTATTTTTGTTTAAGTATTCATGATTGCTTTATGAAAAGAAAGTGCAAATTTAACTTTCCACCGATTCAAGAACACACAGACGCCAAATACACAGAAAAACAAGTTTTCTTACAAACCCATCTATCATTTTATTAGCTAAGCATGAATGTATAGATCTTAATAGAGAAAAGTTGTTTTAATGAAAACACTTAGAAGAAAGCAAGAGATTTTAATAGTTAGGGCCTATCATGCCTGATAGTGTCACCAAAAATTGAAGAAGACTTCTTAGCTAAGCTCGCTTCTTCCCTTCTTCTCCATGAAAGACCAAAACAACAAAATACTTCCTCCACATTGCCTCATATACTCTCCATGAAATAGAAATAGATTTGTAACCACAAAAATAGCCATGTAATACATTTTAACTACTGGTTCGAAAAACCAGAGTGTGAGTAGAATGAAAATCAGAAAGCATGCAAGTGAAATAGCTCAACCAAAAATTTTCTTGGCATACCTACCAAAGTGGTTTAGGCTCATCAAACAAGGTAATTAATTGCATTAATTTCCCGATCTCCCACCCAATCTTCCTTGCCACCTCCTACCAAACCGGTGAGCTCCAAATTAGGTAAAACATGAATTTCCATTTCTAGTAATACGCCACCTAGTCCTCCACCATCCAAATTATCCTCTGCAAAGTTGACAATCCGTAGGAAATAAATAAACCTTATCACCTTCATAAATGTTTAGAAACCATTGCCAATGTACATGCGACCCCTTTTTGTTCCAATTCACATCCTTTAGTTTAGGATAGGTTAGATTTCTTAGGTTATATCTTAGGTAGGATTTACATTAGTACCTTAGGATGTAACACTAACCACTAACCTCTAACATAGTTCTTAGTAAATAGGTGAGGTAACCCCACAAATGAGTGAACCAATAACAATATAGTTTAAAGAACAAGGTTAGGTCACCAAATAACTTTGTAGTGTTAGGTTAATGTTTTAGTACTTAGCAACCCTTCTAACCCTTTGTATCAAGTTTAGGTTAGCAACAAAATTATATCAAGTAACATAGCTTAGGTAGGAATAATTTCACCTAGCTTACGATTCCATAAGTGAATTCTTAATAGGTTCCCATATATCTTTCTCATGTGTTGTGAATAGTTGCATCCCCATCATTATCAGTAATGACCTGTCATGGTCAACCTTCAAGGACCCAAGCCAACATCCTGTTGAATGGAAGTGCATTCACACAAAAGTAAAAGAACTTGCAACAACAAAGTTCAGTCCAGCGTGAAGCTTAACTCATGGAATGTCGATTTTACCATTCACTTCAAAGAGCATTACTAAAAACATTCCTTGGATCACTAAAATTGATCCAAGGATGAGTTGGAAAAAGACAAGTTTACAACTCTTAAACCAGAATGTAATTTACCTTCTAGAACTGAAAAGTGGATTCAGAGAAGTCACACCAATTTGACCATAGGATCTTAAGAGCAGAAAAGACTTATCCATACCAAGCATGATTTCCAAAAATCAGAAGATCATATCCTTATAAGGAAAATCACCTATCAACAATTGAATGCAAAGGATGAAAATAAGAATAGTCAAGGGTGTTACATATCTTTGTTTAACTATTATTTGGTGGTCTTGTTTTCCATTTCAGGTAGTTCCTCCAAGAAAAAAGGAAGCTCTCACGATTAGATGTGGATCAAGAAGTCATACATGTGCAACAACCTATAACCAACATTTCGATAGGTATTCCTCCTAGCCCTTTACCCTTTTTTTTTTCAACATTCGAAGAAGCGATATAGAATTAGGTGAAATATTTTTGCATGCTTGGTGGGACCCATTTAGGGTTCTTTGCATTCTTTCATTTCTAGATGAAAATTTGCATGTTTATTTCCTCCTAAAAGTTCTTACATCAAAATTTCTCCTTGGAACCTTCTCTTCTTATATTGTCTAAAATCAATTGTATTTTGGTTCTTTAAAAAGAAAATTTCTTCCCTTTCATTTGTATCACATTAGTGAAAGAGCATCCCTTCTCCTATTCATATTTTTGTGTCATCGAATTTAACACTTCAATTTGTGTTTTAAAATCATTTTATTTCATTCTTATTTTTTGTATTAGATTGCATCAAATGAGGGCAACCTATATCTTTGGAAGTCATGCCCAGATGATGGTTGAAAACGAATTGTAGAAAAGCACTTCCTTTTTCTCTCTCTCTCTTTGAGTCTTATCCAAACATAACAAAATTAAAAATATACACATTCTTAAACAACATCTTTCCTAGAAGAAGTTGTAGGTGATCACACGATCACAAAGCATAATAGGCACCCAACTCACAACTTCACGCCGAGTCATACTTTAGAGAAAATCCCACCCCCATAAAATACTTGAAACCTCTCCTTGTAGACCTCCTTCTTCGTAGGAAGCCATCCTCACCAAAAAACTCCATTTTATAGTTCATGAGTTAGTCCTTAAATAGCATAAGCTGAACAAACATAATAGAAAAATCACTCTTAGGATCATATTTTTCTTAGTGTTTCGCTTGTCTTGAGTTTTGAGGTGAGAGGTTTCACTCGTAATTTTATTATTTCTCTTTGCATGCTCCTCATCACATTTGGTGTATTCGACTTCATCCGAGTGTGCCTAAACAATATTCTCATCATTCTCATAGTTATGGGTTTGATTCCACATCTAATTTTAACTCACAACCACATTTTATTCATCATTGTTCCAATTTCACAAGAATGTAGGTGTCATTCTCTAAAGCGACATCGTCGGTTACCCTCTAACTATCATCGGTTTCACCCAACCAAAGATCGGTTCACCGTTCTTTTGGTTAACCTACCCAAAAGGAAACCTAATTTAACTTATTTTTTGTTCAGAGTCTCTATCACTCTTATCATATACACTTTCTAGTAAATTCTATCAAAATCTTGCAAACTTGGCAAATTATGGGCCTTTTACCTTGTTTTTAACCAAGCTGTTCATTTTCCACAATGAATGACCATGGTTTCTATGACCAAAGATCGGTTTACCATAAGCGGCATCTGTTAGAATATGTAATTTTTCAAATTGACATTCTAACCCCAATCCACCTACTATCACCTGTTCCTCCCATCTTTGTTGTATTTCTATGTCATTTACATTAAAAGCAGTCCAACCCGATCAACACTGTTCACATGGTGTTGATGCGTCACCAAATAAATGCCCTCGTATTCCATACGGTTGTTAGCTTGCTCCCGCCTAGTCCTTCACCACCTACCATTATATCACCTTCATAGAACCTATCCAACCTATATCCATTGCCCTACGTGATGAGGAGTTTACATGCCTCCTTGACCAAAATCATGTCGCCTTATAGTTTTATCTTTCCCACTCATCCACTCAAGATGTCTCGGGTTAATTGATATACAACATGCCCGTATCTATCCCACTAACTCTCATTCCTACTTCTGTGTCATCCCACTTTGGTTCCACACTACCATCTTCCGCCTTGGCTCATGTCATTTCACAGTTAGGCCCTATACCTCCTATAACCGTCACATCTGCTACATCCATTGTACCCACCACATCCACTATACCTTTTCCAACCACCGAATATAACTTCATTCGTGCCTATTGTATCACATATACCCATAGCTACATGGCCACCCTCGGTGTTGGTGACCCCTACCCATTTTCAAAATGTAGTCCTTTATATTCCACTTTCCTTAGCCCCCATTGCTAGTAGGGTCACCACGAACCTTCCACCTCTATATACGTACTATCAACAACCTCACATTTCATATATTATTCATTCAGGTACATACCCCTATTTCACTCCTTCCTTCTCAATCTACCTATACGATGCACACCATATAATGGAATGCCACCCCCATTAAATGCCCAACACAAAATTCCTTATGCTACGGGATGCACCCATCCATCACAACCTACCAATGACCTAGTCAAGATAATGATGGACAAAATGTAAATATTAGAGGCATCGGTTTACGGCTCCCATAACACTCTCACCTATGATGAGATTTGTAATGAGCCTATAAACCCATCCATTCCTATCCATCCATATCCCATGCATTGTGAAATTCCTAAATTCAACTATTTCAATAGAAAAGAAGACCCGCAACAACATTTGTGGTCTTTCAAACATGGGTGTTACATGGTCACCCATGATAATGCTTTTTTCCCGAGGACCTTTCCCATGTCTCGATTGGACCCGCATTAGAGTGGTATAGTGGGTTGCCTAGACACTCTATATTCTCATTTAATTAGGTAGTCCAAGCCTTCTTAGATCACTTATCCATTAACATTGTTAAGAAGGTTACCATGACTGAATTCTACTATACGCATCAATATGATGACGAATCTATCATGATTTTGTGGCTCATTGGCATAGCCTCATCAATTAACTCACATTCCAACTACCATCAACTAAACTCATCGAGATCTTCACGATGGCTTGTGCTAGACATATCTCACCGACCATGCAGGTCCAAAATTTGTGAACCTTTGATGAGGCATTCACCATGGAATGAAAGTTAGAGATTCGAGCCATCAAAGAAAAGAAAATCGAATTACACAATAAGAACTCGACATTCAAGTCAAATGATACCTCTTCTTCTTGAAACCACGAACAATTATTCAAAAGCTAAGGAACCACTAAAAAAGTAGTACTTAAGGTTGGCCTAGCTCATCTCTCAAATTAGGCTTACCCTCATCTAATCTCTCACCCATTCAAACTTTTCAATTCGGGACGGAACAATAGAAATACACCCCTATTTGGGAACCTTATTATTTTATCTTAGAAAAACTCATTAAATCTTGGTCCATTACCCTTCCTCCCTTAAAACCACACACTAGTTTTGATCCTTCTCGCCCCACACCCATGTGGTACAAAGAGAAATACTTCAAACTATCATCGAGTAAAGGGTCTTAGTGACAGTAATTACATCACTTTCAAAAGCATTGTCAAGAATTGCTCAAGAAAATCAAGTTAACCTTGGATAATCCTAACACACCGCTAATCAAAATCTACAGATATTCAAGAAACCATTTTCTAATCATGCCCCTTCTTTCGATCAAATTGGGAGACCTCAACTCATGATAGCCATACCCATGAGGTCCATGCTATTTTTAGTGTTGCACCTATTGATTCCTAATTACCCCATATTCCTTCCATAGATAAAATTCTAGCCTCGAAGTCCTCCACCTACACTTGAACGTACTTCACATATTCCTCCACCCACAGAGGAACACCCTTCATCTCCTCCCTCACTGTGAAGGATCCTCCTGTTAACATCGATACCATTTCACCTTTCTCTTCTCCACCTAGGGATCTATCACCTATAGTACCTCTTCAACCCGCAAAAGATACTTGTTTATCTCCCCCACCCACAGAGGAGTGCCCATCATCTCCTCCACCCACAGAGGAGCACCCATCATCTCCTCCACCTATCAAAGATCCAGTAGAAATGCCTTTACCTCTAGGTGACCACTCTCCATCAGTTACCCAAGATCCTACGGACTTACTTTTGGCTCTCTTACCCACAGAAGCTGAAGTGAGAAAATTCCTCGTTTCTAAGATATATTTTATGGGAATCACCATTAGATCCTCATCAACCTCACCTACAGCATTTCCATTCTCACACTTAGCCGATCACCTAGATTATGTGGAAAGAGCCTTACTTTGGGGTCATCTTCGCTTCTGTCTCAACACAAATGCGGGTGTCACTTGCTAACACTTTCATTATCTACTCTAAGATATTTCAGCCAATCAAACTGAGCACAACCACAATTTTCACAAATTATTCCACATTACCACTCATGGCTCAACTCACACCCCTACCCATAACTCAACATGCATCTACATCCAAACCTACACCTACATCATCTTCCTCATATAAACCCATTACTACCTTAGGGGTCATTCCAATCACCAACCTTACACATCCACTCATCAAATTAGATTTAGCTACATCCTCCAAAACCAACACCAAGCTTAATCTGGCACCCAACCAGAAGATCAAATCTCACAGAACTCATACTCTAACCTCATTGATCATACCCTCATCACCTTCACCCTTTCCATCCATCTTAGGACCTCACCCTTCCAACATGGTTAAGAAACATTCACCCACAAGTAAACCAAAAACACAACAGCCCATTCCTCCCTTACAAACTTCTAACATACCCATGCACACAGGCGACTTACATCCACACCTGTAGTAGCCTTACCGCCCATACCATCGATCAATTTTTCACTACCAAAAACACTCCAATCTCTTTCCGTCACACCCCCGCATGACTGCACCATCTACCTTCACAAAGCACCTTATTTATCCCTATGGGTAACTCTCCCTCTTCCACCATCCTCTTTTCCCTCTAGATCTCATGCACCCATATAACCTTTACCCAAGAAGGTGCAAGCTAAAGATAAAAATCCACTACCCTCAAATAAGGTAGTCAAAACAACCACACACTCTCTTGCTAGTTTATCTACCATACCCCTACCTAAGAAAATATGACCAACACCCAAGACCACACCAACACCTAAAACCATATCTCAAACCACCCCCTCATGTAAAGACCCTTCCTCTACGAGTTAGTTGCACCTACACCCAAACCCACTTTCACTTCCCGAGTGTGATCCACTAGCTAGATCCTATGCCAAAATCTTAACCAACCTCCTTGAGACTTTTGTCATCACACATTCGCCACTCGGACCTTATGACCCTCTCAAACCCAAACCAAAAGGGTTTGATGACACCAAAATTTGAGCTGCCATCATGTGTCGGGCATGATGTAGAGAAACACAAGGCTTTGAAAACCGTTCTTATCCGAGTTATGTCCTCATGGAGAAAACTTTGACAATGATGACCTTCTCAATGAGGACCCCATTTCACCAATACCCATTCCCATAGTTCTTTCCTCACTACTGTTTAACAACCAAGACCTCCATCCCCACAATGCCTAGATCCACCCCAAGATTTGAAATTAACATGGTTCACATTAGAGAACTCACAAAACCTCCACTCAAATGTTGATGTGCTCAACTCATCTCGACGAGGTTCCTTCCCACTACTTATATTTTTACCCTCTTGCACATTGTACTTTTTATGGCTCACCTACTTCACCTACCTCTCCACCTAAAATCAACATGATCCACATTACTACCCATGCTAAGAAGGACAATAGGCAAGGAAAAGGAAACTTAACCACCAACTAATCCTATACCCAACATACCATCTGCACCCACACCTAAAATTACTATCCATAACCACACATATCCTATTTCTAATGGTATTACACTATGCGCAATGCTCAAACAACTACACCAACCCCCTCAAAATGTCCCTATATGACCTCATCCAAACCTCATAATCCCATCGTCAAAATCTCATGGAGGTCCTTCAATCTATTGAGGTCTTACCCAATGACCCTACGCCTGTATCCACCATTATTACACCTCATCATGTAACCTCGATCACCAAATTATCACCTTCTTCTACACCTTCACCTACCCACCAAGTAGCCACCCTCGCTTCTTAGATCGAGATCACACCCACCGAACCGATGACCCTAATCTAGCCCTTTTTTTCTCATTCCATATTGATAATATATATGTATGACATGTTATGATCGATGAGGGCACTAGCATTAACATCATCTCCTCTCATATGTTTGACTAAATGCACATACCCAACAATTACATGTATAAACATCATATCATATTGCATTCATTTAATGATGTTATCACATCTACACTTGGTACCCTCATACTCCATGTTTGCGTGGGCCACTGAACTATTCCAGAGCTATTTTATGTCTTAGAAGGGGAATTCAAATATAACTGTTGCTTGGTAGACCTTGGATTCTTGTCATGGGTTGTGTTCCTTCCACTTTGCATCACTTGTGTATATTTTGAGCATGAAGGATACACCTATACCATTCCAGCTGACCCATCACCTTTCAAAACTTGTAACATGCTTTACCAACCCAATGACATGCTTATACCCATTAAAACCTCTACCTCCATGACCACCTTTCGCCTCTTCACCTACATCTCCACCTACTAGTGTAACCGCTACTTGAATTGCACCTACATCCTCCATTCCCATCACTTCCACAACCTCCATGGATGAACCATCAGTCTCCCACTCTGTTAGCTCCACCTCCGATCCGACCTCGACACATCATCTATTCCAACTATCCACATACCAACCACTGATCCCTTGGAAGGTATTTTTCAATGCCTTACTCTGGGGAAGTATCACCTATATAGTGTCAACACATTCCTTACTCCACAAGAGAATGGAAGTCTTCACCAACATCCCCACTATGATCACTATATAGGAGAATGCCGCCTTTATGATCCTCCCCACTTTTGTATTGATTTCACCTATGGGGGAATTGATACTACCACTTACACACCTAAACTACCATCACAAACCCACCTATTTTCTGCTAATCTCCAATCACTCACCAATCTCCGTTTAACCCACACCTTTTGCACTAATGTGCATGGAAGGGTTTTGGTTTTTTTCTTTTACAAGCAAGGCCTCCATTCCATTATTCCACATACTACCCCGCAAACATAATGACCATAGTGGTATCAGCTTTACTAAACCACCTACCAAGAAAGCACGCATTGAACTCATTAGGACATCATCCCTTCTCCACCTTCTTCACTTCCATCACCACCTTCACCGATGGAGTCGAAGGATCCAAAATCCATTCCTCCTAACTTTCCTTTTTTTCATAAACACCATTTCCTTGGGGCCTCTAACTTATCAACACAAGGGTGAGGTTACCTCATCTTTTCCCTTCATGTATCCTAAAAGGATCAATGATGATACACCTTCGATTAAAGTCATTCAATGTGAGGATGATGAGTCTATAATCACATACCTTGGTGTTGAAGACTCATATATTCATCGGTCATTACCATCTAAGATGAAAACAATGTTGAATGAATCGACTATCGAAATCAACATCCATACTGGATGACCCACACATTCTAAATATCAAACAATATTTAGATACTACTAAATAGGAATCCATCACTTCCTTTCTCAAAACCATAACCATGATTTTTCTTGGTCTTATGTAGCCATGCCTGGTATTGACCCCACCATAGTGGTCCACAATATCATAACCATTCTCAACCCCAAACCTGTCAAACAAAATTCGAGGAAAATGCACCCTCGCATTGCTCTTCTTGTCAAAGAAGAACTTCGATGCCTTATTTCTGTTTCCTTCATCTTGTTTATCCTTGATGGATTTCTAACATTATCCCTATCACTAAGGCGATAGTGGGACTTCACATTGTCATAGATTTTCATGACCTCAACCTAGCTTGCCAAAAATATGACTTTCCCCTACCAGGCATTGACCAAATGCTTGACCTTACCACTGGTCATTAGATACTATCACTCATGGATGGCTTCTTGGGTTATAACCAAATGTTTCTTTCCCAGGAGGATCAACACAAAAACGCATTCATCACTCCTTGGGGACCTTCTATCGAGTCATGCCTTTTGGCCTTAAAAATGTTAGTGCTACATATTAACGAGCTATGAATTACATCTTCCATGACATATTGCATTGTATATTGGAAGATTACATGGATGACATCCTTTCTAAATCAAAACACCACTCCAAGCACCTCGCCATCCTAAAAACTATCTTTGACCACCTCATTAAATATTACGTTCACTGCAACCCAAGAAATGTGTCTTCACGGTTCTCTTGGAGAAACTCCCGGGGTTTATTGTCTCCTTATGTGGTATAGAAGTTGACCTGCTAAAGTAAAGGTCATTCTTAAAATTCCCCTCCCACTAATCTTAGGAAACTTTGTAGCCTGTAAGGTAAGTTGTAGTCTATTCATCGCTTCATTTCACAATTGTTTGATTAGTGTCAACCATTTCATCATCTTCTCAAGAAGGATGTCTCCTTTAAATGGGATGATGACTACCAAAAATATTTTGAGGCCTTAAAACAATACCTTCTCCAACCACCCGTACTCAATCCACCTAAATACGATAAACCCTTCTACCTATACATTTCAACTAACGATCACTCCTTGGGGGCCAAGCTCGCTCACTGCAATGAACAACACAGGGAGTAGGTAGTTTATTACATAATTTGTACTCTTTTTGACTATGAAACCGATACAATCATGCCAAATTTTTTTTCTTAGCCTTAGTTTTTGTTTCCACTAAACTTTGTCATTACCTACATAACCAAAAACCTATGTTGTGACCAACACCGACCCTTGCACTTCATGTATTCCAAACCTTACCAAAATCAATGTGCCGCATGTCTTTGGCTTATGATTTTTTTCGACCTCAACCTTGAATTCATCCATCAAAATTACATCAAGGGCCAAGCCATCACCAACTGATTGGCCGACGTTCCTAATTTTGAGGATCAACCCTCTAATTTTGACTTTCCGGATGAGTCAATTACTACCCTTTCCCTAAACAAACCCGCTTACCAATAACACTCTTCCTCAATGGTTCCAAGTGTCATTATAGGGGTGGGGCTGGTGTTATCCTCATTCCACTTGATGGTGAACCCATGCCTTTGTCTTTCAAAATTGATTTTGATTATACAAACAATATTGTCGAATACGAAGTGCTCATATTAGGTCTCTAAGTTTCCTATTCCTTAGATGTTAAATCAATCAACATCTTTGGTGATTCTTAATTGGTCGTAAACCAATTCAATGGTATATACCAATGTTGTAATGAGATACTTCAAAAGTATAAACATCATGTGGACATACTTTTGACCACCTTCAACCGTTACGCCCTTCAAACCATCCTACGTTCAACCAACAAATTTGTAGATACCATGGCCTGCTTGACTTCTCAAATATCTGCTTTACCTACCGATTCTAAAATCTTTGTCACTGTACAAATAGTCCAATCACCCTCTTATTTACCTTGTGAAATTTACACTATTGGAACCGCTACCCCGACTTGAGTGACCTTTGGTATAGAAAATACTTAAACTACCTTTCCCTTTCTATCTTGCGTCCGATCTCACTCGTAATGGACAACGTGCCTTTCTTAAAAATGTATCTCATTACATCATTATGGGCGGCCTGCTCTATAAGTGTGAATTCAATGGTATTCTCTTATGATGCCTTATGAGTTATAAAATTCTTTATACCATTAAGGAAGTTCATGATGGCATATGTGGAGGTCACTTGGTGGCCTTGCTATTACTAAGCGTATTCTTTCCCTAGGATATTCTTGGCTCAACCATAATTGTTGTGACTACATTAAGTGTTGTGTAAAATAATAACAACATACCAACCTTAATCATACACCCAAATCATGCCTTACTGGGTCACCCGTGACCTTTTTCCTTTCTCTCAATGGGGTTTGGATCTTGTTGAAGAAATCAATCCTCATTCTTCCCAATGACATCAATGGATCATCACCGCTACCGAATATTACACAAAATGGGTTAAATCCATACATCTTATCTCCACGAAAGCTGAAAAAATATGTGAGTTCATAAATCATCACATCATCTATCACTTTGGTTTCTCCACATCACCTCATCACCGATAACGGAAAGAAATTCAAAAATAAAACCTTGTGAAAACTTTGCGACACCTTTGGCATTCAACTAAGTTTCTCATCACCTTATTACCACGGACCAACGCCAATTTGAATCCGCAAAAAAACCTTGAACAAAATTCTCATGAAATTGGTTAATGATATTGGGAAGGAATGACATACGCACATTCCTTTCACCCCGTCAGGCATACCGCACTAGTATTTTCACTTCCACTACTACCACACCTTTTCTCTCGGTCTACGGTATAGAGGCCTTTACATTCGCCTCTCGAATTCCAGATTCCCTCACTCCGTATTTCTCTCCATGACATGCTTAATGATGATGACTTTCGTCATGACCGTTTAGCACAACTTGAGTTATTGGAAAACCATCATCTTAATGCTCTTGATCATCTCCAAGTTTACCAAAAATGTATCAAACGTGCCTATGAAAAACATGTCCATGATTGAATCTTTCAAGTCGGTGACCTTTTCTCGAAACAAAATCAACATGTAACCAAAGTAGAAAAAATTAAATAGTGTAAATTTGCTCCTAATTGTCTTGGACCATACATCATGACTCATACTTATGGATCAGGTTCTTATCATTTATCTTCACTCAATGGTAAACTTGAAACTGAGCCCCTTAATGCCTTGCATCTTCAACCATTCTATTTTTACTTTTATTCCTACCTCACCTTCTACCTCTTTCCATGCTCATCCCTTGAGTGCTATCCACTTCTTCTGCACCATCACCAAATATTAAACAATAATATTGTGCATACCCATCACTCTTTTATCCTCTCTTAAATATGTGTACCATGGTGCTTTGCACATGGCATGATTCTCATGGATACTTTTTGTTTGCTTTTAGATGAGATCCCATGCTCATTTCACCTTTTATCTGAACAAGAATCCAATTCTTCACTTTAGTCTTGTCCATAATTTTGAATTCCTCACGCGGGATCCAACTCCTTGAGTCAAAATTCCAACAAAAAAATGACTCCCTCAAAAGAAAATTTTCTCTCTACCTCGCTACTATAAATAGATTGCTCCCTCAAAGAATAGTTATGTAAAGTTCTTTATAAAAAATAGGAAAGAGAGAGAGAATCTGAAGATTCCCACATTGATCAACTTTGCGAAGACCTCAAGGATTTAATTTCCTCATCTCATATATACTTCTGCATTGATCAATCTATCTCAAATATCAATCAAAACAAAAAAACATTTTAGTTATGGACTTGCCCATTGTGACATTGGATCTCTTGCCAAAAGGCATGCTACCTAGTACCATATAAAAACTAACCACTTTTCACCCTCTAACCATTTGCACTTTCATTTCCTGTCACCTCTAGGAACCTATTCGAACCGAGGACATTTGGTGATCATGTGACTACTCTTCACCTATGAAATCATAAATCATGCGGTGCTTTTAGGGTCTTATGTTCATCAGCCTATCTAAGGTATGACCCACCCATTATGATCCTTACTAATCAGGTGGTTTTTTTCCTCCTCTTATCTTTTAACCTTCTTCATTACATATTAATTACCTTATACAGGACTAGATCCACAACACTTATCTTTGGGTAATTTTCTTCTCTTTCACCACAATCAACTCCTAATCACCTATACCAATGTGCCCATAATTCACCCTTACCTAAAAGACCTCGACTCAATTATGCCTATAACCCACCAACTCATTCTCATACCTCCTCACATTCTTCCCTAGCTTATGGGAGAACTACATCACTTTGAGGTACCCTTTTCTTGGGACTATGTAGGTAACACTCCGAGGGCATGGGGCCCTTAGAGGTTAGCTCGGCCATTCTCTACCCTAACCAATTCATCTTTCATTTTTTTAAGTTACATTCTTCCCTATTTAGTTTCCTTTTATATCAATAATTGGAAATTAAACCCATCAAAAAAAAATTGCTTTCCACCTTTATCATCATCAAACATACATTCATTATGTCTACCATTTCTTTACCATTATCATGCATGTTACTATAAAATATCTTAACCATGACTCATATAATCATTCATTGCAAAAATTAATGAATTACAACATCGCTGAATTTATCCTCAACCATGCCTAAAACCTAACTCAATCCATGCCCATAACTTTGACTCACCATTCTTATAACCTAACTCAATCCATGCCTAGCACACCTATCATGAATCCATCTACACATAATAATAAAATGCTATCAACACAAACACATAATGACCATAATCATCATCATCTCTATAAATAAAAATATCCAAACATGTGCCTCCATATACATATCTCTAAAATATCTTTGGCATACAAGCTGGTGTATATAATCAAATCTCTCAAAAATTTCATATACAAGCTCACCATCTTTGGCATGTAGACCAGTATATGATCAAAAATATGCAAAACTCTTATACATCCAAACTCTCTTTGGCATGGAGACTGGTATATAAAAAATGAATCAAATACATCAAAATAAAGGGATGTGCATTAGACATCATCTTGCCGGTCATCCTCCATATTAGTCTCTCATGTCTCCTCCTCGGCTCTTTTCTCGGTAGCTGATATCATCTCACCACCCACCATGGTTCATGGTCGGGCCCCTACTAGTACATCACCTAGAGATAGCCTCCGTAAATTGGTGGCCTCACCCTATTCTTATCTTGGAGCTCGATGGCCCCTGAGTTCTCTCACGCTTTGAGTCTAGGATATGGTTATCTCACTCAAGGCCTGATGTGCTCTGTACTCTCCATAGGATAGAAAATATATCCCCATGGCCATCAACTTATCCTAGTAATATCGGGCCTCACCTAAGGCATCCCATAACCTAGATAGGGGTACTATCTATTTGGGCCCCATTGGCATTGGCCCCTATGTACCTATTCTGCGTGGGACCCTGTCTCGCACCTTCCCGTGAACTGGAACCCTATCCGGTGTGCTTGTAGAGGTGCGATTATCCTTGCACCTTGTGCCTCTACCTACACTAGTAATGCCTGAATCTTCACCTGTACAATGGCCAACTAGCCTTCTAAACCTATAACCTATGCCTGTACGACATCTACCTCCTCATCATCTCCATCTCCGTCTCCGCCTGGGCCATCCGGGCCTATATCGACTGCCACTGCACATGCAATGCAGCCACCTCTACCTCTAAAGCTGCTAACTACCCCTGTACCATCCCCAACTGGGTAATCAAGGTCGCCACCTGCCCCTGTAGGGCATTCTCTGCAACAGTGATGGTGGATAAATCTGGTTTCCTCACTGGGAGGTATTGCTCGTAGATGGGCTGCCCATAACTATTTATACCTCTCTGTCACTCTAGCATCATCAATTCACTGGTCTATAACCTGCTCCTCCTACCCGGTAGGTACTTTCGGCTGTGGAAGTGGTAGTGGTTTCTCCACATCATCTCTCTAGAAATCTTGTTGGAAGGTGGTGGTATATCCTGTAGTAATCTAAACTACCGTCAAACCTGTCTATTGGGATCATCTTGTGCTCCCCTACATGAAACCCCTCAATCCATCTCAATATCTCGTAGACCATATAACTCATCATCCATCTATCCATATGAGGGATAGCCCACATACGGTCTCCACATAATGTCCACACTAGACAATCCCTCTAGTAATTGCCTATAATGGGCCACATCATGTCTAACCCTACCTACTTAGTGATCTCTATCACAGAACCCATCACATGTACCCCATCCGAATAAAACTTGGCTCAAAAGAATATTCCTAGGGAATACCAATCGAGACAAACACAAACAATGTGCTCGTATTCCCAACGGTGAAGAATAAATGTACAACATAGGTTAAAACTATGGAGCTACCCATACGCCCATAGCTCTCTATATAGCTACACTAGGAATGCTGGCGCCTAGGAAAAGTGTGTTCTATCCATCATCATATCATGTAGTACACCCATCAAGGATAGTGGGAATCTCCCATCCTCTACATCTAGCGAGTGTAAAACAACGGGTTTCCTCCATCATTAATACAACTAGCCTTGTCTCCTCTAAACGAGGTAGGTACATCTCACCATAATTCAGCCTTTGTGTGAAATTTCATCTCTGCCAGTTCCTCACCAAATACCATCAACATCAACTCCTCAGATGATTTTGAGGAGATCGAATATACCTACGCTCCCAATATGGGTAATCACAAGATCCTATACACGTCCTCTAGGGTGATGGTCATCTTCCCCGTCAGTAGGTGGAAAATGTTGGTTACTGAGAATCCCATGTATTGATTAGAGCGACCATCGAATCAGTTTCGGACTACATGTCGGTAGCACTTGACCCCACTCAAGCAAACATCGGTGACATGCCTACACTCCTCGACTATCGCCGCCACGTGAAATATCACGAGAAGGGGTGGTACCTGTCTCGTATCCTCAACCGATCTCTCACCGCATCCAACAAAAAAATCACATTATTAACACATGACCATATCTACATTCACCCATACCCATTCCAATTACCTTACCAAATTTACTTCGCTACTTACCATTTATCCCATGGCCTACCCTTTTACCCAACCCTAACCGACCAACCTACCTACCCTACACCTACCCAACCCAATATCACCTTACCTATTTTTACCCCTTACCTATGTTATGATTTTCACCCAAACCACTTCTCTTACCCCTACTTACCTCACCCACCCAACCTCAAACACCTTTTGGCCCGTTTTTCCCCTAACCATGACTAGTACCGGTTGCACCGCTAACTAACCTTTGTCCCCCTTCAACCGACATCGGTCACCTACTTCGTGACCAATACCGGCACACTAACACCAATGTCAACTAACCTTCAACCAATTTCGGTCACTATTGCCACAAAATCGCAATGCCCAACCCCCATTTTTCCTCAAAATCCCCTTTTTCTCCCTTCTACCCACCTAATCCTACCCAAATCCCCCTACACCCTTCCCCACCCCTTCTTCACCCAATCCCCTCCCTCCCCATTCCTATTTTAATTGATTTCCCTCCCATAATTTAAAATTCATTTCCCCAACAAAAACTCATTTTCACCCACCCGACCTCTAATTCATTCTCATAAACAAAACAAAGCATAGGATTGAATCTTACCTCATCGTGTTATCATCTATGTGGTGGCACCTCCGACCACTATACTCATGGTCCCCCAATCCCTCTCCTACATCTGCCATCACCAAATGACCTCTCGCTATCCAACTAATCAATCATGTCAAATCGATCCAACCCATCTCGTGGATCCACCTATCGACCAACTATCACCCGCCACTTAGCTCGCCAACTTAATCCTCAATCTCACCACCTGTCGTTTTCCCCAATTTGATAAAAGACAAATGATTTGAAAAATACCATAATTTTTCTTTTTATAACTTACCTAACTTAACCGGTGATGGTTTTACCTTAACCGACATTGGTCTTGTGCCCTAGCTTACCGTGGTCAGTCCAGCTTGACCAGCATCGGTTCCTTTCAACCATCATCGGTTTACCTGCTTAGTCTTTTTCTACCCCCTACCCCCAATTTTTGACCTAAGTCCTTTTTACCTCACCCACACCTCACTTAGACACTTCACTTTATCTTCTTGACCTTATCATTTACCCCCTCACCTCGTCCTCATTTGGGGACTCATTATTTTACCCATACCTCGGCCCTACCCATGCCGTGACCTAGATACTTGGACCTAGAACATTGCTAGTGACCTTTGACCTCATGTGTTTGCTATACCTTGCGGCATTGTTACCTGTGTTGATTGACATACTAACCTTACCTTGCCTCTTTCCGTGACCGTTTATCCTGACCCAACCTTTGGTGTATCGAAACATACCTAAACATTCCTGCACCTAACCTGTGTCATGTTTCCTAACCATATCCTATACCTTGGATACCATAATCACTTCAACCTTGTTTGGATAAACCTATCAACCTTAGACAATGTATATTTTTCCTACTCTTCAACCTGGTATTATGTTGTAGTTTATATGTGTGCATGCATTTGACTGTTACTACCTTTGACCCTGACCCATTACCTAGATTACCCGAGTAGACCTTTTCCCCTTTTACCCACATTTCCCACATTCCTCTTCATCACATTCACCTTTTATCAAGCAACTCATTGATTCTTTCTTCATCCTCATCAGTTCTTAGTTTGAGGGGGATCACCTTCACACACACATGGGGCAACCACATCTTATTTTTGTTAGCGTCGCTTACCAATATAAGCTACACAACAAAAGGGGGTAAAATGTAGACAACAAAATTGGGTCACACTTCCCTTGGTCCCTTGTCAAATAACCACCTTGAAAACACTCACCTAACCATGGCCCCTTCCACCTGCACTCTAATATTAATTTAATTAATTTAATTCACTATCTCACAATATTTATTATTTATATATCCGATTCGAGATAATGCCCACATATCCACCTCACCTATACACCTCATCTAACCACCTCACCCTAAGACCTACTCTTAGTATGTTTCCATAAATAACTAAGACCTACCCAAACCCTAAAAATCAAAGCCTATATTCCCTCTAACCACATTCCTGCATGTTGGAAAAAAAGCTTCAATTCTAATCCATGAGAGAAAATGAACAAGATCCCAGAAAATCAAGGGGATCTACCTAGTTTAGTAAACCTAGGAAATCCTGCCTTAAGCGCTAATGATTACTCTAAACCATGTCGGTAAGCTTGGAACTACCATCGAGTTACCATTTAACCCCAAAAAAACCTTATTTCGAGGTTAGCACATTTATTAGAGGTAGACACATCTTTCGAGCGAAAGAGACGAAACCAGAGCTACATGTAAGTAGAACCAACATTCGTACATGCATCAAAGCACCCATACCCGATGTCGAAGCACCCACAGAGCCATTTTTCTTCATGGGAGCATCCAGGAAGTGCCAAAAACACATCAAGTTCCTTCCATTTGTTTACCAAGCTTTTTCAAATAGTAAGTTTTGTCAACCAGCATTGGTTCATTATCATTTGAGTAGACTCTTTTACTTATGTACCTAGTTTCTACTCCCATTTCCATTCACCCACCATTTACCTCCATGCAAACTAGATCATCCCTTCACCCACACCCTTGAACTACCTATACTCAGATTTTAATCATCCCTGTGCATACCTAAGACCCACACAAACCTTGCCATAGCCCTCTCCATTTCCATTTAGCCTTTGATCTTCCCTCACCTCAAACTTTTATTGAGTTTCCTATACCCCAACCACACCGACACTCGGCTACCCATAACCTTCACCGGTTCACCTAAACTAACACTGGTCATACTAGAATGACATCGGTCTCTGTGTTTTTACCATCATACCAAGAACAGAGCTTGAAATCTCTACCCAATACCCGAAACAACCCAAAACTTGACCTTGACCAGTCTTAGTACCTAATAAACACTTTGACCTTCAGATTCAGTCATAGCTTATCTGTTGTGAAAAATTTTTCTTATTGTAGATGAATGAGATACCTAAGTCATTTTAACTACGGTAGGATTTCCTTTATTTCTAGCATTAATTTGTTTTAAACGGTAGATTGATAGCCGTCAGGAAGTATCACACTTCCTAAATCTAGCATACGCTAGGAATTCCACGCATATACTATTTAACTATTATTTGGTTGTCTTGTTTTCCATTTCAGGTAGTTCCTCCAAGAAAAATGGAATCTCTCATGATCGATTGTGGATCAAGAAGTCATACACGCACAACAACCTTCAACAATCACTTCAATGGGTATTCCTCCTAGCCCTTTACCCTTATCTATTTTGTCATTATTTAAAGAAGCGATCTAGAATCGGTGAAATAACATGATATGGTCCATGATAGGAAGAGGATAATTTTCCTTTAGTGATGAGTGGTTCGGGTTGTCAAACTCTACACATAACCTTATTTCACCATTCTTCTTATGCACTTTGGCATAATGTTATCCACCCATGTTGAATGGTGGATGGGAAAGATGATCCTTGCATTAAGCATCTTCTTTACCTCCTCCTTAATGGTATTAACAATCTTTTGGTTATATGGGCTTTGTTTATACGAAGGGCTTAACATCCTGCTTCAAAGAAATTGAGTCATCATAAGAGTAGGCCAAGACATCTAGGTATTTCTTGAGTAATGCAAAAACTATCTTTTTCTTTAGGCGAGAAATTTTTTCCAATATTTACCATCCTTGGCTCCATGGGTACCAATGTTTTCTTTATCAAAAACAACCGGGCACCAAGAACATTACATTTCTTTCTCTTGAATGAATTTGTCATGTTTTCGAAAGAGGTCTTCTAAAGATACTAGGCCTTTGGGAATTTTGTTCCCTTTCAATTTGATTACTCCCTCATCATCATTCCCTTCAATTCCTTATTTATTTTCTTTGAGGACTGATTCTCAGTGTGGATTTTCACCTCCTTCGAAGAAGAGATTATTGAAATTATCCCTTTGCTCTATAAAGGCTAGAATTTGGTTATCATCATTGAAGACTTACCAATGATTTGCATTATCACAGTACACTAAGCCTGAATACCATTTCAATGGTCACTTTTTCCTTACCAAAAGAAGGATGAGGTATCACTAGGGAAGTTGAAGCTGCAAGAGAATCGGACTTTTCATTATGTTCCCTTGGAATAGCTTCAATGGAAAATGCATCAAAAGATTCAACGCATTCGAGACACTCTACTTTTGTAATGCGAGTCTTGGATTCTTCACCGATATTGTTGATGGACCTGATTTACTACAACCTCAAAGCATCTTATTTTCTTCATTCCCATGTCCTCTGCTTCCCTCATGCATTAATGAACCTATCAAAGCTGGGTAGGGTGTTTTTGTAGGTATTCTATTTCTGAGAGCTAGACTTTGGTTTTGATTGCGTGTTCCACAAAGTCAAATGGGGTTATGGTGAGCAAGGAAGAGGTTTTGGGAATGGAGGAAGATTTACATGGTAGAGGCTTTGCTACTTTGGGTGTTGAATTCTCCTTTTTGGGTGTAGCAATTAGCTTGGAAGGGGGTGAGGGTGTAGCTTTTGATTGAACATTATATGTTTTTACACGAACAACATTTAAAGGAGAATTATTCTTAGAAAATTTTGATGCGGGATAAGAATTATATGACTTACTTAGCATTTTAGCATTATCACGACAAACCAGTGAGTCTGGTTTTTCTTTGGCTGATTCCATAGAAGGTGGTAATGGTGATCCTTTGTTGATGATTTTATTTTGTGTAACCTCTGGAGGAGAATATTCTTTATTCTTCTTATCCTTTACCACAACCATTGAGGATGAAGCACCTTTCCTGGATTATGCATGGGTGAAAACAACACATGAGAAACTTGGATCTTCTTCGTCCTCATCTTCATCATCAATGTACTCAATTAGGCCATTGTGCATATCAACTTCCTCAACCTCAAGATAGGTTTATAGTCTTCCATATTTTCTTCTTTAGTTTCATCACTTTTTTCCTCCTCCGGCTCTTTGGTGTCACGGATGGAATTAATTTGTGGTGCTTCAAAATCAATTTGATGAGGGGATAGAGAAATCCTTGGCCTATGTAGAGGATTTGGTTTCTTTGATGCATTCTACATTTGATACGAGATAAGCGCTTCTTCAAGGCAACCAAGTCATTTGTAATTTTTTGGAACATCAGATCTGTGGTGACAGAGTTTGAATTCTAACCCTTTTGCTTTCCATTGGGGCCTTTCACCTTTCTAGAAAGGATTAGATCATCATCGGTTTCTATTGCATAGTCATGGGATTCCCTCAATGTTATTTTTGGGCTCTTCGAGGAAGAAACCTACTTTTAATGGTAAAGAATTGATGAAAAACCTCTTCAAATTATTTTCAGGAGGCACCACATCTTCAGGATCCTTCTTATCACTCTATCATATCTTTCTACAAAGTCCCTCATTGACTCAGAGGTTTCTTTCTTCATTTGTACCAATTGGACCAAAATATCCTAACAATCTTCTGTGTTCTTGAACCTGTGTTCGAATTCACTTCTTATATCCTCCCAATAAGTGATGAACCTTGGGGGTAGCATGTAGAACCATTTGTCATATTTCTCTTGAATTGACTCCTCAAAGAGTTAGACTGACACATCTTCATCCTCAACACCCAACACACTGCAAGAAGTTATAAATGTTGCTACATGCTCTTCCGAGAGTTAAGAACCATTCCCTCTAAATTTTTGGAAGTTTTTTCTCAAGCCTCTCAGTAACTCATGGAGTGGTTGAGCAAGATCCATTGGACCGGTGTTTCCTCCCCATGGTACATTAGGCCTATGGGCCTAACAATCAAATTCATGCTCATGATCACGATCCCCCATTCTATTTCTATTTCTAGCTTCCAACCTTGCTAAGGTTATGGCTTCTACTACTGCTCTTTCATCTTCCTTGAATTGAAGTCTCTCGATTTCTTTGAGTTGAGCTCTTATTTATTCTTTGGCTCTCATCTGTCTTTCTCTAGTTTCTTCTTTTGTCTCCACATTGGTGAAGTATACAAGGTTCTCGTTGATGTATGGAAATTCATCGTCCCAAAGGAGTGGCAACACTTGGGTTCCCAATGTGACCAGTTTCTTGAAGAGGAAGCCTTTAGATTCCAGGTAGCTCTTCTCTTCTTTGAAGTTCCTCAAAAATGGGATCAGTTTTTCCTCCTTGTCTCTTATGCCAGGTGTATCTTCTATCCACCAAATTGAAAATCTATGATCTTCTTTGCGGTGCTGGAATTTGTCTTTGCCTCTCTAATTCAGCAACATGTTCTTCTTCAAGGTCCATAATTCTCATGGCAATGAAGTAGTGATTGGAACTTTGTCTATTATGCTAGATAACTTCCCTCAAATCTTAAGAAATGTCCTCTTGAATGTGGAAGAGAAATTTTGGTCCTTTAACAGGAGTGTTTCCTGAAATAGCTATGATTTGAATCCATGTAACTCATATAGCCATTCAAATTCTAGAAATTTTTCTCTTTTTTGAATTTAGAATTTTCTAACCTTGTGGTCGCATTTAGGTGCAGATTCTATTAAATTTGCCCTATGGTGGGCATAAAAAATTGTTGACAAGGAAATTTTTTGAGTGGAAAAAATTGTGAATTCTTAGCCAACGCTATGGGAATCCAAGTCCCTCTACTTAACCGGTGTGGCTATTGTATGTGCATACGTGAGAAAATGTGGATTTATCTTGTGGCCTTTCGACTAAGGATCTAACAGGGGAACTCCACTGACCCTGCGGAAAATTCTTGTAGTTATCTGCAAGGGGGGAATTTACCATGAAGGTGGGAAAGGGAGTGAGAAAAGAGGTAGGAGAACTTATGTTGTAGGTAGAAAATTAGATTCTTGCATGCACTAGTTAGAAACTTCAACACATGCATTCGTGAGAAGAAACAAATTTACAAATAACAACAAGACTAAATAGAATTCACCGATCACAAATTATCAAGAAACCCCTTAGTCAAAGAAAGTGTTATCCAAAATTCACCCTCAAGGTAATTTTGATAACATGCATCAAATTCTTTAGTCCCAGGCAAATAGATTGAGTCAAGGCAAAAAATTTCATGTTTCTAGGGTCCCCTCATATTTTTCTAACTCCCCTGTCCAAGTAGAAGAGAGCAAGTTCTGAGAAAATGTAAGAAAAATTGCAAAAACAGGCTCGGGCCAGAAAAAATCACGAAAAATGGCTAAGTCCTAGTCCTAGAAGCATTTGGGACAAGTGGGACCAAAAGGCGCGGTTCGGCCGAAATGAGCACAGACGGTCCGAAAGCAATTGGGACATCCGGGCCAAAAGGACGCGCGGGACGCGGAAATCCGAACTGGCCGAAAAGAGAAAATTGGCTAACTGCTGAGAGGGTCACCTTTGGGACAAGCGGGACAAAAAGACGCGAACCGGCCGAACCGGGTGAAATGAGTCAAGGCAGCCCGAAACAGTCTGGGACGCGCGGGCCAAAAGTACGCGAACCGGCCGGATCAGCCGAAATGAGAACTTTTGTCCCGGAACAGTTGGGACAAAAGGGCGCGAACCGGCCGAACCGGGTGAATTTGTCCCAGACGGTCCGAAAGCAAATGGGACATATGGGCTGCGAGTACGCGAACCGGCCGAACCGGGCGAAATGGGAACAAGCAGTCCGAAACAACTGGGACATTTGGGACAAATGGGCGCGAACCGGCCGGTTCACCTGAAATCAGCACAAGGAGCACTGTGCCAAATGGGACAAAGGGACGCGCGGGACGCGAAAAGCCGAAATGGCCGAAGGCAGGGAAGAAAAGTCAACGTTTGGTCCGGAAACTTCAAACGGCCATAACTTTTGACTCCGAGCTCCGATTTTCATAAAATTGGACTTTCTGGAATGAGCATGACGCCCCTCGTGCCACAAAATAAACATATTCGGCTCCGGTACGGTCAATGCTCTTTCCCATCAAATGACAGAAAAACGCCTCGCTGTGCCCAAAATAGCCCACACTCGAAGGCCATAACTTTTGCATTTCTCAACGAAATCGCACAAAATTGGTACCGTTGGAATCGTGGTTCCGAGCCCGATGCACAGCAATCAAGAAATTCTGGATTTGATCAGAAATTGTTTGGGTTTTTAAGAAAACGTGGCCGGGTTCAGAACAGTGTTTTATTTGGTAGCTGGGAGTGCAATTAAGAGGCATGGTCATCATTCCTTCTCTGCTGCAGCATATGGGACAGTATGGGGAGCCTTTTGCAAGTAATGTATACCCATTCCACTCAATTTAATGCCTCTTACAGGTGGTTGAAGGACAGATTTCGGGATTTCCATTTTCCCTTCTCTTTTCCTTCTCATTTTTTCTATAAATTGGAGTGTTGGGCTCATTGTAGGGGGAGAGTTTTTGGGTAACAAAGCTCTGTCAAAATTGCTTTGTGAAGCCAGTGTGTTGCAGGCCCTTGTAGTGGACTCCTTGCATGGTGATCCAGGCCCTTATCTTGTAATAGATTGAACTGTGCATATCATGAAGCAATAAAATATCAGTTTGTGGATACATCTTCCCCTGCTGTGTTTCCTTGCATTCTTCTTGCCCCTTTAATCTTTTCTACAAGTATATTGTGTCTATTTATTATGTTCTTGCAGGAATTCATTATCATTGTGTGTGCTTGGAATATTGTTGTGAATGCATTTTGCTGGATTATGGTGAACTGTCATCACCTCTTCTAGTGTGCACTTTGCCTCTGTATTTCACACATTTGGAGAGTACTCTCACACCCTCTTCTTCTGGTGTATCACCGCTTTAGTGTAGGCTTTCATTTTATGCATTCTCTCTCTCGGTCCTTGGAATTTTAGGTTAGAATAGCTAGTTTCTCTGCATTAGAGTAGATTGTGGCGGGTAGTTTAGGAGCAAGAACCGACTTTCTCTGGAGGTCTATCTCAAGTAGCAAGTCCCACAACTTGGAGATAGTACCCATGTTATCCAATCACACTTTGGATGCTTAGAGTGATCAAACTAGAAATCTAATCAACATCCAAGGGTCTTTGTGATTCGTTGATAGCAGAAAGCAAGAAACTCCTTCTTGTATTGATTGTTTAAACACAAGTTATACATGGTGTCGGAATAGAATAAATTTTAGAGTGGAGGGAAGTAGAAGAAAAATGGCTATTTCCTTTTCTTTCTCCAGGTAAAATGCACTCTCGAGTCTACAAGATCAATCGCCCCTTATAATTACATGAAGAAGCCATTAAATATCTTGCAAAAAATGGTTACAACTTCTTCTTTGCTAGCAAGAAACAATTTACAATTTTTTCAATCATTTGTGTCCATTGATTCTTTATTTGCGAAGAAACACAAATGGCGAGTAAAACTAGACTTTTCATAATGTAGCTATTACACTCATTTTTTAACTTTGAATTTGAATCGTTAATGTTTCCTTTGAAACTTTAAACCAGAGTCATCCACTTGGGAGAAATTTCTTTGGGCGAGAGTGTGGACAATGCCTTTTACATTTTGTAACTTTATAGAGATTTGGAAAAAATTTCATTTTTGTCCACTCACACACTTTTGATATAGTCTTGACATGTGGCCATACTTGAGTGGAGATAGAGTCATGGGTCACTTTTATAATTTTATCTTTTTTTCAATGCGGGCTCAAAAGCACAAATTACTCCACTGGCCCGCCTCCCCACTTTGACCTTTAACGTGGGATTAATATCTTACTTTTTCCTTGGCGTGGGAAAGGATGCAGGTCACTTTTTAAATTTAAGACCCTTTAACGAAAACAAGGCTCAAATTATCAAATCTCCCTAACGGCTCATTTCCCCACCTTTACTTTCTATTCGGCTTCATGTTTGACTTTTTCCTTGGCATTAGTGGGGTTGTGGGTCACTTTTTAACTTTAAGCCCCTTTAATAAAAACAAGGCTCAAATTCTCAAATCTCCCCAATGGCCCACTTCCCCACCTTGAATTTCTATTTGAGCTTAATATTTGACTTTCTTTTTTTTGGTGGGGTTGTATATCTGACCCTGGACACGTGGAGAGCTGGTGCTCATTTGGAACCTGCCTTTGGATTTTGCCTTTGAAGTTGCACTAGGCTAACATGTGGAGAGCTCCGTCAATTCTTTTATACTTAGCCAATTCGGGCTTACTTCCCACTTGACTTATGTTGACCTCTAGACATGTGGAGAACTAGTGCTCATTTGAAGATTGGCCCTTTGGTTTCATTACTGAAATTGCACCGTTAAGGCACGTGGAGGCTTCTTTTGACCCGCTCATACTTAGTCAATTTAAGCAATCAACTCTGTCCCCTTTTTGGACCTAGGACACATGGAGGATTGGCACAAGTTTGAGAACTACCCCTAGCTTTGACCCTTGAAATTGTGTCGATGAAGCACGTGGCACCGTCTGTCACTGAACCTTCCATACTTAGCTGATTTGGGATTTTTTGTCTTCATTTTGGACCTTGGACACGTGGAGCGTGCGGATTATTTGTGGAATTTCCTTGGACCATGCCCTTGGAGTTGCACCATTTGGACATGTGGAGGCTTCCGTTATTGCTTGAAACATGGCCATGCCACATCTAATTAGAGATATCCATGTACTACTTGTGGATGCTGGGGAAAAATTAACGGGGAAGATATGCCCATCATTCCCGACTGGGAAGAAATAAATAGAAGAGGAAAAACTCCACTTGTACACCCAAATTTAAAATTTCTTTTGCGAACCAAGGAATTGAAAAAAATACAAGGTTCGATGATCCATGGCCATAGAAATATTGAAAATTTCATTCAAATGAGGAAAACAATAAAATTTTCATGCATCTAGACAGGAAAACAGAAAATTTATCAAAACATGTGTATTGGAGAGTTTAAACAACTTGAAAGTATGAATTTATCTATTTTTTCGGACTACCAACTTTACTTAAACACTTACGGAGGGCATGAGCTCAAAATTTTGAATTTGACTTTAAAAATGAGGGGGATTTTGAGGGTGACAACATCTCGAAATGTGGCACCTACATTTGACAAACCAAAAGGCATATTTTGATAGGCATATGTACCCCACTTGGTTGTAAATGTAGTCTTAAATTGATCTTCTTCCCTAACCTTAATTTGATTAAAACATGAATACCCATCCAACATGGAGAACCTTTCAACCCCTACAAAATTTTGCAAAATATGCTCTATGGAAGATAAAGGGTAGTGGTAATTTTGGGAAACCTTATCCAAATCATAGAAATCAACATAAATTCTGATTTCCCCATTCTTCTTTCTAACCGAGACAAGATTGGCCACCCATGTAGAGTACTTGATTGGAAAAATTATTTTTTCCTCAATGAATTTGGATAACTCCTTCCTCATGAGGAGCTCTATCCTAGGGTTGACCGACCTTTTTTTCCTAATTGTCTTGATGAAGGTGGGACCAAGGTATATCAAATGTTGTAAAATATCTTGATTAAATCCCTTTATATCTTTATAGTCCCAGGAGAAAACATCACTAAATTTTTCACATAACAAAATGAATGCTTGCTTCTAACTATTATCACATACCTTTCCCAGTAGAATCTCCTTGGATTTTGTAATTATGACTATTTTTAGTCCTCTTTCTTCGGTACAATATTCTTTTTCATCCCCATTGAATTAATCATCTAGGAAAAAAATGCTCCAAGGTGAGCAATCCATTTGACATTTTGTTTTTCTTTAACTAAATAATCAGATCACTGTAGTTATCTTACAACTTAGTTTGCATTTCAGATGAGGATTCAACCTCATTCTGGATGAACAAAATAATTTATTCATTACTATCAAAAACATTATATATGGTCTCATTATCCCAAATAGATGGCCTAATTATCACCTTGAAATGACGCTCATTCCCTTGACAAAATCCTCGATAAGTGAAAACTATGATCCAAGGGCTTCCATTTGATCTTCTTCTTTGTTGAAGTTCCTTGGCACCTCTTGCACATTTAGAGCATCAAAACCATTCAAGAGGTCCCAAACTATGTTCTTATAAGATTTCAGTAACTTATTCTTTGTGGCACACTTCCTCTAACCTAATGAATCAAAAAATTTGAATCCCCAAAAATATCCAATTCCTTTATCTTCCTCTTTTTAGAAATCAATAGGTCATGCACCAATGCTTAATATTATGTAACATTGTTGGAGCATGTAAATTACACTCTATAGGAAAATAATAATTTCTCATTCTTGGGAGAAATGAGAAAAACATATACCACACCTCCATTTCTACTTCTACTACCATCAAATAACAACCTCCATAGTCCACAATTTTCTTCACTTTGATTGAGTGTTTTGGGAAGTGTAGACACATAAAATATGCTTACACTTAGCATTTCATCCAATCCATTCAATTAACGACACTTCCTTAAATCCCCATACTTTTCTCCATTCTCAAATTCCCATTCACGACATTCGTTCAGTCATATTCCTCCTATAATCAGCTTATTTGCTTAATATCTCTCTTATTAGCTAAACATTTCTCCTTTTGACCATTTAGAACCTCCCTAGTTCTCTCTAGACCACTTCTATTGGCTTTGTAGGCTATCTATCAATCACAATTGGTTATCTAGACCCCTCCCAACTCTCAATGAATCTCTAATCACTTGCTAATCAAGTTTAACTAGCCTAATCCTAGCTTAACTAAGCCTAAAACATGTTTATCCTAATCTAATCTAAAAGTGTTTTTGAGCTTTAGTCCCACATGCACCCAAATTCCAAATTCTCCCAAGTGGAAAACTATAAATATAAGGCTAAGCCTACCCATTCAACTACAACTTCACTCACAAGTCCTTCTCTCTCACATTTGGATATATTGGCATTAGACCTCATTTGCATTAGCCAAGATAATAGGCATTTGATCTTGGCTATCCTCCATTGGTGAAGCTCTTCAATCTTGCATCCATAAATTCATGATAGGTTAGTAGGAGGGTATCTAACTTGGTCTTGTAGCCATCTTAGAGAGACCTCTTCACCTCCATTGAAGTAAACAACACATCTAATTTGATTTCTTAGAATCTAACTAGGTTCATTTTTATTAAGCTTTCATGGAGTAGAGAGTAGTATATATGCTAGGGTTTGAATATTTGTTTCAAATTTATATATGCATAGATAGTTTATTGTTTAGCTCTTATCTCATGGTGCATGGATGAGTAAAGAAAAGCTTTGAGGTTCTTTTGCCTCATTCCATAGCTTGTGTAACTTTCCATTGCATACATTTGGCATGCCGGTGGGACACTTTGTTCATCCTCCATTAATGGAGTCACTTTGAAGCGTTTTGTTTTAGTTTCTTTTTTTTAGTTTGAATCTTTCTAGATTAGTTTCAAGCTTTCTAGATTAGTTTTTCAAAAAAATTAGATTAGTTTCAAGTTTTAATTTCAATAACCTTTCTTGAATTAATGGATAAATATTAAGTTTTTTTATCTAGTTTAGCTAGGATTGTCTTATTTTTGTGCTCTTTGCAGGATCAAAGGAGGTGAAATGCTGTCAAAATTGAACCAAATTCATAAAATTTTATATTTTTGAGATTATTTTTGAAAAATCCCATGTATTTTAGCCACCTATAGGAAAGGGAACGCACATACCATTCTATGTGCAGAGGTACAACTCTGACTGTCATTTTTTTTACAGAGGCACACAGGCACCAAATCAGTGGCACAGGCACCAAATCAGGGGCACAAGTACACTAACAGTGGCACATGCATCATTAGCAATCTTCCATACGACATAAATTTTTCTCCCGAACTCGAAATGACTCCATTTTTGTTGTATTGGAAAGGTATTGAAGTGAAATACATAATGAAATCATAAAATTAGGATTTTGAATTACTAAAAATTTATGGTTTACATTATTAGGTAAATAGTCATTTTCTAATGTATCTTAAAGTTAAAAAAATCATTTTCTTGGCCATTCTAACACTTTGAAATATTTTTGTAGCACTAATCAGTTATTTGTAGGGTTATTTTGGTTTTATTTTTGACTAACTTAGTTAAGTGTTTCATTTCTTAGCTTGAGCAAGGTTTGTAAAGTGTGTATGCTCTCTCCTCGCACCTTCAAAAGCAATCTTGGAGATCAAAAACACTTGCACAACTTTGTATCATATGTTAAAAACACTTGTTCTAAAAGATAAAGTAATTTTTATGTGATTTAGTAAGAACTTTTACATTACGTATGCTCTTTGTTTTCACCTTTTGGTGATCTTAGGAATAAAAATCAAGCTGTAAATTCCATTTATTGATATCAATTTGCAATGGAAAATTACTAAACTCGTTGTCTACAGGACCTAACATTTGTAAAAGAAAGGTGTCAAAGACAAAACACAAAACCACTAATACACATTTTTCTTACAGGTTACCAAATGGTGTGCTACTTAAAACCACATTAAGTTAAGCAAGATAAAAATACACCATATTCAAAACATTATATTGGAGGTTTCAGAAAAGGGTACGTCCCTATCCACTCAACTGTAACATAACCCCTTTGGCATAATGCCTTAAGCTACATCAATGGGGGTGGTTCCAGGAACCCCAAAGTAGTCCACACAAGAGGGAACCTTGTGGACGAAACGGGAAGTGCTCCACACTACCTACTTGACTAGTGATTCCTTTGTGAGATAGTGTTACAAGTTTTCCCTATGTGACCCTTTTAAGTACATGATGGATGCATTTACTACCCATTGTGCTTGAAGGGGGAAAAGTTGAGATACTCCCAAGATAGTCGGGACTATTTGGGTAAATCACCCCGCTCATGGACAATTTTGTAACACCTAGGACAAGAGAACCACCTAGGAAAATATACTTTGGCTAGGAGCCCACTTTGACCATTCTAAAATAGTGTTGAGTTATGAGCCATCTTTTCATCACAAAACATGTGACGCATTACTTTAGCTTAGTTTTTCACTTTCCTTAAGGTGAGGTGAAACTCTACCGAAGTGAAGCCAACATTTTTCATCCCCATTTTTATTTAATTCCTTCACATTCTTTTTACACTTTGTTGATCAAAAGGAGGGTGACTACCTTTGTGTTACCAATTGATTGCTTTAGCCACTTTTTTGTTGGTTTACGCCCATCCATGTTTGTAGCTGGGTAAGTTAAATGTCTAAAGTGTGTGGAGGCATATTTATATCATTGGTAGCCTTTGTGATCTTGATACCCATGTTAGGATCATCATCATAGTTAGGATTGATTCATCATTTTATCTCCCTTTGACATGTTACCTCGTTTTCATTGTCTCAACATAATTAAGATACTTATGTCATGTTTCTCGTAAACATGATCTAAGTTTCCACATTGTGGCATTATGCTACCCAGGTTTTAATACATCCTTAATATACTTTGACTTAGTTTGATTTAAAACATTGTTCTAAATCTTGAAAGGTGTCACTTACTTTGTTTGTGTCATTTTGATACCACTTTGACACTAATATCTCACTTCTCCGTGAAGCTTGATAGACATGTCTAATTAGTGTGGTTACCTAGCTTACATTTGTAAACCCCGCCCTTTAACATTTAGGTCTTGTTGGTTTTTGAACTTTTCGTGGTATCCTTTGATTGGGAGTCACATCTACCCTTTGTTAATAGTTACGCCTTGTTCATTTCTAGCTTGATGTAAATATTGACATTGTGTTGATCACCTTTGCATCAAACTTTTCACACGCATTTGCATAGGGTGTATTTCCTTGATGATTGTTCCTTGTGATTATTCATTTAGAAAAATTATTTTGTAGGACAATCCCTTTTTATCTCATCAATATTACATCATCACGATGTCTATTTTCCTAAGACCTTCTTTAGAAAATCACACACACTTATTAATACTTATAAAATGTCTAGTTGGTTGTCCTTATGCTTCCCTAAATCGACATGTCACTTCCTTCCCTTTGAAGGAGTTCTATCACACTGTCTAAATCTAGAAATTTGTGCTTAAAATAGTGCCAAAAATGACTGACTATCACATGGTTCCCCATACTTACAAAAATATGGAACCTAGGTTTATTAATTCAAATCAAAAGATTCTCATTACAACTAAACCTTGTTTGGTTCTTCATGCTAGAGATCCCGAACGGGCAAATCGCTCCCCACCTTCATCTCATAGTTAGTGGTATGATTTGGATGCTTCTAATCCAAATTATTATTTGAGTTCCCCCACTCTTCTTCTAATTCTAATCCAAACATTTCCTCTTCTTCTAAGGATTCCAATACAAATATTTCCTCTGAATCTTCTACCGATTCAGATCCGGACTACCATTCGATTCATCTAACTTCACTCACAAGTCCTTCTCTCTCACATTTGGATATATTGGCATTAGATCTCATTTGCATTAGCTAAGCTAATAGGCATTTGATCTTGGCTATCCTCCATTGGTGAAGCTCTTCCATCTTGCATCCATAACTTCATAGTAGGTTATTACAAGGGTATCTAACTTGGTCTTGTAGCCATCTTAGAGATACCTCTTCACCTCCGTTGAAGTAAAAAACACATCTAATTTGATTGCTTAGAATCTAACTAGGTTCATTTTTATTAAGCTTTCATGGAGTAGAGAGTAGTATATATGCTAGGGTTTGAATATTTGTTTCAAATTTATATATGCATAGATAGTTTATTGTTTAGCTCTTATCTCATGGTGCATGGATGAGTAAAGAAAAGCTTTGAGGTTCTTTTGCCTCATTCCATAACTTGTGCAACTTTCCATTGCATACGGGAAGAATAAATTCTTCTTCAATAATATAGTAAGTACCAAGGCCAATTTGAAATGATTCAAGATATTATACATAAGAATCAAGATTTTAGTACTTCTAAGCCCATTCATTTAGTAATAGATTATGAATGTGAGGAGGAATAGGATGCTCTTCTGAAACTAAATCTTGTTCTTGGCGTTCTTGGATTAAGCAATTAGATGATAGAGGGGTCAGATCATATGGCTCAATATGATAATAAAATATGGGCTCATCATGTATGGTACATTTGGTACCATACCTAGTTCTCAAAAGAATATGGGTCCAATCTGAAGAAAAATAGCTACCCACTTTAGCAATAAAATCTCTTGAAAAGTAGATAGAAAACATATGAGGCAAGTCAATAGCGATACATCATGGGTTATAATTTATCTTGGGAAGGAATGAAGGGTTGATTTATATTTTTTTATTACTCCCAAGACACCAATGGTTGAGCCTTCAAGTGGAGGACACTCTTGGAAACAACGAGTGTACTAAAGACCTAAGACATTAGCAATTTTCTTTAGCATAAAAGGGGTACTAACACCTAAGTCTATCATGAAATTATGAATTAATCGCTTACAGACCATATGAATGTTTCATGCCCTTAAAATGGATAGGTCCATTTTAGTGAGTTATTTGATCATGCATATTTATACTTTGTGGTCAGGTTGCATGCTTTTGGGCCTTAAGAGCTTTGGTTTTCTAGAGAAAATGAAGCATTCAAAGTGTTGATTGTAGCTTCTTTTTGAAAGAGGTAAATATATCTTGATCACCTGTAAGACTTAAGATTTAATACTTTGATAAACTCATCCACTATTGAATCCTTTCATTTTAGTTTGATAATGTGTGAAAATCATTAAAAATTTAAAATTTCCCCTTACTCATACTGATCTTTGAAGCACATGGAACAATATGAAGTACACATATCCTTTAAATTTATAGAAAGTTAAGGAAAATACAAGCTTCATCTAAGGGACTGGGTTGAGAACCAATAATAACTATTCAAACAACCTTTATTTTCGTCTAGAGAAAGAGGAGTATTAAAATTTCCTCCCACCAATTAATTTATATACTTGAATTCATATCTAAACTCCAAGATTTCATTCCACAAAAATATTTTAAATTTCAATATCCCGCACTTTTTCTTAATGAGGGAAAATGAAAAATTTCAAATTTTCATATCCCACACTTTTTCTATTTTCAAAATTTTATTTGGATAATGTGCCAAGAAAATATTAAATACCCTATAGAAATATTAATAAGGGTTTCTTTTTTTTTTCCTCCTAGAAACACATCCCTTAAAATTTTAATACAATATGTGCAAGCCATAAATTATAGGGCCAAGTGCATGAATCGTGCCATTTTTGCAAGGGAAAATTGAGAAAGCGATTATAATCTTGTTTTTTTATAAGGAAAAAGGAGGTAAGTAAAAGAGTTTGTGGATAGAATCATGTAGATAATTTGTTTGAGATAGTAGATGGAGGTTTCACATACATCATTAAGTATGAAATAGTTTCATATATTACTAAATCGGGTATTAATGAAAATAATCTATTATGTTATATGTGTATCTTTTTTATTACGTTTTCTTCCAATCACTTTGTGTTCAACTAGTTCTTATGTTTTGCGTAAAATTCCAACCTTGTCTTGCCCTACCAAATCACGCTTTGTGGCCTCTACAGTTCCTTTTTTGTGCTTTTTCAAACTTCTTTGTTCTTTTTAAAAATAATATTTTTGTTCTACCATAACAATAAAAATCAATCCCCTTTCAAATCTTGTATTTGTATTTTTAAATGCATTCCCTTTTCAGCACTTCTTTGTCTCTATGAATTTTTTTGGATTTTTCGTTCTTGTTCCTGCAATTTTTTTCCCGATAATGATGGCATGTCTCCCTAATTGTAAAACACATATCACATATCCGCATTTGTTTAAATAATAATGGTTTGAGAGACCCAAAGTATTGTTTAGGTATTCCTTTTGACTTCCTTTAATACTTTTTATTAAGATGATACAAATAAATGTGGATAATTATTTCATTATACTTGTTAATATGATTTTTGTATTGACATTCAAGATTTTTTTAAAGTTTACAAATTTCCTTTAAAATATAGAACATTTTATAGTATTCAATTGTATGATGTATATTTTTAGTTATACATGTTTTCCCATGTAGAAATAGGTAAATGTATTGACTTCAACAAGTTTATTTTTGTACAATGGAAGGAAAACATATGAAATACACATTTTAATATTATTAAATTTTATTTTGTTATATATATATATATATATATATGCTTTTGCACCCATTAGGCTATGCCAAAAATAATATAGCTTTGTGGCTATAACAATATAATTCTTTATTTTGGCCACCACTTTACGAAATCAGAGATTTATTTCGAATTAAATGCAAAAGTAGAGAATAATAGATTTCGTATAAAACACAATTTTTAATATGCTATGTATTATTATTAGAAATAGATTTTTGTTAAATATATTAATAGACAATTGTACACGTATATTTATGTATCTATATATGTTAAATCAAAATTTATTCCTTATCATTTATAGCTTTTCAATTTTATCACTATTATTGGAATACCCTCAATCATAAAAAAATTTGTAGCCTAACGGTCGTTGGGCTATAATTCATCTTTTCTGAAAACATCTATGAAGCCTAGTGGCTTCGGGCTATAATTATTGTTTGGAAAAACATCTATGTAGGTTAGTATTCACATGACTCATTTTATTGTTTAGATTAACAATTTATATGTATAACACCACTTCATTATAAACATGAAATAATTACCTTTAAGAATAGATTAATAGTTAGTAGGATACAACAAATATATCTCATCTTTTATAAAAACTCAATCTATAGCTTTTCGATGTTAGTCCTAGTTTCTTAGATTTTCATAAAACTAAAAAAACTATTTAAATCACATCAAAATTTAAATAACTTAAAATAATGTATCTCTTTAGATAATTTTCATTATTTATAATTGTATCATATTTTCTGGACTACCCTTGATGGATCCAAGTGTTGGATTACATACCCTTTAGAGGATCAAGCCTTATTTAGCTCTCATAAGATATTTATAAATCTATGTATATAATTCTCTAACACTTAAAATGTTGATTTTTATAGATTAGCGGTTCTTTAGGTAAGGCCTTGAGTAAATAAAATAGATGAATCATGGTTTATGGAAAAATAATAATATTTATCCATTATTCAAATTTATTGTTTGGATTTAAGAATTTAAAGTAACATATTTTGAGCTTAATGGCCACTAGTTTATGCCACCGCATAATATTTGGGGCCTAGCGATTGTTAGGTTCTCACATATTAAATTTAGATATTTTGAGCTTACTCGCTGCTAAGGCACTACCACAACATAATATTTGGATCTTGGAAGTTGCTAGGATTTAACAATTTAATTTAAGATATTATGAGCTTAGCGGTCACTAAGTTATGACACAACATAATATTTAGAGATTAGTGTTTGTTAGGATTTAACAAATAAATTTAAAATATTTTGAGCTTAACGACTCGAGGTACTATGAAAACATAATATTTAGAGCTTAGCGGTTGCTAGGATTTAAAAAATAAAATCAAGATATTACGAGTGTAGCGTCTGTTAGGTTATGCTAGAACATAATATTTGGAGCTTAGTGGTCTCTAGGATTTTAAAAATTAAATTAAGATATTATGAACATAGAGGTTGTTACATACTAACGCTAATTTACTACCTCAATATAATATTTTGAGCTAAGGTGTCATTAGAAATTAAAAAATGAAATTAATATTTTGAGCTTAGAAAGCGCTAAAATGTACTACCATAACATAATATTTGGAGTTTAGTGGTCACTAAGATATAAAAAAAAGTAAGATATTGTGATCTTAGTGCCCGCTAGGTTATGCCACAACAAATTATTTGGAGATTAGCATAAAATAGGATTTAACAAACTAAATTAAGATATTATGAACTTAGTCACCGCTATGTACTATGACACCATAATATTTCAAGAAAAAGTGTTTCCGAATTTTAAAAATTAAAGGAAGATATTTCGAGCTTACTACCACTAGGTTATGCCTCAACATAATATTTTGAGTTTAGTGGTCTTTAGGATTTAACAAATTAAAGTAAGATTTTTGATATTAGTGGCTGCTAGGTTATGCCACGACATAATATCTAGAGCATTGCAGTCATTATGATTTAACAAATTAAATCAATAAATTATGATCTTTGAGACCACTTGGTTTATGCAACAACATAATTTTTGTAGCTTACGGTTTCTAGGATTTAACAAATTAAATTAAATTATTTTGAGCTTAGAGGCCACTAGGTACTTCCACAATATAATATTTTGATCTTAGGGGTAACTATCATTTAACAAATTAAATAATGATATTTTGATCTTAACAGATGTTAAGGTACTACCACAACATGTTATTTGGAGCTTAGTGGTCACTATGTAGTTTCACATGTACAACTATTATGAGTATGTTTAAATCAATATAACATTTGGAATATATACATAAACACTCAATCAATTATAAATATTAATCTATTTACTTTTTATACGTATTTCATTTCTTTCTGCTATACTAAAATACTTCCATTCGTAATTCAATTTAGTTCTTGCATAATTATGATTGATCCGAGTTTACTTATAAAATTGCTTCCTAATTTTGTTACACTTGTATGGGGCCTATTGTATCACATTACTTTTCGTAAAAAGAACATATTATTTACAAATCTTGTAATATTTATCTATCTTTGTTATCATGTGCAAGTGTTTCTATAAATTTAACCAAACTTAAAGCAAGAAAGCTACCACCTAAAATAGCTTCCTAACCTAGTTAAAAATGGGAAATGTGCACCATCATGATGAAGAAGTGAGAAATTCTTACCCTTTAAACATTAATAACTTTGAATCTAATCAAAACACAATGTAAATGCATGAACTCTATTCCCGTAATTGCTTAATTTAATATTAAAATGGACCTAAGTAGTCCAATGGCAATCAAATTATCATTGCTTGCTTTGATCCTTCAATGGATGCTTGGGTGTGAGGCTTAGCTCTTAAAGAAATGGATGATGGAGGGCTCAAGAATGACAAAAGCCTATTAGTATGAAACTATGTGCTTACTTTTGTCTCTTGAGAGATTTAGGTGTAGGTTTAAAGGTAGGAGGAGGGCTCTTTATATAGCCCAAAGGATAAAGGTTTCAACACATCCTCATGAATGTGGGATAAATGGAGATGTAGAGTTAGTTATGGATAAGGGGAGTTTAGATGGGGTTGAGTTAGCTTTAGTGGGGTTTAGTTTGTCCTAAAGTGGCTCATGTGGATAAAGGGGGTGCATTAATTAATCAAGATGATTAATAAATACATGTGCACACTTTTATAAGATTTTATATGGATTTTAGTGTGATTTAGACCATTAGGAGGGAATTATACGCATTAAATAGAGATTTATTGATTTAATGAGAAGGGAGGATAATTAATTAATAATAATTAATTAGACTAGATAGAAGGTGTCAATTAACGAAAGGTCGTTAATTAGGGTATGTGTTGGATAGGTGACTTAATTAATTATCTTAATGTAATAAATTAATGATAATGGAAGAGAAGATGAGGGCTATTGACAATATGTCGTCAATTTGTGGGAAAGGAGATAATTAGCGCAATTTAAGTATTTAAATTGCTTAGGCATAATTATAGGTGTCTACATTTGCCCCTCTTTGGGGTGGCGTAAGTGACACCACTTCAAAGATAGTAGACGAAAGAAAATTTTGAAGGGATAGAAGAAAAATTAGTAGAGAGAGAGATGCCCCCTCGAGTGTTGATGGGGTGATGAAAGAAGTCAATCGACAATTGAAAAAGATGAGAGATAGGAAAAAGAATGGGGAAGAGGTAGGATGCCCCGATGAGAGAGAAAATTAGGGGTGAAAGGGAAGTGAAGTAGAAGAAATATGGACGAGGGGAGAGAAGAGCTTAGCCTCTAGCCATTATTTTTGGAACAAATTTGATGTCATCATATTGCCATAGGAACTACATCATCGGTCCTTATGAAAAATATAAGCATACGAAAAGGTAGAATGACATGAAAATCCATACTATGAACAACTATCCATTGTTGAAAGTACCAACTCCACACAACATAAAATAATGCAATGTAATATGAGAAGGAAACAAGCTCATGTAATAGGGAAAACAAGTATGAATGCACATATTCAACCCAACAATGGTCAAGACAGTTGTACAAATGTTTTGTTATCAGTGCTGAAGAGATCCACAAGTTCATGATTGACGATAAGGGTTAAAAATGATGCCCCGAGTAAGGATACATGCAAGGGGAAATGAAAATGGACACGGGGTCCATGAAAAGTGTTTGTGCGCAACGAAACAACACCAGCAACAAAAGTACCCTAGAGTACAGATGAAGCAAGCAGCTAGCTTTGTGAATGGTTGTGAATCGGTGATCCATGAGTCATATTAATTAGGGAAGATGTGAGATAAACCAACAGGATATGGAGAAAATACCATGCACAAGACACAAGTTTCAGCCGTAATAAGCAAGTTACCATTTTTGTAGGTTTTCTACTTTTTAGGATTTTGTGGATAATTTTGTCCCTATTTTTGAAGTTTTTGATATATATATTGTTTTTATTGTTTTTTCTTTCCAAACCATGGTGAACAGTAGAAGAAAGTAAAAGAAGAAAGTGAAGGGCCTAGGGGCAACAGAAAGTGCCCTAGGTGGCAGAAAGGAGAAACAAAGGACAAATAATGTCCTTGTTAAGTGGAAAAATTAAGAAAAAATAATTATTTACGAGTGGGAAGAAGAATAAAAATCACCAAGGAGAAATAAAATTTCCCTCGGGAGAAGAAAGGGGTATTGGATAGCAAAAAATTCCCAATACGGTGAAAAATAAGAGAAAAATAATTATTTAATAAAAATAATTATTCCACAAGTGAATAGAGGAGAAAACGGCGATCGAAACGGGTCTCCCGGCCTTCCGAATGGTGAAAAACAGGTTAATATACCCCCAAGGGGGTAAAAACATCGCGAGTAATTCATTTTAACTGATCAATTTTAAAAAATTTACTGTGAGGCTCTGACAGTCAGGAGAACTATGGTGATCATACAAGACCATTTGAGGTGCACGAGGGGGTGTAGCATGACAATGGGGGTATCCCTACTCATAAATTTGTGTCATTAATGCCTTAAATTAGGTCTTTAGGAGTAGAAAAATGCATAGGCACGCCGAACGTGTAAGCACAACCATGGGATGGGGGTGCAAGTGCCATTTTAGGGTGCGAGGCACCAATTCAAAGAGTTCCATACATGCGGAACATAAATCACACACACACACACACACACAAGCACATGTGCACATGCTTTGGGAATGGGGAAATGTGGGCACACATAAAAAGCATGGCACAGGCATGAAGAAGTGACACATACACATATAAGCACACATGTCCATGCGCAGACACCAATTTGGTGGTGCACATGCCAAAAAGGTGTGCAGGCACCCAAAAGAGGGTGCACGTGCTAGAAAACACATGTGCACAAGCGGGAACCGGAAATATGGCGCACATGCCCAAAAGGGTGTGCGAGGCACCTAGAGCAGGCAGAAAAAGATAGAAAAGTGTCCAAAAACATGACACTTAGAAGAATTTTAGGATTTTTGGGTTAACCCTAAAAAGATGAGATAGATTTTTAGAGGAAATGCTAGAAACTAATGAGTGGTGTGTTATTTTACAGAGATGAGTACCAGTTTTATAGACATAAGAGCATCACTCCTAGATTGTCAAGTTAGAGGGTAGTATGTGCTGGTGTGACCACCGAGCTATGGTGATATTATTGGAGGCAATGGGGCTAGGCCCCATGGCTCGGATGCCATCTATTGTACTAGATCACGGCCTCTGACTACGCTAGCCAAGCGATGGCATAACAAGAGTTAGTGTTTCAGAATGCCCATAGGGGAGATGATAGTGACCATTGAGGATGTTTGGCATATTCTACACATGCCCATGATGGGTATATTGATCAAGTACAATTTGGATGCAGGGTTGATTAGAGTAGCGTGCAGTGCTCTATTTGGATTTGATGACATTCCACACGATGGGATGACCATAGCTTTACATGAGTGCATCTCGACCCGACATTACATCGGGGACCTCTCTATATCATGGCACTTATCAGTGGGTTCCTACTCACTGATAAGACAAGGACTTCATTCCCGAGAGGATTACTACCATTGGTTCATGGCATTTATAGTGGTGAGAGATATTGTTGGGGGTAGTGTATACTAGCCCATTTATATTGGGATTTGCAACTGATTACATACCACGGTCAGAAGACCATGGGGCTAGCCTCATTATTACAGATATGGTCATGGGATCATATTGCTATCGGGTTCCCAGTATGCCCTTTTTGAGTTTGAGATCCGAGGAGCCATCATACATGGCTTGGATAGTAGTTGGCGGAGATGTACGTGGCCATCTTGGTAGCCTATTCAGATATAGGTGGGAGTTTGATGAGCTAGTAGTGATAGACATCATTTGGCATCCATACAGGCACTTCTAGTGGCTAAAGGATGCCACAGAGCTCAGTGTGTGCTTGGTGGAGCACTTTCTTATTGACAGTCACAGCTATATCATGGAGTTTATCTATGTGTTGATAGGTGGCAGTGGTAGTCGGGGGTCCCCGGCCGGATATCGGCATGCTTACAAGGACTCTGAGAGGTAAACCATGGGGCCTTGTATACCAGTGGCCCAAGCTAGGCTAGTTTCACATAGGTGGTCCCCAGGCATGGGACCCATTACGACAGGTGAGAGACCCGGGGACTACAATTGATTATATAGTGTGGTATGTGACAGTATTACCCCGGTGTCTCACTATTCTAGAGGTAACTTAGGTAGCAGGTATTTTCACCCACCCCTAGAGGTATGGCATGGGCCAGAGCGCTAGGCTAGCGAAGTGGCACTAGGGCCAGACCCTAGAGGATCCATTTGATGGTATCCCTCATGATGGACAGGGTGCCCCACAGGCATAGGGACCGAGGCCACAGGGCCCAGTACAGGTAGCATGCAGCCACCCAGAGGTAGGGTTTTTGAGTAGGGGTAGTCTTCTAGAGCACCTTAGGGACCAATCCCTGAGGCACACATACATCCTCCTAGCTAGTGGCGCATACAACCATAGTATAGGTACAGGTACAACAACTCATAGCCAAGAGAGACATGGCCAGAGAGAGAGAGAGATGAGGCTCAAGGCTAGTGTGTGACAGCCATAGTAGAGAGAGATGAGGCCCAAGCTCACATTATGACTTTATTATCGGGGTGAGATCAGGTTTGGGCCCAGGCTAGCCTAGGAGATGACAGAGGTGTATGGCGGAGCTAGATCCGAGAGACAACAACACAGGGGGCATAGATATTGAGCCTCCTTCATTAGTCCCAGTCACAGGTGCGCATGGTCATTGCACAGAGAGATCATGTGTATGCACGCTCATAGGCCTTATTAGCATAGAGGGACTAGGCGCACCGAGCTGCAGATGATGACCATAGAGAGAGATCGAGAGACCACTGACTGCTAGATAGGCTGAGGCAGACCTGGGCTGACTTATAGGTGAGCAAGATACTGCCCTTCAGGTAGCGCTCACCTTAGGAGATGCGGACCTGATACGTGACGCCACTAGGCTTGGTGGTGAGGCCCTCTTCTACAGGACTACATATTACAGTGGTGCCGCCAGAGCAGCAAGTGGCACTTGCCACAAACTATCGGGGTTAAGTATATCGGGCTCTCGATCATGGAGAGGTCTGGTCATTCCACCAGATCCGTTAGACAGCCTCTACTAGAGTAGCCGGTGAGACCAGCGCCATCCTAGCCTCCAATGTTCCGTGTCATCAGAGGATAAATCTGGGAGCCCTGGTGAGGGTGAGAGTTGTGGTTGAGAGCCACATTTTTATTGTATATATTCTTTGATATGTATGCCTCTTATGAAGGCTGATTTTGATGTACAGTTATGTTATACATGTATTTTTGATGATGCCTCATGATGAAGGCTTGATTCTTTCAGATACATGCCCCTTTTTTATGGCATTGTGTATCGATGATGTATTGTATTGAGTACCTATCTAGACATTTGTATGTATGTACACAGACATTTTTGATGTATCACCTTTGTATGCCTCAGCTAAAGGCATTTTTGATATAGAGCACAGATTTGTATCCATTTTTGATATAGATGTATATTTGACACACATGTATATATATATGGGATTACTTTGTTTTGGCTCAGATACACATGGTTATGAGATGATGTATGTCTTTGTTTTTGATACATGCATATAGATGGTTTTTTCTTTGTCTTTAAACTCATGGGGAACTAATTGATGATGGGACATGAATCATATTTAGTATCTTGAGTGGGCATGCTGCCTACATTGGATTCGATGCATGTTATTTTCTTGATTCAACACTTATGGATGTTGTCATGATGTTATCAGATTCCACATTTTGCATGTACATTATCCTGATGTTTGATGTATATACATGTGCTTGTTTAGAATGTTAGATGATAGATCCATAGATGATATCAAATGTATTACTCATGTGATGTTTTTTTGATGCCTAATAGATGGGATGATATGATGATATTGGTGTGGGGGGATAGATTTTTATTATGCGCAACCCCTCTTGCCCCCATTGATGATACAATATGTGATGATTAGCTTAGCATACATGCATGATGTAAAACTTAGCATTTTGTTTATATATGATGTATAGATGATGTTAGATGTGATGATAATGATGGTAATGTGATGTGAATGATAACAAAACAAAGCACATGTAAGAAACACAACCAAATGCTAACAAAGAACACTAGGAATTAATGCAATACACCATGATTCACCATGCTTTATTAACAAGTAACAAACACAACCAAATTCTTAAGAAAGAACACAATGAATTAACACATTACATCATGATCTCCTAAGATTGAACTAGCATGTAAAAACACACCGCAATATGCACAAGCAAGAATAAATCTAATCTAAGCAAGAAAAGATGAATCCTAACAAAGTACACCCAAGCAACAAACAACTCAAAAGCAAGCATGCAAAACACTATACAAGCAACAAGAAAAGAAAGGAAACAAGACAATGCAAGCAAATGTTTTTGTAAGATATGTTTTATGCATCAAATTTCTATTGTTTAGAGTTTTGTGAAACAATTTTGTATTGTTTTTATGTTTGTGAAACAATTTTCTATTGTTTTTGTGTTTTTGAAACAATTTTCTATTGTTTTTGTGTTTTTGAAACAATGTTCTTTTTTTTATGTTTTGTGAAACAATTTTCTATTGTTTTTTATGCTTTTGTGAAACAATTTTCTATTGTTTTTATTGAAACAATTTTCTATTGTTTTTTATGTTTTCTAATGGTTTTCCAAAGCTATGTGCAGGTAACCAAGAAAGTGTGGATGCCCCCAGTGTTAGATGGGGAATATACAAGGGCAGAAGCCACATTTTTATGAAAAGGAAGGTGGAGTCATTGAGTTGCCCCTAGCATAAGATGGGAAATAATGAAAGACCATGCCCTCATAGACAAATAGAAGAAGGAAAATTTGGATCAAGGATGGAAAGGATGGTGTGCACAAGGAATCTCGAAGGTAGAACTAGGTCAAAGCCAAAGACAACTACCCTCCTAATACAAAATGCTTGTGAACAACGAATCCTCCCAAGGTTCCGGAAATTGGTTTTCACCCAAGGACTTGTCCAAAGTGCAACAATTGCGTGGTTTTCACAAGAGGATGACTTGTTTTCTCTTTTTTTTCTTTTTTTTTTATTTTTATTTTTTTTTTTTGATTTTTAACTTCCTTGCACCATGTTCAAGCATAGAACGCTTAAGATGCATGGCATTCATGGGCTCTTGAGCTCATCACCATTGGGGTGAGCCAATTTGTATGCCCCTGTGCCATACTTGGTAACTATGACATAGGGTCCTAACCAATGTGGTTCAAACTTCCCTTTCTTTTCTCACTCTGCTCTAGTGTTGAACTGGTTCTCCTTCATGACTAAATCACCAACCTCAAACTGATGAGGGATGATTCTCTTGTTATAGTTTCTAGAGACTCTATGTTGATATACTTTCAGGTGATTAAGAGTGTGAATGTGCCTCTCATCCAAGAGCTCTAACTCATCCAGTCTTGCCACTCGATAATCTTCATCCTTATCCAGATAGTCCCAAAGAGAGATTCTCAGGGATGGAAGTTTGATCTCTAAAGGGATGATAGATTCTATCCCAAACACTAGGGAATATGGTGTCACACCTGTAGGAGTGTGAATGGATGTTCGGTAAGCCCAAAGGGATGGATGGATTTGCAGGTGCCAATTTTGACCTATTTTGCTGACCATCTTCTCCATTATCCTTACTAAAGTCTTGTTTTTTCCTTAGCTTGTCCATTACCCTAAGGGTAATATGGTGTGGACCATTTTAATCTGATTTTAAATCATTAGCAAAGAACTTTCACACTTTTGTTCTTAAATGACTTCCCATTATCATGTATGTAACAATAGCTTGGGAATGCCATATAGTTAAATAATGTGATTCATGATGAATTTAGAAATTTGTGCTCCTGTGACATAGGTTAAAGGGACAACCTCCACCCATTTTGTAAAATATTTTATTTGTGATGATATGTGTATGACCATCAGATGAGGTAGGAGTAATTTTTCTATTAGATCAAGTCCCCACTTGGAGAATGGCCATGGGGTAGTGATAGGTTGCAATGGTTGTGATGGAGCATGGATGAAATTTCCATACTTTTGGAAAAGCACACATTTTCTAACATAATTGCAACAATCAGTTTCCATGGTAGGCCAATAGTAACCTACTCTCAATAGTTTCTTAGCCAAGACCATTCCATGTTTGTATGTGCTCCACATACCCCTTCGTGCACTTCTTTGATTGCCTGGATTGACTCCATCACATCTAGACAACGTAATAGATTCCCATCGTAGCCACGATGATAAAGTGTACCTCCTAAAAGGGTGTAATGGGCTATCTGGAAAATCAAGCTTTACTTTTCAGAATGGGAGATATCGGGAGGGAATGTGTTGTCCTTAAGATAGGTGAAAATGGGTTCGTACCATGGGGAATGGGGACCAACAACCTCACAAGCTAGGTAAGATTTTGGCATGTCATACACGTGGGCTGGTGTAGATTTTCTATGAAGAATGGCATATCATTATTCTCTAGTAGAATACTGAAGCATAGATCCCACCATTGCCATGGCATCCACGATCTATTCTACGTGCTCTTGGGATTTTCTCAAAGGTAATGTGCACAAAATACTCCTTTAGAGTTTCCACTAACTTTTTGTAAGGTATGAGCTTGTCATCCTTAACCTTATATTCATCATTAACCTATTTGATGATTAACTACGAATCACCTATGACCTTAACATGATGAACATTCCACTTGATGGCTAGCTTCATCCCTACAATAAGTGCTTCATATTCTACAATGTTGTTCATGCAAGGGAAGGCCAAGGCGGAAAGCCTGTGGTATAGGATCACCGAAGGAGTAATAAGGACCACTCTTGCACCTGAACCATGAAATGTAAATGATCCATCAAAATGTATCTACCCACATGGAAGATTCTTCAATGTAGAGCAAGGAGGCATCTGGCAGATCTAGACTCAAAGGTTCCATGCTTTGCAAAGGTGCTTCCGCTAGCTAGTCTGCAAGTACTTGTCCTTTAACTAATTTTTGATGGAAAAATTCTATGTCAAACTCACTAAGTAGAATGATCCAATTAGCCATTCTTCCCATGAGGGTGGGTTTGGACAACAAATACTTGAGTGGGTCGACCTTGGATATGAGCTTGGTCTTAGTATTCAGCAGGTAATGGAAAAGTTTTTGAAAGGTAAAAACAATGGCCAAGCAAGCCTTTTCAATCTAAGTATAATTGTGTTTCATAGGTGATGAGGGTGTGACTTAGATAGTACACCACTTTCTCCTTATGGCTAAGGTTGTATTGGGTGAGCAGCGCACCAATAGCAAATTGTGTAGTGGAAATATAGAGAAAAAGTGGTTCTCCTAGAGTGGGAGGCATGAGGACAGGTGGATTAGCCAGGTACTGTTTAAGCAAAGAAAAGGCTTGTTGTTGCTTAGGTCCCCAGAGGAAAGCAACATCCTTTTTAAGAAAATGGGTGAATGAGTGACATTTATCTACAAGCTGGGAGATGAAGTGGTGAATGGCTTGAATTTTCCCTGCAAGCTATACGAGTTGCTTGATATTCTTAGGTGGAGGCATTTCAGTGATAGCAAGACACTTTAGCAGGTCTACCTCAATACCTCATCTTGACACAATGAAGCCCAATAGTTTCCCAAATAGCACACTGAAGACACACTTCTTTGGATTCAGCCTAACTTTGTATTCATGCAGGCATTCAAAGATATGCCAAAAATGACTGGATGATCCTCTCTTGTTTTGGACTTTCCCAGGATGTCATCTACGTAGTCTTCCATGATATCATGAATCATATCATGAAAAATCACTGTCATGGCCCGTTGATAAGTTTGCTCCTACATTCTTAAGGCCAAATGGCATCACCTGATAGTAGAAGGTGCCCCAAGGAGTTGTAAAAGTTGTTTTGTGTTGGTCCTCCTCGGTGATCTTAATTTGATTATAACCCAAAATCCATCCATGAGTGATAGCATTTCGTACCCTGCTGTTGAGTCAACAATCATATCAATGTTGGGAAATGGAAAGTCATCTTTAGGGAAAGCTTTATTGATGTCCCTAAAATCCATGTAGATTCGGATACCGATAGGTTTCTTTTGGACAGGAACAATGTTCGATATCCATTCAGAATAATCAATTGGTCTGATGAATCCCTGCTGCAAGAAATCTTTCCAACTCTTCCTTAACCAACAAGGCCACTCTTGGGTGCATCTTTTGGAGCTTTATTTGATAGGCTTAGCATCTGCGTGCACAACTAGGTTGTGCATGACCAAATTTGGATCTAATCCAGGACATGTCTTTGTAAGACCATGTGAACACATCAATAAACTCTCGCAACAGACATAGTGAACATCTTTTTCTCTCTAGCCGAGAGTGATGCTCCCAATTTTACTATCTTGGGATCTTCTTCGGTACCAATATTGACATCAATGGTTTCTTTAACTAACAATTTTGATAAATCCTCCATACACGTAGGATCAGAGAGGTAGGTTGAGATCTTCATCCAAGGATGTCTCCACGAGATTTTCATCCTTGGCATGGTCACTTTGTTTGTCCTTTGATTTTCTTATTTGTTTTTAGCCAATGCCTCAAAGAGGTTTTCACTGTGTGACTTGGACTTTGATTTTTTTGAGGCTTTTCTTTAGAACTTTTTCCCTCACTTTTCTTTAGATTTTTTGACCATGAAGTTCAACCTCCTCACGAAGTAGGCAGGTGTCTAAGTCGATAAAGAAACCTTTCTTGTGATCTCAATGGGGATTGTATCCCTTATGCCCATGAACTCTGCAATAGCCTTGTCATTCTTGAATAAATCTAGTGGCACGTGACGTTGTTGGTCCCATTCAACAAGGGAAGGGTATACAAGGTCAAGGGTTGGTTCTGTGGGGGTTAAGGTTAGGACAACATTGTTCATGAAAAGGTTCGTGGAGGCCAGATCCTCATATTGGCTACAATGGGAATCTGTATCACTGTCTAGATAGTCGGAACTATCCTCATGCTCAGAACAAGTCGCATCTTGATCATTGGGGTGTGCTCCATAAGGGTGAATCCCAATGCCGTATCTTTCTATTTTGAAATGTGGAAGAGGGACTGGTTCTCTTTGTCCTTGTTCGTTCCTCCCACATCCTAGGCCTTTGTAGCCCATGGAGTACATCATTCTGCTAGATTTTTCATATTTCAGGGTTCGATAATAGGATGGCTGAGTGTCCTCAGGGACCCAAGTAGTAGGTGGATCAAGTAATTTCTCCTCAGCTAATAAGCCTCAGGTAGGAATGACCCAATAGTGTGTTCCTCTCTAGGTCTCTGAAGTGGTAGTTGGGTTGACCTCTAGTCTTGGGTGACAAAGAGAGATTTGACACCAAGAGCACTTGTTGTACATTATACTCCCCATAACCATATTCTAGGATTTTCATCTCCCATGAATCAAATGGAGATGTTGAAGTAGATGCCCCATGAGCGCAAGAACTAAGAGAATCTGAATCTACTGGGATTCCATGGCCTCAGATTGTAGAGGGACAACTATATTTATGGAGGGACATGCATATGTACCCTTTCGTGTGCAAAGTTATTGAGAGCTCTATAATGAGCAAAGGGCTCTAAATCTCCTAGTATTGTAACCATGTGTCCTTCATGCTTCAACTTGATGCATTGATGAAACATTGATGGCACGGCTGCATGGCATGAATCCATGGTTGGCCTAGAAGCATGTTATATGGAAGTTCCAAGTCGAGGACGTGAAACTTTGTCTGATGAAAAGTGGGGCCCACCTCCATAGGTAGCGTGATGGTACCTGTTGACTCTCTTTCCATGTTTTCATATGTGGTGATAGTGATAATATGGGACTCAAGATCTTCCTCTATATGTCCCAATTGTTTGACCAACTTAAGCATGTAGATGTTCAACCTAGAACCGTTATCCACAAGCACCCATTTGATTTTCCTGTGGGTGAAAACTACCTCAATGTATAAGGGAAGATTATGTGTAGGATTCTCGGTAGGGATCTCCCTATGGTTGAAAGTGAGATGCTCACTTGGTGTAATGTTTTCCACCATGGCTTGAAGGTGTGTAGGATCGAATTCTAAAGGCACTCCCGACCCCTGAAGAGTTTGGTATAGAATGTCCTTATGCACATTGGATATCTTGAGAAGATCTAAGATCAAAATCTTAGCAGACATCTTCTCAAGTTGTTCTAAAAGGTTATATTTACCGGTTTACGGGGTCAATGGAGAGGGTTCCAGAATCATGAGGCGGGCACGCCTTGTTACCGCAATGCAGTCCTTTCCCTTGATCCGGATGGTATTGACATGGTCAGTAGGAGAGTGAATACATCCGATAAGTGAATCATAATGATTGTTATCTCTTTTGGTATACAAGTAATTTATGGCTTTATAGGTTTGGGATGACTCTCCCTAATCCGGCTTTGTCTTTTCTGACTTATCATGCTTGGGGAATGGTTCTTTATAAATCCCCATTTTCTTGTTAGGTGTTTGTGTTTTTCAGGGTTATCCACCTCTATCTCCCCATTGTCAATGAGGTCTGAATATAGTGGTGAAGCCACAAACATTTGTCTATCTTATGTCCTTTAATGTGATGCATTTCACAATATTCATGCTCCTTATACCATGAAGGTTTCGGAGCATTGTCATCAAATGGTTGCGTGGTAGGATAGGTCATCATGTGGGCCACATCCAACTATTTTAGTATGACTAACAATGGTTCATTGAGAGAGGTGAATGTTCTTCACTTTGGTGGTGGTTGAATTGGGCCCTTGGTCAATTTAAAAGGTTGACCAATTTGGACCATTTGAACATGTTTGGAATCAGTGATTCCATCTCCCACCACATTTTTGTTTTTGTTAAAGATCTTGATTTTCCATGGGTTTGACACTTTGGTTGTCTTTAGATTGGGTTTTGAGGGTGCCTTTGGCAATGAGAGCCTTTTCTATCTGAATCCCTTTCTCGATAACCTCCTCAAAAGTATGGACACAATGCATTTGGAGGTGGAAAGCTATATCCGGGTTGAGATTGGGAACAAAAATACTGACCAACTACTTTTCAGGGAAAGTGCAAGGGAAGTGACTAGCTATCCCTCTCCACCATTGGAGGAAGCTAGCGAAGGTCTCATTTGGGCATTTCTTGGCTCCACACAAGTCTGCCATGGTGACATCACTCTCTATGTTATATGAGAAGTGACACATGAATCTTTCTGCCAATTCTAGCTAGGTGAAAATTGATCCTCGTGGTAAGCATGTAAACCATTCCAATGCTTGACCTCCGAGACTCTTGGGAAAAATTATGATGAGGTAATTGTCACTATAAGACACCTCTTGACATGCCATGTAAAAATCTTTAACATGATCCCTTGGGTCTCCTTTCCTTTGTATTTGTCAAACTTTGGCATATCAAATTTCTTTGGAAAGGGTTGAAGGGTCATTGTCTTTTCAAAAGGATAGGGGCATAATTCTTTGTATTGATATTTCTGATGCTCCCTATATTTCTCTCTTGTAAGCTTGCAAGTGTCACTTTCATAGATTGCACTTCTTGTGTGAGAAATTGTTCTTTAGTGGGAGAAGCGGGGATGTATATGCGATGATACCCTATGTCTTCTTCTCCTTGGTTTTCCTGATGGAGTTCATTGATCTTAACCTTCGGCCTCAACTTTTGAACATTCTTGTTTGTGTCTTTCTATACATGGGAAGTAAGCAAAGCTAGTTGTTGGCTTAGGTTATTGATTGTTGATTGTGGCTTGGTTTGTGGCTTCTTCTTCTAAAGGTTCCTCCTCCTCGTATTGTGGAGGTTCTTCACCTGTTTCATGTTCTATCTTGTTTCTTCATGGCACTTTGATAAAGGGTATTCTATGCCCTACCACTTTATCATTTTCTTGTAAGAAGTGGAAGCATGTCCGCCTGTTAAAATATCTTCCATATTGATAAGGGGACATTCTTCCTCAGTAGCATCATTTGTAGGTATTATTGGTTCATTCTCGGTGGGAAATTTGGCCCCTAATTCCATGACCCATGCCAACACTCTATCTTTGTTTTATGAGAAGAAACTTGTCTAGTAGAGTGGGGTCAAAATCAAATTTTGTGTGTGGTGATTCTAATTCATTTCCACTATGATCGACCATCTCTTCGGTTTCCTTTTCTGTAGAAAACAATGGTCCTAGGTCATGTCCAATGAAGGGGTTTGACCCTTGTCTGTTAGAGGTTTCCCAAGCTTGCACTTGTTGTTCCTCATATGTCTATTTCTTTAACCCTAGACATGTTTTAGGAGCCATGTTTTCGTGATAGTTTCACTAGGGTAAGTTGTAAATGTGCTTAAAACTTAGTGATCACCCCTAAGTGAAATGCAAGATGTATTTGTTAAGAGTATGAATAAGTCAACAATGTGAGAATACCAATGTGATAGAGTGATAAATCACTAGTGACACAAGCGTTTGGTATTGAAACCTATTTAAATGAAGTACCTCCTAGACTACGTTTCAAAAAGTAGTTCACATTGCAAGATGATTAACAAGATGTTTTCACTTATGCCAAGTTCAAGGAAATGAACAAAACATAAGTAAATACAAGAAGTCAATGTGATCTCCCAATCAAGATATACGATGAGTGAGCTCAAACTCAATTAAGACCTATATCTCAAAAAGTGCCAATTACAATTTTGAATGACACAACAATATCACCAAGATATGTTAACCCACTTTGTGAGAAAGTGAAGTATTGATATCGAGGTGTTATTGATATAACATGCACAAATGGTAACACCTAGCACTCTTTGAAATCTGAGGTAATAATAGAACTGAACTAAAAAGCTCAAAGTATAGCTAGGAATAGTTAAAAATGTGTGCAACGTAACCTTACAATATAGGTATTTATGTCGAGTTTACAAGAAACAAGACGTAAATATCAAAATTGTAGTGATACGATACAAACAAGCTAACTCTTCTAAGGAAGTCCATGGTGATGAACCATGCCTAACTACAATGATGATCTTGACATGGGTATCAAGATCACAATGGCTACCAATGATGTGAATACGCCTCCACACACTTTAGATGTTTAACTTACCCAGCCACAAACATGGATGGGCGTAAATAGACATAAAAGTGATAGAAATAGTTGATTGGTAACACAAAGGTAATCACACTTCTTCTGATCAACAAAGTGTCAAAAGAATGTGAAGGAAGCAAATCAAAAAAGGATGAAAAATGTTGGCTTCACTTTGGCAGAGTTTTGCCTCACCCTAAGGCAAGTAAAAACTAGGCAAAAGTAACACATCACACATTTCTCAATGAAAATATGGTTCACAACTCAACACTATTTTAGAATGGTCAAAGTGGGCTCCTGGCCAAAGTATATCTTCCTAGGTGGTTCTCTCATCCTAGGTGCTACAAAGATTATCCACGAGTGGGATGATTTACCCAAAAAGTCGTAATGACTAGTTTGGGAGTATCTCAACTTTTCCCCCTTCAAGCAAAAGTGGGAAATAAATGCGTCCAAATGTGTACTTAAAAGGGTGCGTAGGGATAACTTGTAACTCTATCTCACAAAGGATTTACTAGTTAGATAGGTAGTGCGGAGCACTTCCCATTTTGTCCACAAGGTTCCCTCTTGTGGACTACTTTGGGGTTCCTGGAACCACCCCATTGTTGTAGCTTAAGGCATTATGCCAAAGGGGTTATGTTCCAGTTGAGTGGAGAGGGATGTACCCTTTTTCAAAACACATAATACTGAGTGTTTTGAATATGTTATTCTTTTTTATCTTTTTTAATTAGATGTGGTTTTCTCGAACACCATTTTGACAACCTGTATAACAATTGTATTAGTAGTTTTCTGACTTTTGTTTTGATTCCTCCATTCTTTGACAAGTGTTTTGGTCTTATATGATGATGTTTAGTAGTTTTCCATCAAAAGAGAAGGCATCATTTCTGATTCTCTAGATCAGTCCAAGGACACAAGAGAAGAGCATATGTGATTGTCTTCCAAAATCCAAAAAGATATCAAATGGAAAAACACTTTTAATTCAACTATGCCAAATTAACCAAATCCAAATCAAATACCCTTAACAATCTCAAAGCATCAAAAGGACTTAAGAATCATTTCTAATTCCCAAGATCACCCCAAGGGATGTGAGGGAAGAGCATACGTGATCTTAATCCTATAAGTAAACAATGCAAAATATTACCTAATCAAATATAAACATGTAAAAACAACCTGCAAAGACAAATATATGATTAGATAAACCTGTAAGAATGTTAGCACATTAACATTTTAATTTAAAAAATACAAAAGGATGCCTGCGCCCCTTTTTAGTGCCTATGTGTAGGTTAGGGCGTATGTGCCACCAAAGGTTGTTTTCGACACACAATATACCTACGCCATTTGGGAGATGTGTATGCCACGAAAATAGTGCCTACACCCCTAAAATAATATCTGCACCACTCTATGGAATTTATAGATCTATTAAATGCTTGCACTACCCGAGAGGTGTGTCTACCACAAAAATAACATATGCACTACTCGGGAAAAATAGAGAAAAATAGACAGAATAACCGCATTACTAGAAAAATATACCTACGCCACTAAAACCACATGTGCGCCATGGTTAGGGTGTGTGCACCAATATGACAGGTTTTATTATATAGTGAAGGTATAGTACGAAATGACATGTGCACCCGTGTTAGCACACCTTCACGCATCTTTGGTTAGGGTATGTGCACCAAGGTTAGTGCGCATGCACCAGTGGTTGGAAGATAGAATGACAGGTTTTAATAGTGTTCTGCGCCACCAGAGAGATGTGTGCACCCCAAAAATCATGCCTACACCACGGAATTTGTACCTACGCTCCTAAAATCATGCCTATGCGAGACTGCACACCAAAAAAATACGGCAAGCAAACACAAGAAAACTCACAATATCTCAAATTTTTGACAAGTTAGCTTAAAAATGGCAATAACCCATTAAAATTATGGCTATGAACATGAAGTTACACATATCAAATGAGCAAAAATTCAAGAAAATGGACATTAATTACTACATGTGCATATCAAAAGTTAGCCAAAACAATGAAACTTAAACTAAAATGCCATGGGACTAAGAGTCCCACCAGGCGTGCCAAATGTGTGCAAGTGTTTCTACAAATTTAACCAAACTTAAAGCAAGAAAGCTACCACCTAAAAATAGCTTCCTAACCTAGTTAAAAATGGGAAATGTGCACCATCATGATGAAGAAGTGAGAAAGTCCTACCCTTTAAACATTAATAACTTTGAATCTAATCAAAACACAATGTAAATGCATGAACTCTATTCCCCTTAATTTCCTAATTTAACATTAAAATGGACCTAAGTAGTCCAATGGCAATCAAATTATAATTTCTTGCTTTGATCCTTCAATGGATGCTTGGGTGTGAGGCTTAGCTCTTCAAGAAATGGAGGATGGAGGGCTCAAGAATGAAAAAGGCTATTAGTATGAAACTATGTGCTTACTTTTGTCTCTTGAGAGATTTAGGTGTAGGTATAAAGGTAGGAGGAGGGATCTTTATATAGCCCAAAGGATAAAGGATTCAACACATCCTCATGAATGTGGGATAAATGGAGATGTAGAGTTAGTTATGGATAAGGGGGGTTTAGATGGGGTTGAGTTAGCTTTAGGAGGGTTTAGTTTGTCCTCAAGTGGCTCATGTGGATAAAGGGGGTGCATTAATTAATCAAGATGATTAATAAATACATGTGCAAGCTTTTATAAGCTTTTAGATGGATTTTAGTGTGATTTAGACCATTAGGAGGAATTAAACCAATTAAATAGAGATTTATTGATTTAATGAGAAGGGAGGCTAATTAATTAATAATAATTAATTAGACTAGATAGAAGGTGTCGATTAACGAAAGGTCGTTAATTAGGGTATGTGTTGGATAGGTGACTTAATTAATTAGCTTAATGTAATCAATTAACGACAATGGAAGAGAAGATGAGTGCTATTGACAATATGTCGTCAATTTGCGGGAAAGGAGATAATTAGCACAAGTAACATTTACTTTTTAGAATTTCCTTAAAATTCTCTATTTTTTATAATTTTCCTGGTTTATGAGACAATATTGATGAACTACAAAGTTTCTCCTTCATTTTCCTCTGTTCTTCTCCTTTGAAAATTAACCAAGAATTGCTTAATTAATATAGAAAAATCTTCACTAGAAACCAATTCATGGTTGTCCTTAACTACGTCCATAATTGAGGCTTCTATGAAAATTTGATTTCCTCTCAAAACTAAGTCATTAAACTAGAGAGATATTTTTCTTATGTGTTCATTCCATTCCCTAAATCTTTCCTTGGTATAATTGGCATATGTCCTGGAATATATCAATATTGTCCATGGTTATTATTGAAAGGTCTTTATAAATGACTTCATGAATATACTTCCCTATGTATACTAACATTTTCTGCATCCATCACATTATTTTAATTATAGTTCCATTCTTCTTTAGTTAGGCTTGTTTGTTCATATTTTCCTAGATGGTTCCTTTATAGCATTATACAGGTCATGCAATGCCTCTTCTACATTAGAAATAGTACCCACATGAACCATGGCCTTTAATTGAGTTTATAGATCTTTATTTTGATCACATATTCCTCTCACTACTTCTATAACCACTTCAACTATAGCCATTATAAAGAATACAAATCTTCCTCATATTACACGACTTGGGAATGTTTGGATTTTTTTATTTGTAAGAGAGAAGATGTCTTCTAAAGTTTCATACCAAATAATGGCTTGTTGTGTTGACTTCTTCTTTTTGGTTAGCCTTTTCAAGGTTCCTAGCCTTGGATTGAATTCAATATTTATTAAGGTCTCTTCTTGTGCATCCTAATATGGTTGTTATTTTTGATAAATTATTGATTACTCAACCCAATATGTTATAACTTCATTTAGAGTGGAGGGAATATATTGAGATGGTTGCACTTAAACTTCCATGACTAAGATATTGATTTTTATTGCCTCTTCTTCATCTGAAGAAGGTAAGACATAGGAGCTAAAAGTTGGAGCTTTAGTTGGTTCAAACCTAACTTATTTAACCTTATATAAAATTTCAATTGACTAATAAATCCCTAAAGGACCTAAAGAAAGTGGTGCACACGGCTTCTTTGAAGGATCCAAATAGAATGATGACTTTCTCTTTGTAGCCTTATTTTTAATATTTACTCTCAGAGGTGGAACTACCCCTATCATATTCATATTATGTTAAACCAATCTATCATATATTTGGGTAATCCATACCCAATCGTTGATAGCATCCTCATCTACATAATCTATATTTATTTTTCCCTGTAAGAGACTCAAGGTGTTTGGAAACCCTTTTCTTGTAGTCATATTACCTTATAGGGTATTGGGGGAGATGGAATGAATTTCTATGGGTTGATGTAAATTTCAAATCAGGAAACCTATTGAATACCCTACATCCTACTGAAATGAGAGGGGGATGTGTTATAAGATTCTTATCTTTTCACTTTCTAGCAATACCATTACAAATCAGATATACCAGCTCTTGTTCTGCCAATTTTCACGAACATAATATGGAAGATAAAAAGGGGGTGTAAGGATTCCCTTAATAATGATAACAATATATTCTGGATAGAAGGATACAACTCCCATTTTCCTTATGAATGTGAGGATTGTGAGATATTATGAGTGTCACTATTTTATATATTTTTTGGTAGAGAGAAGGATACAAACAACTACATATATCTTGAATATGAAACCTAAACCGATGGGAATAAAATTCTAAATATTCTTCATTTAGTCTGTAAAGGGCACAACGAAAGCCAATTTTGGTATAATTCTATAGTTGAGAACACCAAATACCGCATCTAAAAGATAGGATGTCATGGAAAATAATTTCTCATTATCTATGAATTTTTTTCTTTGGATCACCAAATTAGAACTGACCATTTACCCTAACAAAGGAATCTTTCCTCCATTAATAATCATAGGAAGTAAAGGGAGCCATGATACATTAACCTTATAGATAGAAGGTGTTCCATATAACTTGTTAATGAGGGCCATGTCAATACAAAATCCTGGTCTAAACCTTTTAATAAGGATATCACTTAAATCATAATCATCCATATTATCTATTAGGTCTATGGCTGAATTCAAGTAAAAAAATTTAGTTTCCTTGTGGCCATCTAGGACTAAAATGTATCTATATTATATATGGTTTCTGGATGTGGTAGTTTTTAATAACCTCTATATGTGTTCCCAACAAAATCATATTATGTGTTTCCATAGTTTAGAAAATAAGGTCCACTCCTTGAACTTGGCAAGAATTAGACAGAAGCGATTAGTTCTTGAAATGAAATCACCTCTAGTTGAGTGGAATTCAAATGGAGATGGTATTTTTTTATTTCCATTATTTCTTAGAACCTTATGTCTTGATCAATTGGGATACCCTTTTTATATGACATGTACATCAAGACTTTCATTTTGGACTATGGAAAAAACAATTTTTTAGATAAGGTAATTTTTTTGGTTTTTAAGGGACTAAAAACCTTTACAAAAATGGAATCTAGGTCCACCAAAATAACCAAAAAATATACAAGGAATCCCAACATATAAATTTAAAAATATTGACAGTAGGACCACCCCCAAATAGAGCCAAATTACCAATAGTCTACAAGTATTATAAATATGATTTTTTTCAAAAAATAAATAAAATAAAGGATTGTTACAATGGTAGAAGTATAAAACAATATAAGCATGAGAAAAGACCAAAAGGTCAGCCAAAGTACCACAATTAGTTTTCCTTAGCCTTCTTATGGTTTAAGGAAGTTGGCTCGCTAGCCTTCGACCCCTGTAACCTTTATTATAACCCTCTTAGGTCTTTTAACAACTCTATCCTCAATATTTCTTCCATGGAGTCTTAACTATTGAAGCTACTAAGTGTGAGCCTCATCTTTCGCTTAATGACCTTAGCCTTGGCCTCTTGATCCTGTAATATGTATATCCTTTTCTCTTGCATCATAAAATCCTCATGCATACCCTCGATCCTCTTACTTTGGACCTCAATTTTTTGTATGACAGTATCTAATCTCCTAAGCTAAATTAATGTTAATAATGAGGATAGTGTCAGTAGTTAACACAACATGCATTAGACTAGCTTCCCAGTCCACCAAATACCTCTCTTTGTTTCTACTATCGAAACCCTTACCCCTTTCCCGGAGCCCTATTTTCAAGTTATAAATGACATGGTACATACCTTCTAGATTTTCTTTCCCACTCTCTTTCTTGATTCATTTCATGGTGGTCTCTAAGGTTTCAATATCCCTAGTAGCTTCACGGTTGAGCAAGGATAACAAGTTTACCATTCTAAACAAGTAAATGAATCAGCTCCTAATAAAGGGGAATTCCAATTTTATTGTTCTTATATTTTATTATGGAGGAAGTTAGAGATCTAAAAAGGAAGAAGGAAATACTCATTTTTATCCCTTCAAAGGTAATTCAGGATAGAAAGATGATAAGAGAATATTTTCCTGAATTTTCCCTCCAAGGTCAAATACTTCATCACCACAAGGAAAAAAATCTACCCAACTTTTTGAAAGATATGTGTGAGAAATTATGTCATCATATAACACAATACATTCACTAGGATAAAAAAATATCTAATTTGTGTTTCTTCCTAGTTTTGTATTTAAAAATTCTAAGACCCTCTATTTTTAAATTACTAACCTCGGAAATCAACTCCTTAGAAGTCTTTATTTCAACCCCTATAAAATTAAAACCCCTTCAACCCATGAATATCCAAAATTCATAGAAATTCGAGGGTCATTACTTTTTAAACACCGAATGAACTTGGTAAACCTACCTCTACGCAGAATTTTTGAGAAGGAAGCATCCATTTTGAGATGAAGATACAACAACAAATTGGTCCTGACCATGTCACCCCCATCCTAATCTAAAAAACCTATCTACCTTTATAAAAAGATAAAATAGATCCCCTTGAACAAGACCAAAATTTTAAAAGCACATAAACATGGGTATTTTACTTTCCCAAAAATGAAAAGACTTATATTGATATCGAGCATGAGAAACTTGGGTGTCATCATTGCACTACCTCTAAGATATGATGAATTTTTAATCTATCAAATAATTCCATCATCATCTCATCCTCCTTGATTATGTTGTTAAGTCTCCACCCACATTTTATTAGATATTTGAGGGAATTGATGACACATAGCGAATCTCCCTCAATGATGAGGGATTTTATATTCAAGGAAATGCACTACTTAATTCCCCATAGCATAGCTCTGGCTTCCGTAAGATTTTTGGAATGATTTCCAAGGGGTCCCACAAAATCTCTTAGATATCTCCCATAATGATCTTGAACAAGGTCTCCCCCCAGAATAACCCTCCCTCTGTTTAGAATATCCATCAAAATTGAGTTTGAAACAACCTTTGGGAGGTATAGACCACTAAACTCTATTTTTACGAGTGTCTTTATTAATCACAAGGCTTATGGGAATGACGTTCATGTTGTAAAGAATGCTTCTTTCCTAACCTAGACCTGGACTTAGAATCTTTGATCTTAATAATCTGGGAATTTTCTCTAAGGGGATGTCCCACTCTTTTAATGACCTTATTTGTACTTGAATATTTGTTCTTGAAGATCCAATTATTTATCTCAATCCATATTCCCCACATGATATGTGGCAAAGCTAGTTTCCATATCTCTCTTATCAATTCATGTTGGAAATTGAAACTCCATTATTTAAGGAGTAAGGAAAAATCCCTAGGAAGAACCATATTTATCCTAAAGAACCCCAGGATAGCAGAGAAGACTTGAAAGGAAAAGATGCATTCAAAAAAAGATGTTGAATCATCTCTTCTTGCATTTTACACAAGATGCATCTATTTGTGATGATCATACCTCTCTTCCTTAACCTATCCACAATAATTTTTTTAACGTATTAAAAGAAATTTTTTATTTTGGGTATAAGATTCTTGTTCCATATCTTCTTCCAGTAGTTGTTTGGTTCATTTTTGTAAAGTTCAAGTAGGTAACCAGATTTAACATCATACTCCCCAAAGTCTATATTACTCCATATTAATTCATCCTGAACCCTACTTAGGGGTACATGAAAATTCTTAAAAATATGGTTAAGATAATCAAAGGGTTGTAGTTAACTCGAGTAGTTAGGGGGTGGATAAATATGAGCCCAATTTCTCTCCTCATTCCAATAGTTGCATACCATCTCCCCAATTTGTATCTTATAGAAATGCCTTAAGTGACTCCATGGCTCTTCATTCTTTAGGGCCTTATCCTTGATCCATGTGTATTCCTAGAATTGGATTTTCATTCCATCCCCAAGATCTATTTACTCCCTTTCACCATAAACTACCTAGTCTTTGGTGTTTGCAAAAATAGTGGAGTAATGTTGAAATTCATGATTTAAGGCATTCGGATCGAACAAAATATATCTCATTACTTCAGTGTTTGCATAGAAATATAAATAAGAATTTATGTTTGATGATGTTTGTTCTCCCATCATGATGAGGTATTAAAATTCCATGAATAATGCATATACCATCAACAAAAATAGATAATGATCCAAAGGACATACCTGGTCTTATAACAACACTCATATGTCTATTAATTTAAACATTTTATTAGATGAAAAACTTATTGGTCAAATATATGTAAGACTTTTTTATCCTAGTTTTCACTAAGGTCAACAACAATGAAATATCTAGAACTTACCTTTGGCTAGGCATCATTCACAAGACAACTAATAATGCAATGAGAAAAGTATGGCAATACACTCATTCTTGAAGTAGCAAGACATATGTAGTTCTAATCATAGAGGTCCCTAAGCTTAGCCATAATGAAATATTTATAGCTTAAGCGAGTTGTTCATCATCATCAAAATAATATTTATAGCTTGGTCGTTTTTAGTAGTCCTTCACAGAAACATATTATTGCATTGATCAAAGTGTAACAATACATGCAATATTGAGCGTTTAAGAAATATGTATTTTTGATCCTAAATGAGTCACTAAGCTCAACCACAATGAAATATTTAGAGCTTAGTGATCACTAGGCATCATTTACATGAATATTATGTATCTAAGAAAAGTTTCAAAATACATGCACTCTTGAGGTGTTAAGACGAGATATTTCTAATCCTAGAAGTTTCTCGCTCACCACAAAAATATTTAGAGCTTAGTAGTCGCTAGGAATCATTCATAGTACAACTATTATTTCATTGATAAAATTGTAGAAATACATGCACTCTTGAAGGGTCAATACATACATAGTTATGATCCATTAGCTACCAAGCTCAGTCACACCGAAATATTTAGAGCTTAGTGGTTGTTAAACTCATCCATAATAAAATATTTAGAGCTTGGCATTCTCTAGGTATCCTTGAAAGGATAACTATTATTGCATTGAAAATAGCACCGCACTACATGCACTATAATTTTATGTTATTTTTAAAAACTTATTTCTTTTTAATTCTCTTTATTTTACATCTCGGTAGATTGAATATAGTGTTTTACTAACAAATAATTTTAATAGATATTAGAAATCACTACGAATATTCAAATATAAAATTTAATGTGAAATATGTGAAAGGAATGATAAGAAGATTGTTAAGTCACGATCTCGAGATAATAATAGCACACCACATTAGATTTGTAAAAATAGAAGAGCTACAATACCATATATGGAAATCCATCATAATCCATAATGCTCAATACATTACAATAGAATGACTTGAATTATTCAATAAGAAATATGTACATATAGGAGGAGGAAGTGCAACTACTACGAATCGGTGGTGAAGAACTCCCACTAAGCGATATTGGTAGTTAAGTTAACTCTAAAAGACTAGTAAGCTCAACACAACTAGTAAGCTAACTCCACACAACTATTACACCTAAGCAAGCTAACCCAATAAGTGTAGGGCTAACAAAAGTGTAATAATTATCCTGATAAATAAATAAAAGGATAAATAATAACCTACATTAACACCCTCCGTAAGCATAGCTTAGGTGGGTGGAAAAGAAGGTGGGTCCTAGCAGCAACAAGGCTGACGAGGTACCCACATACAACAACTAGGAAAAATGGACACCGCAAGCTACCCAAAACTAGTAATAACAAAGTAGAGAGGGATAAATCCTACTGCAAGATATTCTCATAATCTTGGCTCCAAAAACTCGTACAATGCTAAAGAAGAGTGGTGCACATTTTGGTCTAAATCCACTTCTCGATCATAGAACTAAAAAAAATTGACACTGGGCTTCACCAGAATAGCTTCATGCAAGGAGACTATCAATGGAGTGATGTCGAAAGTGAAAAACAAACACCAACCATAATTTGATTAACTACTACAAATAGGTGTGCCATAATCCAAGAACAACCAAGGTAACAAGGTGAACACAAGATCCAAATAAATAGGAGTGCCACAATCTAAGAAAATCCAAGGTAACAAGGTAAGGACATGAAACCTGAAGAAGCAATATCAACACCGCACCCTTCCATACTATAGAATGGGTAGAGTGACACCACAAATTTTCATGAGTTGTAGACATCAACTACTTGAACACTGAAAAAAATAATCTTGGGCTTCACCATAATAGCTCCCCCATAAGAGAGACTATCAACATGCCAAAAAAAGTGTCAAAAATATAGATCCAAAATATCTCAACAAACAAGAGATATATAAATGTATACACCCATAGATACAAGAATTCAATACCCAAAATTTTAGGACGTCGGGCTCAACCGAAATTATGTCCACAAGTGATCACAACACCCTCCCAAATTTGGCACTTTATAATTGAGTGCATGTAAATATTACAATGAGTAAAAATAACTTTACATTTAAAATATGTGTATAAAAATTTCACCAATGCATAGATCTCGAAAAAATACACAATTTCAAAAAACAATCACCTTAATCTGAGCTACGGATCAAAAGTTATGAGCTCTAGAAGGTTTTGCTATTAAAATAATATTTTAATGCTGATATTTTTAAAAGGTACACATGACACCCAAATGTCCAAAGGGTAAAAGATTGCATCGACATGATACATGTTTACGACCAAAGGATAAAAGTTTTCTCCCAAAACCTAAATGTCCAGAGGGTAAATCTTTGCATTTAAAGGGTACATTAATATCCAATAGATAAAAGAATGTACCCAAAGGGTAGAGATATGCGTCCAAGTGGATAAAAGAGGCGCATCCAAAATAGAAATATTTATAGGGTAAAATAATTCATCGGAAGGTACACACTTATATCCAATGGATAAAATAATGCACCCAAAGGGTATAGATCTGCGTCCAATGGATAAAAGACTACACCCAAAACTATAATATCCATAGGGTAAAAGAATGCATCTGGAAGGTACACACTTATATCCAATGGATAAAAGAATGCACTAAGAGGGTATAGATCTATGTCCTTTGGATAAAAGAATGTATCAAAATATAAATTTCAGAGGTTAAAATAATGCATCCATAAGGTACACACTTATATCCAATGGATAAAAAGAATGCACCCATAGGTAATGAGATCTCGCATCCGCATTTGACCTGTCTCAAAACATGGTTGAGTTTATAGTCGATTCTAGGGTTTTGGCACCTTCCAAATCCAATACTTGCATTCCATTTTGAATAAAAATGAATGCTATAGAAAATTTCTAAAAAATTCCAAATACATGAAAATAATAAACCCTTGTTTGCAAAAAAACTTACAGATGGATGTCTACATCATCTATAGCTATGAGACCATGAAAGGAATGATAAGAAGATTGTTCCAAGCTGTGATCTCAGGTGATAATAGCACACCACATTAGATTTGCAAAAACAGAAGAGCTAAAATACCACATATGTAAATCCATCATAATCCATAATGATCAATACATTACAATAGAATGACTTGAATTATTCAATAAGAAATATGTACATATAGGAGGAGGGAAGTGAAACTACTACCCGAATCGGTGGTGAAGAACTCCCACTAACTGATATAGGTAGTTTAGTTAACTCCAAAATACTAGTAAGCTCAACACAACTAGTAAGCTAACTCCACACAACTATTACACCTAAACAAGCTAACCAAACAAGTTTAGGGCTAACACAAGTGTACAAAATATCATAATAAATAAATAAAAGGATAAATAATAACCTACATTAACAATATGTGTAAAATATCTTGAAGAATGTCAAATACAATTTTTATCTTTGTGATATTTAGGTAATGCTTAGTTGGGTAAACATCAACATAAAATATCTACTCGTACATATACTAAATCTCCTTCAAGATGATAATCTAGAGCCAAAGGATGTACTTACATCTACAACATGAATTTTATGCCTTTTAGTCTAAATATTTGGTTAGAATAATAAATTAATGTATTATGAATCTTATGTATTTAGTTATTCCCTTCATCAACTTTTACTTCATAGGATCTTCAAGATAGAACTTGCATATATGACCCCTCTCATGACAATTAAAAAAATTGTATTATTTTTATATCCAGTCCTATAATTTATCTATGGGTTTTATTTTTCTACTCTCCTTATACAATCCCTATCTCTATGTCCAAAGATATGCCACAAAAAACAAAATCTATGGAACTTACCCAGGAATCTCCTTGTATTTTTTTACCTCCTGGTATTATAATGTTCTTTGATATCATTCTTAGTTTCATAATATCCTTGGCATGAAACATGAATTAACTCATCCATCAATTCCTTTTTCCTTACTTGTTAAAGTTACTCTCTTAGATTCTTCACTCAGTTTATCACATTCTTCAAATTTGGATTTGATGGCTACTTGACGTGGCTCATGAATGGAATCATACTCCAATTCACATTGAGTTTCTTCACTTTTAAAAACTAGACCTGATATGTCATTAGGATGTCTTTGATTGCTTGAGATTTCCTCGAGTCTTTCATATGTCATCAGTTTATCTTTAATTTATTCTAGCTCATCCTTTAGGGCCTTACATTCTTCCTCAAGTTTGAAATAATATTTTTCTTTGTCACTTAAATTTTTTGACACATTTCTAACAACTGATGCCACCTATTTGAGTTATTGGAGATGATTAGCTTCCTTGAGCTTAATTTTACTCTTTAACTCATTTGTTAGGGCTTGAGCAATCTCATACTTATTTTTCATTAATATATCATCTTGACCACACATGTTTGTTCCTCAAATAACTTCTCTAAAGTTGTTAAACATTTACCAAGAGATAATTATTTGATACCAATTGATAAAAATTATAGCCTTTGAAAGGGGGTTAATCAATTCCTTTTTTAAAAATTGCATAAATTTACAAGGATTCAATAAACTAGACTTAACTATCTTGACCATGAAAAACATGAACATTCAACCATGAGAGATTAAGAGAAAAAAATTGACACATGAGGAGACAAGATTCAATTTGGGAAACCCATGAAGGAACAAAACTCACTGAAACTAGAGAACTAGCTTGGATAATTATCCTATAAAGTTATGATGATTTCTGATGCAAGAACATCACTCCATGTCTATGAATAATAAATGAAGGCATTAATTCTAGTTTTCTAGGTATTTTATTTAATTCCTAGAGGTTTAGGTGTCACGTAGATGTGTTAGTAGGTATCTAGGAATTTCAATATTCAAATGGAGTTATTCCCCTCAAAATATAAAAAATTGAATGTGAAGGTCATTTTGGCTTGTTATTGGTGTTTTCATGCATGCTTGGAGCCAATAAACCTTTTTATGGATCAAATTAGGCAATTAGGAATGGCTTTAAGTCTCTCTTTACCTAGGTAGCATGTCAAACTATTTTTTGCTTATAAGCTTAAATTATCTTGCATAAAGACCTCAAATTGTAACACTTCCGCATATTAGCAAGGGTCTAGGAGCTTGTATTTGGTTAGAAATAGATGAAAGAACTATAAATTTAAATAATTTTATTTTATTTCTCATTCTTATCCAGATAAGAATCAAGTGTAAGAGTTTCAAGAGGCATTAAAAGTGAAAACTCAGTTTGTGACTAATATATGCATATTTGGAAGATCGTATACTTGTATACTTATGTGATTAAAACCACTAAATATTTTATATTGTACTATGAAGGGATTATTATTAATATAAAATTTATATTAGGTGATTACATGTAATTTATAGATTCATTTTTTTGTTAATAAGGCTTGGAAACTTGCAAAATGTTGGTCTTATTTTTGGTGGTAGAGCGAGTTAGAGATTTGACACAAGTGTTATTGGAGATTGATAGCATTACTCATGTACATGTGCATTCTTCTTAATCTTAGAGAGTATCTCGACCAAGATAAGTTGTTATATTGACCAAAGTCTTTTAGGTATGCATTTTACGCTTTTACATGTTGGAAACCATTAAGGGGCTATGATGATGAGTAATAGAGAAGAATGTATGTGATTAGTTTAATATTTAGAACTATACATAAACTAATTTAATGATCAAATTAATGTTGAGAGAGTTGATATATGGATACAATGAGTGTAAAGCCCTTACTATATGTCTTCTTGTATGTTAGGGTTTTATAGATAAACTCTGAAATGAACTATGCATTGAAATTTGGTCAAGGAAAAGACTCTTTGACATTGTATCCTTTGATAAAGAAGTATGAAACTATTTAGATAAGAAAATGAATAGTCTATTCGAGACCCCAAGAATTTTATTTTCCTTGTAAGTTCTCATCTTGTAACTAAGAAGATTTTTTTTTGTTGCTAGCATACACTATTGAATGGTTGGATGGGATGAAGGAGACTTGTAAATTTACATTATCTAATTGTAAAATAATCTCATTCTCATGGGTACCATAGAACCTCATACAAAAATTGAAATCTAAAATCAAACCTTGGTTAAATTTATAACGGTTTCTTTCCTCTCGATTTATTCTTCATTACACAATCGATACATCTACGGAATGACCATTAGAGACTCAAATAGTTGAATTTTGGTCGAAATTTCTCAAGTTAGCATGACACTCTACTTCACAAAGAGTTATTGAAGGAATTATTTGGATCCAAGGGTGAAATTTGTAGGAAAATTTGATATTCTTCTCCAAGATAGGGAAACACAGTCATAGACCTAGTCTAGAAAGTGACTTTACAAAGGAAGTGGACCTTAAATTTGCAATAAAAACCTGAAATTTGGAATAATTAAATATAATATTAATGGGTGTCTAATAATGTGGAAATCATGGATTGATTCCTTTATTATCAAATGTTAGAGTTGACATTTAGTATGGAAAGGGCTAATTGAACCTTGTGAGTCAAAGGAGCAAAGAGTGAATTCAAGGAGAAGTAATTTTAATTGGAGCTTAAAATTTTGGGCACACCTTGGACTTGACAAGAGAGTAATAAGGAGGTTAGGATATCCACCATGGTACATGTAGTTTCCTATTACCATGGTTATACCTAACTAATTGTCTTAAGGGGATTATGGGTATTCTATTGCAATAAAGAACAATGTGGTGATTTGTGTGGTTTGAGTTTATTGTGTTAGTAAATCTAACCATGTTTGAAGTGAGAAATCAAATGAAATGAGACAAGGAGAAGAGTAAAATATTAAGAGATAAAATACATTCTAGATAAAGCAAAAAAAAGGTAAGAGTTGACAAGATGATGAGAGGTGAGTTCTAAATGATAGTGCTTGAGACTGAACAAGTTTAGTGATTGAATTAGAGGTAAATGGAAATTTAAGAAAGGTATAATGGTGATGGTTCCCCTTCCTAGGTGAATATTGTTAATTCAAGAAAGTTTGAGTATTTTTAGACTTGACTATGATCCTCGGATGGAAGAGTAAGGATGAAGTTTTTATTGAACCTCCTTATTAGTTGAATTTAATAGTCATATTATATTTTATTTGCACCATTTAGTATCATTGATTGGGTTTTTTTGGGTTTGAGGTTGAATGAATAGTGTTTTTGTAGATAATAGTTTTTGTCGGTGTGTGCAAAGTGGGAACCGAAAGTGAAGATGATTGAAGAGGAGATATTAAACAACTAGTCTTTAACCATGGATACAAGATGCCACAATGTATGATGAAGTCAGCAATAAAGAGATAAGAGGATAGGATAAAATAAGTGCATGAGAGGATGAGAGAAGAAGATTAGAAGATAAGAATAGAAAAGATGATGGAAACAAGAGAAACATGAGGAGAGAGGCAGTTAAGGGAGGTTAGGCCTTATATATAATATTTGATTAATGAGTGGGATGAAGAGGAGCTAGCAGTAGAGGTGATTCAGGTATTGATAGAGCTTATGAGGCACAAGAAGAGAGAGATAGGAAAAAGAAAGAGGAAATAAGGAAGAAAAGAGAATTGTGGTTTCAAAGTAGGAGGTCACAACATTGAAACATGATGTAGAGAAGATGATGATGGTCATAAAGAGAGAGATGGAAGAACAAGGACAAGAAATAGGGATATTGATTAAGAAAAAAATTTAAGTGGTCATTAGAGATACTTGTGTGGAAGAAAAAGAAAGAGAAGTTGAGAAGAGAGATAAGAGAAGAAGAGAGGAAGTTGAAAAAGAAGAGAAAAGGGTGAGAAGGAAAGAGAGAGAAGTTGAAAAAGATATTGTGTATGAAGAAATTCATAATTCAAATGAGGAATAAATAATTGCAAGTTTCTTATCTTTCCTTAGAAAATATGAAAGACAGGATAATGAAATGGAGCAAGCAGAATGGATATGAGTAAGAGATCATGGATGATTAATATTTTTGGCGTAAAAGGCCTCCCTAATTTTGTTCTAATATTTCCTTTTAGTATGTGTGTGCAAGATATGAAGATGATAATTCAAATAAAAAGAACATTTTCTAGAAAGAGGATAAACAAATTGAAAAGGAAGAAACACATGATAGTGGAGAAGAGTTTAAAGTTGACGAGGAATTTTTATTACGAAAATCATGTAACGAAAAGAGATTTCATACTTGTTTGAGAATGACGAAGACTATAAGAGAACATAATAATAAATTTAGAGGATACTGTGAGCTAAATAGGAAGAAAAAATCTATGAATAAGCCAATGAAATCGAGTTGAGCAAAGAACAATTCCAAGAGGAAGAGATGGAAATTGAAGGAGAGAATAAAGAAGAAGAATCCTACAGAGAAATATACTTCCTTTTTGAAGACCAAGTACCAAATGAGAACCAATTAATGCATAGGATGGAGTAAAAAGAATAAGTAGGTTGAAGGCAAAGAGAAGAGAAGAGTAAAGATGAAGAAGCAAAGAAATTGGAAGAAGTAGAAAAAGAAATAACTATGAGGCCTACTTTATTTTCCTACCCTTGAGTACGGTGCGGGAACATCACTCCATATATATGAATAAGTCATGAAGACATATAATTTGGATTTCTCGTTAAGTTAGTTGAATCCTAAAGGATTATGTGTCACTTAGGTGTGCTATTAGGTGTCTAGGAATTTCAATATTCAAATGGAACGTTTTCCCTCCAAGTATAAAAATTTGAATGCAAAGGTCTTTTTGGCTTCTTGTTGGTGTTTTCATGCATGCTTGGAGCTAATAAAATTTTTTATGGATGAAATGAGGAAATTAGGGGTGGATCTAAGCAATCTCTTAATCTAGGGAGCATGTCAAACTAGTTTGTGCTTATAAGCTGAAATTATCTTTACTAAAGACCTCAAATTGTAACACTTTTGCATATGATCAAGGGTTTAAGAGATTGTATTTAGTTAGAGATAGATGAAAGAACTATAAATTACAAGAATTTAACTATATTCCTCATTCCTATTCAGATATGAATCAAGTGTAAGAGTTTCATGAGGCACTAAAACTGAAAACTTAGTTTGTGACTCATATATGTGCATTTAGAAGATTGTATACTTGTATTCTTATGTGATTACAACCACTAAAAATGGTATCTTGTACTATGAAGGGATTATGATTAGTAAGAACTTTATATTGGGTGATTACATGAATTTGATAGATTCACTATTTTGTTAATGAGGCTTGGAAACTTGCAAAATGTTGGTCTTAGTTTTGGTGGTAGAGAAATTTGAGATTTGACACAAGTGTTCTTGGAGATTGATATCATACTCATGTAGATGTCCATTCTTCTTAATCTCGAGAGAGGATATCGAACAATGTAAGTGGTTATATTGACTAAAGTATTTTAGGTATACATTTTATGACATTATATGTTGGAAACCATGAAGGAGTTGTGACCATGAGTAACAAAGAAAAAATTATGTGATTAGTTTAATATTTAGAACTTTACATAACTCTTTTAATAAGAAAATGAATGTTGAGAGATTTGATACATGGATACAAGGAGTGTAAGACCCTTACTTTTTTTCTTTCTTACATGCTATGGTTTTATAAATAAACTTTGAGCTGAAATGTGACTTGAAATTTTATCAAGGAAAAGACTCTTTGACACTGTATCCCTTGAGAAAGGAGTGTGACACTATTGAGATAAGAAAATTAATAGGTAATTAAATCACCCCAAGAATGTTACTTTCTATAGTCACTTTTACCTACTCCCTTTAAAAATAGGCACATTGGCATATCAACCAACTCGAACGAAGTGCTCACTCAAGACGCACGAAGGTGATGATCCCCTATTTTATGAAAAACTTGTAAGAATGATCACCATTAATGGAGGAATATTGCATAAATAGAATTATGATCATTCGAGTCTAACATAGAGGTAAAGAAACTAGATCCAAGCATAGATGTACAATAATATTAGTGTAATCATTATAACAACAGAGAAGAATCATATCTTAGTCATGAGAAATATGAAGATCACAAGGGTTTAGACCCATAGACATAGATATTGAGAAAAATCCACCCCATATATTTTATTCACAATTGTTTACAGAGCCATATTACATCAAAAATGGTCATAATGGACCAAATACATCAAGAAATAGCATCCTAACCCTACAAAATGATTCTACTCAAAGAGTCCTAGCCATTCTCTCTCTCGTACATTTAAATTATCTCTTGCCTCACATCACACATCTTCTTCACCTCCTTTTTATATAACCAAACACATTTTTAAATAGAGTCGGAGCTATCCTTCACCACATCAACATCACTCAAGAAAAACCTCGCTCCAAATTTGATCATACCCGCCATACTTGAGTACCTTAAACATGTAAATGCCAACTAATTCATAAATAACTCTAGTTTAAATCTATTAAACATTATGAATATATCCTAGAATATTCTTTACTTGGGTTGCAAGTCTCTATCTTTTAACCTTATCCACTATCACACCTACCGTATCCTCATCTGTTTTCCATGAAACATCATAACAAAAATGTGGCTGAGTCTCAAACCCTTTTCTTCTCCCATGTGCAAACCTCCACGTGCTCCATTTCTAGCTCTAGCACTTGATTCCAAAATTGGTAAATTGTTGAAGATTTTCCTGCACAACTTAGTTATCCCTATGTGCTCTTCCTCATGAGCCTTCTTCCTACATTGTCTTCCGTACGCATTGATCCTCTGCTCCAAGACTTAGTCATTTTTTCTAGGATCAAAATTACCCCACACTAAATGTGTTGTCCATCCTTGGAAACAATATGATCTCCAATAAAGAATAAATAATGGAAGAATAAAATGACCTATATCTAGCTTATGCAAAAGAACAAAATAATTTTGCTATTGTTACACAAGGATTAGGAAATTTTTATTCAAGGATGATTCAATCTCATTCCAAGCATTTACCTCACTTTGTGTCTATTTAAATATATCCCCTATTAACACATTGACCTCATCAAAATCAGATCTTCACCCTTAGCCTTTAATGTGTCAACAATATTCTCCATTTTCTTGCTAAGGTTGGTCAACATGTTCATCCTATGTGTCACTTAGGGATATAATTCCTTGACTTTACTCTTAATAGAGGTCCTTAAAATTTCAATTGCCTCAGATTTCTTCTCAACCTCTACTAGGATCTTATAACATTCTACCCAATTTCCTTTATTTTAATCCTAGAACTCCTTCAAATATGCCTCTTATATATCAACCAATACACTTTCTACCTATCTATGTCATCACAATTGTCACAGTTTTCATAGACAACTTCAGCCATGTGAGTTGTGGTTTTCACCTGAAGTAAGAAGCTTATCATACCGAGTTATGGTCTCCTAATTTGTAATCTCTCCTACCTTTTGTTGCATCATAAATTCTTCTTCCGAAGATAGTGCAAGTGGTTTCTTCTCCATCGTGATGATGCACATAAAATCCTCTAGGAAGTGGAAGGATGAATCATACTTATATGCAGGGGGCTAAATACACACATGCACTAAAATAAGGGAGTCTAAGATAACCTCCAATTTCTTATAAGCTTCGTACACCTTCCCCTTCTATTTTTTCAACTCATTCCTCAACTACGCAATTATAAACTCCTTTCCCTTTATCTCCTTGTAATGCTTTATAATATCCTTATTCTTTTCCTCCAATTCCTTATCGAATTCTTTAATCTTGTTATTCCTCTTGAATAACCTTGCTTCGACCTCCACCAACACCTTGTTTAGTGTATTACACGCCTACACTCATCATTTAGCTTCTTAGAATCCACAAAAGGATTTACCTTCGTGGTGGTTGGCGTGTCTAGCAATGCACCTATATTGAATTCAAATTCCAGCTCATCAACATGTGACTCAAAATCCCATGAAAACATATTTCTTATGTGTGGGTATGCACCATGTGTATCAAATGATGACCAACATAAAAGGTGGTCTATAAGCACTATGCTCTTGAAATGTACAAGTAAGACATTACTTGTATCAACATCATAAGTCATCATGGGTTCTTGTGATGTTGACACACCCTTTCCACCTATGTGTGCTCCCTTTAGGAAACTAACTACTAAACTTGTCTCCACACCTATGCTTCCATACTTCTCTTTCTTCATTTCTCCTGTGCTATTCTCCACCTCATGCTCTACCAAGTCCTTGATGATACCGCCACCTCTATTTCCACCATTTCCTCTAACTGTTCACGGGATAGGTGTGGGGTCTTATGCACCTTCGTCCCCACATCTTATTCACTTATTTATTGCTCTCGAGCATCCTTTACAAATTCATTCTACTCTTCATCCGATTCATGTACATTTTACATAGGGTTTCTTCTCTAACTCGTGCCACTCATCCTCCTTTCCATTCTCATCACCCTTGACATTCTTCATTATCTCATAGTATGAACTATGCAATACCCTCTTATTTTTCTTAACCAAAGACTTATCCTTCACTAGGGACTTCTTCCTATGAGTATAAGTGCTCATGCCCATGTCGACTCTTGTGCCCCTGTGTGGTGCAACCAAAAGTGCGCTTGGTTCCCTACTTACTAGATTTTCCTCCCTATCTCTCTTATTTGTCACTATCTTCTTCCTTTTGGTAGGGTCTTTAGGGATGGAGACATCATCCTCAACATATGTTCCTTTCTCAAACTTAGGCCTTAGGTTTATGTATAGCCTTGTTTTTGTTATACCTACAAGTGGTAATGTCACGTTCCTTAACATATGTGTGGCATGAGAGACATACTTCTCCACATACACTCACTTATGAGGATATACAAGTGTCTTGCGCAACGCATGGTGATCCTGATCTAATTCACTTAGATTAAACCTCAATTTCTTATCCTCCTTAAACCGGTTAACCGTGATATGAAAATATTCAGACCGTGAAGGAAAAAGTTAATCTACACCATGGGCTCTTGGTGCCATCATGCAAAGTAAAACTGCTAATTCAAAACTACCGGTATACTACAAATTCAGCCTCGTCCTTCACCAAGTTGGTAATTTCTTTTGAATCCCCATTCTGCTCCAAATTCAACATGCATCCACTTGTATAACTTATCCAAGTGTGCCTTGGATACAGTGTCATACTTTCCCAAATATATTATTCAAACCTCTTAGATGGGGAGGGGTTCTCATCAAAGCATACTCCCAAATGTTCTTATTCAGCCCATCGGCACTCTATTATCTAAAAATACAATGGTAATAAGAATATTACCATACTTAATTTTATCTTCATCCCATGTTACATTAATGATATCCTCTCAGTAACTTGAAGGCCAAGATGTTGTTGATGGTCCCCTCTAAAACCTTCATGTAAATTTTTAACCATCTTTTGCTCACTTGTGTCCATCATTCTTGTTCATTCAACTTGGTGAGCAGGACACACAACCATCTTCATGATTGGGTCCTTTATCTTGGAAATTTCAAAGGCTCACCCACCCTTCTTGTATTGAAATGCCTTAATTGTTTCCTTGACAACCTCATTGTTGCCCATGTCATCATCTAGCCACTCTCTTGTGCGAGATAATTCAAGTGTACATAAAGATCAATTGTGGAATTATGTTCATCCTTCTTCCTACGAAGTAAAAGTATTATTTGTGCATGCATGGCATAAGCCCTTTGGTATAATATCTCGGATTTGTAAAAAATGGCAACTCATAGAGTTACAAAATCCCATCCTTATCCAATGTCCTCTTCACAGAGTCATGATACATTGGGTTGTCATCTTCTTTAATTTCTCCCTGTAGGGTGAATAAGATCCAATGTCATCTCTTTCTTAGTTTTATTTTTCCTATGGTTATAATCAATTATAACCATTTTTACACTTGAGATACCCAATCCATCCCCAATAATACCCCATATGTGTATTGCATCTATGTATAGAATTATTTTTTGAAACTTTTCAATGCGAATGGTTTTCCCTTTCCTTTCTTCTTAGGTGAAACATTTGATCCTTTCCATGGTACCATTTTCCTTGTTGGGTCCTTATTAATCCTTCCTTATATTTTTCTTTCTTCCGCTTAATCTCTTAGCTCCAATCCTTCTACAAAAATTCATCAAACATGTGCCCTAGTTTCTCCAACCCTAACTTGGAAGCCCTTTCTTCCACAAGACAACGTCAAACCCATAGAAATCCTTCCAAACAACCACTTCTACGTATGCCCATGTACTCCATTTCAACTGGTTCTAAAATATTTCACTTCACATGCAATTTTGTAAATTTCTCACAAGGATTCCCTAGTTCGCAAGAGCTCTTCCACAAGTAAATGAAAGGTGAAAATAACTTATCCCGACTCCTATTTATATATCCACTTTTCTGTGTTAATTTCCATGAAACCTACCACTGTAATACTGCATTAAATTTAGATTTTTCCACCGTATTCCTCCTACACATTTTTTCCAACATGTTTCCTTTTCTTTCCCACTCACGTGTAACCTCCTCAAACTTCTAGCTTGTAAAAATACATCGACCGCGGAGTCCCTTACGTGTTCTCTCGGCACCAAAGTACATCTACCTCTACATCTTATACCAAGTAGTTCTTATTACCGTTGCCGACCTCATGTTTCTCTATGAATTCTTCTTCGTCACGTGGATTTCATAAAACTATTTCTTGAAATACTTTATCTTTGACCATTATCACCTATTCTACACACGTTCCTCTGATACCATGTGCTTTTATATTTCTCTCTCGGCCACCAACAACATCACTCCAAACGTGTTTCTTTTCTTGGTCTCCACCCCACACTAAAAGTATGTGTTTTAATATGTGCATTAAACCTATTAGAAAGTAATTTTCTACCAGCACGTAAACATGCAACACAAAACAAGACTAAAAAGACAAATCATAATGATGATGAAAGGAAACACATATAAAGTAAAATGCGTTAAATGGAAACCTAAAATAAATGGCAACAATTCCTTATTATAAACACCAAGAAGACTTATTTATAATAGGGATTCAATCTACTCAAATTGAAGAAAGCGGGAAATAGTGCGCCATCCAAAGCTTCTAACTAGAGAGTGCTTAAGGCAAGTATATAGGTCATGAAATATGGTCCCAACCAATGCAATTGGAACTTCATAGGGTGGCATAAAAACTTGGAATCATACAAAATAAACATGTGTCCAACCTCTAGCTTCTTATTTTTGATGTTTCCATCATGCCACACCTTCTGTCTTTCTTTCTCTATTTTCGGCTCCGTCGGGCTATGACATGCTTCTCATCCAACTGTATTAGTCTGTCTATGTGCTCTTCAAGTTTTTTCTCATCATCCAATCTTACAACGCATGCAATAAATAGGGATGGTAACATAAATTCTATCGGTAAAATAGTTTCATTGCTAAAAATAAACTGAAAGGGTATTGCTTTGTTGAGTCTCTTGTTGTTTGGTTTATATGACCAAAGAACATCAAATACTTTATCATCCCAATGCTTCCTTCTAACATCATATATCTTTTTCAATGTGTGGCTCAAAATATTTTTGAATGCTTAAGCGAGTTTCATTAGCTTGTGGGTGATATGGTGTAGTATTATGATGAGCTACCATAAATTCCACTCATAATATTGTAACAATATCATTCAATAAATGAGTATCCCTATCACTTGTTAAACTCAATGGAAATCCATAATTACTTATGATATTCTCCGAAAGGAACCTTGTTGCAGATAGGCTGCAATGTAATCCTTTGTAGGTGTTCCTTCTACCCACTGTGTAATATAGTCTATACAAGTAATGATGGAGCACAACCATGTCCTATACACTGGTGAGGAAATAGGGCCCATGAATTCAATTGACCATTTTTCAAAGGGTTCCACACTTGCTATAGGCCTAAAAAACATTTCATCTATATGCCAAGGCTTTCCAAGGTGCTACCAATGATCACAACCACGAGCTTATTCTTGGCAATCCTTGTGCAATGTTTCCCACCACAAACCAGCCATCAAAATCTTATGCATGGTGGATTGCCCTACATAGTGTCCACCAACAATCCCTCTATGAGCTTCCTCCATAATACCCACACACTCATACTCTAATACACAGTAGTGTAAAATATCATCATGACCAAGTTTGTATAAATCTCCACCAATAAACATATAAGGTGCAACATGAAAGGAAAGTTGTTTCCTTTCTATATTTTTCAGTCTGGAAAGCACCACACCTATTCATAAAAATACAACAATATCATCTAAATCGGTGGGCATGCATTGTAATTTGAAAAAATATACATCCGAATTATGTCTTCAATGCTCTGCATGTCCTCACCTGAATTAATTATGGAAAGATGGTCAACCTGTCAAGTCCTAAATTGCACTTTCTTGGTTTTACTACCAACAAACAAGTAAAATTCCAAAAATAACATCCACCAACATATGCGCCCTTGAAAAATAGGATTTTTACCAAATAATTAAGTTCCATGTGATCTGTATAAAATATAAACAAAGTATCCAATAAGTACTGCCTAAACTTATCCAAAGGCATAAATCATAGACAACACTTCACTCTCCCTTGTTATGTAATTCTCGCTCAACCGGAGTTAACTTTCTTCTTGCAAAACATAAAGGGTGATCAACAATCCCTTTTGTAGGTTATGTAAACACTGCTCTAATTTACATACTGATGCTTCCATGTGCACATGAAAGGGATTTTCCCAAGAGGGAAAGCACAAAATGGGCGTAGTAGTAAGATTCTCCTTTAACATATCAAAATCCACTTGTCATGCCTCATCCTAGTGAAATATTCCTTTATGCCTCAATAGTTATTCCAAGGGTGTAAAAATCCTAACATAATGTTTGATGAATTTTCTATAAGAAAAAGTATGCCCCAAAAATCCATGCACTACACTTTGATTGGTAGGATCCTCCAAACCCAAAATAATAGCAACTTTGGTAGGGTCCACCAATAAGCCCTCCTTACAAATAATATGACCTAATAATGTGCAAAAGGAGTAGCAAAGACACATTTCTTAATTTTTAGAGAGATACTTAACTACCTACATCTTTCAAACATCAATCTCAAGTTGTTGCAATGATCTTTTACTACTCAATACACTATCCAATCATCTATCTATACTTGTAAAAACATATGAAAAAGTCTTGGAATGCTTATACCACAATGTGTGAAAATACAATAAGCACATTCATAAGCCCAAATGGCATAACTATATAAGAAAAACTTCCCCATTTAGTGGTGAAAGTAGTCTTCTCCTAGTCTTCTTTTGCAATTCTTACCTAGTGATACCTTGAGAATCCATCTATAAAAGAGTAGATTTCATGCCTAGCTACACCCTCCAAGATTTCCTCAGTAAAAGACATTGGAAAAGGATCTATAACACATGTAGTATTCAAGTCTTTGTAGTCTACACAGATCCATATCCTTCCATATTTATTGATACTAATAACCATTGAGTTAACCCATTAAGATTCTTAATTTTCTTCAATGATCCCAAGTTCCATCATCTAGTCAATTTCTTCTATTACCTTTGAGCACGACTTAGGATTCATCCGATGAGTCCTTTTCCTAATTAGGTGCACACCTTCCTTTAACTTAATCCAATCCTCTCCCAATGAGTGATTAACTCCTTTTAACTTATGATACCCACACAGAACAAATCCTAGAAGTCCTGCGAAGTTTAATTATCTTTGAAGCCTCCTATTCGTCTAGTAATCGCCAATGATTGCTTCTTTTGGTTATACTTATGTGCCAATTTTTACCTTTTCTAATCTTTAATGGATCATGGTAGACACGTTCCTTCTCATCTAAACTATCAAATATGTCCCACATACCCTCCGTATGATCAACATCAAGGTTCTCTATATCTTCATCTTCTATCAGGCACACCTTTTGTTTCTTTCTCTTTTTCTAGGTAGGTGGGCTAAAATTGTACTTCATCCATTTCTTCTCCTTCCTTGAAGTGTGCCTCCAAATTAGTCTCCCATAGAAAATCTATGATGAGGTCCTTATCTCTCCCAAAGTAAGGTGCTTAGCTACCCGTAAATCCTCATTCACCGAGTGTTTATAAGGTAGATACTTGAAAAGATTGAATAATACCTACTATTAACTCTTTCCAATTTCATGTCTAACAATGCAACTATGATTAAACATACCATGTGCATGCACAACCTTGTAAGGTGGAATAGAAATTATGCACCTAGAGTGAAGGAGGTAAATCTTCTAGGCCTTCCATCCAAGATTTCTCACATTCTTGAACATAGTACAAGGTTGATTCCCTCTCATGATAGTTCCTTGAAGGTGCATTGGTCTAGATAAATATAATAGAGAATGTGGTTCTTACCTCACCACTATATAAAATTATCCTGATGAGTCATCATCCAATGTGCTACTATCCCATGTAGGGTATAAAAAAACATATTCCTCCGTTCTACTTCATAGGTCCACTAGACTTCAATAGCCAACAAGAACGCATCGGGTTACCTCTACTGTGTAGCTTGGTAATTATATTCCTCTCATATTCCTAACCAAACATTCCTTGACAACACATGTCATAGTTCCTTTAATTCTCTTCTAACAACCTCATAAGTCTTGTATGCCCATTTATCACATGTAGTGCTAGTTGTATCACTCAAGGATTGAGCATCATCCTGATAAATGACTCCTTATCTTGATTGTTGATTAACCTCTAAGTCCTTAATGGTGTGAACATAAATTCTATTGATGTCTTTGTCCCCAAAGGGCTCGAAAAAGAGCATAGAATTTCCATCTATTAGTCAAATAATAACGTTTTCATTTTTGTTCTCAAAGCTTAGGTATCCATTGTTGAAGCCCAAATCATCATTATTCGCATAGCACTAAGGGCATCCAAGTAAGGATGGAAAAATATCTTCCTTGGAAAGTGCTAAGACTTCAAATTCCCTAGTGAACTTGGCCCCTTTAATGGTTATGAAATCATCCCTTAGGAATCGAATGGGCATAGCTTTAGTCCTATTTTCCATGTTCATCACATTTGAATATGGATGCATTGGTATTATCCACATCTGATTCCATGCATATAGAGTAAGAACATTAACCTCTGCACTTGTGTCAATTAGTATGTTTCTCAGAAGCCATCCATCAACTACCACATTCAATGTGATCTCCTTTCCATAATCGAGACTATGAAGGGGGAAATTAGCATACAAAATATACCTCTCACGCTCACATCCAATGTGCGGTACCTTTTCTCTCAACCATTCTCCTAACAAAGGAATGATATTTACCTTGCACATCATCTTACATGTTGGTACCCAAATTTTTTCTCCTTTTAAGTCTGAGCAGCATCAAAGATATGGCATGAAACTTGAAGATAGATGGATCATGGTGTGTGTTGTTTTGTAGCCTGGGATATGATCTAACTAACACTTAGATTTGTGGAAATATGGATAGCACTCAAATAGGACTTGATCTTGTCCTAAGCTGTTTTAGGTTGTACCTCTCAACCAAGGTAAGAGAACCTATTTTGTAAGCCTCAAATGGTGAAGGAGATGAAGATATCCCTCAATTTGTGTAAATAGTATAAAAAGGGCCTTGAGAAAATATTATCAACACTCCAAATCTGACTTTCACAAGTTTTTACTTCCAGATTATGGAGATACTTTCAATGCAAGACAAGGGTTACTGAAGAAATTTTGAAATCTTGATCTGTTTGGCATACTTTAGCAAGTGGATTTTGATCTTTTGTGGGTGTATAGGGAAAAACAGGCATAAAACAAGGTAGGATTAGTTATTTTGAATGATTTTTTGGGTGGGAGTTTAGATAAGACAAACCAAGATCTGCCAAACTCTTTGAGGATTTTAGAAAAATATGGAGAAACTTAACAATAGAAAGTATCAAAATGGTTAATCATCCCTTCAACCAAGATATGTACATCAAATGGAGGCATAGTTCTACACTTTTCCACACAATCCTTGATCATCTATCACAAAATATTGAGTTAGAATGAACAAATGAAGCATTTAGCAATCACTATTTAATCATGACCTAAGGTGCACCCAAAGGTTTACAAACAATCTCTGAAATCAAGGAAGATAAAGTGATTTTAAATTTATTTATCTCTTTATCAGATGAAAGCTCTTCTGAATGTGAGATTGCAAATTCCACTAAACTATCACAAGAAATGAGACCATGTATGATCAAGAGAGATTTTAAACACAAGACTGCAACAAGAAACAAGAAACACAAATTTGAAATGCATTCTGAAATGTAAGCATTCACAAATTTTTCCCAAAGACAACACAAAATAACTCAAAAATGATCAGATTTATCAACAGGGGAATGTTTTAAAAAACAATCTCAGAGCTTGTTAATGGCTATACATGTGCAACCAACTTAACATGATTTGAAATCTGATACAGAGAGAGTTACATGAGTTTCTCAAGTGGTCACTCAGAGAATGGGCTTCTTCCCATATTTTCCCGTGAAATTTTTAGTTTTCCAAGCTTGATTAAACTTTTCCAACCCTTTGCATGACAAATTCATGCAATATATAGCATTCAATATTCTTTAGGCCTTCTTTCCCAAGAAAATAATATGCTAAAGGATCAAATTTGTTACAAATATTTATCATGATTCACAGACAGGGACGTTTAACAGAACACATCCAAAAAGTTACCACTTGTCTCAAAAAGAGATGAATCATTACAAAATTCACATCATTATCCATTGTGGAGGCATATTTTTCATCTTTAAAGCATGCATACCCCCTTACTTTCATTATTTCATCCTTATCCCTCCAAAATTTGACTTTGTAACTTTTGGATAAGATATTTCAGGTTTTTGATGGGTTAGGGAAAAAATTCCTTCAAAAACATCTCTAATCTTTAAATTCATCTTCAAAACCGATTGCATTGGTCCTTACAGGCACAAATGACACAAATTTTTCAAAAATTCAATGAAAATTGATGCAAAAACGCATCTCCAAACTTCCTGGAGCGTTTCTAGGAAAAAATGGTTGTAGAGCAAAAACAATGCACAACTACCATTGATTTGACATTCAAATTTTAATCTATGCCCTCCATGTGGAGAAAAACCATTGGAGATGTGCTTTAAAGGAACCTTTTCCCATTTTACATTTTAAAAAATAAATGACCACATGGTGAGATTTTATTAAAGCACAGTACGGGTTTCACATTTTTACCCTTTTGACCTTTTTATTTTGAGTGGCCATGTGGCACCATTCCATTGGATGCAAACCTAGGAGCTTCATTTTACCTTTTAAACTTTTCAGAAAAATTGGAAAAATTTTATATTTTCCCCTACATCTCTCGCCTCATGAAAGTGGGCTTGACACGTGTCCCAAAGTGGGCCCCATTAGAATCGTAGACATATTCTACACATTTCTACTTTTTTTGGAAAAACAAAAATTTTCCAACTTATCTCTATGGGCTCACACCTCTAATTCTATCCCAGACACGTGTCGGTCACCGATATGCTACGGGCTTGTGCTCCTCCTTTTAATTTTATGTCTTTATGCCAAAAAATGGGAAAAATCCAAATTTTCCCTTAAGGCCCAAATTTTCACCTCTGACCCTGCCACATTTCTCTCTGTGATTCATTGTGGGCCCTAGGCATTTTCTTTGCACTTTAACTCTTTTTCCAAAATTCCTTAAGGCACAAAAAGAATCGTTGTTTCTCATCCAATCAAAAGAGGACATGCCATCATTTTCAAGCAAAATTTAGAAATTTTATCCACAACTTGAATTCAGAGTGATTAGCACTTGGTAGATCCATGGGGCAATTTGAAACTTTTAGCCAAGGTAGCTAAAAAAGAACAAGATCTCAAAATGAATTGCCTCTCCTCTAATAAAAACATGCCACATAAGAAACATTAGAACCAATCGAGTAAAGCAGAGCCATGGGACCAAATTTTTCCTTTTTCCAAAAACCCAAAAATAATAAATTAAAACAATTTTTCGCCATCCCTCGGCCGTTAGAACAAGCCACGTTGTTGATGAATGTTGAAGAAGAAATTGACGGGAAAATGACGCCTGTCTAACCATCAAAACACAGAAAATTCCAGGGATGCCTTAGAATTTGATTTTTTCGCTAAGGATGACAAATTTCTCAAAATTAAACTAACTAAAACATGTTTCAAAGCATTTTTTATCATGAAATTGGATTTTTAATGGCATACAAGTGAAAATCAATCAATTTTAAACTTCCACGATCGGGTAAAAGGAAAAATGACAGAGCCCACAAATTTTGGAAAAATTAGGGCACACATGCAAATTTCTTTCAAATTGGGGAAAAACAACAAGTTTGTGAGCATTTCAAGGAATTCGACTGGAGGGAAAAGTTGCAGACCACTAATTTGAGAGAAAAACGTTTCAGAGCATGCAGAATGAAGGAAAAATTTAGGGAAAAATGGTGTAAGCTCAAAAATGGCACCAACATCAACTCCTACTCAGGGATGGGCACTCTTAGTGAGTGCCACAAGAACAAAAGAAGCAGACCAAGTGCCAAAAACAACCATTGGGCAATGGATTCGAAAATATATGGTAGAAAAACCAGACCCAATTGACAAACCCACAAAAATAGCAAAAACAGAGCCAAAAAACAAATACTATACACTATACAAGTGGTGCATACCTCAAATTTGGGGATTAATCCAAGAAATGCTTTAGATGCCTACCATTAACAAGAAGTTCAAGAAATTCCCCATCTAAGTCCTTGAGAAAAAAGGTATTTTCACCAATTCTGATATCAATGGAGTAAGGGCCCATCCACAATGCATCAAATTTACCATGTTTTCCCTTATCTTCATGCCTGCTATCCCATAAAAACTAGATTTCCAACATTGAAAGTCCTAGGAGTGACCTTCTTATCAAACAACCTCTTCAAATTCTCTCTAAATATGACATGCCTTTGGTGGGATGCTCTTCTTTCTTCATCTAGCTCAACAATCTAATTAATCCTTACTTCATATGGAATGACCTCTTGATCTTCAAGTTGTTGAACAAACTAAAATGAAGATAATTGCAGATGTAAGGGTAGTAGAGCTTGAGTTCCATACACCAACTCAAATGGGCTTTTACCAGTAGCTCTTTTGGCAGTGATTCTATCATCCCAAACTACAAATTTTAGTTTTTCACCCCATTTTCTCTTGTTCAACTCCAAGGTTCTTCTAATGATCTTCAACATGTTCTTATTGTTGGACTTATCTTGTCCATTCCCTTGAGGGTTATAGTTTTAAGCATAATTCAGATTGGTTGTATACTCCTTGCACATTGCCATCAAGGGCTTAGCTTTGAAACACATGACATTATCAACAATAATCTTTATTGACACACGTAATCTGCATATGATGTGATTCAATAATAAGTCCATAACAACTTGGTGTGCTTATTTCTTGGTGGGGATTGCTTGTACCCAAAGTAATCTATGGCTACAAGAATCCACTTATGGCTAGAAATAAAAGGGTCTGAAATCTCACCAATGAAGTCCATCTCCCTTTTTTTGAAAGGAGCTTCAATTGATATAGGTTGCAAAGGAAGGGAGCCTAAAGCTTTCATTCTTCTAGAGAAACGCTGGCATATTTCACATTTTCTAACCAACAGGGTTGCATATTTGAAGAGAGTAGGCCACCAATAACCAAATCTCAAAATTTTGTGCACTATAACCCTTCCAAGTAAAGTGTCCTCCATAAATGGAAATCAACAACTATTTTGGGAGCTTCATCTTGAGCTATACATTTCAAGAGGACACCTTTATGGTTCTTCCAAGCCAGCCCAAAGTAAGTGATGCTATATTTTTAAGAATCCAGATTGAGGGCTCTTTTCCTATTTTTATTCAAATGATTAGGGCAGCATAGGTGTTTGAGGTAAAATATTACATCCATGTACCACACAGAACTTACTAACTTCTCAAGAACATCTACCCTTTCTTCCTCTACTTCATTCACTTCCACATTCTGCAAGTTGCTCTCAGCCATGATCTTAGCAAGATCCAAACCTCTCACTAACTTTGTAGTTTGGATATCCATGTCATATTCCTGCAATTTGTTCACCCATCTACATATTTTTCTTGAGATCTCCATCTTTGATAAGATATCTTTTACCATGGTGTGGGGAACATAAGCAACAACTTTTGAACTTAAGATATAAGGCTTGAAAACCTTTGTTTCTTTCACCAAGGAAAATGCTTGTTTTTCCATGATTGTGTACTTTAACTCAACAGCTTGTAAAGCCTTGCTAAAGAAGGCAATAGGCCTCTCAGCCCCATCTTCATCCTTTTGTAGCAAAATAGATGCAATGGTATTTTCAGAAGAAAAAGAGAAGATTTGGAAAGGCTTCTTGTAATTTGGAGCTGCTAAGACAGGTGCATGTTTCAATGCTTCTTTGATTCCTTCAAAATCCTAAATAACATCCTCCTCCCATTTGATAACTTTGTCTTTATTTAACATGCATGTAATAGGAAGAGTCAATTCAGAAAAATTATATATAAACCTTCTAATGAAATTGATTTTCCCAAAGAAGGATTGGATGCCCTTCTTTTTTCTTGGAATTGGAACCTTGCTAATTGCTTCTACCCTCTAAGAGTCAATCATGACACCATATTTTGAAACAATATTACTAAGAAACTTGGCCTTTTGCACCCCAAAATGAAACTTCTTTGGATTGAAAGAAATGCCTTATTCTCTACATCTGATCAACATTCTTTCTAAGTGCTGCAAGTGATCTTTTCTGCTCCTTGAAAACATAGTCACATCATCCTGATAAACTACAATGAAGTCATTTATGTAACCAGAAAAAGCAACATCCATTGCTCTTTGGAAATTAGCTCCAGAATTCATAAGACCAAAAGGCATTATTACATAGACATATGTTCCCCAAGGAGTGGTAAAGGTAGTTTTAAGTCTTTCTGAATCCTTGACAACAACTTGATTGTAGCCAGAGAAACCATCTAGGGTAGACAACAATTCAGGTCTAGTCACCATCTGCAGCATATTTTCCATGTTCGGAAAAGGATAATTTTCCTTCAATGAAGCTCTATTTAGAATTCTGAAGTCTACAAAAAGTCTGATATCTCCATTATTCTCGTTTGATTAGCACAAGGTTTGCAACCCAAGATTAATACCTTGTGGGCTAAATGATCCCTCCCTCCTTTAGTTTCTTCAATTCATCTTACATCTTCATTGAGAGGAGTGGATTAATTGGCCTCTACTTTTGTCTGAAGGGCTTGGCATTTGTTTCAAGAGGAATCTCATGTTGAAACAAGTCCTCTCTGTATGCTTTCAGCTCTGGATAAGACCAAGCCGGCACAATCGATATTTCTTCAATAGTTAAACATAGGACTATTTTTCTTCATTGTTTAGATTGTTGTCCAACCAAATTTTTCTTGGTTTATCATTAGTTTGCAAGTTATGCTCTTCCACATCCCTTTAGGAAGACATGTTTCTATTAATGATGTAATCAACATTGTCAAAATTTGACTCAAGTGCAACAAGACCTCTAGGAATGGTGTTTGTTTTCAATTGGATAATATCCTTTCCAAACAAAGTCTCTCTTCCTTTAGTCACACACACCATTAGTTCCCAATCAATAATCTGATCTACAAACTCAACTTGATTTTTTAATAACCTTTGCACTTGAGCATCATCATTAAACACTTGCCAATGGTTTATGTTGTCGGGGATAGATGGCCTAGTTAACACTTCAATATTGTACTCACAATAAGGTGAAACGGTGCAATTTGAAATATTGATCGCAACACTACCAAATTTTCAGTAGCAACATTGAAAATCCTGTCATGATGCACAATGTTGAAGGAATCAAACATCTCAATTAGATCCCAAACTACATGTTTGTACTATTTCATTCACTGATTTTTTGTAGCATACAATTTTCTTATTTGTTTGTCAACTAGATCTGAATCTCCTTTTGCAATGATTTCCTTGACACCATACTTCCATGCAATTCTTAGACCCAACAACAAGGATTCATACTTAGTAATGTTGTTAGTACATTCAAAATTAATCTTGAAGGAAAAAACAAACTCTTCCAAGTGGGAGAAATAAGAATTATACTAGCACCATTTCAAATTTGGAGCAAGCTCCATCAAATAGAAAGGTCCAAGGAGAACCTACCTGTTTAAGTAACTTTGATTGATCCATCTTGTTCTCTTTGCCATCAAAAAAACCCAACAAAGTTATCAGCATCAACATCAGCAAACAACACCTCTTAGGAAGCATTATCGGGATCTACAATAAGGTGTAACATCTTATTTTCTCCATGGAGCTTGACAAGGCTACCTTCAATGGGAATAGTGGTAAAATACATGTCCATTTGAATAGTCCCACCAATAAGTGCAGCCCAATTTATTGACAAAAGCATACCCCATTTAGTAGGGCAATCAACAATCACAACATCAAGTTTCAAATTCTTACCCGGATAGGCTGCTATTGGAGTTGAATACTTTGATAATAAGAAAATACACAAAACAACTCAGAATATTTTACATGAAGCAAGATGGTTCTTGTAAATTTTATTAATCTTTAAAAATCAAGCATTATAATAAGAAGAGAGAGCTACAATATTTATAGATATTGGACAACTTCTATCTCATCCACAATACATGGAAAGAGATAAAATAATCGAGAATACACTTTGTAGGATAATATTCACTCGCCCTAATTGCCCCTATTTCCCTCATGAAACCATCCAGAATAAACAAAATGAGATTGAAAAATATCTCACAAAACATGTGATAAGACAACTAAAGAAAACTATGAGTTGACTTAATATAATCTAACTAAAGTAATTAAAAATTACTTTATTATAATATAACATTTAACTCATATGTTGAATTAAGTGTTAGTTTATTTCTAACATTCCCCCCCTTAATTCAGCATATTCTGAAGAGAGCTGGTGAGGAATAATCTAAATGCCTCAAATTTAGGACGTGCAAGAGATTTGGTGAAGATATTTGCACGTTGATGATCTGTCAGGAAATGTTGAAGCTGTATGTTGTTATTCTGAACATGTTCATAGATAAAATGGACTTGCACCTCAATGTGTTTGGTGTGTTCATGAAAGACTAGATTCCAAACAAGTTTTACTACTCCTTCATTGTCTACATGAAGAATGGTTGGATGATCCTGTGGAAGTCCCAACCCTTCAAGTATACGTTTGAGCCAAATCACTTCACAGATAGCTCCTCCTGCTGCATGATATTCTGATTCTGTGGAAGACCTTGAAACACAACTTTGTTTCTTGCTTCCCCATGAAATAGGTCCAGATCCCAAAAAGAACACAAACCCAGAAGTGGATTTTCTGTCATCTATATTTCTTGCATGATCTGAATCTATATAACCAGTCAAGAAGAAGTTATCATTCTTCTTGTACTCTAAACCAAAATCCATAGTTCCTTTAATATACCTTAGTATTCTTTTTGCTGCTTTCCAGTGAAAAATCTTGGTTCTTGCATAAACCAGAAAGGTAACTAACTACATAACTGATGTCTAGCCTAGTATAGGTTAAGTAAATGAGACTCCCAATCAACTGTTGATAAAGAGTTACATTTACTTCTGCTGATGGATCTTTCCGAGACAATTGAAGCCTTGTCTCCATAGGTGTTGCCATTGGGATGCTATCCATCATTTTGAATCTTTCAAGTGTTGTCTTGGAATATTTTACTTGAGATACAAATATGTGATTATTTCTTTTCCATACTTCAAGTCCAAGACAATAATGTAGAAGTCCTAGATCTGTCATTTCAAATGACTTACTTAGATCTTTCTTAGTTGTTTCTATCATATTCACTGATCCTCCAGTGATGATTATGTCATCGACATAAACAACTACAATCACTAACTCCCCCCCTTGATTTTTGAGATATAAGTTAGGATCATATGGACTTCTTTTAAATCCTTTACTTAAAAGATGCTCATCAATTTTTATATACCAAGCCTTGGGTGCTTGTTTTAGACCATACAATGATTTTATGAGTCTACATACTTTGTCTTCATTTCCTAGAATTATAAAACCCTCAGGTTGAGTTAAGTAGACTTCTTCCTGTAAGTCACCATTTAGAAAGGCACTTTTCACATCCATTTGATGAACTTTCCAACCAAATTGTGCAGCTAAGGAAAATATCATTCTGATTGTTTTAATCTTAGTTGTGGGTGCAAATGTTTCTTCATAATCAATGCCTTCTTTTTGAGCATACCCTTTTGCTACTAATCATGCCTTGTGTTTATCGATGCTTCCATTTGACTTGTACATTGTTTTAAATATCCATTTGTAACCCATTGATTTCTTCCCAATGGAAAATATGTAATTTGCCATGTATTATTCTTAATCAAAGACTTATATTCAAAATTCATTGCATCTAACCAAGGTTTTGATTGTAGGGCTTCTTGAACTATAGTTGGCTTAGTTGATTCAATAACTATGCTCATTAAGGCTAAGTTAACTTCATTTTGAGCCATGCTACGAGTTCTTGGTCCAAAAGTGGATGTGTCTGGTTCACTATCCAACTTAGCATATTTTATTACATTTGTATACCACTTAGGCATACATTTAGCTGTAGGTGATGAAGTTGTATTATCTGTATGATCATCATCATTATTAACTTCATCATCATTATTTTCATCAAAGTCATAGCCATCTTCAATTTTCACAGTAGGACTATCTTGAGAATTGCTTAAGTTTTTGAAAGGAGCATTTGCTTCCTTATTCTCAAAGAACTCAACATCTCTACTTGTGAAAATTTTCCTTGTTTTTTGATCCATTAATCTGTATCCCAAAGCTTCTTCACTATATCCCAAGAATATGTAAGTTTCTGATTTCATATCAAGTTTCTTTCTTTTCTTCTTAGGAATTAGCATACTTGCTTTGCATCCAAAAACTCTTAAGTGTTTTATTGATGGCTTATGCCCTGACCAAGCTTCCTGTGGAGTTATTCCATCAAGTGCAGAAGTAGGAGCTCTATTCAACAAATATACCGCTTTTAACTACTTCTGCCCAATATGTTTTGCTTAACCCTGAATCATCAATCATGCACCTTACCATATCCATTATTGTTCTGTTTCTTCTCTCAACTACACCATTTTGTTGTGGTGTATATGGAGGTGCCATCTATCAACGAATTCCATTTGTTTCTAAGAAATCCTTGAATTCATTACTGGTGTATTCACCCCCTCAATCTGTGCGTAGAGTCCTTATCTTTTTACCAGTTTTTGTTTCAATGGCTACCTTAAACTTTTTGAAGGTTGTAAAAGCTTGATCTTTGGTTCTTAAGTAGTAAACCCACATTTTTCATGAGTAATCATCTACAAAGAGCATGAAGTACTAAAACCCTGTATGACTAGGTCTCATTGGTCCGCATAGATCGGTATGCACCAGATCTAATATACTATGGGCCCTATATGTACTTTTGTGAAATGGTGCTCTATGTTGTTTGCTCACAAAAATTTTACACTTACCTGTTTTTTTTTTCTGAAATGTGGCAGTCCTCTAACCATGTCATATTTTTGAAGTGTGTCAAGATAGCTAAAACTTACATGGCCAAATATTCTATGCCATAATTGTGCCAATGAATCTTCCTTACTGATAAGAGCCTGATTGTTGGTTTGAACAAATTCCAACTGAAACATCGACCCATTCTTGAAGCTTTAGCAACAATTTTGGAGTTTTTAGACTTATCTTTGATCAGACACATCTTCTTTCCATTTGTACAATCAAAGTCTACTTTCAAGTTGTGCTCCAAGAGTTGACTAACTGAAAGTAAGTTCTTTGTTAATCCTGGAACATAAAGGACATCTCGTATAGTACATTTTCTTGATCCGAGAGGTAACGAGATGTTCCCAATGCCTTGTATTTTGTATGAAGAATCATCACCTAATGAAACATGGTCTTTGTTAGGTGTGTTCCTTAACTCAGTAAACCATTCATTTTTCCCTGTCATATGCTTTGTAGCCCCTGAGTCTACATACCAGATTGACTGAGGTGAATTGTTGACTTGAGTTGATTGTGTAGCAAATAGGAAGTCCTCATCTTGTGGGTTATCTTCCTCTTCGGCTATGTTACCATGTTGTTGTTTCTTTTTCCAGTTTCCTTTCTTTTGACTGCATTGTAACCTTGATTTGATTGTTGAGAAGTTGGTTTCTTACCACTAGATGAACCTTTCTGAAAAGTGTTATACCAACATTCTTTCAAATCATGCCCTTGTCTACCGCATATCTGACACTATTTTGATTCATTGTGTCTCTGATGACTATGTTGATTCTGTTGTTGATTAGTCTACTTATTTCTATGTGATGAATTCATCTGATTCTTCCCTTTGTGATATGAAGAGAGGGCTTGTTCCTCTTCTTCTACAGGTTTGTGTAATGACTCTTCTTGTTGAAGCATGTTCACTAACTCTTCAAAAGTTATTGTTTGACCCATTATATTAAGAGTTGTTACAAATATCCTGTATGAGCTTGGCAAAGCTCTTAGAACAATAGGAATTAATGAATCATCTTCAATTTCTTCTTCCATAGCTTCAAGAGAAGATTTTAATACAGCAACACGTCTTAAAAATGATTCTATTTTTTCATTAGATTTCATTTTAAGACTGTGTAATTGAGTTTGAAGTTGTAAAATAGTGTTTTTGTTCTTAGCTTCATACACTTGTTGCTAATTTTTCCCACGCTTCTTTAGCAGTTTTACATTGTCTAATGTGAGGTTGTACTTCATCAGTTACACCAAACATTATTATTAACTTAGCTTTTTTATTTTCTCTATCAAATGCACGTATTTGGATTGTGTCAGTTTCTGGTCTCGTTAGCGAGCCATCAAGTACACCTATTAAATCTTCAAATTCAAGTTGTGTGCATATTTTCATTTTCCACGCAGCATAGTTATCTCCTCTGAGGAGTTGTGATTCCTGGCAGAAAAAAATTTAGGTGCATTTTCCATGTTGGGTGATAGAAATGAGAGAGAGAGAGAGAGAAATTAACAGTATGACACCCTTCAGATCACACTCAAACACCCACCCCAAATTTCTAGGTTCTACTGATTTTTGGGCTCCTTTTCATGTTGTTTTTACAATGAATTTTTCGGCACTATTGGCCCTGTTACAATTTTGGCTCTGTGGCCGATTTGCAAAAATAAAATGGCTCTCTTGGCTGATTTGAAAAATAAAATAAAATTTGGACTCTTTGGTCTCTTTTTCAAATACAAAAAAATATTTTTAACATTTTTACAAGACAAAGCTTATTAAAAACTGAACCAATACATAGAGCTCGTAAAAACACACACTTTAAAAAAAAACGGCACCTCAATCCGAGGTACCAGTTGAAAGTTATGACCGTTTTAAAATATTTTTTTGGGCCCCTTTCCAAAAATGGAATTTTTTTATGCTTTTGATTTTTTTCGCATCGTCCAAAAAAGTATTTTTTTAAAAATGTTTTTTTACATAGAATAATGTGGGTCTGACTTACGCATGCATGTAGCTTTGTTTCCTCCATCGTCAGCCTTGTTTCCTTCGCCGCCCTTTCGCCTTAAAGGCTCTCTTACGCTCTGTTCTACAAGGTCACACAGGAATTGCTTGCAGATTGAAGATGCACAACCAGATCAATATCCAACTCATTTTTTTTTATTTTGTAGGTGTGAAGCTATCAGGTAAATCCACAGGTCTGCAAGGTGAATTCACAGATATATGCAAATACCGCAGTTGCATACAGGTTGCAGATCGGTGGTGGATGTTTCTTTTTTATTAAAAATGAAACCTACACACCAAACCCGAATAGTGGTGCCTCCAAAATTGGGGGTCCACTAAATTAAATCACACTAAACAGGATCTCTGAATTAGAGAAAAGAAAAAAACAATTCCCTGAAACAATTGTATATAGTTCATATGCAATGAACAGTATTAAAAAAAATGATACAATCACTTTGTTACCAATCTTGGAGGTGTTTCTGTACTGTTGCTTTTGCTGCTTCTGGCATGTGGAGTAGGGCAGGGGCTCTGTGAAGAGGCTGGGGGAAACTCTGGCTCCTCCTAGCTCAAGCTTCTTATTCCTCCTCCCTCAAAACTTCCTACACTTTTCCTTAGATCAGAATGCTTGCTCTGATACCAGATGTTGGAGTTGAATACTTTGATAATAAGAAAATACACAAAACAACTCAGAAGCTTTTACACAGAAGCAAGATGGTGCTTGTATATTTTATTAATCTTTAAAAATCAAGCATTACAATAAGAAGAGAGAGCTGCAATATTTATAGATATTGGAAAGCTTCTATCTCATCCACAATACATGGAAATAGATAAACTAATCTGAGAATAAAATGTAGGATAATATTCACTACCCCTAATTGCCCCTATTTCCCCTCATGAAATCATCCGAGAATAAACAAAATGAGATTGAACAATATCTCACTAAATATGTGATAAGACAACTAAAGAAAACTATGAGTTGACTTAATATAATCTAACTAAAGTAATTACAAAATTACTCTATTATAATATAACATTTAACTCATATGTCGAATTAAGTGTTAGTTTATTTCTAATAGCTGCAAGTTATACCACCAAACCCTTCACACAACCAACTACTGAAACTTCTCTTGAGACCATGGTAGTAAGCTTTCCATATGATGTTGTCGGTTTGATATCCAACTCATTCATGACTTCTAGAGACATGACATTGCATGATACACCATAATCAAACATACAATTGTGAAGTAGTCTATCCTTTATGATCAAAGTTGTATGCAGAATGGATCAAAATTCAATTGGGAATCAACCAAGGATGTCCCTAAGTATACCTTAAATTTTTCTCCAAGTTCCTCTAATGTTGTTGGTGTTTCAAGGTTTGCAATGATTTGAGGAGGAGTTTCAAAAATGTTTACATTTCTTCTTGGGGTACTCTTCTCCTCTTTCAATCCCAAGTACTCAAATGCTCTCTTCTTGTGCTCAGGAATCCTAAGCAACTCAATGATTGGAACACTCACTTTGATTTGTCTCAATACTTGGGATATGTCATAGGGAACATTCTTTGGAAAGGAAACATTGGAAGGGAAACAAGAATATTCATTAGATGGCATGGGATTCTTGGTAGCTTGGGCATGAGGAGGACTGAAATTTTTTCCTGGGACAATAGAGATTTTGGTAGGTGTTTCTCTTCTAGGATCTTCTTTAGAATACTTGTAAGAAAGGGTGTTTTAGGTTTATCTTAAGTCCCAACTCCCTTAACAACCTTGTGCCTAGTGTTATACTCTTTCTCTTGATCCACAACAACATTCATTAACAGTTATCTATCTTCCTCCGAAGGGATACCACCATCATACTTCTTAATCATCAAAGCTCTTAATTATTCAAATTCATTATTAGGAATCTCAAAATCTTACACTACATCTACCTCAAGAGTATGAGAGGGATGAAGGACTTGTACCCATTTGATGCAATCCTAAAAGGTTGCAGTTGTCCTTGCACTTATTACCTCAGTTGATGTTGCTCCTTCTTGTGAGCTTGAAGAACAACCCACCATGCAGATATCATCATCAGTTCCATCTTCATTATTATCTTCACCATATTTTTAGTCCACTTCACATGGAGGATGGGGTAGAAAACACCTATCACACCAATCAATATCAGCAACCTCCTCAATAACATTAACCCTAGCAGTTAGGGGATCAGGTAACATTCTTCCTTCACGTGCTTGAGGATTTCTATTTGCAGATGCCATGGGTCCTTTCCCTCTATCATCTACCCTTTGATCACCTCTAAGATGATTGAAAAATATTTCATGGTTTTGTTTTTTATTTTTACCTTGTGTGCTCTGCCCAATTCCTTTCTCTTCCTGAGCTAGCTTGTATGAGATTTCTTTGTGACCCCTCGCAAAAGTTTTCACAACCTCCTCCAAATCAGCACCCTTGCTAGCTTGAGGTTTTTCAGGGTTTATTGGCTTTACACCATCTCTCTTGAGAGGTTTCCTAATTTCTTTGATATTGTTTTCAATCTACAGTTCCATGGTGAAGTCCCGCCTAAAATTACTAGGGTTTTTATCTCTTAAGTAGTAGGATTCCTTATTATCAAATGTAACTACATATTTGATCAAGCATGACTCATCACATGGCCTCAAATTAGCAAGCAACCTTCTCAAATTTTTGTTAAACCTTGTGTTGAAGTAATAAACTAATTCATTGGGGTTCTTCTTGATATTTTCAAACTCGAGACAAGAGAAACTTAGGATCAGTCTTATCACCATATTTCAACCTAAATGCATTGTTCATTTTAGTACAAGATTCAATATAGTTATCAAGCATAGCCTTGTACCAATCCCTTGCATCCTCTTCTAGTGTATGAATGAAAAATTTTACATACACATCTTCAAATTCTATTTCAAAATCCTCCATCATGTTAACAAAAAGTTTGAGATGCTGATCACCAGTTATTGCATTGTTACCTTGGAATTTTGGCAATCTATTTTTGACATCTTGAGGGACAACATTTGGATAACCATTCATTCCTCTAAAGTTTATAGGACCAAAGGTGTTAACAACAAATGGAGGTCTAGGGGGAGGCTGAGCCATATTATTTTGAGGTGGTGATCTTGGAGGAGAAACAAAATGATGAGGAGTGAGAGGTATTTGGGGAATAGAAATGTAATATTCAAAATGGATATCCCCTATAGGATCAGCTTCTTGATAAAATCTAGTAGATTTGGAAAAACAGGGACAGAATGAGGAGAAAGATTTTCAAAGACAAATGAAGGTCCCTTTCTAGATGGAGAATGCAAATTTTTAGGACTATATAATTCAGATTTACCTAAAGAAGAACTACAGTCCTCAATGATAGGCTGATTAATCTCAAGTTCAACAAAGGTAACCTCCTTCCTTGAGCTCTGCTCTCCAACCACCTTCCAAACTCTTCTCCCTTATAACTCTAAGTTCCTTGAATCTGAAAACAACTTCTTAGTAGAGTCTCTAATGAAGAGAGATATTCTTCCTTCCAGTTTTGCAGAGATTAGCAACACCAAAAAACAAATGATAGAAAGCTAAGACACTGGTATTTATCAAGATCAAAACAACATGGAGTCGCCACTAAGGACTTTCACCCTAGTTGTGAAAATGCACTAAAATACTCTGTCAAATACCTATCAACAATGAAAATCTTGCCAAACTTTATAGATCAGACCTTCCTTTTCTTGAATCTATCAACCACAAATGCAAATGAAGTTCAACTACTATTGGAACTGATAAAATTACAGACATAGTTTGAAACCTTTACATACACCTTGCAAATCTGAGTATAGAATGATGCTTTAAAAATATATTTATAAATAGAACTTGTAAAAGACATTACCAGGGTTTGATATGCATTCAAATATCTCAAATATGTATGCACATGGATCAAATTGAACTAAGAATGTCCCCGGCAATGGCGCCATTGGTGTTGGTACCCAATTTTTTTCTCCTTTTCGCCTCGAAAGACATCAAAGATATGGCATGAATCTTGAAGACATATGGATAATGGTGTGTGTCATTTTTTAGTCGGGATATGATCTAACTCGACACTAAGATTCAGAGAGATGGATATCACTCAAATAGGACTTGATCATGTCCTAACTATTTTAGGTTGTGCCTCTCAACCAAGGTAAGAGAACCTATTTTGTAGCCCTCAAATGGTGAAGGAGATGAAAATATCCCTCGTTTGTGCAAATGGTATGAAAAGGGCCTTGGGAAAATATGATCAACACTCCAAATATGACTTTCACAAGCTGTCACTTCCAGATTATGGAGATACTTTCAATGCAATACAAGGGTTATTGAATAAATTTTGAAATCTTGATCTCATTCGCATACTTTAGCAATCTGGATTTTGATCTTCTGTGGGTATATAGGGGAAAACATGGATAAAAAAGGGTAGAATTAGTTTTTTTGAATGATTTTTTGGGTGGGAGTTTAGATAAGACAAACCAAGATCTACCAGACTCTTTGAGGATTTAAGAAAAATATGGAGAAACTTAACAACATAATGTATCAAAATGATTAATCATCCCTTCAGCCAAGATATGTGCATCAAATGGAGGCCTAGATCTATACTTTTCCACACAATCCTTGATCATCTATCACAAAATCTTGAGTTAGAATGAACCAATGAAGCATTTAGCAATCACTATTTAATCATGACCTAAGGTACACCCAAAGGTTTACAAACAATCTCTGAAATCAAGGAAGGTAAAGTGATTTTAAATTTGTTTATCTCTTTATCAGATGAAATCTCTTTTGAATGTGAGATTGCAAATGCCACTAAACTATCACAAGAAATGAGACCATGTATGATCAAGAGAGATTTTAAACACAAGATTGCAACAAGAAACAAGAAACACAAATTTGAAATGCATTCTGAAATGTAAGCATTCACATATTTTTCCCAAAGACAACACAGAATAACTCAAAAATGATCAGATTTATCAATAGGGAATGTTTTGAAAAAAATCTCAGAGCTTGTTAATGGCTATACATGTGCAACCAACTTAACATGATTTGAAATCTGATACAAAGAGAGTTACATGAGTTTCTCAAGTGGTCACTTAGAGAATGGGCTTCTTCCCAGATTTTCTCATGAAATTTTTAGTTTTCCAGGCTTATTTGAACTCTTCCAACCACTTGCATGACAATTCATGCAATATATAGCATTCAATCTCCTTTAGGCCTTCTTTCCTAAGAAAATAATATGCCAAAGGATCAAATTTGTTACAAAAATTTATCATGATTTGCAGATAGGGACGTTTAACAGAACATGTCCAAAAAGTTACCAGTTGTCTCAAAAAGAGATGAATCATTGCAAAATTTGCATCATTATCCATTTTGGAGGCACATTTTTCATCTTCAAAGCATGCAGACCCCCTTCCTTTCATTATTTCATCCTTATCCCTCCAAAATTTTACTCAGAACTTTTGGATCTAATATTTCACATTTTTTACGAGTTAGGGAAAAAATTCATTTCAAAAACATCTTTGATCTTCAAATTGATCCTCAAAACCAATTACATTTGTCCTTTAAAGCACAAACAACATGAATCTATTAAAAATTCGATGAAAATTGATGCAAAAATGCATCTCCAAACTTCCTAGAGCATTCTAGGGAAAAAATGGTGGTAGAGCAAAAACGATGCACAACTACCATTGATTTGACATTCAACTTTTAATCTACGCCTCCACATGGAGAAAAACCATTGGAGATAGGCTTTGGAGGTGCCTTTTTCCATTTTACATTTTTTAAAAGAAATGACCACATGGCGAGATTTGATTCGCACGGGCACAAGTTTCACATTTTTACCTTTTTAACCTTTTTATTCTGAGCGGCCACATGGCACCATTCCATTGGATGTGGACCTAGGAGCTTCATTTTACCTTTTAAAATTTTTGGGAAAAATTGGAAAATTTTGATATTTTTCCCCACACCTCCACCTCATGAAAACGGGCCTGACACATGTCCCAAAGTGGGCCCCATTGGAATCACGGACCGATTCTACACATTTCCACCTTTTTTGGAAAAAGGAAAATTTTCCAACTTATCTCCATGGGCCCGCACCTCCGATTCTATCCCAAACATGTGTCGGTCGCTGATAAGTTGCGGGCTTGTGCTCCTCCTTTTAATTTCATACCTTTATGCCAAAAATGGGAAAAATCTCAATTTTCCTCGAGGCTCGAAGTTCTACGTCTAACCCTGGCACGTGTCTATGTGAGATTTGTTGTGGGACCTAGGCATTTTCTTTACACTTTAACTCTTTTTCCAAAATTCCTTAAGGAACAAAAATACCCACTGCTTCTCATCTAATCAAAAGAGGACATGTCATCATTTTCGGGAAAAATTTAGAAATTTTCTCCGCCACTTGAATTCAGCAGTGATTAGCACTTGGTGGGGCCATGGGGCAATTTGAAACTTTTAGCCAAAGTAGCTAAAAAGAACAAGTTCTCAAAATGACCCATTGCTCCTCCTCCTCTAATCAAAACACGCCACGTAAGCAACATTAGAACCAATCAGAGTAAAGCGGAGCCATGGGACCAAATTTTCCTTTTGCTAAAAAAGTAAAAAGTGATAAGTTAAAACAATTTTCCGCCATCCCTCGGCCAATTAGAACAAGCCACATTGTCGATGAATGCTAAAGAAGAAATTGATGGGAAAATGATGCCCGTCTGACCGTCAAAACACAAAAATGCCAAGGATGCCTTAGAATTCGATTTTTTCACTAAGGACGACAAATTTCTCAAAATTGAACCAACTGAAACATGTTTTCAAAGAATTTTTATCATGGAATTGGATTTTCAATGGAATACAAGTGCAAATCGATCAATTTTAAACTTCCACAAATGGGAAAAAAAAAAAAATGGTAGAGCCCACAAATTTTGGAAAAATTAGGGCACAAAACAGGGCACACATGCAGATTTCTTTCAAATTGGGGAAAAACAACAAGTTTGTGAGCATTTCAAGGCATTCGAATAGAGGGAAAATTTGTAGACCACCAATTTGAGATAAAAATGATTTAAAGCATGCAGAATGAAGGAAAAATTTAGGGAAAAATGGTGCAAGCTGAAAAAAGGCACCAACAATACATACCTATTTGACATCATCAATATCCTTCGAGGGATATTAGCATTGTTCACCTATTCCAACTTCCAAAACTACTCTTTCAAGCACTACATATCTCCTTGTTAGCTCCTAATTACGTCTATAGTCTCCTGGTAAACCTCCTTCTTATAAGTCGATCCAGTGTATTTTCAATGAAATACCTCTTCTCTTGTAATGAGAGGCCTCTGCTTTGGTATTTCTATAGCACATGTAGCTTTAGCACATGTGGTTACTAATATAGGTCCAACTCCAAATTAGATGTCACCGTAGGCATGAACAAGGGTTCAAAGTGCGCTTCACACTAACCATTCCCATATCTTTCTTCTTCTTCTAATTTTTTCTCATGTGTTCATACAAGCTAGGGTACTCCTCATAGTTATCTTTCTTTCCACACCATGAGCATTGTAGTAAATGTAGATACTCATGCTTATAGTGATCTGTAGATCTGTAATTGAAATAAGCTCCATGGGGGAATTCACTCCTTCCTCCACCATGGCCACCATGACATCTCGAATCCTTTACAAAATATTATTTCCATTCCTTCACCATCTTCACACCCCGCATGCTGATGCACCTTATTTTTAGAACTATTCACAACATTGGAATGGCACACACCATTATCAATTACATCATGAATCTATTCTATCAACTAATAGTCGCGTTTGTGTCATGAGTAGTAGATATACAAATCTTATAATAGGAGGACACATTCTTAGAGAGTGTGTGTGTAACAAAGGGAATCTACTTGGATCATGATCCCCATGACATATTTCATAGTCTAAAGACATGGTGGGCATCGACTTTCAAGTGTAACTGTCCTTGGTGTTTCCTTCTACTTCACACTATGTAAACCAAAGTCCCCCGTGAGTCTCATGTGCTTAATTCACGAGAAAATATCTCAATTTATTTTTCCATGGAAGAAACTCATTCCTCCAAAAAGGGACATACCCTAGTATCAACACTCCCCATGGCCTTAACCCATAAAGCAACCTCCAACACTTCATACAGATCCATGAAATTCTTATGTGAAATATTTATCTCGAACTATTTTATCAAACCTCTAATGAACCACCGAGAATTTTGAGATTGATGGATATCATAAGATAACCGACAATAGAGTCTTAAAATGTGCATCATACTCTAACACACTTTCTACCATACCCTATTGAATATCCTTGAGTGCACTGATGCTCTTTTTCTCAAACTCAGGAATATAAAATTCTGCCAAGAAGGCATCATGCAGCGCATTATAATCCACCTCCGTCTTATGTGGGTCATACTTTTGGTACCAACTATGTGTGCGCCCCTACAACATCATTACAAACTATCTTGCCTTCCACTCTAGGGTAGTGATCCCCTTAGTGTGTCATAGAAATTCACACTTGTTTACATGCTCTGCAACATCCTTGACACCTTTATAATTAGGTAAATGAAGAGACATATCATAAAGTACCTACTAATGGGGTTATGGTCCTTGTCTACTAGATCCAGAACCTTGATTTCCTCCCGTGTTTCCTCCACCACTAGATCCACTTTTTCTAATAAATCTCAACCTTCCATATCCACCATATCCTCGTCATATAGCAGGTATAGGGCATGAAGTAGCGCTACTCTACGTTCCCACCATTGTACTAAACTGAGCTCTAATAGTCTGTGAAGTTGAAATACTTCTAGAGATGATACCCACAACTTGTCCAAATGATGCTCCTAAACGGATACCGCCAAACATAGGAAATGTTTGTGTGGCCATAAATGAAATCAATGATAAATGATATCTACCTGATGTATCTTTCTTATCAATACTAACACCAACTGGACTAATGATACTTGTCTTAAAGACTAGAAAACTAAGAACAAGGGCTTGGTCTACATATGGGTCAAATGCATGCCTACATTCCTTATAATTTCTCCATCGATGAGATCTCATCGAAGCTAAGGGGTTCTCCTTTCACATTTTTAGAGATGGGGTAGCATGACTACTCAGTTCCACATCCTCCACATGAACCTCAAATCCTTCCTACAACGTCTTCCTCCAAACATCCATCATTCCTATAATCTCATGAAATATTACCAATTCCCTCTCCTGAGATTCATTCTACTTGAGTCACATCTCTTCTCTCTCAACTTATGTCGTAGGATCCACCATTTCCCTCCACACCTACTTCCACGCCTATTTGGATTTTACCTAGCCATAGAGAACACTTATAAACTCGAGTGGTGATTAGGATCTTGATGGCTAGCAAGATGACAACATGAAAGAAATATCCTCTTGGTTCGAAGAAGAAATTGAACTTAGAAACCTCGGTAAATAATAATTAGAAACTAGGTACTCTAACATATATCTAGTCAACACACCACTCCACCAATGATCAACTACATGAGTTCAAATTAGATCGGCATCATGAAGCTACTGATAATATTCTTTGTTCCACACATGAGGTCAATAGTACCAACTCCTTTTTGATGCATACACCAATAACCATTCACATAGTTCTTTTTAAAATAACAAAAGAACATTTCATAGATCTCATGATACAAATTCTCTTCTACCCATGTATGTGCATCAAACTCGGTTCTATTGTTAAATGTTTGTGTAAATGCATACTCCATTTTATTAAGCCAAGTCGCCATCTTGTCCAAATTCAAGCACTCTACCATCACATAACATTCTTATAACATTTTAAAAATAGTTCTTGACAATGGAACCAAAATTAATTCACTTTTACCTACTCCCTTTAAACCCTGTATGCCAACATATCACCCATCCTTAATTGGGAGCTCACCCAAGGCACACGAAGGTGTTGAGCCCCTCTTTTATATGAGCCTTCTAAGAATTTTCATCATTAATGGAGGAATATTGCAAAAAAATAAATACACAGATTCATTCTAACACAAAGGTAAAGAAACTAGATCCAAGCACATATGCACCATAATATGAGTGTAATCATTATAACAACACAGAGGAATCAGATCTGAATCATGAGTAATATGAAGAACACAAGGGTTTGGACCCATAGACATAGATATTGAGAAAAATATACCTCATATATTGATTCAAAATTGTTTACTGAGCGATTACATCAAAAATGGTCATAGGAGACCGAATACATTCAAAAATATCATCCTAACCCTAGAAAATGACTCTACTTAAATATTTCTACCCATTTTCTCTCTTGTGCATCTAAAGTCTCTATAGCCTCATGTCACACCTTATTTGCCTCCTCTGTTTTAGATCCAAACACATTTTTAAATAGAGTGTGATCTCTCCTTCACCCCCTTAACATCACTTGAGAGAAAAACGCATGTCAAATGTCATCATACCCCGCCATACTCAAGTAGCGTAAACATGTAAGTGCTAACTAAGTAATTACTAACTCTACTTTACAGCTCTTAAACATATTGATTATATCCTGGAATATTATTTCCTTGGGTTGCAAGTCTCCATGTTCTAACCTTATCAACTCTCAAACCTACCCGTATCCTCATGTTTTTTTCCATGCAACATCATAAACTAAAATGTGGCTAAGTCTCAAACCCTTTTCTACTCCTACGTGTAAACCTCCATGCACTCCATATCTAACTCTATCCCTTCATTTGAAAACCAGTAAATTGTTCAAGATTCCATGCGTAAATTAGTTATCCATACGTGATCTTCCTCATGCGCCTTCTTCTTACACTTTCTTCCATGCGGGATGATCCTCTACTTTGAGACTTAATCATTTTATGGGCTCAACACTTTCCTTGTAAGTTCTCATCCTGTAATTGAGAATAATTTATGTGTTGCTAACGTAAACCTTTAAATGGTTCATTGGGATGAAGGGGAATTATTTATTTTCATGATCTAATGGTAAAAGAGTGTCATTATCATCGGTGCTACAGACCCTTGTAAGAAAATTGAAACCTAAAATCAAACCTTAGTGAAATTTATAATTATTTCTTTCCTCTCGGGCTACTATGGGTTACACAGTCAAGTAAATCTAGGGAATAATAATTATAGAGTTAACTAATAGAATTTTGATCCAAATTTCTCAATTTAGTATGCCACTGTACCTTAAAAGGAGTTATTGAAGGAATTTTGTTGAACCAAGGGTGAAATTTTCCATAAAAATTCACATGCTTCTCTAGGACAAGGTAACACAATCATAGACCTACTCTAGATAGTGACTTTACATAGGAAATGGACCTTAATTTTTTAATACAAACTTGAAATTTGGAATAATAAAAGATAAGATTAATTAGTTTCTAATAATGTGGAAATCATGGCTTGAGTCCTTTCTTATCAAATGTTAGAGATGATAGTCAGTATAGATAGGGATAATTGAACCTTATGAGTCAAAGGAGAAAAGAGTGAATTCAAGGAGAAGTAATGTGAGTTGGAGCTTAAAATTTTTGGCACACCTCAGACTTGACAAGAGAGTACTAAGAAGGTTGGAAGGGCCCTTTGGGTATATGTAGTTTCCTCTGACCATGGTTGTAGCTATCTAATTTTCTTAAGGGGATTAAGGGAAGTCTAGTGCAATAAAGAATAATGTGGTTATTTGAGTGGTTTGAGTTGATTAGTTTAATAAACCTAACCATGTTTGAAGTGAGAAAGAAAGTGAAGTGAGACAGGGAGAAGAGGAAATGCTTAAGAGCCAAAATATATTATATAAAAAACAACAATGAGCTAATAGTTGACAAGATGATGAGAGGTTAGTTCTAAAGGATGATACTTGAGACTAAATATGTATAGTGATTAAATCATAGGTAAATGGAAATGTAAGAAAACTATAACAATGATGATTCCCATTCCTAGGTTAATATTGTTAATTCAAGCAATTTTGAGTATTTTTAGACTAGAGTATGATCCTCAGATGCAAGAGTAAGGATGAATTTTATTGTTTGAATCTCCTTATTAATTGAATGTAATAGTCATATTATATTTTCTCTACACCAATTTCAGCATGTGGTAAGAATTCACTCACCTTGAATTACCAAGTCTAGTTTTGAAGAACCTACATCAAGTTTATGTGAAGAACCCACCGATTGTTGTTTTGCAAGAACATACTTGTAAGGAATATCACTTCCAAATTATTGAACAATAACTCATACTTATGTCATAATAATTTTTTGATCACCTTCTCAACCTTGTTACTTACACCAACATGTTGTGATCACTATTTCATCTCACTATTCTTCTCTTCTCTTCTCCTAGTTTTCCATACTTTCAATACTCTTCTCACTCAAAAATATCAGTCATCTCCCTTCAATATAAAATAGCATTTACATGGTTGGAGACATGATCTATAAGATAAAAAGCTACACATTTGACTTTACAACTTCCACACATCATATAATAAAATTCCATGGATTTTTAAATCATACAAGGAAGCCTAATTTACATCACATGATTTTTATTACTCTTCATGTGCTTGTGGAGAACAAGGAATAATTTTTAGGCCTTCGACATTCTTTTATATTCATAGAGATTCCATAACTTGCCTCTTCCAACATGATTTGTTACTACAATTTTGACATGTCCTCTAGTATAACAAGTTCTTATTTGATTTTTATCACCTTTTGAGCATGCACCAAGTGGAATATGCATGAAAACAACTTACTAAATCCTTTATCATCTTTTATAACTCTCTTTTATCTTCCATGCCTTGCAATTTAGTATTTAAAGTTGTAATTGAGTTCATGTGACCCTTGTAGTATTAAACAATCAAAGAGAAAAACCTAGTTCAAACATATCTTCAGGTGTACCATTTTTCTACGGAAGAGTTCATCATTGGACAAGGCTTGGACACCATCAATAAAAGGTTTTAAGGAATATCTACACTTATTCTTCAACAAAGACTGAAACTTATATTATTGAATACTTTCAACATAAAGTGGAATGAGTTTTTTCATGCATAAGGTGGAAGTTTTTAATGTTTAAAAATCTTATATATAGAGTTTTGATCAACCTCAACCACCACAAGATCAGAGAGCACAACTATTCTCAAATAAACATGCATTTGAGTAGGGTGAACATAGTTTTCTTGATCAGTGATGTATTTTTATTGCCATAACAACTTCACATAATTTTCAGCTGAGAAATAGTTTTAAACCATGTATTAAGAGAGATAACAACACTACACAACTTCCCAAGGTCATGCATTTAGATAAGGTACACAATATTTTCACATCACAAATAAAGTATTCACTAATTTCCACCACACAAACTTGTGCCATTAGTAGTTGAAACACAATTATTTAGCTAAACATGACTTAAAGTGAATATACATATCTTATTGACAAAGATGTTTTATTGATAACATACTAATGAGAGCCAATTAACTTCAATTCCAAGAACTCTGCTCAGGTAGGGTTTTGAGCTCCAAACAATCATTCATTATTTCAAACATTTTAAAAAAATTCTTTCACTTGTATCTCAATATGGATGTTACATCACTTCAATGGGATTGATTACTATTGAATTTAAGTTTTCTATTGCATGAAATGGATGAAGAACTTCATGGATTTTGTCTTACATGATTGTCTCAATCTTACATGACTTTCATAGTTAACCAAAAGAAGTCATCATAGAGTGATTGAACTTACTTGCATAAACCTCTTTCTCAAAGCATCTTAGCTACATGTTTTATAAGATCTTGAACTTTTACCACCTACCATTCTAAGTGGAAAATCAATTTAAGGTATATGGTCACAAAATCAACCACTTCTTTGGAATGTTTGTATAGGTTTTGAGATCACATAAGACAATCTTAAAAGTCTTTAAATTTTTTTATAATGATCTTCCATGGTAGAAAAAATTAAAGGATATACCTATGTACCACGTTAAAATATTTGATTGCAAATTTTGTAAGGAGAAATTTGCAAGGACAACTTAGACCATGAGTCTTCTTAACAAGACTCTAGTAGGAAGAAATGTAGCAATGAGAACTAGACTTGAAAAATTCAGCATGAGAGAATAGTGGGAGCTCCATAAGAACAAATGTATCGTATAAATAGTGGTTATAACCGTTTCATAACTCAAATATTATACTAATGCACATAGACATCCTTCAAACACCTTCCAACCCTTAAAAAGTGATTTTATGTAGAATTTTCAAAACAAAGTACAATCATACAGTACCTTCATGTTTGACACACATAAATATCACCAAAATGATATAGAATCAATGTATTATACCTTGAGGTGTTTTTACAACTTGAAAACCTGAATTTGAATCAAAACATTCAATTTCATGTCCATCACTTCAGAAAGGAGGTTTGGAGAGAGAAGAACCCTGTTAGTAAATTGAATAGAACTTTTTGTTTTTGCTCCTTTTGACCTAATTTTTTTCAAAAGTTATGTATCTGAGTTATTTTCAAAAAAATATTTCTATGATTTATTTGTAGGAATATTTTCAATGTTTCTTGATAACTAATAAGTTGAGGTATTTGGTTTGTATTTTTTAAAAACCCATTTTTAGTAAAGCTTTCATAACTTGCACAAAACACCTTCCTAGGTCCTGAAATTTTGACCACACCTTCACAATGCATCCCTATATTATTTACAATAACCGTTTGATCATAATTTTCTCTAGAAATATCTAACCCATCTCATTTTTTAAAAATTAGTTATCTAGTCTTGAAGAGCGTACTCTGCAAACCTGTATAAGTCCTCAACTCATCTCCTTAGGCACTTGTGAAGATTTTTAAACCTCATCTACCATAATATTATGATCATGAAATCATTTTTTTACATCATCATACCTTGGCACATCATCCTCACTTGTCTATTGGGATTTTATTCACTGAAAGGATCTAGAATGACCATCTTCATACCCGATAACCCTAATTCATGACCTAATACTTCTCCTTTGCATGTTATGCTAGCTAATACTACTCCAGCCATGTTTTCCCTAATTTTCCTTGATCCATTTCCCATGTTTTTGTGCATGCCTATTTTACTTGGGACTAGGATTAAGCCTAAAGTTACTTGATTCTTTAATATTTTTCCATATTCACTTACTGTAATCATTTATACCTCACACATATCTCATTTACCATGTTTTACCTTATGAATCCTTCATACATCTTTAGGAGGACATATTCACACAAATCACGTATTTGACCATGTACCTAGATCATGTTTGCATATCATCACATATTGATTTGACACCTAATACTAATTGGGAAAATTTGACATCAACGATTTTTTTACATATTTCCAAACAATCTCCCCATTGTCATTAATGGAAACCACCTAAAAATATTGATCACCTAGAAATATTGAAAACACCTACATGAAATCTTTTCTCGTGTTTATTGGTTCACTCTCCTTCATTAACATCTATTACAAAGGAATCTTGACCACTTGACACAAACACGATGAAAAGCAAGAATAATAATGCATGAAAAATATTTACTTTTTCACATGCTCCCCTTAGGACTATGTTCCCTCTTCTTGGATCCAAGAAACAACAAATAGGATTCATGGTTTTATCTTAGGCATTGAAACAACTCCCCCGAGAGTGTATTCCTCATACTTGTCTTCATCTTGGCTATAAACTATCTCCTAGAATTTTCCTCTTAAGAAACCATTTCCAAGTGAACACATCCTACCCTCATACCCTGTTTTCATTAGTATTTATCACTTTTACTAGCTTTGAGATACTCCTTTATTTATTAAACCAAGTTACCCATAGACTTGGAAAACCTCCTTTGATAGCAAGTATCATTTTTGACTAGCCAAGATCATGCATACCTTTATCTTCTTATGATCTTCACCTTGTCTTCAAAATTATGTGTAGATCCCTTTCGAAGATCTTTAGTGCACTTTGGATGATTTTTGATAGCCTCTAGAATGAAAATTATCACATGTTATATTTTCCAAATCCTCTCCCTAGATATGTACCACATATACCTACTTGAGGACACAAGGTTTAAGGTTTGAGCTATGGACATCATATTGATATAATGGTCACAAGTTTTGTAAGGTATCTTGAACTTTTATTACAATGTTATTCACAATATTTATAAATATTCCCAGTTGTTGGCTCTAGATCCAATAATCATGTCTAGATTACTAGCTTCTCCTTGTGGCATATGATAGTATTGAAATAATCATAATTCCATGCAAATTTTAATGTTTTGATACTTGGGAGTGTGACATCAAAATTGTGATATTAAGAAAATTTTATGTAACTACAGGTTTGCATGGGGTATATCATTGTTTTCTATGCATCTTGCATCACTTGGCCACCAAATGTACAATATCCTGTCATCTCTAGCATCTTCAAGGGTTCTTGAGTCTTATAACACTTCATCATGCATTAGTAGGACAATCCCTTTCCTAACAATCCCTTTCATTTCATGACTATACAAGATGGACAAAGAGGGTATAATCCTCTTACTATTTTCTCTATTAAGGTTCCAAACTTATCACAAAGATAAACACCTTTAAACATGATATTTTATGAGTCTTAATAGTCTTTTCACTAACTTACCTAACTCTAGTAGTCATATAGATACTCTGCACCTTCTTCTTTTATAAGGAGTCATCATTTAAATCATAGTTCATCGAGAAATAATTTCATCATTTTGTTTTTTTATGCATTGATGCAACCTAAAATCCAATGTATACAACCTAGGTGCACTAGCACATCACCCTTCCTGAGCTAAGCACTCACCCAAAGTGTGAAAAGGGACCATACCCCTCTTTAGAGTTGCTTTGTGTAGGATGTTAGTGTGATGAATATAAAGCATATTCAAAATCATAAATAACCATGATAATTCCATAGAGAATATTCCACATCTTGATCTTAGAGAATCATGAATTAAACAATAACCACAGTAAGATCAACCATACAAGAACCAATTATAGTCATGTTTAACACCATTATCTAGCCAACATACTCCATTACATTAAACATTGTAAAACATATAAGCTTCTTACATTATAAAGTATCACCATAAGTCACGTGCCTATTAGATCCAACAACATAACTCTATAATAATTCACCACTACTAAACTACATAGTTAACACATAATTTTATGGGTGGGAATTTCCCTTCACTTCCTACGCACTTCTTAAAATAGGTCGCATGCTGATAAAAGCCATGTGCCTTTATAATAACATGCACACATGCAAGTACGCTAATAATAAAATCCTATAGTTAACTAGAAGAAGTAACCATATTATTAACTCAAGATCATGCATGGCACTTATTAGTTTCTCATTCCCAAAATACCATTTGTGTGTCAAGAAAGTATCCATCCCAATGTGTACTCCACACACTATCTCTAAAAATAACATGTACCCATCAAATAGCTAAGTCTTGAGTCAACTTGTTCTGGCGCACGTTTCCTTTCCTATCTTTCCACACCTTAAAATGAGCCTTGTTCCTATGTGCACATTTTGTGTCTTCTCCTTAGCACAATATTATGTCTTCTCAACATTACCCTATAATAAAGTATATTACCATCATGGCAATGGGGATTCTTTCTAATGTTCCCAACTAATAAAGAATAAGAATTGAAAAAATGTAAAGAGTCGCTGTACAAAAGAATGTATCTTTACTCTATAGCTTCCTCTTCTTTAACTGGGAGGATCAAATATGGATATTCATTTTTAATCTCAGCCTCCAATGTCTTCTAGTCATCTAGCATGGTCCTTGTCTTCTCTAAAATGTCTGTAGCGATGGCATCCAACTCATCCTGAGTAATATTTTCCTTCTAATTCTACAATATGCATACAACATTGGCCATAGAAGACTTCATTCCTTCTAGAAGATCCATCTTTTGTGCTATAAGATTCTCAATCTCATCTATCCTTTCCTTATGTGGAGCTTGGGCTATTGCAAGGGCTTTATGCTTCTATTTCATGAGTGCCAATCTTTCGTGCATCCTAAAGTCTCATCCTTCATTTCTCCTAAAACTTCATTATCCTCAACCAAAGTTTTGGTCCTTATTACTACCTCCGGAGCTGCACTAAAATTTAGAGCTTGGTCTGATTTCTTCATCTCATCCTGTAAAGTCTATAGTAGCACCTCATACATTGAAATTTTTTCGATCATAGGGCCCCCTTGCTCTCTCTGCTTCTTATTCACCATATTTTGGTGAAGGAATTCTAAGTGGTCCATCCCATACCACCAAATTAACCAATGTTCACACATAATTCATTGCTGAAGGAAACTTCTCAAGTATATTTTATTCTAGATGAGGCCTTGCCTTTAAAATGTAATCACCAATCTCCTTCGTTATGCTAACAAAGGCCTAATTCTTTTTCCATTCTTACTCCTTCTTTGTATTTAAGTGCTCTATCTCCAAAATTTTATCCATGATATCTTCCATCAATTCTCTAATGGTGGTGGCCTTATCAATATTTCTCCACACTACCTCAGCAAATACTTTGACTAAGGCATTGTTGACCTACATATCAAACATAAGAGTGATCTTTATGGTCATGTTCCTACTCGTGGTGCATTATTTACTCTTATTAATACAAAGGAATCCTCACATAAATAAAAATCAAGTTCTTCCATGTGATTCTACATGGACTAGGATAGATGTTTCCTTGCAAGCGTAGTGGCCATATCTAGGTCCATCAACTCCCACCCATATAACTCCTTAAGGTCCACTATGCTCTAAAACCAGGCACATACAATTTTTATTATGTCCTCAATGTAGCCCATACTTGGTGCAACATATTCTTCACTTATCCTCATCCTTGGACCCTTAGGAACCTAAGCACCAAGGTTTGGAGTTGGCCCTTCTCCTATCTGAGTTGTAACTAGAACGTTGGTTTTTTCACACTTAGTTTCTTCTGCTTATTTCACCCTTCTTATTCATCTTTCATTTCTTTATCACTGGGCTCCTACACATCTTCTAGTTGCATTGGAGTTCTAGGTGTGCTCTCTTCAGACTCCTTTGCCTCCTCATTAAGCTTCAAATTTCTTCTTCTTTTCTTCTCAGGTGCTTCTTTCTAAGGGGAGAGTCGAGGTGATCTTCTTATAGGCTGTGATGTTCCTATGCCTTGGGTCCTAGTTCTTCTAAATACCCTTTTAAAATGGTGCTCGTCAGGGAATGCATCCACATCCAAGTCCTCCTCTCCTTCTTGCACATGTGGTGGAGTATCTCGAGATCTCACTCTCGACTTTATCTATTGGCTAGCTCCAGCCTCTATGGTCTAAGAATCCACTATCCTCATGTTCTTATTCTTAGTAGATCTCTATTTTTGCTACAATATTTGGAGCTGTAACATTCTCCATCATATGTTTTCCGTTAGGTGGCTGGGAGAATGAACTTTTCTCCACATACTTTTATTCTCCAACCCAGACTTGAGATAAAGATATATGAGCATGGTTCCACTATCCTCAATATCTAAAATTACTAGATTTATATTTATGATGTCTGAAATGAGCCTCTCAATGTAGGCAAACTAACTTGGATATGAATATGTTTTCCTAAGAGTGTCATAGTCACAGTCTACCTTTTTTATGTTTAAGTTTAGACAACGTGCATTATTAAATTTATGAACTAACACCTAGAAGTAGTGCATTATGAAGGCATAAGGAATTTTGCACCATGGACTCCATGTCCCATCCTTTATGGAAAATCACATGATGCAAAAATTTTGATACACCATGAACTATACTACCTTACCTACTACCAAAGGTAGTTCCTTTGGAATGTGCCATTCCTCCTCAAACACCACATAAATTCGGTCATACCATAGTTCTTCCCTTTTCTTGAACATGCCACTCATTGATCCTTCACATAAATATTTCTCGAACCTTTCCATAAGGGACTTCTTCTAAGTGGGGTATTCCCAAATTTTGTTCTTTGGCCCATCGGGCACTCTAATTTTTTACAAAAATAAGGGATAATAGGATAACACCAAAACTTATCTTCTCACCGCATGCGCTTCCTCAGTAATAGTTTCTACAATGTAGCTAGCCAAGTTGTATATTTCACCCTCTGAAATTTTCTTTGCAATATGTAGCCACATTATGTTTACCTGCGACCATATCTCTTGATCATTTAACTTTGTGAGAAGATGCACGACTTCCTGTACTACATGATACTTCTTTAGTTTGTCTATGTCCATTCTATGTGGACCTTTGGAGTATCCTAACTCCTTATTGGTGGCTATAACAACTTCCTTATAAGTTAGATCACTCATAATATTTTTCCATGTGAGCTTCAGGATTATGTCAATATGGAAATTAGGGTTGCTTTGATCCTTACCCTCCATCTAGAAAAATATAAAAAGTCCTCATGGAATCTTCTCATAAGCCATTGGTATAATGCTTCGGTTTTCCAAAATATGGGAGTTCATATAATTGATAAACCCGTAAATTCTTAAGAAATGTCTCCCTAACATCATCATATATTGGTATATCATCCACCGTGTGCTTTTGGTCTTCTTGTTCAACAATGCATCCAATTATCCCATGTTTTCGATGGTATGGTGATTGTAATCACTTACTTTACATCGAAAACATGGGAATCCAAATCCCATCCAACTATCACTCATTTTGGGTAGTGTATTTTTGAAAAATTTCTCTCAAGTGCAACTTCAACCTCAACCTCCACCTTTTTCTTTCCCTTTGTGCTTGCTATAGGTGCTTTCTTTAGTGCCATTGTAAAAATCCTACCTTTTGTCTTATGTATTAATTAATCTCAAAGCCCAACTTGAAATCTCATGCCCTAGCTCGAAACCACATGCCCTAGCTCCTTCTCAATGCTTCTATTGCACTCAAACCCTTCACCAATGGGGATGTAAGCCACTTCCGTGCACAAATCTTCTCTCCACATCTAGTTTTATAGCTCTCGCACCTCAATATGATTCTCTTGGCTCAGTCACACTTAGCTTACTCGAATACTTGTGATCACAAAGGAAAAACTAAACCCATGTCATCTAAACTTATATAGATTTTCAAAAATCTAGTGCATTTAGTACTCATTCACCTATAACATGATTCTCTCATTAATTGACCATTTTCCTGATTTCCATGTAGTACACCTTCATGCCCTAGCTATAACCTTCTAGCACATATTCTTACCTTTTAGCTACATAATTATCTTCTATGCACTTCTATGCATGAATTACCTCACTATTGTTCCCTCTTCTAGTAGTTTCGATTCCTACTTCTTACCTCACGTTACACTATTCCTTCATTCATTTCCATTTATGGTCCTCTTTAGAAGCAATTTCCTTTTTAGCTCCTTTACATACTTGAATAACACCTATAACAATTTTTTGTCATGTGTACCCATTTGTGATTAACAAATAACAACCACCCCCACACTATTGGTATGTGCAATCCTCTACACATAAAAATACTTCAGATTGTAATTAGCTTCCAAAGACGCAAATGCACTTATTACACAAAACACCAAACTAAATTGACAAATCATGGTGACAAAGATGGAAATACATTAAAATAAATACATAAAGGAAACCTATACTAAATGGAAATACTTCTTTATTACAAAAACCAAGAAGACTTATTTATAGTAGGGCTTCAGCCTATTCCCATTAAAGTAATTGGGTAACCGTATTCCATCAAGTGCCTCTAACTAGAAAGTGCTTGATTCAAGTATATGAGTGATAACATATAGTCCAAACCAATGCACCTTAAGCTTTCCTGGATGATTGAAACTTAGAATCATAAAGAAGTACCATCTATCCAACCTCAAGCTTCTTCTCCTTGATGTGTCTATCATGCCATTCCTTCTGCCTAGAATTTTCCTTCTTCTGACTCCAAATTACTAGGGTGTGCCTTTCATCCAACCGTATTAATCTATTAATTATATTTTCTAATTCTTTCTCATCAGCTAGACCTCAAATTGCATGTAATACACAATGATGGTAACATGAATTCCATTAGAAGAACTACTTCTGCACCAAACACCTATTGAAAGGGTGTGTCCTTATTTGACCTGTTGTAGGTTGTTCTATATGCCCAAAGCACAATAGAAACTTTATCATCCCAATCTTTCCTTCTAACATCACAATTTTTGTCAAGGTCTAGCTCAATATCTTGTTGAAGGCCTCTGTAGTGCCATTTTCCCAAACAATATAAGTTGTAGTCTTGTGGTACGCAACCATAAATTCATCCAACAATATCCTGATTGTCTCATTCAAGAAGTGTGTGCCCCTATCACTTGTCAAGATCAATGGGCATCCATACCTAGTAATAATATTTTCCCATAAGAACCTAGTTGTTGTAATTGTTGTACAATTCTTTGTAGGTGTTGCCTCTAACCACTTAGTAAGATAATCTATTTAAGTGATGATATAGTGTGATCTAGTTCTACGCATGGTGGTAGGACCCATAATGTCTATAGCTCATTTTTCAAATGGATCTGAACTAGGAATAGGTCTCAAATTCATTTCATCTATTTTCCTGGGTTTTCCAAGGCACCGAAAGTGATCTCACTCCTTACAATACTCTTTACAATATTTTTATAGGGTCTCCCACCATAATCGAGTAAGTAGAATTTTTTTATACGGTGGTGTAACCTATATAGTGCCCACTGCATTACCACCATGAGCATCATCCATGATATCTATGCACTCATATTCTAGTACACATCGACATAATACTTCATCTCATCCTAGTTTTTATAAGTCACAACTGATCAACATGAAGGGTGTTGTTCGAATTGCAAGTTTTTTCTTCTTTAATGCTTTCATCCCTTTTGGTGTCATACCCGTGCATAAAAAGACAGCAATATCATTCAATTCTAAAGGTGCGTGATGCAACCTATATAATTGTGCATTCAAATTTGTATATCCAATTTTCAATGCATCCTCCTCTGATTGAATCCTTGATAAGTTATCTGGGCCAAAATTACTTTTAGCCGGTTTTACCGTAGGTGTAAATTAAATTTCTTGGAATAAGAACACCCATCGACATATGCAAATTTGTAGAATGAGATTATTTACTAAGTATTTTAACGCCATGTGATCAGTATAAAATACAAAGGGTGTTTCTAGGAAATATTTTCTAAATTTATACACTACATAGATCATTGACAAGGCCTCGCACTCTATAGTTGTGTAATTCTATTCTGCAGGAGTCAACTTTCTATAAGAAAAATAGATAGGATGATCTATAATACATTCTCTAGGCCGAGCTATCACCGCACCAATGGTTGTGCTAGAGGCATCCACATGTACATGAAATGGATGGTTCCATGAGGGAAAACACAGAATAGGCATTATAGTAATTGTCTCCTTCAATGCATCAAATGCACGTTATTGTGGTTCTCCTAATAGAAATTCCCTTTTACTTTTAGTAACTCTTCCAAGGGTGTGACAATCTTCGCATATCCTTTGATAAATTTTCTATAATACCATGTGTGGCCCAAGAATATGTGCACCTCACTCTGTGATGGTACGCTCTGCAGGACCCATAATAACTGCAACCTTAGCTAGATCTACTAACAAACCTTCCTTACAAATGATATGCCCTAATAGAGTTCCAAAAGGTATAGCAAACACACATTTACTTATGTTTAAGGAGATGCTTAACTATATACATCTTTCAAAAATTAAGTAAACATTTTCACAATGAGCCTTAAGAAGCCTATATATCATCCAATCGTCCAAGTAAACCTACAATAATTTGTGAATAAAATCCTGGAATGCTTGAACAACTATGTGCAGAATTATAGAATTTGTGTTTTGAAACCAAAGGGAATCACAGTATATACAAAACTTCCGATTAAGTGGTGAAGGTTATCTTATCTTTATCTTTCGTGTAATTCTAACCTCGATGATACCTAAAAAATCCATCTCGTAAAAGATTAAACTTTTCATTTAGTAATGCCTTCTAATATTTCCTTTGTGAAAGGTGTAGGAAAAGGATCGATCACACATGTAGCATTTAGTTCCCTGTAATCCACACAAATCCTAATCTGACCATCTTTCTTTACATAGATTACAATTGGGCTAACCCACTCTAATTCCTCTTGGGGATTAATTTTTCCAGATTTCAACATTTTGTCAAATTTTAACCTAAATTTTACACGCAGTTAGGGTTCATCCTGTAAGGTCTCGGCGACCAGGTGCACACCTTTCTTTAGCTTAATCTTTGTCTCTCCTAATGACTCATGCACTCGGTTTAAATCATGGTATCCCCTTGGAAATAAGTCTTAAAAATCACGTAGTAATTCAATTATCTTTACCACTTCAGAATCAGACCAATAATCCCTGATTATTACCTCCTTAGGTTCAACATCATGTCAATGTTCACTTTCTTGGTCTTCATAGGTTCATGATAGGCACGTGTGTTCTTATCTACATTATCTAACACTTGGCATGTATCTGTTGAATGATCTAAATCCATACTTTATACTTCGTCATCATCCACTATGTAGATAATTTTTCCTTTTTATTTCTCATAGAAAGTGTGCTTAAGTAGTGTGGCATCTATGTCTTCTACTTCATCAAAACATGCTCCTTAGTCTACCTTACCAAATAAATCCTGAATGAGTTCTTCAGACTTTGCATTATCTCCCATATTTAATCACTTTATGAACCTTAATGCCTCTTCTACCGAAGGTTTAGTTTAGTCAAAAGGTTGGTTCATTCCTGCAATCAAGTCCTTAAAATTTCTAGTCTCCCTATACTGAGATCTCGCATAAACATACCAAGCACATGCATAACCTTTTAAAGTGGAATAAAGCTTGTACACCCATAATGAAGGTGGTAAAGATTAATTCCCCTCTATACAAAGTCTCTCACACTACTAAATGTTGTGTTGAACATGTTGATTACCATGATACATGAAGATTTGAGTAGGTGCATTACTCCTAGGAAGAACCGAGTGGTTAGAGAAATTATCACTTCATTCCATTATATGAGATTATCCCTGTGAACCATCCACTAGTGCGTCGATGTCCCGTGTATGGTATACACTAACATATCTCTTATTTCCACTTGATCTATTCACTTCTTCTCCATGGCACGCAGGAATACCATAGAGTCTCCTTATTCATTGTACTGAGGTAAAAAGTTACCTATCCTCCTAACACATTGAGGTTTACTTCTTTGCACAAATGTGTTTCTTACTTCACACCCAACCATCTCATAGGTTACATGTGATTAGTTATCACAAGAAATTCTTGTAGAATCACCAATAGAATGTGCATCTTCCCACTGGAGGATTACTTCCTTAGATGGCTTAAGTACTTACAGATTTTGAATGATGCATACATAAATTCTATTCAGGTATTCCTCATTCAAAGAGTCATCAAAATGTGCATATTTCCCATCTATCAAAGGGAAGATCAAGCTTTCTTCCTTGTTCTCAAAAATTATATACCCCTGTCTTGAACCATAGATCAACATTATTTTCATAACACCAAGGGAACCCAAGTAGAGTTGGGAAGTTATTTGCTTCTGCAAGTATTAAGACCTCAATGTCCCCAGTGAACTTGGCCCCTTGTATAGTAATGGATGCATACCTCAAAACTTTGATGGAAGTGGCCTTATTTCGATTAGCCATAAATAGTACATTAGAGGATGGTTACAATGGAGGTCTTCCCATCTATACCCATGCATCTAAAGTAAGCACATTAACTTCTATGCCTGTATCAATCAATATATTTCTCAAGAGCCACCCATCCACAACAGGATTCAGAGTGATCTCCTTGTCATAATACAAACTATGAGGGGGAATAATAACATGCAAAATCTATCACCCATTATCAATACTTATGTTTGGAGTGTTTCCCTTTAGCCAATTCCTTAATAATGGAATGATATACTCTTGGCACAACATCTTAGATACCTATTTTAAGTCATCAATATCCGATTGGATTGTCTTTGCTGCCTTCTTTTGTTCTAACTTCCATAATTGTTCCTTTAAAAATTATATTTCACCCTGAAGATTTATGAGTACCTCCATGGTATCCTGATAAAACTCCATATGATGTGCAGGATCTAGGTACCTTACATGTAAAAATTCCTCCTTAGTGATGGTAGGATTCTGATGTAACTCTTCCCCGACACGCACAAGTTCAACACGTGTATTAATATTCATAGGTAATACCTCAGGTTCCAATGCCAACTTTGGCATCCACTAATTTTCTATGGCATGTTGTATTCTAACCAACCCTATGCCATTGTTCTCTTATTTATGTTGCTTGCTAAGATGCTCATACAATTCTAGGAATTCCTCATAGTTTTGATTCTTCACAAAGAAAGAAAAAGTAATATTTTGAGGACATTCATGCCTGTCGTGGTCAATATATCTACATGTAAAACACATTTTATGAGGGAACTTGCCTCATCCACCAACATGGCTCGGCTATTGAATCCACCGTAGTATGTGTACATACCCGAAATTATAGGGTCTTTGCCATTTGGAACGATGTTACGCATGCCCTAATGATGATACAAGTCTCCTTGCAAGGTGTTTAGAATCTAGAAAGGATCGCCAAGTATACGCTTGTGTCCCATATGCCCCACTTAGCCTCCACATGCTTTGTTTTGCCCTTTTCCCCTTTCTTCTTGCATTTTTGTCTTTAGTGCGAAATGCCGCCCTACTGGGTGACGGTCCTGTAATCGCTGCCCCGCACAAGGCAACGGTCCTGTATGAATTTTCTAGATCCTTCTGATGATCGCATCAAATAAATCTTGAGTTTTACATGATTTCTTCAACCACTTTGGCTTGCATTAATGTTTTTGGTCCCCTGGTAATAGTGTTTTTCCTTTGTTTATAGTAAAAGAGTTCTAATGGGAGTTACCCTCTGGTAAATGCATTGGTTATAAATAGCCATATTGTTTTCAAGAAAATGGCCCCTCATCCTCTAAATTTTCTTGTTCGGCCTTTCAATTCCTTGCTTAGAATTCAATTAATTTCATGTTTTTCTTCCATTGTTGGTATTTTATAGGTCATATGATCTTCTTGTTTGATCTTGTTCCATTGCTGCATACAATCAGTTTAACATGGAATAGATTCATTTCTAGATTAGAATACATTAAAGTTATAGGTTTTGTTTTTTCACAAGGATAGTTTCTGAAAATCTCGCTACACTTGTTTTGTATTCCCACAATAAATCCAGCTAGGAATTGCATAGTCAAGCTCTGTTCACTTCCGCTATCTCTCTCCTACTTGCATTATATTAAGTTTATATCCAAAGCTATCATTGTTCGAATACCATCTTCTATTGATATGATCACATACATACTTTCTAGATTCATGAGGACACAAAGGAATGAGGATATCACACTCGAGGGGATGAAATCACACATAACTCGGCTTTACCATTGTTACGTAAATGCTAGGTTTGAGCTATCAAATTTCTAGTCACATTATATCAAATAGAGTAGTGAATTATTTTATTTCAGTTAAAATTTCACTCTCGATATCATGAGGGAAGCTATGGGGATTGATAGTTTCGAGAAAATGTGATTTTTTCCCCTCTTCTAAGGTAGGATTGAGAGCCTTTCAATTTAATATATTTAGTTGATTAGACATTTAGGATAAAATCACGGCTGCAGAGGCAAATAGCCATACTAGGAAGATTTTTTATTACTGTTACTAGATTAGTTGTCCATTTTATAAATATACTAGAGTAGCTTCTCTTCAATTACTTTAAAATACATCATTGAAAAATACAAAAATAGAAGAATGCTTGCAAATTTTAATACCTCTTTCGTAATCGGTTTATTAATTTAAGTTAAAAGTTGAATCATTTTGTATGACAATCACAGGACCTAGAGAGCCTAGAGAGTATATATTTTAACCCGTAGTGCCTCAGCCAAATCTACCCACAACATTAGCTGATATAGATCAGGACCTCAAGATACAGGTCTTTTGAGCAATAACAAACTTACAAGCAATTAGTGAGCAACTAAGAGGATTAAATGTCGAAGATGACAAAGCTTACACATTCTGGTCAAACCATCCAAATTATAGATCACCTTGATAAAACATCTGAATGACTGTGCAAGGATTCAAATGAGAGAAAACATTTGGTTGTGATCCTTTGGTTCCATAGCCTAATGCGGGAGACCTCCTCATTGACATAGACACTAGCTTACGTATTCAAGTTTCCAGAACACCTGTTAGGTACTCTGAGAAAATCATACAACTTCTAGTTCTAAACATAGAGGCTGAAAAGGCATATGATTACTGGATAGTTGGAAGAAGGGATTAATTCTTCACATGACCATAACAGGTCCACAACAACCATGAACTCACGATTGTGATCCCCAAGTCCCACAACCCAATGGGCTTGCAAGTCGGTTAAGTATTAACACTATCTTATGAACGTCGGTATTTAGATCTTCACCACTCCCGGCCCGAGATATTATAGTACAATTCTCCGTATTAAACATAGAAGCCAATCAATCTAATATTTTCTGGGATAGACCAGAAAACCACACATAGTTAACTACGAATCCACTAAATCACCCATCACAATTTTATGACCTTGTCTGGAGATATATACGAAGCTCCCACAGGTCACTTCCCACGTTTCCAACAACCAAGAAATAGGATCTTGGCAGAGCTCAACATTTATTGAAGCCTCTAAGTAGCCATCATATCCAAATGAACCATTACACCAATTCAGGTTAGGAGGGCCTTCTTTGCCTTAGATTCGTAGATTCCATTATTGCGTATTGAGGATATAAGATTACCCAATTATGTTGTCTGTATCTATTCACATTCAACATTCACCGGCTATCTCGACACAACCTCGGGAGGTTGGGTACAAGGAAGAGGTACTTGTATATTCCCATGCTTGCATGTCACTTTTCCATCGTACAAAATTGGTGAACCTAACGTGAACAAATAGTTCTTCCTTTTATTATTTTTCATCTCTCTCATCCACCTTCACTCTTTCCCATTATTATTTGGGTATTCATATACCCCCCAAATATGTTGGGATACGATGAATATGGTAGACCTCTCTCAGGTCTTGAAACAAACTATAGTCAAATAAATAGGCAACCATCACCCTCGCTTTCTACATGGGCTGATAACTATTCAAGTAATTACTTGTCATCACAAACTCCCCCTCAAAGAACTAGCTCAAGTTCTTAGTTCCAAATTGAGGAATTTGATCAATTTGCACAAATACAACAGCCAGAGCCATCAGGGTCTAATAATATGATGTTTACTGGGGAATTTGCTTCATCTCCTTGGGTCTTGTTTAGACCACATATATGTAGACAATCAGACCCACTCCCCTTTTTGGATGAGGAATACTTAGCACACTTCACCAAAAGTGAACAATGTTTCCAAAACATGTATCCACCAATAGGAAGTTTACAAATATAGTCTCGATACCCTATTCCGGAAAACACCTCCATTCCTCCACCTATGGGAAATACCCTCATTGAAGATTTGTAGGGTAACAATCAATTCATAGTAGGGTATCACACCCCCTTACAACCTCAAGCTATACAACAAATTACCTTAAGGAAAAACACCGTGTCTTCGCCAATGAAGGTCATTTCATCCTTAGCTGAAAAGGTTAGAGGACTGGAACTTGCTCAAGAAAACCAAAATTCATATTTTTGGCAAGTAGGAACCCCCAACCATCTACATCATCCCAGTCATGTCGACCTCCTTACAAGAATAGGCATGTTAGGCATTCCTCCTTACAATCTTCATAGTTACCCACAATAAACACTAACTAGGACCGCATTTTCAAACACCGTTCAAGTTGAAAACATGATGTCACACGGCTTGGCACCAAACAACCCGTACCAGAACAATGATCCTCCTTACTTAAATGTTTATTCAAAGTCACCACAAGGAGACATGTTTATCTTCTCCCGGGATGTTCATTCAACCACGGGGACTCCCATATGTCCCTACAAACACATATGCTATACCATATCAACAAACCATCCCACCTCAACCCCCTCAAAGAAGCCCCATCAATGGTCAAATCCTACGTAGTAGGGACTTATTTAGAATATTTAAAAGAGCCACTAGACTTCACCATATGAAGTGTTATGCTTCCAAGACCTCTCCCTAACTTACCCAAATACAAAGGGGAAGGTGATCCAAACGCAGACATTAAGGCCTATGCCATAGCCATATGGGAGTTACTTCCTTGGGACGGGGTTATTACTAAGATATTCCCTAGGACCTTAGAAGGTATTTCCCTTGATGATATTACGAGAATACCGAAGCCTTGATATACTCATTTAAACAAATCTTGTTAGAATTGATCAAAGCTTTCGACATGAATAAATTGTTAAGAATGGGAATTAGGGAATTCTTGCATATTAAAAAGAACATAATGAATCTGCTACTCATTTTATTCAAAGATGGCATATAGTTCTCTACTCATCAGCAAGTGCTCTAAACATGGATCAAATGGAACTATGTGATTTATTCCTTAATTCTCTCAATAGAGAGATAAAGGAAGAAGTCTAGAAGTTCCCACTAAGAACTTATGATGAAGTACTCGAGAGTGCTCTCTGAATCGACCAAGTAGTGATAGATAGTGGTTGTAAGACATATGGGACAAATGGGAAATTAACCACTCCCAATCAAAACACCGTGGCCTATTCTAATGCAGGGAACGCTAATCAAGGACCTAAAATCCTTAACAAGAACCACAGAGTTACAACAAATGGAGTAACTGACCAAGTTAAAAGGGCAAACGTTGTAAACATTTCACCACTTGTTAATAATCAACAAAATAACAATTTTACTCCAACAATCAACGTGGTGGATTTTAATCATCCACCATGGAAACAACAATAACAACAATGATGAAAAATCCAAACACAAAGTCCAAATCAAAACCCAGCTGGATATCAAAGTCAAAACCAAAGGCAACAACCTCAAAATTTTAACTCTAACAACTAGCAACCTTATCAAAATTTTGGGCCACAACAGGTTTTAAATAAACAACCTCAAAATTATAATCCCAATCTATATTGTGGATTCCACAATATTTAAGGCCACGATACTAAGACTTGTCGTGAATACAATAAATTCATGCAACATTTTCGGAAGATCAAAAGAAACTTTTATAGACATGTTTTTAGCAAATTGTAGTACCCATGCCAAAAAAATTATGTAGGGGTAGTTTCCCTTCAAAATGCTCCCCTTAAGATCTTTAATGATGCACTCCCAAACCACCACAACAATAACATGCTAGATGCTAATGGAACAAACAAGGGTGTCATGATAGGAAACAATGATCATGAAGCTTCAACTTCATTAAATACACTAGTTACACCCCAATTAGAACTCAACCTCAAACTAAGATAGTTGGTTTAGTGGAGTTAGACCCCAAGCTACCCATAAAAACCATGACAAGAACACAAGATTATTCATCCCAACCTATTCCAAGTTATCCATTGGAACTAGACAATAGTTAATAAACACTGGTAAAACCCATAGGCACCTATGATTTAATTAATGATTTAATTAAAACCTTCTCACACATCTCCTTCTTAGATTTGTTAAAGAACTCTCCCACCCATAGGGCCACTCTCTTAGAAGCGTTAGGCCTTGGTCATTTAATCAACATCACTCCTCCCTTGGAAACACAAGTAAACCATGTGGACTTTGACATTTATCCTCCGGGCAGCCAAATAGGGATACTGAATTTATATTCGATATAAGCAAAATTCCAACAAACGCTGAAATTACACGAAGAGGTGACCCAAATTTACATTTACAAGTTTGGGTCTACAATAATTATGTTAAATATGTAATGGTTGATGATGGGGTAGCAGTTAATATAGTCCCCTTCACTTTTCTTCAAAAGTTAGGATATGGAGAGACGAACTGTTCCACAACGTGAAATACGCTAAGAGGTTATGATAGCCTCAAAGCCACTTCGATTAGAACCATAGTTTTACCAGTCACTTTAGGGCCCAAGACGGTCCTCACCGAGTTTTATATTATAGATTAGGAAACCAATTATAATATGATCCTTGGTCAGCCATGGATACACCACATGAAGGCAATCCCTTCCATGTTATTCCAAGAAATAAGATTTCTATACTTAGGGAAAATATTCATGGCACGAGGTGACCCAAAACCCTTCGATATACACCTAGCTGATTTGAAGAAAAGACTGGGCGTTCACTCCTATTTTGAACTCCCAAAAAATCAACTCATCAAACCAATTAATTAAAAACCAAAAGAAGAGTTCATACCCACCACGGAGTTAGAAGTTACAAATCTAGCCAAGGACATTCCAACACTCAAAAATGAGAACAATGTTATAAAAATAATCTCACTAGGGACTATTGCCAAGATTGTCGAATTGCTGGAGAAAGACTTACCTATTTTCCTACCATTTGATTCCATGGGTATGGGAAACACCACAGGAATTGCTTCTCTTCCATTAGAAAAGTTTTTACGGTAGAAGTAACTGAAGCAAAAAAAATAGATACAATAGATATCCCAACATCCATTTTCCCAAACAAGTATTGGACTCTCCACTTTGATAGAGCTAGATTTCACTTTGGAGCTAGAGCGGGAGTGATCTTTACTTCACCTGACAGAAAGATCCTACCTTTCACCTTTAAATTAAACTTTGAATGTACAAACAATGGGGTTGAGTATGAAGCTCTCCTCCTTGGCCTCATTCTAGCTAAAAGAATGGGTGTTGACAACATTAGAGTACTAGGAGACTTGCAATTGGTTGCAAACCAAGTCTCTGAGGTATATGAAACTAGAGCTGAGCATTTACAACTCTATAAAATGGTAGTATTAGATCTAAGTAAGGGATTTAGCTTCATATCAATTGAAGCAATCCCACGAGAGTAGAACCTTCTTGTAGACTTGATAGCAACCTCAGCTTCCCGTTTCACCCCAAATAGTGAGTTGGAGGATACAAATTTCACGGTATCACTTCGTACCGAGCCATTAGTGTGCAAAATACCAACAAACTCACTCCTAACTCATGGAGAGGCTAAGGATGATTTTTCTATCATGGATCACTTTGACGATGATAGAGTCACTCTTGAATATCTAAATGACTATGTGGAGCTACACATTTCTCACCGTATAGTTGATCTTTCCTTAATACCGCATTCCTCTTCCTATTTTGGAAATCCCATGATAGAGTCTCCTCCAACAAAGGATCTTGATATCTATGAGATAGAAGATGGAGAAAGTTTGGAACTACCTCTAGCCCCACTTGAATTTGAAGAAGGTAATGCTTTTTAATAGAAGAAACCATTCACATAAACATTGGAATAGAGGAAGAACCAAAAATTTTAAATTTGGGATCCTCATAACTCCAGAGGAGATAGAAATACACACCCAAATTCTCAAAGAACATCAAAAGGATTTTTCATTTAATTATAAAGAAATGATGGGCATTACACCATAAGTCATGTACATAATCTTGTCACTAAACTAGATGCGAAGCCAATTAAACATAAGTCAAGACCAATGAAGCCAAAAGTGGCTCTCATGGTGAAAGAGGAAGTAATAAAACTTCTCCAAGTAGGATTCATCAAGCCCATTGACTATTCACAATGGGTGTCTAATATTGTCCTGTCCTAAAAAAGAATGGGAAGATACGTATTTGCATAGATTTTCGTGATATTAACAAATCTTGTCCCAAGGATGACTTCCCATTACCATCCATCGACGTCATCATTAATGCAATAGCTGGATTTGAACTATTGTCCCTCATTGATGGGTTCTCGGGTATAATCATATTAAAATATCTTAACAAGATCAAGCCAAAACTACATTCATAACTCCCTGGGAACTTATTGCTATGTTGTCATGTAATTATGTCTTAAGAATGCTGACTTTACGTATAAATGGGAAATGACATATATATTCGAGGATCTTATCCATAAAATTGTGGAATCATATGTGGATGACTTGTTGGCCAAGGCCAAGAAACACTTTGATCATCCGAAAGTGCTCCGTATCATCCTCTCACAACTAATCGAATATGGTGTCACATTAAATCCAGAGAAGTGTGTGTTTGTGTGTGTCTAGAGGGAAACTTCTGGGCTACATTATATCTTCATGATGGATTGATGTTGAGCGAGCCAAAATAAGAGCCATTCTCGAAATTATCCCACCATCGATGAGTCAGAGTCAGGTCATTTCTTGGGAAACTTGGTGTAATCGCGAGTTCATCCCGGATCTATGTTTTGTCATTCATCCAATCAATAATCTATTAAAGAAAGATTATAGCATTGATTAGATCTGAAGAATGCAATGAGGCCTTCAAAGCAATGAAACACTTCTTGTTGTCTCCACCCATTCTAATGCCTCCCAAACCAGTCCCCCCTCTAATCTTATACTCACGAGCCACTCAAGTCTCGCTAGCCTGCATGTTGGCTCAAGAAGACAATGATAAATGAGAACATGCAGTCTATTTCATTAGCCAAACATTTATTTATTATGAAACACTTTACACACAGGTAGAGAAATAATGCCTTACAATAGTCTTTACAATAAAACATTTAAGACATTACATGTTAAACCAAGAAATGAGGGTCATTGTAAAGATAGATCATTTACAAACATTCCTTACGCAAGGGTCTTTATCTAAAAATGCTAGACGTTTCATAACCTCAATGAGTGAATTCAATTTGAAGTTCATAAATCAAAAATCAATTAAGGGACAAATCATCATGGATTGGCTAGCTGAAAATCCACTAGATGGAGGGATGGTAAACTGGATTTTCCGATGAGTGTATATACTTCATCAAAACTAGGCCTCCCATCTCTACATGTCCCTGGTATACCGATATCATCAATTTCATCATATACCACACATATCGGAAGGTGCCATGTCACAAAAGAGAAGGTTACGCATTATTACCACTAAATATGTTGTTTTAGAATAGGTACTCTATAGTAAAGCTTTCGACGACATGCTTTTAAGATGCATTGATGAGAAGAATCCAGAAGATTCTTCATGAATCCCAATGGTATATGCGGTGACCACTTTTGTGGTCACACCACCACTCGTACAAAATACATTAGATGGGCTATGTTTGGCCCACTCTCGAGCATGATGTAGTGGAATTTGTGCGTAAGTGCCACAAATGCCAATAATTATCTCACATGATTCACATGCCAACACAACCCCTGCAACCAATAGTGACTCCGTGGCCCTTCTCTATGTGGGTTTGGATTCGATAGGGAAGTTCTCCCCCTCATCAAATGATGGCCATAATTTTATAATTACAGCCACAGAATATTTTACCAAATGGGTGGAGGTCATACCTCTCACCACCATACAAAACTCGGTGAATCGCCAAATTCATTCTCAACCAAATTATCTATAGGTATGGTGTCCCACAAGTCATTATGTTAGATAATGTGTAAACATCCTTTAAAAATGACGAAGTCCATGAGTTATATAGCAAGTTCAAGATAAACCATCATACGGCCTCCCTTTACTACCCTCAAGCCAATGGGCAGGCTGAAGCGACAAACAAAATGTTGACAACTATTCTCCTCAAAACGGTTAAGGAGAATAAGTGAGATTGGAATCTAAAGCTATATCCATCCTTGTGGGCCCATCAAACCTCAGTAAGAACACCAACAGGAGAAACTCCTTTCTCGCTAGTATTTAGGGTAGAAGTAGTTCTCCCGCTTGAGGTTGAAATACCCAGTCTCCACATCTCATTACAAGGGATTCTAGACAAAGAAGCTTATAGGGAGGCATGCCTCTCTCAACTAGAAATCCTTGACGAGGTCAGGCTAAACACCGAACAAAGACATAGAGCCTATGCTGACCGGATGTGTTGAAATATAACAAAAATTCTTTGAGTGAGAAATATATGAAGGAGATCTAGTTCTAAGACTAGACAGCTGGATCGATAAGAAAATCGGTGAAGGAAGAAATTTTCAGCCCAAATGGTTGGGCCCATACCGAGTCATGAAAGACTATGGAAATGGTGTGTATCTCTTGTGCACACTAGAAGGTGAGGAATTTAGTGAAACTATCAATTTCTTGCATCTTAAATGGTTTTACGCATAAAACATCAAAATCACCACTTGTACATTATAGTTACCTACATTGCATTAGTCTTTTAGTTGTTTCATTATTTTCACTCATTTCGTAAAATTGATTGTCTAGGAACTTGCTCTTAAATAATATGTTACAAATTTCTAAAAATATTGGCAAAAGCATTCAAATCGCATCTCTTCAAACATCATCAAGTATTTTCAAATCTTCTCACCAATTTCGAGAGACAAGCATTGACAAAAACCATACTAAGGCCTCGCACACTTGGCTTTGCTCTTTCTTTCTATGAGGTGAAGTTTTCCTTGCCTACGGTTTGTTCTGGAAGCTTCTTGGTGTCAGATCTATCCCTCTTAAATCTCTTTGAATGAAAGGATATCCCAAATTCATAGATTAGAAATGTCAAAATCAAATAAAACCAAAAGCACCAAGTAAAGAAAATATTATATTTTTCACACTTCTTTGCCCCATCAACCTTCGGTGATAAGCCCACATCTCTTACTGGTGGTGTGAGGTTGGGAAAGGAAAGAAGTGCCCTTACTTGCCTATATCTTGCCTTTGGTGACAAACCCATGCTTCTTACTAGTGGCATGAGGCAGGGTGTGGGGGGTCCAGTCACACAAATGAACAAATCTTGGTATGCTAAAAACACAAATGAATTCTATTAAGAGAAAGCAAATATCTAAATATCCAAACTCCAAAGAGATCAAATCCTCAAAACCATATTTTTTCAACCAAGTTGCCATTTATGAATCTAAGTCTAGATAAACTTGAAAGTAAGTGGCCTTCTAAGTGTGGTAGTAGTTCTGAGTAGGGTAGGTGTGTAGGTCTAAATTTGGTTGTTGTTATTCTTGGTTTTTTCTGTCTCTCATCAATCCATTCAATCAAGCTCAACAACTTGTGCCCTTCCTAACTCTTGGTGTTGAGCCCTCACATCTTACTAGTTACATGGATTTGGGATTAGGGCAAGTTCATCTCTTTATCACTATGCATTCATCACATTTTTCCAACATAAGAAGAAATTACAAACATTTCCCAAAGATTTCAAAAGTTCAGTACTACCATATGTTAGTATCATCTCATATCAACATTACAAAAAACATACAAAGTAAAACATTTTGTTTACTATCATTTGTTATCCATTGCATACATTCTAAAAACATAAAAACAAATATTCTAAAAACATCTAAGTACACATGTGGAAATGAGTCATGAAATTCTAGATGCCAAGAGTCTAGATCCAAAAAGATATATATATATATATATATATATATATATATATATATATATATATCAAGTTTCATATACAATGCCATCATGCACTAGGCATGGTCAAAATGCTCAATGAGCCCGAAAGGTACAAAAGCACTCATATAGATATCTGAAAAATGCTACAAAAAGGTCTCTCAATCCCTATGGGATCCCTCAGAGGGTGCATGACCATGCCTAGGACTCTGGCTACGCGGTGCTCCGAATGTACTAAGGGCTCGTGGTCACGACTAGTAGCTACTGTCTCGCTGTGAGAATGACTCCTCCTCATCAAGCACTCGGCCATCCTATATCCAGCTACCTCCATGCAGAGAGAAGTCATGATCTTCGCCACATGCCAGATAGAGGCAAAAACATCAAGTATTCCTACCAGCCGTTGAGGGCTCCCCACGTCCATGGAAAGCTCAGCCTGAGTCTTCTCCGAGGGGAGAAGCAAGGCATCAGTGCATACTCTGGTGAATCAAGTCTCGCCACTCATCAGCAATCACTGCAAACAAAGGAGAAAACAAGTTAGAAAATGATCAACAATAAAACCAAGAGTAAAAAAACAAAAATAAATAACAAACTAAGACAATTCTAAATAAAACAAATGTCAAGAGAAGAGTGGCAACTCACTCGAATTTCCAAGACTCCAGGAAGGATCTCTAGGATCCACACCCGACACTGATGCCACCACTGACTAGTGTCCCTCTCCCACATCTAGGGAAATGTGAGGACCTGTAATAGACTCGCCATCTCCACCTAGGTCCCGAGAGAGTAACTCCTATGAAACCAGAGTCACCCTCTCTATGCTCCGCTCCGCCCTCTCGGCTGTAGGATCTCCTGGGTATCATGCCACTCGGGATCACTATCATCCCCCCACCCATCTCACTGATCTCCATCTCCTCTATCTCCTCCTGGTCTCTCCCCCAGTGAACTCCTCAGACTCAAAGTCCACATCAATGGGCTCATCAATGATATTGGTGGGACCGACAGTAATCCAAAATAAGGGTGCCTGAGGAGCACAGGCTCTTCCTCATGCATGTACCACCCTCCTGGCCATAATAGGAACACCGAGGGTAACAATAGTCCAACCCCAGCCTCTAGGACCTCCCGAGCCTCGTGGATAGATCTATACACTAGCACCACCAGAGGAAGCATGTCACTATAGGGGAGGCCGAACTGCTGTGGTACTCTGTCAAAGGGGTGAATCTCCAGCTTCCCCACCTTGTCTATCAACTGGCTGGTAGTCTAAAGGAAATCAGTGTAATGGTCTCCTCTCCCCATACCCTGCCATGGCCTGATAAGGAGTGGCCTCCATGTCTGCAGTGGTCAGAGAGGCCACTAGCTGGTGGGGTGCTCTAAGAACTATCATCCCCATCCACCTCGCTGCTTTGATGGCCCCGGGATCCTCCACCTCTATACCTCTTCCATATGGGGTGATATGCTCATACACCCAACTCATGACAAGAGTTGGGTGGCTCAGTGACTATCCCTATAATGGACTACCCTATATAAATCATGATAGGTAGTCCTAAGGATATCTTCTCCCCAAGCGTAGACACATCCATGGCCCTCAATCTGTGTAATAATGGGGGCCTAGAAATATAAGAGGGTGTCCCCTCCCTTGTCCCCAATTAGTCTGGATGCAAGGATGCCCATGATGGCCTTGCAGAGCAAGGGAATGTCTGACTCAATAATAGAGTGGATCCTCACTCCCTTCTTTGATCCCATTGATACAACTACATCTCCCATGTAGGTGGCCCACTGAACCACCTATGATCTAGATACTACTATCTTAAGAGAGCATGCCGCAACCCAAGGATCGGAACCCCCAGTATAATAAACATCCTCCAAGGTGATGGACCACTCACCCCTAACTCCTAGCAATCGGAAGGTGTTCCGATCCACATCCCAGTATGAAAATAAGTCACATAGTATGTGACTGGCAGGTGTAACATGAGGGACCTGGGAAATCCTCCAAATACCAACCCTCTGGAGAGTATCCCACTCTGCCTGGGAGAGTGCCTCTAACACTATTGGGAGATAATCACACTCCCTCTCTCGGATCCATCTAATATACTCCTCCTTCTGCATACACCCAAAAACACAAAAAGGAGTAAGTTAGTACTGAAATCCAGTTGGAAAAACTATTAAAAACACGTAAAAATGTTGAACATGAAAAAATAAGCTAAATTTTGTATTGTTTTGGTCCTCTGTCATGGAACTACTGCTTGCAGTGCATGGCGGCGGTTCCGTAACCACCACCTTCTAAGGCGGCGGTCCCATAACCGCCACCTTGCATAGGGTGGAGGTCCTGTCTCGCAAAGCCAAATAGGTCGTATACCCTAAAAATGCTTAAAAACAAACAAAAACACCATTTTAACAAAAAAATAAGCCTACCCTTTGGGTGGCCCCCTACAAACACGTTTAAAACTAACATTTTAAAAAATGACCCCCCCAAGAGAGAGATTTCATCATTTCCACATTTTAGGTCTAAAAACAATTAATCAGGAAGAACTAACCTAAGACTTTTTGGGTTGATGTTCCACTACTGGAGGCATGATCGCTATCTCACCACAAACATTTTGACTATACTCTCATCAAAAACCATCACCGTGGGTCCCAAAGCTCAAAAACTATCAAATCAATCCACACAAATGAATAGTAAAATGACTTCATTTTATATAAATAGCCCCCTTAATTTGATTTTGAATGTCTTTCATAGGGTCGGAGCACCGACGGAGGTAAGTTATAAACCTCGAATAAATGGTAAGTCCTCTTTTTCTTATCAATTTAGCCTTATTTCTCAAATTGTTTTATCTATCTGCACTTGAGTCCCTTTTTTCATTTTTGTAGGTAGTGGGATCTTGGATGGTGACTTTCCAACACACGGGCGTGTCAAGTATAACTCCTAACTCCCCATTTCGGGACCGCCATACTCGGATCCACCATTTTACACCTCTTCATGGCTAAGATGCTTCTCCGAGGGGGTAATATGTACATACCCAAAATTGTAGGGTACTGCACCCGAAACGATGTTACACATGCCCCAATGATGATATAGGTCTCCTTGCAAGGTGTTCGGAATCCAGAAAGGCTCGCCAAGTATACACTTGTATCCCACATGCCCCGCTCAGCCTCCGCATGCTTTTTTTTTTTTCCCTTTTCCCCCTTTCTTCTTACATTTTTTCTTCAGTGATGAAACCGTAGCCCTTCCTAGGCGGAAGTCTCGTGACCCCTACCAGCAGGCGTGGAGGTCCCAGAACCACCCCGCCGTAGGGCGGCATCCCCTGCACACATTTTCTAGATCCTTTTGATGGCGTAAAACATAAATCTTAAGTTTTACATACTTTCTTCAACCATTTGGATTGCATTAATGTTTTTAGTCCCCTGGTAATAGTGTTTTTCCTTTGTTTATAGTAAAAGAGTTCTAATGGGAGTTACCCTCTAGTAAATGCATTGGTTATAAATAGCTAGCTTGTATTCAAGTAAATGGCCCCTCATCCTCTCAATTCTCTTGTTCATTATTTGAATTCCTTTCTTATAATTCTATTAGTTTCATGTTTTGCTTCCATTGTTGGTATTTTAGAGGTCATATGATCTTCTTGTTTCAGTCTTGTTCCATTGCTGCTTTGCATACAAATAGTTTAATATAGAATAGCTTCATTTCTAGACTAGAATCCATTAAATTTACAGGTTTTTTTTGTCACAAGGATAGTTTCGAAACTCTCAAGTACACTTTTGTTGTATTCCCGTAATAAATCCCGCTAGGAATTGCATAGTCAAGCTCTGTTCACTTGCGCTATCTCTCTCCTACTCACATTGTATTCGGTCTATATCCAAAGCTACCATTGTTTGAATGCCATATTATTTTGATACGATCACATACATACTTTCTAGATTCATGAGGACATGAAGGAATGAGGAGATCACACTAAGGGGATGAAATCACACACAACTGGATTTACCACTGTTCTGTAAATGCCAGGTTTGAGCTATCAAAGTTCTAGTTACAACATATCAAATAGAGTAGTGAATTATTTCATTTCAGTTAAAATTTCACTCTCGATATCACTAGGGAAGCTGTGGGGATTGATAGTTTCTGAGAAACTATGATTCATTCCCCACTTCTAAGGTAGGATCGAGAGCCTTTCAATTTAATATATTCAGTTGATTAGATATTTAGGATAAAATCACAATTGCACAAGTAAATAGCCATACCAGGTTACTTTGCTTGTTTTTATTTTGTTACTAGATTAGTTGTCCATTTTATAAATATACTAGAGTAGCTACTCTTCAATTTCATTGAAATATGTCATTGAAAAATACAAAAATAGAAGAATTCTTGCATAGTGTAATACCTCTTTTGTAATCAATTTATTAATTTTAGTTAAAATTTGAATCATTTTGTATGACAATCACAGGACCTAGAGAGCCTAGAGAGTATATATTTGAACCCGTAGTGCCTCAGCCAAATCTACCCACAACATTAGTTGATATAGATCAAGACCTCAAGATACAGGTCTTTTGAGCAACAACAAACTTACAAATAATTAGTGAGCAACTAAGAGGATTAAACATCGAAGACGAAAAAGCTTACACATTCTAGTCAAACCATCCAAATTATAGATTGCCTTGATAAAACATCTGAATGACCATGCAAGGATTCGAACGAGAGTAAAAATTTGGTCGTGATCCTTCAGTTCCACAGCCTAATGTGGGAGACCTCCTCATTGACATAGACACTAGCTTATGCATTCAAGTTTCCGTAACACATATTAGGTACTCAAGAAAATCATACAACTTCTAGTTCTAAAGATAGAGGATGAAAAGCGTATGATTATTGGATTTTGGGAAGAAGGGATTAATTCTTCACATGACCATAACAGGTACATAACAACCATGAAATCATGGTTGTGATCCCCAAGTCCCACAACCCAATGGGCCTACAAGTCAATTAAGTATTGACACCGGCTTATGAACGCTGGTATTTAGATCTTCACCACTCCCACCAAATATTATAGTACAATTCTCCATATTAAACATAGAAGCCAATCAATCTAATATTTTCTAGGCTAGACTAGAAAACCACCCATAGTTAACTGCGAATCCACTAAATCACCCATCACCATTTTATGACCTTGTCTAGAGATATATACGAAGCTCCCACAGGTCACTTCCCACGTATCCAACAACCAAGAAACAGGATCTCGGAGAGCTCAACATTGATTGGAGCCTCCGAGCAGCCATTATATCCGAACGAACCATTACACCAATTCAAGTTAGGAGGGCCTTCTTCACCTTAGATTCATAGATTCCATTATTGTGTATTGAGGATATAAGATTACTTGATTAGCTTGTCTATATCTATTCACATTCAAAATTCCTTGGTTGTCTTGACATGACCTCGGGAGGTCGGGTATGAGGAAGAGGTACTTGTAGATTCCCATGCATGCATGTCACTTTTCCATCATATAGTATCCTTCAACTCTCCCATGACCTCCTTCAAAACCCTTTGTTCGATCATGGTGCTCACTTTTGATTTTAGATTTATCAGAAAATCCTCTCTATAGCACACTAATATCTATGGCATCATGGATCTGACCAATAAAGCTACAATCTTCGTATTATGAGTCGTGGATCTGAAAAATATTACAATAGAAAAATAAATTCTTTCTTATTGTGCATTGTAATAATGGAAAGTGGCTTACATCATGGTCCAAATGACATATCTAAGATTCTAGAAAAAATAAATGCACTAATCTATGGGGAAAACTATCCATAGTGTGTCCTTCCACTTCACAATATGTACACAAAATCCAAAGGTGCATGTCTCTTGTTCCGAATTTTTTGATAGTTTCTCGAACTACTTTTCCATAGCTACAATCTATGCATCTAGGAATGGGCTCACTCTGGTGTCTATACTCCCAACTACTTCATCACACAAAGTGGCCTCAAGTGCTTCGTGTGGGTTTATATATGTCTTATGTAATAGCACCCTTCTCAAAGGTTTGATCAAGCCCCCAATGAACCATTATGCATGTTGGCTTGCTTGAATATCATAATAAAGTTTATACAATAATGTCTTGAAATGGGCATCATATTCTTGAATGCTCTCATTAGTTTTCTAATTAATATCCTTAAGTGCACTTATACTCTTTTGCATGAACCCAGGGATATGAAACTCCTTAAGGAAAGCATCCTTTAATGCTACATAATCTACACAAGTCTAATTAGGGTAAAAATTCCTGCACTAAACTGTGTGTGTGCATCCCTATAATGTAGTTGCAAAATTAATTTCCTTGTGATTAGAATTTGTGACTCCTTTTTCATGCCATAATATCTCACACATGTGCACATGTTCAACAACACCTTCTAGTCCCCTATACTCTAGAAGATGGAGATACATCTCCATGTAAATATTCTATGATTGATGAGGACCCTACCCACCTAATCCAAAACCTCTTGTGTTACCTAGAGATAGATCCACCTATGCTGCCTAATCCTCCACATGTATCTATATGCATACCATTAGATGTACTACCCTATGTCCCAACATTGGTACTAAACTAAACTCTTACAGTTTTCAAAGTGGTACTACTCCCAGAGGTGATTCTAAAACTCGCACACTTGAGTTCTATGTTAATGATGTGCTTATGAAGGTACCTCCAAACAACAAATCAAATGTTTTTCCATCCATAGATATACTTGTTATCTAACTTACTCCTACTCTTCTACTACCCAAACTAGCTTGTTGACTACTAGTTGTATTAGATACTAGAAAACCAAGTGCAAGGGCTAGGTTTCTAGGTAGATTTAGATGTGTTCTGCGTACCATGTCATCTCTGCTAGTACGCTCCCATGAGAGGCCAAGGAGGGTTTCCTATTATCCTTTCCAAAATGGGGGAGTTCTAGATGCTCTGGCTCCACTCCTTCTATGTGAGATCCAAATCCTTCACAAGCCATCTCTCTCCTCAATGCCATCCACTCTCCAATATCATGTTTCTTCTATATCTACCTCTTGCATGCCTCATTGTAATTAAGCCTCCTTTATTCTTGTTGCCTCTCTATCGCTAGGTCCATCGTCCTTCACCTAAACTACTCCTACCTCTATGCATGGTGGGGTTTATCTAGTGATGAACTTATCTTCCAAGTTAATGGTTACCATCAAGATTTTAATCACTAGTGGAATGTTGTGCAAATAAGTTCCCCTAGGATAACGTAAAAACTAGAACTCAACTACCTCTAGGAAAGAATAATTGGAAATTGAGTACTGCAAAATATAGCTATTCTGAACACCACAGAACAAAGTTTCCAAAACGTGTGTCCAAATCCTTTTAGATACATATGAAACTTGCCACTTGTATAACTCTATTGTAAAGATAACAAAGAAGCTCTCATACAAATAGTCATATAAATTCTACTCCACCCACGCGCGTGCATCAAAATCAGATCCAGTGGTAAACCTCTTAGCATACTCTTCTTCCAGATATTTTATCCACTCCTCAACACTTGGTAATGTCAATGGGTATGTACTCATCACAAACCATCATGAAAATAGCTGAAAATGAGGTCCCGATAATGAAACCAATGATGCAGCCTAGAATCCACTGTATAAAACCCAGGCATGTTGGCACATCACCCAGCCTGAGCTAAGCACTCACCCAAAGCACACAAAGGTACCAAGCCCCTCTTTATAGTTTCTTGTGCAGGATGTTAGTGTGATGAAGATAAAGCATATTCAGAACCATAAATAACCATAAACATTCCACAGAGCATATTCCAGATCTAGATCTTAGAGAATCATGAATTAAACAATAACTATAATAAGATAAATCATACAAGAACTAGTTACAATCATGTTTAACACCATTATCCATCCAACATACTCCATTACATTTAACATTGTAAAAATATAAGATTCTTACATTATAAAGTATCACCATAAGTCATGCGTACATCGATCTAACAACATAACTCTATAATAACTCAACACTACTAAACTACATAGTTTAACTTATACTTTTAGGGGTGGGTACTTTCCCTTAACCACCTACGTACTTCTTAAAATAGGTCACATAATTATAATATCCATGCACCTTTGCAATAACATGCACGTGCACTAATAATAGACATCTTATAGTTAACTCGTAAGAAGCAATCCTATTATTAACTCAATCTCATTCATGACAGCTTATCATTCAATCATTCCCAAAATACCATTTCTATGTCGTGGAAGTTTCCATCCCGATGTGTACTCCGCATGCTATCTCCAAAAATAGGATGTATCCATAAAAATGGATAAGTCCTTATTCAACTTGTTATGGCACACGTTTCCTTTCCTATCTTTCGCTCCTTCAAATTTTCCTTGTTCCTACACATGCATTCTTTATGTGTCTTCTCCTTATCACAATATTATGTCTTCTCAACATGTATCACTTTATATGAGTCTATAAGCAAGTGGGAATGATAATGTAGCTTACTCCTTATCACATGATGCATATTTTAGTGTTGTTCATCATCAAACAACTTTCAACTCTTGCTTGTTCTTCCTTAACCTCGCTATATCCTCTTTTTCAAGCCCAACATCATCCCATGATTCATGTTAGAATCCTAATGTGCATGACCAAAGCCAATTAAGACAATTCCTAGATTTATCTTAATATGTATGAAAAATATCCTGAGATAAAACATCAAATAGTTCCTCATTTATTTCTTTTCCTTCTTCCCTAGTCATCTTCCCTTGTAGCCCATTTTAGAGACAAAAACAAGTGCGGTTCCTAATATAAGGATTAAAATTTCAAAATGACCATAAATTTGAGTTCCAATTTTGCATTACCTTCTATGTGAAAAGTTTTTACAACATCCTTTGTCAAGATTGCTCCAAATTTTTAGTTTAAGACTACAAATTAGGTCATCCAAGCTTAGCTAAAGGGTTTCATGAGGACTGTAAGAGACTTTGAAAAGATGAGAGATTATCCACACATTATTCTTATTTAATATTTTTATGATCTTATAAGAGTTATTTCTTGAGATTCTTAGGAAATTTTTTCAAGTTTAAGATCTTTTAATCTTGTTCTTTAATGAAACCCTAAGAGGTTTTTTTTTCACGGATCCCGAGAAAGAATTTTTTCTCACCAAAGACCACCATACCTATTTTCAATCCTTATTAATACATTGAGTAGGTATACACACACTTTTATGGTCTTATAATCTTACCATAAATATAATTTTATTATCAAGTTAAGTGTTTGCATTCAAGAGCATACTTCATTTCCCTTTAAAAACCAAATTCCTATCAGTCAAGAAACAAATGTTTGATCAATGATTTAATGCTTTCCTTTTAGGGTTCTGAGTGAAATTTTCAGCCTTACTGCATGGAATAAATTGAGTGGTGAAGCTCCAACCTTTCTTTCATATGAGTAAATCTCTAATTATTTGATTTTTACTTGTAAGGACAAGTATTTGAGAACTTATTGTACATTTTCCTTTAGGAAGACCCTTGAAGTCATTAAACAAATTTTATGCTCATATGAAAATACCATGCATCTTCATCAAACTTCTATGATTTCCATCTTTATTTGATGTATAACCACCATTTATTTTTGTCCTTGAAAACTATACTTATGAAATTCTCCTTGTTTGGTCTTAATAACTAATTTAGTGCTTATTGCAATATTTATGCAGTATCACTTTTGGGACCATCTTCACTTTGTGATCTAGACTCTTTCTTTTTCATACTTGGGGAATTATTTCTTGGGATCACTTTGATGGGCTCAGGAGGTTGCTCCCATAAGTTTTGGTTTTGACAAGACTATAAGATTGACCTTTTCTCTAGGCATGTTGAGTTTTCTCAAGGCTCATTTATGACTTCATATTCACACATGGAAACATTGGACTTAAAAATATTCCAAATAAATCATAACCCTTTAGTTGACAATTTGACTAATTTAGGATTTCTTACATAGTATTGAGTAACTTATGACACATGTTTCAAGGAATACTTTGTTCATGGTTCTATTTTTTACAACTTGATGAATGTATTGGGCTATTAGCACACAATTTATCATTATTTATTGAATACAGACCAATAACTATTCAAGGACATGACCTTGGGATACTTCCATAGCCTACATGTAACCTAATTAGAATGATTATTTGGAAACACATACTAGAGATGACATTATGGATCTTTGGACTAGACTTATAATATCTTATCAACTTGGATAGACACATAGAAACATCAAGCATCTTGTACACACTAATCATGTACCAGGAAATCATGAATAAGTTTAGGATCTTGAATATTTTCTTGAAATATTGGATGACTAATATAGAGTGTGACATCATACACCTTGAATGAAGCTTGATGAACTGAATTTGGGGAACTTGATCATCTTGCTCAAAAAAATCATGGAGAGGAACCTTCAAACCTTGATCAACTACAATAATATAAGATACTTTTAATTTCATAACTTCTATCTTTTGAGAGTGATTTCTTTGAGGTAGCCAAAGATGATAAACACCTTCAAAGTAACCATATGTTTCCTTTAATTAGAAATTACCTTATATAATCGTATAGAAGGAATTACATGCTCTTAAGATCATTAAAATAATATGAAGTCCTCAAAGGAGTCCAATAACTCCATATTCCTTTCCCCCTTGTAGTTTTTCTTTGTGATTTATTTGAATGGTTATATTGGAATATCAATCTCCTAACTTTTACTTATCAAACACATATGTTCCTCCTCATACATGGACTTGTTATCAACTAGAGAAAACATACCTCTCATAGGGATTAATGGCTGATTGATCTTCATGGACTTGACTGGTCCAACTTCCTCATTCTTATCTTTTTCTATGAATTTTTTCACCTCAATTGAGCTTGGATCTTCATTTGCTATTTTTGATTGTTCATTGGTTGATTCTATAGGAGTAAGCTTAACTTCATCCTTTCTTTTGGAGATGAAATTTCCCTTATTACTTTGTCTTGTAAAGTGACTTGTTTTGTTGCATTTAAAGAATACAAGATAATCTTGTGTCTAGGTGTTCCCTTCATCCAATTTGCTTCATAGGATCTTCAAGATAGAACTTGGCTATATGACCCCTCTCATGAAAGTTGAAACAAATTCTATTATTTTCATATTCAGTCTTGCAATCTCTCCATGGGTGTTGTTTATCTACTCTCTGTATAAAATCCCTAGCTACATGTCTAAAAACATGGCATGAAAAATAAATTCCATAGAACTTACCTAATGTATTAAGAGGAAATAAATTATCATGAATTCACTCAATCAATAGGATTTAGTAACTGATTAATAAAAAATTGTAAAGAAGAACCATCAAGATTCCCTAAATGCCTAACTTGGTTTAAACTACATCAAAGACCAATTTTCACCATTAAATGGTATACTTTAACCTAATAACCAATATACACACCCTCATTCTATGTCCTTTTTGTTTTCATAATTTATCTTCATTACGAAAAAAATACCTTCTTCTTCTATTCCAAGACTATCCTTCACTCTGTCATTAGATCCTTCCTTGAAAAACAAAAGAAATTTTGCTTTTAGCCTCACGATAGTCTTTCAATCCATTTCTCTTGTAGCATCACCTCAAATACTTATTAGATTCAATAAAGTAAAGTAATTAAAACTTCAAAATTCCATTATACCCTTCCTCATACAAACCTATCTTGTCTTCAAGCTTGCTTGAATACTTTGACATTTACCTTTAATCTTATCAAACCACAACTAAGATGTGTACCTTGTATTTCCATTTCCATCCACTCCTAGGACCATCACGAAATTGATACAAGACTTTAGAGAATCTGTTTCACCAACTTTTCCTTAATCGGCACTTTTTCTCTTTCACATTTAGGTATACTCTAGCATTTTTTGACTTCTTAATTTCCTTCAAGCCTCTATTTCTAATTTTACCCTATCATATACTTGATCCACTATTAGTAATAACAAAAAATGCACTCAACCCAAACATATACAATCTCTTATCCTTATTAGTCAATACTATATCTATGAGGTTCTTGAAAACATGCACCCTGCTTGCACATAGGTTATGCACTTCTGAGTCTACCCAACATGATTTATCACCTTCACTAGGTTACTTCTACTACCCTGATATGTCCTCCAAGTTTTATCTCTTAACTCCTTACACAACTCCTTTTAGCTCCCTTTTTGTATTTTGGCTTCTAACCCTCAACTAGGTCTTCCTAGAACAAGTGTCAGGTTTATCTCAAATTTTAGGAAGTTTTCATGCAAAAGGAGGGAATTTTTTTATCACCCATTAAGATCTTTACTATTACTTCAAAGTTTCATCGACTCATTCTAAATAAAATAGGGTATTTCCTTTGTAAAGATTCCTTTCACACTAGCCTATGACTGTGATTTTCTCACTTTTTCCCAGATTGTCACAAAAATGAGGAATTTGCAACATTAATTTTCTACATATCCTTCATAATCTCTTATTACACCTCGTCAGGATCATTAGTATCAAGTTTTAGTAGAAAATGACTTGGTTTGCTATTTTTAATTTCGATCCTATTTGAATCACTTATAAACCCTTTAGAGAAATCCAAGAGGATCCATTTAATCATAACTTTCATAAATTACCTACTCAATACTTGATATATGCCATGCATGATGATTTTAAATTATTATAATAAATAGACTTACCAGTGAGCTATGGAAATCAAGAAATGTATCCTTTTTCTCAATCTCTCCCTTTGTCCCATTTGTAGAAGTTCACAGTCTAAGTTGTATCCTTTGAAAACAACTAAAAAAGTAAATTTTCATGTTAAAGGATGGATTTCTATCAATGTAACTTAGTAAAAATCCCCACTATTCAATCCTTGTTTATTTCAAATTAAGTTATATTTATAATTTTACATACGAACTCAGTTTTAGACTTGCATGCACAATGCTTAACTTAGTTAAAAGGAGTATAAGGTTATTATTCCTTCACACTTAATGCTTATGATTTAAACTCAACATCTGTGGTTTTCGTAACTATTCACACTCCTATAAATGCATATATAAAATGAATCAAATATCCCATTACACACACAATTCAACACATCTCAGTTTGTTCATTCTTAACCATTAAAATAGGGCATCAACTATTTCAATCTTACAAAAAACTTCAAGGTTTCTAAAGCTTAAATGCATTCATCCATACTTCATTACACTTTTTTAACACTTCTTACAATATTCTCATTCACATTAAATGGAAATAATCATTCAATTATTAACACTTTGTCATGATCAGTGCGAGTCATACACATAAATCTCATATTTTGTATCATTTCCACATTTCATAAGAACTTAAAACAAATGAACAACCCTAGGAATTAATCATGCCAAATCTTCATTATCATTTGGTCATACATTTACATATAATTCCTTTATTTATTAATATTATTTTCATGGTCATAACTTAGCACAAACCTCTCACTATTTAGTCTCATTTATTAACCTCACATTACAAGTATTTAAACTAGTCATCCCTGATCATGCATATACATATACATCTATAACATCATTCATAAATCAATGCACTCGTAAATTATCATGCTTAACACTTTAAATATTCAAACATATATTAAAAATACACATAAACATTGTTTTTCTTAATAATAAACTTCATTTATGATGAATATTGCTACACTTTTATTGTTGAGCCCCTTAGGATTTGTCAAAAACCGTTCCTCCTTCCACACCATTTTCCAAACTTTAATCATATTTTTCATTCGAATTCACTAGGATTATTATGATCAAAGAGATTTGGTTATGGTTCACCAACCTAACTCATCATAATTCAAGCTTACCCTAGCTAGTTATAGCATGGTAAGGTGAAGAAGGTAATTACATTACATGACCAACTTAGTACACTAACATTAACCCCTAATTTACTAACACACTAACACTTCGAGCTAGGCTACATTATGTCTCTTATTTGAATATTCAGGTTGGATTTTGGAGAGAAACCTCAAAAATGCCTCTTATCACATCATGAAGGGTCCATATATGCTAAGTAAGACCCCAAAACATCCTAAGACACCCTAGAAGACTAATCAAGCTAAAATTTGAGCTATGTACATGATGCTCCTACATCATACTCCCCATGTGGAGAGAAACATGTCATATAAAAAGGCCTTTTCCTTTTCTTCCAATTGGTTTCAAATTTTAAAATTCTCTTTCTTACTGCTGCATTTACTTCATTTTTCTTAGTTTTATTCTTCCTTGAATCCTCATTCTTTTTCCTCATTTTATTCCTTTTATCTTTGTCATAAAAATTGAGGTATTCACTCTATTTTCTCTCGTTTGAGATCTGAAATGAACTATATTTTCAAGGAAATTTATCCATTCTTACATTGTACCTTCACACTTAGATATACACAAAACCTTAGTTTTAAAAACAAGAGACTTTTGAGTCTCTTCACCGCTTTTTCTTACTTCCTCTTTTTAAGTCTTCTCTTCCATCTCTTGATCTTTTTCTTCACTACATTTCACTTATTCATTATATAAAGCACACTCAAGTGATTGTAATTCATATTCTAACTTTTCTTAGCTTATGTACACAAACTGAAAATTTGTTCTTGTTTGTTCTTCTTTGAATTCTTCTTCAAAAATGAATTCTTCTTTTATCATACCTCGATTTCTTCTCTCTTTTATTTTCGTGCCTTCTTTTATTTACTTCTCTTATTTATTTCTCTTCCGAGGAATTTCTTTTTCTCTCTTATTTATTTTTCTTCTCACTCATATCTTGTTATTTCTTACTACTCTTCATCAATGTAAACAACTCTTTTTCTATCTCTGTCTCCATATTCTTTCTAGCAATTATCTTTCACCTTGTAAGGTCTCACATATGTTTTCTTTCTTACCTATTATTTGGCTTCTTTCACTAGCTATTTTATTTAATTAATTTTATATACTATTTAAATGAAAAACCTATAATTTATTACACATTCAACTCACAAGAAGGCAACCATCAATTTACAAAACTCAATAAACTCAACCAAATTTACGTAACAACTATATACAAATATTTCTTAGAAAAAATCAACTTTTACCTTCAAATAGAATGCTAAAAATTCATTAATTAACCTCACTATGATACAAAATTATTTATTCAAAGGAAATGAATTATCATCAATTCAATCAATGAATAGGATATAATAACCAAATTATTCAAAATTTTACAAAGGAGGGCCATTAAGATTCCTTAAATGCCTAACTTGGATTAAAATGCATGAAAGACCAAATTTCACCTTTAAATGGTAGAATTTAACCCAATAATCTATATCAACACGCCCATTTAATATCCTTTTTGTTGTCAAAGTGTTTCTTAATTAGGTAAACAATCAATTCTTCTTTTAACCCTCACTAGGTCTTCCTAGAAAAACTGTCAATTTTATCTCAAATTTTAGGAAGTTTCTATGCACAACGAGGGGATTTATATAATCCATTAAGCTCAATAAAATTTTTTAAGGGTCCCTCCAAAAAAATCCTTAAAAAATATTTTGCGAATATGTGAAAATTATCTTTCGAACAAATGGCGAATATCAAGACATCACGACATCACTATTAAATTCTACCAAATGGTAGATTTTTTATATGCTATCAATCGGTAGCATATTTTATGTTACCGGATGAAAACATATATTATGGTGTCATTTGGTAGCATAGAAAATGTTACCAGTCAATAGTATATTTTATGCTACCATCCGACAACATATAGTTATGTTATCAACCGATAGCATAAATATGCAACTAGTCAGTACCATTTTCTATGCTACTGCAGACAACATATTATATGATATCGGCTAATAACAAAAATATGGTACCAAATGATTTCATTAAGGAGATTTTTTGAGTTCCTAATTCATGGGAATGGCGAATTGACCTCTCAAATTGACTTACGCCCAAACAATTTTGGTGAATCTGGTCCTAAACTGGCATCCTTAAAATTTACCAATTTCATATTTCAAAAATTGGAATATTTGTGAATTAATGAATATACGCCACTAAAATATTCCCTGATTAATATCTTTACTATTACTTCAAATTTTCATGAGACTCACTCCGAAGCAAATGGGTAGTTCCTTTGAAAAGCTTCCTTTCACACTAGCTTATGCTTGTGATTTTCTCACTTTTTCCCATACTTGTCCAAAAAATGAGGAATTTCCAGCAATAGTTGTCTAAATATCCTTCATAATATGTTAATAAACCTCCTCATGATCATTAGCATCTAATTTCAAGAGGAAATAACTTGGTTTTTTATTTTAAATTTTTAACCCTAGCTCGATTACTTATAAACACTCCTAAGAAACCTAAGAAGAGTCATTTGATCATAAATTTCATAAATAGTCTACTCAAGAATTGAAATTTTCCATGCAAAATGATTTAAAATTCCTATAAGAGATAGAATTACCAGTGAGTTATGGAAATCATGAAAATTCTTTTCTCAATATCTCCACCTGTCCCGAGCTATAGGAGTTCACAGGATCAATTGTATCTTTTTTAAACAATAAATAAAGTATTTTTTTTTATGTTAAAGGATGGATTTATATCAATGAAACTCACTAAAAACCCCATTATTCAATCCTTTTTATGCCACAGTAAGGTCTATTTGGAATTTTTCATAGAGAACTCAATTTTAGACTTGCATGAAAATGCTTAACTCATTTAAATGGAGCATAACGTTATTATGCCTTCACGCCATCGCTTATGATTTCAACTCAACATCGGGGCTTCCATCATTATTCATACTCCTCTAAATTCATATATACAAGGACTCAAATATCACATTACACACACAAATCAACACATCTCATTTTCTACATTCTTAACCATCAAAACAAGGCATTGACTATTTCAAGCTTACAAACAACAACTTCATGTTTTATAAAGCTTAAATGCATTCATCCATAATTCTTTACACTTTATTAACACTTCTTAAACTAGTCTCATTGGCATTAAAGGATGGTACTCATTCAATCATTCACAATTTATCATGCTCAATCTAATCATACACATAAATCTCAAATTTTGTATCTTTTGCACCTTTCACAAGAAATTTCAACAAATCAAGAACAATAATTAATCATACTAAATCTTCATTAAATTTTGGTCATACATTTACATAAAATTCCTTCATTCATTAATATTATTTGAATGGTAATACCTTAGCACATACCTCTCACTATTCAATCTCCTGTATTAGCCTCACATTTTAAGGATTTCAACTTGTCTTCACCGAGATTCGATATGCATATACATTTGTAGCATCATTCAAAATCAATGCACTCAAGAATTATCATGAATCAAACTTTAAATATTAAAAATATAATAAAAAGAAACATAAACATTAATTTTTCTTAATTAAAAGCTTCATTTATGATGAATCATGCTACACTTTGTTACTTGAGCCTCTTAGGCTTTGTCTTAGATATTTTTCTCCTTCGACACTCTTTTCAAAAATTCAATAATCCCTCTTCATTTGAATTCACTAGGCTTATTATGATCAAAGAGAAGTGGCTAGGGTTCACAAACCTAACTCACCCTAATTCAAGCTTACCATAGCTAGTTACATCATGGTAGGGTCAAGAAGGTAATTACATTACATAGAAAAACTTAATACACTAACATTAACCAATAACTTACGAAAACACTAACAATTAGATATAGGCTATATTATATCTCTTATTTAAACATTTAAGTGTGGATTTTTAAGGGAAGCTTACAAAATTCCTCTTATTACATTATGAAGGGTCCATATAGGCTAAGTAGGACCCTAAAACGTCCTAAGACACCCTAGAAGACTAATCAAGCCAATATTTGAGCTATGTACATGATCCTTCTACATGATTACCACCGGGAATATCCTTACATTTGGCAGCCTCAAGTTCTTCTTATGTTCTTTGATATCCTTCTTGGTTTCATAATATCCTTGGCATGATACATGAATTGACTCACCTTTTAATTCCTTTTTCCTTTCTTCTTCTAGTTCCTCTCTTAGAGTATTCAATTTCTCATGTCGTTTATAAAATTATTAAACTTTGGCTTTGAAGGATGCTTTAATGGCTCATTACTAGATTCATACTCCAATTCATACTGATTTTTATCACTTTTAAAAACTAGAACTTATATGTTATTAGGATGTTTTTTTGTTTTTTTGACTTTCCTTGATTCTTTGATATGTCCTCAGTTTATATTTAACTTGTTTTAGCTCATCCTTTAGGGTCTTCCATTCTTCCTCAAGTTTGACATAAGATAATTCTTTGTCACATAAATATTTTGACATACTTCCAAAACTGATGCCACATCTATGATTTATTAGAGATGATTGGCTTCCATGAGATTAATTTATCAGGGCTTGATAAATGTCATACTCTTTTTCAGTATTGTATCATCTTGACCACCCATGTTTTTACCTAAAGGACCTTATCTTAAGATGCTAAGCTTATACCAATCGAATCTACTTTGATACAACTTAGAAATTCTAAGCACTCACAAGGGATGAATCAATGCTCTCTAAATTTTTTTAAAGGAATTTAGAATGATTTAATCAACCATAATTAACTATCTAAACCATGAAAAACATGAATATTCAACCATGAGAGATAAATTGAAACAAACACAAATGAACACATGAGGAGACATGGTTTAATGTGGGAAACCCATCAAGTTACAAAAACCCATTGAAACTAGAGAATTAGCTTGTATAATTGTTTTATAAAGTTACAATGATTTCACTATGTGGTGAGAACCCACCCACCCAGAAGCACCTAGTTCAGTTCTATGTCAAACACCCACTTGACTATTGTTTTGCAAGCACCTACTTGTAAGAAATCTCACTCCCAAATTATTGAGGAATACCTTAAAATTATGTCATAATAATTTTTTGATCACCTTCTCAATATTATTGTTACACCAACATGTTGTGATCACTTTTTCCTCTCACTATTCTTCTTTTCTCTTATCCTATTTTTCCATAGTTTCAATATTGTTCTCAATAAAAACTAGAACTCATTTCCCTTCAATATGAACAACATTTACATGCCTGGAGACATCATATATATAAGATGTTGAGATGGACATTTTATTTTAAAACTTCTACACAACATCTAATAAAATTCCATGGCTTTTCAACTCTAAAATGAATCCTAAATGACATCATATGAATGTTATGAATCCTTATGTGTTTGTGGGGAAAAAGGAATAAGTTTCATACCTCGACATTTTGTTATTTTCATAGAGATTACATAGCTGGCCTCTGCTAACCCAATTTGTAACTGTAATTTTTACATATCCTCTATCATAACAAGTTCTTATTTTACTTTTACACCTTTTGAGCATGCACCAATTGGCATATTAATGAAAATACATTACTAACTTCTCTATCATCTTTTATAACTCCATTTTATGTTCCATTCCTTTCCATTTAGTCTTTCAACTTGCATTGGAGTTCATGTCAGCCTTGTAGGCTTGAAAAATAAAAAAGAAGGAACATGGTTCAAGAATATATTCAGGTGTACCATGTTTATAAAGAACAGCTTAATCATTGGACAAGGTTTAGACATCATCAATACAAGTTTTTAAGCAACTTCTACACTTCTTATTCAACATAGATGTGAGCTTACAGTCTTGATGAATTTCAACATACATTGGAATGAGTTTGTTCATGTGTAAGGTGAAAGTTTTTAATGTGTTAACAACTTGGAGATAGACTTTGGATTAACCTCATCCATCATAAGATCAAATAACACAAATATTCTCAAAGAAACATGCATTTGAGAATGGTGAACATAATTTTATTGACCAGTGATGTATCTTTACTTCCCTAACAACTTCACATACTTATCATCTAAGCAATAGTTCAAAACCATCTATTAAAATAGATAAGAGAATTGTACAACCTCCCAAGGTCATGCATTTAGATAAGGTACACATTTATTTTATGTCGAGACACGGTATTCACTAATTTGTACCATACTGGACTTGTGTCATTAGTATTTACACAACCATTATTCTACTAAACATGATTTCAAGGGCATATACATATCTTATAGGAAAAATAAGTTCTTATTATAACATACTAATGAGATTAAATTACCTTGAATTTAAGGAATCGTGCTTAGGTAGAGTTTTGAGCTCCAAACCCTCATTTGTTATTTTGAACTTTTTAACAAATTTTCTTTCACTTGTGTGTTAATATGGATGTAAGGTCACTTCAATGGGATTACTTACCACTGAACTCAATTTTTCTATTGCTTGAATTGGATAAGGAACTTCATGGATTATATCTTATGTGACTGTCTCGGTCTTACATGAGTGTCATAATGAACCAAAAGTAGTCTTCAAAGAGTGAATTAACTTATTATCATAAACCTCTGTCTAAAAGATTTTGAGCTGCATGTTTGAGATGAACTTGAAATTTTCCCACATACAATTCTAAGTGAAACATCAATTGAAAGTATATCATAATGAAATCAACCTTTGGTTGATTATGTGTACTGATTCTTGAGATCACACAAGACAATCTTAATAGTCTTTGACAAAGATTCATTCTAATGATATTCCATGGCATAAAAATTCAAGTATAGACCTATTTACCAACTTAAATAATACTTTATTGTAAAATGTTTTAAGGAGAAACTTGCAAGCAAAACTCATACCATAGTCTTCATAACAAGACTCTTATAGGATAGTAATGGAGCAATGAGAAATAAAATTCACAAAACTCATCATAAAAGCATACTAAGAGCTCCAAAAGAATAAATTTTTCCTATATAGAGTGTTCATAACCATTTCCCAACTCAAATGTTAGAATAATTCACATATACATCCTTCAAACACCTTACAACCCTTCAGAACAAGACGTTGTATGCAAATTTTCAAAAACAAGGCATAGTCTGTATAATACCTTCATGCTTGACAAATGAAACTATAAAAAAAAATGATCTAGAATGAGTATTATATGCCCTTGAGGTTTTTTCACAACTTGAAAAATTTATTTGGAGTCAAAAAATTCAATTTCATGTCCATTGCTTCAGAAAGGAGGTTTAGAGAGAGAGGAACCTTGTTAGCAAATTGAATAAATTTTTTTGTTTTTGCTCCTTTTGACCTCAATTTTTTTACAAAAGTTATGTATCTAAGATCTCTTAAAAAATTACTTTTATTATTTATCTAAAGGAGTCTTGTCAAATTTTCTTAAGTTCTAAGAAGTAAAGGTTCTCAGTTTTCATGTTCCAAAAACCTCGATTTATTATAACTTCCATAAATTACAAAAACATCTCCCTATGTCCTTAAATTTTGACCACACCTTCAAAATTTACCCCTCCATCAATTCCAATCAGAAATATATCATATTTTTCTCTAGAAATATCTACCCCATATCATTTATGAAGTATTAGTTATTTATTTTGAAGAGTATACTCTACAAACCTATATAAGTGATCAAATCATCACCTTAGGAACTTCTCAAGATTTTTACACCTTATCTACAATCATATTATGCTCATGTCATGCTTTGTTTTGATATTCATAAATTGTATCATCATCATCACTTGCCTATTGGGATTATCTTCCTTTGAAGGGTCTCAAATGACCATCTTCATGCCCTATAACCCTTAATATTGACTGATACTTCTCCTATGCATGTTATGCCAACTCATACTATTCCCACCATGTTTTCCCTACTTTTCCTTTATCTTTTTCCCATGGTTCCATGCCTAATCGCTTGATCTAAGACTAAGATTGATCCTGGAGTTACCTAATTCCTCAATAGTTTTTCATTTTCACCTATTACGTAATCATTTATACATCACATGTATTGCATTAACCATGTTTTTTTAGGAAATAAGGGATAAAATATGTGGAACAATCCCTCACAGAATCACAATAGTAGAAACTAATATGCAGAAAATATTACAGATCTCACATAAAAGTTTAGAATAAAATAACACAACATAAAGAGACAATATTTAACGTGGTTCACCCAATTTGGGCTACATCCACCAAGAATCACGTGCTTAGATTTTATTAGAAACCACCACTCTCTCAATACAATACCTAAATCTGTTTAGACCTATGCTAAACAAACTCGACAAAATTCACACCCAAATTAAGACACATATGCAATGTTACATCCATTCTACATATGCACAAAACCAAATAAGTAGACAACTACTTAAGTAGTTTCATAAAATAGTGTGTATCAAAACCATGGGCCAAAACCATCCCATAAACATATGGGTCAAAAATACCTCCCATATGATAAAATTATGTTTCCGGTATATCAGAACGTTTAAAAAAATAAAAATTCTCAAGGGCTACACCTCCAAACCCTCACTACCAGGGGTTGCCACCCCCAAACCCCAACTCGAGGCCTAGCCCAACCCTAAACCCCAGTGAGACAACTATCGAAAGTGTACAATACTCTTAGTGTATAGTCTTTAACACTTTCTCACATGAAAATAGACTCCACAACCTAACATGCTTGACCTTATGAATCCTTGATACAACCTTGGGAGGACACATTAACACAACTCACTAGTTTTATCATGTACCTAGATCATGTTTGTATTCCATGACATCATGATTTGACACTTGAGACTACTTGGGGAAAATTTGACATCAATGGACACTTGACACCAATACCTGCAATTATTACACATTACCCAACACTATGTACCCTACAACTTCATGATGAAGCTTATCAATTTTTCCTTGACTAATGTAAAATTCACCTTTCCTTCTTCAAATGCAAATTTATATACCTTCTCCTCATATCAGTCACAATTCCTCTTCCTGTATTTCGCAACATCTAAAAATATTAGAACTATGCTCAATATTTTTCATCTCTTTCATCACGTTTGTAATACATTTCATATAATACGTAATATTACTTGGACATTACTCATTTAAAATTTTAATAAGGATATTAGACCTATATCAAAATTCTCTTCCTCCCACATCATCTATCATGACTATCATACTACCCTTACAAATATAATATTGTTCAACACTTTCCAAGACATGAGAATATAGTTGTAATCATATCTATTAAATATTCATGCTATAAAAATATTCTTGAGACAAGTAATTATTTTCTTTACCAGAGCCTTCATGAAGTATACACTTACTTGCAAATAGTCTACATTAACAACTTGTGAGCTCATATCAATCTTGTTTCACATTTTATGGTCGAAAACTTCTTTGTGAGGGATATTTTTTCTTGAAACAATAATAAATAGTATTAAGGCATCAATATACTTAATTATTGTATGAGAGGATAACTTCATGATTCAATTTAGCTTAAGAACTGGTCACTACATACCTTAGACATCTTTAATATACTTAAAACTCTTTTCAAAACTGATACTCACCATAATTTTTCTTCATGCTCAAATAAAACATACATCAATATGTTTTACCAAGAATAGTCACTAAGCACTCATATCATCACATATCTTTTCAGCCATCATGAAATGAACATACCATCACAACATACCTTTTTCATTTCTCAAACTACCTTTATAATATAACTTTGTTTCCCCTAGGATAATGCACTCACAAACCTTTTTCATGACATTATATTTCATATTTTATCATCATATTGTCACTTGATGTCATGTCACTACATTTATGTCTTTACTCTAACTATCCTTATTACTTCCATTAGCATCTACATAACGTAAACACCTTTTACAAATTTTATTCATACCTCTTCATCCGTACCTCTTGTTTCTTGGACATTACACAAAAAATCATCAAAATCTTAAAGCTATCATATTATTATACAAGGCCTAAAACTAGGTCCTCACATTCAAAAACTCCCTCTTAGATTATACAATCTGATATAATATTGTTTTCCTTACAACTTAACTCATCTTCACAATATTTGCATACTTTCATACTTGGAGTGATTAAGGTTATAAGAAAATATTTCTTCAATCTTGTTATAAACCTTCATAATGCCATAAAAACTCGCTTCTTTGTCTTCATGGAAAAACACAACTATATAACCTTTGCTCAAACTTTACATGATGAAATCGACTTGCAATCCTTATTCAACACATAATAGAATCATCAATCCTAACTTAAAATTTAACAAGATATCAACCTTGATGTCCTTACATCCTTCTAGAGTAGATCAAACACAACGATAGACCTTATAATGGTCTCTTCAACTCTATCTACATGATTTTAAACCTCTGCAAATGGTACATTGTCTCCTAGGATTATATGATGTATATATTATTGAGCCCACTTCAAAATATACCAAGAATAACATATTTGAGTAACACATCAACAATCCATCATGATATATTTTATTGAATCATGAAAACATAATATTTTGAAGCAAAGTAATACAGTCCTAAATCAACACCATGACTACTCCTTCAAAAACATCTTAATATTCCATCGTGAAATTTTTTTATTCATGACATGAAGTCATAAAAACAGAGTAAAAACATCATTTCCAAAAACCAATTCTTCAATAAATTCCATACAACTACAATGAATTTAGAAATTTCAAAACATAACTCATAGATTACTTTACAGAGCATGCTTAGACTTCCCTAACTAATGAATTTCTTCAAGAAGCTTAATGAAGACATCTTATACTTCTTGGGGAACTAAAATATTATGAAATCATCAAAATATCCTAAAGACTCCACCTCTTTCTTCCTTCTTGACTTCTTGCTTTATTTTTTAGACTTGATGATAACATCCTTCTTTACTTATTCTTATTGAAGTGATGTCAAACATATATGATCCTACTCAATCATAGGATTTTTCTCAATCATATATAATTTACCATTTTATATTGATGACTTAGACTAACAATGGATTGATGGGGGTGAATCAGTCCTTAAAAAACTTAAAAATTTTCATATTAATTTGACCACACCATTAACATTCAACCATGTATTAATGTAATCTTAACAATGTGAAATAACCATCCGTAAAAGCATAACCAAGAATAAGTACACAAGATATAAGTGGGAAACCCTCAAGGGGAAGAAATCCTCTAAATTTTTTTATTATATTACTCAAATAAAAATATTGTTTTGAATATGACTCATCACACATGATTTGTTTAGTGAGGCACCAACCCCACAAGGAGCACCAACCCCTAGAAACCCTTATTGATATTACTCACAAAAAATGAATCATGTGAATATGAATCATCATACAATTTTTGAATAAAAATACCACTAAATAAATTCTTCCAACACACACAACTGATAGTGATCAAATATTCAACTCCAAACTCCTTCAAACCCTCTTCAAACACACCTTCTCCTAACTCACTCAAACAAGCTCAAACATGGATTGATTTAGATAAATAATATTACACACTAGATCCTCATCATTATTAATATATTCACATACATATTAAGCTCTATCTTGATGCCATTAATGTAATTTATATTCCTCACATAGGTCACATTTATCTCTCTTGATCAACTAGTTCAAATTTGAACAAAAACATGTAATTCATATGATTCTCAAATCAAAAACATAACATAGGTAGTTAATTACCAAATATCTGAACCATTAAAACTCAAAAAAAAAAAAACAACTCATATAAATCCATAAAATGAAACCATGTAGGTCAGCCATGCCCCCAAGACACAACACAAGCTGAAAAATGCTTAAAACCCCATCTCCAAGCTCCTCAAAGACCTCAAAATACATAACCATGTTTTTTAAGCCTCTAAAGGCTTAAAAATGTAAAATAAATCATAAAAACATAATCCATGCTTGAACTATGATTTTCAAAAATCAATTCTTATTAACTCTACCAAGTAGGACCATTTCCTACTCAAAATAGTTGCTTTCAGAACTAGTCTTTACAAAACAAGCTCAAGATCACAAAAGAAAATTTAAAATATGCCATGTAACCACTAATTGGAAATACACTGACCATTATAACACATATATGCTTTCTATACCTCATGAAATATCCATCAATGTAAATTACACCTCACTTCCTCTTCACCAAATTGAACTTCCTAGAAAGTAGATTTGGAATATCATTTGTTTTACACCCTTTCTATCACTTTAAAGACCTATAAATACCTTAAAAAAAAAAAAAACCTCTTAACTCTAAAAATATATCAATAATTATCTAAGTGAAATCATGATTATTCTACATCCATCTTCTAGCCAAAGTAATTCTTCCTTGAACAAATTAAACTAGGTCTTCAAGAATTGAGTTGGTTCTCTGTCAAAAAAACTCATCAACAGAAAAACCATGTATCATTGGAAATGTTTCCAAATATAATTTCGATAACATATTACATTTCCTCAAACTCATCATGGAAATATTTTAACCATGTCAATCTCTAAAACTTCTCAAAGCCACCTTTTCAACCCTAGAAACAGGTCCTCAAAGATAGGGCACACTCTTCCATATAAGATTTCAACTTTAGACTGAAACTATCATGGAAATATATTAAAACTACTAGCATATAATAAATGGTAATTTATTCTATACGTTAAATGGAAAACTTTACAAAAATTAAAAATTCTCCATAAACTTTCTATTTTGAGTGGGGCCTACATATTGTCATAAGATATACTATACCTTTTTGGAAATCTGAAGGAGTCCTCTAAAAACTCCAATTATAACATTTGGAAAACCAACAAATTCTATGCCCATACAAATAATTTTTCCTCTATCACTCTTAACATAGGGTTTCAAACTCATTAAAATTTGATTACCTTCTTAACATCCATTTATAAAAGTTTGAATATGAAACCAATACATTATTTTTTTTAAATGATCTTAGATCATTGGAAAAAAATATGTGAAAACATATGGGTTCCATACAAATCACACAATTCACTTTGTGAACATCTGAAGTTTCCTATTGAGATATAAAACACACTTTCTTAGACTTTATTTTTCCTAGAACTTCATAGCTTGAAAATTACTCTTAATGACATCCTAACATTTTTGTAACACCTCTAGGACACCTCTATGCATCATACCTAATCATCAAGTTATCTCAAATATCTCTTCATCTTCACCACCACCATGACTTACTTGACTATCCCTTAGGGTTTTCCATGGTTTACACCAAAAAAAAAGTAGAATAAAGTTATAACTCATCATGAAAAATCCCCAAAAGGCCCTAAAAATATTTATACATCATGTCTCACTCACCTACATGCCTCCATAATATCACATGGATCTACAACACATTCGCATGCTCCATTTGACCCCTAAACACCTATCCTAGGTCTATACGAACACCTGTAATTAGGTCTTCAACTTGTACTTACACTCTGAAACTCATATGAATTTCTCAACACTCTCCAATAATTATCGTATTCCTCTGTCATGATCCTTAAGTCACTAAGAAAATAAAAGCATCATGCACCATCACATAGGCTAGCAAGGTCACCTAATTAGGCTTGTTAGACCAAGGATTATCACCTATTCCACTCTTGTCATCATGCCAGAATCTGTTTTACCATGTCCAAATCATGTCAAGAATTGTCCAGAAATTCTCCATCATCCTATTTGTTATTAATGATCTTTTACATCAATGATAAACCTAAAATCACACATGCCAACAATCTTCCACTTTTTCATTGATAGAAAACAACCTAGTTCTTCTCCCTAGTTTTACATTAATGAAAAAGTGCATACCTAAACATCATGTTATTCATATTATTTTATCTCCTTGGATCCCTTATTTAGTGGAAACAACAATCAAATCCATCATACTAGCATAAAAATGTATCTAACCTTCTTTAAACTCTATTTTGACCTTTATCCATCCTAGAGCACCGCAACATACATGGGCATAGCTATACAAAGGAATCATACATGTAAATAATCATGATTCAGATCTTGAAACATCATTATTACCTTTTCCTTGATCTTTCTCTACTTGATAAATCTCAAACTTGACTTCACTCTTCTATATTTGGATTTCACATAACACTTAGGACTAAAATCCCTAAGACTTACCACCAACGAAAATTTGACTAGCTTCTACCATTCATTAGAGCCCATACACATCACTAGTCAAATCTTTACATCTCCCCTTAGGATCATTCCATCTATTTATAACTTAAAACACAAAAATTGATCTCTTACCTTGATTTCATGCCAGAAGGTGGTAAAAACATTTCATCATTGTTCTGAAGGAAATTTTCATTGATTGAAGCTTTCTTTGCATGTTATTACACCCTTATTATTTATATGATTTTCTCTTCAAGTCAATATGTTTCCAATTATGAAAAAATATTCCTTTCTAGAAATCATGACACCTTACATAACTGATCAAGGAAAAAATCAAGCCCCCTACCTTGATGGACTACATCATACATGTACCACACTATGATAGGGCTTCAACATGCAAAAGTTCCCTAAACTAGTACAATGACACCTCTTAAGATGCATTTCCCAACTAATCTAGCCATATAGACCTTCTGAACACTATACACTTGATTAACCATTAGAAAAAGCTCCGTTACCTTAGTAGCCTTCATCATATATGTACCTCACTTTGTTATGGAACAAAATCATCCTACAATAGTTTAATAAGGAGCAATCATTCATGCATACTACAAATTATCACCAATACGACCTCGTAACATTTTTTAAATCCTTCTTCTTATCAACTTAAGATCTTTATTGAGAAGGAAGAATAACTCCCCCTACCTTAGAAGACATTTTTAAAGCTCTAATTCATTGATATAGTGTCAATATACCTCTATAACACTGTAACAACTTAAGAGGTTAACATACAAAATCTGTAAGCATACTTATCTTCAAATATTCAATGATAGGGGCCACTTAACTCCCTCTTAACATTATCCACCATCACCAAACATTATGGATATTTCATACATATATAATGGTATATCATGTTTCATCTAGCTACTCTATTATCTCTTAGAATACTAAGACTTAAGAAACAACCTCAGATTGATGTATCAACTTAGACAAGAAAGACTCCTCACAACAATTCAACTCATTCTCCTAGGTTGAGTGACTATATGTACCTTAAATATATGATAGAAATAATTTTTAGTCCTAAATGACCACACTTCATACTTATAGTCCTGATTTTCTCCCTGAGAATCTCACTTTTTCTCACCATTGTACTCAAGGTCTACTTCCATAGACCTAATTATGTTAGTGATCCTCCATACTTCTTAAAGATGAGTACACACTATATAATGACTAAAACCCTTTCATATACCATAAACATGAATCAATAACTGAGGATACACCATGTAGACTTATATTATTCTTTGTTATACTTAGAAACCATTAACTCCTCTTGTTTCTAATGGTCTAATAAAGTCATCATATTGATGACTAATTTCTTATTCATAAATTAATTATTAGAATATAAAAATATTCAAAACATAATCAATACCTTCAAGAACATGAATAACATCACTTGACTCTATTCCCTCATGGATACAATTTCATTCCTCAAAATTGAGTTGATAAAAACCATAATAGAAAATTTATACCATTTATAGACCATGAAACCATATCTTTGATGCATGGACACGGTTGGAATTTTCATCATGCTTGATCATACCACTTTAAATTCTTCATGATTTTTTAAAACCAATCTAAGAATCTATAACATGATTTTAATCAACTGTAGTGCCCACTTTCCTTTGACACCTTTTGATACTAATCATGACATTGTCGACTATATTATGGACATTATTATGGTTTTTTTTTAGTATGATGTTAGATATTTCATCATGGATTATTATTGAATTTGATTCTTTTATGATGCATGACGATTATTAGAGACACTTTATATGTTGATGATGTTATATTGTTGGACATGGTTATATGTTGGATGTTGTTCATACTTGTGATATTTGGATATTGTGAGTAGCCCTAGAAATGGAAAATTATTGGAGGATGATATAGTTGTTGATAAAACTATAATTATATTGTTAGATTGATTTGCTGTTGTTGTGATTCATATATCTAGATGATTTTGTAATTTTAATTATATTTATATTATTTTGGACTTTATGATATGGCCATGAGGCCAAATGAGATATTTGTGTTTTATAGGTTAAAATATAACAACAAACATCGGGGATTCGAGACCAACCACATTGGAATTATAGATGAATTCATCAAGGTCACCATGGCAACTAGTTTTGTTTTGTGTGTGTGTGTTTTAGTGTTAGGGATTCCCATGGGGGATCACCTTTAAATGTGACCAAGGGATTTTATGTTTTTCTTTTATTTGGTCCCTTTTTGTTTAATGTTTGCATGTGTTTATTTTTATGGTGCACTTACCCCTTTCATTATTTAATTAATGTGGTGTTAATATTGTGAGTAATCATATTGTTTAGTTATTTAATTAAAAGATGTCATAAGAATGTAATTAATAGAGTTGTTGGCCTTGAATTAAAGTGTTGTAAGAATATGTAAGTGATGTGTAAGTTAACTTTTGAGTGTGAAACACTCCACCTTCTTGGAAATTCGAATTTTTCCTTGGAGGCTGATTTTGGAGGCTTGTGGGACAAGTTAAATTTGTCCCATGCCTCTTAAATTTACATACCAACCTTGCCTATGGTTGGAGGGTTAAATTTAGACTTTTATAATACATTTTGGGAAGACATTGTAGGTTTTAATTGAACTTTTCTTACATGATTTGATTTCAGTCCTCGGGGTGTGGGTTGGATTTGAGTGTATAAGTACACTGTCATATTATTCACCCAACTATTTATTATGTATTGGAGAATGAAGTTGACTTTTTTTGGGGGTTGAGGATGTGTGATGTGGCAACCTACATGGATCCACATCATCCTCTTCTCTTCCTCTTCTATAAAATTCAAATTTCTTGTCTTGTTTTGGGGTTACTTCAATTTTGGGAGACTTCTTTTGAGTGAATTTTCTTGTTGTTTTGGGAGCTCTTACTAGGAGAATTTTTTGGAAGATTGTTGCATGCTTATGTTGGGTTTATTTTTGGATTTCTTGCATTGGAAGGAGGTTTCTGTTTTGAACTTGGAACAAACTCCATCATGGAGAGGTAAGATCTTGGCTCTTGGAAACACTCTTCTTTTCCGTTTTATGAATATGTAAATGCTGGTATGTTTGTTATTGTTGTGGGCTATGGGTAGATGGCCTAGTAATGGTGTAGGAGAATACTATGGGGTTTATTTTGTGGGAGGAAAAAGTGTGTTTTAGGGAGGTATAATGGTGGAGGGAGTTAAGATTTGGGTTCCACCTTAAAAATAAATAGCTTACATTTCTTTACTCATTATGGGGTGCCATAAGAGGCTGGGGAGGCATAAGGAAATATGAGGAATAAGGGGTACTTGGGGGAGGCATAAGGGTATGTCAGGGATTTGAATGATAAATATTTTGGTGGTTTGTTCTTAGGTGGTGATACCTATTTACCCTTTGGGAGGCATAAGTAGTATCCCCATAGTTTCTTTCTCCTTTGGATTGCATGGTGAAGCCCGAGTTTTGTGTGATGTCTTTCATATGTTTGTAAAACTATGGTTTTGTTTTAGACTGTGTTTTTAATTTGAAATGTGCATGTTGAAATATTGCATTGTGATGTGGAAGCCTGTTGTTGCCATGAATTGAAATACATTTCTTATTGCATTGTGGTTAGAGCTCAGGGGTCAATGAATAAGGATGGATTCTCCTCTTTATTGGATGTCTTGTTTAGTTGGAGAGAATTTCCTTTCCCTACTCCTGTTGTCATCAAATTGGAAGAACGAAAAAAATGCATGTTGTTGTTCGGAGTGAGAAAAGACAGTTTGTGAAGACCTTGTGAAATAAAATTTCATTGTAACCTTCCCACTTGAAGTGGATGATCTTGTAAATGTTGTAATGGAAATATGTTGTACTGATTACAAGTGGAAATTAGAAATGTAAATGAGTTATACTCTATATTCTGTTTAGGAAGAATGTGAAAGAATGATACGTGTTTGGTATACTACATTTTGTAATCAAATGGAAAGGAAGTTGTAAGAGTTCATTTGAATTAATGGAAATGGTTTGTCTTGTCCATATGATGTTATTCCATTGGAAGTATGTGTTTTACATACCCTATGAAATCTATGTTTGAAAAATGGTAAAGTGGAACACATGAAAAGTGTAACGACCCAAAAAATCACACACAAACAACACAGTAAAATACAGGATAACTTTTTTTTTATTGACACATAACACGACACAACATGCTACCACTAAGGTCACAACTAACTCCATGGATAACTCAATACAAGGATGACCAAAAAGGTATCACTGAAATGTTCACACCCACCAAGGATAATTCACTTTTCTTTTTGACAAGACAACATAGGAAACCACCACATAACACACTTACAGATAGGGAAAGCCACAATAAGAAAATTATTGAAGGTTATCTATTTTCATAAAACCTCTTTCGATCCTTACTTCAGTTTTCTAAGACTCTAGATATGATTCGTACAATACCTCTTACAATGCTAAGTTTCTTACTTTTACTCTAAAGAGAAATTTGGTCTAATCCTTCTCTAGTATGGCCTTTATTTTCTTAATTCGTTTATCAAGAAAAAAGAGTAATTTAATTCTAAAAGTCCATCTATTCACACTAATGCTACTAAGACTCATTCTTGCCCATATGAAAACATGGGTTTGCATTCAACACACTTAAGAGAAGAAAAACAAAGTGCCTTGAAACAAGGTTAGGGGATAAGGTCGAGTTGAAATCATCTATAGGACCTCAATAGTTAATACCAAGATTTAATTGAGGCTTCATAATTTAACCAGAATTATCAAATATTTTACAAAGGCTTCACTGAATGAGTATTACCAAAGAGAACAATTTACCTTCCCAATGGCGGAGAGATAGGTTGTGTGATTTCCAAATTGTTTTCTCCGGCTTATTAAATCTTATCATCTTCTAACAACTAACAATTCATTTCACCTTAGGATCATTTTACAAATTTCACCATAAAAGGGATAATGTTCACTAGAGGAGCTAGGGATATCATGTTATATAATTTTACTTGCAATGATAGTCTCGCCTTTGATTATTTAAAGAATTAATTGCTCTCAAGTTGGTGACCCCTACGTTACTTTATTTGAATACAACTTTTAGTTTAACTTCCAGAAGTATTAGAAAACCCATGTTAGTTTACTTATGACACATTATTACTAAGTCATAGCAAGATTTAACTCAACATTTATTCTCAAGGGTAAAGTTGTAGCAACACTCATTTATAAGAACAAAACAAGGTTACATCAACTCTTAAAATATTGATACTCCAACAAAGTCACTCAACAACAGTAACCAAATTTTCTTATAATTTCAATGATAGTCAAACAATACAAGGTTTCCAAAGTTCAGATGACAAAGTCCACAATACATTATACTAAGACATTGATCCTCTTCTAAAATTTCCACTAGACGTTATCAATAGTTGAACAACGTAAAAAGGTTTCGAGCAAAAGAACTTCTCAATTGAGGTTGATGAAAAAAATCTACAAGTCTATCCCTCATCTACATGTAAAATCCATCTGCAACAAATTTTCTACAAGAGTCAGTTCACGAGAACTGAGCAAGATAAGGCTACACAAAACCACCATAATTGTTATGTATAAATACCATGAAAGGAAGCACTTTAATACAATAATTTGGGTCAAACCTCTAAACACTATCAAAACTTCAAGTTATAATAAGTCTCCACCATGCCAATCAAGGAAGAAGACCATGTACTTCAGTTAGGAGTAAAAAAAATTAAAGTATAACAATTGAATGAGAATGGCCCTTGGCCCTATAAGGAGAAATAACCAATATAACAAAAAAAATAGGATTCCCATCAAGTAAATAATTAAATAACAATCACAAGATTGAGATTTGATATATGGACCAACCCTCCTGAAATTTTTCAAAGGTAACAAATGCATAGGCTAAAATATTATATTTCTAAAAGAACAAGAGTTGATCGGCCCAAGAAAGGGAAACCACGGGTTTCAAGAATTAACAAAAAAGTCCATGTATAAATGAGTTTCAAACCTGAAATCACATAGAGTGTCCACACAACATAAGTTTCGAAGAAAAGGCAAAGTAAACTAGTTTTGACCATTAACTCCAAGAGATTTCCCAATCATTCAAGAAGGCCTATGCCTTGTAGGCTAGTAGCAAACACATGAGAGAAGAAGGGGTTTCGTCAAACAAGAGTATATGAAAATGTCATCAACTAATTTTATAACCCTAAAGATTTACAAACCTCCACATCAATTTTAAAGTTTGGTTAATTTAAAATAAATTTCCTATTTCCCAAAACAACAATATTTTTAAGGCAACCCTTGGTAACATAATCAACCATTCAAACATAGGTACAACATAAACTACTAAGTTCTGTTATCAAAATAACTCCTTCTGCTATAACTCCATAATACTATCAATTACAAGAAATTTTTCCCCAAGGTTAACAACGTTCAAGACAATTTTCATCACAAAACATGAAGGTACATATGTGCATAGAAACTGTCCAATCTTAATTAACAACACAATCATAATAAATGGGAGGAAACACAAGTTATAATACTAGATTATTTCAGCAACAAGGTTCCGAGAGGGAAAGAGACCAAAATAATTCTGGTAATAGTGGGGCACTAGATTTGCACAATTAAGACCTCGAACTTAGCTAATCGAAAAAAAAACTAGTTACGATTCAAGTTGAAGGGGACATTCAAAGTACATCCTAAGGATGGATTTGAAACCTAGGAATTGGACTGAAGCTACACATGAGTCTAAAAACGTGAGGTTGAAACACGATGCATGTAAACTTATTCATTCTAAAAATTTTAACACCGAATCTCTAACATGAAATAGTCCAAGCATTGATTACACTAATCCTACAACCTTTCTTTTTCTCGATGCAAAAAGGGTTATCAAGTGGGCTTGAGAGATCATTAAAAATATATGTTAAAAGATAAAGAATGACAAACCTAGTTAATAGGAAGGAACTTCATAGTTATTGCACGCTTACTTTAACGACTGCTAAAAACTAGTTGAACGACATAATAACTTGAAACTCTATCGTAGAGAAGAGTATATATATTTATAAAGGAATATCTATCACTCGAGAAAGAAAAACATACACCCAAAGGAGAGAACACTGCATGCTTTCCACTAACATATAGGCAATGATAACAAAGCTAAAACAAGAAGAAAGAAAGTAGAAAGGAGAGACCTACTGAAAAGAAGTTCAAAAGACAACCAATTCAAGGAAATGGTGGTTTGATTTCACGATAAAATAAATATAGCAACAGTAGAAAAGTGTAGAAATATCTTGCCTTCTCCTCCAGCTTTGACGAGGCATCCAAACTCCCCAAGATCCAGCAACAGCAACCCTCTAGTTGAATCTTCATCCGCAGCATGCGAGGCACCAACATTCCTCTCAAACCCAAACTCCACTAGACACCTCTTCTTACGATTTCTAATGCCATCCTTCCTAGAGAAAGATGGACAAAACCATTTCCCTTTAGGAATCCCGACGAGTAATGAGGCGGACATAAAACATATGATAACCATTATCACACCCATCATAGAGTAGGAGGAGCCTCTCCTCTCCATACCCTTCTCTCGCATCTCTTACAAACAATATGTTCATAAATCTTCCTCCTCCACCCCGTTTCTCACCACCATTGGACACAGTAACAGACTTGCAGCTCTCGTAAATCTCCACAATGCTCCTTTTCTTTACACCATTTTCTTCCTCCTTGGGGCTACTTTTTTCACGTTCCATGATCACCATCATTATCCACTCTAAAAATTTGAGATAACAATTGCAGAGACCTCCCACCAATTATTTTAATGTATTTTAATAGAAAATAAAGGTGCAGTCTGGTGTGAATACATGATAAACAACAGATCTTTATTTATTATCCAAAATTTTGTGCCATCTTTGCAAAATGTCAGAAATATACAGTGCTTGTCTAAAAGAGAAAAACAAATATATTCCAGTTGTTTCTTGGATCAACACGAGAATACCAAAAACTTTCTCCACACTACCAAACAACTTCCTCCACGCAACCAAAGCGGGAAGGTGTCTTTACGTACCCAAAATGATAAGGCACTGTCCGCGTAAAGCAGTGTAACAAGTGCCCCGATGATGATACAGATCTCCTCGCAAGGTGTTCGGGATCCAGAAAAGCCCTCGGAGTATGTGTTAACATCCCACATGCCCCTGCTTAGCCCCCACACCCTTTGTTTTCCCATTTTTCCCTCTTTCCTAGGCCTCTTGACCTTCAGTGACGAGACCATCGCCTTGCGGGGCGGCGGTCTGCAACCGCCGCCCTGCTTAGAGCGGCGGTCCTGTGCGCATTTTCCAGAACACTCTTTTGACGTGACTCGTGTGAAATATCATGTTTCACCTGCTTTCTTTGCCGACTTGGGCATGCATTTATGTTTTTGGTCCCCTGGAATAGTGTTTTTCCTTTGTTTATTGTTTAGGAGTTCAATTTGGTTTTGGTTCTTGGATGCTTGAATTCTTATATATGCATGGTTTGTGTACATGCAAATGGTCTAAATTTGGTGAAGATTTTTGTGCTGAGGTTTTGGTCCAAGCTTGGATGGATTTTGAAGTTTGATCTTTGCTCTCATTCCCTCATTTTAGTGCTTTAGTTAGTTAGCTTGTTTAGAAGCCATAACTTGAATTCACTTACATCTTTTGTTAAATTGCTCAGCTGTTGGTAAGCCACAGACCCATCTTGTGTAGGCAGTGTTGTCATTTAATCCAATCCAATTAGAAGCTTGCCTCGAATTTCTCTTTCTTTGTAGATTTACTTTCGTTGTGTCTTGGAGTTCTTAGTTTAATTCATTATTTGCCTGGTTAGTTTTTATTTAGCTGTTGGTAAGCCACATATCCAACTTGTGCAAATAGTGTTGTTGTTTTATCCAAACCATTGGAATAGGATAGATTAGGAAGCCATTAAAGTTGTAGGTTTTCTCTTTGTATAGGATAGTTATAGGTTCGGCCGCTTCACGTTGCATAAATCGTAGTAAAATCCCGCTAGGAATTGCATAAGCCAAGCTCGTACTCTTGCACTATCCCTCCTACTCGCATTCTCGGTCTGCATTCCGAGCTATCCTTGTCAGAAAATCTACTCCTATTGGTGCTAGCATTACACGCTTTTCTCGGATCCAAGTGAACACGAAAGAACGAGAAGATCATACCGAGGGGACGAGATCACATACACCATCGGATTCGCCACTGCTTTGTTGACATTGCGGAATCCGGTTTTACATTTGAAAGTTCTAGTCGATTCATATCAAATAGAGTAGTTAATCGCTTTATTTCATTTCATTCTATTCTCGACATTGCCAAGGAAGCTGTGGTGATTGATAGTTTCTGAGAAACTATGATTCACTCCTCACTTCTGAGGTAGGATCGAGAATCTTTCCAGTAGATTAGACAAACTATTTTATTTAGAATAATTCTACAAATCGCACAGGTAAATAACCACACTCGGTTATCTTGTCTGTTTTAAATTATTGTTTAGTTATTATTTCTAGATATGCTTAAAATAGTTTGTTTTCCTTAGAATTGTTAGAATATTTCTTAGAAAGATAAAGGTTATATATGTTAGATTTATTTCATGTAGTTAGAATTTCTTTCATTACAGTTAGTTTTGCATTTTGTTTTGTATGACAATCACGGGACCTCAAGAGCCCAGGGAATATATATTTGAGCCAATCGTGCCTCAACCAAACCTAGTCACAGCAATAGTTGACATAGACCAAAATCTCAGGATACAAGTATTCGAACAACCTGCATTTATAAGCGATCAGTTCACAGTTAAGCGGATTAAACATAGAAGACGACCAAGCACATGCGTTTTGGTTAAGTCAGCCAAACTATAGATTACTCTAGAAAACATCCACATGACTGTAGAGGGGCTCGAAAGAGAACAAACATTCGGGTGCGATCCTCTAGTTCCACAAACGGATCTTTGGAGACACCCTCATAGATATAGATACCAGCTTAGGAATCCAGGTTGCGAGAACACCGTAAGGTATTTCGAGAAGATCGCACAACTATTGGTTCTAAACATAGAAGTGAGAAAGCATACGATTTTGGATACTAGGGATTAGAACTTAATCTTGCGTATGAATGTAACAAGACCGCAACAAACAAGAGTCTACGGTTGTGATCCACAGATCCCACAGCCCAACGAATCCACAAGTCAGTTAGATATAGATACTGGCCTACGCACACTAGTGTTTTAGTCCACCCCACTTCCACCTATCATCATCGAATAACTGTCCTTACTAGATATAGCGGCTAACGAAGCTAGGGAATTCTGGACTAGGCCAGAAAATCATCCATAGAATCGATTGTATTCATCATCCACTATATGACCTTATCAGGAGATATACACGAAACAATCCCAGGTCATTTTCCACGTATTCCGTAACCCATAGATCGAATCACGCGAGCTTGATATTGATTGGAACCTTCGAGCGTCATCCTCACCGATCGATCTATCACACCGATCCAAGTTAGAATGGCGTTCTTTGCCTTAGATTCGCAAATTCCACTAATGCGTGTTGAAGACATTAGACCGCCTAACTAGTTTTTACGCATATTCCATCCCCACCATGTTGTCTCGGCACGACCTCGGGAGGTCGGTTCCGCGGAAGAGTTACTTGTTGATTCTCACGCTCACCTGTCACTTTTCCGACGTATAAAATTGGTGAACCCGACGTGAAACAAACAACTGTTTCACCTTCTCTTTGAGAAGTTTTATCTTATCTCATCCACCTTCGCTCCTTCCCATTATTCTGCGGGTATTCATATACCCCCCGAATATGTCGGGATTCGATGCATATGGCAGACCCCTCCTGGGTCTTGAGGCATACTATGCCCAACAGAATAGGGAATCATCACCCTCGCTCTCAGTATGGGGTGACAACTATTCAACTAATCAGTTGTCAACACAAACCCCAAGAATCAGATATAGTTCATCTTTTCAAACTGAGGAGTTAGATCAACCCCCTCGAACCCAACAAACAGAACCTTCAGGTTCCAACAATATGACGTTTATAGGAGAATCTGGTTCATCTCCTCAAATGTTACTCAGACCACAAATTAGTAGGCAATCAGATCCATACCTGGTCTTAGATGATGGACAGTCAACACGTTATCCTAGGAGTGAACAACACTCCCGGGGAATGTACCCATCTATAGGAGGTTTACAAATACAACCCGAAATCTCTTTTCAAGAAAATACCTCTATGCCACTGCATACAGGAAATATTCTGGGAGAAACTTGGCAAAATAGTGATCAGTTTATGACAAGATATCACGTACCTTTACAACACCAAGGTATACAACAAACGCCGCTCAGGAAAAGTACCGTGGCTTCACCAAATGAAGTCATTTCAACGTTAGTAGAAAGAGTGAGAGGGTTAGAACTGGCTCAAGCAAGTCAAAATTCTCCGTTCATACAAACAGGAAGTTCCAATCCTCCATACCACTCTGGTCAGGTAGATCTCCTTACGGGAGTAGGCACGTTAGGCATGCCTCCTCAATATCCACAGCAAACGCCAACAAGGCCTATCATCTCTAACACTACTCCTCCCGGTCTAGTGTCGAACAGTCCGTTCCTCGACAATACCCCATCCTATTTAAACATGTACTCTAAATCACCACAAGGAGATGTGTTCTCCTCTCCTGGTATGTTTGCTCCAATGCAGGGACCTCCCTATGCCCCTGCCAATGCGTACGCTGCACCGTATCAACAACCTATCCCACCACTCCTCAAAGAAACACCATTAATGGTCGAAAGCTATGCGATAGGGACGTATTCGAGAATATCTAAAGGAACCCTTAGATTTCACCATACGAAGCGTCATGCTTCCAAGACCTCTCCCTGATTGGCCCAAATACAAAGGAGAGGGAGATCCGAATGCACATATCAAAGCTTACGCTACTGCCATTCGAGAATTACTCCCATGGGATGGGGTTATTGCTAAAATATTTCCCAAAACACTGGAGGGCATTGCTCTCGATTGGTATTATAGAATACCTGAGGCTTCCATACATTCATTTAAACAACTCGTGTCAGAGTTCATCAAAGCCTTCGACATGAACAAACTACTGAGAACAGGAATCGGGAATTCTTGCATATCAAACAAGAAAAAATGAATCTGTCGCTCATTTCATCCAGAGGTGGCGTACAGTTCTTTATTCATCAGCAAGTGCTCCAAACATGGATCAGATGGAACTATGCGATTTATTCCTTCATTCTCTCAGCAGAGAAGTGAAGGAAGAAGTCCAGAAGTTCCCACTGAGGACTTATGATGAAGTACTTGAGAGCGCTCTACGAATAGACCAGGCAGCAATAGATAGTGGTCATAAGACGTATGGAGCAAATGGGAGGTTAATCACCTCCACTCAAAATACTACAACTACCACAAATGTCAATCAAGGACCCAAAATCCTTAACAAAAATCGTGGGGTAACAACGGATGGGGTAACCGACCAGCCCAAGAGGGTAAATGTTGTTAATACTGTCACAAACAAACAACCAAATAAACAACAACTTTACCCCGACGGTCAATACAGTGGATTTTAACCATCCACAACAACAACAACAACGGTGAAATCCCATACAAGGGCCAAGCCAAAACTCATTTGGTTACCAAAACCAAATTCAAAACCAAAAACAACAATTCCAAAACTTTGGTCCTAATAGGCAATAGTTTGATCGGAATTTTAGGCCACAATACACACCAAACCAACAAAACGGGAATTATAATCCCAATTCTTATTGTGGTTTCCATAAAATTCATGGTCACGACACTAGAACGTGCCGTGACTACAATAAATTTATGCAACGTTTGCCAGAAGAACAAAGACAGTTCTTCACAGACTTGTTTTTGGCAGATCCCATCTCATCATCACCAAATACTCTCGCAGGGGCAGTTTCCCCTCAGAATGCTCCCCTCAGGATCTTTAACGATCCGCTCCCAAATCATGATGGCAATAGGCTGAATCTAATCGAACAAACAAAGGTGCAATAACGGGAAACAATGATCATGAAGCTTCGACTTCATTAAATCCGTCAGTTGCGCCACAGTTGGGAGCTCAACCAAGACCTAAGATAGTTAGTTTGGTAGAATTAGATGCTGAACTACCTATCGAAGCTATAACAAGAACACGAGAGTATTTCTCTCAACCGAGCCCAAGTCATCTGCCAGAGACAGATAGGAGTCAGCAAATAATTGAAAAACCCATCGGTGCCTATGATTTAATTAGTGACCTAACAAAGACCTTTTCACACATTTCATTTTTGGACTTACTAAAGAACTCTCCCCCTCACAGAGCTGCTCTTTTAGAAGCATTAGGTCTAGGCCATCTAATTAACATCACTCCACCTCCCGAAACACAAGTAAATCACGTAGATTTTGATATCCACCCTCCGGGGCAGCCGGACAAGGATGTCAAATTCATCTTTGAAATAAGTAAAATGCCCATAGATGCTGAGATCACACGCCGAGGTGACCCAGCCTTACACTTGCAAGTGTGGGTTTATAATAACTATGTAAAACGGGCAATGGTTGATGATGGGGCTGCAGTTAACATAGTCCCTTTCTCTTTCCTCCAAAAACTTGGATATGGAGAAACAAACTGTTCCACTACACGAAATACCTTGAGAGGCTATGATAGCCTTAAAGCCACTTCGATAGGAACTATAATACTGCCAGTCACCTTAGGGCCCAAAACCATCTTGACTGAGTTTTACATTATAGATCGGGAAACTAACTATAATATGATCCTCGGCTGACCTTGGTTACATCAAATGAAGGCAATCCCTTCCACGCTATTTCAAGAAGTAAGATTCTTGCATCTGGGAAAGGTATTTGTAGCCAAAGGCGATCCAAAACCTTTCGATTTGCACCTAGCTGATTTAAAGAAAAGACCAGGGGTGTACTCAGAATTTGAGCTGCCAACAAACCAACTTAATAAACCCTCTGACCCAAAGCTAGAGGAAAATTTGATACCTACAACGGATCTTGAAACTACCAGCATAGCCAAAACAACTCCAACCCCTAAAGGTAAAACTAAAGAAACAGTATCATTAGGGACTACTGTGAAAATCGTTGAATTGATAGAACAAGATTCACCAATGTTCTTACCATTCGATTCAGTAGGCATAGGATTTTCCCTAGGTGTTGGTTCCTTACCGGTAGAGGATCTCTGTATGATAGAAGTAGAGTGTGCAAACGCGGCAGATGCCCTAACATCTACACTCCCAGCTAAGTATTGGACTCTCCATTTCGATGGAGCTAAATGTTGTTATGGAGAGCGGGGCAGGTATAATTCGTACTTCGACCGAGGAGAAGGTCCTCCCATTCTCATTTAAGTTAAACTTTGAATGCACAAACAACGAAGGCGAGTACGAAGCCCTCCTTCTTGGCCTCGGCTTAGCGTAAGGATTGGTATTGATAACATCAGATTCTTGGGAGACTCGCAATTAGTAACAAACCAAGTTGCTGAAGTATATGAAACTAAAGCCAAACATTTACAACTCTACAAAAACGCTGTATTAGATTTAAGCAAGGCATTTAACTTCATATCCATTGAAGTGATCCCGCGAGAGAAAAATCTTCTCGCCGATTCAATAGCAACCTCAGCATCACATTTTACTCCAAGCAATGAGCTAGAAGATACTCACTTCACAGTATCCATTCGTGACGAGCCATTAATAAAAACAATGACAAATCCTCTTTTAAGCGGAAGTGAATCTACCGTCCTAGACCATGTTGGAAATGATGTGGCTACTTTGGATTATTTAAATGCCTATGCAGCATTACATCTCTCCTATCACATGCTAGATTTATCCCTGATCCCACATTCGTCCTCCTACTTCGGAAATCCCGTAACGGATCTTCCGTCACAAAGGGAACCTAACATATACGCAATAGAAAATGGGGATGATTTAGATTTACCTCCAGCACCACCTGAGTTCGAAGAGGGTAACGCCTCTTTAATCGAAGAAACAATCGATGTCAACATTGGGACAGAAGATGAACCAAGAATATTGAAACTAGGTTCTTCGTTGACACCAGAAGAAGTGGAAATACATACTCAGGTTCTCAAAGAACATCAGAAGGTGTTTGCATTTAATTACAAGGAGATGACGGGAGTCGCACCCCACATTGCGGTACACAACCTCGTCACTAGATCGGATGCAAAGCCAATTAAACAAAAATCAAGGCCCATGAAACCCAAAGTAGCTCTCATGGTAAAAGAGGAAGTAATAAAACTCCTTCAGGTAGGATTTATCAAGCCAGTTGACTACTCCCAATGGGTATCTAATATCGTTCCCATTCTTAAGAAGAACGGAAAGATACACATTTGCATAGATTTCCGAGACATCAACAAAGCGTGTCCTAAAGACGATTTCCCATTACCATCCATAGACGTTATTGTTGATGCAACAGCTGGTTTTGAACTTTTGTCTCTCATGGATGGATTCTCGGGATACAATCAAATTAGAATATCCAAGCAAGATCAAGCTAAAACCACGTTCATAACTCCTTGGGGAACCTATTGCTATGCTGTCATGCCTTTTGGTCTCAAAAACGCTGGTGCTACGTACCAGCGGGCCATGACATACATATTTCACAATCTAATTCATAAAATCATGGAATCTTACGTAGACGACTTATTGGCTAAGGCTAAAAAGCACTGTGACCATCCCGAAGTACTCCGCATCATTCTTTCACACCTAATAGAATACAGAGTCACGCTAAACCCAGAGAAATGCGTCTTTGGTGTAACAGGAGGAAAGCTCCTAGGTTACATCATATCGTCATGAGGGATTGACGTTGATCCAACCAAAATTTGGGCTGTCCTCGAAATGGTCCCACCTTCGAGTGAATCCAGAATCAGATCATTTCTTGGGAAGCTGGGTGCAATCCAGAGATTCATCTCGGACTTAAGCTTCGCTATTCATCCAATCAAAAATTTACTCAAGAAAGACTATAGCATTGATTGGACCAAAGACTGCAACGAAGCTTTCAACGCAGTTAAATGTTTCTTGCTGTCACCACCTACGCTAATGCCACCTAAGCTGGATCACCCGTTAATCCTATATTCGCGAGCTACCAATGTCTCGCTGGCCTGTATGTTGGCCCAAGAAGATGATGACAAGAGAGAACGTGTGATTTATTTCATTAGCCGAACACTTCTCGACTATGAAACACGCTATACACAAGCAGAGTGAGAATGTCTTGCCATAGTCTTTGCTACTAAACGTCTAAGACATTACATGCTGAATCAAGAAACAAAGGTCATGGTAAAGACGGACCATTTACGGAATTTTCTCACACAAGGTTCCTTATCCAAAAAGGCTGGACGTTTTATAACCTTAATGGGAGAGTTCGAATTAACATTTGTAAATCAGAAGTCAGTTAAAGGACAAATCATCATGGATTGGTTAGCTGACAACCCATTAGACGGAGGTGATCTAGTAGATTTGGATTTTCTAGATGAATGCGTATACTACATCGAAACTCGACCTGCTATTTCTGAGTGCCCTTGGTACACTGATATCATTAATTATATCATGGACCATACGTACCCGGATGCAGTGACACCGCAACAAAGAAGGTGATTACGCATAATCGTAGCCAAATATGTCATTATAGAGCAGGTGCTCTATCGAAAAGCATTCGATGGAATGCTCTTAAGGTGTGTCGACAGAGAAGAGTCCAAGAGGATTCTCCATGAATCCCACAGCAGTATATGTGGAGGCCACTTCGGTGGCCATACCACTTTGCTCGAAAAATACATTGAATGGGCTATTTCGGCCCACTCTAGAACATGACGTGATAGAGTTTGCATGCAGGTGTCATAAGTGCCAGGAATTCTCCCACGAGATCCACATGCCAGCACAAGCTCTGCAACCAATCACTACTCCATGGCCCTTTTCTACATGGGGCCTAGACTTAATAGGGAAATTCTCTCCTCATCCACAGCACGACCACAATTTTATAATTACGGCCACTTTGAATATTTTACCAAATGAGTGGAGGCCATGCCTCTTACTACACGTGCACTGTTCCTGTAATCGCTAAGTTCATTTTAAATCAAATCATTTGTAAGTACGGTATCCCACAAATCATTATCTCAGATAATGGAACTTCTTTCAAGAATGAAGAAGTTTGTGAACTATGCAAAAATTTAAAATAAGCCATCATACGGCTTCCTTGTATTATCCCCAAGCCAATGGGAAGGTCAAGCAACAAACAAAACACCGAAAGCCATTCTCCTTAAAATGGTGAAAGAAAACAAGCGAGATTGGCATTTGATGTTATATCCGACCTTGTGGGCCCACCGAACCTCAATAAGAACACCAACAGAGCAACTCCTTTCTCACTAGTATTTGGGGCGAAACGGTTCTCCCGCTTGAGGTCAAAATACCAGTCTCCACATTTCACTACAAGGGATTCTAGATGAAGACGCTTATAGAGAAGTACATCTTTCCCAATTAGAAAGCCTAGATGAAATTAGGTTAGATTTGAACAACGGCATAGAGCTTATGTTGATGAATGTCTTTGGCAAAGATAACAAGAAGGTTTATGAACGCGATATATACGAAGGTGATCTAGTTTCGAGACTAGACAGCCGGATCGACAAGAAGACCCCGCGAAGGAAGGAAATTCCGCCCAAATGGTTGGGCCCATACCGAGTCACGAAGGACTATGGAAATGGTGCATACCTCTTATGCACGCTAGAAGGTGAGGAATTTGACGAAAGCAGTCAATTCCCCGCACCTCAAGCATTTCTACGCATAAGCACTAGCACTACCTATATAACTATCTACATTGCATCTTCATATAGATTTAGATCATTTTGTCCACTTGTTCTTACAAAAATTGTGATGAAGGAATCTATTCTCAAAGTAATTCATTACAAACTCATGATGTTGTTGGCACAAAACTTTCTAATCATATCTCTCCATTTTCACGATATCATCAATCACTTTGAGAATCTTTTATCAAATAAAATCAAACATGAAAAAGTCTTAACGGTAACCATACCAAGATCTGCAAGTTTGTTCTCACTTTGATTTCTTCTTAGGATTGGTGTCTTGCCTATGGTCTGTTCTAGAAGCTTCATGGTGTCACATCTATCCCATATATACATCTCTTTGGAAACAAGCATATACTGACATTTTACTCAAAAAGACAAGTCAAAAAGTGATTAAACAGAAAATTTTATTTTTACACATTTCCTTGCCCTACCAACCTTCGGTGATGAGCTTGCGTCTCTTACTAGTGACGTAGGGTTGGGAAAGGATGGAAATGCCCTTACTCGCCTATGCCTTGCCCACGGCGATAAACCCATGCTTCTTACAGGTAGCATGGGGCAAGGTGTAGGGGGTCCTCTAGACAATGCAAACATTAAAAGGTCATAAACAAACTATTCAAACTTTGAGTCAAAAATGAATGAATCAGATGCTCAAAATTCCAAGAGAGTTAAAAATCCTAAAAACCAGATTTTGTCTACTATGTGGCCATCTACGGGTCTAAGTCTGGATAAACCGCAAAGCAAGTTGCACCCAAAACTATGAAGTCATTCGGGTGGAGTAAGCTTGTAGTTTTCAATTTGGTTCCACCAAAGCTTCGTCTGTCTTTCATCACTATCATTTCACCATATTTCATACACTTGCGCCCTTCTTGGCTCTTGGTGATGAGCCCTCGCATCCTACTAGTTGCGTGGAGTTAGGAGTGGGGCAAGTTAATCTGTTCATCATACTGGTTATTTTCATCACTTTGCCAAAACAAACATGAGGTATCCAAATTTCTCACAAAAGCTAAGATTTAAGATCACAATATATCTACAATATCATGTATCAAAGATCATGAAACACAAAAAGAAAGCAAGCATTTGCATCATCATTCTCCATTGGATACATTCTAGAAAGCATATAAAACATACATCGTAGTATACACAAAGCAAGTTGGAAATAGAAAGGACAAATGTGAGTGACAAGCTTTTGATCTAAAATCAATGCATATATATAAATAATCAATGTTTGTATACAATGCCATCATACATTAGGCATGGTCAAAACGCTCAAAGAGCCCGTGATATACAAAAGAATCCATGATACAAAATATACAAGGGCCAAGTCGCCTCTCAACCCCTACGCGACCCCTCCGAGGGTGCGCCCTCGCCTAGGACTCCGGCTATGCCGGCGCTCTGAATGCATGGAGGGCTCAGGGTCTCGAGGAGCAGCTGCGGTCTCGCCACGAGAATCTCTCCTCATAAGACGCTCGGCTGTCCTATAGCCTGCCAACTCTGTACGGAGGGTCGACACCATCCTGGCCACATGCCAAACAGGAGCGAAGACGTCAGTATGCCTACCGGCTGCTGAAGGCTCCCCGGCATCTACAGATAGCTCCGCACGGGTCTTATCCATAGGGATCATCAGAGAATCAGTGCATACCCTACGGATTAGATCCCGCCACTCGTCGACGGTCTCTGCAAAACAAAGAAGAAAGACGAATTAGAAACTAGGCAAGAGGCTAAAATATACAAGATACAAATATAAGGAGAGATAGCAGTTAAAACAAGTCCTAAATCAAACTAACACTGAAAGGGAGAGAGGATGACTTACTCGGGTCACCGGGCCTCCAAGATGGGTCACTAGGGCCAGCGCCCGCTGCAGATGCCGCTGCCGACTGAGGGGCTGCTCCTGTAGTAGGGGCAACATGACGTCCCGCAACAGACTCATCCTCTCCACCACGGCCCTGAGAGAGTGGCTCCTCTGAAACTAGAGTCTCTCTCTCTGCACTCTGCTCCTCCCTCTCTGCCTGCATAATATCCTGAGTGTCATGCCACTCAGGATCGCTGTCATCCGTCTGCTCCTCTGACCCTCCCTCTGTGGACTCCTCAGAATCGGAGTCAATATCTATAGGGTCATCGCTACTATGAGTAGGACCCGCAGTAATCCGAAGTAAAGGTGCCCGAGGTGCACCAGCTCTCCCTCTGGCCCGAACAATCCCCCTGGCTGCAATAGGAATACTAGGAGTGACCATTGTCCAACCACGGCCTCTAGGCCCCCCTCTAGCCTCCCGGACTGATCTATAGACTGGTGCCACTAGAGGAAGCATGCCCACATATGGGAGGCCAAACTACTGAGGAACCCTGCCGAAAGGATGTACCTCCACCCATCCCACATGGTCAATAAGCTGCCCTGTGGTGGAGCAAGAGATCAATGTGAGAGCCTCCTCTCCCTAAATGCCGGCCATGAGTTGGTACGATAAGGCCTCCATATCTGCTGTGGTGAGGGAAGCTACTGGCTGGTGAGGTGCTCTAAGCACCGACATGTCTGACCATCTGGCTGCCCTCACAGCCCCGGGATCTGCCACCTCCACGCCTCTGCCATAGGGAATGAAGCGCTCATACACCCAACTCATAACTAGAGTAGGGTGGCTCAAAGACTGTCCCTATAAACGGACCACCCTGTATAAGTCGTGATAAGTGGTCCCCAAAATATCTACACCCCAGGCGTATATCCGACCATGCCCCTCTATCTGTGCAATGATGGGGGCCCAGCAGTATAATAAGGTATCCCCTCCCTTGTCCCCGATCAGTCTCGAGGCAAGGATCCCCATGATAGCCTGTCGAAATATGGGGATGGGCAAAGAAGGAATGGATCTGACTCTCACTCCCTTCTTCGGCCCCGTGGAGATAGCTGCATCCCCCATGTAGCCTGCCCACTGTGCAATCTGTGCTCTGGACCCAGCTGTCTCCAGTGTGAGCCTCCTCCCGATGATCGGGACCCCCAGGATACGGTAAACATCCTCCAAAGTAATCGTCCACTCACCGCGGACCCCTGGCAGTCGGAAAGTGTTCCGATCTGCATCCCAATAAGAAAATAAGTCACAAAGGATGTGACTAGATGGCGTGACATGGGGCACGCGCGATATACGCAATATGCCGGCCCTCTGTAATGTATCCTCCTCATCCTGAGAAAGGGCATCCAACACCCCGGGCAACCAATCACACTCCCTCTCTCGACTCCATCTAATGTACTCCTCCCTCGCCTGCATACACCCAAAAACACACAAAACAGAGCAAGTTAGTATCTAATCAATGCCGAGGGAGTCATAAAAACGTACAGAAGTGATAAAAATACAAGAACAAACTCAAAAGCAAGTCCCTTTTGCTTTCTGTGCAAAACCGCCGCCCTGAGCAGAGGGGCGGTTTTGTAACCGCCGCCTTAAGGGAGGCGGTCGTGTAACCGCCGCCCTGAACAGGGCGGCGGTCATGTAACCGCCGCCCTGGCCAGGGCGGCGGTCGCGGTCCGAAAACCCGCGCGGGTTTTTAAACCTAAAAAGCCCAAAAAATGCAAAAATTGACCATTTTGGCTAAAAACAAAGCCTACCCAGTAGGCGCCCCCCCTAGGTGGACCTTTTGAACCTAGCATTTTCAAAAATACCCCCCCCATTGCAAAGAATTTACCATTTCAAATTTGAAGGGGGAAAAATGCAAAATTAAAGAAAACCAACCTGTGATCTCGCGGGGTGGCGTTCCGCACGTGGGGGCATGATCGCTATCTCACTCCGGACGTTTCGACTCTATTCACACAAGAAACCGTCACCGTGGGTCCCAGAGCTCAAAATCTATCAAATCGACTCGCGCAAATGAATAGGAAAATGGGCCCACTTTCATATATATATTGTTCTATTTCATTTTAAAATGACTTTTTCGCAGGTTCGGAGCGCCGACGGAGGTAAGTTCCTATCCCCGCACAAATGGTACGTCCTCTTTCCCTGTTATTTTAGTGTTTGTTTTCCAAATTATTGTATCTATCTGCACTTGAGTTCTCTTTTCATTTTGCAGGTAGCGGGAATTTTGGATGGCGTCATTTCGACACACGAACGTGTAAGGTATAACTTCTAACTCCCCATTTCGGGACTGCCATACTCAGACCCACCATTTTATGCCTCTTCATGGCTAAAATGCTTCTCCGAGGGGGCAATATGTACGTACCCAAAATTGTAAGGTACTGTACCGCCAGAACAGTGTAACAAGTGCCCCGATGATGATACAGATCTCCTCGCAAGGTGTTCAGGATCCGGAAAAGCCCTCGGAGTATGCGTTAACATCCCGCATGCCCCGCTTAGCCCCCGCGCCTTTTTTTTTTCCCCTTTTTCCTTCTTTCCTTGGCCTCTTGACCTTCGGTGGACGAGACCACGGCCTGCAGGCGGCGGTCTCGTGACCGCTACCCGAACAGGCGGCGGTCCTGTAACCGCCACCCTGCTCAGAGCGGCGGTCCTGTGCGCATTTTCTAGAACACTCTTTTGACACGACTCGCGTGAAATATCATGTTTCACCAGCTTTCTTTTCCGACTTGGGCATGCATTTATGTTTTTGGTCCCCTGGAATAGTATTTTTCCTTTGTTTATTGTTTAGGAGTTCAATTTGGTTTTAGTTCTTGGATGCTTGAATTCCTATAAATGCATGGTTTGTGTACATGCAAATGGTCTAATTTTGGTGAAGATTTTGGTGAATAATTTGGTCTGGAGCTTTTGGTCTGAAGCTTGGATGGATTTTGAAGTTTGATCTTTGCTCTCATTCCCTCATTTTAGTGCTTTAGTATGTTAGCTTGTTTAAAAGCCATAGCTTGAATTCACTTGCATCTTTTGTTAAATTGCTCAGCTGTTGGTAAGCCACAGACCCATCTTGTGTAGGCAGTGCTGTCATTTCATCCAATCTAGTTAGAAGCTTTCCTCTTAATTTCTCTTTGCTATAGATTTACTTTCGTTGTGTCTTGGAGTTCTTAGTTTAATTCATTATTTGCTTGGTTAGTTTTTATTCAGCTGTTGGTAAGCCACATATCCAACTTGTGAAAATAGTGTTGTTGTTTTATCCAAACCATTGGAACAGGATAGCTTAGGAAGCCATTAAAGTTATAGGTGTTTCTCTTCGTATAGGATAGTTATAGGTTCTGGTCGCTTCACGTTGCATGACTCGCAGTAAAATCCCGCTAGGAATCACATAAGCCAAGCTCTGTACTCTTGCGCTATCCCTCTCCTACTCACATTCTCGGTCTACATTCTGAGCTGTCCTTGTCCCAAAATCTACTCCTATCGGTGCTAGCATTACATGCTTTTCTGGATCCAAGTGAACACGAAAGAACGAGAAGATCATACTGAGGGGACGAGATCACATACACCATCGGATTCGCCACTGTTCTGCGGAATCCAGGTTTTACATTTCAAAGTTCTAGTCAGATTCATATCAAATAGAGTAGTTAATCGCTTTATTTCATTTCATTCTATTCTCGACATTGCCAAGGAAGCTGTGGGGATTGATAGTTTCTGAGAAACTATGATTCACTCCTCACTTCTGAGGTAGGATCAAAAATCTTGCCGGTAGATTAGACAAACTATTTTATCTAGAATAATTCTACAAATCCCACAGGTAAATAACCATACTCGGTTATCTTGTCTATTTTAAATTATTGTTTAGTTATTATTTCTAGATATGCTTAAAATAGTTTGTTTTCCTTATAATTGTTAGAATATTTCTTAGAAAGATAAAGGTTATATATGTTAGATTTATTTCATGTAGTTAGAATTTCTTTCATTACGCTTAGTTTTACATTTTGTTTCGTATGACAATCACGGGACCTCAAGAGCCCTAGGGAATATAGATTTGAGCCAATCGTGCCTCAACCAAACCTAGTCACAGCAATAAGTGACATAGACCAAAATCTCGGGATACAAGTATTCCGAACAACCACGATTTACAACCGATCAGTTCACGGTTAAGAGGATCAAACATAGAAGACGACCAAGCACATGCGTTTTGGTTAAGTCGGCCAAACTACATATTACTCTAGAAAACATCCACATGATCAGTAGAGGGGCTCTAAAGAGAACAAAAATTCGGGTGTGATCCTCTAGTTCCACACCAGAGGCCAGTGCCGGAGACACCCTCGTAGATATAGATACCACTTAGGAATCTAGGTTGTGAGAATGCCTGTAAGGTATTCCCGAGAAGATCGCACAACTATTGGTTCTAAACATGGTTTGAGAAAGCATATGATTTTGGATATTAGGGATTAGAACTTGATCTCGCGTATGACCATAACAGGACCGCAACAACCAAGAGTCTATGGTTGTGATCCACAGATCCCACAGCCCAACGAATCCACAAGTCAGTTAGATATAGATACTGGCCTACGCACACTAGTGTTTCAGTCCACCCCACTTCCACCTATCATCATCGAACAACTGTCCTTACTAGATATAGCGGCTAACGAAGCTAGGGAATTCTGGACTAGGCCAAAAAATCATCCATAGAATCGATTGTATTCATCATCCACTATATGACCTTATCAGGAGATATACACGAAACAATCCCAGGTCATTTTCCACGTATTCCGCAACCCATAGATTGAATCATGCCAGAGCTCGATATTGATTGGAGCCTTCGAGCAGTCATCCTCGCTGATCGATCTATCACACCAGTCCAAGTTAGAAGGGCCTTCTTTGCCTTAGATTCACAAATTCCACTAGTGCGTGTCGAAGACATTAGACTGCCTAACTAGTTTTTCTACATATTCCATCCCCACCGGCTGTCTCGGCACGACCTCGGGAGGTCGGGTACGCGGAAGAGTTACTTGTTGATTCTCACGCTCGCCTGTCGCATTTCGACGTACGAGTTGTCTAAAGGTTTTGTGCATCCAGAAGTCTTCCCACCGCATTTTCCAAATGTCCCCAAAGACACCAGGCGTGAGCAGGCTTCAATGCAGCTAGGGAAGGTGAATAAAACAAAAGAAAAATGAACATGACAAAGGGGGCAGGCGTGTAGCAAAAGAAGACAGAATTTTCCAACGTTTTTCACCATTCCACAAGCAGTCTTCCCAACAAGATCTCACGCCACCTGGAGCAGAAAGTTGCAGGTTTATTAAAAGAAGAGAAGTGCGGCCAGCAGGGGGAGAACCATTTGGAAATGGCCATGCACAAGGAAGAAACAAATCTACACGAAAGGTCACACACAACCCAACCAAAGTGCGGCCAGGAGGGAAAAGGCATCTCATTCCAGCCAAGGGTCAAATCATGATTCAAATAAAGCTGACAAGGAAACAAATAGGTGGCCCAAAGTAAATTTACACTTCCTCCACCAACAAGTCAGGCAAAATTACATATCCACAAAATGAAATAAATTTAATTGGTCACAATTTCATTTTAAAATTTGGTTAGATTGACAAAATTGATGGCAGTATACAAGCTGCCAAGTCTAGGAACTCGATGAAATTCACATATTTTAGTTAATGATAATTCTTAATAATTGAAAATGTGCAATCCTATTCGTCCGCCTATTTATCCAACAATATACATAATACATTTACAAAATACAAAACATCTTTTATTTATCTCTGCAAAGAAATCCATGTCTCCACGCCAAGTATGAGGATAAATTGATAATAAAAATTTACCAGCTGGTGGATGAGAAACCTCAACTAAACAATAACTCGCAGTAAGGCATGCGCACGGCCTGAAAAGGCTTAATTAATTCAAAAATGAAATTTTATCATCTATATACACATAAGAATATAACTGATACCCATTCCTTTACTATTCATTATTATTATGTTTTAAAATGTCATGACACCTAAACGGGGTTTGAAAAAAAAAACGTTTAGGACCTAACATGATAGTGAAAAAACTAAAAATAATTTAATCGAGGGGTCGAGCATGAGAGTGATCAATACTATGGAAAAATATCTTGCAGGCAATTAACAACAATCAACAGGAGGTTCGATAAAGCAATAACCGGGACTTCCTTTAATAGGATAAATTGCGAGGGATGCGGTGGGGACAATCAACGAAAACCTTCGACATTCGACGCAAAGGGAAAGCTCAACAAGATGAAGACACCAATGTTTCAAAGGAAACACAATGTCATTCAGCCCTTAGAAGCACGGTCGTCACAAAAAAATAGAGCAATGATGAATGGGGGCATTACATTGACTTATTATAACTTGAAGTGTTGATAGTGTTTAGAGGTTTGACCTAAATTCTTCTATTAAAGTGCTTCCTTTTATGGTATTGATAGATAATAGTTATGGTGGTTTTGTGTAGCCTTATCTTGCTCAGTTCTCACGAATTGACTCTTGTAGAAAATTTGTTGCAGATGGATTTTGTGAGTAGATGAGGGATAGACTTGTAGATTTTTTTCATCAACCTCAGTTGAGAAGTTCTTTTCTTGAAACCTTTTTACATTGTTCAACTATTGATAACGTCTAGTGGAAAGTTTAGAAGAGGATCAATGTCTTAGTATAATGTATTGTGGACTTTGTCATCTAAACTTTGGAAACCTTGTATTGTTTGACTATCATTGAAATTATAAGAAAATTTGGTTATTGTTGTTGAGTGACTTTGTTGGAGTATCAGTATTTTAAGAGTTGATGTAACCTTGTTTTGTTCTTGTAAATGAGTGTTGCTACAACTTTACCCTTGAGAATAAATGTTGAGTTAAATCTTGCTGTGACTTAGTAATAATGTGTCATAAGTAAACTAACATGGGTTGTCTAATACTCCTGGAAGTTAAACTAAAATTTTTATTCAAATAAATTAACGTAGGGGTCACCAACTTAAGAGTAAGTAATTCTTTAAATAGTCAAAGGCGAGACTATCATTGCAAGTAAAATTATATAACATGATATCCCTAGCTCCTCTAGTGAACATTATCCCTTTTATGGTGAAATTTGTAAAACGATCCTAAGGTGAAATGAATTGTTAGTTGTTAGAAGATGATAAGATTTAATAAGCCGGAGAAAAAAATTTGGAAATCACACAACCTATCTCTCCGCCATTGGGAAGGTAAATTTTTCTCTTTGGTAATACTCATTCAGTGAAGCCTTTGTAAAATATTTGATAATTCTGGTTAAATTCTCAAGCCTCAATTAAAGCCTGGTATTAACTATTGAGGTCCTATAGATGATTTCAACTCGACCTTCTCCCTCTAACCTTGTTCCAAGGCACTTTGTTTTTCTTCTCTTAAGTGTGTTGAACACAAACCCATGTTGTCATATGGGAAATAATGAGTCTTAGTAGCATTAGTGTGAATAGATGGCCTTCTGGAATTAAATTACTCTTTTTTCTTGATAAACGAATTAAGAAAATAAAGGCCATAATAGAGAAGGCTTAGAGAAAATTTCTCTTCAGAGTAAAAGTAAGAAACTTTGCGTTGTAAGAGGTATTGTAAGAATCATATCTAGAGTATTAGAAAACTGAAGTAAGGATTGAAAGAGGTTTTATGAAAATAGATAACCTTCAATAATTTTCTCATTGTGGCTTTCCTATCTATAAGTGTGTTATGTGGTGGTTTCCTATGTTGTCTTGTCAAAAGAAAAGTGAATTATCCTTGGTGGGTGTGAACATTTCCGTGCTACCTTTGTGGTCATCCTTTTATTGAGTTATCTGCGGAGTTAGTTATGACCTTGGTGGTGGCATGTTGTGTTGTGTTATGTGTCATAAAAAAAAAAAAGTTATCCTGTATTTTACTGTGTTTTTGTGTGTGAATTTTTGGGTCGTTACATTTGGTATCAGAGTGAGGTTCATGCTCTCGAACCTATGGGCCAGATTGGAGTTATGATGGTGTTACATGATGGTGATGGTATTACATAATGGTGGTTGATATTGGAAGAGTAATGTGCTTTAAGCGTGATGTGATCCATGTTGTAATTGTGATATTGTGAATGCACATGATGTGTATGTCACTTAGTGTGTATTTGTTATCAGGTTGATGTCTTTGAGGATGGGAGTGTTCTCTCTCCTTCTTGTGGATTCTATGAAGAGTCCACATGTGAAATACTGCTTGTGAGGTGTGAAAAGAATTCTAATGTGGATGATGGAGTGTTGAAGTATTGTTGCATATTGTGATATGTGGGTGTGTCGATATGTGTATGACTGGATTGATGTAAAGTGAATTAAGTTGTATCATGATGTTTTACCATGTTTTGAAGAAATGTGTGTATCACCTTGTATGTAGCAAATGAATGTTATGTTGTGATGTTATTATGTCCATCATATGTATGATTTGTGTGATATGTAATGATTCATGTCGTGATTTAGGGTCATACGGTGAGTGTATGAACCCTATCGTATAGTGATTGCACTTTGGGTGCAGAATGTGGTAAAGTGATGTATTGCGCCCGGTGAATGTATGATTGTGATCTACCCTGTATACATACCATATGTGAGACATTATGGTAGCTATGTGTGTACCACCATGGTGTTAGTGATGTAGTTATATGTTATGTTGTGAACCTTACACTAACCGACCCTGAGGGAAATCGGTAAACTGTGTATGTTTGGAGTGAGAAAATGTGTACCGTTGACCAGTCACTCGAGATGAGTACGAGATAGGAAGTGGAGCCTTACATAGGATGAAAACCCACTTTTGTTCATTTGGTATGTGTGGCACTTGCTCAACAAGTGTCATGCATATTGTGTTTGCATGACACCTTAGGCTCAGATGTGACATGTACTTTATTTCTCTCTCTCGATATGGTTGTCGTATGGACTCTACCTATGTGATTTTGACTATGTTGAGCCTTGTTGAAGTTGTGGCGAGATGATTTAGATTGTGATGATGACAGTTGTATTATTGATATGTATTTTTACGAGAAGAGGCTTGATGTTCTTAGTGCTAACAACTCATTGAGTACCCCTTTGGTGGCCAGATAAGGCCACATAGTCATAGTAATGTGTTATTCTTATATGTGTATTTTATTCATAAATTGAACCTTTTTACTTTACTTTTGCAAGGACCAGCCATTTTCTTGATTGCCATGCTTTACATTTTGGGCATTTCTTTGGTCTTGTGGTACTAACACTCAGATTTTTACACTAACTAAGGCCATTTGGTCAGCTTTTTTCTTGGTTTTGAATCTTCTTTTAAATTTTAAAGATGTTACCACCTTGCCCAAGGCTTGTACATTGCCACTTGGCATTCTGATTGGATTGTTATGTTGGTTCTATTATCGTGATGTGTGGAATAGGGTCATGGGATGCACCATGGAATGGTTGGGCCCATGGACCCGCTTCGTTGTATGGGGGTACACCCCAAGGAGTTATAGATTACTAGTGGGTTGTTGGACCACGAGTTATTATGTCACTTGGGTTGGGGGTGACGGGGCTCTATGTGCCCAGGGCCATAGGGTGACCCGACCTCATTAAAAGGAGAAAGGAGACAGGACTCTATGGTTGAGTGACCTGATATTCTTTATGACACTCTATGGTTGAGTGACCTGATATTCTTGATGGGGCTCTATGGTTGAGTGACCCGACTTGGTTTTGGCACTATGTTTCTTTCTCTTTGGGAGTTATATGGAGTTGCTTTGTAATACTTGGGAGTAGGTGGTTATTTTCTGATGCTTCGGGTAGTGTTATGATGTATGTGTGCTCATAAGAGTTGGTTATGGTTGTGGCTCCTGGTGTACCCTATGTACCTGTAGCTTTTGTTTGGAGTTATGTGAATTTTTCATCTGTGGAATTGAGGAAATGTCTGGTTGTCGTAGTACACCTTGCTCAAGTATTCTATTTGTTAGTCATAATAGTGTGACAAGTACTATGTTATGTGGACCGTGCCTATTCCCTTCCATATTTGAGTAATCTTTTGTGGTGTAATACAGTCATGAAGTATATACTTATGTGTTTGTTAATCTGTAGTGTCTTGTCTGACCCCGGTAGGGTGTTGTGTAGCAGTTCATGTTGGGGCACCCACAATAAGGAATAAACTAAAACTCTTCAACAATGAAAATTTTATAGAAATTAAACTAAAAATAATGTTAATGGAAAGAGACTAATGAAATAATGAATAAGAGGGAACTGCCAATCTTCACAGAACCTTGGAAGTTAAAATTTCTGCCAAATGTTCCTAAGGCCACCCCGTGGCCGTGCTTGTGCCTCTGAAATCATAACCTTAGAACGTAACTGCACCCATATTAAATATTTATTTATTTATTTTTGTTGTTGCATACTATTTATTTTTTTCATTGTGTTATGTCACATCGAGGATGATGCTTTCTTAAGGGGAGGAGAATGTAATGCCCCCATTCATCATTGCTCTATTATTTTGTGATGACCGTGCTTCTAAGGGTTGAACACCATTGTGTTTCCTTTGAAATGTTGGTGTCTTCATCTTGTTGAGCTTGCCTGCTTGCATCGGTGTCGATGGTTTTGGTTGATTGGCCCCGCAGCGTCCCTCGTGATTTATCCTATTAAAGGAAGACCTTGTTCTTGCTTTATCGAACCTCCTGTTGATTGTTGTTAATTTCTTGCAAGATATTTTTTTGTAGTATTGATCACTCTCGTGCTTGACCCCTCGATTAAATTATTTTTATTTTTGTCGCTATCGTGTTAGGTCCTAAATGTTTTTTTTTCAAACCCCGTTTAGGTGTCACGGCATTTTAAAACATAATAATAATGAATAGTAAAGGAATGGGTATCAGTTATATTCTTATGTGTATATAGATGATAAAATTTCATTTTTGAATTAATTAATCCTTTTCAAGTTGTGCGCATGCCTTATGCATGAGTTATTGTTTAGTTAAGGTTTCTCATCCACCAGCTGGTAAATTTTTATTATCAATTTATCCTCATACTTGGCGGAGACATGGATTTCTTTGCAGAGATAAATAAAAGATGTTTTGTTCACGTAAATGTATTATGTATATTGTCGGATAAATAGGCTGACCAATAGGATTGCACATTTTCAATTATTAAGAATTATCATTAACTAAAATATGTGAATTTTGTCGGTTCCCTGGACTTAGCAGCTGTATACTACCGTCAATTTTGTTGATCTAACCAAATTTTAAAATGAAATTATGACCAATTAAATTTATTTCATTTTGTGGATATGTAATTATGCCTTACTTGTTGGTGGAGGAAGTGTAAATTTACTTTGGGCCACCTATTTTTTTCCTTCATCACTTTATTTGAATTATGATTTGACCCTTGATTGGAATGAGATGCATTTTCCCTCCTAGACGCACTTTGGTTGGGTTGTGTGTAACCTTCTCGCATAGATTTGTTTCTTCGTTGTGTGTGGCCATTTCCAAATGGTTCTCCCCATACCGCCACACTTCTTTCTTTTAATAAACCTGTAAATTTCTCCTCTAGCGGCGTGAGATCTTTCGCACATGATCGCTTGTGGAATGGTGAAAAATGTTGGAAAATTCTATCTTCTTTTGTTGCGCGCCTACCCCCTTTATCATGTTCATTTTTCTTTTGTTTTATTCACCTTCCTAGCTGCATTGAAGCCTACTCACACCTAGTGCTGGGGGACATTTGGAAAATGTGGTGGGAAGATTTCTAGATGTGTAGAACCTTTGGACACCTTCCCTGCCTTTGCGTGGAGGAAGTTGTTTGGTAGTGTGGAGAAAGTTGTTTGGTAGTCTGGTGTTGATCCAAGCAATTGGAATATATATTTTTTCTCTTTTAGACAAGCACTATATATTTATGACATTTTGCAAAGATGGCACAAAATTTTGGATAATAAATAAAGATCTTGTTGTTTATCATGTATTCGCACCAGACTGCACCTTTATTTTCTGTTAAAATACATTAAAACAATTGGTGGGAAGTCTCCACAATTGCCACCTCAAATTTTCAGAGTGGATAATGATGGTGATCATGGAATGTGAAAACAGTAGCTCCGAGGAGGAAGAAAATTGTGTAAAGAAGAGGAACATTGTGGAGATTTACGAGAGTGTAAGTCTCATATCGTGTGTCTAATGGTGGTGAGAAACATGGGAGGAGGAGGAAGATTTATGAACATATTGTTTGTAAGAAATGCAGAGAAGGGTATGGAGAGGAGAGGCTCCTCCTACTCTGTGATGGGTGCGGTAATGGTTATCATATGTATTGTGTCTGCCCCATTCTGGTCAGGATTCCTAAAGGGAAATGGTTCTGTCCATCTTGCTCCAAGAAGGATGGCATTAGAGATTGTAAGAAGAGGTGTCCAGTGGAGTTCGGGTTTGAGAGGAATGTTGGCGCCTTGCATGTTGCAGACGAAGATTCAACTAGAGGGTTACTGTTGCTGGATCTTGGGGAGTTTGGATGCCTCATCGAAGCTGGAGGAGAAGGAAAGATATTTCTACACTTTTCTACTGTTGCTATATTTATTTTATCATGAAATCGAACCACCATTTCCTTGAATTGGTTGTCTTTTGAACTTCTTTTCAGTAGGTCTCTCCTTTCTACTTGCTTTCTTCTTGTTTTAGCTATTATCATTGCCTGTATGTTAGTGGAAAGCATGCAGGTGTTCTCTCCTTTGGGTGTATGTTTTTCTTGCTCGAGTGATCGATCTTCCTTTATATATATATATACTCTTCTCTACGATAGAGTTTCAAGTTATTATGTTGTTCCAGCTAGTTTTTAGCAGTCGTTAAAGTAAGCGTGCAATAACTATGAAGTTCCTTCCTATCAACCAGGTTTGTCCTTCTTTGTCTTTTGACATATATTGTTAATGATCTCTCAAGCCCACTTGATAACCCTTTTGGCATTGAGAAAAATAAAGGTTGTAGGATTAGTGTAATCAACGCTTGGACTATTTTAGGTTAGAGATTTGGTGTTAAAACTTTTAGAATGAATAATTTTGCGTGCATCATGTTTCAGCCTCATGTGTTTAGACTCCTATGTAGCTTCAGTCTTGTTCCTAGGTTTAAATCCATCCTTAGGAGGTAATTTGATTCTCCCCTTCAACTTGAATCGTAACTAGTTTTTCAGATTAGCTAAGTTTGAGGTTTTAATTGTGCAAATCTAGTACCCCGCTATTACTAGAATTATTTTGGTCTATTTCCTCTCGGAAGATTGTTGGTGAAATAATCTAGTCTTATAACTTGTGTTTCCTCCCATTTATTATGATTGTGTTGTTAATTAGGATTGGACAGTTTCTATGCACATATGTACCTTAATGTTTTGTGATGAAAATTGTCTTGAACGTTGTTAACCTTGGGGAAAACTTTCTTGCAATCGATAGTATTATGGAGTTATAGCAGAAGGAGTTGTTTTGATAACGGAACTTAGTAGTTATGTTGTACCTATGTTTGAATGGTTGATTATGTTACCAAGGGTTGCCTTAAAAATATTGTTGTTTTGGGAAATAGGAAATTTATTTTAAATTAACCGAACTTTAAAATTGATGTGGAGGTTTGTAAATCTTTAGGGTTATAAAATTAGTTGATGACATTTTCATATACTCTTGTTTGACGGAACCCCCTTCTTCTCTCGTGTGTTTTCTACTAGCCTACAAGGCATTGGCCTTCTTGAATGATTGGGAAATCTCTTGGAGTTAATGGTCAAAACTAGTTTACTTTGCCTTTGCTTTGAAACTTATGTTGTGTGGATACTCTATGTGATTTCAGGTTTGAAACTCATTTATACATGGCTTTTTGTGTTAATTCTTGAAACCCGTGGTTTCCCTTTCTTGGGCCGATCAACTCTTGTTCTTTTAGAAATATAATATTTTAGCCTATGCATTTGGTACCTTTGAAAAATTTCTAGATGGTTGGTCTATATATCAAATCTCAATCTTGTGATTGTTATTTAATTATTTACTTGATGGGAATCCTGTTTTTTTGTTATATTGGTTATTTGCTCCTTATAGGGCCAAGGGCCATTCTCATTCGATTGTTATACTTTCGTTGTTTTTACTCCTAACTGAAGTACATGATCTTCTTCCTTGATTGTAATAATGGAGATTTATTATAACTTGAAGTGTTGATAGTGTTTAGAGGTTTGACCCAAATTCTTGTATTAAACTACTTCCTTTAATGGTATTGATAGATAATAGTTATGGTGGTTTTGTGTAGCCTTATCTTGCTCAGTTCTCGCGAACTGACTCTTGTAGAAAAATTTTTGCAGATGGATTTTGCGAGTAGATGAGGGATAGACTTGTAGATTTTTTTCATCAACCTCAGTTGAGAAGTTCTTTTTCTCGAAACCTTTTTATTTTGTTCAACTATTGATAATGTTCAATGGAAAGTTTACAAGAGGATCAATGTCTTAGTATAATGTATTGTGGACTTTGTTATCTGAACTTTGGAAACCTTGTATTGTTTGACTATCATTGAAATTATAAGAAAATTTGGTTACTGTTGTTGAGTGACTTTGTTGGAGTATCAGTATTTTAAGAGTTGATGTAACCTTGTTTTGTTCTTGTAAATGAGTGTTGCTACAACTTTACCCTTGAGAATAAATGTTGAGTTAAATCTTGCTATGACTTAGTAATAATGTGTCATAAGTAAACTAACATGGGTTGTCTAATACTTCTAGAAGTTAAACTAAAAGTTGTATTCAAATAAAGTAACGTAGGGGTCACCAACTTGAGAGCAAGTAATTCTTTAAATAATCAAAGGTGAGACTATCATCATAAGTAAAATTATATAACATGATATCCCTAGCTCCTCTAGTGAACATTATCCCTTTTATGGTGAAATTTGTAAAATGATCCTAAGGTGAAATGAATTGTTAGTTGTTAGAAGATGATAAGATTTAATAAGCCAGAGAAAAAAATTAGGAAATCACACAACCTATCTCTCCTCCATTGGGAAGGTAAATTGTTCTCTTTGGTAATACTCATTTAGTGAATCCTTTGTAAAATATTTGATAATTATGGTTAAATTCTCAATCCTCAATTAAAGCCTGGTATTAACTATTGAGGTCCTATAGATGATTTCAACTCGACCTTCTCCCTCTAACCTTGTTCCAAGGAACTTTGTTTTTCTTCTCTTAAGTGTGTTGAACGCAAACCCATGTTGTCATATGGGCAAGAACAAGTCTTAGTAGCGTTAGTGTGAATAGATGGCCTTGTGGAATTAAATTACTCTTTTTTCTTGATAAACGAATTAAGAAAATAAAGGCTATAATAGAGAAGGCTTAGAGAAATGTTCTCTTGAGTAAAAGTAAGAAACTTAGCATTGTAATAGGTATTGTACGAATCATATATAGAGTCTTAGAAAACTGAAGTAAGGATCGAAAGAGGTTTTATAAAAATAGATAACCTTCAATAATTTTCTCATTGTGGCTTGCCCTATCTGTAAGTGTGTTATGTGGTGGTTTCCTATGTTGTCTTGTCAAAAAGAAAAGTGAATTATCCTTGGTGGGTGTGAACATTTCCATGCTACCTTTGTGGTCATCCTTGTATTGAGTTATCCACGGAGTTAGTTGTGACCTTGGTGGTGGCATGTTGTGTCGTTTTATGTGTTAATAAAAAAAAAAGTTATCTTGTATTTTACTGTGTTTTTGTGTGTGAATTTTTGGGTCGTTACAAAAAGAAAATGTAATATTCTGCCCTATGTTCAATAAATGATTTTGGAAGGAATAAAAGAAAGAAGTTGTAAAATTTCCTTTGGAAATCAATAAATGAATGAAATGCTTTTCCCAAATTGCATTGTTAAATTGAATTTGATCATATCAATGTATTGAAATCTCTGTTTGAAAGGAAGAAATGCATGTGAGAAAAATGTAGTATTTTGTCTCTTTGAAATGTAAAAAAATAGAAATCAGTATTACATTTTGGTCTTGAATGGTTTGTTTTGAATCAACTAAAATGTGTTAGATTGGAATTGGAACGTATTCTAAATACTTGGAAGAAGAAATGGCAAATAGATCCATTAAGATTTGATCCCTGTTATTTGTAATTTTAAAACTAGCAATTAATTAAACCAAAAATGCATAGTTCAAACCTGTAATAATAAAATGACAAATTAAATGATTGAATTGAAGTAGTAGGCCCTAAATGAGTTCAAATAGACTAAAACACTTAAGGAAATATTTCAAAACTTAGCAAAATCAGGCTCAAACTATTTTGTAGTCGTTTTCTATCAAGAAACAGAAATGCTCAAATTTGCAAGTCAATCAGACAAATTGAACCTTGAATCCTTCCTTAAATCCATTTAGGAACAATCCTCCATGTCTATTTGACATGTTGAGAGAGGAGGAAGATCAAATTGAATAAATCTAACAAGTTAAAATTTACCATTTCATATTGTATAAGCTTGCAAGATGTTTTCTTAAAATTTACCCTTTAAAATTTATCAAAAATTAAAATTAATGATTTTTGTGCAAAGAAGACGTTGAGAGCTTTCCATAAAGTCCTTGTTTTCCAAAAATCGATCTCTCTATCAAAAGATATGGTGTTCTGAAGTTTTTCTTCCTTGGTGTCAAATTTTGGGAAAAATTTCCTTAGCGGGCAGGCCTGCGGCCCGATTTTTTTTCCCTTAGCACTTAGGAAAATTTTCTAAATTTTTCCTGCTACCCCACCAGCCCATAGCCAATTATAGGATTCCATGTTGCACCATGAGGTGTTAGCAAAGGGGCATATCCCCTTTTTAACTTAGAGCTTTCAAAAAATTTTGGGAAAATTTTCCAAATTTTCCCCGCTGCCCGCAACCAATCAGGTGATGCCACATGGAATCATGAGGCATCAATGCATGAATGGGTCCCTTTTTATCTTTTATGACTTGGAAAAACTTTGGAAAATGTTGCAAGTTTTCCCCACTATCCCGCCAATAAGACACTGCCAATCAGGGGCTGCCATGTGGCATCACAAGGTGTCGAAGGAGGTATGGGAACATGTACACTCTTAGCCCTTTGGGGTGTTAAGTCAATTTTCACCCCACCACCCCACCTTCTCTCGTGTTGGATTAGGTGATGCCACGTGTCCCCTATGGACACGTGGGAGTGTGGGCAGCAAATCCACTTTTCACCCCACGCGAGAAAATTTACAAATGTCTCCGACCACCCCGCCTTTCCCCACTTTTCCCCACACTGGCATAGGGAGCACCATGTGTCCCTTGTGGACTTGTGGAGCTGGGACCGTAGGAAAAAATGTGATTTTTCCCCACATTGTAATTTTTTTCTAAAGGTATCCTCGCGGCCTCCCAACCCACCCTTTGGGAAAATTTTCACCCCGGGCCCACATGCCCGCTCTTGGGGAAAAGTTTCACCCCAAGGCCCGCTAGCTCATAACTTGAAAAATATGAGGAGTTAGGATTACTTCTTTATATCACTAGAAATGTGAGAAAATTTCCTATCCAATGGGAGTAATTTAGGAAATTTTTGAATGCGGTAAGGGTGAGAAAAATCAAGTTGAAACTTTAGGCTGTTAGAGAGTGTGTTTGGTGAGGAATTTCCCTCTGAACCTAATTGAAACTTCTAACCCTAAATTTTGGACCTTGTGACCTCTAATGATTTTAAATAAAATAAAAGTATACTCTAGTATATTAGAATTGTTCTAGAACCTATTAGTGATAATTGTTGTCTTGTAACATGGTTGTAGATTCTTTTAATCAAAAAAAATTATTCCATAATTTTCCTAACTAATCCTAGGTTGTTCTTGGGTCTCGAGTGGGTTGTTTTAATGGGTGTTACATCAACCAAGACTAGGTAGGAAATTATAATTATCAATAGAGAACCTTATTCATCTAAACTTTCTTAGACCTATCGTGCCTAACATTCTGCATACACCTTCCATGGTTCATGAATAATCTTGATACTCTTCAAAATTGACCCTAGAAACAAAGGAACACCTTGTAATCACATTTCACTATAAATCATGTGTAATATCTTTTCAAATCATCATGTTTCAATGGATCTTATGAAAACAATGTAACAGTCTTATGAAATCAAGGCATATCAAACTTTGACAGAGAAAACCTAACATACTTGTACCAAGATATGACCTAAAAATTCCTTTGGATAGAATAATAACCTTGGTAACATGATCTACATACTTTTAAATATAATTACCATACTTAAACGAATCACAACAATGAAATACTCTCTCATTAATTTTTAGACACACATTGTCCATTACTTAAGATAGGGCACCATTAACATTTTAATTTGCCAACATGGCTTTATACTCAAATTAAATCACTTTTGAAACATTTAGTACTCAAATCAATATCACGGACATAATTTGAGAGATAAAAAAAGATCAAAAGGTTTTAACCATCAATACTCCATATCGTGATAAGCACGAGACTCAAAGACATGAATGTACATCCTTAGAAATACTTCTTGACTGCAATCACACACTTTCATTATATGAACAACCATAAAAACCACATAGGAATACAATACATACCTTGAAATTTTTATTACATTCATTCACTACATGAAAATCATTCTACATAATCATACTTTAACCAATTAGCCCCCTTTCTTAAAATGATTCTTATGGATTATTATGTCTCTAAAAATCCAAGTAGAGACATATCACTTCATGAAGCTACAAAAAGAATGACTTAAAAAGGTATCTATCCCTCATAGACAAATGAAAATCACCTTTTCCATTTTTCTTCTAATCCATACCCCGAGAATGTATTTTATTAGCATTCATAGCCGCTCTAGGTGTAACACTATTGTTCATTATAGGATCCCAAGACCTGATTTTTCATATAAAATGCATATTAATAACTTGAAAGCTTCTCTCTTTCCTTGTAGAATCATAAAAGTCCCTAGCAATATGTCCTAACTTATTTTATTTGAATCATAAAACTCTACTCATGTCAATGTAGCCTTCATTACTCAAAATTTTACTTGTGGGTTCATATAGAAAATATCTAGTAGTATTTTCTTTCTCATGATAATTGTAGCAAACCATGTTCCTTGTTTTTTCACTCCTATTATCGCTACATGGGTTATCATCCTTAACAAACCTCCTACACTCCTTATCCCTATGTCCAAATACATTTCAAGTGAAACAATAATGATTAAATGACATTTCATAGCTTGAAGCATTAAGTTTCCTAACTTTCTTTGTCTTCATAATGTATTTAGTGGAGTTGCATTTCCTTCCTTGGTGTTTGACCCTTCATTTTCCTTTCTTGCATTAATATCTTCTTACATTACCTCTTTTTCTTTGAGGTCATCTAAAATCCAAAAACCTTCTCTATCTCCTATAGATATCTAACTTCTTATAAGATCATCAAGATCCTTGGTGCTTTTCTCAAATTTCTAAAAATCCTTAGCCTTATTAATAGGCTCAAAAAAATCTTCCTCGAAACTCTATATCTTCTTCAATTTCAAAGTGCACTTACTCTCGTGGTATTGAATATTTATGATCGAGAACTTTACCTTTTATTCTAGCATCTGACTGTCTTATTTATATTTCCTGTTTCTAATAAATGCTTCTCTTCAAGTTCAGATCTTATGAATTAAGATCTCAGATTCTTTTTGTTATTTTTATCATGCTTTAACTCGGTTTGAATACATACTGATTTAACCTCATATTCAACACCTTCTTAATATTCAGATTATATGGAGTCACCAAGAAGTATAAGACCATCACTCATAAATCTAAAATTCTTGGTCATGAATAGTACCTCATCACCTACATCTTCATTTTTAGGTTCAGAATCATAATCTGAGACACCATTATCACCACTTTCTTTAGATGAATAGGATTCTTCCTTTGTATAGAATCTCTTCTTGAACTTTTTCTTGTTATCAAACCTCTTAAAACACTTTTTACATTTTTGAAACTTGCTAGCCTTCTTTTCATTGTCCTCATAATTCTCATTCTCATCCCGATCTTCCTCCTTGTGCTTATAAGGAAATTTTATAAAAAAATGACCTACTTATCACAATTGAAATATTTAAAAGGAAGATTACTTTTATACTTTTCAGAGAAAACTTTTAACCTTATATAAATAATTGTAAATATTTCTTCATCATCAATCTCAGAAGCATCACTATCATCCTTTAATTTATTTCCCTTAGTCTTCATTTTGATTTGAAAACAATCTCTTTCTTAGATATTTTATAATCAACAACGCTCATTTCATAAGAAGTCAAAGTTGTATACAACTCATCCATATTCAAAATGTCAAATCCTTAGCTTTTTAAATGGTATAATATTTTGAATCAAACTTAGGAGTTAGAGAAATTAATACCTTTTTACTAAACCCCTTCCTTCACTTATTCAACTAGACCTTTTATGTTGTTGAAAACCTTGTCAAATATAAGTAAGTATGCAATAATAGGCTCGTCATCACTCATTTTCAACCCTTTAAACTGATTTCTGAAGGTTTTAAGATTAGCTATCCTTAACTTGGAATATCATTCATATATGACCTAGAATTTCTCCCATATTTTTATTACAGATTTGTAATGCATCACCTTAACAAGTTCAGGTTAATCTAGAGCACACATAATTGCATTCATGACCCTTGAATAGTCACTACACAACTTCTTGTTTACAATATTTGTTGGAGGATTTACACGAATAGTATAACCATCCAACATTAATTTCCAAATATCAAAACCTAGATACATGATATGATTCCTCATCCATACACTCCTAAAACTATATTTATCTCCATCAAACAATTGTTCCTTACTAGAATAATATCCATTCTACTAACTTACCATTTTTGTGCTTCAAGGATATTCTCTCAAGTGATCAAAATTCTCAAAAGGGATATGATCTGATACCCATTGTTTTAAAAATAATGGAATGAGGGGGTGAGGGGGTGAATAAGTCCTTCAAATCCTTAAACAATTTAATATTAATTTTAACACACCATTAACATTGAAATATGCATTAATATGATTATAACAATGTGCAATAACCACCCCTAAAAGCATAACCAAGAAGAGGTAAAAATTACCCAAGATATAAGTGGGAAGCCCTTAAGAAAGAAAAGAAATTGAAAATTTTGATTATATCACTCAAATAAAAATACTTGCATTGAATATGACTCATCACACAATATTTGTTTAGTGGGGAACAAACCCCACAAGGAGTACCAACCCCTAAAAAAACCTTGTTGATATTACTCATAATGTAGAAATCATGTGAATATGACTCATAATTTTTTTTTTGATTAAATGCTACAAAAACACAAATTTGATAGTGATCAAATATTCAACTCCAAAATGCTTTAAAACCTCTTCAAACACACCTTCTCCTAACTCACTCAAATAAGCTCAAACATTGACTAATTTGGATAAATACTCTTGCACACTATCTCCTCATCATTATTAATACTTCACACCCATACTTAGCTCTATATTTGTTCCCTTAATGTACTTTATCTTTCTCACCTAGGTTGTTTTTTCCTATTGATCAATTAGTTAAAATTTGAACCAAAACACATACTTTATATGCAGCTCAAATCAAAAACATAAGATAGGTAAGTATTTACAAAATATATCGAAATTAAAAATTTAAAACATAATAACACACTTATATAAATCCATAAAACTTACCCATGTACGTATTTCATGCACCAAGACACAATGCAATCCTAAAAAGGCTTAAAACGCCATCACGAAGGTCCTCAAAGACCTCCAAACACATCACCATGATTTTTCAAACCTCAAAAGGTTTCAGACAGTTCAAATAAATCATAAAATATCATCCATGCTTAAACCATCATTTTCACCACTTTTATTCTTCACAAATCTAACAAGTAGGACTATTTCCTACTCAAAACATCCGCTTTCATGAATAATTCCTTACAAAATATGGTTAAGTTAACCAATGAACACTTCAAATATGTATTGTAATGACTCATTGTAAATCCAATGACTTTTTAACACAACCATGCTTTATATACCTCATGAAACATCCATCAATGTAAACTATACCTCTTTTCCTCTTTACAAAAATGAACTTCCCAAAATGAAGTTTTGGAATCTCAACTAGTTTGCACCCTTGATGTCACTTTCAAGACCTAAAAATAACTTCTCTAGGAAAAAAATTTCATACCTCTTCACTCTCCAATAGATAACAAGCATTAAATAACACAAATAATTTGTTGACTACATCTATTTTCTAGCAAAAATACTTCTTCCCTGAACCAATCACAATAGGTCTTCAAGAACTGAGTTGGTTCACTTGTCAAAACACCTAATCAAGAGATGAATCATATATCATTGGAAATTTATCTGAAAATTATTTTTATAAAATCTTACATTTCCTTCCGAATCATATTGGAATGCCTTCAACAAGGTTAATCTTTAAAACTTCTCAAAACTACCTTTTTAACCCCAAAAACTAGTCCTAAAAGATAGGGCACACATTTCTCTCTAATAATTCAACAATGACCTAAAACCATCATGTACATATATTAGAACTCCTAATATTTCATCAATGGTAATTTACTCTATACCTTCAATGGAAAATTTTTCCACAAACTAAAAGTCTCCAAAATATCTCTTTTGAGTGGGGCCCACATATTGTCACAAGCTCTACCATACCTTTATGGAAATATGGTCTTGACTAGTTATTTCCTTGATTTATAGCTTGCTTAAATAGGTAAGGAATAACAATCTAAGAACCAGTCAAGGCCATAGATCAAGCCATAAATATAGGAAATAACTAATCATCAAAGATCTAGTCAAGACTATAGATCATACCAAGCTAAGAACACGGATGCTAATCAAACACCATGATCAATAAGACGAAAGAAATTCACCAGAATAACTTTACATAAAGCCTTTGCAAAAAAATGAGAAACAATATCATATATTATTATGGAACTCAATGCAATACATTGAGAATGGGCCTTGATTAAATAGGAAAGGAATAACAATCTAAGAACCAGTCAAGGTCATAGACCAAGCCATAAATTAAGGAAATAACTAGTCATCAAAGAACTAGTCAAGACCATAGATTTAGGAGAGAACTAGACATCAAGGATCTAGTCAATACCATAGATCAAGGAAAGAACTAGTCAATACCATGGATCAAGGAAAGAACTATACCTAATAACTAGATAATATCTCCTAATATCTAAATAAGATAAAAGAAATATACACACACATAAGTGGGTGAGGATAAATACAATAAAGGTAAATGAATTACCTAGGTGAACATTAGCTAAGGTAAATACCTACTCTAACACCCCACTCAAGTGAAGCTAGGGGCCAAAATAGATGTGGCATGTCCACAGTAAGAGTCTCGGCAACTAGGCCTGATGAGGTACTCATGTACAATAACTGGGAAAAAAAGGACACCGCAAGGTACCCAAAACCAGTAAAAACAAAGTAAAGAGAGTAAAAACCTACTCCAAGGCATCCCAAGAATATCATCTCAAAAAAATCATACAATGCTGAAGAAGTTTGGTTTGAATCCACTGCTCGATCATAGAACTCAAAAACAACTGACACTGGGCTTCACTAGAATAGCTCCATACAAGGAGACTGTCAATGGAGTGATGTCGAAAGTGTAAAAAAACACAAAACATAATTCAATCAAGTGCTAAAAATAGGTGTGCCACGATCCTATAACAAAAACCAAAGCAACAAGGCAAGGACACAAACTATAGAGTGCCTTTATCCAAGAAAAGCCAAGGTAATAAGGAAAGGACACGAAACCCAAAAAGTAGGATCAACACCACACCCTCCCATACTATTGAATGGGTGGAGTGACACTATAAATCTGTATTAGTTGTCAAAACAACTTCTCAAACACTAAAAACTAACACTTGACTCACCGAATAGCTCCCCACAAGAGAGACTCGTCAACGAGGCCAAAAGTGTCAAAAATATAGATACAAAATATCTCAACAAACAAGAGAGATACACTACACTGCTAAAGAAAAATGATCAAAACAAGAAGCATCACAATGCAGAAGGTATAAAAAGTGGAGTAAGAGGCCGAATGGTGGAGGAGCCATGCCTATAGATTCCTTCAACGAATGCCTATGTCACCTCCACAAGTGATCAAATATCCGCCCCAAATAACCACAAATGGATGAAGAAGATGTCTCGCATATGACTTGGTGTAAAATGCACAATGGGTACATGCAAAAGAACATCGAATGTGTGTCGAGTTGATCATGTCGATAACCTGAAATCTCAAGTTTCTCAAGCTTGAGTGAAGGTGTAGAACTCATGTGTTGCTCATGATCCTCAGAAAGAGTCAAGCGAACAAAAAAAGGAGCTCTGTCAATGTGTGATCCCAATGAAGTATCTACTTGAAAACCAATGTCATGACAAGAATTCCACTTAACATGTGTAATAGAGGAAGCAATACCTGTGAATGTCTCCAAGCTAATGACTCGCATTTAGTGAGACCCATATAATGGAGCATGTGAGATCTGAATGCAGTGGTATGCTTCTCAAAAAATACATACGGCTAAGCAGAAGTAGGATACAAAATATGTGGTATTGTATTAGGCACAGATGTGGAAGAGCATGCAGTAACAAGCCTCACAAGTTTAGAAACATCAAAATTAGGTTTAAGCTCAAAGACTGGTAGATCAATGTCAGTGTGTAAAAGAGCAACAACTACAAATGGACTAGAAGCATGGATATGGTTGTCCACAATATGATGGTGATGTTGTAGGCTAGCAAGTTTGTTTTACAGGAGTGTATTATTGTATCCTTATCGTGAATGAGTGATTGTAGAAGAGAATTTCACTTCTTGAGCGATCTATTTTCTTCCACAAATTTTACAATATCCTCTTGAAGTCCACATACTTCATAGAAAAGCATATCATTCTCAGAATCCATAATAGGTACAAACTGTAACTCCCAAAAATTTAGGACATTGGGCTCAGCCAAAATTGTGTCCATAATTGATTACAACACTCCTCCATATTTGGCACTTTATAATTATAGTGCAAGTCTCAAAATAAATATTTCCAATGGAAAGAGCATGAAAAAACAAGCACTTTTGCAAAAATCACACTCAAAACTAATTTTGGACTATGTAGATAGTACCCTTGATTGCCAAAAATAGAAACTTGTGGATTTGCGTGAAATAGCAAAAACATGTGTACAACATCCGTGGACCCCTGCTAAAAAAGGAAAGATCCAAAAACCTTCCTTCACGTAAATCGAGATAAAAACCACAAAAACAACCGTCTGCAGAAGCGGTCGAGTTTACAGTCGATCTTAGGGTTTTCATGCCTTCTGAACCCAATGGAAGCCTCAGTTTTCCATAAAAATGCATATATCAACAACATACAACCAAATCCAAAATATATGAATTTACAATTAATGTATTTGCAAAATAAAACTTACAGATGGATGTCAATAGCAATCTCTAACTCTGATACCATGAAAGGAATGCTAACCAGATTGTACTAAGAAAAGAACATAAATGCTAATCAAACACCATGATCAATAAGATGAAATCAATTCACCAAAATAACTTTACATAAAACCTTTGCAAACAAATGAGAAACAATATCATATATTATTATGGAACTCAATGCAATACATTGAGAATGGGCCTTGATTAAATAGGAAAGGAATAACAATCTAAGAACCAGTCAAGGTCATAGATCAAGCCATAAATCAAGGAAATAACTAGTCATTAAATAACTAGTAAAGACCATAGATTTAGAAGAGAACTAGACATCAAGGATCTAGTCAATACCGTAGATCAAGGAAAGAACTAGTCAATACCATGGATCAAGGAAAGAACTATACCTAACAACTAGATAATATCTCCTAATATCTAAATAAGATAAAAGAAATATACACACACATAAGTGGGTGAGGATAAATACAATAAAGGTAAATAATTACCTAGGTGAACATGAGCTAAGGTAAATACCTACTCTAACAAATATCTCTTTTGAGTGGGGCCTACATATTGTCACAAGCTCTACCATACCTTTATGGAAATATGGAGAAGTCATATGTAACCTCCAATCATAAAATTTTCAAATCCAATCCATGGTGTGCCCATAAAAATACTTTTACTCCATCTCTCTTAACCTAGGCTTTCAAACTTATAAAACGTTGCTTACCTTTTTAACATTCATTCATAAAATTTTGATAATGAAACCACTCCATAATTTTTGAAAAATTATCTTATATTAATCTAAAAACATACTTTAAAACCTATGTCCCATGTAAAGAAAAAAAAATCAAAACGAGCTTCTAAAGTTACCGATCGAGATGGAAAACACACTTTTTAGACCTTGTTGTTTCCTTAAACTTCATAACTTACAAATTTCTCTTCATGGAAACCTAAATTTTTTCTCACACCTCTAAGAAACACCTTTAGATTATATAAAATCATCTAGTTTTATAAAATGTCTCTTAATATTCACCACCACCATAACTTGCATGAATAGCCCTTAGGGTTTTGGATAGTTTAAGCCAAAACAAACTAGAAGAATATTATAACTCAATGTGAAACCCTCCAAAATTACCTGAAAAACTTGATAGATAATGCCTCACTCACCTCCATGCATCCATGATCTTGCATGTCTCTAAAACACATTTTGATTCTCTATTTGACATCCAATCACCTAGATTATGTCAACATTAGCACCTATACTTGGGTATTCAACTTGTACCGACACTCTAAAACTCATGTGAGTGTATCAAAACTATCCAATAATTCTTACCATTCCTCTACCATGCTCTTGAATTCACCAAGCACCTCAAATCATCATGCACCATCACCTAGGCTCGTTAGGTCACCTGATTAGGCTTGCTAGACTAACCCATTCTCACCTATTCCACTCTTTTCATCATGTCACAACCTGAATAACCATGTCATAATCATGCTAATAATTTTATAGAAATTATCCATCATCCTCTTTTTCATTAATGAGAATTTACATTAATTAAAACACATAAACTCACACATTCCAACACTTTAGACTTCTTAATTATCTCCTTTCCTTTATTTCAAGTTTCATTTTACGACCCCCTCGGAAAATATCTTTAGAATGGGTGGCGAATCTCCAAAATTGAATTTCGAATCGATGGCGAATTTCTGAAAAATGTTTCTTGGTAAAGGTGATTTAGCACAATGCAATTTTCTTGGATGAGGTACAATGATAAGAAACATTGGCAAAATACATGCACAAGTTAATTTAACATATAAATAATAGGCGAATTCACCCATATAAATGACTTATTAGTGGAAATTTTAGGCGAATTGGGTGGAATTTTCTAAAAATTAGCCATTTCTAATTCCAAAACCCTTAATATCGCAAGTTTAAGAAAATTTACCACTAAAATTTTCCCTACTTTGTTTGTATGATTTGGTTTCAAAATGACCTTGATTGCTCCATGTTCCTATTTGGTTATTATTGTTATACATACATTCTTGTCCTAAATATTAGGACCCTAGTTTTCTCTCTTAACATAGTTATACCTTTCATAATCCTTATTTTCATAGTTATTCTTTCTCCATTTGCAATATCTTGCAATATGCCCAACATTGTTGCAACTGAAAAAACAATAAAATTCTCACCTCTAGGTGGTCCATCTCTCAAAATATAACTAGGTGGATCATAAAATCAATATATAGCAATATTAAATTTCTCATAGAAGCTATAACATGTGATTTTTCATGCTTTATCATTACCATTATCTCTCTCTAAATGATCCTTATTGATTTTCCTTCTACATCCCCTATCTCTATGATAAAAAAATGTTACATGAATAACAAAAACCATTGACCTTACTTGAGAGATTTATTACATTAGGTTGTCTTATGAAATTATTATTCACTTCATTAACTCCATGAATAGGATCAAGATTCCTATATTGTTACTTTAGCTCTTCCTTTAATCCTAAACTAGTTTTTCACTAGGGTTTCTTTGGTTATTCAAAAAATCATCAAGATCACTAGTACTCTTCTCAAGTATTGGGTGCACTTTTATCATGTTTGATGTTACTTATATTTTTACTTAATGATATTCAATTATGTACTTAGTTTTGCACAATTGTCCTCTCTCGAATTCTAAACTTACTATGTTTATCTCAAGGTGATATTCAAGTTCTTAGTTTATTTCTTTATACTCCTCTTCCTCTTTGCTTAGTCTCTTTTCATGAATATTGATTTATAGTTCAGGTTCTTTAAGAGTTTCTTTCATATTCGATTCCTCTTATTTTTGGATTTAGCTCTTCTATAGCATTCTAATATTCATCCTTGACATTAATTTATTCCTCTTGTTCACTTGCATAATCCACATCAGATTGGTTTTAAGTGTTTCCACCTTCCAAATCCATGAGAAATGTGTCAAAATAGACACCATTATCTTCACCTTCTGATTCACTACCTTCATTGTTGTCAAATCCATAAATCTTATTATTATATTTATCTGTTGAATTGTAAACATAAAATACTTCATGCCAAATATCAAACCCCAATGGTTCCAAGTATCTTCTCATCATGACTAAGGGTGTCTTCACATCTTGAACTTGACTACCTACCATATGTGTGATTCAATGATGTTCATCAAGCTATTAGACTTGCTTGAAGGATCTATCTCTGATATAAATTATTAGAAACAAAAGGACTAAGGGGAGGTGTGAGTTAGTCCTTTAAAACATTCATTCCATTTCATTCATCATTCATTATCTTTATATCATTCAAACAAAGCATGTACAATATCCACATGAGTAAGATAACATAACAAACACAATATATAAAGTAGGAAACCATCAAGGGAAGAAAAACCATTGAACCTCTACCTTTATTACTTAAACAAAAAGGAATAAAGTAAATATTACACATCACATGATATATTTTTAGTGAGGCACCAACCCCACACTATACAAAAACCCTAATTTAGTATAACGCTAACCCATGATTTAATGAGAAACTAACCCCACAAGGAGGATAAAAACCCCATAATTATCAAGTACCAACTAAACCACCTGAATATATTTTTCACTAGTAATTTTTTCTTCTACAACTGAATATGACACCATGAATATCACTCTTATCCTTCTCAAAACATCTCTCAAGTCTTCTTGCCAAAAATTCTTCCTTCAAGTTGATCTCCACATCTTCCCTATCTCACCATCATCTGATATATATCTTTAATATATTCACATATTCATTTCCATATCTTACATGTCACAAATACCTCTCACACCTCCACAAGCTCCTCTATAGGTCACACTTTTCCTCCTCATACACTACTAACACAAATGAACCTTTTAAGTTGCCTTTATACTTGTTTCTTTTCCAAAATTCACTTGGGTCAGACCTCATATAGTGAAAACATTAAATAATGATTATAAAATCCTATAAAAATAATCCATATTCCCATATAGATAGCCATTGTCACCAAGAACCTTCTAGACCTCTATTAGGACACAACAAGTCCCAAAACCCTTGAATAAGCCTAGTCACCAAATCTAAATATACATGACCAAAAATAACTTTTCCAAGGAATGAAAAACGCTTAATTTTTTTTTCTAAGACCTCAGTAATGTCCAACAAGCATGAAAATAATAACCATCACACCATGAAACTCTCATTGCGACCATGCTCAACCAAGCACCCTCAAAAATGATCTTTAAATAACATGTCATAACTTCCTTAATTATAAAAAAACCTCAAGTGTTATATATCATTTGAAATATATTGAAATCAATATCATGAAAAGATTAAAATTAATTCATAAAACCACTTGTATCTCCTCCAAAATTGCGTTATTCCCAGATTGCTCAAAACTAACCCAAAACTACCTAAAAACTAGTTCTCATAAATAGGGCATACTTTACATCCTAGGGCCTCAACCATGATATTATATCATCATGGAAATTTATTAAAACCCTCATTCTTACATAAATTTTAAATTAGTTAATATGTCTAATTGGAAACTTTTACACAAACAAAAATGTTATAGAAATTTTCCTTTTTGGGTGGGACCCATATATAACCAGAACCTATAAATAAAACCTAGAGGAAGCTGAAGGATTCAAATATAACCTCCAATCATAAATTTTTATCAAAAACTAATTCTAGGTCACTATACTCTTTTTCTTCCAATTACTTTGCTTAGCTAGGGTTTCAAGAGATTAAAAAATTAGTTTAACCTCTTAACGATTGTTCATAAAAATGTGACCATATAAAAATCATTCTTATTGGAAAATATTCATAACTAACTTAGTCAACTACCCCTAGAAATTGGGTCCCAATGAAAAGAACACCCTTCCTAATGAGTATCGAAATCCAAAAATTATCTCTAAAACTCACCTTTGGAAACTCGATTTTAGTAAAATGTGATATCTTCAAAAATATTCATCAACTGATCCTGAAATTTTTTCCACAACATCATATAAAAATTCCTTATGATCTCCAATTCTCATAATTCTTGTAGATACCTAAAACTCTCCAACCACCATGACTTACCCATGTAAACTTGCCTTGTCTTCATAGTCTTGCTTTAGTAGGACCTATAACTTGCACATAACACCTAATTTTATGACCCGATATTCTTTCCACACCTATAATATAACCCGAAAACACATCTTACATTCTCATACTAACATGGTATTATCCATATCTCATGTAACCATATCATATTTCTTGCATTATGTTAAGAACAAGGCATACAATTACTTGTTTAATCATATGACTTCATGAACTAACTTTATCATCACCTTACGCTGACCTACTAAAACCCTTAAAACCTATAATTGACCATGTAATAATTCATGGAAACTTGTAACAACCATTGGAGAAAATACTTCAACATTCATTTGCTTGTACAAACCTCAAGAACCACGCATGAGTTCCTAGACACCATGATACAATTACATCATGAGACCTCAAAACTTCATTACTAATCAACCTTCACCTTATCGATGGATAAAACCTCGTGGAGACACCTATAACACCTAGAATAATTATTCCATTAACGAAAACAACTAAGAAACTATTTCTAACTAAGTGCTATAGTACATGATTTCCTAAGGGTAAAGCCTTACATATAGCTCTAATTAGTTTGTTTCCAAGATTTATACACCTATCTTTAATTATTTATAATTGTATTATATTGGCTGAACTATCCCTGGTGGAGCCAATTGCTGCACTACATGCCCTCAAGAGGAATCAATCCTTATGTAGTTCTCATTAGACACACACACACACACACACACACACACACACACACACACACACACACACACACACACACAAATATAATTGTATACATATTTTTTTATTGATATTTGTAGAGGAAAATATAATGAGGTTATTTAGATCTTAGCGCATGTTGGGATTCTCCTAGACTCATAAATGGACAACGTACAAAATTAATTTTTAGTTATTGTTAGCTATTAAAAGGAGTATCTTAGTGGGTGATAATATTCATTACTCTTATTTTTTAGTTAACCTCGTATTCAAAATAATAAATAATATGAACTATGTATGTAGTGGAAATTTCATAGTCCACATGATTATATGACTTAGATGAATTATAACAAAAAAATGTAAAGAATTTATCTAGAAATTAATTAAATTTAGGGTTCTCCATGAAATTTAAATGGACTACATACTACTTTAAGTAAGGAATGTCTTATCGGCCATTAGGTAATTTGAATATAGAATTTGAATAACCAAACATAGTGGAGGTTATTAATAATCACTAGGAAATTTCTTATATAAAACTAGATGAAAAATATAGTTGTTGTGGAAATTTTGCATTCTAAAGGATTATATGTCTTTTAAAAATAAAAGTAAGAACTTTGGAGATTAGTGGTCACTAGGAAATTCCTGGAGAATGTATAAAATACACATTTTAAGGATTATGTTTTTCATAAGTGTAAGTTTATCTGAACCATTTCTATATCTATGGATAAACGAATTATATAAGGTCGTGGAGGTCTCTTCTTAGTTTGGAAAAATGTTAAATGTTTACAAATCTCCTAGGGTAATCTTACTACATAATGATGATCCACTCATGATGTGTATGAGTACACTAGGAACTTCTTTAATCATAACTTCCTTTGCTCGTTTATGCAAATATCTTCTTGGCATATTGTGAAGGGATTTATTTTCTATGTATACATCTCTTTCTTAGTAGTGAATTTGATATTGAATTGTAACTCATGTTTGATCATTATAATTTTAAAACTAGATCAATTATCAAGAAGAGAAAACCTATTTGATCCTGTTATTTTTTGTATCATTTTATCCATGTAAAAAATGGTATAATGAGTTTAATTATAATGACCACACTATTTATAGAGTTAATATGAATATACAAACTCCAAACCCTTTATATAATCTCCTTTTCCATTGTATATATGTATTCCCAAGATATTAAATCTCACAATTTCCTTACGCTTCCACCTTCGACTAATAATAAAAGGAATAAATCACCTTAGGTATTATACAAGTTATTATCAAGGTATTTAGTAAATACTCTTTCATCACATTTGTTGGGCCCCAAAATATAGGCTAAGTACAAAAGGCACATGGACACGTGGGACCTAGTTGAAAAAGGGTGCATGTGTTGAAAGTGTGCAGGGGAAGGGTCCTAGAAGTATTTTGTAAAACATACGACACACGTGCAAGGAAAACATGTTTTTATACTTAGCCGCATTTGGCATCCTAGGTAGCACATGAGAAAATCATGACCCTTGTGGATAAGGTGCGGCATGGTGGTGACTGTGGGATCAAAAAGGGAATATTCTAGGTATGTGATGGAAGGTTCTAGAAGACATCATTGTAAGGAGTGGAGATCTCGGATTTGAGAAGGAATGCTCCCATGGAGGACCACTTTGACACTTGGTGACCGATCTGTAACTTCCAAAGGCATGGAAGTGGGTGCTAAGGTTATAAATACAAGTGCCCAATAAAAGAAAGATATAGTATATGGTATAAAGAGAGTGTGTGGAGAGTGTGGAAGAGAGAAAAGAGAGGTAAATCCCTATAGAAATAGAATTGAGGATGTGTTGGGTTAGGTATTAGGAGATCTCTATAAGTAATATCACATTTAGAAGGATGGGTCTACATTCTTTTTGTTTTTGCAATATGGTGAGCATAATGTAGTTCTGATGCATGACTTGACTCTGCATTGCTATATAAGGGTATGTTATGACCTCAAGGGATATAATGTGGATTATTGAACCTGTTAAGATGAATATAAGGATTTTTTATAAATCATATATGTGTTCAAGAGTATAATACTTGTATAATTCCTTTCTGTATGAACCATTACCTTATATTGTTTTTCATTTCTCTTTCCTAGATGCAATAAGATAACAATTCATTCTAGAATTTGGCATGGTTATTTCTTCTCATTTCCATTTGAATATATTTTATAAGATGATGCATTATCATAATAATCACATAAATGAGAAACTCCGATCCCACGCATGCCTTGGGTGAGTGCCGATTCCCACTCGGTGATAGGCCGACACACATGGGATTAGACTATTGGTATAAGGGTATAAAATATGAATACATCTTAGTTCCATTGTTAGGACCTCTTTTTGAAGTTTTTGTTTGAAATGGCATACATCTTTTTTCCTGTGATGTGTGATGACAAAGTGCATAACCTTAGAAAGTGTGGAAACATGGCACAAGTCCATGAAAGACAAATTTGCTCAAAAATTCAACACTAGACCTGAGTTTGAAGCACGTAGATGGGTAGAAGAGAAAACATACCATGATTTGTTTGAGAAATTATTTTGCTGCTTCCCAGTAGAACTATATTAATGGATTTTAGCATACACATCTAGATTGAGATGGTATTATAGATCACACGTATGGACCCAAGATGACTATCAAAGGTCGCAAGATGTAGATCGACTTGGACGCATGTTGTTGATCACCTTTGGTGGAAGAGAGTGCTGACCAATTATACTCTTGATTATGCCATTTATACGTATTCGTGCCCATAATTTGTTGAGTTAGAGTTTCGAGTGAGCCACAGAGGGTCATTTTTGCGTGCTATTCCTTTGGTTATGAATCTCTTGGTCTTTAGTTTGAGTTTAGAAGCATTTCCCATGGTCGGTTAATCTTCTCTAAGTCTTTGGGAGAGGAAGATAGGGTGGAGGAATATGTCACACATTTCAGGCTGATAAGGAAAGGGAGGAGAGACAACTCAAGTATATAAAATCTTGTGAGAGGGAGATGAATAGACAACATGAGGTTGCAAGTGTGATAGATCTATGGAGGTAAACATTAAGGGAAGGATTTTAGGTTCACACGAGAGGACATAGAGCCTAAGTAGTATATGTTACCCCATCTTAGAAAGCATGGGAGAGAAGCCCCTTCATCTTATGATGATAGTTCATCACATGGATAATTAAGAGATGTTGGTGCACATATAAACCCACATGACAACCAACTCATGGTGCTTGGTTTTCTAGATCAAGGAGAAGTATTGTTAACACAGTTAGTATCGAGTGGGAGTAACCGATCCGTGCCCAAGAGATATAATTTCTAGTTTGGAACATCTATGGCAAAATGCAATCCATTCTTGTACTTTGAGGAATCTTTGGATAAGGTGCAAGTACACAAGGTTTGGATATTATGTTTGGGAGTGGTGCGGTACATACAACTGGAAGTAGGACAATATCACAAGCCATCGGTGTGCAACTTAGTGGGATGTTGGGAACACTAGGGGCAACCACTTGTGGTCCTTTGTTGACTATAGGAGGTGGAATTAGTGGAGGATGAAACACTAGAGGGAACCAAAGCTCGAATCGAGAGGAAAAGGACCCACCACCTCCCCAAGTTTGTTTTGATATGTCTTTACACTTACTAGACTATAGGGGTATTGAAGATGTTGCGGAGCATGTGCTTGAGTGTGAACTAATATGGTACGCAAAGGGATCACTACCCTAGAGAGGAAGTTGAGTCAATTTGCAACAACATTTCATTAAAGAACACCTTCCTAGAAGAGTTCCATATCCCGAGTTTGAGAGAAGAGCATAAGCATTACGAAGGAGATCCAAGAAGGAATAACAGAGAATGTGTAGGAGTATGATGTGTATTTAAAGACTCTCTTGTCAAAACTATCCTATGACATTCATCCTTCTCAATAGGGTCAATGGTTTTTTAGAGGATTGATAACAATGTTTAGAAGGGATATGTTTCACAATACTTTCACAGACCCACATGAGGCATTGGAAGCTGCCATGAATGCTAAAGTTGTTGAGAGCATGGATACTAGTGTTATTCCTTTTTGGAGGCTCAAATTTTCTAATGGCCAAGCATTTGGAGAAGATGTCTTAAAACTTAGTGCATGAGGTTCATAGTGGGCTTTGGTGTACAAAATGTGAAGTGGAGGGACATGCAAAGGATAGTTGCTCTTGGAAGTCACCTGTATGCTATGTTGATAGACTATGAGATTTACCATGAGGATCATGATGTAAGTATATGCCCTCTAATCTAGCTTGAAATCTGCAAGAATGTTTCTTACTATTAGAAGATTTATACCTCTACAATCCATGATACCAAGGATTATATACTAATTGATCAAATCCATGATGCTATTGATCTAGGTTTACACCAGAATAGCCTTATAAGAAGTTCAAAGGATGATAACCATTGTTATGAAGGATTTGCAGATGGAGGAGTGCGTAGAAAAGGTTTTTGAGAGGATTTTGTAGTCACGAGAATGGCGTGGTGGAGGAGGAAGCAAGTTCCCGCTAGGAACCTGTTATAATTTTGGGTGTCCTAATCAATTACAATGCTCATGGTGTGGAAAGAAACACAAGTGTGAAGAGTGTCCAAAACTTTATGATCATATGAACCAGCAACACTGGAAAGAAAAAGGTGCTAGGATGGTGAGAATCAAGAAGGATGATTCGCAATGGATGCCAAGAGTGGCGTGAGAGTCGGGATAGAACATGTGTAAGTGACAATGTGAGAATAGGTTGTGTGTGCCAAGGAGATGCCAAGACAAATGACACTATTTTCAATAGAAGAAGTGGTACATGGAAAGTAACTAGACCCTGCTCATTAGAAAGAGGTGTATTAAGAGACTATGGATGTGATTTAGAGTTTACAAGTGGAGATCCATTGTGCGAAGGAGAAATTGAGGCGAGTTAGAGAAAAGGCATAATGTCAATGTTCCAAAGGATGACATGGATGGGGTCAAGGAAGTGTTCATGATGTTAAGGGAAGAGAATATTATCCCTTTACTAGGATAATTGTTGAGAGAGAAGGTACCACGCATCAGAGTAGAGTGCAAATGATAGGTATTGTATGAAAACCTTCCTCCTCACAACCTTGAATATGAAAATGATATTACTTTGAATGTGATTTTTGATGGATGGCTTCTAAGAAATATTCTCATTGACATGAGAGTAGAGGTAAATGTTCTTACCTTATATTCCTTGCATCAAATGGGAAGTCCCGCATTACAACCATCTTTGAATGTGTTGTATATGGTGAAAAAGACTAAGGAAACGCCCATTAGAGTCCTAAAGGATGCAATTATCACCATTCAAGGGGCCAAGTTCACTAGAGACTTTGAAGTCTTGGCACTCACCAAGGAAGTTAACTTTCCAACGTTCCATGGGTGCCCATGGAGTTACAAGAACAATGTCAACTGTGGTATAACAAAGGGTATATTAGCTTTCGAGAACTAGGAAGAAAGGGTGATCATTCTTTTAATAGATGTGAAGTAAATGACTTATACCGAGTCCTTAGGGAAAGAATTCCTTGATATAATCTATGTGCACTCCATCAGAGATCTTGAGATAATTCACCCCACGAAGGGAGTTATCCAGTTTGAAGATGATCAATCCATGAGTTATACCACTAGTGTGGCATGCGACAATTGGTTACATGTGACTTATGAGTTAATAGAGAGATAGTTAAGAGGATCTATAACAAGAGTAACAAATTTATGCTTAGTCAAGTGCCTAGGAGGAAATAATTTTCCAATTTACTCTAGAGGAGCATATCCTAAAATTTTCTTGCGAGAAATGGAAGATCAATGGAAAAATAAAGACAAGAGGGAAATGCTCAGTTATGAACTATTCAAAACTACAGCATGCTGGTGGGATACACATCAGGAGAACCTCTTAGAGTGGTATGAGGTGAGAATTACATTTTCTATAAGGTTCTCTAGGAGCAATGTGCCCATGGCCATACAAGACTACCATGGTAAAGAGACCACCTCATTTCATATCCAAGCATGTGAGAAGGTATAGATGGGGAGCGTAGAAGCATTACCACCTTCATTATGGGTACATAAATTGTATTCCACCTAACAAGGCTATGCACACACATGGTATATTCATTCAGATATGCATCATGAAACTGATAATTGGTAGGAGTTAGTGGCTGATCTCATTCAAGATTTTGATTATAGGAGTATTAAGCCATCAGTGGATAAAGTGTTACAAATGATCAAGTGCCTTATGATGGGAGATAGTGCTATGGTAGAAGATAAACTATTAGAGATACTAGGTGAGCCTTACTTAGAGATGTGCCTAAAGGAAGAGGAATTAGAGGAAGTACAACTTGAGCACGCATACATCGAAAAAGAAAAGGGAAAAATGGTCTATGTTATAAATAGAGAAGAGATGGAGACTTTGGATGTTAACCATCTAGAAGGTACACGTAAAGTCATAGATAGAGTTGATGAGTGAGCACACTCCTACCATGAGCCCTTAAAAACAAAGAAGGTTAACATTGGAAAGGAGAAATAACCCAAGGAAGCTATCATTGGACACTATTGGTCAAAAAAATAAGTTTCAAAGGTCATTGATTTGTTACACGAGTTCCCAAATTTGTTTCCTCATGGATACCATGAACTAAAAGGCATTCACCATTCCTTGGGAGATATGATGATCAATTTGAAGGAAGGTGTGTGCCCAATTTGGAAGAGGCCTTATCGGATGAATCCAAATTTTTGTTTATAGGTCAAGGAAGAAATAGACAAGATGATAGTATTTTGTATCATTAAGGAAGTGGAAGAATCGAGAATGGATAATCCCAATGGTTATCAATATCAAGAAGTATGGTAGGATAAGAATCTGTATTGACTATAGGGATATGAGTGTAGTATGTGTCATGAATCCTTTTCCAACCCCCTATACTAAAGAAATTTTGGAGGGAGTAGCCAGGCAAAAAGTCTACTCTTTCATAGATGGGTTCTTAGGGTATCAGTAAGTCCAAATTGCAAAGGAATACTAGAGAAATATAAATTTCCCCACTTTGAATGGAGAAGTTTTTCCTATATGGTTATGCCTTTTGGTTGAAGAATGCACTTGTGTTCTTGCGCATCATGGTATAAGAATTTCAGGATGTCATCCATAAGTTTCTTCAATTTTATCTAGATGATTGGAATGTGTGTGGATTGGTGAAAGATCATTGTGACAATTCAAAGCTGATGTTTGACAGAGATTTGGAAATTAAGGATATCCCTTAAAATTAAGAAATGTGTCTTTTCTACTCCATTTGGAACCCTATTAGGACACATTATATGTAAAGAAGGTTTGCTAGTAGATCTCGTTAAAGTTTCAGTTATTGTAGGATGAGGGGATCCTACTAATCAAATCATAATATGCAGATTCCTTGGGCATATGGGGTATTAAAGGAAGTTCATTAAGGGGTATGCTAGGATCACTATGCCCTTGAGGGAATTGTTAAAACATAAGAGTGCCTTTCATTGGGGAGAGGCACAATGAAGGCATTTGACACTTTGAAGGATAGGCTTGTCATGATGCCCATATTACATTTTCCTTCTTTTGAAAAGAATTTCCATGTGCATGTTGATGCCTCAGGGACAACTATGGGAGCAATACTAGTAAAACTGGTGTGGGAATTATTGATCATCCCTTGTGCTTTGCAAGTAGAAATTTGACACCAGCAGAACATAATTACACAACTACTGAGTGTGAAGCATTGTCTATGATCTACGCACTCCACAAGTTTATGATGTATTTTTGGAATCACCATTTATATTCTACACAGACCACATGACATTGAAGTACTAGTCAACAAGATCATGCTGCAAGGGTGCATATGTCATTGGGTCCTATTATTTCAACAATTTGATATTACGGTGGTTGTAAAATGAGTAAAGAGAAATTCAAGACCGACCACTTATCAAGGATTAATTGGGGAGGATGTGCAAAGAATTGAAGATACTATGTCGGATGTGCAATTGTTTAGTTTTTGGTGTGCACCCTTAGACTTGGAAGATATCACAATGTTCTTAAAAAATAGTGTGGTGCAAGAAGGGATGAAGGCTCAAGATAAGACGATTAACAACAATACATGCCACACCTTACATGTTAATTAGTGGAGACCTATATAAGTTAGATCATGATGATGTTCTGCACCGATGCATATTGGAGCATGAGCGCATGGTAATTATGGAGGAAGTGTATTGTAGGATTGCAAGAGGACACTATGCAAGAAATTCTACCGCATGGAAGATCTTATTAGCATGGATTTGGTGGGAAACCATCTATAAGGATTGTATTGAGTTTTTCAAGGCCTATGACCATTCTAAGACCTTGGAAAACACCGGGAAGAGAGATGAAATGAATTTGTCACCAATATCTAGCGCTGAACCATTTATAAAATGGGATATTGGATTTGTAGGGCCAATTGCGCCAGTGCATGAAGGACTGGTTTGTGGTATATCATCACTTGACCTTTGGTTACTTAAAATTGTGGGTAGAGGTAGCACCTACGAAGGATTACACTGCGGATGACAACTACCCAATTTTTTTGGGAGAACATAATCAATGGTATGCTTTCCCTTTAACAAGTGATAGGGGTACACACTTTCTCAATAAAAGAGTTATGATTATGTTATCAAAATTTATGGTGGCCCATCATAAGACTACTCCATATCACCCTCAAGAAAATGAAACTTCGAGGTATGTAACAAGATACTAAGTCACACATTAACTAAGATTTGTGACATTGGAAGACAAAATTTGGATGACAAAATATCAACCATTCTATGGGCATATAATAAAAACTACAAGAGGTTGAATAAGGCCACACCATTTCAATTGGTGTTTGGCATGGAGGCTATTTTACTAATGGAATTCATGTTACCATCTCTACATATAACACACGCAAGAGGGTTAGTTGATGAGAAATCACTGGAAGAAATAATTGATAAGTTGATGTAGTTAGATGAAAGGTGATCACTTGCTAGATGGAGTCAAAAGATAGAAAAACCAAGATAAAAGGCATCACATGATCTTCATATGAAGAATAAGAAGTTTTTGATTGGGCGAGATGGTTTTTTTATGATTCCAAGTATTTATGCCATCCTGGGAAGTTGAAATTCCAATGGTTGGGACCTTACATAATCTTTTACATTCTTGATTCAGGAACTTTCCAATTACAATCGCTAGATGGGATGAGGTTACCAAGTAACTTCAATGGGAGTTAGTTGAATCCCTACTATAAATAAGTATTCTTGGTGTTTGTAATAAGGAAATATTTCCAGTTAGCTTAGAATTTTCCTTTATGCAATTTCTTTTCTTTAGTTTCCCTTTCTCGTTGCTTTTTACTTTATTTTTGTTTGTTTTGCGCCTTGTGCACCAAGTAACCACAGTATTTTTACCAAGGTTATGTATGCGTAGAGTACCACACATTTTTTTAGTGTGGGGTAGAGTGATATGAAGTATCAACCTACAATACAAGTTGATTGGCCCGAAGAAAAGGAAGCATGTAAGGTGGAGAAAGTATGTGAGAAAACGGAGGATATTGGATTATGGTGTCAAAAAAAGGCTTTGAAACCACGTATAGAAAGGATTAAGAGAGTAGGAATGCCATGAGGTAGGTAAGGGAAAAAATTAGGTTAAGGACAGAAGAAGTGCCTTCGGCACTATAGACACACATGTAAGAGTCTTCGGTCAGGTTAGATTTTTAGATGCCAGTAGGTTGTAAAGGGTTTTTTTACACATGATTTGGCATGTGGGTATGGGCGCTTAAAGTTGGCTTAGTGGAATAATCCACATTTAATGTTAAAATTACGTTGGTAGGTGGTATAACATTTAATTGTGGAAAGAAGAAAAAATTAGAAATACAAGATCGGGAAAGTCATTTGTTACCTTACGATTACGAAGTGAAAGAATATCTTGTGAACTAGAGAATCCAAAGATAAATTTGTGTAAAGAAAGGAGAATCCAAGAAATTTGAGTGTACATCTAGAGTATATTTGCGAACTATAAGGAAGGAGTACCTTTGGTGTGAGGAAGGTTGTGTCAAGAACGTCATCTTGTGGAAGGATTTCTTGGTTAGGGTTTAATAGCTAGGGCAAAAAGAAAGAAGGATTGATTTCGGGAGTTCAAGATATGGAGTGAGCTTTGGGATTGAGCAGAGTAGCAAAGTAGAGAAAGAGAAAGGAGTATTTAAGTTCAGTTTGACTAGAAAATATGGCACCTAAGAAACCAACCATTTCACCAAAGAAAACAAAGGGAAAGGGAAAGGGAAATCAAATCGTTGTCATAATGAGCAAAAATGAAGAATGGTATGTGGAAATGTAGTACCCAGATGGGGTATTACTAGGAAAAGAGTGGGAGTCACACTTACAAAAGATGGTCGTAAGTGATTATAACCATCAAATGAGCACAACCGAGAAGTAAATGGTGCTAGAGTTGGTCTAACCAACTAACAAAAGGATGCTAGATAGAATGCCTATTTACAACAATGAGGTGAAGGTCAAATTACGGAAAATTTGGATTATTTCAACTATATGAGTTATGATAATTTAGAAATCCTGAACGTATTTACCAATGGTTGATGTCATGTGTGCATGAGGATTATTTTTATTTCATGGGGCGCAAGATGCACATCACACCACAACTGATATCCAAGTTCACAAGCCTCATTTGTGAAGGAGATAACATTGATGATGATCTAAGAGACAAGGAGGATATCAAGGAGATTGTAGACACATATGACTACATGAAGGGGTCACAATATTTTGACACCACCAAGATTATAGACCCAATTATGAGGATGGCTGCATGACTGGTCACCATACTCAATGATTATGAATGATGCACACAAGTAAACAAGGTATGGCTAAATTTATGCTAGAAGATATCTAAAGGAACCAACTACAACTTGTCTACTTTCATTGCGGATGAGATTATAAGTACTGCGCAGGAGGGAGAGAAGATACTCTTCAATAACGTCCTCCTAACCATTATATTTTCAGAGATGGGAGTTTCAAATACATAATAAAATTTTGTCCTGGGAATATCCAGAAGAGGATCCCTCACCCACAAAAAGGTTTACAAAATACACTTGTGAAACCATGAAAACCACTCACAAAGTGCACCTAGAAAAGTGGTATAAGCGAATGCGTGATGCATTTGGGGTTGAGTGGAGAAACCAAGAGTAGTTTCCCACACTCGTGAAATGAGAGGAAATGTTTTGGTGTACCAAGTACCTCTGCATTGGTAGAATTATATTGATAGATGGGAATATGAGTCCATGGTGCAAGCTACCCTTCTCCTTCACCACACAATACTTCCAAGATGGAGTTAATCAGTTCAAAGAAGCCAAAAGACTAGGGTTTTACCTTATTGAGGTAGATATAGACTACCGTGAGTTGTGCCAAAATCTCACCTACCCAAAGAAGCGTGGAAAGATATGTCTCCCACCTGAAGCAGATGATGAAGCCTTTAACACTACCAATTATAGGAAGGACTCCAACAAGGGTGTATTTGCACATAAGGCCAAAATTTGAAAAAGGAACTTACTTGGAGAATGATGTCTCCATCCTTGAAGACCCTACTAGAAGAAATAAGGCCATACCTAGGAAGAGAGAAAGAGAAGAGGTGTAGAAGACACCAAGTGTTCAAACCACACAAGCGGTGAGCGCGCAAAAGAAAAGACTAAGCCTAGAACTTACGTGTGGAGGAATAAGTATCCAGTCAAGGAAAATTACCTAGAATAAGATGCTCTGGAGCACAAAGAACCCCTCACCCATGAGGAATCACCAATGAAGACATCACCTGTCAAAGAAAAAGAAAAAGATGAATCTCCTCTACTGGAATCCCGAGTAAGAAAGAAGCAAAAGGTAGCGTGAGGTAGATTCACAAGAAGCAGAAAGTATATATGCCTACATCAATGATAGGGGTGATGATGATGAGATAGAAGGATTTTAATACCATCCAGTCTACGAGATACATGATTTTGAGGAAGAAGGATATGAGGAGTATAACGAAGGGGATGAGGAGGAGGAAAAAGAAGAAACTGAGGCCCAAGGAAAGGGGGTAGGCGGAGAAGACAATACAAAATATAAAAGAATCCCAAGCCTCACAAATGAATAGATAGAAGAGACCACATAGATAGAAGTGATGGGAATGATTAAGAAGCTGATGGAATAAGAGGTAGAACGTAACGTGGATGAGGAGATGAAGGAAGCTGAGGAGGAAAGCATAGGAAAAGAATATGGAAGCATGGGGGAGATCTAAGTTTGGCTATAATATTTCCAAAATCGACATGCATAGGGAAGAAGAGTACATAAGAAACCCAAGTTCAAAGAATGGGCTACATCGATGATCCAAACAAGGTGTTATGTGTGTGCTTCCAGAGCACCATGTCAATGTAATAGATCTTATCCATGGCTTCATTTGATGAGGAAGGTGCATACCCTGGGAAAAGGAAAATGCTATCATGGACATTTGAGTCCCACATTGATGAGCTTGAGTTTGAGGTAAGCCAAGGAGCATTGATGAAAATGAAAGAAATAAAATGGATAAACCCCTTGGTGAATGCTCAACAATTATCAGATGAGAAAATATATAACGTACTCAACAAATTTTCTGTTGAGGTTGAATCTAGGCTATTCAGAAGAAATGATAGGGTGAAGTTCCTAGAGGCGAATCTGAAGAAAAGGGAGGAGGAGCTCTTTAAGAAAAGAAATGACCTAAAGCATGAGTAACTAATCAATGCTCAATGAAGGAATGAGTTAAAGGATGAGAAGGAAAGAGTGTGCGAGGCATACAAGAAGATAGAGATGATTATGGATGGCATCATCTTAAAGCATCAAGACATAACACCCCCACATAAATGTATGGATCATCCTTGGAATGCCTAGAGGATTTGACCCACATAATCACTATGGAGAGGTGGTCAATTTCCTTAGAATCCACAGAGGAGGCATTGGCATGCCAAGAAAAATAAAATGAGATAAAGGTTGTGGAAATTTTTTCTCATAACAACAAAATCCTTGTCGATGTAAAAGCAGTCACACAATTTGTTGAGGCTGCATATGATAATTCCATGGATAGGGATAAAGTTACAAGTATCTTGGTTGCCACCCATGAAGTGGAACTTAAGGAGTTCCAAGAAAAGAACAAGGGAATAGGGATGAGTAAGACAAAATCATAGCTAAAGTAGAAAAGAAATCGGAGGTCGTTGAGACCTTGCAAGGGGATCAATTAAGAACTAGCTAAAGGAATTGTACCCCTAAATCACTTGGAGGATGGATGCACTCAAGTATTTGGGAAAAAAATTGGAGAAGATCATGGAAACAATGAGAAATAAGGAGAGGAGTTGATTTTTGAGGAATTAAACACCTTAGTGGGTGACCTATGTTAACAAGCTCAGAACAATGTGCGACTTGGGGAAAGTTAGAAGAAGAATTAGGGAAGGATTTCCTCTTCTCCTCAAAAAGTAAAGTTCCCAATTATTTCATTCTTTTCCCCATTTGTTCATTATTTTATTCTTCCATTCCAACCATTTGTGAGGATCCACTATTCTTTATTTCTTTATTGAAGAATGTTTCGAGGATAGATAATAGGCATAGTGTGGGGTGATGTTGGGCCAAAAATATTAGCTAAGTACGAGAAGGCACATGGGCACGTGATACCTAGTTGAAAAAGGGTGCATGGGTTGAAGGTACATAGGGAAGGTTCCTAGAAGTAGGTTGTAAAACATAGGGCACATGCGTAAGGAAAATGGGTTTTGTACTTATCCTCATTTGGCATCCCAAGAAGCATACAAGAAAAAATGACCCTTGTGGATAAGTTTGTCACCTGGCGACTATGGGATCAAAAGGGAATATTCCATACATGTGATGGAAGGTTATAAAAGAAATAATTGCAAGGAGTGGATAGATTGGATGCGAGAAGGCATGCTCCCATGGAGGACCACTTCAACACTTGGAAAATGATCTGTAACTTCTAAAAGGCATGGTGATGGGTGCTAAGGTTATAAATTCAAGTGCTTGATAGAAGAAAGATATAGTATATGGTATAAAGAGAGTGTGTAGAGAATTCAGAGGAGAGAAAATAAAGATGAATCCCTACAAAAAAATAATTAAGGATGTGTTTGGTTAGGTATTAGGAGAGCTCTATAAGTAATGGCATGTTTAGAAGGATGGGTCCTGGATTCTTTTTGTTTTTGCAATATGGTGAGCATAATGTAGTCCCGATGCATGAATTGACTTTTCATTGTTATATAAAGGTATGTTATGACCTCAAGGGATGTAATGTGGATTATTGAACCTGTTAAGATGAATATAAGGCTCTATTATAAATCATATATGTGTTCAGGAGTATAATACTTATGTATTTCCTTTCGTATGAACCATTTCCTTATGTTTCTTGTTATTTCTCTTTTCTGGATGTAATAAGATAACAAATTGTTCTAGAATATGGAATGGTTCTTTCTGCTCATTTCCATTTAAATATTTGTTATAAGATGATGCATTCTCAGAAGACTCACACAAAGGTGAGACTCGGTAAGCTGCGTGTGCCTCGAGTAAGCGCCCACTAGGTGATAGGCCAGAGCACATGGGATTAGACTATTGGTCTAAGGGTATAAAATATGACTACAACATTTTATTATATCCAAATTAAGAAAAATCAACATTTTCACCCTATAATTTTTTGTTTCAAGATATCATTAACTTATTGAACTAAAACACCCACAACCTTTAAATTTAGTTTGTAATTGTTTCTGTGTCTTTTCAAAATTTTCTATTAAGTGATAAAATATTAAAAATCTCATTTAGCCACGTATGAGATCGAGTTCTCAAATTATAGGGTTTATACTTCTCTTATTAACTGTATTGCTAATAAGAACCTACACATATTGAACTCTTTGTATTTTCTAATTGGCCATTACATATATGTTTTCATAAAGTTTTATATCCTAAAATTTTGTTGTGCTTCAACATATTACTTTAAACAAGTAAACAATTACTTGTATTAGTTCAACATGCATGGTAATGGTCTTTTCAGGGTATTAATATCAAATATACTAAGAAAAATTTCCATATAACCTCATTAATAAAAATTAAGGCCTTTGTGATCCTTTAGAAATTACTATCAGTATTTCATTACTTTGTTATAGTAAAAAAACCACAATATGAAGTATATAATAAGACAACCATTTCATGTTTCACAATGACACATTACTTGAGAATTTAATTCATTCAAGGATTTCCATAGTATGATTTTCCATGAACAATCCTATATATCTTATAAGACACACTTGTGAACTCTTGAAGGAAGTAATGTGAAACATATCATCTACATCAAAAGTATCCATTTTTTTCCTAATGAATTAATTATGTCAAAAGATTAGGATATGCACTTTCATAAGACATGTATAATATATAATTCATTCATTCTTCACTAAGGTATCACAAACCCTTACCTCAATCTATTGACTTTGGGATAATAACCCTCTCGTATTTCATAAATTAAGAATGAAATACGTATAAAATTAGTCTTCTAGTCTATATATTATTATTACTTTTGAATCAAGTATTAATCCTTATTTTAGTGATCATAATTAATCACATATTCATGTTGATATATTCTTAACATCTGAATTATTTGATTTAAGAAATATCAATGAAATTAAGTATTATATGAAATCATTTATTTAATTAAAATGTACATGAAATAACGCTTCCACGCTCGAATAAAATCCCTAATAATCTATTTACGATCCGACAAAATTGTTGAATATAAAAATTTGAAATTCAATACTTATTTCAATAATCAATTTCAAAGAAAATGTCCGATTAAACCTTTCGAGAGCTATCTTAAATTTTTCTTGAGTTTAACTATCTACAAAATCCCTAAATGAATAAAAGAACTAATTAAACAAAATCCATTTTCCATAGCCTTTTCAACAATATCCATTTTTTCTTCTTCCAATAATCATTGTTGTTCATGAAACCACACTCTTTCAAGCATTTTAGGAAACAATTGTCATTCCTCTTACGAAAAAAATACCATAACATATTTAAAGCTCACAATGAGATTTACACTTATTTTGTAAATCACTAAGGGGAAAGTAAATTGAATGACAAAATGATGTCAAACCCTTTGAACTAAGATTTTTTTCTAAAATGCTTGAAATAATATGGTTTAATGGATATCATTGACTAATGGAAGCACATAAAATGGATTTTTTTGAAATGGCTATTGAAAATTCTATATTTAAATATTTTCATAATTTTGGAAGGGATGTTGATGAGAATGCATACCCAATTTTGATACCCAAAGGAAATCAAATAGTCTCCAAAAACTATGCTCAAAATTTTCAACTTATTCCTTTCTCAAATTTTTGAATGGATGAATGGAGTAACATGCTTCCGCAAAGACAAAGAGAACAGAAAGGAAAAATTTCTTCCCAAAATGTTCAAAAACATTAGTTTCCAAAACATATTATAAAAAATGTCAATCTAAAGTGATATAAAAGCGATACATCCATTTTGCCACTTTATTTGGAACAAAAATTTAAAAAGGAACACATAGGACATTACATTTATTTAGATTTAATGGATAATTAATGTGGAGGAAACCACTAGAAACTCAATTTAAATCAAAAACTAAGACTAGTTAAAATAAAACTCAACTTAAATGTGAGACAAAATACGTAATATTACAAATTCTATTTGACAATAATAACCTAATGAAAAATAATAAAATTAAATACTTCAAATGGAACACATATTTTAAATGGTGTATGTGCTTTCAATGGTGGTACATTTTACATTATTTTGTTTAATGGATAATTAATGTGTACACAACTACCATATTAATTAGCATTTTACCTTACAAAATGGTCCTTGGGAAATAGTGTATTTGGTATTGTAAATAATTAATGTAAGAATTTTATAATATAATCTTTAATGTTTGACTCGTGTGACAATACTATATATAAAAATAAATTTGGAAATTGTTTAAAACTTATATTTGAGATACATAAATTTAATTAAAATTTACTCTTTAATATTGATAGAAGATGATATACACAAGATGAAACTACGTCACATGGGTTTATTAATAAACTTATATTGTTAAGAGGCCATGTATGATATAAAAACCTAAGAAACAATTAACACTCATAATTGAATCAAATTATATAACACCACCATTAATCAAATAAATACTAAACTTGAACTCTATACCATCAAATAACCATACCAATATAATTAGAGAGTTAAATACATTAATGAATTACTTTGACACAATATTAATGACCCAATATAATTAGAGAGTTAATAACCATACCCATATATATTAATCTTAAAATGGAGGAAATTGAACGTTCCTTTTGAACTTTCCTTAGTGTGAATACTATTTTTATAAATGGTTGCCTTAAATCCTCGCTCTTTAACTATGAATTATCACACTTTGAAGTGTGATCACACACACGTCAAATTGTAAGTACTCGTACTTAAAAGTGTGATCACTTGAATTTTAACCTTCTTGTCTAGTAAATATATACATAAGTATGAGTATAAGAAAATTTAAATCCTTGCATCGCTAGGATAGATAACATTTAAAATTCATATGCTATGTGTTTGATGGATAAAATAATAAAAATAATAACGGGATATAAGAGTCTAATAAAATGTGTTAAATGGTCGAATAGGGGCACTAGCGCCTAAAAAATAAATAACGTAGGAGGAAAAATTATGATCGGAATAGAAATGGTCTTTTGAGGAATCATTAATGCATATTTTAAAATATATATTATATTTACTTCATATGAAATGCAAATTTCCCCAAAATATTAGGTGGATAAGTTTTATGAAAGTTATGGTGTTAGTCCAACATGTAATAATTACCAAATACACAAAATACTTATAGACACTAAGTTAATAGTTTCTAAGTGTTGTTGTTAAGGATGTTACGATCCAAAATAGACGACATCTACCATAGAGTATAATTTGGATAGGATTCTCAATGTCAATGTTTTATGATTTCAATAGGTTGGGCATAAATAGTTAGGTATGTATGATGATAATAAAATTGATATGTGGCATAAATGACTACAATGAATTATTTAATGTCTTAAATGCTAGCCAAATTCTCCATATGTTCAAGATTTAAATTGAACAAGGTTTCAAATATGTTTATATATTAAGATGTTTATTTTCATTTATCATTGAGATTTCAAGGATTTGTTTTAACCTTAGAATTTTTATTGATATTTCTCATCAGTAAATTCTCTATGGGATCAAGATTTAAGTTTCCATGATACTATTTTCTCTATTTATTTTTGGATACAATTGAAAGTAAAATCTATTTAGAAAGGAACACATGTGGATCTACTCTCTAAAGGTGTGAAGGTTGCGGAGGGACTATTTTATCCATCCAAAACTACACTCCATTATAGAGTCATGTGGCCTAGATTATTTTATGTCACAATAAGTATTGTATTAAATGACAGAGTGAGACTACCATACACAATTGATGATTGTGACACATTGGAAGACATTAAAACCAATGGATTATTAATCCCATGGGAAATGAAGTAAATAATTAAGCATGTGATTTCAAAAAAATTTCATGTGGGATATGATGATACAAAAACATCAAAAGAAATGACTCGAAGGATACATTTGATGAGTATGATAGTTTCAATTATGATACTGAAATCCATTATTTCACAACTCCTAAGTTTAGGGATGAATTAGCTAAAACATGTGTGGTGTTAAAACATAAGTGTTCTCAAAATAATGTGACATATCCAAAGGGTTTATATCCCTTGTATAAAAAGAACACATTATTTCAAGAGCATTATTTAGTCCCACACATTTTGGTGATTTTGTGGAAAAAATTATAACTACATGCAATGGTTGTTATCCAAGGCTAGTGAATCAAAAATGTAGTGCATCTCAAAACAATAACTATAGTTCATGTTAATGGAAATTATGAATGTCGAGAATTAACCCGAGATACAAAACATTGGATATAATTTGAAGTTATGGGGATTTTTGTGAAGTTGATACATTATTGTTCAGTAGAACAAAAATTTGTTGCAAAAGTGACAATTACAAATTTCTATGAATGAGACATGGTGTAGTTTTAAAAATGGATATAAATACATTTGGGGAGCATATTGATAAATCAATCATGCCTTTTTACAAATGTTTATCCATATCGAAGGATATCTCATCGATGGTCTACATCCAAGATGGACCATCTAGATGGTTTGGTTATGGATGTAAGGAGAAAATAAATTATAAAAAAGGTGTCGGTAAAAATTTTGTGTACATTCGAAGAGCCTATTCCTCAACTAGTATATCCAATTTTAGTAGTAATGAAAAGTTGATAAAAAATACCTTACAAATCCCAAAATTCCAAAAGGTAAATATGAATCTGTTCAATATATGAAAAGAAAGGGAAAATGGGAAACAAATAAGAGATGAATTCTTGTTTGAAGTTGAAAAGAAACATTTATACAAGGAAGGATGTCCCTCTAATACATATCTCATCACTTTCAATCACAGTTGGAATATAACTCTAGGGATGAATTAAAATTCCATAAAAAAAATTATAGTTAATACATTCAACACAAATACTAGTATTTTTGATGTGGATAAAACTTTTGAGAAAACTATAGACAAGTTGAAGCTATATGGAAGGGATGTATGTCAAAATGCATGACACAAATTTCATGGGATCCTGAATAACATTTATTATGGATATAAAAATCTTCGATGAATTGTGAGAGGAGGAAAGTAAATAGTTATACAAGAAAACAAAATCAAAAGCCAAGTAGTGTCGCAACTATTGCATTAATATCCAAATTGGTGGAGATAAATTATGATATATCACCATACATGTCTAGTTTAGTGGGTCAAGTTGGTACTAAATTATTAATGATACTATTTCTGCATGTTATAGTTATTCTTACATCCTAAAAATGTGTAAGAATTTCCTTTCACTATTGAACCTTCCTCCATCATCACTATCAAATCTCAACAAAATATGGCAATAAAATTTATCCCATGTTTCAATCATGAAGAAAAAATTCTTTGCGAAATGTGATAAGTGGACAAATCTTAAGAACAAACATGTAACCACCTCATGTATAGAAATAATGGAACATGTAGATCAACACCATAAATGAAAAAATTATTACATTCAAACTTATCATGCAAATTCATATGTTGATAGAATTCAATTAGAGGAATAGCCTAACACATACTTGAGCATTGTGCATGAAAAAATGGACGAGATGAAAAATGACATACCAAGGACTAGAAGAAGCTTAAATTTAATAAGTAATGTTATTAACCTCCACATCACCTTAACTGCTATGCTAACACATGCGAAGAAATCGAGGGTACGAGACACTATGGTCTGACTTTTATTGACTCTAGAGAAAATTTCACAATAATATCATTGAATTTTTGTATCGGAAGCTATAAGAACCACTTACAGATCAATATGGTTATTTTTATATAGTAGTAGGACATAAAATCACCCATTACATGATGCACTATTGAAAAACTATGTGTATGAAAATTGTAAGGAATACAATAATAAAAATGAGAAGGATGATGCAAATGATATTGTAAGTTGATTTACAAGTTCATTTAGAAAACAACCACCAGTTCTCTACTTGTAACTAGATAATGCTTCAAGTGAAAAAAATCACACATTGTTTATGTTTGTATCCATGATGACAACTAAAAGGATTTTCAATGTACTTTATGTGACCTTCCTTATAGTGGGTCACACACATGAGGATATAGATGGAACATTGAAAATATTATCAACATCATTGTGTAAATTAGAAATATTCTCTTTGCCAAAAATAATGGAAAATTATAGAACATGCCAAGAGGGGTTCAACGAATTCACTCTATACCTTATTTAGGAAGTTTATGACTTTAAGGCCTTTGTGGAACCTCACCTGCTAGATGGAAACCACAAGATTTTTGGTATCATTAAACCAAATATGTTTAAGCTCCATGTCATTAACAAAATTCTGTCATTGAGTGAAAAACATCAATTATGGATGCATTATTCTCCAAACCAATTGAAAATTGGAAAACAATGGGTGGGAAACATTACTTTTTATAAGGGAATCCTCCATTGGAACCCTTACTGAGAACTAAATTAAATGTCATATTTAGATAAAAATTAAAGGAATATATCACACATTGGGAAAATATTTCAACAGATGGTCGAGAAGTATTCTGGATTCTGAATATAATATATTGGAATGATTTTTTGCATCACCTATAAAATCTCTTTATCAATTGCATCATGATGAGAATATATTTTATCTTCCCAATATCAATTTTGGATAAACACCATGTATAATTAGATATTGGAAGCACCACATCTTGACATCGGTAACTACTATAGTCAAAACTTCCTTTCAAATAAATATATATATTTTTGATAGACCTCGAGATGAACTCAATATGGTGGTGGATGTGAGTTATGGGTAGATGATACTATAAAGACTAGTTAATGATAATGTACCTCTATGGATGGGAAAATTAGAATGATTTCCAATACAATATATTCACATAAAGGATACAATGATAAGGATAAGTTGGTGGGAACCCATAGGAAAATAAAATATAGAAAAATAAAAGTATTAAGAATGATTAAAGAAAAATCAATGTTGAAAAAGTCAAGGGAAACATCAGAGATTGATGTATATAGTGTCATCTAGGCATGGAAACCAAGTAAAATATGGAAAGGAGATCAAATTAAAATACCAAATCAGGGGACATGAAGCTATTAAGGAATATATTGCACAACTTCAAGAATAATAACTAATGCACTTTAGTTGAAAATGGTTGAAATAGATACCATTTAGAGGGATTAGTCCTTATGTTATTTTAAATATAATTATCCCAAAGGAATTGATTGTATATGGAAATAAAATTTCAATTCCGTGTTTGAAAACTATGTGTTTAACAAAATTATTAACTCTTTGTTATTATTTCTGATTTATAGAATGGAAAAGCATAGTGACCTCTAAGCTCTAACAATTTATTACCTTGTATAAAATTAGTTCACATTATTTGGATTATCTTCTATTTTCAAATTCTTAGCGACCACCATTTTCCATTACAATGATTTCCATTTTACAGATTGATCAAATAAATGTAAATAAGATGTATCTTAGTGGTTTATTAGATTATCTAACTTAGAGGTTGCTAGGATTATGCAACTCAGTGACCATTAGGCTTATGTTACCTACCGCCCAAATGGATTATGTAACTTACTGTCTTCTAGGCTTATGTAACTTAGCATACATTAGGATTGTAAAACTTAGCAGTCATTAGGACTATGTAACTTGTGGCCACTAAGCTTATGTAACTTAGCTAACACTAGGATTATTTCACCTAGCAGATGTTATGCTTATGTAAGTTTGCACTGCTACACTTATGTAATTTAGCATCTGCTAGGGTTATGTAAGTTAATGGCCACTAGGATTATGTGTGGGAATCCAATTAAAAAAATTGAAATAAAAAAATATTCATAAAATGGATTCCAATAGTGATGAAATTGGAATGCAATAATAGTGATATTGGAATCTAATAATAGCAAAATTGGAATCCAATAATAGTTTAATTGGAACACTTCGAGTCCAATAATGACAATATTGTAATCGACATTACTACTAATGTAATCCAATAATAGTAATAATGGAGCCCAAAGATAAAAAAATGGAATCCAATATACACAAAAACAATGATACATTTCTACCAAAACTTGTAATATTGGAGTCTATATTCACTGGAATATGTCTATATTTAATAAAATAAGTGTTATACATGGTTTGAAACATTACATGGTAAAGGTCATTTCCCCAAGTTGGTAAGGGATAAATATTTTTCTCAATATAGAGTATATGATTTATACCCACATCTCAACCTAGATAATAAGAAATATAATTTCAGATTGGTGTATGATTACTTCTTTTCCTTAGTTATTTATTTATTTAAGCCTTTAAGGGAACAATATAGAATGTTGTTTAGGGCCAAAGGGGTGATTAATGAATACATGTTTTATTTAATCTAATTAATATTCTTCACCTAGACCATGGTAAGTGGATTCTATGGAACACCATATATGTTTCCCATAATACATGGATGAGAAGTGGACACTAATTGAATTGTTAGGAAATTTTAGGGATGTCCACATGATCATTACAAGGAAACATAAGACCAATTTTAAGTTCCCAATTTCTATTGGGAGGTACACATTCCCCACAAGTGAATTCTTCATATCTAGACTCCTTAAAACTAAATGAATGGATTAATCATGCAAAAAGTTCATGTAAAAACCAATTATGATATAAAATAGATAGTTTAAGGTTACTTTGGTAAACATATGAGCATGAGACTCACAATGAGGACTATTAGATGGACTACAAATATGAAGACACAAGTAATACTCATGGATTTTTATACAATGGATCTCTCTTAGAAAATTGATTACAACATTACAATTATCCCTGAGGGTTTGGTAGATGATAAAAGTTTGGTGATCAAGTATTATATATAGAAGAATGTTGTAGATAAACTAATGTAACTACTTGATTGTCTTTGTGCAGATCTAGTATACATGCATCATAAGATAACCGATGTCATCGAAAAACTCTCTCTTGGATCATAAGCAAAGGAATTGACTTATCCCTTCAAAAAACTATAGTTTTTAGGGAATATACAACAATTTTTTAGAATCATAGAGATTGAGATGGTGGTGAATTAGTCTTACAAAACTTTCATTTCATTTTCATAGCTTACAACATCATCAAAACAACCATTCAATATAGATATTCAATTAAGAGATATTGGGTGTGTTATTAACAAAATTAAGGATTTTTCCTAGATGGCCTAAGGTAATATCTAGGGTATTAATGTTAATCTAGTTAGGAGAAATAAAACACTATAAATGAACTAGAATAGTATGAAATAAAACATAAATAAACTACTCTAGATGAAATGAAACCTTAATGCGCAAGAGAAGAGTAAGGAAAAGACTTAGCTGATAACAAAAGACTGTCACATAGTTTCATAGATCTGGAAATAAAATATAAAAGTTCATACAAACCCTTAAAGACCCTACAAAGGGAAGATATGGACTATCTGAGATGACACAGGTGCCTAGGAGTGTATTGGGGCACCTCGGGGTGCCCTAGTCTAAAATTTGGTCACTCAGGATAACATAAATGCTCAAAATTTCAATTTGGTATGGTCACTAAATTCCTCTCGAGTACATCCCTCTCTGTCACGTTGGATTCATTGGATGAATCGAGAATGACCTATAATGTAAGGAGAAGTATAAAACCCTTGAAAAGTGATGAGATGCATATAAATTGTTAAACCGACCTCGACCTCCAAGCTAGTAGACTTATCACTGAGCATTGTACTACATTACAGACCCTGATGTTGTTCTTGTGTGTATGTGCATGTCATGCCCTAGGTTCTCTTGTTCCAGTCACACTTTTTGAAGTAGTGAGAAATAGTAGCTATAGATATGTAAGTAGCATATTTGCATGCAATAAAATGGAATCCCTCCCCTTATGAAGTTTTTGTGAAACAGATCTCCTAGCTTGAATGCATGACAATATGTGGATGCAAGTGATGTAATGGATGTAGCCATAGATGGAGTGATAGTAGTGGTAAGATGAAATTACCTAGGACCCTCATTGTGGTCTTATAACTTTATATTTATAGGGCTCTCAAGATTAATTTTGTAATTAATCCCAAAAAGGATGATTGAGAAGAAGATAATGATGACCAACATCTAGAAGTGACCTAATAATAAGTGAAAGAGGTTGTGTATAGATTGGGGTGCCGGAATGGGACTAGGGCAACCTAGTATAGGCTGGGGCACCTTGATTTCAGGATAGAATATCGGAGAGGTCAAGAAATGGGCTGATAGGTATCGGGAAATACATGGGAAAGATGTAACAGAAGATAAGAAAAAGGTGGCCAAAATTGGTATTAATTAGTACTATGTACACTTGAGAACCTTCTAAATAGTAGTATAGGCTGAAGCTAAATTTGTCTAATGTGTAATATTTGTGTCTACTTTCCCCCCCTTTATGTTGGTGAGTGGAAAGCTCGGTAACATAAATTAGATAGAGATGGGTACTTGATAACCATATAGAGTGTAGAAGAAGATGTGTTGATGGACTAGACTCAAGCATGGAATGACAAAAAGAAAAATATGGAGGAGTGTGGATTATAAAGATGATTTTTTTTTTAAAAAAGGTGATGCAAGTGAACCTATGATGGAACACATGTGTAGCTACTTTTGTTGTATGTAGTGTACATGTATTCTTAGTATGGAAAGTACTGCTACAAATTTTTATCATTTTCATTATTATTGTTGCCCCCAATTTTATTGTTTTCTTCTCATGTAATGAACCTATAAGGAGAAAACAATCAAGTAGTCAAATATGTATGTATGTAAAAATGTTTTGTTAAAATACGCAAATGTAAAATACGCTATAATATAAATTATAAATGGAAAAATGGATCATGTGCACCTGATCCATATCAAGAAAAAGGGTGTAGAAGAATATCCTATAGTTTCACTATTTTTTCAGGAAATCTCATGCCACCATGGCTGAAGAAGTATAGGGAGGAACCGTGTTGTATCCTCCAACCTTTAACCACTTTTTTTGAAATTTTGGAAGAGATATCAGATCTTTGTAATGTTTTTTCAAGTGATCCAATGTCATTGGGAGAGAAATGTATAGATACAAACCCACTATAACCCCGAGTCTATAATAACTCGAAAAATTACCGAAGGACACCATGTCCTATTAAGGTCATTGTGTATGGAGTTCATAGACTAGTTTGAACTCACTTAATGTGTGTGAACCGTTGTAGATACGTTGTGTTAGTAGAAACCCTCAATGATGCCCCCTCTCTTTAGGAGAACATGCAATGGCCTTGGAAGGAGAATGCGTCCCCAAAAGAGGATCAACCACACTCTGACCTATAGAACTCTTCCCTGAAGGGGGAAAGGAAATGCTTGGTAGATACAAAGGTGTGCACAAAAGGTGATGGCTAGCCAATAAAATTGTTAGTTCGAACACATTCATGCAATATAAGACAAGTGTAAAATACATAGACAATGTAAAACTACTAAGAAAAGTAGTGTAAACATGCAAGAAAACAAGAAGACCACACAAAGTGGGTTTCAAACATGGGACATCACTCATAATGTCACAAGACATGTAAGGCCATCATGGCCACAAAAATAGTCATGTGTGCACACAGAAAAGGAAAATACCTCAAACAATGGAAATAAACATAAATAAGTAAAAACAAACATGTAGTCATGGAAACATGTAGGCCTACATAACAAGTTATGCACATGGAACAACCATTACCTTGTTATAGTGATAACCAATATGTCAAAGCATGTAGAAGCAAATAGTAAAATATGATAAGCACAAAATGAAATAATAACACCTAGATGAGATGAATGTGGATGCCCCAAGCAATCAATATAGGAAGGGTAGAAGGCATGCATCCATGCCACATGTAGATTCCTACATCTATGATCACACTAAATAAAGGCATGAATGCACATGTGTGTATGATAATGACATATAGGAAAGAAATATAATATGTGTAGTAGAATGAGTATGCATAACATGAGAAATCAAGAGTAAATGCTACCAAGACAATGCGGTGTGTTGTGGATGGATGGAATGGAATGCAAGATGGAATGATAGGAGCAACATGCCCCTCAAGTGGATGGAATGTGTATAGAGTGAAGTCCATTTCCCCCTCAACAGTCAAGAATGAACCACAAATGAGAGTGCGTCATCGGTAAATGGTCAACTGGTGTTGGTTATATCTAATGCATTGTGATGAGTATTTCTATGGAATGGTGATAAAATAAAACATGGGGAGAATATGTGCATGAACCCTATAGCCAAAGCATATATCCGACTTTGTTGATTAGAGGAGTGATGATTTATCCCTAAGCATATATCACTATAGAAGGAGTGTATGAGAATGAGATATATGGAAAGATGTGCATGGACCCTATAGCCTAAACATATGCCACGACTTGGTTGTATAAAAATTGATAACTTACCCCTAACCGTATATCAGAAGAGAATGGGTGGATGGTGAGGATTTATAGGGAAATGTGTGCATGGACCCTATAGGCTAAGCATATACCATGACTTGTTTTCATGAAAGAGTGATGATTTATCCCTAAGTGTATATCACTATAAGATGAAATAATGGAAGGTGGCGTATACCACTATGTGAAGAATAAGGTGAGGGTGGTGATTTAGCCTAAAGCGTATACCACTAATTGATGATTAGGATAAATGATGAGGCAATAAAAGGATGATAGAATAGGTGATGATCGGATGTAAGAGGATAAAGTAGAATGGATGAAGGGAGTGGTGATTTAACCTAAGGTGTATACCACTACAAGATGATGGAAGGTGTGATAATGTAATGGAATAATTTGGATTTGAGAAAATGTAAGAGGAGAAGAGAATAGCATATGATAGGACATAATAGGATGATGTAGAAGTGATAAAAAGAGTGGTGATTTAACCTAAGGTGTATACCACTATGGTATGTGATGATGCATGTGGGTGATGATATAGCCTAGAGCATCAGTCACTAGTCTAATGAATGTGGTATGATGACATGTCACATGTAGGTAAGGTCCATTTGATTGGTAAACCCTCAGAAATTGAGTATGGACCAAGGAACTAAAGTGTATCATATGGTGGTGAGTGTAGCACGTACTATAAATTACCAAGGTATGTGAATGTGTGGTGTATGTAATGTAATGTAGAATGTGTAATGATAACGAGATAAAACTAGACCCAAGTATAAGGAAATCTAGTGTAGGATGTAGAATAAGTAAGATGTATGAATGCAATGTGGGTGTGTAGGATGTATATGTAGTGTGGAAGATATGATGATAAGTGTAGGTATAATATGTGATGGTAAAAGATAAAGCTAGAATCATATACAACATGACCTAGTGTAAATGTAGAATGAGAGGATGGAATGAAAAACTAGGCTCATATATAATGATGACTAGTGTAGTGTATGTTATGGATATATAATGTAGGATGATGGAATGTAAATGTATAGGTATGGTAGTATAATGTGTGGGGTTCAGTGTAATGGTAATCCCTCAACAGTCCAGTGTGAACTAAAGCATTAGGGTGTGTCATCAGGTAACAAAGGTGTGAAAATACATGAGATAGAAGGGATGATGACCTAAATAAAAATATTCAATGTAATGGTAGACTATATAAGTATGCGAGACTATAATAGGGGGGAGAATATAATATGATGTGGCCCCCAATTATGGGGAAAATAAAGATTAATCGAGAAGGTCGAAGGAAGAAACTCCTTCGAATGGTGCTTGCGATGATGCAAATGGAGAGACATGATCTACCTGTGGGGATATATTAGAGATGGGTGGTATGGGCGAGTGGAATTGATATGTGCATAAATGATGGCCTAGAAACAAATATTATGGTGTGAAACCTACATGGGGAGATAGGGAATGCGATACTAGAGGTTGGTGTTGAGATGATATGTGGGTAGGGTGTGTTTGATGCAGAAAAACTAGGTGTTCCTGAGGGGATATATGTAGAATAGGAGGAGGTTTGGTTCTCATTGAGAGGAGGTAAAATTGTTGGATATCTCTGATAACATGGGCTAATGTGTGATAAAAATCTATATGGTGAGCATGAATTCAATGATAGTGACAAAATGGACTATGACGAGTGTGGATTAATCAAAGAGGATATGAATGAGTAGGTGGTAACATAAGGAGTTAGCGGTGAATAAGGTGACCGAGAATGTGTTGTGGTGTAGTGTTAGAGGGAAGAATAATGGGTGAAGGGAAAGGTAGAACTGGTGGATCAAGGAGGGGACCAGTAGGGGAGGTGGATGGAGTAGGAGTTGTAGGAGTAGAAGCATGCTGAAGTTGCACAATCATAGCATGAAGAGATGCAATTATGGCTTCCATAGAATGACACTAAACTTGTAACACGTGTATAGCCTCCCATAGGTGTGTATTAGAATAAGGAATATGAGAGTAAGAATCATCAACTATCTTGGAGGAGAAAGAGCGTACTGTAGTAGGAGGTGAATTGGTGTTAATGCAAGAGGCTAAGGGAGAAGGAAGGTCTTCTAGAGAATCATCAAGATAGGCATCAAAATCATTGTACAACATGAGATACTTGATAAGCAAGGGTATGTGGTTGGTTGTCTAGATAACCATGAATGCATAAAATATGCATGACCATGACATATTGTTCGTTGGTAAAGGGAGGTAATGGGCAGCCCAAGGCATACCAAATAGTGAAGTTGGGTGAATAACAAAGGAAATAAATACTACAAATATGCACATCACCAAATGGCATGGGAAAAGTGATATCAACATGATCAGGATCAAGTGTCCCTCCAATATAATCTAGCCAAGATTGGCCAAGAGTGAGTGGAGAAGTAGGAGCACCTACAAGATTAATGTTAAGGTGGAAAAAACATGTCGTATGTAGTATAAATAATGACTAGACCATGATACATGTGTGGGTAATATAGAGGATTATGAAGGTCATAAAATTCAAAACTAAGTTGGAGGAAACTAGCATGGGAATATATAGTGGCTAAGTAGGATGTGTCCAGTGGTATGTGTTCCCATTAAGAATTATTTATGAAGAGAGTGCAAGTGAAAGGTGGGCATACGAGAGGAGGAGAATGTTGATGAAGAGGTGGGGAGAAGATTCATGGATGATGAAGGGCCTTGGTATGAAAAAATATCGGTGGTAGGATCAAATGGTGGGGAAGAGACTGTACTAAGCTGGTAGATAATAGCCATGAATGATATCTCATAAAGAAAGGGATATAGGGAGGAATGGGAAAAGTAACCAAGTATTGTGGGGTGGGTGTAGTGGATGGTGTCGAGTAACAACAAAAGTAAAAGGGACTAGATCAACCATGAAAATAACAAGGAATAGGGTAGGTGGAGTTGGTGGAGACATGATCATGGATGGAGAAGAAGGAGGTGTAGGGCTAGAGTCATTTATGTCCAAGGTGGGAGAGAGAACGATAGGATCAAGAGGAAGATATTGGACTTCGACGACGAGTTGAGCTAAAGTAGTAGGATTAATAGTGCATAAGTAGGAGGTAATAACATCTGCAATAACACAAGGATCCATCCCAAAAGATGGAAGTTCAATAAAGGAAGGACAAGGGCTATAACTAGAAGAAGCAGTGGGAGTGTTGGTGAAAGTGTGGCCATGGCTATCAAATTGCAAAGTAATTAGAGGCTTAGAAGAAGAGGAATTTCTATGACACTTACCCATGGTGGAAAGTAAAAATTTGAGACTCTAAAAGGTACAATAAGGGAGGTCGGGTTAATCTGAAATGATTTTAAAAATAAGGTTTTTTCCTAGATGGCCTAAGGGGATATCTAGGGTATTAATGTTAATCTAGTTAGGAGGACTAAAATGTTGTAAATGAACTAAAGAAATATGAAATAAATGTAAATAAACTATTCTAGATGAAATGAAACCCTAATGTGTAAGAGAAGAGTAAGGAAAAGACTCATTTAATAATAGAAGATTATCGCATGTGTTGTAGATCTCGAAAAAAATTTGTAAGTGTAGATGAATCCTCAAAGACCCTACAAAAGGGTAGATCTAGACTGTTTGCGATGAAACATGCATTTGGGAGTGTACTGGGGTGCCATGGGGTACCCTATTTTAAAATATGAGCACTTTGGAAATAACGTAAATGCTCAAAACCTCAATCTGGTATGGTGGTTAAATTCCTCTGAGTACTTCCCATCTGTCTTCCTAGATTTTTCAGTGAAGCGGAGAATGACCTCTAATGCAAGGAGAAGTATCAAACCATAGAAAAATTAAATATGAATATTAATGGGTCAGAGTAACCTTGTCTATCAAGTTAGTGGACTTATCACTAAGGGATGGACTACATTACAAACCTTGATGTCGTTCTAGTGTGTGTGTGTGTGTGTGTGTGTGTGTGTGCATTTCATGCCCTAGGTGCTCTCGTTCTAGTCACACTTTTTGAAGTAACAAGAAATAGTAGCTATAGAAATGTAAGTAGCATGTGTGCATAGAATATAATGGAATCCCTCCCCTATGAAGTGTGTGTGATGCAGATATCCTAGCTTGAATGCATGGCACTATGTGGATGTAAGTGATGTAATGGATGTAACCCTAGATGGAGTGATAGTAGTGATAATATGTAATGACCTAGGACCCTCATTATGGTCTTATAACTTTATATTTATAGGGATCTCAAGCTTAATTTCATAATTAATCCCGAAAAGGACAAGTGAGAAGAAGATAAGGATGACCAACAACTAGAAGTGACCCAAAAAGAAGCGAAAGAGGTTGTACATAGACCGAGGCTCATAGAATGGGACCAGGGCACCTTAGGGTGCCCCATTACAGTTGGTATCCCCTTGATTTTAGGCTATAATGTTAGAGAGGTCATGAAATGGGATATTACGTATCGAGAAATACCTTAGAAAGAAGAAACAAAAGATAAGAAAAAGGTGGAAAAAAGTGGTATTAATTAGTACTTTTACACTTGAGAACCTTGTAAATAGTAGTATAGGGTTGGGCTAAATATTGTTTAATGTGTAATATTTGTGTCTATAGTATGTATTATTCATTCAAAAGTACATCAAACAAAGACAAGAACACATCAACACAATATGTAAGTGGGAAACCCTCAAGGGGAAGAAAACCCACTAAAATTTTAAAATATATTACTCAATTATAAATACTTACATAAATATTACTCATCACAGAAGATTTATTTAGTGAAGCACCTACTTCACAAGGAGTACCCACCCCTATTTATTATAGCACCCACTATATAATGAGGATACCAACCACTAAGATTAATAAGAACCCACCTATCCACCTCATCAAGAATATCACTTAAATATTTTTGCACCTACAACATATTTTTATCAAAAATTTAGTTCCACACACATCAAACCCTCTCAAACAAGTTCTTCTCCTTCTTCACCTGAAATATGGGCCTTTATTTTATAATTAGGTCTAATGACCTTGAAAACTTGTTTATTAACTCTTCTCAACACATCATAACTCTTCTGATCTCTTCCCTTTACCCCTTTAACCTCTTATTTTACCTTCACTAGCTTGTTAACATCCTCTTCATTTAAATCTAGATCGAATGACAAAATAAATTCATTTTATATACATGAATCTAGATTTCAAAATCAAATAGGTCGGCCAAGAACAATAAATTCAGTCATAAAAACATGAAATCAATCCTTCAACATCATATAAAATCACTTGAAATAACGATATAGGCCGGAAAGGGCCACACCATCCAATACTAGCTAAAGCCTTCTCAAATAGGCCAAAACAAGGTCCTCTAGCTCTAACGAATGCAATATGAACTTAAAGTGCACACTACAACTTTTTAAAGGAACAAAAATATCCAAAAACTAAGCTACCTCCTCTAACAACCTTTTTATAAGATTAGGAACCTATTCAACATCAAATTTTTGCATGAAACACTACAAGATACAAGTTACCTCAACAAGGTCTTCAAGCACTCATAAATCAGTATTTTCAAGAGAATGATTTTACATATAAAAATTCATAATCCAGGATCATTAAAAATACCAATAGAATGGTATCATCATGAGGAATTAGGAAAAACTCATGGAATCAACCAAAACTAGACACAAAGCTTATAAACACTTCAATATTTGAAACTAGTTAAAACTTGCAACTAGGACTCAAGAACCCATCTTGGGAGAATAATGCCCCATCACTTCAATCTTCACTTCTATTATCAACCAAATATTTAAACACATCAATGGAACCTTGATAAAATTTCTAAATAACTAAAATTCATATGTCATATGGAGGAATACACACTACCACACTTGATTCAACTAGCCTTCTTAGCAAGCCTAATAAGGCTAATTAGGTTAGTAGGGTTTCAACATGAAACCAATTTTTAAAAAAATTCCTAGAGCTTACACATCCTATATTAAACTTGTATAAATTTTTCATGATCATCAAATTCTTCTAAAACATGCAAAACACCAAGAAACACTTCAAACCTCCATGACTAGGTTCTAGCCATTAAGGCCAAAAGTGATATGGAAACTTTGGAGACATGTATCTTTAATTTTATCAATTGTATATTTCCCAAAATTTCCATTTTCAAATAGATAACCTCCCAATATTTATGGCACAAGTCACTTCTTTTCATGAAACCTCCATCTCAAACATGAAATTTCAAATCTCTAGAAAACATCGGTTTTTCTCCATCTTGTAGAAACACCTGGAACATGAAACCACCACTAAAATGACCACAAAAGAATTCTCTACATCCTTGTGTCATCATATTTTCTTTCCCAATCCATTTAGAGCCCATATAAATCATCTTTCTCCTATCTCTCGAGAGGAATGGTTTAACGAGGGTTTAGAACAGTTTACATTCTAAACATTCGTTCATAAAGATTTGCATTCATTTGAGCTCATTATTCTTGATTTATATTCTTAACTCCACCTACTAACATCCTTGAAAGGAACAAGACCCCATGCAAAGTTTTCATGAGTGGGTTAGAAAACTAAATTCACCATAAAGTTTTTTGTTCCTTCGTAAGAGCTCAATTTGACCAAAAATAAATTCTCTTGATTTTTCTTCACTTTCTTGACATAAAATTTGACCCAGAACACTATGATGATCTCCTTCACCTATCCCAAGTCTCATTTTATCCTACTTACTTATGAATATCCTCAACCACCATGTCTTAACATCATTTTCTAGCCTTTAAATCATGCTTCTACTTCAAAAGGACCTTGTGCATGCACTATACCTCTGAATATTAACCTAATACATCAACCACACATGTTATACAACCTGTAAATAAACTCCACAGGCTTCATATTAACCTTCTCTTGATCATAGTGTATCTGCTACTCCATCTTCTCAAGATAGGTCTAGGATTAGGTCTAGAATGACTACTTCAACACATGAAATCACATGAAATGACCTTTTAACCTCTTATAGACTCATTAACACCTTTAAATCATCATAATAATCATAGCAAACCTCATACGCTCCTTTTTAAAACAATGGATCTCACCTACAACACCTATTTTCTTAACCATACATAAAGACACCATGACATGACTACAAGATTGGACAATACCAGCCAAGCTTCAAGCTCAAACATGAATTAAACCTCATGGATATACCTAAACCACCTTCACACCCTTTGAAATAAATGTGCCACTTTACATCAATGACAAAATATTAGACACAATGGCCAATAATATCCTCTTTTTTTATTTATGGTAACCACCTTCATAAAAATTGATGGAAACCATAAATGAAAGACACTTATAAGACCACCTTTTCATGTTTATGATCATACTCTACACCTTTGACATATATGAAAAAGGATACATGAAAATTTAGAGTTGAAAAATAATGACAATTTAGACTTGAAAAATAATGACAATTCACAACTTGCTTGCTCACAAACTTCCATTTGGACTATACTCTATTTTCTTGACTTTAATTTAGTTATGAGAGATCTATGGATCTTATATGATCATGCAAGATAGCTCCCTTTGAATTTATATATTACATTTGTCTTCATACCTTATATACATCATATTCTATATTTATACCACATTACATATACAAAAGATCTACCTCTATTCACTAGTATAACCAATTTTAGGACCAAGATCCCTAAAGCACTCTTTCGAGACCAAGTTTTCCAAAATTATAAGTGCAGGAGAAATATACCAATCATATGAAACACCATATAAATTCCCTCGACTTCATACCATCATCCTCTAGCTGTCAATGCAAACATAAGATCAAATACCTTAATCAATAGTCATGAAGATGGGTAATGTCAAATTCTGCATTCTGAAGCAACGTTTTAGTGATATTTTCCTCTTTTCTTGAAAACATAACTACAAGAGATTATGAAAATATCCCTCTTTTAGTAGACCCAAAATCATTCAAAAATTATTCAAAAAATTATGTTCTTTATACTTCAATATTTAGGAAATACCATAGTCAACATCTCTATAAAATCTCCCTGAATTTGCAGAAGCACACAAACCTTCAATAATTGACCATAACATAGAGTACATTGTCTCATCATTTAGCTTCATATCCTTTACATTAACTCTATCAGTTATAACTCTTCGAACTTAATCATCATTTATTACTTTTCATCCACTGATTCTCACTACTTCATAATAACACTTGGCTCATAAATAAATCTCTGACAATGAACATGCCATCATTTCCACCTACAACATTTCTTCTTGAAGACAAATACTTCAAAGATACTTCTTTAGATAACAACCTTCAGCCTTAGAACACACACTTTGTGTTATTGCAGATCTAAACAAGTTCATAAGACCAATTCACACTTCTTTATGCTTTACATTTTAAAAATTATCCTCAAACTAACATGAGTTTCTTCAAGCCATAATAGAATCTCCTTTAGTTCTACATATTTACCAACTCATTTGAATGATTTAATCATATAGTTCAAACTGAAAGACTAGGTATACCTTTAAGCATTTGATTTTCATACCATATTTTTAGATGTAAAAAGGACATACTTACCGAGTTCTTTGTGATTCTCCCCCGAGACCATTATTCCTCCGATGTGATTCTAGACACCAATTTTACCTTCAAGAAATATCTTAAAAAAACACCTTCAATCATAAATCTCAAACTTAATTCATAACCCAAAGTGATAAGCTTTCATCTTTGATCAAAAATGTTTTCTCTACCTCTATTTCAATCCTTCTTACAATCACAAACATATTATTTGAGACACACACATGAGTCAAATGAAAAATAACATCACTTTCCATAAGATCATCTTCTTATGCATCCTAGGTTAGGAAACACAAAATCCTACTCATGAGATTCAAAAATACTATTTATAATCCTATCATCTCCAAGTCAGATCATCAAACTTTCCTAAAGCACAAAACCTTCATGCACGATGTAGACGAAATGAATAACACAACCACACCTTTAAAGGGTCAACAACATCAAGATTATTCTTGATAAAAATAAATCCAGAGACCTTAACACTTTTACATATGTCACATTCTTTGATACACTTTTTTAATGTTCCTCAAATGTGTTCTTCTTTGCACATTGACATGCTTAAAATCTTACCTTTTTATTCTTCGCATCATACCTGAAATAGATACTTTGGAATCTTATTCCATCTTCATGTATTTAATATGCAAGGCATAAATTCAACATATCTTCATGTACTTAGCTATGGCTCACATAGGGATATCAAATCCTTAAACCCAGTTGATCATCATGGGACCTTTCTCACCATAGGAGAATACACTTGACATTATTGATCTTTGCATAAATTATTTTTGTAACAACAAAACTCAAACACAAAGCTGATAGATCATACTAAAAATAGTTTTGGTTTTCATGAAGAAAATTACCCTTTATAAAAATTTCTAAATCCTTAATGCATTTTCTTCATTGTTATCTTGTTGTCAACACTTTCATGGAATATCATAGATCAATTTACAACACTGCAACTTTGAATATTGTATAACACACTCTGGACCACATAGACACTCATTACGAATGACTCAAGATGAAGCAAGACCTTCTTGATGCATTCATAACCACCTACTGAAACCTCATATACTTGATATAAAATTCAAATCAAGATGACACACTCTAAAATCAATGACTAACTCTAAGAATATTCTTATCAACTGAGAATGATATAGAAAAATACCTCTTTTCTTGAGTTAGGACATACTTGATTCATAAGGATCCAAAATGACTCTACTTCATCATATCAACTAGCAAAAGAGAAGGAAAATGAAGAAACAAAGGTTCTTTTTATATGTTAATAGAACCATTGCTCTATGTAGAGCGATAGTTACTGAGAACCACCAGCCAAGTAGAGAGGTGGTCCTGTAACCACCACCTAGCTAGGGAGGTAGTTCTATGACCAATGGTATGCATTAGGTGGCAATCCTATCACTTTCAGACCGAAAATAAAATTCAAAATGAATAGTCCTAGAATTGTAAAGTTTTTCCTTATGTCCTCTCCTCCATGAACTTTCCCATCCTCCAATGCATGGGAGGACATGAGAAAGGATATAAATACATGTAGGAAGGAGAGTTTTTATTATCGGAAGCAAGAGACTTCATGAGAGTAAGTGTAAGAGTTATAAAGTGTTGGAATTGAGTTTGTAGAAGAAAGAGTTTGAGAACAGAGCAGTCAAGTAGTTGGGAGGAAGTGTGAGACATTGTCAATTTCCTTTCTCACTTATTGTAAATTCTGTATCTCTTTATTTGTATTGGCCAATAAGATAAAAAGGGAAGAAAGAGTTGTTTTCACTTCGATTGTTTTCCTCCTTTGGAGGCTTCCAGTAAAAACTCTTTGGTGTATGTGTGTGTGTTAATTCATTTCTCTGTGCAAATTCCAATTCTAAGTCATAAACAATTCAATCATGATCTCATCTATCATTTTCTATTTGAAAGTAGAACAACATTATGATTGCGATTTTGTGAACAAATTCCAAAGTAGATAGTTTACTGAGATCATTTTAGTATCATAGCTAACAAGTATCCAATATTGTGGTATTCGTTCTTGGATTTTTATGATAGTGTCAAGATCTAAAGGAGAAGATACTTTACCTTGTGATCCATATATTTCTACAAGGAAGTGGAAATAGAGAATTGGGGAAAATGGAGGAAGAGAAATTGCTCTGTAGAAGCAAGATGTTGAAGACCATGATGGATAGGATGTTTAGATGATAAGAAAAACTTACAGATTTGGAGAAGATGACTTATGTGAAGTAATAATAAATGGACTCGGTGGTTCGATGCTTAGCCAAAACATTTGTCATATAGAGGAGCCATCATGAGAAATAATATGGGGAAGATCTTGAAGAAGAGACTTCAAATGGAAGAGAGAAGGTGAAATTTTATCATGTTCCTTTTAAAGTTGAGACAAAAGTTGAAATTAAAATATTTAAAGGACAAGTAGATGTAGAATTTCTTGATAAATGGTTAAAACAATTATAAGTCTACTTTAGCATCCATAATGTCACTTTGAGGCACAAAGGATCACCTTTTCATGTCTCAAGATAGAGGGATATGTTCTTGTTTGTTGGGAAACCCATCTATCCATTTGTGATGTCCTCTTGTGAAATCTTAGCAAGAATTTAAAGAATTAATTAGAGATAACTTCTATCATATTGGCCACAAGACTGACCAAATGATTAAATGGCAATATTTATGATAAGATAATGGTCAAAGTGTGTGCGAACTATACTACGAAGTCTTGGAGGGAGGCCATGTTACTAAATATGGAATTGTAGGATGTGGATATTCGACTAAGTACTTGTGAGGACTTCACATTCACCTTCAAAGAAAATTCATTTCCATGAAGCCCAAATATCTCAATGAGGCGTGTGTGAAAGCATACTATATAGATGATGAAAAGAATCAAGGAGAAGTAGAGCCAAGGGAAAAGTAGTTGACAAATCAACAAAAGAAAGAACATGGGAAAACAAGTAACAAAGGTAAGTGGAAAGAGAAAGGTAAACAAGCTACCACTACTTTGAACGCTTGTAAAGATCCTAATAATTTTTGCAATAATTTTGATATCAATGGTCATACTAATGCTACATGTTGGAAGTTACATCCGTAGTTACACTTGAGAAATTGAACCAAGGACTCAAAGAAGTCAATGACAGGTTGTAAAGACGAGAAGAGGAGGTGAAAATCAAAGATGAATCTTATGTAGATGAAAGGATTGGATACATGGCCACCAACATAGACAACTAGGAAGTGGAGATGAGTAGACTATTCTAGATAAAAATCTAGATCAAGAGAACTAAGGTAAATGCTTTGGTTGACACCGGTTCTCGGCCTAACTTGATTTCTGAAGAAATTGTAAAGAATCTTGGTCTTTATACTTATGAGCATCCCCACCCTTATCCTTTGGGTTGGGTGAAGAAGGGTTTTGAAATTCTGGTAACAAAAAGATGTAAGGTGAAGTCTGGGATAAATTCCCATTATATTGATGTATTAGAGGTTGATATTATTCCACTTGATGCATTTTTTTTTCGGGAGTCCTTAATTATTTTTTAGGTATGCTATATTCAAGAGAAGGGAGAACTGATATAGATGGGTCAAGGATGGGATCAGCTATAACATCTTGGCACACCAACATAAGACACAAGTTACTATGGTGAGTGCTAACCAAAGAAAATGATTTACTCAGTAAAATCATAATCAATTTTGTTCACTTTTGTTAAAGGATAAACAATATGGGCTATAAGTTTTAGAGATTTCTAACCAGGGAAAACATGATTTGGATAGTATTATTTAGTCTTTTTAGGATGTTTTTAGGCTCTAAGTGGGTTACCACCAAAATGGTAAGTAAAGCATGAGATTCATTTGTTGCCATATTCCCTCTACTAAACATCAGTTTGTATAGGAAATCCTTGCTAGAGAGTATTGAAGTAAAGACATAACTCTAGGAACTACTAAACCAAGGTGTGATACATAAAAACACGTCACCATGTGGTTCACCTATTGTGATGGTGTCGAAGAAGGATGGTTCTTGGATAATGTGCATCGACTACCATTCTTTGAATAAGATCACCATAAAGAGCATATATCCACTCCATCACATAGATGGTCTCTTTAAACAAATTTAGCATGCTAAATTCTTCATGAATTTGGATCTCAAGTAAGGTTATCACCAAGTCATAATGAAGGAGGAGGATATATGGAAGACTTTCTTTAAGACAAAATAGGGTTTGTATGAATGGTTAGTACTTCCATTTGGTTTATGTAATGCACTTGCTACATTTATGAGATTGATGAATGATGTATTCCATGATTTCATAGATTCATGTGTCATTGTTTATCTAAATGATATCTTGATTTTTGGTGTGACATGAGAGGAACATTTGACTCATTTGCAACAAGTATTGCAAGTTCTCAAGGAGAAATAACTACTATGTAATATGAAGAAATGTGAGTTCTCCAACTAGTCACTGTCTCTGTCTTGGGCATGTGGTTAGAGGAGGAGAGCTACAAGAGGAGACAAAGAAGGTGGAATCCATTACCACTGGAAAACATCAACAGGACCCACATAGAATAGGAGTTTTTGGAACATTATAGTATATGTGGAAGTTCATTTTGGACTTCTCCATGATTACAACACCTCTATACATAGTTTCCACAAAGAGTAAGGGTTTTAACTAGGGTAAGGAACAAGATAAATCCTTTAAGTTATTAAAATATAAGATTACTCGTGCACCATTAGTTTATCTTCCTAATTTGCAATAACGCTTTAAAGTGGAGATAGATGTCAGTGATTATGATATGGGTGCAGTGTTGCTACAAGAAGGTAAACCCATATGCTATCATTCTAAAACTTTTACTTCAGTAGTTAAAGGATATTCAAAGTATATGATAAGGAAATGTATGCACTAGTCCATGAAATTAAAAAATGGAAGCATTATTTGTTGGATAAAGAAACTATTTTGAAAACTAACCAAAAACCTCTCCATTATTTGTAGGCATATTCTAAATTATAGCGAGGAAGGTAATATAAATGGATGGGGTTACTTAAATAGTTACATCGGTGACCAAATACAAGAAGGGTAGTAAAACATTGGTGGTAGACATGTTGTTTAGGCCACCTACATAGGATTAAATCTAATGTTTTGACACTATCTATCGATCGATCCCTTCATGAAGGAAGCTTATGCAGAGACATATGCCCATGACAGAGAATTTTGGGTGAAATTTTAGAAGTTACTGAGTCCCAAGGAGCTGAAAGGATGGGGATTGGATATTTTTTTCTCAACCAAGGCTACTGTACTAATGGGGGACGCTTTGTGTGTTGAAACAATAAATACTTCTTTTGATGAGGGAAGCACATACCTCAAAAGTAGTGAGATATTTAGGTTTTGGTAAGACCTTAGACCACTTGAAAAGGTACGTGTATTAACCCAATATGTAGGAAGAAGTATCAAAATTTATACGTGGATGTAAACTTTGTTGTTCCGGTAAGCCTAAAATTAGGAAGGAGGGTTTTTATATGCCTTTTCCATTACCTACTTGTCCATGGGAGGACATTTCTATGGATTTTTAGGAGGTTACCTACATATAAACATGCCCATGACTATCTCTATGTTGTTGTTGATGGATTCAGTAAGATATGTATTCTTATGGCATGTAAAAATACGATAACAACACATGAGGTAACACATCTTTTATTTGCTAATGCATGGGTGCATTTTCACTTGCCAAAGTCTATTTTTTCTAATAAGGATTGTAGGTTCTTCGGGAAGTTTTGGACTACTTTTTGGGAAAAGATGGACACCAGGTTATAGAGTAGAAAAAATTTCCATCCAAAAACAGATGGACAAACATAGGTTATGAACACGACTTTAGTACAATTGATTAGAGGGTATAATGGTAAATACCCAAGGAATTAGGATGATTCCTTATCCTACATTCAACATTCCTGAAACTTGGTAGTACACAAGTTCACTATAAATTCACCATTTGAAGCATGCTTGAGATATCTACCTAAATATCTACTAGACATAGCAGGTGGGTAATAGGATGAGGAGAAGAAACGAGACACAAAGGTGACTAGAGTAAACAAATTCATTGAGATGATATGTTAAATCCATCTCAAAGTCAAATAATAGTTAGAGAAATGTCAAGACGACTATAAGGCTAGACACAATCAACGCATAAGGAGCATAAGCTTCATGTTGGAGAAATAGTTTAGCTTTACTTGAGTAACAAGGTACTACAAGGCAAGCATAGAAGCTCAACCCACTGCAATATGGACCCTTCACCATATTGGAGTAGGTTGGAGAAAATGCCTTTTGACTTGATTTGCTGCCATTTATGAGGATGTAATCATTAGTAAACTGTGAAAAATTGCACCTATATGAGACATCCATGCTAGATGAATATGAAGGTTTACATTTTCTACCTTCCATTGAGGATTACATCTTGGACTCACAATGTGAACTGGAGGAGGATGTAGTGTTGCGAGAAAAAGGTTAGAGAGACTAGGAAAAGTTTACATGAGTATTTACAGGTTGAATCGAAAGGAAATACACAAAGGTGGTCTCGGTGGTACTCAAAGGATAAAGTGAGGAAATTATTTCCTCATCTAGTTCCCCACTAAGATTTTTTGGAAATAAAAGCCTCATAAGCAGGGGAGGTGTGATCTATAGGGATCCAAAATAACTCTATTTCATTAGATCAACCACCAACAAAGAATTAAAATAAAGAAATGGAGGTTCTATATATATGTTAACATAAATTCCACTCTTTGTAGAGTGGCGGTTATAGAACCACCACCCAACTACAACGGACGTCTTGTAACCACAGCCCAACCGAGGCAGTGGTCATGTGACCGCTGGTCTACATTGGGTGGTGGTCCTATAACTTTAGGATGGAAAATAAATTTTGAAATGAACAGTCACATAATTGGAAAGGTTTTCTGTGTCTCTTCTCCTCCACAAACTTTCCCATCCTCCAATGCACTAGAGGACATGAGAAAGGCTATACAAAACATGTAGGAAGGAGAGTTTTTGATTATGGGAAGGAAGATACTTTATCAAAGTAAGTGCAAGAGTTCTATAGTATTGGAAATAAGTTTATAGAAGAAAGAGTTTGAGAATAAAGAAGTTAAGTAGTTGGGAGGAAGTGCAAGACATTGTCAATTTCCTTTCTCACTTATTGTAAAGTCTGTATCACTTTATTTGTATTGGCCAATAAGATAAAAAAGGAAGAAAGAGTTGTTTTCCCTTCTGGATTGGTTTTCCTCCTTTGGAGGTTTCTAGGATAAAAATACTTGGTGTATGTGTGTGTGTTAAATCATTTCTCTTTTCAAATTACAGTTCTAAGGAATAAATAATTCAATCATTAGCTCAACTGCCATTTTCTATTTGAAAGTGGAATAATATAATTGTGATTTTTGAATGAACTCCAAAGTAGGTAGTCTACGGATCACATACATACTTTACAAAGACCTTTGGAAACTAATCATTATATCTTATACCATTCAATTATGACTCATACACAATTATGGAAGTAAGCATACCCTAATTTTTTTAATAATACTCACCTTTCTTAACACAAAATCATACTCTACTTTTATTTCTTTGACTAACAAACAGAAATCTCACTAACTATCGGACTCGTAATTCTTAAACTCAAACCTTATGAATAGTATTAAATCATATCTTATAACCTTTGAAGTATTCCAAATCATATCCAGGACTTTTGTCTTCTTAAGTACTTGTAGTTATATTGTAGTTAAACACATATGATTTTATTCACCTTTACGCTCAGATTCAATGATAGTAAAATTCCCTTTTATCTTTATGACATATAAGTCTTTAGATTGAATAGCTTTAATTACTCTTCCTCACCTTTGTTTGAAATATATGCCTTCTTGATTGGTCTTAACCCTTATTTGACACAATTTATTAGATCGAGACTTCATGATTACCTTTGATTCATCCTTTTAGATTGATCTTATGATTAGCTGCCTTAGTTGTCCTAACTATTTTGAGATCTTCGTTAAGCTGTCCTTATCTTCCTAACTTCATTCATCGGTTCTAATTTTTGTATGCACAATCTTTTGAATTTACTTATTCCTTTAATAATTTTGATTCTATCAAGATTTCTTACCAAGGTAAAATCGTGCAATATGATCAACATTCTAACAATAATAGCATACAACATTCTTCTTACCACTTGACTAATAAGAGTTCAAGTTCAAACTGCACTCCATGGCCGTATGACCATATTCACATCATAAACAACACTATGTTTTGAAAAGGTTTTCACCATTCCTATAGGGCCTTATTTTGTAGTGTCTAGCTTTATGTCTAAATTCATGAAAAACATAACAATAACCATTAAAATAACCATACCTCATTGCATTTGGTTGTCTAACAGGTTATAAATCTCGGTGATATCTTCTTTCTCTCCTTCATGTCTTCACAACCACTAAGACCTATCATATTTTCAACAAGACTTTTCTCTATCCTTTTATATGTCTTCAACCTACCGAATGTTAGCTCACACTTTGTTTTCAAGGGATTTAATTCATATTCATATCTTATATAATCTTATTATCTAAATCTTACAATTTCTAATTTAGACTTAATTTTGCAAATTTCTTCTTCTTTTCCCTTTATATACGTTATAAGACTCCTAACTTGGGATTTACACTCTTTGATGTCTTGATCATGCTCTACCTCCATATCAATAAATTTTTTCTTGCAATCCATTAAAAAGGGAATCTCTAATTTTATACTTCCTTATTAAAACATCAGATGATTTCCACATTGTACGTCAAGGATCTATTCCAAGTTATTAGACTTGCTTGAAAGGAACTTTCTCGATGACAATTTTTAGAAGCACAATGGGTGAGGTTGGGGTGAATCAGTCTTACAAAACTTTCATTTCGTTTTAATAAGTTACAACATCATCCAAAACCATCCATTTACCATACATATTCAATTAAGATCTTATTATGGTTGTATCACCCATTCACAAGTACATTAAAAAAGGAAGAAAACACATAAAATATAAATTTAAGTAGGAAACCATCAAGGGGAAGAAAACCCATTGAATTTTTTTATTATATTACACAATTCAAAATACTTGAATGCATATCATTCATCATAAAAAAATTTTAGTGTAACACTCACTTCACAAGGAGCACCCATCCTTTTAAGTATAACACCCACTATACAAGAATTTTTCCACCCCCTAAGATGAATAAGATCGCTTAAGTATTTTTTCACCAACAATAGCTTATGATAAAAATTCAGCTCCATACACACCAAACCCTCTTAAACAAGATCTTCATTTTCTTCGGTCAAATCTAGTCCTTCATTTTATGATTAGGTATAATGACCTTAAACACATGTTCATTTACTCTTATCAACACATCATAATTCTTCTCATCTCTTCCCTTCACCCCTTTATTCTCTTATTTCACCTTCACTATCTCACTAACACCTTCTTTTAATTCTATCTCAAATAAGGAAATACATTAACTTTATATACATGAATCTAGCTTACAAAACCAAATAGGTCAGCCAAGACAAATAATGTCAGTCATCTAAAAATGAAAAAATCATTCAACATCATATAAAATCGCTTGAAAGGACCACATAGGTTGGAAATGGTTACACCATCAAGAACTAGCTCAAGGCTTCTCAAATAGGCCAAAACAAGGTCTTTTCCCTCCAATGAATGCAATATGAACTTCAAGTGAACACTACAACCTTATAAAGGCACAATACTCTCCAAAAATCATATTGACATTCTCTAACAACCTTCAACAAGCCCGGGAACCTCTACAACAAAAACTTATACATGACACGCTCCAAGATACAATTTATCTTAATAAGGTCTTGAGGAACCAATAATTCGATCCTTAAAATGAATGAGATCCCATAGAAAAAATCATCATCAACACTCATGAATCAGACCAATTGAAAGGTATTATCATTAGGAACCTGTAAAAATTCATGGAATCCAACAAATAAAGGTACATTGATTCTAAACTCTTCAATCTCAAAAAATGGTCAAAACGGGAAATTATGACTCAAGAACTAGTGTTTGGAGAAACATGCTCCATCACCTCAATATTTACTTCCAGGATAAAAAAATCAATGTAACCTAGATATACTTTCTCAATCACTAAAATTCATGTCATATGGAGAAATAAACACTAACACACTTGATCCTACTCACCTTATTAACATGCCTAACAAGGATAATTAGGGCACTAGGGTTTCAACATGAAATCACTTCTTCAAACCATTCTAAGAGCTCACAAACTTCATGTCAGGACTTGTAAAAATTATTCATGCTCACTAAATTTTTCTAAGACATACAAAATAGAAAAACACATTTCAAACCTTCGTGGCTAGGTTTTAGCCCTTAAGGCCAAAAGAGGTAGGGAAAATTTGGAGACATGTATCTTCAATTTTCTCAATTATAACTATCCCAAAATTTCTATGGTAAAATAAAACACCTCCCAATATTTTTGGAACAACTCACTTCTTGTCATGAAACCTCCATATTAGACCTAAAACTTCAAATGTCGATAAAACAAGGGTTTTTCTCCATCTTGTTGAAACACCTAGAAAATGAAACCACCACCAAAATGACCATAGAAGAATTATATACATCATTGAGTCATCATTTTTCTTTCCTAATCCATTTTTATCACATGAAATTCATCTTTCTCATATCACTCTAGAGGAAGGGTTTAATTAGGGTTTTAGACTAGTTTACCTTCTTAACATTTGTTCATAAAGCTATGACATTAATTTGACCTCATTATTCCTGATTTATATTCCTAATTCCATTTACTAACATCCATCAAAGGAACAGACGCCATGAAAAGTGTTCATGAGTGGGTGAGAAAATTAAATTTACCATCGAGTTGGTTGTTTTCCTTCTTAAGAGTTTATTTTTTTAATTTTTGATAGATAATGTTTGGAAAAGGCTCGAGGACCATTTATATAATAGATATTACAATAAATCTCATCAAAATAAAAAAGTATCTATAAAAACCAACAAAAATCTCGAGTCAAAAAGAGATTGACTCAACCAGAGCCCAACCAAAAAGATACAAAAAACCCATAGAAAAAATAGTTTACAACAAAACCATCTCAACAAACAGTTAGCAACAAGTCTGCAATAGAGCCCTAAACACATTTTTCCCTAGTCCTTGAGCTCAGACCGACACCATCCATTTAGAAATCCTCCTCATCATAACTACTTATGTCAAGTTACCTCTTCTTTCCTTTGTCCACTACAACCATCCCCTGGAGAACATCAACCCTATTTTCTAAAACTTTGATTGTTGCATTTGACCTCTAAAGCCCCCACAATGGATTTCTATTCTAAGATTTAACTTGAAAAACAATATCCTCCAAAGATTTAATTTTACTTGCAAGAAAATTAAACACAATGTTTCCTTCCAGAAACCCATTACTAGGATTACCCTCTTCATTATTCTTGACAAAATTTTGTAAAGAAATCACAACATCCACCTCCTTCTTGGCTCTCTCTTTCATTTTATTAAGCCTAATCCTATCAACTAAATAAATGTGATCTTCCCAGTCTTCCCCAAACCTAATGTTGATCCCCCTAGTTTATGGAATTAACTTACTTGTATTAACAAAGAAGGATTAACCCCTAGTGAAGAAGAACCTCTATTTTTTCCTCCTTAAAAATCTTAATATAAATTTGAAGAGAATTAAACAAGTAGAAAGGAATACTCATCTTCCTTCCTCTATGAAAATGATTAAGAAGCATTAAATGTTGAGAGTGTAGTTTTTGGTACTTACCATCTAATGTGATATACTTCATTATGTAGAAATAAAATTCAGACCATCTCCTAGAAAATATTTATGGGCTATACCATCCTCCATAAAACATATTTTCTCATCATTTTCAAGAAAAATATGGACTTCCTCCTGGAGCCGAGTCCTATCCTTAAACACCTTACAACCACTACAATCCATATTAGTAATGTTGCCAATCAACTCCTCAGAAACCAAAAACTAACACCCCGCATAGTGAAAACCCCATTATCCCAAACCATTGCAAATTCCTTTAAAATATTTTCATCATACCCTCATAAACTCTGCATAAAATGAGTAATTCCTCCTTCCTTAAAAATATCCCAAAGAAAATTATCTCTTTCCAAACCTGTCAATGATGATGGCTCAACCCTAACCCTAGCTCCACCCATCTTGAAGACATAGAAATGAAAGATGAACCAGTCTTCAATGATCCTACATAAAAATATGAAACAAGCCTTTAAATTAATAAACCATGCCAACACATACCCTGAAATGATAGCCACAATAAATCTCACACACTGGAATATTATATCAAGGATAGCTTGTATCCTTTTCTCACGCTTGAATATGCTTTTCTACATTCAACACAACTTTAGTACTATGAGGTAAATCCACCTCACTCCACCACCACATTTTATTATGAACCGAACACCAATATTTGCTAACATGTCAGCACATGTATTAGCTTCACGGAAAACATGATTGAATTGAATATTATCAAATTTTACCGACATAGTCTTAGCATCTCTAATAATTGAATCAATATTAATATGATTCTTTGATAGACCCTTCATAACATTAACAATGTATAACAAATCTCCCTCCACTTGAATATTTTTTATTTGTAAAGACTTCACCCATTGTAAACCAATTAAAAGTGCATAAGCCTCAACATAGTTATTAGATTTATTTCCAATTGGCTCAACATAAGCCATAACAAGGGAACCCACCTCATCTCTAATAATACCACCAACAACAACTAACCCAAAACTACCTTTTGCAGCTCCATCAAAATTCAGTTTCATCCACCCATCAGAAGGTTTAACCCATTTTGCACTTTTCCTAGCCATAGTTTTCCACAAAGAAATTTGTTGTACACACTTAGTGATACCTAAATCTTGAATAATATCCTTCTCATGATTAGGATAACCACCTTTCTCTTTAATCTTCACTATAGAAATATTATTTACCAAAGCCCCTAAAATACCACTCCCCACCCAAGTAGAGATTTTCTATTTTTCTTTAAAATTTAAAATTTTCCAAAATGGATTTAGAGGAGGGGCATTTCTTGTTATACCATAACCAATTCTCACCAAATACTCACCATCCTTTGTTAAAGACCATATTATCTCATCCTCTTTCTAAACTAAAGGAATGTGTAATCCTCTTAGATTGGCATTTAATATTCTTATTCTTTCCTTCATTTCTTCATCCTCACCTTCCCATTCCAGAATTTTCCAATCCCATCCCCATTCATATCTACTCCAATAATCTCTAAGAAAACTTCCCATGGACAACTGAAAATGAACAACCACATCTCTCCATTGTTCTTGATTAACTAGAGAAGCATCAACTAACCACCAATCTTCCTATAATCTAATTTTTGTACCATTCCCTATCATCCACTTACTACCTTTCAACAAAATATCCCTGCATTTACACAAACCATTCCAAAGGAAAGACCCATCTAGAAGAGAAACATTAGAAATAAAAGAGGCTTGATCAAAATATAGATACTTAGCTTTTATAATTCTAACCCATAAACCATTTTCATGCTCCAATATCCATCCTACTTTAGCCATAAGGGCTAGATTCAAGAGCTTGATTTGACCAAAATTCATTTTTATTAATTTCTCTTCACCATATTGACCTAAAATTTGATACGGTGATCAACTATCCAACGTATAATTTTATCCTACACAATTCTCGAATCTCCTCAACCACCATGACCTACCTTGTCTTCCTATCCTTTTATTCATGCTTCTTCATCAAAAGGACCTTTTACATGTACTAAAACTCTTAATCTCAACATAATACATCAACCACACATGATATAAAAACTATAGACACATTCCACATGCTTTATATTGATCTTATCTTCCTCGTATTACATGTTAATCCACCGTATTCTCATGATAGGTCTAGGATTAAGCCTAGAATGACCACATCAACACATGACATCTCATGAAATAACCTTATGAACCTCTTACAAACTCATTTAAACCTTTGAATCATCATACTAAGAATTTCAAAACTCATACTAACTTATTATCAACTATGGATCTCACCTACATTATCTAGCTTGCTTGATCACGACTCAAGACACCATGATACAAATATAAGATTGAAGACTACCATTAAAAATTTAAGCTCAAACACGAATGAAACCTCATGGAAATACCTAAACCAAATTGATACCCTTTTCCATCAATTTTCCACTTACAATAAATGACAAAAATTAGACACAATGGCCAACACCACTGTGTAGTCAAGGATGTTCTTTCACCTTTAAAGAAGGGAGAAACAAGTTTGTATCCATTGAAGGGAAAATTTTCATAGATTTAAATAAAGGGGATAACATCAAAATAAGTGGAGGATTTAAGTGTTTTTGTAAGTAAAAATGAAGCCTCGGTTCGAATTGACACAAAAAGGTGAGGAAATGTTGAACATCAGTGAAGGATACCCATATCCCTCATGCCACTCTAATCCAAGTTATTACCCATCTCACATAATGTCCCAAAGTATTATTTACTCATGGTAAATACCAAGTAGGTTAATCATCCTATTCTCCGGATAATTCATCTAGAAAGGGAAAGAGGATGATTGTAAGTGTTTCAATGAAGCGACCATTGACGAGTCTATCATTGGAACCCATCCCTAAGTAAGTGGAGGAGGAACCCGGTGACTAAACTTTTTTGTGGACGAAGAGCGAAAACATGGAAATATCTGCGGTAGGAACAATTATAAGTACACCCATGTAAGGAGTTCCCTCAACATTTAGGTTTTCTCCTAAGTTTAAGACACTCCTAAGTTAGTTAATATTACTGTGACTTCCATTGTCACAAAAATCCCATGTCTAAGTCACAACTTAGGGATAATAAGTTACATCAAGTTTAGTTATGGAACAAGAAGTGCAAATTCCATCTCATAAGAAAATTTTTACTGATTTTTGTATGTCTTGGATCAAGATGTTGGGGTAGACCTTCACTCTAAAAATGTTCAAGTTACACCTACTCGAGTTACACCAATTGAAGTGGAAGAAGTATGCCCAACATATCATGAGGAATCCAATATAGAAGAAACGAAAGCGACACTTAGTGACCAACCAAATGTATAAGATATCTCATTTAAAAATATTTAATGACCAAAATCCATGGATCTTATTCAAAAAAATTGGAAACAATGGAAAAGGTGATTTCAACTCATGATTTTGTAAGTGAAATTTAGGTAACATATGATTAGGTTGAAGAAGAAAAATAGATTGAACCAATAAAGGAATCTTCTACATCTAAGGAAGAGTGTGTTAAAGTTGAATTCATTAAACTAACAGATGCATATTCCTGACACCCTTCAAGGGAAAAAGGAGAAGAAGTGAACTATAAGGGGAAGACGAGGAGGAAACACAAGTGTTAAAAATTGAAAGTATGGAAACATCACATATATAGGTTCATGACTCTGACCTAAAACTCTTCAAATCATTAAAACTTATGGTTGTACCAAGTTACCTCTAGAAAAAGGATAAGGGGAAGGAAACACTCTAGGCAAAGGATGGCTAGGAGAAACACTCCCAAGGAAAATTAAAGTGAAGTTATAGGTTTAAGAAGTTTCCTAGAGACCATTATTTCCTTAAGACCATCTAAAATACCAAGGAGAGAAAAAAATTCTTTCAATAATAATGATGGATCTTTGTGGAGAAAGGTTTTAGGAGCTCACCACCCCAAAAATTGATGTCTTTAGGGATGAAGCTTCCCCTTCTAGTTACCATATTACCAATGTCCCACTATGGGAAAAACAAAAGGGATCAAACATGAGGTCACAATGGAAATGGAAGGTATTTCCCAAAATATGGATAAACATAAATAAGCCAAGAAGAAGCTAAGCAAAAAGGTTGACATCTTGTCAACTTATGCACATAAATGGTTATAATCTAACATGGAAATTGAGGGAGTTTTGATTGTTATTACCCTTAAAATGATTAATAATGATGAGGATTTGAAGAATAGGGGAGAGGCCACCAAGAAATGGGAAGAGGAATTGGTAAGAATAGGAATCCAAGTCCTCAAGGAAGTAATTGAATGCTACAACCAAGTCTCTAAGTAAATCGAGGTAGTTAAACAATTAATTAAAAATGTTTAGATAAGGTGTAGTATTGGAATGGATTGAAACCTAAGCTTGAGGCCATTACTTCCATGGATGATGAGTTTGTAGGGAAGGAATAGTACCCCTAGATTTTCAGGGAAGAAAATATGAATATGAGGGGGTTATTAATCTATGGATTTAGAATTTGTGAGATTATATAAGCAAGCTCCAGAACATGAGGGAGAAGGTAGAATAATATGTTGATGAAATTGAGTCTAAGATTGTAAAAATTATTTCCTTCGTAAGTTCATACACTCTAGGTAATTCAAATCCAAAAAATATAATTGAAATTATAAAGTAGAACATTTAAGAATAATTAGAATCTTGAAAGGTTCATTATTATTATTTCATTCAAAATTATGTTCATTTATAGGGTTGTATTAATAAATTGGATAAGAAAAATAAGAAAAAGAAGGCTATTTCTACTAATATGGAAGGTTTCTTATGTAAACAAGAGATAATATTTCTTTACCATATAGGTTCTGATGAGGACACCATTTTGAGCATGTTTGAATGCCTTTATGCATAAAGGAATAATCTAAAAAAATGTAGAGTGTGAACATATAGATCTTGAGCCTTCTTGAACAATTCCTTCATTCTTTGTTATTCATCCTCATACTTTTCTATTCATAATTCTTCCAAGTGAAAAGTATCAAATCAAATGATGGAAATGAGTAAAAAAATACCCATGGGAATGTATACATGATTGTGATGGGGTATAAATAGATAAAATTAAGGTTTTTATCAAGAATAATATTCTCCACTTATCCATAGGCTCAATAATGATCTTAAACCATTCCGTAATGACATATCAAAGTAGAATATTTTAAGTTACAGTGGACTTCCCATTCATTTTGGTAGATTAAGGACATTAGCCTCACATTTTTATTGGTTTCAAATTGTTTCTTGGGGGTATCTAGGTATATTCCCTTTGAGGGAAATTTTGTATAAGAATGAAGGCATGTCTTCATTCTACAAGTCTTGGATCTAATTTTTGGGAAACTCTAGCTATAGTCATATTAGTTTTTAAAGCGATTACATTGTATAGTCATTAGCAGGCATTGAGAGCATCATTTATATGTCTCCCTTGTCTAAATAAATATGTACATAACCATTTTCCATGCATTAGTCAGAAATTATCGGTTATAAGTAAGAGCATAGTTGAGGAATGTAATCATTTGTCTAGTAAATCAATGAAATATGAAGCATTTCCTTCTATTTTTTAAATATGATTGATTAATTAACAAAAATTATGTTATCATGTTACCTTGTAATGTGTTTTTGGTTATAATATTAATTTCTACAATATTGTCTCGTAGACACATGTTTACAAGTGTTTGAGTGTATCTTACATGTTATAGAAATGATTTAATAAATGTATTAAAGTTTCATGCATAAGTGTTTTTGTTGATATTTCAGAGGTTAAGTGGTATTTTTGCATGAAACTGGTATTAAAGAATTCAAATTTCTCTTTGAATATTATTTTGTTTTTATCTATGTGCTTTTAGATTCTTAAAGTAGTAGGCTAAGATGGAATGTTTTGGTACCTTACCCCATTAGATTCACCACCACCCACTTAATTTAACTAAGCATTATCATATCCCACTCAAACATATTTTGTCTCCCTTTACATATCCAAAATGATATATCCTTGTAAATCCCATTTATCCTACATATTTTAAGTGTATTTGATATGAGTTGTAAATTTTAGCATCCCATCATCTGTTAGATTTAGCAGAGGAATTATAATAAAAAAATAATAGATCCACCATTAAAGCTGGAGACTATAGATTATGACATGCAGTTGATTATACAAAGAAATAAGTTGAAATAGATAGCAAATAACAGGGCTTAATGAGATAGAGTTGAAAGAAAATAATGAACAAGAAAAAATACAGATAACACCAGATTTAAGTGGAAAACCCTGAAGGAAAAAACTCCATTGTAAAATCACTATCTATATTACAAATCTGATACAATTTAACACAAAACTTCCACTTAACTCCTTAGTAGTTCACTACATCTATAGAGCTATGTCTCTTGATCACTTAATACAATAATCATGACCATCTAGCTCATCTTGCATTATGCTAGTATCTTACATAGTATGCTCTGCTAGCATATGTTATTGTCTCGATCTCGGCCTTTAATGATGGACTATACAAATTTAATTGTTTTCTAAATCCATTCCCAATAGGGATTAATATTCATGGAAAATCCTAAGAGGGATCACCCAAATCAATATGGGTGGGTGAATCATTCAAGTTGTTTCACTCTTAAATGTGATTGATCATTACAATACAATTTGATTAGAAAAACTTTAATAATGTTGGGGCATACCTAAGTGGCTAATCCAACTTGACATTATCACCCAAACACCCCCCCTTAATGTTAAGTGGTAATTAAAAAAAAGACATGTCAATTTTACGATCCAAGATAGTATGCAAAACAAGGAAAATCCACAGATCTTCCCATACAAAAATTCTTAACACTAGTGCCTTACATATGAAGACTTACATCAGATTGTGGAGCCTTTTATAAACTAATGCATACCCATAACTAAATATTCACTGGTATTTACAAGTTACTTCAGATAGAGTGACACATTTACTTATTAAAAAGCATAGGATGAATTGGAAGTTTACAATGAACTATCTTATGCATTTGTTCATGAGAATTACAATTCACATACAATGTTATAACCATATGTAACCAATCCCTAAAGAATCACTTTGTTACATACAAATCAGGTGGTCATGATCCACTCTTACAAGTTGACCAGGGTATTTTTATAATAAGCCATCAAGATTTGGCATTTCCATACACAGTCTCCCTTAAGGGAAACTCTAATAGGTTGAAAAAGGCACAAAAATTTAAAGACTTCACAACATGCAATGGCCTTCACATAATCTCTAATGTTTGAACTGAATTCTTTATCAAGAGTAATCACGCTTTCACATAGAGGAGGAATTATTCCTTTAGCTCCTATGTGTATCACTACTATCACCTCTTTAGCCACATGGCTCTTTCACGCTTTCAAGTGATGACAATCTGAATCAAAACTTGAACATACATCTAGCTATATATCCAACACAACATCAACATGGTTAGAGTCATGATAGACAACATAATAGGCATAATAATTCTAATAATGATATTCTTAAACAACTAACCATGTTACATTACAAATATGTCGAAATATTTCAACATATTATGCTACTAAAACATAAATTAGATGTAATCAATATTGGACATCTCCAATACAAACACAAATGCATCCCTAAGTGTCATTGATATGCATGTAATAATATTTTAGTAATCAATTAAAATGATTTAACAAAATATGTATATCTTCATATTCTAAGTATCTTTATAATGAAATAATGCTTGGTAGATAACACATCGAACATATAATCATATTATTCATAGAATAAAATGACCATGCAAGAAAAAATTAAGCTTACACATGTAATATATGATCATATTTTTATACCAAAAAACATGATTTAATATTCAAAAACATTATCTTACTTCTCTTGACTCTAAGAATTATATTCTTGTAACTACTAAGAGATCATGACTGTTTTGACAAAAAAATCATTATCAGCACATCAGTTAGTAAAACCAAGCTCCTGAAAGAACCTATTAAACATACCAAGCTCTAGGATCTTGCTTAAGAGATCATACAAAGACTTTTGATTATGATTGTTGTTATTTCTATTATGAGAAGACTTATTATTCTGTGAGATTAGAGCTTGATAAGTAGTATCTTTTTGAATCAAGGTTTTCCATGACTCTCTCTTCTTACATCAACAAGGAAGACAAAGTGTCTAGATCAGGAAGAATCCAAATTTGCAACATCATTGGTAGGTTCAAAGCAATTCAGGATCATGATAACCAATCAGCTTACTAGAAAGTGAGTTTCACATTCTGTATCATAGATAACCACAAGATGGCAAGTTCATCATCAAGTTAAAGAAATTTGCAATCATGTCCAAGAATGATCAAACATTATAGAAGGATTCATCAAAGCCATCAAATAGTCAACATCTTATAGTAAAAAAGGTGCTCAAAATGTAAGACTTTAAAAGCGATTAAAGACAGGACTTCGAAGATGTATTGTATCAAGAAGAATGAAATAAAAATTTGACAGCCATCATTTCGGGATGGAAAACCAAATAGAGCCAAGATACAAATGTGTGAAGATCAAAGATAAAATTATTCTAGATCTTATATTGTACATTTTTAGTATTTTCAAGAAAAAAATTAAAATTAAGATTTCAAAGACAAACTATGAAATTGTTACAGGTAATTTTTGTCAAGATTTATTCATATTCTTAGAAATATGTAATCGGACATGATCAATATTATTTCAAGAAACAAAGATTCATCAAGCCTAGTTACAAATCAAAGAACAATTTCCAATTTTCAAAAATAAGGAGAGTAGATTTCAAATCTTTATATTTTCATGGTTAACAAATTTCAAAAAAATCATTCCTTGAAGCCATGAGTCATCAGCTATAAATCATAAAAGGTTCAATATCCCCCTCAATGTCTATATCCATTATATCAAAAACAACTAAAAATAACTTTGTAGAAAAGTTTCAGTTTTAGGATAATCAGAAGAGGGAAGAGAGGAAGATTTACAAGAAATTTTGTCAAGAATATGTCCATTATTTGTCCTCTAGGTATAGCTTATAAATGCACTTGATGCAGTACAGAATATGATATCAATTTCTATTCTAAATGCGTGATTGATTAAAAAATTGTTCATGGTTAGACATAGTTCAAGATTTCTTAATTATTCTTTATAGGGGTTCGTGATGTCTCATTATTATCATACAACTACCAAAATTCATCATGAATAAACATAAATTACATGTCTTGAGATAGGGGCTTCTAATTTTTAGGGGTAGCTTGTCTCCCAGTCACAAGATCCTAGAGCTTTTTAGCCATAAAACAAGATCTTAATCGAATTCTTGAAATGCTATAATTTGTTCCATTTAAAATTTGAGACTTATCCATCAAAAAATTAGCAGAACTAGCCATTTCTAATGCTCAGATGGAAATGGAGACAAATACAACTAAAAAATGACTCAAAGAAGCTAAATAGAGACAAAAAAGCTACAGATCTTTTAATTTGTCATATGACAACAAACAACCTAAATTTTATCAAAAAATATATTGAATTGGTCAAGTTATGGATCAATTTAATAGAGCTAGGTCGTGTTTCATCTAAATATCATTTTAATATGAAAATTAGATAATTAATTAATTATGAGCTTAAAAACATAGCACAATTCATCAAATTTCTAAAGATAACTAGATTTGGTCTAAAAATAGCTTAAATTGGTTGATTTAAGATCAAATTTGAGAGAAAAAGTTAGGGTTGAGTTACGGAGCTCGGTGATTTATTTTACGACTCATTTCAGTGAGCTAAAGGATGATCTACATGAGATCAGACTGATTTGAGCAACAATAGCTTGAAAAGTTATTTAGCAACTCAACAAGGCAAGCTAGAAAATTAAGCTTGACTACCTACTCTAACAAATAAAATAAGTTAATAGACAACTCGGATGGGGGTTGAAATGTGGTAAAAATCAACAATATCAAGAGAGGAAAGTGTCGGCTTTATAATAGATCCTCGGTTGGATGAAAAACTTAAAAAATTAAAGTTTACGCCTCTTCGGTTCTGAAACCAATTCAAAAAAATGCAACAAAAGATAAATAGATATGTATCAATATGCTTAGCTTTAAAATATAAATTAGATATTTGTGTCACCTTTTAATTAGCTCACGTTTTGTAATGCAAATAGTAATTCAAAAGCCAATGAATTAAAAAAATAGAACTATATGGATGTTTCTTTAATTAATTGGATCGCATTTTGCACTTTGACACAATGATAAAGAAAATTCTAAGTCAAACAAGCCACTTGTTGAAAAAAATGGCTTAAAGAGTTGACACTTGGCATCTTTATGCCAAACTTTAAATAAATACTTTGAGCAGATATAAAACAACCCCAAAAGTTAGCTAATTTTAAAATAAAATTCAGGTCCAAAAAAGGACTAAAATAGGTGACACAATCTTAGTGACAAAGCCAACGCAAAGACTGACACTGTGACGGAATTATAATACGTGTCGAAAAAAATAACCGGTTCACGTTTCACAAGTCTTAAAAATTCTGACAAGTGTGAAAAATAGAATACATGCCAAATTTTAATTAGGTTAGACTTCATAGATCACGAGACTTAAAAGACCAACAAAATGAACAAAATTAGAGATCTCATGATACAAAGGAAATTTAATAAAATTGGGAAACAAAGAACTAAAGTATGACACCATGAAAAAATAGGTCACTTTTCTATTATCTCGCACTTTGCAAGTCTACCAAAAAACTGACAAATATATATGTGCTCAAATTCTATTGGATCAAACTTCACTGTGCAACAAAAATGACTAAGGAAAAATCAAGAAACGTGGATCCTTTTAAATGGTTCACATTTCACAAATATGACAAATGCGACTAGGTGAGATACTTAGAGCAATTTAATTAGATCATATTTTGCAAATGACAGACGATAGCTAAGTCAAGTCTAACAACACGAATACATGCGTAAATCCATTATTGACTCATGGATTGCAATTGAAAATTAGATAAAAAAATTACTATGACCAAAAAGAAATATGGATATTTTTATTGGCTCAAGATTCACACTCAAAAGAATTCAAATGAGTATGATAGGGCAAAGCCAGATGGCACTAGAATATTGGCCCAAGATTTACAAAGATAGAAAGATGTCATATCGAAGTCATTTGGCACTCTAAGAGTGGGTGTGGCTTCGCAAACATAAAAAGAGAAAAAAAATTGAGAATGTGAAACGAGGTGGAGTAAAATGATTGATCGGGATTCAAAAAAGAAGAAATTTGAAAATTTCAATAAAAACTAACAAAGCAAAGACACTTAGCAATAAAAGATTAGAAATAGCTTTGCAAACATAAAATGAAGGACAATGAAGATATTTAGAGCAATTTTTTTGGACCATGCTTCATAAAACTAAAAATTCTTGAAATATGAAGCCAGATGGCACAAAATGATTGGCCTAGACTTCGTAAATACAAAAATGGAAAAAATTAATATTTTATAGCAGGATAGACCTCAAGGTCCCGAATAAACTAGATCTATCTAGATATTTTGGACCCACATTCAAAATATGATCCAAATGGCTATCTTTAGTGGGAAAGAAAAAAACATAGCTCACAAATGACGGATTCAAGCAGAAACAACTGAAACTAGATGCAAAAGTAAATATCTAAGCATACAAAAGCTTAACCATGATCTAAACAGCCATTTAGCCCATATTTAATTAATATTTCAAGTAATATAAGGCAGGAACTAGAATTTTAAACCTAGTTAACCTCAACACAACATTGTGGAACTATTGGGTCTCACATATATGTCAATAAAATTAAATTTTCTTCACCCTTTCAAGTCAAAAGACTTCTAGATCGATCCTTCACAAGCACAATCACCATGCTCTGATACCATGTTAAATTCAGAAGGGAAATATAATCCACAAATAATAGATCCACCATTAAATCCAAAGACTATAGATTATGGCATGCAATCGATTAGACAAAGAAATAACTGGAAATAGCTAACGAATAATAGATATTAATGAGCTAGAGCTAAAAGTAAATAATGAACAAGAACAAGAGACATATAAAACTAGATTTAAATGGAGAGCGCCGAAAGGAAAAGCTCCACCTTTGTAAAAGCACTACCAATATTATGAATCTTACTTCACTCCTTACTCTTTCACTACTACAGTAGAGCTATGTCTCTTGATCAGTTAATATAATAATCATGACCATCTAATTCATCTTATATTCTCCTAGTATCTTACATTGTATGCTCTACTAGCATATCTTTCAATCGGATCTCGTATTTAATGCTAAACTATATAAATATAACCATTTGCTAATGCCAATCGCAAGAGGGATTAATGATAATATTCAATCCCGAGAGGGATCACCTAAATCAATATGGGTGGGTGAATAAGTCAATCTACTTTAATCTTAAATGTGATTGACCATCACAATATAGTTTGAGTGGAAAAACTTTGCAAATGTTGGGCGTGCCCAAGTGGCTAATCCCACTTTACATTATCACCCCAACATCATTACCATATTATAATTTTTCAATAGTTTTTTAAATAAGAGGATTGAGATAAAGGTTTATCTATCTCTAGTGTCCTATTTCTTATGTAGAAATTTTCTGCAATGCTTGTGTGGCCATTATTTTGAATGATGTTTACATTTAGTGGTCACACTTTATATCAGATTGAGGTTCCAAAAAGATTGAGGGTTTGAATAATAGCATCCACCTCTCTCTTTAAATCCACCCTTTAGGTTCTCTCATCTTGGTTTAGGAAGAGCCAAAGAATAGTAGGATAAAAACAACATCATTAGTCATATGCCTCCTTATTATTCCAAAAAGGGAGGGTCAAGATATATAGATAGATAGACTGATTCTGTCTACAAAACAACACATAAAGATGTACATATTTTCTCCTTTCCTCATTCCTCATTTTTTCCTTATTGGGGGTGTTGGATTAGGAACCAACATCACCTCTCAACCTGTAGACAAAAAAATTTGGTCACACACTCCTTGACCCTTCATTAAATAATCAACTTGAACACACTCACCTAACCATGGCCCCTTACACTCCACACTAATATTAACTTAATTAAATTAATCCATGTCCTCACAATATTTATTATTTAATTAATTATCCTAATTAAGATAATTCACACACCACCACCTCACCTATACACATCACCTAGCCACCTCACCCTAAGTCTATTCTTAGTATGTTGTCATAACTAACTAATACTTAACTAAACCCTAAAAATAAAAGCCTACATCCCCTCTAACCTAATTCCCGCATAAAAAAAAGATAACTCCCTCTCTTGCCTAGATGAATAGAGAGATTTGGTAGAAATAATGGCCATGATCTCCCAATTTTAGTAAACCTAGGGAATCCTACCCTAATCGACACCGGTCACCCCCCGAATCGACACCGGTCAACCTGAAGCATTGTTGGTTACCTTTTATTTCCTTTGGTAACATTATTTCAAGGTGGGCACATTTCGAGAAAAAATAAGGAGATTTAGAGCTGCATGCAAGTGACACAACCATCCTTTTATGCATCCAAAATCTAGATCCATCACAATACACCAATCGAGAGCCATCACATTCACGAGGGTACTCAGGAAAGCACCACTATAGGACTAAACACATATTATCCGAACAACCACCTCCACCAATCAACCATCAAATCCTTAACACAATAAGTATGGCCCTAATCAGTATAGTTTATTTCAGCTAGTAATCTTTATTACTCCTATTATTAATCTATTCTTTGCATGCTTATTGCTTCATCACCCACTTGTAAATCCAAAGATCCCTTCACCCACACCACCAAATCACCTATTCTCACTTGCTGTATACTTCTGAGCATACCTAAGATCTCCACAGACCCCCTGTTCACTCACCCAAACTTTATTTGATCTCAGATCACCCCTACCATTTAACCTATTTTGAGTTTCTTTCACCCGACCATACCGACGCCGGTTACCCATAACCATTGTTTGTTCTACCTAAAATGAAATTAGTCACATTTAGCCGACACCGGTCTCTGTGTTTTACACCTTGACCAAGAACACAACAAACAACCACCCTACCAGTTGACCTAAACAACCCAAAATCTAACCCTGACTAGTCCTAAAACCTTGACAGACCCCTCACCCCTTAGATCCAACTATATCCTAGCATGTTGTGATTGGATTTTCTTATTTTAATTAATTGAGATACCTAAATCATATCAAATATAGTAGGACCTTTTTATTTCTTGCATTAGCTTGTTTTAAACAGTGGATTGATAGTCATCTAAGAAGTATCAAACTTCCCAAAACTAGAATACGCTAGGAATTCCAATGTCATATATCATTTAACTATGTTTTTGTGGTCTTATTTTCTATTATAGCTAGTTCCTCTTAGCCAAAATGAAGTTTTCACATTCGGATGTGGATCAAGAAGTCGAAGCATGCGTAACAATAACCAAATCGACTAGCATTAAACCTCTCGATGAGGTTTTCAATCCTCGCCATTAAAATTGTCAATCCATGTTGGTGTTAAAAGGTTGTATTTATTAAGAGAAGAAGATCTTGGAAAGAAAATCCTTTAAACACAATCCAAACTTGCATAAAATAAATCACACATGCAGAAATTTAAAAGCAAACTTACAAAAATGTAAACACACTTGCATAAAGGAAATCACACTTGCAGGAATATAAAGGCACACTTGCATAAAGGAAATCACACTTTCATAAATAAATGTTGCATGAAAGAAATGAAAATTTCATAAATGAAATTGCTGAATTAAAAATAAACATAATTGAATGAAACACCTGTAGGTTTACAACAAACTGAATTTTCACAATACAAAGATAAAAACAATACAACACAATCAATTAAAGACAAATGAATAAACATAAACATAAAAAAAAAAAGATCCATTTCCTTGGAATGAGTGGCCAAATCATTCCTTGGAAGAGGATGTAAATCATACTTCGAGTTCTCAAAACTACAGAATCTTTGAGAGGAAAGAATATATCTTTATTTCTTTGGAGAAAAGCATTACATATTTAAGTTTGGAAGGCTGTATTTATAATTCATGCATCTAACCAACTCCTATTTTAGGAAATACAATATGATCTTATCTTTATTCTAACCCAAAAACTAAGATCTCCATCTCCACAAAATATGGAGAAGATATATTATTGAAGTCAAATCTTATCTCACTTATTTTAGGAAGATTTGCTCCCAAATCTTCTCCTTACTTTTTGGTAACAAGAATCATAATAATTGTATTCCTCTACATTATTGGAAGGAGAGTTTTCCTCAAAATATGATTTTTACTAAATACCTTTCTCATATTTTCCATTTGACTTTGTTGTTTTTCATGGTGGAACTTTTGACACTTGTCAAATACATTTTTCCTCGGATTGCAGTTCACTAAAAGATAAATTTCTCTCGATTAGTAAAACCTTTAGAAAATATTAATGAATTTTTTAAAACATATTGCTATGAATAAAAACCTCTCTCAAATTTTCCATTTAAATTTTTTGTTTCTATTTATGGAATGTTTAGTGCTCATCGATACACGTTTCTTCATACCACACTCACTAAAAGTTAGATCTCTCTTCATTGGTAATACCTGTAACAAATATGAATGAATTTTTTTGTTAAATACATTTATATGAACAAAAATTCTCTCATATTTTTCATTTGAATTTTCGATTTCCTTTTATGGAACTTTTGTCCTCATCGATACACTTTTCCTTGGACTGCAACTCACTAAACATTAGATATCTCCTTATTGGTAAAACCTCTAGTGAATTTGAATGAGGATTTTGTTAAAAAAATTATATGAAAAAAAACCTCTCTCATATTTTCCATTGGAATCTCTAAGTTTTCACAATCCCTTAAAAATGTCATTTCGTTGATGCAAGTTCCAGAACTAAAGCTATCATTCCTTTTATGCAAGTTCAAAACTAAATCTGATTTGTCCACAAATTGAAAGTTCTGAAACTAATTTTCATTCAATTTATACAAGTTCTAGAACTAAATCTATGAGTTCTGGAACTAAAACCTACAAGTTCTGGAACCAACTCGTGAGTTCTGAACTAACTCTCATGAGTTCCTAAACTAACTCTACGAGTTCCACAACTAACTTAAAACAACTATAAATTTTGCATGCAACCTCATATTGAGATGATTATTTTTGAACTTGCATAATTATTTGAGAGAAATATGAATATGAAATCCGATATGATTTTTAAATGTACTATTCATGATCAATTCCACTTTTCCCAAGATCTAGCATTATCTTTCCTTTATGGCTGCATACACAAGACTTTGCATCTTTTCCTAAATAATCAATAGGATTAGTCAACAAAACAGATAAAAAAATATTTATAAAGAGTGAAAAAGATATATATCCTATATTATATCTTAAGAAAACTATAAGTTCCTAGATTACATTTAAATCCACTTTCAAATGTTACTTGGAAGGTAAAATAATATAAATTTATGGCCAATTTATGGCTTCATCATTACTCGACACTTAATCTTGTTCATGTCCTCATGCATTACATTATTATCTCATCTTCTTAGATTCTTCTCCGTATTGAGGACATGTTCTTGTGGATCTCATTCTGCTCCTTTTGATTTCTTTATTTTACAATAGGTTCTTGTGTGGATCTCCTTCTGTTGCTTTTGATTTTATTTTATTTTACAACAGGTTCTTGTGTGGATATCCTTATACTACTTTTGATTTCCTTCTTCTACAATAGGTTCTTGTGTAGATCTCCTTCTGTTGCTTTTGATATTCTTTCTTTTACAATAGGTTCTTGTGTGGATCTTCTTCTGCTGCTTTTAATTTCTTTCTTTTAAAATAGGTTCTTGTGTGGATCTCCTTTTGCTGCTTTTGATATTCTTTTCTTTTATAGCAGGTTCTTATTTGGATCTCCTTCTACTATTTTTGATCTCTTTTATTTTACAATAGGTTCTTGTGTGGATCTCCTTCTATTATGTCTCATATTTAAAATCAAAATGCATAGCTCATGCTTCTCCTTCTCTCCCACACCTAAACTCATGCATGTCCTCATGCATGTTGTTTATTTATGGCTGCCCATAAATTAGACTCAAAAATTTGATTACAAAGAGGTGCACATATTTTTCATATAAGTAGGGGAGATATGAATTTTATCTTTCCTTCCTTGGAAATATTTAAAAGTGGATCTAGTTGTAATAAAAAAACTTACAAAAAATCTTTAAAATAAAATAGTAGAACAAAATAACTTGATCATACCTCTAGTTGTCTTTGTCATCCTATTGTTAACATGGTTAAATAGTGCCGAGAAGAAAGCCACCAGGTAACAATTTATTTCCTTTGAAGAAGAGTCACCTCCTTTTTCCTTTGATTGGCCAATGAGCTGGTTTTCCAATAAATTTTATTTGGTTGCCTTTTAGATAGTATGTTGCTGGTTTTCTAATCAAAGCTTTTTGATATTTTTATTTTTTTGCCTTTGATTGGCCAACAAGTTGGTTTTCCAATCAATTTTTTTTTTTTTTTCTTTTTCTTGAATGATAGCATGAGAAGGATTAGAGAAAAATTTGATCCATCATCAAACTATATTCATCAAAGTACAACTTGTGTAAAATAGGAAGCAATGTCTGATATCTCATAAAAACCTTTTTGCATACTTGGTAACTCCAAGAAGATTCTAAAAATTGTGTAGATAATTTTTAGGTCTTCAAATCCCATCTTGAATTATGCAATATCAGAATCACCATAGTAATCTTCAAATCCCAAACTAGTGATCTCAGGAGATGGAGAGTTGTTAAAAGAGAAAGTGAAGGTATCCGTGGGTCCCTCCAAAATCTGCATGCTCCTTGGTTGATATTGTTGGTGCTCCAAAATCTGCATGTTGATATCAAGAACAACTCTAGAAATTCCTATAGATCTAGTCCTCAGATGTTAGTACACAAAAATTTCTTTCCTTGATATTCACCATAATTGCTTCTTAACATTATACAAGCATATACAAAAATGAAGAAATTGAAAGACATGAAAATAAATTTTTCTAATGGATATGGTTCAAGGATTGAATTTTATTATGGGATAAAAAAATAATTTGGATGGGTGGATTTATGAGTAGGTTTTTATTTTGGCTCTAATGAAATCCCTGAATATGGATGAACTTAATTAGAAATTCTACCAATTCATTATTACAAACCTGGATAATCCGGTTTCTTACTAAGGTTATGTGTAATAAGATCACTAAGTTGTTAGTTGATACAAGGGAAATGGTGGTGGTTTTCAAGAATGGCATATGATATTTCATAAACTAGATCTACTTCTAGATTCAATATCATATTCTACCATTTTTATATCTAAATTCTTTTTCATACCATTATACCTTCTTAATCCAACATCAAAGTCATTTTTCTTATACACAAAATTAGTTTGTGGGGAGATATTTACAATTTGATATTCCTAATTACAGAAATGAAATTTTAATCTACTTGTAGGAAATAAAAATATAAAGAAACTACTAACTAAATTCTTCTTGTCACATAATTGCTAAAAGTTATTCTACTATCACTAGAATATTATTTTAGAGAACTTTGAATCTCCTAATAACACCGTGTCCCCGACAATGACACCAAAATGATGAGGGTCGTCAATCCTCATCATTAAAAATGTCAATCCAGGTTGGTGTCCAAAGGCTGTATGCATTAAGAGAAGAAGATATTGGAAAGAAAATCCTTTAAACACAATCCAAACTTGCATAAAATAAATCACACATGTAGAAATTTAAAAGCACACTTGCAGAAATGTAAACACACTTGCATAAAGGAAATCACACTTGTAGGAATATAAAGGCACGCTTGCATAAAGGAAATCACACTTGCATAAATAAATGTTGCATGAAAGAAATGAAACTTGCATAAATGAAATTTCTGAATTAAAAATAAACATAATTGAACGAAACACCTACAGGTTTACAACAAACTAAATTTTCACAATACAAAGATAAAAACAATACAACAAAATCAATTAAATACAAATGAATAAACGTAAACTTAAAAATATAGATCCATATTTCTTGGAATGAGTGGCCATCTCATTCCTTGGAAGAGGATTTAAATCATACTTTTGAGATCTCAAAAATACATAATATTTGAGAGGAAAGAATACATCTTTATTTCTTTGGAGAAAAACATTACATATCTATGTTTGGAAGGTTACATTTATAATTCATGCATCTAACCAACTCCTTATTTAAGGAAATATAATCTGATCTTATCTTTATTCCACTCCTAACAACTAAGATGTCCATCTCCACAAAATATGGAGAGAGATATATTATTGAAGTCAAATCTTATCTCACTTATTTCAGGAAGATTTTCTCCCAAATCTTCTCCTTGCTTTCCGGCAACAAGAATCATAATGATTTTATTCCTCTACAATATTGGATGGAGGATTTTCCAAAAAAATATGATTTGGACCAAATACCTTTCTCAGATTTTCCATTTGACTTTGTTGTTTTTGATTATGGATCTTTTGACACTTGTCAAATATGATTTTTCCTCGAATATAGTTCACTAAAAGTAAAATTTTTCTTGATTGGTAAAATCCGTAGCAAATTTGAATGAAATTTTTATTAAACATATTTCTATGGATAAAAAAATCTCTCATATTTTTCATTTAATTTTTTTCTATTTATGAAACGTTTAGTGCTCGTCGACACACGTTTCCTAGGACCGCATCTCACTAAAACTTATATATCTCTTCATTGGTAATACCTGTAACAAATATGAATGAGGTTTTTTCTTAAAAACATATCTATAAACAAAAACCTCTCTCATATTTTCCATTTGACTTTTCCATTTCTATTTATGGAACGTTTAGTGCTCGTCCGATACACTTTTCCTCGGACTACGGCTCACTAAAAGTTAGATCTCTCTGCATTGGTAAAACCTCTAGAAAATATAAATGAGGTTTTTGTTAAACACATTTCTATGAACAAAAAATTCTCATATTTTTCATTGTAATCTATGAGTTTTCACAATCCCTCAAAAATGTCATTCCATTGATGCAAGTTCCAGAACTAAAGCTGTCATTCCTTTTATGCAAGTTCCAGAACTAAATCTTCAAGTTTCGAAACTAAATATTATTTTTCCATGAATTGAAAGTTCCATAACTAACTATCATTCAATTGATACAAGTTCTAGAACTAAATCTATAAGTTTCGAAACTAAACCTGCAAGTTCGGAACTAACTCTGTGAGTTCCGAAACTAACTCTACGAGTTCTGCAGCTAACTTAAAACAACTATAACTTTTGCATGCAACCTTGTATTGAGATGATTTTTTTAACTTGCATAATTTTTCAAGAGAAATCTGAATATGAAATCAGATCTGATTTTAAATGTAATTTTCATGACCAATTCCACTTTTCCCAATACTAGCATTATCTTTCCTTTATGGTCTGCATACACAAGACTTTACATCTTTTCTCAAATAATCAATAGGATTAGTTCACAAAATAGATAAAAAATATTTATAAAGAATGAACAAGATATATATCCTATATTTTATCTTAAGAAAATTATAAGTTCCTAGATAACATTTAAATCCACTTTCAAAGGTAACTTGGAAGGAAAAAATAATGGTAATTTATGGCCAATTTATGGCCTCATCCTCCTCCTTGGAATTTACCCCTATCTGTTTCATCATTTCGAAAAGGTAAAGAAAATGGTAAAACATTTTAGCATGACCGGTGGGACGATCGGGGTTATTTTGTATTTATTCATTCCTAGGTGAAAGTTGTGTGTTTGTTTGCCTTTGAAAAGCATCCACATTAATTTTTTCTTCTCTAGAATCATTCTCCTGCTTTCTATTGTCTAAAAACAATCATGTTTTGGTGCTTTAAAAAGAACACATATTTCATTCTTTCACATTGCATTAGTTAAAGAGCATCCCTCTTCTGTTCATGTCTTGCTACATCAAATATCACACTTTGATTTGGGTTTAAAACACTTGCATTACATTATGATTTGTTACATTATTAGCTCACATTAAAAATGAGGGAAACCTATATGTTGGAAGTCATTCCTAGCTAATGGTTGACATAAGGAATCATAGAAATCACATTTTCCTCTCTCTATGTGTTTTACCAAACTTACACAAAATCGAATATACACATCTTTCTTAAACAAAATATTACCCAAGAACATCTGTAAGTGATCACATGATTCGGTTCGTAGGTACTCCCACTCGTTTCCTCTATCCAATCATCATCTCGGAGGATGGCCCACCCCCACCATAACATACCCGAAACCTCTACTTTTAGATATCCTTCTTTGTAGAACACCTTCCCAACCAAAAAATTTTTGTTCTAAATACACACAATCAGGTCCTAAATAACATAAGCTAAACAAACATAAGAAAATCATTGTTAGGATCGTGATTTCTATTAACATTCTTCTTTGCTTGTGTTTTGAGGTATGAGACTATGAATCCCCATTTTCTTCTTCCTTGCACACTCCACCATCATAGTTGGAGTATTCTGACTTTCTCTAAGTGTGCCAGGGCCTCATCTTCTCATTCTTAGGCTTCTGGGTTTGATTCTTCACCTAATTTGATTCACAAAACCAATTTTCTTTATTTCTTTCTAATTTCATAGTCACCGACGTCAGTCCAGCGACCATCACCGGTTCACATCTGACCGTCATCAGTTAAACCCTAACCGGTGTCGGCTTCTAGCTTTCTAGTTACTTTACCTAGAACAACTTTCATTACTACTTCTGTTCTATTTCCAACCCTCAGGGCATCATCATATTTCTCCCTTATTTATATTTTTCTCACAAAGTTTCACTAGTACCAATCAACATTCCCACTTCATTTTTTTAGATTGGTTTCTTCCACGATGGATCGATATCGGGTTTTAAATGTCATTGATGTTGTCCTAACCTTCACCAGTCATCCTGACCATCATCAATTTACCTAAAACCGTCATCGATCAACTTGATTATCGTCGGTTTCTATTTTTAATATTTCAAAAATCTAAACATTGACCAAGTTCACCTCCCTGACCCCATTATTCTCTATTTTTATTGTTTTCTATGTCATCTATAGAATACAATCTTACCAGGTCTAGCACTTGTTCACATGGTGTTGACTCACAGCCAAACTAACACCCTCATATTCCACACTAGTCGTCAACCACTCCCACCTAGTCCTTCACCACCTTCCATCCTATCACCCATGGATCTAACCTTACCTACCACCATTGCTTCCAGCGACAAGGATTTTACTTGATTCCTTGATCAGAATCCCATGGCCTTATAATTCTACCTTTCCCACTCTTCCACCCGAGACTCCTTTGGTCAATAGATATATGGCATGCTGGTATCAATCTCACCTTCCTTGTTCTTACTACATTTGTATTACCCTCACTTGCTTCGCCCCGATAATTTCGCAGCCTAGGACCCATACCGCCATGACCGCCACATTAGCAATTTCCCTTGCACTGTTGTATATGTTGTCCCCTTGTCCCCACCTGCACCATAGCACAGTCCACACCCATTGTCTCACAAATACCCATTGCAAAAAAATTCTCGTGGTGTCGGTGACCCCTACTCCAATCCAAAATATCATCCTCTGCATCCCGAAAACATTTCCCCAATCTCTACCGAGTCACGAAAACTATCCCTCCTACATACACCTATTATCAACAACCCCCTATCTCTTCTTTCACCCATTCGGATATGTGCCTTCCATGTCAGTTCCTTATTCTCAACCCCTATCGTGCTCAATATCCACGTCCTTATGCCACAGGGTGTCCCCCATCAAATCCTACCAACGATCTCATCAAGTTGATGATGGAAAATATGTAAACACCGGAAGCATCGGTTTCACTCACACAATTCCTCACTTATGATGAAATTTGTAATGATCCTATTCACCCATCCGTTCCCATTTGACCATACCCCATACATTGGGAGATGCCAAAATTCAACCACTTCAATAGAAAATAAGATCCATAACAACATTTGTAGTCCTTTAAACATGGGTGTTACTGATTTCCCACAATTACTTTTGACGACTATCCCAATGTCCCTAATAGGACCTACATTGGACTGGTATAGTGGAATACCAAGACACTCCATTTTCTCATTCAATCAAGTAGCCCAAGCCTTCCTAGATCACTTCTCCATCAACATTGTTAAGAAGGTTACCATGGCTAATCTTTATTCCACTTGACAATATGACGATGAGTCTATCGCCGACTTTTTCACTCGGGCGTAGCCTCGTAAACTAGCTCACATTCCAATTGCCTCAAATTGATCTTATATAACTATTTGCTTGGGTATGTGCTAGACACATCTCACCAAACCTACAGTGCAAAATTTTCACACTTTCGATGAGGTATTCACCATGACACGAAATTGGAAATGCGTGCTATTGAAGAAAAGAAGATTCAATTTCATAATAAGAACATCATGTTCAAATCAAATGACACTTATTCATCTTCAAAACCTCAAAAAAACTATTCAAATCCCAAAGGGTCTGTGAATGACATAGTTCTCAAAGCTGGTCCCCTCATCAATCAAACCCATCCAAACCCCCTTCTAATCTTTCTCCTATATAAGTTTTCTAGTTTGACGATAACAACAAAAGTACACTTCCCTAGGATAATCTTACTCCTCCATTTGGGAAAATATTATTAAGGTAGGTGCCATTACCCTTCCACTCATTAAACCACATACTAGTTTTGACACCGAGTGACCCATGCCTATGTGGTATAAGGAACACAACTTTTACAACTATCATCGGGTCAAAGGTCATAATGATAATAGATTCATTACCTCCAAAAAAATTGTTCAAGAAATGATAGACAATAGAAACTTAGTCTTCAATAGCCCGAATGCACCCACTAACCAAATTCTACACATCTTCAAGAAGCCATTCCCTAATCATGCCCCATCTTCCAACCAACAGGAGATACCTCAAATAATGATAGCACTGTCTGTGAGTTCCATGCTATTTTAAAATACACACCAATAGCTTCCCGCTTGCCTCTTATTCCATCCATAAATAAAATCCTAGTACGTGCTCCCATACCTACACCAGATCCTATTTCATCTACTCCTCTACCCACAGAGGAATCCCCTTCATCTTCTCCTTCACCCATGAAAGACCCTATAATCAGCACACCACCTTCAAACCCTCAAAATTTCGAGCCCACTTCAATAACACAAGGAGAGCCCACTGCTGCTGGCTCATCCTCTCTCTCTACCCATGGAGGATACTATAGAAGTACCACTGCCTGTAGATGACTATTCATCATCAGACCTTCAAGATCCCATTGATCTACTTTCAACTCTCTTACCCATAGAGTCTGAGGCTATCCATTTCCTGGTATCTCAAACACATTTTATAGGAATTGCCACTCGGTCCATGTCAGCTTTGCTTACAATAAAGCAGTACCATTCTCAAGCTTGGCCAATTTCCTAGACTATGTCGATAGAGCCTTACTTTGGGGTCATCTTCTACTTCTTGTTTCAACACAAATGTAGTTTTCACTCACTTTGAAACCTCCACTATCTATCCAAAAGTGTTTCGCCAACCAAACCAAACACAACCATAACTATCACGAGAATCTCCCATGACATCACTCATGGCTCAACTCACACTTCTACCCATAACCCAACATGCATCTATAGCCAAACCCATGCCTACATTATCTTCCTTTCCTAAACCTATCACCACCTTAGGGGCCATACCAATAGCTAGCCTTACCCATCCACCCATTAAATTAGACTTAGATACATCTTCCAAGACTAACACCAAACTTAACTTGACCCCTAAATGAAGAGCCAATCTCATAGATCTCATACCCCAACCTCGCTAGCCACTCCCTTATCTCCTTCGCCCTTTCCATCCATCCTAGGACCTCACCCCTTGACCCTAGCCAAGAAACCCCCATCCACCAGTAAACAAAGAATGCAACAACCCATTTCCCCATCACAGACCTCTAGTATACCCAAGCGACCCACACAACCTCCACCCTCACCCATAACCTTCTTACCACCCATACCTCCAATTCCATCAATAAGTTATTCACTACCCATGACTCTTCCTTATCTTTCACTTACACTTCCTACCCAACCTACACCACCTACCTCCATAGTACCTTGGTTACCCCCATGGGTAACCCACCCTCTTCCACCATCCACTTTTCCCTCTACATCTCATGCACCCGTATCATCTTTACCCAAGAAGATGCAACCTACAGCTAAGAATCCACTACCCTCCAATAAGGTAGTTAAACAAACCACACCTTCTATTTCCAGTTCATCTACCATGCCCCCACTCAAGCAGATATGACCAACACCTAAGACCACACCACACACCAAACTAATAGGCCAACCCACTCCCCCTCTTACAAAGACTCTTCCTACACAATCAACCGCACCTATACCTAAACCCACATTCACCTCCCATTGTGATCCATTAGCAAGGTCCTATGCCAAAATCCTAACCAACCTCCTCAAAACTTCTGTCATCACATTACCACCTCTTAGACCTTACAACCCACTCAAACCCAAACCGAAAGGGTTTGAAAAAACAAAAAAATCACCTACCATCGTGTGCCAGGACACGATGTAGATAATTGTAAAGCTTTGAAAGCCGCTCTTGTCTAATTGTGTCCTCTAGAAGAAAACTTTGATGATGATGATCTTCTTGATGAGGACCCCATTTCACCTTCACCAATTTCCACATTTCTTCCCTCATTTCCTACTCAGTGACTTACATCTCCACCCCCAAAACTCTTAGATCCATCCCGAGATTTTAAATTAACATGGTTCGCATAAGAGAGTTGGCTAAACCACCACCCAAATGCAATCGGTGTGCCCTACTCATCTCACAAGGGTTGTACCTACCACTATGGGTTTGTCCCTCTTCTATCGCTATACCTTCCATGACACACTCTCTCCATCAAACTCCCCTCGATTAACATGATCAACATTGCAACCCATGCTCGAAATACAAGGGAAAGGAGAAAGTAATTATTCCATCAACCAACGCTGTACCTAATATACCATCTGCACCCGCACCTAAAGTCATCATTCGTGGTCCTACATATCCCATTTTGATGGGGCCACATATCGTATAATGCTAAAACAACTACGCTAATCCCCACTCAAAATGTCTTTGTATGACCTCATCCACACCTTGGAGTCACATCATCAAGACATCATGGAGGTCCTTCAATCTATTAGAGTCTTACCAAATGACCCCACACCCATAGCCTCCATCATTACCCCTCACCATGTAGCCTCTCTCACTATGTCTTCCACATCCTATATACCTTCACCCACTTGCCAAGTGACCACCCTTAGTTTTGCGGATGAGGAGATCAATCCCTTTCAGTCCAATGACCTTAACCCCACTCTGTTCATATCCTTCTTTAAAGATAATATATGCATCTAACACATTATGATCGATGGTGGTACTAGCATTAATATCATCTCCTCACATGCGTATGCCCAAATGAAAATACTTTCCAATTACATGTATAGTAACCTCGTTATGCTACATTCTTTCAATGATGCCATAACCTCTACACTTCGGGTACCATTGTTCTCCATGTCCCCGTAGGTCCCCACACCATCCTAGAACTTTTCTATCTCCTAGAAGGGAGTTCAGTATAACTTATTACTTGGTTAACCTTGGATTCATGCCATGGGTTGTGTCCCTTCGACATTACATCGATGCCTCAAATTTGAACACAAGGGACATAATTACACCATCCCTTCCGACCCCTCACCTTTCAAGACTTGTAACATGCTATATTGACCCAATGATATGATTATATTGGTCAAGTAATCTACCACCAAAACCACTTCACCTTCACCCACAAGCCCATCCACCAAAATTGCCACTACTTATATTGCATCTAGCCTCGCCATCCCTACTGTAGTTGTAGCCTACACCGCTATTACCCCTGCTTCCCCTTCATCTAGCAAGACATCTATACCCACTACCCACATACCAACTATTGATCCCTTAGAAGGTGTTTTTCAATGCCTCACTCTGGGGGAATACCACCTATACAATATCGATACCTTCCTCACCCCACAACAATATGGGAATCTATGTCAACACCCAAGTTATGACATTCACATTAGTGACGTTTTCCCTTATGGAACTCCCCAAATTTGCACCAACCTAACATATGGGGGACTTGATATGGCCACATATAAACACAAACATCCATCCCAAACCCAACCATTTTTCACCAACTTACACTCCCTCACCAACCGTCGCTTCACTCACACTTTCCTCCACCGGTGCACCTAGAAAGGATTTTTCTTTGGCTTTTATGAACAAGGCCACGCATGACTGTCATCTCATGTACCTCTCATAAACACAATGACCATAGTGGAATTGGTTTTGACACTCCATCTTCTAAGAATGTTTTCATTGACCTTATTCAGGATGAGACATCTTCCCCCTCTCATTCACCCACATTACCATCTCACCTATGGAGTCCATAGATCCGAATCTATGCCTCCTAAATTTTTTTGTAAACACCATTTACCTAGGACTGCTGACGAATCAACGTGATGGCGAGGCTCCCTCTTCTCTCCAATTCCTATATCCTGACATGATCAATGATGATATGCCTTCAATTAACGACGTTCAATGTCAAGACGATGAGTCCATCCTCACCTGCCTTGGTGCAGAGGACTCTTATATTCACCATTTGTTACCCTCTGAGACATAAACCATGTTGAATGAATCGACCATTGAAATCAACATTAATACCCAAGATGACCCGCACATTCTAAAGATCAGACAATATTTAGATGCTATTGAATAGGAAGACTTCACCTCTTTCATTTGGTACCAAAGTGATGTATTCGCTTCGTCTTATGCCGATATGCCTGGTATCGATCCTAAAATCATGGTTCACAATATCATGACCATTCTTGATGCCAAACCTATCAAACAAAAATTACAGAAAATACATCCTCACATTTCTCTTTTGGTTGAATAAGAGCTTCAACGCCTTCTCTTGGTCTCATTCATTCTACCCATTGATTATCCCTAATGGATTTATAACATCGTTCCTGTCAAAAAAGTGATAGGGGACTCTGCATTTGCATAGATTTCCATGACCTCAACCTTGACTATCCTAAAGATGATTTCCCACTAAAAGGTATTGACCAACTAGTTGATCTCACTGCTGGTCATGAAATGTTCTCACTCATGGATGGTTTCTCGGTTTACAATCAAATATTACTAGCTCTCAAGGATCAACACAATATTTCTTTCATAACCCCTTGGGGGAATTTTTGTTATAGAGTCATGCCCTTTGGCCTCAAAAATGCTGGTGCTACATATCAGCGGGCCATGACTTACATCTTCCATGACATCATGCATTGCATATTGGAGGATTACATAGATGATCTGCTTGCCAAATCTAAACATCAAACCAAACACCAACCCATTCTTAAAGTCATCTTTGACTGCCTCATCAAATATTGTGTTCGTCTTCAACCAAAAAAATGTGTCTTTGTAGTACTTTCAAGGAAACTCCTAGGCTTCATCATTTCTTTGCATGGCATAGAAGTTGATCCTACTAAAGTCAAGGCTATCCTTGAAATTCCACCACCCACTAATCTCTTTCAACTTTGTAGCCTACAAGGTAAGTTACAATCCATTCATCATTTTATCTCGCAGACTTTTCGACCATTGTCAACCATTTCATCATCTTCTCAAGAAAGATGTTTCATTCAAATGGGATGATGAATGTCATAAAGCATTCAAGGCCTTAAAACAATACCTCCTTCAACCACCAGTGTGCATTCTTCCTAAGGATGACCAACCCTTCTACCTATGTATTTCCATCACTGACCATTCTCTAGGTGTCATGCTTTCTCATCATGATGACCAACACTGAGAGCAAGCGGTTTATTACATAAGTCATACCCTTCTTGACTATGAAACTAGATATACCCATGCCAAAAAATTTTCCTAGCCTTAGTTTTCGTCGCCACCAAACTCCGCCATCACCTACTCAACCACAAAACCTTCATCATTACTAATACGGACTGTTACACTACATGTATGTCAAACCTTATTATAATAAATGTGTTGCACACTATCTTATGCTTATGGAAAACCTCGATCTTGAATTCATCCATCAAAATTCCATCAAGGGCCAAGCTATCGCCAACCAATTGGCCGACGCACCTATTTCTGTGGATCAACCCTCTAACTTCAACTTTCCAGATGAGTCTATTACTACCCTTTTCCTAGATGAACCTACTTACCAAATCACACCCTTCTTCGTTGGTTCCAAGTGTTAGTGTGGGGGTGGGGCTGGTTTTATCCTCATTATGATTGATGGTGAACCTATGCCTTTGTCTTTCAAACTCAATTTTGATTTTACAAACAATATCACTGAATATAAAACACTCATATTGGATCTTCAAGCTACTTATGCCTTAGATGTTAAGTCAATCAACATCTTTGGTGATTCTCAATTGGTCGTAAACCAAGTCAATGGTATATACTAGTGTCATAATGAGATAATTCAAAATTATAAGCATCATGTGGACATACTTTTAACCACCTTTGACCGTTATGCCCTTCAAACCACCCCAAGTTCAACCAATAAATTTTTGGAAACCATGGCCTGTTTGGATTTTCAGATACTCACTTTTCCTGCTAACTCCAAAATATTTGTCACCATACAAAGACTACAATCACCCTCTTATTTTCCTAATTAATTTTACTCTATCAGAACTACTGCTCCTGACCTAAGTGACCTTTGGTATAAGAAATACATTTACTATATTTCCCTCTCCATTTTACCAATCGATCTCACTCATAATGGAAAATGTGCCTTCCTTAAAAGTTTCTCATGTTATGTCATCATGGGTGGTCTTCTATACAAACTAAGTTTTTCCAACATTTTCTTACGATGCCATACTAGTTCTAAAATTCCTTAAACCATTAAGAATGTCCATGATGGGATTTATGGAGGCCACTTTAGTGGTCTCGCTATCACTAAATGCATTCTTCACCTAGGATATTATTGGCCAACCGTAAACCGTGACTATTGCGATTATATCAAACATTATGTAAAATTCCCAGAACATACTTATCTCCTTCACACCCCTAATCATGCCTTATAGTTCATGTGGGACCTTTATCCTTTCTCTCGGTGGGGTTTGGATCTTGTCGGTGAGATCGACCCTATTCTTCACAACACCACCAATGGATCATAACCACTACTGAATATTATACTAAATGGGAAGAATTCATTCCCCTCATTTCCACCAAAGCCGAGAAAATATGTGAATTCATCAACCATCACATCATTTGTTGCTTTAGTTTCCCTCACCACATTATCACGAATAATGGAAAATAATTCAAAAACAAAACCCTACGCAAACTATGCGATGATTTTGGCATCCAACTCAGTTTCTCATCACCTTATTACCTGTAAACCAATGGTCAAGCCAAATCAACCAATAAAACCTTGAACAAAATGCATATGAAGGTGGTAAATGATACTAGGAAGGATTGGTATACACACATTCCTTTTGCCTTCTAGGATTACCACACTAGTATTCACACTTTTACTATTGCCACCCCCTTTCTCTCCGGTCTACAGAATGAGGTTGTCTTACCTCTCAAAGTCTAGATTCCATCCCTCTCGTATCTCACTAGAAGACATGCTCAACGACGATGACTTTCTATAGGATTGTTTGGCACAACTTAAATTATTAGATGAATGTCATCTCAACACCCTGGACCATCTCCAAATCTACTAAAAACATATGAAATGTGCCTATGAAAATGTGTTCACGAATGAACCTTTCAAGTCGGTGATCTCGTCTGAAGGAAAATCAACATGTAACTAAAGAGGAGAAAAGTAAACGGGGAAAATTTAATCCTAATTGGCTCAGACCCTATAACATCACCCATGCTTATCGATTAGTTGCTTATCATTTGTCTTCACTTGAAGGTAAACCTAAACCTAAGCCCCTTAATGCCTTGCATATTCGACCATTTTATTGTTGATATTAAGTCCTATATCACTTTATATCAATTGGTTTCTCATCCCTTAAGTGTTGTTCACTTTCCATTATTACCCATTTTTTAGGATCCATGATTAAACACGTATCATGTGATTACCCATCACTTATTAGCCTTGTCTTCAATATGAGTACCATGGCTCTACTCATAACATGATTCTCATGGATACTTTTCATCTTCTTCAAGATGGAATCCCATGGTCATTCATCACTCGAAACCACCTCTTTCCTAGTTAATTTTTGTGTACTATGATGTTGTCTTCTAAAACTGGAACGTATTCGTTCTCTATAATCTTGTCCATGCCTTAAACGTCTAAAAAAATAAAACAAAACAAAAACAAAAAGAGATACAACTCCTTGAGTCAAACTTCTAGTAAAAAGATGACTCCATCAAAAGGTACATCTCTTCTTCATATTCTACCACTATCAATAGAGTGCTCCCTTGAAGGACAACTATATATGGTTATTCCAAAAATGTAATAAATATTTAGAAGCTTCCCGCATCGATCATCTTCACAAAGACCTCAAGGAGATAATATATTCATGCCATATAGACTTCGCATCGATCAATATATTTAAAAAAACAAATCAAGAAAAAGATGATTTTTTTTTCATGGACTTGCCTATTTTTGATTCGGGTTTCTTGTTCGAAAAACACATCATCATACACTAAGTTACGCTAAACCTCTCATTCTCACCTCCTTATATTTTGTACCTAAATTTATCATTACTCAATGGACTTGCCACAAACTTGACATTTTGTGATCTTGTGACATTTCTTCACCCTTAAAATAGTCCATTATGCAAAACCCGTAGGGTCTTCTATTCATAAGCCCATTTATGGTATGGTAGATTGAGTAGGGTTCTTATCAATTCCATAGCTCTTTTACCACTTCTTACCATTCACCTTCCTCATTACCTACTGATTATCCTATACGGGACCAGATCCTTGGTGCATGTATTTAAAAACAATCAACCATATCTATAATCTAAACATAATCATGCCTATGAACTACATCACCTATGCCTAATACCTACCCAATCATTCCAATATTTCACCTTAATCTTCCCTAGCTTATGGGAGAACTACATCAGCCGAGGTCCGTTTTCACCGGGACTATGTAGGCGTAACTCGAGGGCATGGGGCCCTTAGAGGTTAGCTCGCCACTCTTTACCCTAACTAATTCCCTCCCCTTATTAGTCATAATCTACCCTAGTTAGTTTCCTTTTTATATCAATAATTGGAAATTAAACCAAACAAACAAAACTTGCTTCAAATTTTTACCATAATCACTCATACATTCATTACATTTGTCATTTCTTTACCATTATCATGCATTTTACTAAAAACATCTTAAAGTGACCCACATCATCATTAATTGCACCAATTAATGAATTAAACACTTAACCAACTTCAATTAAACCATAGCTCAACTAACGTAAACTTCATCCTACCTAAGTCCACCTAACTCAATCCATGCCTACAACCTAACTCAATCCATGCCTATGACTCGACTTCAATCCATGCGTATGACCCCGACTCTATCATACTTAATTCACCTAGTTTCCATCACATACACAAAGTATAAATCATGACCATATGTACACCAATATAAATGAATTCAAATATATCAAAAACCCTCATGTACATCCTCACCATCTTTGGCATGTAGGTGGTATATAACCAAAATCAATCGGCTCTCATATACATCCTCTCCATCTTCAGCACACAGCTAGGTATATAACCAAAATCAATAAATTCTTGTATATATCCTCACTCTCTTCGGTACATAGGCTAGTATATATAAAAAATAAATGACTATAAAACACGGGAGGTATATATCGCTATCAAACTATACAACACGGGAGGTATATATCGCTATCAAATATCACCCTACTGAATTTCCTCCATATATATTTCCCTTGCCTCCTCCTCCTCAGCCTCCTATATGATGGCCTTCTAACATCTCACCACCCATAATGGGTCATGGTTTGGTCCCTTCCAGTACTACACCTATAGCTGGCCTCTGTGAACTAGTGGCCTCACCCCGACCCCGTCTGGGGCTCGCTAGCCTCCTCGTACTCTCCACATTGTGGGTCCACGACACGCCCTCTCACCTGAGGCCTATTGTGCCTTGTACTCTCCATAGGATATAAAATCTATCCCTTATTCCATCAAGATATCATGATAATACCTGGTGTCACCTATGACATCCCACAATTTGGCTATGGTACTGCCTGTGGTGGCCCTATTGGCCTTTACCCTATCCTTTTTCCTATCCCGAGGGACCTTGTCCTACTCCTACCTATATCTGGGACTGAAGAATAACAAATTACACTTGTGTAGTGGCCATTGACTCGCAAACATGTAACTGCACTGTAGGGTGGCCACCTGTATCCCATCACCACCACACCCAGTGCAGGTACCTATCCCTATGCTATCTAGGCCTCTAAAATTGCCACCTATACCTGTAAACTAGACACTTGTGCCTCTGCACCTCTCAACTGCCCCTGCACCATCCCCAGTTGTGTAATCAATGTGACTACCTGCCCCTGTAGGGCATCCCTTTCGAAGCAAAGTGATGGTGGCTAAATATGGATGCCCCGGCCTCGCGGTACTACTCGTAGGTTTACAACCCACCACTGTCTATATCTGTTAGTCACATCAACATCATCTATCTGCCAGTATTTCACCTACTCCTCCTGTCCTGTAGAAACTATCGGCTGGGCTAGAGGAAACAACCTCTCCACGTCATCCCTCCTATATTGTGGGAAGGGTGGTGATATATCCTGTGACATCCCAAACTATCACCTAACCCGGTCATGGTATCATCTCGTGATCTCTACCATGTCACCCCTCTATCCATTTGAGAAGCTACAATCCATCTAGCTTTGTAACCATCTTCCCATATGATGGATAACCTACATAGGGTGTCCAAATGATGTCTACACCAGACAACACCTCCAGTAACTACCTATAGTAGGCAACATCATGCGTCACCCTACCCGCTCGACACTCTCCAATAACTAGCACCCATCGCCTATAGCCCACCCGAACAAAACCTAGCTCAAATGCATTATCCCGAGGCATACCAACTAGGTGCACACACACAATGTGCTCATATGCCCAACAATGTAATAGGAAATTGCAACACAAATTGAACCTCTAAAGCCACCCATATGCCCATAGCTCCTTGTATAGCTACACTAGGAATGTTGGCGCCCATGCAAAATGGGTCTAGTCTATCACCATATCATGCAGACCCCATCAGTGATCACAGGAATCTCCCACCCTTTGCATCTGGTAGTGCAAAGTAGTAGACTACCTCCATCAACAACACAACTAGCCTCGTATCCTCTAGATGATCCACGTAAATATCTCCATAACTCATGCTAGTGCTATGAAACCTCATCTTTTCCAATCCCTTGCAAAAAAATTTAGTATCAAATCCTCAGATGCCTCTAAAGAGATCAAATATACCTGTGCCCCCACTATAGGAAATGGTAGGATCCTGTATACATCCTCTAGGGTGATTGTGATCTCACGTGTTGGTAGATAGAATGTGTTGGTCACTGAATCCCATCTATTGATGAGGGTGACCATCAAACTAGGATTTCGGACTAGATGTTGGTAGCACCTGACCCTAATTAGGCCAATTGTGGTAATATGCCACCAATCCTTAGCTGTCGCACCTCCTCAAATTGTCATGAGCAAGGGTGACACCTATCTCACATCTATAGCTGGTCTCTCACTTGTATCCAACAAAACATCACATTAATACAACTTGATCATACCCACAATCACTCTTGACACTTCACCTACACTTATTACACTCCATACTTTTCCCCTCACAACTTACCTTCTTATCACATATTCTATCTACCCACCCCAACCCTCACCTACTATCGATCATACCATACCTCTTTAAACCTCTTTCCCATGCTTTGTTTTCATTAACAACATCTTCCTTGCCCACTATCTATCTCACCCAACCATCCTAGAACTTTGTTGGCCACCTTTTACCCACATGTTGGACTCGGTACAAAGTTACTTATTACATACTGACAGTCTATCCCACACTAGAATTTGTCACCTTATCGTCAGTGATGTAGTCTGTTAGACAAAACCAACATTGGCCATGCCTTGATTGACGTTGGTCATTGTCGCACAAAAATCTATGACACCCAAACCCCCTTTTTCCTAAAAACACTACCTTCTTCTCCACATTCCTACCTACCTCTACCCTCATCTCCTCCCCACCCCTCGTACACCTAACCACACCTCTACCCATTCCTATTCTACCCAATTTGCCTTCCCAATTCAAATTCCCTTTTCCCCCCAAAAACCTGTTTTCCCTCCCTAACCTATATACCCAATATACCTCCCAAACTAATGTGAGAGACTGAATCTTACCTCATCATGCTACCATCTCTGTGGTGGTACATTAGAACACCGCATTGGTGGTCAATTTTATCCTTCTCTCACCCTCGCCATGTCCACTCACCAAATCCAATCCTCTTACTCTCCACCCAATCAAAATCACTCTACCTGTGCTCATGAACCCGTCTACCTAGCTCCTCTAACCAACTGGATCCCTTCACCTTAGTAGGATATTGTCCCTGATCTTTTTCTCCTGACAAAGCACAAATCATTTAGCACTCTGTCATTTTCACAAAATCCAAAACATACAAATGAATCCGTATTATATGAATTATTTCTTTTTATATAACCATGTCGACCTAACCAACGTCGGTTATACCTAAACCGACATCGGTCATGTTCCCTACCTCACCGTGGTTGGTTATACCAAGACTGACACCGATCATCCCGACCTTGATTGGCTTACCTCGACCATCCTCGGTCATGTATGGTGACATCGATTCTGTCATATTATTTCCCATTCCCCATTACTAGCCCCACTTAACCAACCCAACCACCATTTTCCCTTACCCACCCTTATTGCAACCAACCTCCATGCCTACCTTACCTATACTTGTCCTTAATTACATTTTGGGACTTGTTATTTTACCCATACCTCGGCCCTACCTATGTCGTGACCTAGCTACTTGGACCTGGAACATTACTAGTGACCTGTGAACTCATGTGCTCACTATACCTTATGACACTGTTACCCATGTTATTTGACCTAATGACCTTACCTTGCCTCTTGTCATGACCATTTATCTTGACCCAACCTTTGGTGTACCGGAACATACCTAAACATTCTTACACCTGACCTGCAAAGTGCTTCCACACCATATCCTATACCTTGGATACCGGAATCACCTCAACCTTGTTTGGATAAACCTATCGACCTTAGACAATGTAGAGTTTGCATTCTCTTCAACTTGGTACCATGCTGTAGTTTATACATGTGCGTGTGTTTGAGTGTTACTACCTTTGACCTTGACTCATTACCTAGATTACTTGATTGGAGCTTTACCCCTTTACCCCCACTGTCCACCTTCCTCTTCATAAAATTAACCTTTTATCAAAACACTCATGATTCAGCCTTCTACCTCATCGGTTCTGGTTTGAGGGGGATCACCATCACCCACACATGGGACAACTACAACTTTTTTTTTTAAGCTGTCACTTACCAATACAAGCTACACAACAAAAAGGGGCAAAATGTAGACACCAAAATTAGGTCACATGCTCCTTGACCCTTTATTAAATAATCAACTTAAACACACTCATCTAACCATGGCCCCTTACACCCCACACTTAATTAATTTAATTAGATTAATCGATGTCCTCACAATATTTATTATTTAATTAATTATCCAAATTAAGAAAATTCACACACCACCACCTCACCTATACACCTCACCTAGCCACCTCACCCTAAGTCTATTCCTAGTATGTTTCCATAACTAACTAAGATTTAACTAAACCCTAAAAATCAAAGCTTACATCCACTCTAACCACATTCCCACATAAAAAAAAAAAGTAACTCCCTGATCTTGCCTAGATGAATAGAGAGATCTGGTGGAAATCATGGCCATGATACCCCATTTTTAGTAAACCTAGGGAATCCCACCTAAGTGATGTTGGTTACCCATGAACGGACATTGGTCAACCCAGAACCATCATCAATTACCTTTTATTCCCTTTGATAACCTTATTTCGAGGTTGGAACATTTTTGAGAGAAAAGAAGGAGATTCAGAGCTACATACGCAAGCAAGACAAGCATCCTTTATGCATCTAGACATCTAGAGCCATCACCGGCATCAATCGAGAGCCATCGCATTCATGAGTGCACTCTAGGAAAGAACCACTACAACATTATACACATATTCTCCGATCAACCACCTCCACCACTCGACCATCGATCCTTAACACAGTAAGTATGGCCCTAGTCAATATAGTTTATTTCAGCTAGTAATCTTTATTACTCATGTTATTAATCTATTCTTTGCATAATTATTGCTTCATCACCCACTTGCTTGTAAATCCAAAGACCCCTTCACCCACAGCACCAAATCACATATTCACACCTACGGTATACTTATGAGTATACCTAAGATCTCCATAGACCCCCTGTTCACTCACCCAAACTTTATTCAATCTTAGATCACCCCTACCATTTAACCTATTTTGAGTTTCTTTCACCCCGACCATACTGATGTTGGTTACCCATAACTATTATCGGTTATACCTAAACCAACATCGATCGCATTCACTCGATGTCGGTATTTTTGTTTTACACCTTGACCAAGAACAGACCCAACAACCACCCTACCAGTTGACCTAAATAACCCAAAATCTTACCCTGACTAGTCCCAGAACCTTGACAGACCCCTCACCTCTCAAATCTAACTATAGCCTAGCCTATTGTGATTGGATTTTCTTATTGTATTTGAATGAGATACCTAAATCATATCAACTATAGTAGGACCTTGTTTATTTCTCGCATTAGCTTGTTTTAAACAATGGATGTATAGTCATCTAGGAAGTATCACACTTCCGGAACTAGCATACGCTAGGTAGTCCAGTGTCATATATCAATTATCAATATTTTTGTGGTCTTGTTTTCTATTACAGTACCTCTAGTAAAAAGGAAGCTATTGCATTCAACTATGGATCAAGAAGTTAGAACACATGTAACAACCATCAACTAACCAGTATTAAACATGTATTCCTCCTTGGCCCTTACCCCTATCTGTTTCGTCATTTTGAAAAGGTAAAGAAAACGGTGAAAAACAACCATTTAAGCTGTGTGTATTTATATGTGTGTGTGTGTGTGTGTGTATGTATATATGTATGCATGCATGTATGTACATATTTATGTATGTATGTATATACACAATTATATACATACATACACATAAACATATAGCTACTATATTTTAGTATGCTCCTTTAATGAATTTCAATATTTCATCTTCAAGATGAAAAATATCATAAATTCATTAAAAATTATAATACTTGAAATATTGTATATTTAGTATTATATCCTTCTATAAGTTTTGAATAGTCTTGTAAATTCACATCTATACCAAAATACTAAAACAAACCACTCAAAAATTCACATACAAATTTTACTTATTGAAGCTCTGAGATATTAGTACCAAAATATCTCCAAAATGACATGTGATTAGAAGAAAACAAAAATTCATATAAAAATTTACATATGTAACTTGTACTAAAATTTAATCATGTGAAAATATATGACACACTACATATCCCTCCTCTTATAAGAGCATCTTTCTCAATATAAAAACCTTACCAAGGTTAATAGGAGGTTTTTATGAGATGAGGAGGCCATGAGATAATAAATTTACTACATGAAGGGACCTTGTCACTAAATAAAACCATATAATAAATATAAAATTTGTAATATTATCAAATTATTCATGTTTTGTGATGGTAGTTTATTCATTGTGTTGTTCATTTTAATTAGATTTCTCATAGAATTTTCAACATTAATATATTTTAATTTCAAATTTTCTGCTAACTAACCCAAACAACACATGACATCCCAATATCATAAAAATCAGCCAAATAGTCCACATGATGAAGCTAAAACACACCCAATTGCCAAATTTGATACAAAAATTTAAACTTAAAACTCACATAAAAAGGAATATTACACATAAAAAAACTTAGATCATCAAGGTGGAAGAGTACATTTAACAAACATAGATTTATAAATGACACATAAAATATCATAATAACATAATAGTTGCTCACCTCTATGCCACCCATACATAAAGGAGGAAAGTAAAAGATCATATATCATGGTTCTCATATCACATACCTCATTCATAGAGTTATATAAATGTATATATAGGAAACATAATGAAAATAAATTGTAATAACACATATGTAATAGGTTCCTTTTGATAATAAAGTATAATTATTGACAAGTATAGTGCCTAATGAGACCAAGTATCACAATCACTCCCCAAGGAGTAATAATCGAATAGAATTAGAGAATCAAGTATCACAATAGAATTTTTTCATTAGAGCCCACATGATGCAAAAGTTAATTGTCTTGAAAGTATTCCATATTTGAAATAAATATAAGATATGGGAATTTAGCCATGGATTTTGAAATGACATGTCATATCTACCTTAGAAATTATTTGTCATCATAAAAAATTACACACATATAATAAACAACATAGTCACTTCACTAAAGAGTAATAATATAATAAAAATCACTTCAGTAAAGAGTATTTAATATCACTTTAGTAAGGAGTTTTTTTTGGTTTTTTTGTTGTTGTTTTTCAAGTGATTCATGGGTGAGAAATGTGAACAGGTCAAGGAGGAGGACGAGGGTCTCGAAGTGCGAAAGTGATGGGTGGAAACCGACGGTGAGACGGATCCCACAGAGAGAGAAGATAGATGCTCAAGATTAGTATTCAAGGAAGAAAGGTATGTACTAGACTTTATCGTGGGTAGGAATCATGTGGAAAATGGATCTCCTAAATTATATGTGAATATTTTGAATTATGATAAGGAAAATACCTTAGGAATCATTCCTCGGCTTAAACATGATGGAACAGGAAAGTTCTTAGGTATCCTTGATATCATTATAGAACAAAATATGAGAAAAATGGAGAATGCCTTGATAGCTAAACTGGTAGGTGGAAGGCCTAATATTGATTCCATTAGATCTTGGTATTTTTAAAAATAGAATCCCAAGGGGCATATGAGTGTCATAGTTTTAAAGAATGGATTCTTTTGGTGTAGCTTCAACAACTCTGAAGACCCTCATAGGATCCTTAAATATGGCCCTTGATTTCTCGAGAAACTTGGCCTCTTTTTCATGAAATGGACTCTCATGTTCAACACTGATAGAGAGAATATTAATTAGTTCCTTATCTAGGTGAGACTCCCGTGTCTTCCTTGGAACTGGGATGTGGATATTATTAAAGGAGTTTCTAACACTCTTGGTACCTTTGTGGCTATGGATAACATGATGCTTACTAAATCAAGAGTGGTTTGTGTGAGATTTTGTATCTATTCTTTGATGGGATCATCTTTACCTAAATCCATCTCTCTCGTAGTCGAGATTGGGAAGTTGGGAAAAAAATAGAGTTTGAAAATTTCCCTCAAAGATGTGAGAAATTTCATGCCTGGGGCATGCAAAGAAACAAGACAAGATGTTGATCTCAAAGGCATATCGGGAGAAGCATACCAAGGAATTGGATAAAGGTAAGGAAACTACTCATGTGGTTATAAACACTCCCAAGAACTTTAATCCAAATAAAGGTATTCAAATTACGAAAAACAATGGAGATAGATCTAAGTTAAATCAAGCCTAGGTGCTCAAGATAATAGATGATGAGGGATTCATAGATGTAAGGAATAAAAATACCCAACAGAAATATTTATTGGAACCTTGGTTTTAGAAGGAAAATATCCATGTCCAAGATGAAAAAGTTGTATCCTCAAAGAAACTGGATAATCTTCTTAAGGAAGTTTCCAAGGAACATATCCCACCAAAAGCGATGGATGGAAGAAGCCTCAATGAATCTATGGATCCTTTTTCTAACCCTTTTGAAAATTTGTTGGAAAGTGAAAATGTTGTTTTGACAACCAGAAATGAAAATCAACAGGAATTTAACAATATTCATAACATTATTCGGAAGTTGTCTCTACTCAAACAAATTTTCTCTCTAAATTGAATGAATCAGAGAAGGGGGACCCCAAACAATATGAAAATGAGACATCTCTGAAAACTCCTTTCAAAGGGGAAACATCCGAGGTGACACCAAAAGAGAAAAAAACTAGCTCTGGGTGACCCTCCAAGCAGGTTACAAGGAAGAAACAAAGTCAAAGAGATATTGATGATGGAACCCAATCTAAACTCGATCTTAGGAGATTTAGAAGAACTAAGAACCAAGTGGTTAAATGAATATTATATCATGGAATGTTAGGGGGTTGAATAACCCTATTAAATGGAGGTTGATAAAAGATATGGAGGTGACATACAATTTTGACATTTTGGATTTGCAGGAAACCAAGATGGAGGAGGGACCTTTCTTGGAAGCTAATAGAAGGTATTGCAAAAATTTTACTAGTTTTGTTGTTAGTTCAATTGGAACTAAAGGTGCAATGGTGGTTATCTAGAATGAGATAAAACTCAAAGGTAAGAAGCTTCTCAAGTAGAAATAACCATATGAATTTGTTATTTCAAGATAATAAGTCTAAGGAATTTTGGATCTTATCTAATATTTACACCCCTAATAACAAAGGTGAAAGGAAAAATCTCTGGGCCGATCTCTCTAAATTTCAAAATATTATTAAAGGGATTGAATGGGTGATTTGGGTGATTTCAACACCCCTTTGAGTCCTGGGGAAAAAAAGGGGGTAATATTGATTTTACTGAGAGCATGGAAGACCTTCAAGATTTCATTTCTCTCAAAAATCTCATGGATATTGAGCTACGTGGTAGTAGATTTACTTGGTCTAATAGAAGAAAATGAAATCAGTTGATTCAATTTAAACTTGATAGAGATCTGACTTCATGGGGAGTGTGGGACAAAGAAGTTGGTCTTTTCTCCCTTCCTCACATTGGTTCTGATCACAACCCTATCCTCTTTCAGATCAATGAAAAAGAGAGGAGAAGGATCCTTTTTAGCTTTGAGAAGATGTGGATTCAAGATGAGGAAATTTTTTATTTAGTCAAGGGCTGGTGGAATGTGAAAATAAAGCAACAACTTTGTTTAGGATTGCTAAAAAGTTAGCTCGTGTGAAGAAAAATATGAAAGGATGGAATAAAAGAAGTTTTGGTAATATTTTTGAGAAAAAGCAGTCTCTGGATAATGAGATATCATCCCTCCAAGGTAATATGGAATCTTTTGATGATGACAATATCCTTCTCAAACAACAAAAAGAGAAGGAATTATTAGCTGACTATCATAACATTCTTTTGGAGGATTTTTTTTGGAAATAGAAATTGAGGGTCTAATGGCTCAAATAAGGTGATAAGAACATGAATTTATTTCATACCTCAAATTTAAAAATAAGGAGATCTAATAGAATTCTCTCTATCAAGGATGAAGATGGAGTGTTGATTAATGACATTAAGGAAATCCAACAAGTTGCTAGTTCTTTTTTAAGCATGATTCTAGCTTCTACTAGCGCTTCCAACAACATTAAGGAAGAGAACTTCCTATATTGTATTCCTCATTTAATTAATGAAGATGACAATAACATTCTTACCAAAATACCTTATATGAAAGAAATTGAATTTATGTTGAAATTCCTAAATCTAGACACAACTATGGGATCGGATGGGTTTCAGGGTCTCTTTTTTCAAATTTTCTAGGAGATTATTAAGGAATATACTTGAAATGCTATTCAATAATTCTTTAATAATAAAAATATGATTCAATAGTTAAACAAAAAATTTCTTTCCTTAATCCCTAAGAATCATGATCCTACAGATTTCAAGAATTTTAGACCTATAAGCCTATGTATCTGTGTTTATAAAATGTGCTCCAAAATCCTTGCTTTAAGAATTCATCTAGTCTTGCCTTCGATCATCTTTGACCAGCAAGGATGTTTTGTTATGGGAAGACAGATCTAGGATGGTATTATCACTATTCAAGATACCATTCATATGGTTAAGCGAGAATAAGAACGAAGTAATTTTTATTAAACTTGATCTAGAGAAATCCTATGATAGAGTCTCTTTACCTTTCATTCGAAGGTTCTAACTAGGTTTGGTTTTAGTGAAGACTTAAAGCTGATGATTTTTTCATGTATTTCCAAAGCTAAGTTCTTGGTCTTGATTAATGGGACCCCTTGTGGCATTTTTAACAACACGCATGCATTAAGATAAGGTGATCCTATTTATCATTTTATTTTTATAATTATGATTGATACCATCAGTAGAGCCCTTAATAAGGATTCCTTGGAAGGGAGAATCAGATGTATATCTCCTACTATTAACTATAACAGCGTTTCTCACCAACATTTTGTGGATGAAACTATGTTGGTGGATGAGGCTTTTGTGGTAGAGGCTATGGAATTCAAACAGTTAATGATTAATTATGAAGAGGTGTCAAACTAATTGATCAATTATGGGAAATTTTTGGTTTACTTTATCAACACTCTGGAAAGAAGATGCAATAAAATAGCTAGGATTCTTGGTTGTGTGACTAAAAACTTCACGACTAGGTATCTAGGTATGCTTATTAGAGTGTAAAAACCTAATAATGTTGAATAGAATTTCGTAATTAACAGTTTTTGAAGAAACTCGAAGGCTAAAAAGGTTCTCTACTATCCTAAGCTAGTAAGGAAGTCCTCCTCAAATGCATAATTCAGAATTTTCATGTTAATTTGATGTCTATATAAAGGTTACACTTCTCAATTTCTATTAAGTTAGAGAGTAATAAAAAATTATTTCTATGGAGTGGATCATAACCCATAGATAGAATTCCTCTTATTGCTTGGGAAAAGGTTTTCTCCCCCAAAAAACTTAGAATTATAGGTATCGAGACTGGACTAAAATGAATAAAGTAGTGATGTCTAAAATTAGCTAGAGGATGGTCAAGGAAGAGAGTATATGGAATTCTATTATCAGGGTAAAATATTGGCCAAATATTTCATACAATGAATGGTTCTTCTGCATCTAGGATTCAAATGGTTCTTCTTGTTTATGGAAATTGATAAACTGGGCAAAACACGTTCTCTTTGAGGGTAGTAAATGGATGGTAGGAAATGTATGAATAATTAATTTTTGGGAGGATAAATGGTTATGGGAAATTCCTCTTAAGATCATTTACCCCATGGTCTATAGAGATTATGTAGCCAAATATGGGACCAAGGTCTAGAGATTATTTCAACTTTGATGAGCCCCTTGGCCAATGGAAAACTATAGAACTAGATGGTTCTAACAACATTGATATTTATTCTATTAATAAAAAATTAAGAGATATTATTGTTAATAAGGAAATATTAGAAGATGATAGTATTTACTGGTCAAAGGAGGACAGTGGAATCTTCTTGGTTTGAAGTGCCTACAATTATTTCTTTTTTGATGTGGGGGAAACTGAAAACTTCAATTGGGGAAGTGTTTGGGTCAAAGAGTTAATCCCCAAGATTAATATGTTCTAGTGGTTGGTTATCCATGATAAGATTCTAACTGTTAACAACCTAAACAAGAGAAATTTCCATATGGTTACTGGTGTGTGTTGTGTGAAAGTGAGTGTGAAGACTCCTCACACCTTTTTCTCAGTTGTCCCTATTTGGTCTCGGTTAGAAAGACTATTCTTAATATTTTTGAATTCAATTGGGTATTCCCAGATTCCATTAAATAGATGTCTTTGTCAATGGTCTAGTAATTATAAGAGAAAAGGATTAAAATATTTTTAGAGATTTTCTATTATGCATTTAGCTTGGGAGATTTGGAAGGAGAGAAATAGAAGAATTTTCAAAGGTAAGAAAGAGTTGATCAAGAAATTTGGATCCCATTGTGTTAATACCATTTAGGCTAATTTCTCTAATCTGGACCCTCAAAAGAAGACTATCTTTCATAATGAAGCCAAATTTTCCTTAAAGTGGGGTTTGGGATCCTCATCAACTAGTACCCCTACTCTTAACCCTAGACTCAAAGGATGGGTGAAACCTAGCAAGGAGTGTATTAAGTTGAACTTTGATGGTGCTTCCAAAGGAAACCCTAGTAGAGTTGGTTATGGCGGGGTGTTCCATGATTCTGAAGGTATATTTATTCTTGGGTACCATCACAATCTTGGAACTCAAACAAACCATGTTGTTGAAGTAGTGGGGTTTTTTTTTGGGGGTGTCTATATCTCTTCAATACAATTTTGTCAATTTAGAGGTGGAAGGAGACTCTATGAACATAATTAACAACATTACTGGGAAAGGATCCATTTCAATTTCCATCCAAAACTATATAAAGAGTATAAAGGAAATGTCAAATTTATTTGAAATTATTACCTTCAAGCATGTTTATATGGAGGCTAACTTTGTTGCAGATTGATTATTTTTTTAATATGGGGGTAATTGTGTTGAGTTGACACCTATCAATGAAGTGGAAGATCTTGATCCCAAAGTGCGAGAACACTTACATAATGACAAATGGACACATTATCTAATAATGTCGGTTCATGATTTGTTAAAGTCATCATGGTCATATGCCATAGGAATAGTGTGCATTTATTTCGAATGATAAGAAGATGCGGCAGAGGATTTTCTCATGTGTCTTGAAATCCTTTTTTTCCTCCCGAGCCTAAAGAAATAATATTTTTTGGCCTACGTGTAATCCTCTGGCTACCTAGAATTCTATCTTTTTTGTGAATGGTTTTTTGTGTGGTCAAATGGGTGGAGAACTTGTTGGAAATGAACTTGCTGATCTCGAAGGGGTGATTTTGAAAATCTTAGTAAAGATTTTTCTAGCTCTTGGAAGACTACAAACAATGGTGTGGTTGTTGAAATGAAAGGGATTAACATTGATATTTCTATGGATTTGGTCACCAAAGTGATGGGTCTTCCTACTATTGGGAGGGAGGTCTATAAACCAAAAAATGAAGCCTGCAACAAGATGAACTTGTTTTTAAAAGGTAATGAAAATATCACTTCCCACTTTGTTGGTTATCTTCGTCTATCTTTACCTAAACTATTTGATAATGTGGATCTCACCCTTATCTAATTTCTCACTCTTGAGGGCCGTCACAAATGCATTTATGCCTATCACTGCCTATGCTTAATCATTTCTAGGCATGGCCAGGATTTTAGTTTCCCCTACTTTATTTTTCACTCCCTAAGTGATTTTATCTCTCAGTTTAAAACTAGAAGGGTCTTTTTCCCACTCCATCAGGGCTTTATTCTCGCTCTTGTCAAAATATCAGCTCTGGATATTGACAATTCTGGCTCTCTAACTAAAAACCTAGAAGATTATGCAGATGGGGTCGACTCAGAATCGGAGGAAGAAGACTCAAGTGAAGAATCTGATTCTCAGGAAGGTGACTTGGAAGAGGATAAACATGATGTTGAAATTGTGGCAGCCCAGAATCTTAGGGAGATGAAATCCAAGTAGGTTCCTAGAGTTCTATTGAACACCAAAGGGGAGTCTATTAAATAGGAATCTTGATTTTATCAATGTGTAATTGGAACAAAAGTTTTAGGCTATGGAGCATGTTGGACCTATGAAAGGGGAGAACCATCTGGCTAAGATGGAAGGGGACATTGAAGAACTTAAGGGAGATATGAGACTCACCAAGAGCTTAGTTCAATTTTTGTTCAATGAATGGCATAAGATGAAAGTATAGGTTGAGGAAGTGGTTAACAATGTGCATAGAGGAGAGATCAATTTTTTTAAAATCCAACTATGGTTTCATAAGGAATGAGTTGGACCAATTTCATTCTATTTTCCACAGCTACATGGAGTGGAGTGTTGTCATGGTTAAATCTACTCTATAGCATTTCAAGACTCTAGGTCATCTCACTAATGCTTATTTTTATTTGGATAGTCAGGGCATGAAAAGAAAGGTGACTCTTGAAGGACTTAACTTGGTGTCTTTGGCTAGTAACATAGATGCTCTAGCTAAGGAATGGGAAAAGGTGCTGGAGGGGATTGAAAAAGCCTATAAATGATATGGGGAGGGGTGTTTTGTTTTATTTACTGTCTCTGTATCTTTTTGGTTGTTAGTTTCTATGCTGTTGTTAGTTCCTCTGTGTTTTTTTGCTGCTGTTGTTTAGCTACTCTTCTCTATTGCTCCGGGAAGCCCATTTATTATGGACTTTAATACTATCATTTTTATGGTTTTGTAATGTATTTATCTACTCTCATGGAGCTATGAATTTTGTTGGGGTAGGGTCTCCTCACTCATTTTTAATCTTATCAAAAAAATATCATTATATAAATAGGTATGTAACCTCAAATTTTCCAAATTACTCTACGAAGGAGTATTAACACGTGGTTGACTCACCTAGGAGTAACTACAAAAGCTAAATAGGGAAATTTATTTCCATAAAAGGATGACATACATGACAGATATCAATTGATAAGTAAAAATGTTTCCAATAATCTTATCACATAGAGGGTCACACGATCAATTGATTAAAAATTCCATGGGTGATTATTGTGTTTTTTTGAAAATTTTCAAGGGTTGAAATTTTTGGAGAAGCATTCTATATTTTATCAATTCATCAAAGGAGGATTAAGTAACATATAAATTTCAATACTTAGGATAATAGTTTTGTCAATTTAAATACTCGAACACCAATTTTTAGGATAAGAAACGAGGTCATAAGTAAAATTATGATGATTATGATCAAATATATAAATTAAAAGGAACAAAGTAATAGTATTTAGGATTGAAAAATATAATGTCATGAAACATGGTAAAAAATATATATCTATATTGTAGGACGACGTAAGGTATAGAGAGATAAAGGTCCATGTCAAGTGTTTGAAGAATTAAATCAGTCATAAGGAACTAAATATTATCAAATGCTAGATGTAATTTTCATATATACTGAAGAATAGAACTTAAATAAATATATCACCAATATCTTAATTTCTCACATATAAATCTCTATATGTATCCAAAAATACAACTCACTAAATCCTCCTAAATTCTAAATATCTAATTTCACACAAACAAATCATTGAATAATATTATCAATATGGATATGGGTCACTCGATGATATTGAAAACATAAATCCCCATCACTTTAAAATTAAGGGAATAACATATTTTAGTTCTAATAAATGAATATCTATGGCACCTTGGGAATACCCCTATACAACATATATACACATTACGAACATGGTAGAACTAACTAGTCAAATAGTTTTTCTTGACCTAATTGATAACCTCAAAATAACTGAAGAATTTTAGCATTTTGATCTATATTTAATGGAAAATTCTAATCCTAATACTAAATATTCATATTCATCCAATTTATGGTGTAAGGGAGTTATAGTTTATAGGAGGTAGTTTATTGTTATTATTTTTGGCCTTTCAAGATCATGCATACCTCGTTTCCCCATTTGGAACAACAAACATCAAAATATAAAGACCGAATACTTGAACTATCTTGGTTTTCTAGTAGAAATTATAATTTTTTAACATGCAATGTGTACACTCCAATGTCAACTGAAAAAAGTTTAGCTTCTTCATTATTAGTATTGTAATTGATGATCGTATGCTTCATTTTTGGTTCCCACTCTATCCTAATATTGTTTAGGGTTTCCTATAAGTTATCCACATGTGTTAACAATTAGTTTTCATGTAACCATTCAATTTTTTTACCATTCCCTACTTAAGAACACGTTATATGCCTCAAGGATCTCTATAACCTCAATATCCATGAATTGTTGATTTCTATGCTAAGATGCTGATTTCATATGAGTATTTAGAAGTTACCCAATTAATTCTAGATTGGATTTTTCTTTTGAGACCACCATCATATCATATTTAATCGGATTAAGGCCAAGTTTCTTAAAAATTATAGAAGGCATAATGTTTGCAGATGTTCATAAACAACTAGATAGTTATGCATGTTTTTCACAAATATTATAATAGTTAAAACAAAAGGAAGAAATTCAATTTTACTTTTTATAAAACAAAATTAGATTGATAGGGTTATTAGGATTCATTTGTGCTATTATTCACTAAATATTTCAACAATAAATATCTTTGTTCCGTGATCCGAACTAGTTGATGTAATGTTATGCTTAAGTTAATCTTTTTCATGTCCACAAAAATATTGTAATTGTATTTAGGAATACTAGAGAGACTTTGTTGTATATTAGAATCATTTCCATTTAGAGGAGGAGGATCATTGTTTTCCTTTACATATAGTGGAGTTGTGTTAATATTTAGAGGTTAGATGTAATGTTATTGGTTTTACTCCTTAGTACATAGTTAATTTTTGGTAGTATTGAAAGACATGGATATCCTCCATATTCTCCTGTATTTTTTTTTCTTGAAATGGAAAATAAAATGTCTCTACCATCATAGTAGATCTAGGTGATTTTGCATCATCAGATGGGTTATTCATATCATTTATGTTTGTAATTATTTCATAGTTATCCAATTATCCTTGAAAAACTTTAAATGAATGAAAAAATCTATACAATTTAATTAACCTTACTTATCAGTATTGTGAACCCTACACCAATTTTTAAATGTAATTTCACATACATTTATCTTGAGAATTTTTTGATATGATTCTACTTGATTTTTATTATTTCTATTTGGGGGCCTATTGTTATACCTTTGATAGCTGTAATTTTTTTGTGGCTCAACTTAATTTGTAGTGCCCATATGCCTTCGTAGATTTATGAAATCCTAGAATAATTTCCTTACCATCCTTTGGATAGAATATATTTCCCCTTTATCATTATATTAATGCACTAAATGGGAGGAGCTATTATTGAGAGATACCAAGGAAATATTATTAACAGTTTAGGGATCAATAATGGTGTAACATTGGCTAGGAATTATTACATATTTGGAGCTATTTAACTAATATGAATGACATATAGAATTGGTGTTTGCAAAGGACTTTGTATCTTTTGATTGGTATGAGGAAAATAATTGATGAGTGGGTTCTAGAGGGAAGTGGAAGCATATTCTACGGGGTGTATTTTTCATCAATTTGGATGGTTTCAATATATGAAGCAATCAATATAATGATATTTTTGTACTTCATTATGAAAATTGAGGTCATATGGTCTAATGAATTTTTGTAAATTTCTAGTGCGAAATAATCTTTGGGTTTGTATGTTTGGGTGGTCATACTTTACATCTTTGAGACTCTAGAAATGAAATTTGTGATACGTTTATGGACATTAATTTATAGAGTGTTGGACATTTATTATAAGACAACTATAATAGTGATTTTATCGAACACGGAAACACAAGAATATTTAGATATTTGTTAGGTGGTAATTGTGTCTTCGGTAGGTTTAAAAACTAGTCATATGTTGGTTTTTAATAGAAAAAACGGAAAAAATTACAAGCCATATCTTCATGGGTTACATTCAACAACCTTAGAGATTAATGTAAGGAATTAATATTTCCTTAAGTAAATATTTCACTTGATGGGTAAAATATCATAAGATAACTCTCTATATTTTTGACAACTCATGGATAACACCAAGTATATTGATGGGAGATCCTAATAACTAGGAAATTATGGTTACTACGATAGGAGATATGATTCCTAACTTGGGAGGAGTTTGTGTATCATTAACCTGAGTAGAGTTTAGAATGGATTTTGGAATTTTAGATTTTCTCCTAATTGATCATGGTTTCTTGTGATTATATAAAGAAATATGGGATAAGCTAGTATCATAGTGTCACCTTGTCAAAATTTTGGTAAATCCAATGTAAATGCATAATGTTCAAATGATTAAACACAAGAACTATTTTAACCAAAAAATATGTAGAAAAATGAATATGCCTAAAATTGATTATGACTCGAAATTCCCCTGGCCCTCCTTAAAGCGTAATTTTTTATGTTTAATTTTGATACATCAAAATGAGAAAAACTAAGGAATAAAATTATATGCTCTTACTCCTACTCATTTTATAATCACTTATTATATGACTTAGTATATGCATTACAAGGTATTAGTTATTTAAATAAATATTGATGGTTTTATTTGGATTGTTAGTACTTTTAGTGCCATTCTGTAATTTCTTCACTTGATTTATCTTTGAAAGTGTTATCTAAACTAAATTAATCTAAGATGAGTAATTAAAGAAAATAAAAAAGTAAAGAAAGGGAAAAGAGAAAATAAATCTACCCGGACAAATGCATTTAATATTTTTCCAAAGGTGCGATCTTACAAATAACATGCTTTCCTTGAGAAAATTACAACATAAAACTTATATATTACTCAAATTCCAATGTTACTGATCCATAAATTCAAATGAATCAAGGTTGTAAGCAAATTTTACCATATCAAATTGCTATATGGACATTTAAAAATATAAATGTAACTTGTAGAAAGTTATAGAAATTGAATCTAAACTTACAATTGCAAAATTTAAATGAATTACTATAGGAATTTTAGAATGTAAAATACCAAAAATTGAATATCATTAAAAAATACCTAAAGTATACATGGGAAAATATAAATAATAAAAATTCATCTTACATGAGTTAAAATTTAAACTATCTTGCATTCATTTATCAAATTTAAACTATCTTGCATTCATTTATCAAAAATAACATCCTCTTTTTATAATAATGGAGGCATGTATATTTATATAATTTGGAACCTTTCCTTACCAACTAGTTTTAACAATAATTTCAACATATTCAAGAATATTGCAAACAAATAGATATTAAAAAAATATCCCAACTGAATCTTCTTTGGATATTTCGGTGAGTAAATCTAATATGACAGGACATATAAAATAAACCACAGAATTATTGAGGCTCTTACTTAATTATGGGACCTTTTAAATTGGGTCCACTTATGAAGGCTCTTCTTATGTTCATTCATGTTATGTGGCGGCCTCTTCTAAAGGAACAATTGAGGTTTCCCCTTTTATTATAAAAATGAAATATTCCTTACAAACCTTAAAATTCCTTTCAATCTTTACCAGGTCCACTATTAGATTTTTGAATAGTATGAGAGATTTATGAAGTAAGGTATTTTGTATGGATTTGGTTTTTCCTATGATATCCTTTAAATTTTCAATTTTTAGACCTTATCCCTAGTTTGAGAGATAATATAAATGACATGTGAAGCCTCTTTCTTATTTTCTTCTACTATGTTCTTTTAAAACTTTGCTAGAAATTTATTTAGTAGTTCCATAAACTCGGTGGTAGACACTAATTCTTGGTCTTCCTTGAAGACCTTTGTAATGGATGCCTCTGAAAGTAGTTGAATTCCCCTTGAAATTACATCATCCAATTGAGTAGGAAGTTTTCCCATCTTTTGATTATATTCCCTTAATATTTCTCTTATGTAAGTGGAATATGCGGACATATGACAATATCATCTCGATCATAGTTGCAAGATATTTGAATATATTATCCAAAATGACATGTGATTCAAAAAATAAGACAAGTTTATATGAAAAATTACACATGTAACTCATACTAAAATTTAATCATGTGAAAATATGTGGGCACTACATATCCCTCAACTTATTAGAGAATCTTCCTCGATATAAAAAAAAACCAAGGTTAATAGGAGGTTCTTATGAGAGGAGGAGGACATGATATAATTAGGTTATTACATGAATGTACATTTTAACTAAATGCAATCATATAATAAATATTAAATTTGTAATATTCTCTAATTATTAATGTTTTGTGATGATAGTTTATTCATTGTGTTGTTCATTTAATATATATTTCTTGTAGAATTTTCACCATTAATATATTTTAGTTTCAAATTTTCGATAACTAACCCAAACAACACCCAACATAATAAAATCATAAAACCCCATAAATTAGTCCACATGATGACTCTAGAACATGCCCAATTACCACATTTCATAAAAAAAATTAAAATTGAAACTCACACAAAAAACTTGATCACTAAGGTGGAAGAATACATTCAACAAACATGGATTTATAAATGATACATAAAATATTAGAATAACACAATAGTTTCTCACATCTAGGCCACCCATACATAAAGGAGGAAAGTAAAATATCATATAACATGTTATTCATATCACATACCTCATGCATAAAGTTATATAAATGTATATGTCGGACACATAATGGAAATACATCATAATAACACATATGTAATAGAGTCCTTCTGATCATAAAGTATATCTATATACAATTATAGTGCCTAATGATACCAAATATCACAATCACTCCCCTAAGGATTACTAAATGAATTACATCACAGAATCAAGTATAACAATAGTATGTTGTCATTGGATCCCACATGATCCAAAAATAAATTGTTTTCGATGTATTCCAACTTTGAAATACACTTAATATTTTGGAATTTAGCCATGGATTTTGAAATTACATATCATATCTACCTCGAAATAATTTTCATCTTAACAAGGTATACACGGATACTAAACAACATAGTCATCCACTAAGGAGAAATAATATAATATAAATTAATCTAGTAAGGAGTATTAGATATAATTATATAAATATGCATGTAACCTGAAAGTGTCCAACTTACTCTACCAAACAGTATTATCACTTGATTTCCTCACCTAAAAGTAACTACAAAACTAAACTAGGGAAATTTATTCCCACGAGAAGATGGCATACATGAAGGATATCAAATTGATAAGTAAAACTTTTTCCAATAATGTTATCACCTAAAGGGTCACACGATAAATTGGTTGAATATTCCAAGGGTGATTATTGTGTTTTGTTGAAAATTTTCAATGGTTTAAAATTTTTGGGAAGAATTTTAGAGTTTCTCAATTCATCAAAGGAGTTTTAAGTAACATATAAATTTCAGTACTTAGTATAATATTTATGTCAATATAAATACTTGAACTTTCATTTTTAGGAGAAGCTTTGGGGTCGTAAATAGTATAATGATTATTATGGTCAAATATATAAATTAAAAGGAAGAAAGTAAGATTATTGAGGATAGAAAAATTATAGTGTCATAATACAAGGTAAAATATATATCTATATTATACTATGATGTAAGGTAGAGAGGGATCAAGGACCAACTCAAGTGTTTCAAGAAATAAATCAGTCATAAAGAACTAAATATTACCACATCCTACATGTAATTTTCACAACTAATAAAGAATAGAACTCAAAGAAATATGTCACTAATATTTTAATTCCTCACATATAAATCTCTAGATGTATCAAAAATACAACTCATGAAATGCCTCCTAAATTATAAATCTATAATGTCACCAAACTAAATCATTGAGTAATATTATCAATGTGAAGATGGGTCACTCAATGATATTGGAAACATAAAGCTCTGTAAATTTAAAAGCAAGCGAATAACATCTTAAATATCCAAGAAATGCATATGTATGGTACCTTGGGCATACCCCTATACAACATATACGCACATTATGAACATAGTAGAACTAGCTAGTCAAATAGTTAATAATATCGCATTTACATTCATGAAAAAAATAACCAAGTGAAATAAAAATGACAAAAATTGATTGATGAAATTAAACACAAAATTAGATATCATAAATAAACAATAATTAGCTAAATATATGCATTCAAAAAATGAAAATATTTCAATAAATTAATAGGTAAAAATACCCTAAAATTTGTTATTAAGTAAAATAAAAATGTCTATTTCTAATAGATTTAATTTTACAAAATAAAATAAAGATTGAAATATTCACATCACAAATTACATGTGTGTCGATTAGAGACACCTATATGGGTATTATATCATTAAGCATGCACCTTCACATACATAAAGGCATTGGATCAAATATAACATCAAACATATCTTGGATATAAGAATAATATACTAATCAAAACATTGTTTATGTGAAATTCTCTATCAAACTCCCCATTCCCAAATATTTATTTGAATAAATGAATCCAAATTATATATCTTAATTAGTGTCGATGGTATCCACTATTGATGTATCAAAATAACACAAAGAGAAGACAAAAAGACTAGATATTACATCCTACTCATTTTAGAATAACTTAAGATATGAATGTGTGCACGATTTATAGGGTATTAGTTATTTACACCAATAATGAGGGTTTTTTCTAGACTATTAGTCGTTCTAATGCAACTCCTAAAATTTCTTCACTTGATTTTTCTTTGAGAATATTCTCTATGATAAATTAATCTAAGAGGATAACTCACAAAAAACTATAAAAGGAAAGAACATGCATATCAAATATAAAGTAACTCAAAGAAATGTATTTAAGATTGTTTCAATGCATGGTCTTTGAAATAACATGCGTTGCTTGAGAAATAAGAAACATAAAACTTAGATAATACTCAAATTTTAATGTTACTAATGTATAAATTCATTGTAATTAAGGCTATAAACAACCAAATTTACCATATAAAATTACTTGGATGCACATTTAAAAGATAAATTTAACTTGCATAAAGTTATAACAATTGAATCTAGACTTTCATATGCATAATTTAAATGAATTACTACAAGAAATTTAGCATGTAATACACCAAGAATTGAATATCATAAACACAAAATATATAAAGTAGAAATGGGAGAATGTAAATAAGACAATTTATCTTGCATGAGTTAATTTTAACCAGCTCACATTCATTCATAAAAAATAACATCCTTATTTTTTGTTCTTTGGAGGTACGTCTATTTATACAATTTAGGACATTTCTTTACCACCCATTTTTAACAATAATTTCAACATATTCAATAATATTTATAAGATATATGGTCATTAAAAAATGCTAACTGATTCTTGTTAGGATATTTCATTGAGTAAAACTAGTATGAAAAAAATAAAACAAAAACCAAGGAATTATTGAGGATCTTGCTTAATTATGGGGCCTTTATGGGCTGGGTCCACTTGTGAAGGCTCATATTATGCTAGTTAAAATTTTTGGGGCCTCTTGTGTTGGATCAGTTAAGGTTGCCCATTTTCATGTGACAATGTAAGATTCCTTGCAAATTTTGTAATGCATCTAAAAATTTACCATGTCCATTATTGTATTTCTAAATACTATGAGAGATTTATCAAGTACGGCCTTCTCTATTGATTTAGCATTCCCCATGATATATTTTAGATTTTAAATTTTGTGTACATTCTCCCTAGTCCGAGAAACAATCTCAATGACCTCGAAGCTGTCTCATTTTCTTTTTTATCTTATTTTGAAATTTTGTTAAAAATGATTTAGTAGCTTAGAAAAATCAATGGTAGACACTAATTCATGGTATTCCTTGGAGACTACTATAATGGATGCCTCTAAAAGAATATGAATTCCCCTTAAAATTACATCATACGATTGAGTAGGAAGTTTTCTCATCTAGTTAGGCCATCCCCTTAATATTTATCTTATGTAAATGGAATATGCATGACATATACCAATATCATCCATAGTTACAATTATAGTGTCTTTGTATATCTCTTCTTTTATGGATTGTGTCATGATTCTAAGAATTTTTTGCATAAAACACATCTTTTAAGTGATGGTATTTCTCTTTTTTAAGTAGGCTTGTTCCATATTTTTATCCTCAATGATTTCTTTGATAACATCATATAATACTAGTAGTTCTTCTTTAAGAATTGAAACAATGCTCTCGAGAATAGTAGCCTTGGCTTATGTTTCAAGTTATTTGTTTTTGTCCTATAATCCTCTCTTCAACTTAACAACTAATTCAGTTGAGGCCCTTATGTAAGACACAAGGTCCTCTTCATATTGGGATACATGGTAACCTATTTCTTTATTTTTATTTATAAGGGATAAAAGATCCTCTAATGTCTCATGCCAAATGATGGCCTACTATGTGGACATTCTCTTTACGATCACCCTTTTCTCCCTATTCGAAGAATTAATTCAATACTTTATTGGATCCTCTAAAGTAACCCAATCTTGTTGCTCCTTATGAGAAATCAAGGCCTATTCCACCAACTCTTGCTGAGGTTGATGAGGAGTAGTAGGGGTAGTCTAAAATGTATCTTCTTGTACTTTTTGGGCTCGAGCCTTTGATTTTTGGGTTCCACTTCTTAATATGAAGAATTAAAGTCATAGTAAACAAAAATAGGATTCTCGAGTTAGTTTAGGCCTCACTTTTTGGAATTTTTGTAATTCTTCATCTTTTGGTTTTGAGAGGAGATGGTTAGAAGTTGAAGTTAGTGACTGAATTGAAGGTTTTGAATAACCAACTACTATTCTCTATGTAAATTCCTTTTTTATTGTTTCTATTGGAGGAGGAATTACACATGTTTTCTTCATATTTTTATAGATTGAGATGTCATATGTTTGGGTAATCCATACCAAGTCATTGACATCAGCCTCATGTACATAAGTTATACTTATTTACCCTTTAAGTGATTCTAAAAGCTTAACCAGTCTTTTCCTTAAGTCATAGTTTCTTACAGGTGTTTAGGAAAAAGAATGAATTACAATGGGATGTAGCAGATTTAAAGTCAAACCAATTCTTAAATTCCTTGCATCCTATTATGAATGAAAATAGAGTATGGGTCCTAAGTTTCTTTTTATTACATATATGTACTTTACTATTGCAAATTTTATAGGAACATTCTTGTTATGACTATTTATCAGTACATAATATGGAGATGCGAGCAAGTCCTCAATCATGATTAATGTGTTTTGGGTAGAAGAAGATAGCTTCCATTTTCTGATTGATTCAAGGACACTATAAAATAATCTTGGCATGGTTTTTTCATTTATATATTTATAGAGAGTGGGATAGAATGAAGTTAATATGTCCTCTATGTGATCCTTGAATCTATAGTCTTATAGGTTTAAATATAAACCATTTACTTATAAAACACACGAGGGAGACAATGGTTCATAGTAATTACGGACATTGAAGAACACCACGATTACATCTAATGGGTTGATGCCATGTAAAATGGTTTCTTTTAGTGCTACAATTTTTTCTACGGGAAACTATTGGAGGTCAAAATTACACCCAAAATATGATCATGAATGACCAATAATTCTTAGGAAACATGGGACCTGTCTCTCGGTTGTTGGACATGTGAAATTAGATAGACCTCAGGAGAAGGTTGATTTCTTCTACATATTCCTACTTCTAAAGAAACTCCTAGGAATTGAAATGCAACTATCTAACTCTAGTCTAGAAATCCAAGGGACTAGGGTGACAAGGAGATGCATAAACAAAATCCTAAACTAGAGAGGTGATAACAACGAAAGAGTGTTGGATACATTCAAAAGAGTGGAAAATGAACAAAAAATGATGAAGGAGAGGGAAAACAAGAAATCCATAGTATAAAAAAACATTCAAACCACCATTTCGCTAGAGCACAAAAAATTTGAGACCCTAGAAGAGGGGAAAATATGACTAAAACACTTGCAGATGCAATGGAAGGAAAAACAAATGAAATAAAATAGAGAAAGGGTAGAAGAGAGCCAAGAAAACATACATTTATTGCTTCATGAATGCAAAATCCATTACATTAGAGGAGAAGAGGCAAGGATCACCATGCAAGGTGTCTAAGTATGAGGCTTGCAACTCATTAACATTGAGAAAAAAATTGGACAGAGTTTCCCCACATCCCAAAATATCCCCCTTCTCAAAATGAGAAGTTTACAATATATAGAAGAAGATGAGAAAGAGAGAAGAGATTAGAATCCTAAAATTCCCTCTTTACCCACCAACAACATGTATTAATTTTCTTGAAAAGAGCATCCAAAACCCACCAAATCCATTCCCCAATGTCCTTTTCCTTTTGGGATAATAAAGAGGACCATATTGCATTAAATTTTAGTAGTTAGGTAGTTTGAAACTATTCATGAAGTGCTGGAAGTTTTTCCCCTTTTTCACTAACTTACAACCATCAAAATATAATTTTCATGATTCCATGGTGAAGAGGAGGTCGAGGGATTTCTAAAAAGTCTAAGAACATTGAATTTGGTGCACCTGGGAAACATTTATGGACATGCAGGTTTCCAGAGTAGCTCTTCTTTCTTGGGTTTCTGAGGTGCCTTTACTTTGTAGCTAGGAATAGTCACATTTATGGGTTACTCTTTACCTTCCTTCTTTGTGGGATTTTGCAACTGATTTTCTCATATTTTTAGTGAGCTTACTTTAAATTAGTCCTACATCAAAACTTTTTATTACTCTTTTCCTTAAATTATTTCCATTTTTTCTTAATTTTTTCTAATTTTTATTTATTTATCTTGGACTAAGCAATTAGAAAAAATATTGTAGAGTGCCCCAAATAAAAATTTTCCCCATCTTACCATTTTTACTCAAATTTTGCATAATTATAGAACTATGAATCCTAGGTGAAGATGAGAAGTGCCTAAAATAATTCTAAATGCCCAAAACATAAAAAATACCATAAATTCTAGATTCATCTCTAACATCCCAAGAAAGTGCTCAAGTAATTTTTTTCCTCAAGTTGTCCCATTTTTACAAGGGGTGCAAAAATGGAAAACTTTTTTTGTGTCTCATAAGGGAAATTTTTCTCCTAGATGAGTTGATTGGTAGCCTTGAAGCATCCATTGGGCATGGAGTCATCCTGATAACCTGAAATCTGATTTGAAACATGAAGAACAACCCCATAAGACCACTTGAAGCACTACTAAACTTGGAGTTGACCTTTTTCTTTCTCAATTAACCATTCACATCACAATAAATGTTTTTAATAAGGTTTTATGTGAGTGAAATTTTTTCTTGAATCTAAAAATTCATCTTGTTCACTCTACAATTGATATGTTGGGATGAAAAATGAACATCTAAACCTATCCCAAAATTGATTTCTGCTAAGTTTTGAAGAAAAAATGAACTAAATTCTTGGCAAAGGATGACCCTATTATCCAAATATGTCTCCTAGTGATTTGGGTAAATTACATACATATTCAAGCTCTAGGTTATTCATTGCAATGTTGCGCATGCTCAAGATCACTTGGCGCATTCCCTTGGTCACATTTTCCCTAGGTGCCCCTTTCCTTTCTCTCGTTCCAATTTTCCCTTATGCCCACCTTCTATGGATTTGCTTCCTTCCTAGTCAGTTTATTCCCTTCATGTGCATCCCAAAATTTCTCCAAACCGCTAATTCCTTGACTTCCCTCGTGCGTCGCACTCATTACTTTGTAATATTTACACCTTGACCATGCATTCTTTACTCACCATTTTTCCTCACTTCCCTACACGCATCACACATGCCCCTATTGTTCCTTCCTCTTTTCTCTCCGTACACCCTTCCCTTGTGCCCTACTATGCGAGGTCATCTTCGACATGCTTGAGTTAGTCATGCACAACCATTCAAGTGCACTAACATGGTGCTGAATCCTTGCAACAAATCAACAAGTGATACGTGCAAGAAATGACAAGTATTCACACAATTGGCCATCATTTCATCCAATCCACACGTGCCACATGTTTTGCATGTGTCGATGACTCTGACATCTTCTGATAGTTGTATATTTTGCTACAGGTCTTATATCAACACACGCATGGACTTGTCAAAGAGATGTTGACTTCACCTATAATGCTAGAAATTCAAATTCAAAATTTGACATATCTAGTAGGTGAGAAATGGGAAAACATATTTTTGAATATTGATGAGTAGATATAAGCTGCTCCAACCACCCAATTTGGTATGATCCATCCTCATTTTTCTTCAAACACGTAAAACAAGAATGGGGAAGCATATTTCATAGATCTCCAAGTGGATTTGCAGGCACTAAATGGTTCTTGTTGGTGGTTATGTTCCAAATTCAATTTTCCCTCCTTCTCCACTTCTTACTGCATGGATTCACCTATAAATGTAAGAGAAAGGATCATTTGCTATGTTAGACACTTTGGATCCTTATGCATTTTTCTCAAGACTCCATATTTTATGTATTTTGAGTTGTAGACCTCTATGTTTGTCTCTTGCATGTGGATATTGGCCTCCTTCATCATTGTAACAACTTTGTGGATTTATGGAAGTAATAGAAGCATCATTTTGTGACTATTATTTTTCCTAACATGTTTGAATTCCTTCTTCTTGTCTTTTATTTTGTGTTGTGTGTTGGTTGTGCTATTTCAGGTCCCTTGTAGTTCCATATTTAGTTGTGTTCCATGAAAACGATCTGGTGAATATGTGTTTTGTTGTGCTACTCATCCCTTGCCTCCTTTCACATATTTCCATTTGTTTTTACTCAGAATCGATAGTGTTCATCCCTCTTTTCTAGTGCTATCACCATTTAGTGTAGTTTCCTTTCATGTAATTATTCTACCCCTAGTCCCTTGGCATTATTAGCTTAGTTTCCCCTTTTCTAGCACTAGGAGTAGCCATATCAATAGCAATAGATATAGGAACCGGCCTTCTCTGGAGATCCATCCCAAGCTCACAAGGTTCCACAACTTGGGGATGGTTTCATTATGGTCTCAAACACCTCAGCCCTTATGAGATCTAAAATGCAGTGCACATTTTAGGAACTAACGATTTACAGCATGTCCAAAGTGGGAAAAACATTGAAAGCTCAAATTTCATATTTCTATGTTTTGGTGTGTGGACTTAGTGTTTCAACCTTTGGAGGCTCATTTCAACACATCGATGATTCCCAATATTTTAAAGATATTTGTCTCAGCGAGTCCTAAGTGCCTTTCATGAGAAGAGTGTATACAAGAAGAAGTGCAGCAATTGAAGATTCTTTTGAGTACCTCCATCTATCCTTGAGAAGAGTTCATTCTAGGAATCCCATGCGCACATCTCTATCTCTAGCATGTCACCCCACTCAACTCCTCCTCAAAAAATATAGCCTACGTTCCCTGTAATGGTGCATTAGCAACCTCCTCCATTAAGAAACTTGCAAACTTTTTATGAGAGATTCCTTTGCTGCTAGATGTACAACATGATATGCCAAATAGCATGCTTAATAGTATTCCATACTTTATGGGTGAGAATCAAGTTACCCCTCGGGAGCATAGAAAAGATATAGCAAACATGTTTTCACTTATCTGGTCACACATGATGATGTAGAAGTCGGGCTTATCATAGCCTCTTTCAAAGGTAAAGCTCTTTAATGGTACCAAGGTTTGAGACTTCGATCTATCACCACATGGGATGAGATGGGAAAAAATATTTGAAATTACTTTGAAGATAAGTTGGATCACATGTCTCTGGTGGACCAACTGTCAGTGAAAAGGAGGGTGCCCAATGAGTAGATGGATGATTTCAACATTAGATTTTAGGAGACCTTTGAAAGGATCCCTCTTGTGGTGATACCTACATTTCAACATGCTTTCTGTATCATCTAGAGGCACTCAATAGCAATATCTAATTCGTGATCCAATCCATGGGAGGTAGGAATTTACCAACTTCTTATAGTATTTCAGTAAGGGAAGAAAATAGTCTTATTCAGGTTGGAAAGCTAGCCCCTAGACCACCTATGTTGTTATCCCAGAAATGTTGCAAGCTCTCCAGCCTTTTATGGTCCCTATTCCTTTCCTTGAGAAAAGTGTGCATCTAGTTGCCTCAAAATCCTACTCTTTAGCCCAACAAAAGGAGGATAAATAATTGAAGGCCTTGATCAAAAATTTATCAAACAAGGTCATATCATTAGAAAAGTAATAGGTGTAAGCCTATAGAGGTAATTACAATTAGGTGCATGGCCAAAGTAATCAGCCTTGGTGGAATCAATATGGAAATTAAAGATACATGCCCAACTAGTAGAATGATAAATGGCAACCTAATGCACATCTGCCCTTGCAAGTTGTCCCTCATGCACCTTCTCTTCTAATACCTAGTGCGAGTCGGGCACTTGTTCTAGTTCAGAAAAACTTGGCACAAGAGTTAGAATGGTGCTTCCCTTGCAACATGCCTCATAGTCAATATCATTGTGCTAATGTTGTGTGTGCCCAAGACTTCATGATCCAGAATGCTTCACTATGAACCCTCAACAAGGGCCCATGAAGCAGATAATCTAGAAAGATCAGAATTTCCTCTAGAGATAAATTTGATGTTCTTTGGAATGGAGGAATTATGTGTAATCAACCAAGCTTCGAGAAGATACAAACAACATGCACCTAAGTTACGATACAACATAAGATATAATAAGACAATGTTAGAATCGGGTGCGCAGTTATAATCCTAAGCAATGCAAGTAGATCCTCGAAGAAGAAAGAAGAAGACAAAGCATATTGTAGTAAAAGCACTAAAATCCCTATGCAGAAAGCCCCATGTAAAGCTCCTTCTTAAGCATCACACGCCCCTCCTTTGGTAGGTCAAGCCTCTACTCCAGCTAAAATTCAGGCTTCCACACCTAAATAGTCAAGAAGGGACGTTGTTTCCCAAATGTACAAGATGGGGGCCTTCCATTTAACATTTTTGACCAGATGAAGAGAACAAACATAAATGTTACAATGTGGGAAGCCCCGACCATTCCATCTCAAAGATCTATTGCATAAATCTCTAGCTCAACTACCACATGCTAATCCAGGTTATGCGAAGCCATGCACTTCACGTCAAAAATCTTCCAAAAAGAGGAGTAACAGGTAAGTAAATTTTTTAGAACCCCACCCTTCTATATGTCCTTGATTATAGGTAAATACCTAGTACATAACTACATGATTGACTTAGGCACTAGTACTTCTATTATGCCTAAGAAGATAATTGATGTCTTAGGTCTAAAACATAGCCCTTTGTCAGAGGATTCCTACGACTTGATGGCTCAATTTTCACTAATTTAGGAGTCATAACGGATCTTTAGTTGACCATTCCCGCATGTTGAATCCTAACTATTACTCAAGATGTGTCAATCATTGACCTACCTCCTTTGTTTTCCTATGCCCATCAAGAGAATTTATTGATAAAGTGGGTGGTTATTTTTCTTTTGATTGGTATCAAATGTTACTCAAGACAAGGTATGGTAAACCTTATCTTGAGTAACATATGAGACCAATCATAAGACAAGTAACCACCCACTTTAGCAATAAATTCTCTTGATGGGCATAGAAAACAAAGGAGGTAGGTCAATGATTGACACATCTTGAGCAATAGTTAGGCTTCAACATGCATGAAGGACAACTCAAGATCCTATATGAATCCTAAAGTAGTGAAAATTGAACCATCAAGTTATAGACTCCTTTAGACAAATGACTATATTTCAGACCTAAGACATCAACTATCTTCTTAGGCATAATAAAAGTACTAAAGCACTCGAGTCAATCATGCTTAGATTATGTAGTTGGTGTTTACCTATAATCAAGGACATATAGGGACGCCCTAACCATTCCATCTCAGTAAGATATGTTGCATGAATCTTTGGCTCAACTATCGTGAACTGATCTAGCTATGCGGAAGCCACGTGCTTCACAAAATATTCCAGTAAAGAGAAAAAAGAAGTAAGTAAAGTTGTTAGAACCCAACCCTTCTATATGTCCTTGATTATAGGTAAACACCTAGTACTTCTATTATGCTTAAGAAGATAGATGATGTCTTTGGTCTGAAATATATCCCTTTGTCTAAAGGATTCCTACGACTTGATGGCTCAATTTTCACTACTTTAGGAGTCATTAAGGATCTTGAGTTGACCCTTCATGCATGTCAAAGCGTAACTATTACTCAAGATGTGTTAATCATTTACCTACCTCATTTTTTTCCCCTATGCATAACAAGATACTTTAGTGCTAAAGTGGGTGGTTACTTGTCTTCTGATTGGTCTCATATGTTACTCAAGACAAGGTATGGTACCCAGTTTACCATACAAGATGAGCCTATATTTTTGTATCATGTAGAGTCATATGTCCCATCCCCTCTCTAAGCCAATTGTTTGATCCAAGAAGAAAAAAATTTAGTTCTGAAGAGAAATCTCTTCCACCCCTTGTTCTTGACCTAGTGCTTGATGAATGGGTAGAAATACTCCATAAATTTTATTCCTATGATGAGGAACTAGAAGCTTATGAAATTGGGCTTGGTACTTATTACATTCTAGAATAAAATACTATGGTACCATGTGCACTCAAGAAAGAAAAATTTCAAACTGGTATATGGAATTTGTACTTTGATGGATCCAGAAGTAGAAACAGTGTGGAAGTAGGAGTAGTTCTCATTTCCCCTAAGGATGAGAATTTCTTCTTCATGCACAAACTATAGTTTGCATGCTCTAATAATGTGGTAGAATATGAAGTGTTGGTGGATGGATTTCTCATTGCTGAGAAGAAGAAAATTAAGGTGTTGTGGATCTTGGGGACATAGAATTGATATCCACTAGGTTACCAACAATTGCCAGACAAAGAATAAAATTATCAAAGCTTATAAATACATAGTTTGAGACCTCCTTGAGAGATTTAATTCTCTTAATATGTAGGTGGTGCCGTGTAGAATGAACAAGGAAGAAGTGACCGGAGATGGCCACACTAGGTTAACGGTTCTCTCCCTACTGAGGAATTTATCAAAGGAAACACTCATCACATTAAAATGGTGATTAAGCCATCCATTCCAAATAACAACACCAGCTAGAAAGTGTTTGACAGTGATGCACAGATCATCTAGTTTATCCATAATTAAGTTGAATTCTCATAAAGTATGCAAGCACATATGTAATTGTAATTAAGAAAGAGTTGATGCTCAATAGGACTTGTGTGCATGAAGAAAAATAGGACTTCATCTCTCTCTATCAAAAATATATTGATATCTTCTCATGGGAGTATGAAGACCTCAAAGGTTTTGATCCAAGTGTCACCCAACACTCCATTGACCTTGATCATAGTATCAAGCCCATCGTAGAAGTAGTAGCCGCTAATCCAAAGATAGAGCCCCTCATGAGGAAGGAATTATCCACACTTATTGAGGAAAAAATTACTCGTTGGTACGTAATCACAAGCACCCCTAGATGTTGATCAGATTTCTAGTTTGATCACTCTAGCATCCAAAGTGTGATTGCATAACATTGAATCCTTTCTCCAAGTGTGGGACTTGCAAACGTGAGAAAGGAATCTCCAGAGAAGGCTGGTTCCTCTTCCTAAACTACCTGCCACAAGCTATTCCACCAAGGCAAGCTAATCTAATCCTAATCTAACCATGCCAAGGAGACAGAGAGAGAGAGAAGGGAAAAACAAATCCTAAAATAAAACGGTGATACACCAAAGAAGGAAAATGTTGAACATCTATCAGAAACTACCATGGAACAAAGAGAGGTGAGCAATGGGAAGGATGGACAGATCATCACAGGCCCAAGGATAGATTTCAAACAGAAAATGTCCCAAAACTCCGTGAACACAGCTCCAAACCTATAATGAACATTAAAACATGCATAAATACCTGTAATGAAGAGAGGAAAGAAGAAAACAAGTGAAAAATGAGCAAGGATGGACAGATGCATCATGAAACACGTTTTTGTTGCTTGTAAGTTTCGCATTAACATCATTTTAATGGTAAAAGGCAAAAACACCATTATAGAGCAGGGGAGGAGGTTAAAACTCCATTTTCAACCTTGGAGAAGAAAAGAAGGGAGCGGCAGAGCTGAAAAGATGAACAACCCCTTGAAAATGAGCCAAATCTGGGTTTTTACAATGCATGGGTCGAGCCCAAGAGAGAGAAAACGTAGGAAAACGTGCAAGCAGCCCAACCATTGACCAAAACACATTCTTCATTAAAATCAGTGGTTGAAACATCACTTCTGGCCATGCTGAAGAAGAATGTGACCCATGTGCATTAAAACTAGTTGTTGAAACGTCGGTTCTGGCCATGTTGAAGAAGAATGCGACCCATGTGCATTAAAACTGGTTGTTGAAATGTTAGTTCTGGCCATTACCATGTGCCAGAGACGTTTCTTGATTTTCTCTCTCAAAACTAAACCAAAATACAAGATTGACCCTGGAAGCATGTAGAGAATTTCACCAGATTTCCATTGATATAAAAACATGAAAATCGAGCTCTGGATCGAAAGTTATGGTGATCTCAAGATTTAGGGTGCAAAGCAGCCAAAACGGATTTTGAATTTTTCCGTGCTCGCCACTTGGATGACACGTGTCGTGGGCTAATTGGCCACACAATTCTCTCTCCTTCCCATTCCATGGGTTTTCCTTTGAAAATTTTGACTTTTTATAACTTTTGGAAAATTTTCCATTTTTTTCCCGTGCCCCCGCCACTCGGGACACGTGGCGTGATCTAGTTGGAGGACAGGGCGTGGGGTCATCCTTGTCTTTTAATTTTTTGGCCCAAGACTTTTGTCAAATTTTCCTTAGTCTTTCCTTGGCTCTGAACTCCCCCACCTTAGGACACATGTCCTATGTCTATTAGCTCGGGCCGACCCTTAAAACCTTTCCCTTTGAAATTTTTGGCCAAAAAACACTTAGGCAATTTCCATTGCGCTTCCCCTTGTGACACGTGTCACGCTGCGATTCATCCGCGGGCCTCCTTGTCTCTTTTCAGCCATTTCACCTTTTCACGTCCCACGTGTACTTTTGGCCCGGATGTCCCAAACTGTCTGGGACAAATTTCTCCGAACCGTGCGATTCGGGCTTCCTTGTTCCTACTTGTGGCAAAGACACGTGGCAAGATCCCATTCACTCTCGGCTCCTTCGGCTTTTCATGTCCCACACGTACTTTTATCCCGGATGTCCCAAACTGAAAGTCCTCTGTTTTGGCCGAACCGGCTAGTTCACGTCCTCCTCGTACTTTTGTCCCAACCTGCCCTGGACTACCGGGACAAATCTCTCTCAACCACCCGAAATGGGTGACTTTGCGCTAACCGGCCGATCCGCGCCCCGCTCGTACTTTTTGGTCCAACTGTCCCTGCATCAGCGCGAAACAAGACTTAGGCAATTTTCTTCATTTTTTCGGCCATTCGGCTTTTCACGCCCCTGCATCCCGATGTCCCAATCGGATCTGGATGCTGCGCAGAACCGCCCGGTGGCTTTTACCCGATTCGCATTCGACGCTCCAACTGTGCAAGTGCTTGCCGCCTGGGCTAGGAATTAGCTAATTTTCTCTGTATCTTGGCACTAAGCGTAGTTTCTTGCAATTTTTCACCTTTTCTAACTCGTTGGATTTTCTTCTTGGACGGAGAGAGTTAGAAAGAAGCCAAGGGACCCTAGAAACATGATTTTTTTCCTTGAATCCATGTACTTGCTCGGGACTCTGAAAAATTGATGCATGTTATCAAAATTACCTTGGGGGTGAATTTTGGATAACAATTACTTTTCCTATCATATATTCTACCCGGGTCACAAATCTGGTTTCGGTGCATAAGAAGAATGGTGAAATTAGACTCTATGTTGATTTAAGAGACATGAATAAGGCATATCTTAAGGATCATTATCCTTTTTCTTCAATGGAGCACATTCTCGTAGACTATGGCTAGAGCACAAATATTCTCCATGCTAGATGGGTACTCGGGTTTCAACCAAATCTGGTCAAGGAAGAGGATCAATTCACAACAACATTTACAACCAAGTGAGGAACGTATGCATATCATAAAATACACTTTGTTCTATCAAATGCGGGCACCACATTTCAGCGTGCTATCGATATTTACTTCAAAGGTTATATCAATGAGTTCATCTTTGTTTACCTTGATGATATAATAGTCTTCTCAAAGCAAAGTGCAGATCATATGGTGCACCTAGAGAAAGTCTTTGAGAGATGCAAAGAATTTAGGGTATCTCTTAACCCCAAGAAGTGTAATTTTGTAGAAGCACAAGGCAATATTTTGGGCCATGTTGTTTTAAAGGATGGCATCGCAATTAATCCTGAACGTGTTTCAACCATTCTATCTTTTTCCTTGTTAGCACACAAAAAGGCCCTACAGTCCTTCCTTCACAAGATCAGTTTTGTTAGGCATTTTATCCCTAAATTTGTAGGACTTGTTTGGCCCATCACATTGATGCTCAAGAAGGACAAAGTCTTTAGATGGATAGCAGAAGGAAGAGAAAGCTTCAACAAGATAAAGCAAGAGATTGCTTGCACGCCAACACTTATCAATTTGGATTATTCAAAGGATTTCATCCTTTATGCTTATGGCCCTGATACAAGTCTTGTTGTTGTATTAACATAAGAAAATGAACAAGGGTTGGAACAACCAATTGCTTTATTCAGCCAGACGCTAAAGGATTATGAGCTAAAATACAATCACACAGAGAAATAGGTCTTCACCATCATGCGCACACTCAAGAGATTCAAAAGGATGCTCTCCACACATCATATTAGGGTGTTAGTCTCCCACTCTTTTGTCAGAGACTTCATCATGTGAGACAAAATAAATGAGAAAAGAGCATGATGGGTGTCCAAAATCATGGAATATGATGTGACTATTAAGGTTAAAAATTTGGTAAGAGGTAACACACTATGTAAGCAGATTCTTATGGATATGTAGATGTAACATGAAGCTTCATTATTTTTGGATGAAGACCTTCCGTGTGAAGAGCTTGAATAGAATACAAACCCTAGCACATACAACTAGATGAAGGACATGATCACATTACTTTTTGAGGGCACATACCCTCCTGGTTTAAATAAAGTAAAGAGAAGACATCTGAGGTTACAATCTATCCCTTATGTGTTGATTTATGGACTTCTCTTTAGAAGAAATTTTGATGGTGTGTTGTTAAGATGTATAAATGATGCAAAAATGGATAAAGTGTTAGAAAAATTTCATGATGTATTCTATGGTGGAAACTTCGCTGCCAAAACTACAGCAATCAAGATCATAATGGTAGGTATCTTCTTTCCTACGCTATTTTTAGATATACATAGGTGGGTCACAAAATGAAAGGAATACGCTTTCTTTGTAGCAAAGAAAATATTGGTAGTGCTTCCCCTCCAACCAATCCAAGCGGATAAAACTTTTGTGCAATGGGGCTTGACTTCATAAACATGATCAACCTACCTTCAAATGTTGGGCATAAGTGGGTGTTGAAAGCTACAGATTACTTTACCAGATTGATAGAATCTGCGCGCTTAAGGAATTAATCGAGGTAGTCATACTTGACTTTCTCTAAGGTATAGTTACAAGGTTTAGAATTCCTTAAACCATTATATCTAGTAATGCAAAGGCCTTCCTTCGTGCTAAAATCACTGATTGGGCTCTAATTCTAGGCATTTACCTAAAGACATATTCCAACTATTACCCTTAGGGAAATGGTTTGGAAGAATCAACAAAAAGAACTCCGATCGAGAATCATGAAGCACACAATGAACATCGACCAAAGACAAGTGACATATAAAATTCTCATGCACGCTTTGGGAATGTATAATCACAATAAAAAAATAAAATAGGAACTTCGCTTTCAAGATTGTACATGGAAAGGAAGCTACCCTTCCTTTGAGACTAGAGTTGAATTCGTTAGTGCTTGCCAAATAGCTAGAATTTGAAGGCGTGGACCAAAGAGAAATCAGAATGGAAAACTTGTTTAATCGTGAAGAACTCAGGAAATTTGTCATGATTAAGATAGAACAACATTAGTGAGAAACAAAGAAATGGTTTCATAGAAAGTCTAGGCATCAAGCTTTCAAATTTGGGGACTTGGTTCTAAAATGGGATGCTGACAGAGCTAAATCAGGGCATCATTCAAATTTTGATGCACTTTAGACTGGCTCATACATCATCAATTCCTGAAAAGAAGCTAACTCTTTCTAGTTAACTCATCTTGATGGAGGTGCACTGCAAATACTAGCAAATGGGATCTATCTCAAACCCTTTCATTAGGTTTGTTACGTCATGTTGTCTATATTAGAGCAGTTTCAATTTCTCCAAGTGTGTTGGACGACACATTGTTTGTTTGTACATAGTTCTTTCTTCTCAATTTCTTCCCTGTGCATGCTCTTTTGTTGCTTCAATAACATAGAGTCAATCTCAGCAGTTACAGGATTCAGAACATAGTCAAGAGATGATCCTCAAAAGACTAAAAGGGAAAATTATGATTGCATAAGTGGAATCCATGCCCAATGGATGCTTCATGATACTAATATCCTTCATCTAGCAGGTAGATGGCCCTGAAAGTCACCAAAATTCTTATCCAAATATCTCTCCTAGCGATTTGGGTAACTTGCATACATATACTGGCTCTAGGTTATTCATTATAATGTTGTGTGTGCTCAAGATAACTTAGCACATTCCCTTGGTTGTAGCTTCCTTGCACGCCCCTTTCCTTTCTCTCCTTTCACTTTTCCATTACGCCCACCTTCTATGCATTCACCTCCATCCTAGTCGGTTTCATCCCTTCTCACACGTCCCATACTTTCTCCAAACAACTAAGTCCCCGACTTCCCTCATGTGCCACACTCATTACTTTATAATAGTTACACCTTGACCATGCATTCTCTACTCACTAGTTTTCCTCACTTCCCCACACACATCACATGCACCCCCTTATTCCTTCCTCTATTTTCTTTGTACACCCTTCCCTCATGCCCTACTATGCTAGGTCATCTTTTGACATGCTTGATTGTTCCACGCATAACCAATCAAGTGTGCCAATAGGGAACTAAATCCCGCAACAAATTAGCAAGTGACACATGGAAAAAATGACAAGTATTCACACAGTCGGCCATCATTTCAGCCAATCTGCATGTGCCACGTATTTTGTGTGCACCGAAGACTCTGACATCTTTTGACAGTCATATATTTTGTTACAAAGCTTAGATAGGCACACACCTAGACTTTTTAGAGAGCTGCTAACATCAGCTACAATGCTAGAAATTCAAATTCAAAATTTGGTGGATTTGGTAGTTGATAAATGGGAAAACATCTTTTTGAATATTGATGAGTAGATCTTATTACTCCAACCACCTGATTTTATATGATCTACCCTCATTTTCCTTCAACACATAAAACAAGCATGGGGAAGTATATTTCACAAATATCTAGGTGGATTTGTAGGCATTGAATGCTTCTTGTTGGTGGTTGTGTTTCAAATATGTATTTTCCTCCTTCTTCCCTTCTTCCTCCATGGATTCATCTATAAATGTAAGAGAAAGGCTCATTTGTTATGTTGGACACTCTAGATCCTTACGTGTTTTTCTAAGGACTCCATATTTTCTATATTTTGAGTTGTAGACCTCTATGTTTGGCTCTTGCATGTGGATATCGGCCTCCTTCATCATTGTAATAACTCTGTGCATTTATGGAAGTAATAGAAGCATCATTTTGTGACTATTCTTTGTCCTAACGTGTTTGAATTCCTTCTTCTTTCCTTTTCTTTTGTGTTGTGTGTTGGTTGTGCTATTTCAAGTCCCTTGCAGCTCCATATTTAGTTGTGTTCCATGAAAATGATTTGGTGAATATGTGTTTCACTATGCTACTCATGCCTAGCCTCCTTTCATGAATTTCCCTTCATTCTCACTTAGAAAAGATAGTGTTCATCCCTCTTTTCTAGTGCTATCACCTTTTAGTGTAGTTTCCTTTCATGTTATTCTTCTACCCCTGGTCCCTTGGCATTATTATCTTAGTTTCCCCTTTTAGCACTAGGAGTAGCAGTAGCAGTAGAAATAGATAGAGGAACCGGCCTTCTCTCGGAGATCCATCCCAAGCTTGCAAGGTCCCACAACTTGGGTATGGTTCCATTGTGGTCTTAACCACCTCTGCCCTTACAAGATCCGAGACGTGGGTGCACATTTGAGAAACCAACATAACCATTGTAGATTTCTATCAGAAAATGGTTTGATTGAGTTCACTTGGAACTATCCCAAACATTCTACTTCTTGATCACATCATCTTGAGAGACCTTCATGAACACTTCTTTTACGAAATGGAGTATATAAGAGAAATAAAACACCACAAAAACTATGTATGAAAGGGAAGATAATACATGTCTCAAGTGAAACATGAAGAATGTGCATAAAATTTTCTTTTACTAAGAACAAACCTATCCTACCCTACTCTAAAAAGAGGCAAAGGGAACTCAAACAAATCCTACATCAGATAGGGAGAAATAGATCCCCTTCCTCAAAAATTGGGACCATGTGTTTGATTTGACCATGAACATGGTCATAAGTAAGAGTGCAAAATGATTTAAAGATGGTTTTCCACCCTATTCAAAGTATCAAAAAACTAAAAATATACCTCTTTAAATATCCTCTGCATTTGGTTAGAGGTGTCTTTGTTAACCCTTAGTTCTTTGAGGCTCTTACTCATGCTCTGAAGTGAGCATGACTAGTTGTGACTCCATGTTTGGCTCTATACTAGTAAAATATCTAATTGGGAAAGGTTTGATCTTTGTGATTTTCCCATATTCGTAAATCTCAACTCCTTGAATGGATTCTTCCCTACAAAATTTCCAAGAAGGTGGTTAATTGTAAGTTAGTTTGGACTTTTTTCTTCCATGGAAAACAATGTTTCCTCCTCAAAAATACTATCGTCGATTATAACTGGATTTTTTGAAGTGAATTACATCCTTTGTTCACTATGTGAAATATTTATTTTCACAATCAGATTCATACCATTCATCAATAGTTCTACAATCATCAAACATGAGGAGACTAGTTGAGGATGATACATAAGTGAGGGATTGTTGATTTATTTCATAGTTAGACAAAAAAATTTTGGAAGAAGTTGGAAGAGTGGGAGAAATAGGAATGGATTTTTTTTTGTCCAACCTAAATGAGACTCTTCTCAGCTACTATAGAAATGTAAAATTCCCAACAAATATAGTTTCCTCCTAGATATTGAACCAACACAGTCAAATCAAAATGTAAGGACCTCAAATAGAAAAAAAATGTCATACCTTGTGAGGGTCTGAATTATTGAGGAATTTTATGCCAAGTACTCTCAATTTTATGTTTAAGTCTAAGATATACTCCATTGAATCCCGTTGTATTGTGTTGAGATGTTCCATGAGGAAAAAAACATCAACATTCTGCTTGAACTAAGCATAAAATTGTTCTCCCAACCGATTCCAAGTTGAAAGGGATTGTGGAGTGAAATTTTTGAACTAATATTTTTCTTTTCCTCCGAATGATAGAGAAATAATATTAATAAAAACATTTTATTCAATGACATTGTGAATAACACAATGCTTGGCTATGTCTTAAATATTTTGAATAGGAGATTGATATCCATATCTATGAAAGAGAGGAAAGTTTATCAGCGATGTTTTGGGGAAATAATCCTACTTCTATAAATGGAGAGGAAAATAACTAAAATGAGGGAATGAGAGAGATCCATGAAGAGACATGAACGAAGGGGAAACATCAAATGAATGGAAGGGTGAAAGAAAAGGATGAAATGAATGAAAATAAAGGTTTGAAAATGATAAAATGGGTTAGTTAAATCAAGTGGATTCATAATATGTGTTAAGAACATGCCCGTAAAGGTTGAATACCACTAATTACACATCAATATTGATGGTATGAAGATGTAAAGATCTTCAATCTTGTCCCACCGGGTGTGCCAAAACTATTGGAGCTCAAAATTGCACCCTAGATATGATCATGAATGACAAAGAATTATGAGGCAACATGATACTCTCACGCAATTGTAGGACCTCCAAACTAAGACATACATCCAGAGAAGCCCAAATTATTCTACCTATTCCTACTGCTAAAACTAATCCTAGGAATTGAAATGCAACACTCAAACTCTATTCTAAAAATACAAGGGACTAGGTTAGAAGGAGATGCATAAACAAAAATTCTAAACTAGAGAGGTGATAGCACAAAAATAGGTTCAGAGAAAGTCCAATGAGTGGAAAATGGGAGAAAATGATGAAGGAGAGGGAAGAAAAAGAGCCACAATTCACATCATCATTAATACCACCATTTCCTAAAGCAAAACAAATCGTAAACCATGGAAGATATAAAAATATAAACAAAACACCGGTAGATGTAATGGAAGGAAAGAAAATGCAATAAAATAGAGAAATGGAAGAAGAGATAATCAAAACACAAATTTAATTTCTTCATGAATAAAAATTCCATTACATTATAGGAGAACAAGAAAGGATCACCATGCAAGGTGTTCAAATCTGAGGCATGTAACTCATTGACATTGAGAAGTTAATTGTATAGTTTTTCCCCACATCTTAAAATATCCCCTTCTCAAAATGTGATGTTTACAATGTATATAAGATGATGAAAAGGAGATAAGAGATGATACCCAAAATCCACATTTTTCCCACCAACAACATGCACTAATTTTCTTGAAAAGAGCATGGGATACCTTCTGAATCTATTCCCCAATTTCCTTTTCCTTGTGGAAGAAGAAATAAGAGCATACTACATTAAATTTTTGTAGTTGGTGTCTGGAATTGTTCATTAAGTGTTGGAAGTGTTTTTCCATTCTTCACCAACTTACCCCCATCAAAATATGATTTTCACAAACCCATGGTGAAGAAGAGGTGAGAGATTTCCCAAAAGTCCAAGAAATTCAAATTTGGTGCACCTAATAAAATTTTATGGCCATGTGGGTTTTCGGACTAGCTCTACTTGCTCAAGTATATGAGGAATCTTTACTTTACAACTAGCGCTAGTCACATTTCTACATTAATATTTACCTTCATTTTTCATTTCTTTTGAAAATTGTTTTTCTTTCATTTTTGGGCGAGATTTCTTTGAAGTATTCCCATATGAAAACTCTATATTACTCTTTTCCTTCAAATTTTTCCATTTTGTTTCTTGATTTTTGCTTAACTTTTGGGATTTCTCTTAGACTTAGGAGTTAGAAAAAATATAGTAGAGTGCCCCAAAGAAAATTTTTCCCCATATTACCATTTTTATCTAATTAGAGAGAAGATGAGAACTTCTTGAAATAATTCCAAATGCCCAAAACATGAAAAATACCTAAAATTCCAAATTCATCACTGAATTCCCAATAAATTTCTCAAGTCCAATTTTCCTCAAGTTGTCCCATTTTTGCAAGGGGTGCAAAAATAGATAATAGAAACCAAGTTGGAAATGAATAATTTCCCTAAAGAAGGAATGTTATGCTCCCCTATGACCAAGGAAGTAGGGGAAGATAGACCACATGAAGTTTGGCAATGGAAGTTTTTCCATATAGTATGTTCATAAGGGCCATGCATATAGGGACCCCGAGACTAATACTTTAAATTTGGACGTCGTTCATATGAGCATCATCCATGTTATAAATCATGTCCTTGGTCAAAATATTTGATTAAGTAGAATATAAATATTCCGGTGTAATTAAATGCTATAGGAGTAGTAAAATAACTTAATAAATGACCAAATAAAGTATAATAAATATGCCCAAGCAAACTAAGCTAGAAAATGGGAAAACCTAGTATGCAAGAGAGGGTTATTAATTCCTTAGATGCCTTGACAAAGGTGTAGGACAATGTCATAGTGTAAATTAGGTGAACAGGAGGAGGAAATGAACACACGAAGCCCAAGAAAGTACAAATATAAGCTATCTAACAGACTATAGTGACTGAAAATTGATAGGGGCACTAGTGGGCACCCTAGTCAGTGCAAATGGTCTAAAATATCCTCTAAGGTGTCGGTGGATATTTTTATTTAGTCATATGTATATCCCTTAACCGTGTAAGATGTCGTTATAATACATGTACTAAATAATCACTTGCAAAACCCTAGACAAAGCATCAAAACCCTAAAAAATAAATATGCATATAAAGGGGTCAGATTTTCCTCAATAGCCACAATGGTGGACTTACTAGAAGAGAAACACACTACATCTTAGACCCAATGTATTTCTAGGTGTGTGTGTGTAAAATCATGCCCTAGGTTTCTCTTATGCTAGTCGCACTTTGTGAAGTAGTGAGGAAGTAACTAGATGTAGAGTGCAATAAGTGTTTGCATTGAAATGATAGACTCCATTCCTAATAATTTTGATGTAGATGAATCAACCTTGTGTTCCTTTTGATGGATCTAGATGGTTGTTGATGAAGCTTTAAGTGCCTTTAATGGATACAAATCTAGATGGTGATAGTATATGCTTAGAGATTGGTCCCTCATTATGGTCACATAAGCGTATATTTATATGGTTCTATTATTCTAATTTCATAATTAACCCTAAAAAGGTCAATAACACAAAATATAGAAACCTCAAATGACTAGAAAGTGCATAAAATATGAGAGTAAGGTGCAAAGAGGATCAGGACACCCTAGAGGGGACTAGGGCACCTAGCACATCCCGATCCCTGGTTAGGCACCCTAGTTATAAATAGGAAGAATGCAGAATGACAATACATAATGGGATAATGCAGGTTTAAGATAAAAATAACAACAAAATTCAATGCAAAATAGCCAAAGACATGGGTTAATTATTACTCTTTTCACTTAAGGACTATATGAATAGTAGTATGAGACCGAGACTAAATAATTATTCCAAGTATGTGATTAAATGAATATATTTTCCCCAAGTTATATTGGTGAGTGGAAAGCTTGGAAACATAAAGTAGATATAGATATGTACCTGATAATCCATGTAGAATGATGTCGAAGAACTAGACAAAGTGTGAAGTGACAAAGATATGAAGTGTGGAGACTAAAGATGTAAAAGTGTAAAAAGTGATGAAAGTGAACTTAGGGTGGAAGCACGTGTGTAGATGCTAATGTGTGTAGTGTACATGCATGGTTAGTATCATGTGTGTGATATACTTACTATGTGTGTGTTTTTGTTGTTGATTTCTTGCTTACCATACAGAAAAACCTACAAAAAGAAGATAATCAAGTAGTGAAATACACATTTATATGAGTAAAGATGCATGTATATGGTAAAAATACTATAAATGAAAGTAGAGAATGAAAAAGGAACAAGGCACCTTATCCATGATGAGAGAAAAAGGTGTAGAAAGGATATCCTATAACCACTGGTGAAGTGCATTTTTGGGTGATCTTATGCCACTATAGATGTAGAAGTGTAGGGAGAAAGTTGTGTTATTCTCCAACTTGTAACTTCTTCCCTGAGATTGGTGAAGAGATATTTGTATTGTCTAGTTTTTTGGGTGATACGATGCCACTAGCTGAAGAAGTGTAGGGAGGAAATTTTGATGTTCCTCTAACCTATAACTACTCCCTAGAATGCTAAGGACAATATTCCCTATAAAATCCGTTGTGTATGGGGTTCGTAGACTGGTCTGAACCCACTCCTTTTATTGAACTTCACTAGTACCATGTGTAAACCCAAAATTATTCCCCCTCTTATGGGGTGCATATGACATCATGGATAGAAGAATGCAGCCCGAAAAGAGGACCGAACACATAATTGAAAATTTTCCTTGTAGTGGGAAGGGATTGTACTTGGTAATTACCAATGCACACACAAACAAGTGGTTACAAATAAAGTGTTAGTACAAACAAACATGCATATAGAGAACAAGTATAAGATAAATAAACATTATATAAGATAGAACATGAGTAGAAAATATAAATACCCAAGAAGACAATCATAAACCATGAAATTCAGGTTACAAACATGGGGCACCACTCACGGTGTTGCAGTAAGACACTCAAGGCCGCAGTGGCTGCAAACAAATAAGTGTGCACAAAAGAAAAAGGGAAAAGCCCAAAAATAATAACAAGAAATAGAAAACCAACAAACAATTATGGAAGTAAATATCCCTTCATAAAAATTTATGCACATGAGGCACCCGTTAGCATGTTAGAAAGATAACAAGTATGTCAAAGCATGTATAACATCATAATAGAAAGTGCTAAGTACAAAATAAAACAAAAGAACCTGTAATGTACAAATGTGGAAGCCCCCAGTAGGTAGTGTGTTAAGCATCAGTGCTATGTGTAGAAGATCTATATCTATAATCACAACTAGAAAAATACATGAACACGCATGTGTGTATGGTAAAGATAATGACATACAATATATTTTTGTAACATGTGTAGTAAAGTGAACATGTAAGGACAAGTGCAAGCATGATTTAATGCAACCATAAAATACAATATGTTGTGGATGTATGGAATGGAATACAAAGTGAATGATGTGAGCCATGTTACCCCGAGTGAATGGAATTGTATGCATTGAGGTTCATTTAGTATGACCCCTCAACAATCAAGAATGAACCAAACAAGAGAGTGGGTCATCGGGAAGTGTTTGAACTATGTGATGAGTATGTGGTGATGAGATTCAGAATATCGATGATTTGTACATGACTCTATATCCTAATTTTATATCACAACAATATGAGTAGAAAGGAGTGGTGATTTATCCTAAAGTGTATCTTTTGCTAAACATTGTAATCAAATGTTATGATGTAGCCTATCACGATATGGCGCTAAAATAAGTGACATTATAGCCTAAAGTGTATATCACTAATCCTAGGAATTTCACATGACAGAAATATTACATGATGAATGTGTGAGTGTGATGTGTTCCATTTGTGTTATATACCCTCAACAGTCCAGTATGGACCATGAGACTAGAGTGTTTCATTGGGTAATGATGATGAATTTGGTGTAGATGAAAATGCCTAGTGTAGGAGGTTAATAAATGTGAGTATGAAACATGTGTCGATGCTAAGATGGTGGAGGTATATGGGAATTATGTGCCTCCCAAAGTGCGTGTTAGTGAATAAAATAGCTAATAAATGTTAAGGATGAAGGTCCCTCATCTAGTGTGAGTGGTGGTGAAAGCATATGATCATGTTCTAGTAGTGGTGGAATAGTAGATAGTTTTTAATAGGTGAGTGAATTATATATGCATGTGATGGATGAGTATATGTAAAATATGTAAGCGCAAAAAAAATCATAGGTGATGAATATTTTTGTGGAATAAAATGAGGTGGTGACCTATGTCAAGATGTAGTAACCATGTGAGGAATATTCTTCGCCGACGTGTAGGACTACTGAGTGGGTAGGCTGCGTGGATGGTGTGTGAGTAGGTGAACTAGGGTTATATTAAAATTTAAGTAAAATGGATGGTGATGTAGTAGATTAAGTAGGAGGTGAATTGACATATAATCAAGGAAATGAAAACCATGAAGTAAATGGAGGTACATCGTTGACAGAAACAACTGGGTTTCTTTGAATGAACTTAAGTCACAAATGATTTATAGAAATGATTTACTTAGACCTATGAATCTAGTTGAGACCTAGAATCATGTCTTAACCATCGAATTATTGTCCAATAAGGAATGGTACCAACATAGTAAGAGGTCCTACAATAACGCAGAGCTGTAAAATACCATATGAATTGTTCATCGAATATGATATGTACAAATGTGGATAATCGATAACATCAAGAATTGGAAGAGAACATGCACTGATAGGACATGATGGGTCAACCTTAGTATTAATGAATGGTATTGTTCAGATAGATGCACTAATGTGTAACTTATTATAAGATAATCTAGCATGATAATCATAATCGATAAAGAAATAACTAAGGGAGAAGCGCCATTGTTAGAAACTAATAAATCAAGGGCCCTCGATTTAGGTGGAGGGTCTACATGATAAGTATGATTATCTAGTGAGTCAACCATTTTATTTTCATGTTGTAGAGGTGGGTTACTAAATAATTTGAGATTATGATTTTCAGTAACTAGTTGATAGTTTATAGCCGCAAGAAATGTAATGTTTTTTCTATCGATGAGGTCTTGGATAATAGTACAGAGTTTGAAACACCTATTTGTAGAGTGCCCCACATAGTGGTGATAATTTTATCAAAAAAATCATTACAATTTCTTCCTTTTGGTCATGATGGATCCAATTCAAGTGGTGTAGGAAGTGTGATAATATTTATTTTAATAAATATTAAAATATGAGTTATAAGGCAATAGGAAATTGGGTGAATTTACATTGTGTTTGTTGGGACTGAACTTCTTTAGAAGTTGTGACTGTATTGAAAGTGACCTTAGCATCAATATGTTTTCCAATGAAAGTATTAAATGTTAATTTTACTTGAAAGTGTGAAGATGATGATGATTGTTACTTATATTTATGTGTAACGATGGATAAAATCTTAGTTTCACGAATCTTGAGGGTATGGAAGAGTTGAAAAAAGGAAAGGTCTCAAAGAGTACACTTTTGATGAGGTGCGGTAGTAGACTTTGGATGAATAAATCCTAAATCTTAGAGTTAGAAAGAGTATTTGACATCTTAGTTAAGTTATTTTTGTAATGTAAGACATAATCTACTAAGTCGCCATTAGACCTCTATTTAAGTGGTGAAAGGTAGGAATATGAGATATTAGAGTCGATGTTGATAGAAAAATGAGTGAGAAAAGCATCGACGAGATGCATGAAAGATACTACTAAATGGAAAGGTAGGTCATTAAACTAATGCATTGCATAACCATGAAGGCTACGAGGAAAGAGCTTACCTAGGAAATTGTGATTATCCATAAATAGTAGACAAGGCACATGGAATGCTCGGAGGTGCTCTTGTGGGTCACCTTGGCATTTGAAAATAGGTAGTTTAGGGGTGATGAAATTTTTTGGAAGCAGATAATTGGATATAATGGGTGCGAGAAAAGTATGTAATAATAGAGTGGAATCCAAATATGGAGATGTATGAGAATTAGCCTACCATAATTGATGAATTTGTTCTTGAGGGAATTGATACAAGGAGGATAAATCTTGAATTCTAGTGGAAGGAGGTTGGACTATATGAGAAACAAGAGGTTGGGTATAGTGATTAGTAGGAGTAGGAACACAAACAAGAATGGTAGAGATTGGTGAAATAGTAGAAGCAAGCAGTTGGGTAGTAGTTGTGGTGGGAATAATGGTACATGTATTAAGCTTATCAATGTTTGTAGCTTACTTATGAGAATCATATAAAAGAAATTATATATCTTTATGATGCTCTATTATATGTGATGGGTTGATTCATTCGCAATCATTTAACCAATAGATTCTTCTACTAGTGTCATTATTAAACCAATTTTGTGTATCCTAGGTTATATACAATGAATCCTTATGCAACTCAGTTGTTTGGTGGTTCCTTTTGGGGTTTTGGCTGGTGTGTTTCCCCTTGTCCTCTAATCTATGGAAATGTAATGCTAAACTACTAAAACAACATTGTTGTAATAAAATGTGTTTAAAGGAAATACTTTAACTAGAATTGAAATACACACACTAAATTAAGATAACAAAATTCAAATAACACACACATACTAAATTGAAATAATAGAATTGAAATAACACACTCTGAATTGAAATAGCAGTAAAGAAATATACCAAAGCAAGGAAATAATTAATTACATTCAAATAAACATTCAGATGTGAACTTATCATAAAACCACGAGCATGCATGAAATGTAAATCCTCCAATCGCCTAAGTTGAGTGGGCCCTTTCTCTTCCTTGGGATGGAGGTACTCTCAACACCATATTATATTCAAAATGGCATCAACTATATTAATTCAAATAAGTTCGAGACATGCTTAGCATAACATTGCAAAGTAAATACTAACTGGTAGATCATTGTACTGTAAACTACTATTATCAACTAACTACTAAATTATTCTCAAGAAGATGTCTATATATAGACATAGTCAATTACACAACATGCCATAACTATAGGCATTGAATTCATCCACTAATAGCCTCATTAACGTTTCATTGAAATCCTACAATAATTCCAAAAATAAGATTCATGTTTGTAGGCTTGTGGAAAAAGTCCTCCATGATGGCATGATGGCTACAAACTAGGGATAATTTTACTAGCGAAAATTCGTAATATAGTGAATATTCTATTTTAGAGAAAATTGAGAAGGCAAATTTTCTTGTGAGGGTTAGTGACCTATTCACCTAAAAATTATAGTTTATTTTTTTTAGGGGTCGGCTTCGCCTACCCTTGAAACTATCCCCTATATAATCCTAGATTATTCACCATGTAGAACACTACTAGCTCACTCTTACCACCTGGGGGCATATGTATTATTAAGTATAGTAAAAACTCGACAGGAGGGTGGAGGCTACATACACGTGACAAGGAGATTTTTTTTATGCGTGACGGAGTGCAGAGGAAGAAGACGTGCGAACAGAGGGTAGAGGCTACGGATGCGCGACGAGAAGATTTTCTATAGCACGTCAACAAGGTTGTTGTCGTGTGACATCAAAACTCTTGCCATGTGTCGAAAAGGTTGTTGATTCCTAACAAAAAAATTATTGTTGTGTGATAGAAACCTTGTTGACGTGTGTCAGCAAGATGCGCAACAAGGAGATTTTATTATCGCATGACCAGAGGGTGCAGGCTACAGACGTGCAATAAGATATTTGTTGTCATGCAACGACAACCTTGTTGACGTGTGACAGCAAATCCCCTGTCATGTTTCTGCAGCCTTCTATCACACCACTTTAAAATTAGGTGAAAATTTTGCATACAACCCCCAAAAATTTCCATCCCACGAAACCAGTTCTGTGGATATTTGCCAGTCATTTTCCACCTCCATTTCAAAGTGGTGTGATGAAGGATGAATACACACGACAGAGATTTTTGTCACGTGAAAACAACCTTATTGACATGCAACAAAAAATATCTTGTCTTGTGTCTACAGCCTTCTATCACACCACTTTAAAATCGGGGAAAATTTTACATACACACCCAAAAATTCACCTTCCCGCAAAATGGTTCTCGGGGATATTCACGTGTATTTTCCACCTCTAATTTCCAAGAGCTCTCTTAAAATGAACCTGCTACAAACTTGGCCTCCTTTATTATAAATTCTAGAATTGGTAGTAAATGCTCACTATTATCCTACACATGTCACCACATTTACTCACAGAGGCAATTAGTGGGAGTTTCTATGGTCAACAGTTTACATGAAACAAGAACAAGAGAAAATGCATTAACTTTACTAGGATATAACTATATAAAGCATCCCCATGCACTAATTAACATGTTTTAAGAATAAATCAATAACCTCATAGATGATATAATAAGTCAAATAATGCACTCATCATCTCCCCTGCACTTTACCTTTTGCATGTCCCTATGCAAACTTATCTTTGTCCCTGCTCTCTGGCCAAGTTGTTGTGCCATGTCATATTCTTCAAATTGATCTGCATATTGTTTCCTTATCCCTTTACATCCTTGAGAATTTGAAATAACCTCTACCCATGTTGTGAAGCTATCATGTGACTGGGAAGCATTATTCTGCCAAGTGGTCATGGGACTCAGAAGAAGAGGTGGTCTCACTTGTATTCCAATCCACTCATCATTGTACCCTTTTTCATTCTTCTCAGACAACTATTGCATAATTTCAATAAGTGCATCTCCTCTCCTCATGCTCCAATTGATATTTTGGGGGGAGATTACTTCCCTTCTCTTCAATGAAAATTCAGTGTATCCCATCATTTATCACAAGCTTGTAATGCCTCACCAAAATGTTGTCGACTGTAAACTTCAAAATCTTGCACACACTTCTTTAAAACCTTTGAAGTATTTTCTCTAATGCCATTTTTATAATAAAGGGATCTAAGTTTTTATTCATGGAAACATCATTGTGATGAGTATGCCTAATGTAGAAACCTATGGTTTGTGATGTCTTATTAAAAAAATCTTTTTTTTAATTCTATATAATTTGGTTTCTAAGTAATGTCTGAAAATCCTTCAAATTAAAAATCCCCCACAAATATATTAACGAGGAAATCAGGCACATTGGTGACCAACATATATTGAAGGTAAAATTCACATAGTAGAGTTTAGATATCAAGAGTACAGTTTTGATAAATTCCTAAGAATTTTTACCACGAGGGCTTCACAACATTTTTTTACTTCATAGTCTCATAAATTTTCAAACATACAATTGCTCTTGAAAAAAAACATGTTATAGACAGAGGAAGGTTTCCTATAGGAAATAAGATTACAAACCAAAGGAAAAAGAAAGTCTATAAAAATTCCAACTTGTTCTTATCATTTGTCTTTGGCTCAATCTCTTCTTTAATATTTTTATTTTCCTTTTTTAATTCTTTATTCTCAAGAGCTAACTAGGTTAAATAATTTCATACATTCAAACCACTATCCCTTTGTTTTTAAGACTACTAACTTCTACCTTTAAAGAAATAATTTCCCTAACTTTCTCTACAGTCCTTTGTGTAAACTCAGTTTGCAAAGAAAATTTTGTTTCTTGCATACCTTTCAATTTTTCTTTCAAAGAGGAAATTTCATCCTGGTAATGCCTCAACACGTCATCTCCATGTGGTTCTTGACCACCAATTTCCATTGTAACAAATTATGAAGCTCTATTTACTTTTTCTCGGTGTTATATGCATTTCCAAAGCTATAGACTTAGTTTCCAAGTGGCGGGAATGTTTGGTACATTAGTGCCAGGAATTATGTTGTAGGAATAGTTGTGAATTCATCATCCTTCAATTCTTTAGCAGGGGTAGAAGAAGTACCAGCCTCATATTTCTCCTCCAAAATAGGAGCAAAATCCTCATGAAACATTTCTAGTTGGGAAACTTTAGGCCTTTGTAAGGTACAAGACCTTCTTGGTCACAACATCATAGCAAAATGGACTGGTAGGGTATTTTTACCTTTGGAAACTTTGCAACATAGAGGACAAGTTATCTTTACTAGAATATTCCTCCAAAGTTTCTCTTAAAGGATGAAGAGTCAACTCGAGATCGTGCCAAAACTTGGAGATGGTTCCTTCTTGATTTTATTTTATTTTGAACTCTCCCCTACACTAATTCTTTCAATCTTCCACTTTGACCTGTAGAAATCCTGATGTGAACAAATTAATTGGATAAGTCTTGGGTGCTTCAATGCAGCCTTACCACCTCCATTTTTGTACTTTTTTCCCACTTTGATGACCGCATCAGTGAGATATTCTAGTAAATTAACCCTGAGTTCAGGGTTTGTGCAACCCCTCTTTAGATGAGTCAAATTTTTTAATGAATCTCCTCCAAGTACAGATGGTTTTCCATCATAGATAAAATATTTGTTGACCCACTTGGCTACCTCCTTCCAAATACTAGGAAAACTCTCCCGTTGAATTCCTTTTTAGGTACCAAAGGAAGTAAGAATCACTTCTAGAGGAGCTTCACCTTCTTCATGGAATAGTGGTATTAAATCCTTGAGTGGGGCATTGGTCATAACTTTGAGACCAAAATATGGCAAGCCAGATAGGTCAAAAAATATTTGACTACTTATCTCAATTCTTTTTCCCCAATTCATGAACAGGTTGCCTCAAAGTTTATCAGGAACTCATCAACCAAATACTCATCAAAAACCTCAATTTTTTTGATAAAATCTAACCACCCTGCATCATGAAATACCTAAGAAATAACAACATTTTACAAAAGAGCATGACTCTAGAGAATATGGTTTGGATTTCATTTTCCACCCCATAGCTAAATGAATATTGAATAAAAATTCAAAAAAATGGGAAAAGCTTTTGTAGATAAACAAAGAAATTGCTTAAAATAGTTACATTGGAAGTTTGAATTATTTATAAAATCTTAATTATTAGTGATTGAGTGTAAAATTGGTGGCATAAAAATTTGATAGGAATGAGTTCATGGAAAGATTTAATTCATCACAAAACTCACATCCTATCATCATGAATGATGATGCCACTTTTCCTTCACATAAAGCCACCCATAATTTTCATATAAATGTGACACATGTGATATAATTGTTCATTGTTTATCAATACGCCACACTTTGTGACATGAGTTTTTAATTTATATCCCCAATAAATACATTGATATTTTTTTTATTTAATCATATTAAATAAATGTGATGGGGGAGTGCTTCAAAAGCTAATATCCATAGAAAATAAAAATTCACTTACCCCTACCAACTCAGCTCCCCGATATCCATAGAATTCCACATCTTGTGCTCATAGAATAAGGGTGATAAATGTACATTATAACAATTAGCATTCCTAACATTTATTGAAATCATAAAAAACAACTACAATCTAAGGGGAAGAATATCAAAAACATGATCATATTCCTTTATTTAAATTTAAATAACAAGTATTCCTTACTGGAAGAGCCAACATTCTCCACTGAATCCATTCCTTCACATAACAACACATCTTTGTTGAAGGTTTATTTATCCAATGGATGCTGATACATCCTTAATCTATGTCCATTTACTAGAAGAGTTCTTCTATTTTCACCGATCGGTAGTAGTCTCACAGAACCGTTATCAAAAATGTTTTTGATCTAGTAGGGTCCCAACCATCTTGTCCTCATCTTGCCTTTGAACTATTGGTACTTTGAGTCAAATAGTAAGACCCAATATCCTTTTTTAAAATTCATGTGCTTGATATGAGCATCATTCCAAGATTTTGTTTGGTTTTGAATAATTTTATTTTTTGTTTCGCCTTCGTCCTCATTTCATCCAGTTCATTCACTTGCATTACTCTCTTATGTTGTGCTTCACCCAACTCAATTCTAGATTTTATTGTTGTACTCCAAGTATTCAATTCAAACTCAACTTGCAATAATGGCTTCTTCACATACACTAATTCATAGGGGGAGAAACCAATAGTAGTGTTCGGAGTTGTTTTGTAGGCCTAAACCTCTTCTACAAGTTTTGGTACCCAATTATTTCTATTTGTATTGAAAAATTTGGTTAAAATGTTGTCCAACTCTCCATTTCGACTTCCACCGCCTATTGGATTGGGAGTGGTATCGTGATGATTTACTTTGTTTGATTTTTTATATTTATAGGAAGGCATTAATCATGTTAGATATGTATTGAGGTACCGATCAAATATAATGGCTCTAAAGGTGCCAAATCTTAGCATAATGATGTTGTATAAAAATTCAGCTACAACATCCTCATTGGAAGATGCCAATACTTGAACCTCAACCCATTTCATGACATAATCAATTTAGACCTGTAGATAATCTTTCCCATGGGATGGGGATAACTAATATCCTTAATTTTTTAAGTAACTTAGTCATCAACTTGATGCGCCCAATTAGCAGGAACTTGACAAGGTCATAACTTGAGCTCCGGGTGTCCGTTTGAGTCCGTTTTTTTTTGAAACCACGTGTTTTGATGAGACGAACGCAGCGGAAACCAGCCCTACCGGTTGGGGCAAGTTTTCGACACATTTTGGGCCCTAAATCCGCCATCTTGAGGCCGAAAATTAGGATTTAAGTTATAGTTTGGTTTTTTCCTATTTTTGAGCATTAGTTAATTTTAGTCTATTAATTGCATTATGAGTTAGAAAGTTGGAAATTCCTCTAATTTAGGGATGTAGAAGATGCGTGGCAATTTCTGTGCCCGTAGGAATAAGCATGCGAACTTACTAAGAATAGCAGGTTCTAGTAAACTGCTAAAAATAGTAATTTCGCCACCTAGAGTAGATTTAGTCAGAGTTAGCTAGAGTTTACTTGGCAACTCGAGTTGGGAGTTATTTTCCTATTTAGGAAACATTGTAATTCATTATTTGATAACGAAGAAGGAGATCTATTTTCTTTTGGAGTTCATTTTATTGCAGTTTATCTGGTTGTTCTTAATTTGGCTACATTATCTGGTATCAGAGCTGGTTCGAAGTATTTTGTTTAAAAATGGCAGGAAGAGGAAGAGGAAGAGGAGGCGGTATTGCCCAGATGAATAGAAATATGCAAGATCTACAGAGACAAGTTGTTGCGCTTGCTGCAATGATAACCCAAAGAGGAAATCAAGGTGGAGATGACACAGATGAAGAAGAAGTTTGTGAAGAGGAGGAAACGCAAGCACCACCATTAGCTTTTGAAGAAAGGATGCTTTGAGCATTAGAAGGAAAGAATGATGGGATAAGAGTTGATGTTTCAGAGTATGGTGGTAGTCTAAAACCAGAGGAGCTGATAGACTAGTTGAATAGCATGGGAAAATTTTTTTGAGTGGAAGGCTATGTCAGAAGAAAAGAAGGTAAAATTTGCATGCACGAAATTGAAAGGTCATGCTATGTTATGGTGGGATCACCTACAGAAAGAGCGGTCAAGAAAGGGGAAAGAAAGAATTAGGACGTGGAGTAAGATGGAGAAGAAGCTAAAAGATAAATTTCTCCCTGTGGATTATGCACAAACCCTTTATAGGAGGTTTCGTAATCTCGCATGTAACTTACAAACAATGCAAGAATACACAGATGAGTTCTACAAGTTGTCCATTCATGTAGAGCATGAAGAAACTGAGGAACAAATGGCTGCAAGGTATGTTAATGGATTAAAATTTTCTATTCAAGATGAGATAAGTATGCATAGGATTAAAAGCATGGAGGATGCCTATCAATTAGCCTTAAAGGCCGAGGAAAAACAAAATCGTCAAAGTTTTAGGAGATCACCTGGAATGAATAGGGGGCCTCATCTTCCTTTCGGGGACGAGCTGGTTTCAGCCAAGGTAGGGGAGAATCATCTCGTGGATGGGAAAAGCAAGAGGATACGAGACAAGATTTCCATAATCAACAAAGAGGCAAAGGATTTTCTAGGGGTAGAGGATATGCTGGCGATAGAGGATGGGAGGCTCCACGAAGACCATTTGTTTGTTACAAATGTGGTGAAGAAGGGCATCGGGCTTTTGAATGCCCACATACTTATACACATGACAAAAGGCAAGGAGATGCTCCAAGAGTAAATCTTGTTGAAGCTGAGCAAGTAGAAGATGAACAGGACCTCGAAATTCCACCAGATGTTGGAGAAACTCTGATGATCAAGAGGACAATGATTGCTCCAAGAAAGGAGGTCAAGGGGGATGCATGGCTACGTACAAATATTTTCAGAACAAGATGCACTTTAGGAGGAAAGGTATGTAATGTTATTATTGATGGTGGTAGTTGTGAGAACATGGTTTCAAATGAGATGGTCGATAAATTGGGTCTGCATTGTGAGAAGAATCCTAACCCTTATCGTATTGCATGGTTTAAGAAGGGTAATGAAGTTACTGTTGATAAGAGATGTTTAATAAGCTTTTCTATTGGGAACAGTTATAAGGATGAGATTTGGTGTGATGTTATTCCTATGGATGCATGTCATATACTGCTAGGAAGACCATGGCAATTTGATAGAAAAGTTATTCATGATGGGGGAAAAAATACTTATACTTTCTGGAAGGATGGCACAAAAATAGTTTTGATACCTCTTAAAGAAGAGGGGAAGGCTGAAAATATGCTTTCTGCAAAGGAATTTGTGAAGGAGGCAAAGGCAACCGGTTTTTGTTATGCACTAGTTGCAAATAAGGATGAACTTGTAAGTGCTCAAATACCAATAGAAACATCAGAATTAATAGAAGAATTTTCAGATGTTATTCCTGATGAGCTACCAGATGGATTACCACCCAAAAGAGATATTCAACACCACATGGATTTGATTCCAGGGTCTTCACTCCCAAATCAAGTGGCTTATAGGATGAGCCCGACATTGCATGCAGAGTTGAATAGGCAAGTGGCAAGAGCTCATGCGAAAGGGGGTCGTAAGGGAGAGCATGAGTCCGTGTGCAACACCAGCTTTATTAACACCAAAGAAGGATGGAACATGGAGAATGTGCACGGATAGCAGAGCGATCAATAAAATTACAATCAAGTATCGGTTCCCAATACCTCGCCTTGATGATATGATGGATGTGCTTGCTGGATCTAATTATTTCACCAAGATTGATCTTCGAAGTGGTTATCATCAGATTCGGATCAGAGAAGGAGATGAGTGGAAAACAACATTCAAGACAGGAAATGGATTATATGAGTGGTTGGTGATGCCATTCAGGTTATCCAATGCACCTAGTACTTTTATGAGATTGATGAACACCGTTCTACGAGAGTATAATGGTAAGTTTGTTGTGGTTTATTTTGATGATATCTTGATCTTTAGTAAAAATAAAGAAGAACATTTGAGGCATCTAATATTGGTATTTGAAGTGTTAAGGAAAGAGAAACTCTATGCAAATATGAAGAAGTGCACATTTATGCAAGAGAGCTTGGTATTCTTGGGCTTTATTATTTCAGCAGATGGGGCATGATGGACTCGTAAAAGATAAAGGCAATTATTGAATGGCCTACTCCACTGAGTATAACAGAGGTAAGGAGCTTTCATGGTCTAAAGAACATTTTACGTAAAATTTATTAAAAATTTCAGCAAAGATTGTAAAGCACCTATCACAAATTGCACAAAAGGAAGGGAGTTTTGTGGACAAAGGCAGCTGAGGATAGTTTTCAATTCTTGAAGAAGAAGGTGACAGAGGCACCCATTTTGGCACTACCAGATTTTGATAAAGTGTTCGAGGTTGATTGTGACGCCTCACATGTGGGTATTGGAGCTGTTCTAAGTCAAGGAGGAAAGCCAGTAGCTTTCTTTAGTGAGAAACTAAATGAGGTAAGAAAGAACTACTCTACTTATGATGTGGAATTTTATGCAATTGTACAAGCATTAAGGCATTGGAGGCATTACTTAGTGCCTAAGGAGTTTGTGTTATTTATAGACCACATAGCCCTGAAGTATGTGAATACCCAAAAGAAGTTGAATAGTAGGCATGCAAAGTGGGTATCATTTTTGCAGGGATATACTTTTTCTCTAAAACATAAATCCGAAAACAAAATCAAGTCAGCAGATGCATGAGAGTAGGCGTGTGACTTTGTTTACCACTATGGAAAATGAGGTGGTGGGTTTTGAAGCAATAAAGGGTTTGTATTCTTCTGATTCTGATTTCAAGGATATTGTTGAAAGACTAATTAGTCCATTGTCAGAAAATGTAGGAGATGTCCTGGATGAGTATATTTTACAGATGGCTACCTATTCAAGGGACGCCAACTATGTATTCCAATTGGGTCTATGAGAGAAAATATAGTGAAAGAGTTGCATAATGAGGGTGGATGGGCATTTTGGTAAGGATAAGATGATAGCCTTGGTAGCAGATAAATACTATTGGCCAAAGCTGAAAAGAGATGTGGTAAGATATGTGGAGAGGTGTCGAATTTTCCAAGTCTCGAAAGGCCATGCATGCACAAATACAGGTCAGATATATGCCGCTGCTCTGCTCCTAAAGGGTCGTGGATGATCTCGAGTATGGATTTTGTTTTGGGATTACCAAAAACACAACGAGGTAATGACTCAATTTTTGTGGTTGTTGATAGGTTTTCTAAGATGGTTCATTTTATTGCTTGCAAGAAAACAAGTGATGCAACAGCAGTAGCAGATTTGTTTTTCAGAGAAGTTGTTCGTTTGCATGGTGTTCCAAAAACCATTACTTCATATAGGGACACAAGGTTCTTAAGTCACTGGTGGACTTTATGGAAGAAATTTGAACTCAACTCAACTAAGTTCAAGAGTGCTTATCATCCACAGATTGATGGGAAAATAGAGGTGGTAAATAGGAGTTTGGGAAACTTGTTAAGGTGCATTGTTGGGGAAAAGCCAAAACAATGGGACTTAGCATTACCGCAAGCTGAGTTTGCATATAACAGTTCCATAAACAGATCCACGGGAAAGTCTCCATTTTCAATTGTGTATGGGAGTAATCCAAATGGGGTGTTAGATTTGGTACAACTACCAGTTGATGGCAGAGTCAGTGATGATGCAGAAGCATTTTCCGAACATATACAACAATTACAGGAAGAAGTGCGGAAGAAGCTGCAAAATAGTAATGATAAGTATAAGGAAATATCAGATGATGTGCATGACGGAGAAAGGTATTTACAGTTGGTGAGTTGGTTATGGTATATCTCAAGGAAGGAAAGGTTTCCAAGAGGAACCTATAACAAGTCAAGTACAAGAAGATTGGACCCCGCAAAATCGTGAAAAAATAAACGATAATGTTTATGAGGTAGAATTGCCAGGAATTTTGATATTTCTCCGTTGTTTAATGTTTCGATTTGTATTCTTTTTCATGGGGATGGTGCAGTAAAGGGATGATTGATGAAGTAGTAGATTGGAGGCAACAGTTCCGGTGAAGAAGAAAGAAGAAGTGGATCAGATTCTAGATAAGAAAACAATGGACACGCGACATGGGAAATACAACAAATATTTGGTACATTGGAAAGGACTGGAACAAGAGGAAAATACTTGGGTCATAGAGTGGGAGATTCAGAAGTTGGATGCAGATAAATGGAAGCAGTTTGAAGAAGACAACTTGCAGGAGCTGCGTTTTTTTCAAGCAGGGGAGAATGATGCGCCCGAATTAGCAGGAACTTGACAAGGTCATAACTTGAGCTCCGGGTGTCCGTTTGAGTCCGTTTTTTTTGAAACCACGTGTTTTGATGAGATGAACGCAACAGAAACCAGCCCTACCGGTTGGGGCAAGTTTTCGACACATTTTTGGGCCCTAAATCCGCCATCTTGAGGCCGAAAATTAGGATTTAAGTTATAGTTTGGTTTTTTCCTATTTTTGAGCATTAGTTAATTTTAGTCTATTAATTGCATTATGAGTTAGAAAGTTGGCAATTCCTCTAATTTAGGGATGTAGAAGATGCATGGCAATTTCTGTGCCCGTAGGAATAAGCATGCGAACTTACTAAGAATAGCAGGTTCTAGTAAACTGCTAAAAATAGTAATTTCCGCCACCTAGAGTAGATTTAGTCAGAGTTAGCTAGAGTTTACTTGGCAACTCGAGTTGGGAGTTATTTTCCTATTTAGGAAACATTGTAATTCATTATTTGGGAATGAAGAAGGAGATCTATTTTCTTTTGGAGTTCATTTTATTGCAGTTTATCTGGTTGTTCTTAATTTGGCTACATTACAACTTCCTTATAGTTAGGCAATTTGCAAGATCAGAAAACCATGGAGGCTAAGTTGATACTACAAACAAGTGCTCATCTGGAAATTGGTCTTGGATTGCCTCTTCTTCTCCTAAAACATTCAATCTTGAAAGGAAATCAGCAACAACATTAGCCTTACTAGGATTATCAATAATAGTCAAGTTAAATTCTTGCAACAAGAGTAACCATCTAATAATTTCCCCCCACTACTTGGTTTATTCATCAAATATATTATGGCTGAATGGTAAGTGTACACAAAGATTTTGTATCCAGTAATATAATGTCTGAATTTGTTTAGAGAGTAAACAACAGCTAAAAATTATTTTTCTCGTAGTGGTATAATTCCTCTCTATTGGGGTCATATTTTTTTATGTAATAGATGGCATACATCTGGTCTTCTTCATAATTTTGTCCAAGAAAAACTCCCATGGTTGTGTTAGAAGCATCAGTGTGAATATGGAAAGGTTTTCCCCAATTGGGTCCTCTCAAAACTGGAGCAATGGTTAACTTCTCTTTAATAACTTCAAAATCCTGTGACATTGAGGAGACCATTCAAAGACACAATATTTTTTCAGCAATAAAAACATGGGAGCAATAATTTTACTAAAATATTTTATAAATCACCTATAATATCCTACATGTCCAAGGAAATTCTTGATATTAGTCTAATTTGTTGGTGTAGGTAGTTTAGTAATTACTTCTATCTTTTTAGGATCAACCTATATACCTTGGGTATAAATATGATGACCCAAGACAATTCCTTGATCAACCATTATCAGACATTTCTCATGCCTCAAGGAAAGTTGGTGTTGCTCACATATATTTAATAATTTTCCAATAATGTTCAAATATTCATCAAAATTTGAACCATGGAAAGTGAAGTCATCCATGTAAACTTCAACACAGTTCATTTGTAAGATTTGCAAAAATGGCTAAAACTGCTCTCTGGAAGGTAGCAGGTGTATTACAAAGGCCAAATGGTAGAAATCTATATGAAAATGTACCATAGGGAAAAAATAAGGTGGTTTTATCTTGATCAGCAAGGGCTATACTAATTTGGCTATACCCACTAAACCCATCCAAGAAGGAGAAATATTTCTTTCATGCCAGATTGTCCAAAACTTGATCAATAAAGGGAATGGAAAAGTAATCCTTCTTAGTGGACTTATTCTATTCCCTATAGTCTATGCAAATTATCCACTTACTATTTTTCTTGGGAACTATTACTAATGGTGATACCCACTGACTATCAAATATATGATATATGAATCCTACCTTCAACAATTTTTCTATCTCATTCTTGATAATGCCTCTAAGTACTAGATTAATTCTTCTTTGCAATTGTCAAACAATTTTAACATCCTCAGTGTAAATATGGTGAGTGAAGATGATTGGATGAATCCCTTTCATGTCATTATAATCCCAAGAAAAATATTTGGAATGCTTCCTCAATATTTCTATGACCCTAGTCTCTTGGTTGGCTTCTAAATTATTACCAATGGTTAGTTATTTTCCTATGTCAATAGTCACTTGTTTAGTATCTTTCAGAATAACAATCTCTACATCAGAAATTAAATAATTCAAGGGAAAAACATGAGGTTATAGCATGTGCAAAATAGTCATGTTTTCAAGGGACAAAACCTTGGCTAAAGGACATTGGAAATCAATGACTGTATATTCTTCATGATAAGCATAGATTTATTCACAATTTCCAATATAAATGTCACTTACCTTAGTGATATTATCCATTGAACTTGAAAAAATGGTTTCCGTAGCGTCCGTTTGAATTTACTAAGCAACATTTCTAGTTTCCATAGTTGTGGTGTCCTCGTTATTAGACATTGTGTATAACTTAACAATTTCTTCCATGTGCTTTTTCACTACAATGGTGGCAAAATAAGAAGAAATCATATTGTTAGTATCTAAAAAATCAACCCATACATGGTCACAAACATCCATATATGGTTGGGTAGGAGGATAAAGTGAAATATTCTTTACTTTTTACCCATCTAAAAATCTCATTTTTGACCAACAATCAATGTACGAAGCAACAATAGCTAACCAAGGCCTTCTTAAGATGGCGGTATATCCAAACTTCTGAGCTTTAGGCTATAAGACCATAAAATCGATAGGATACTCCCAATATTCAACCGTGACCATTACATCCTTAATCACTCCATCTGGTATAGAAATAGATTGATGTGCTAATTGAATAACGGTATTGGTTAGCTGTAATCCTATTAAAGATAATAGATTGAACATATCTGGTGTTATAAAATTGATAGTAGATCCTAGATCTAACAATACATTAGATATTGAATGACCATTTATAAAAATAGTAATAACCAGACTCCCAGGATCCCCATATTTTTGTGAAAGAAGATTTCCAGCCACAAGATTAGCAAGATTTCCCTCCACTTTGACTGTTTTTGGGTACTTCCTCTTCCTTCCTGGTGTTTTCATGTAATGGCCTCTAATGGTCTAATTTAAATCTGGAATGTCTCATATTTCTCTCAGAAGTGGAACCTCGATGTTCATCTTTTTCAACTCCTAAATTTGTGTTGTTTCATCCTAATTTTGTGTTTCTCTCAACCACTCAGGGAAAGGAGGTTCATGCACATTTTTTTTCCTAATGGCTTGTGTCTATGAAACATGTTCAGTTTCCTTATTTTCCTTAGGTATATCCTCATTTTCCTTTGGTATCTTCTCATTTTCCTTAGGTAACTCAGTGATAACAATAGGAGGATTTTTTATTGTCCTTCCAGACCTCAGCTATACATTATTAATGGAATTCATCTACATTGTCTCACCATGTCCTGCTTCATTAATTGAATTTGTTTGTTGTTTTTTTGGGGTTTGAGATAGGATAATATGGAATTTGAGTTTGTGCTACTTTCCCTTACTTATAATTTTGTTGTGGTGGGGGAATTGAATATTGTTTCTACTCGCAAACCTCCTTGGTTGATTAGCATTTTGCTGAGGTGCCCATTGTTGGTTTTGCCATGGTGGTATATTAGCTGGAGGTTTCAACCTTACTGATTATATGGGGGTACCCATGGTGGTGGCTGTGGATAGGCTACCTAGTTTGGTGGTGCCCATTCAGGTTGTCCCTAAGTTGGTGGAGGAGCTTGATTGGGCCATGGCATCATCCATGGGTTCTGAGAAGGTCAAGGGGCATAGCCAGATTGATTATTTGATCATTGTACGAAGTTTACCTCTATATTTTATTCATCTCTAGAATTGAATCTCTCTATCAGTTGAGGTAGGAGATTATAATGGTTGGTATCATGATTAGAGACATCACAAATCAAGCACATGTCTATGAAATCCAAAGGGAATTCTCTCAAAGGATGTCTCTTTGTACATTTAGGATAGTATATATCTAAATGTTCCTTCACAAAAATTTCTTGAATTCCAGCCCATATTTGGTTTATTTTAACCATGATAGGATGTTTTTTTCATGTTAGTCATTTCCTCAAAAAAATTGATGTACCTAGGGAGTTATTTGATGTGTTTCTTCTCCGTATACCTCCTCTTGTTTGAGATCAACTCGTACATAATGTAGCAATATTTTCCATGGTGAGTTTGTGTACATCACCTCCCCCATAAGATAGAGTGAATCCTTGGTTTCCTCATCAAGTTGTTTAAGGAAATTTGTCTCCTTCTATGGAGAAAGATAAATATTTATAGATAATCTTCCATATTTTTATCTTCCTTTTCCATTATCTCGGAAGAACTCTTATTTCCTATCTCTTCCACTACATTAGTCTTGATATTTGTCTAAAAAGTTTGTTTCTATGTTCTCCCATGAATGAATGGAGTTAGGGGACAATCCCATGAACCACCTCATAACAGAGTCTTTGAGGGTTGAAGGAAAAAGTTTGAGTTTTTGGTTGTCTATTTTGTAGTCATATGTCTAGAAAAGAACTTTGAATTCAAATAAGAACTGGTCTAGGTATTATGTGGAAATTCCTCAAAATATAGGGAGGATAGATGTATAATTTTATTTCATGGGTGCATCCTCATTTTCATTGAGGAAAATTGGATAAGTAAAGGTTCTACCCAATGGTTGGTCCTCATCATTCCTGTTGTCCCCCATCTCAAAAGGTTTTTCTAGTTCTAGATAAGATGATGTGGATTGTTCAGAAGGGCTACTAGAAGTCTGTATTAGATTCAAAGTGTCACTTTTAATTTCCCCTACTTTTGATCCGTTTGGAGATATTCTTTGGATATTAAGAGGTATAAATCTCGATTTAAAATCCCATGGCCTATGCATCAAGGTTCATTATGTAAACAAGGGTTAGGAATTCTATTGGTTGCATAGATTAACTTCATTAACACCCATAGCATGTAAGGTGAATAAAATGGTGTGTTACACTTATGGTATCCCTATGAACAAAGTGCCCAAAAATATGGGTCATTGTATTCTCGAATAATTTAACCAAAAATCTTCTCGTTAGTTTCATTATAAAATAAGGGTTGTGTGTCGTAGGTTATACGAAATGAAGCCTTATGCAACTCAGTTGTTTGGTGGTTACTTTTTGGGGTTTTATCTTGTTTGTTTCCCATTTTCCTCTAATCTATAGAAATGTAATGCTAAACTATTGAAATAATTTTGTTATAATAAAATGCATTTACAGGAAATACTTTAACTAGAATTGATATGCACACACTGAACTAAGATAACATGATTACAATAACACATACATAATGATTTCAAATAGCAGAATTGAAGTAAAACACTATGAATTGAAATAGGTGTATAGAAATATAATAAAGAAAGGAAATAAGTATTTGTGTTCAAATAAGCATTTAGATGTGAACTTATCAGAAAACCACGAGCATGCATGAAATGTAAATCCTCCAATTGCCTAGGTTGAGTGGGCCCTTGCTCTTCCTTGGGATGGAGGTACTCTCAACACTAGATGATATTCAAAATGGCATCAACTATATTAATTCAAATAATTTTTGAGACATGCTCAACATAACATTGCAAAGTAAATACTAACTAGTAGATCATTGTACTATAAATTGTTATTATCAACTAACTACTAAATTTTCTCAAGAAGATGTCTATATATAGACATAATCAGTTACACAACGTGCCATAACTATAGGCACTGAATTCATCCACTAACAACCTCATTAACGTTTCATTGAAATCCTACAATAATTCCAAAAACATGATTCGTGTTTGTAGGCTTGTGGAAAAATTCCTCCATGATGGCATGATGGATACAAAATTGGCCTCCTTGATTACAAATTCTACAATTGGAATTAAATTCTCGCTATTATCTTGTACATGTCACCACATTTACTCACAGAGGTTATTAGTGAGATTTTCTATCAACAATTTGCATGAAACAAGAACAAGATAAAATGTATTAACTTTACTAGGATATAACTATATAAAGCATCTGCGTGCACTAATTAACATGTTTTAATAAATAAATCAATAACCTCATAGATGATATAATAAGTCAAATAATGCACTCATCAATATGATCATTAATGGATTTAAGATGAGCTTTGGTAAAAAATTTAGAAGATTGAGCCATAATAGAGAAGAGAAAGAGAGCCCTAAGTGGGAATAGGTATTGATCATGGAGTTCATGAAGTTGATTAAATAAAATGAAAATATTCCAAAGTGTAATCTAATTCTATAGGATCACTAAAATAACTCGAATAAATGAAAAAATAAAATATAAAGAATATGCCGAAGCAAACTAAGCTAGAAAATGAAAAACCCTAGTGTGCAAGAGAGGGTTAAGAATTTCTTAGCTGATTCAATGAAGGTGTGTGACTATGTCATAGTTTAAACCACATGAACATGAGGAGGAAAATACCACATATAATCCTAAGAAAGTACATATTTGAGCTATCTAAATGGATGAGGAACCTAGAAGGGATAGGGGCACCTGTGGATGCCCTAGTCCGAGATTTGTGTGCCCCGGTCTATAAAAAGGCCGGAAATATCCTCTAAGGTGTCACCTTTGGATATTTTCCTATGTTCCCCTTTAGTCGTATATATATATATATATCTAAATTCAGTGCTGGATGTCACTATAAGACCTGCAATAAAGAATCACCTACAAAACCCAGCATAAAACATTAAAACTTAAAAAAATAAACATGCATATGAAGTGATCAAATTGTCCTCAACAACCAAATTGGTGAACTTACTAATCGATCACCGCACTACATCTTAGACCCAATTTAGTTCTAGGTGTGTTTTTCCAAAACCATGCCCTAGGTTTTTCTTGTGTCAGTCGCACTTTGTTAAGTAGTAAGAAAGTAACTAGATGTAGAATGTAATACATGTGTACATGGAAACAATAGACTCCCTTCCTATGAAGTGTGATTTCGATGAACTAGCCTTATGTGCCCTGTAATGGAGCTAGATGGATGCATATGTAGCTTTCGGTGCATTTAATGGATGCAAATCTAGATGGTGATAGCAGATGCTTAGTGCTTTGTCCCTAATTATGGTTAGATAACTTTATGTTTATATGATTATCTTATTGTAATTTTTAGTTAACCTTGAAAATTCGACCAAAAAATATAGGAAAAGCCCAAATAGCTAGAAAGTTCCCAAAAGATGAGAGTAAGGTGCAAATAGGATTAGGGCACTGGGGCACCCGAGTCCTAGCTAGGCACCCCAAATTAAATAGGAAGAACACATATTAAAAATACATAATAGGAAAATTCTTGTGTAATATAAAAAATAGTGATAGAAAGCAATGAAAAATGGTCAAAGACATGGGTTAGTTATTACTCTTTTCACTTAAGAATCATATGAATAGTAGTATGAGATTGAGAGTAAATAATGACTCCAAGTGAGTAATTAAGTGACTACACTCATTAAAATGAACCTCACTTTTCTTGTGGCCATATATAATTCAATTATAGTTGAATTTTTATAATATCAAGTTTTGAGACATTATAATAAGGATTAAACACGTGCTCGAAAAATAATCCTACTCTAATTTTCTTAGATTTGTAAAATAAGGCCAAATTATTAGTCTTTGCTTAAATTAGATAAAAAGACAGTAGTCCTAGGCATGGAAATACATTTGTATTAGTGAAAATTAAGTGAAGGATGGAATTTTTTAATTCCTTAATGTTCTTAGACATTTTTTCTTGATCTTTCAACATTTTTTCTTTGTTCATGGAACCTATGTCAAGTATATGTTTGGACCGTGTGGGAAAAATGGTCGAATAGTTATGAAACATTGTGGTCTAGGGAAGATAAATTGAACACAATATCCTAAATTACTCTGGTTTCCAAATATGCATCCATGTTGGACGTTGTTGGTTCTTCTACCATGACTAAAGTTTAATGGTCTGTAATAACTACAATGAATATCTCAAACTAAACCATTTGTAAACATTATTAAAATTAGATTAACCTTCACATGTAACTTTATAATTTGAAGGATCAAAATAAATTCCTTGATTAATACATGTTTTTTATAATTAAGGAAATATTTTATCAAAAATGGCATGCTCCATATTAATGGCACATAATTTATGAATTGATTTTTTCTCTATAGAGAACGTTACTTTTAGAATTGTTAAGTCTTATAAATTTGTACCTTACCCCTATGCAACATAAAATAAATAATAGCCATCATTTTTAATTATCCCTTAGATACTATACGTACCCAAAATCAGAGGGTAACTGTACCATCGTAACAACGTAACATGTACCCCAATGATGATACAGGTCTCCTCGCAAGGTGTTTGGGATCCAAAATATCTCCAAGTATGCGTTATCATCCCGCATGCCCCGCTTAGCCCCCGTGTGCTTTGCTTTTCTCTTTTCCCCTCTTTTCTTTTCCTTTTGCTCTTCATTATGAAATCGCGCCCGCCTGGCGGCGGCGGTCCGTGACCGCCACCCCGATCGTGGTAGCGGTCCTATAACCGCTGCCCTGCTCAAGGCGGCGGTCCTTTACGCATTTTCTAGAATGCTCTTTTAACATGACTCACGTAAATTTCAACGTTTACCAGCTTTTTTTCACCACCTTGGGCTTGCATTAATGATTCTGGTTCCCTGGAATAGTGTTTTGCCATTGTTTATAGTTTAAGAGTTCAATTTGGTTTTTACCTTGGGTAAATGCAAATGCTATAAATAGTTAGCTTGTGCTCAAGCAAATGGCCCCTCAAATTTGCCTCTAAATTTCTCATTGCAATAGATTATTCTTTCATTTTTGCTTAGAATTCTTAATTTCTTTCAATGCATGCTTATTTAGTGTTGTTTTGTTGTTAGGAAGCCACATATCCATCTTTTGCAAGTGTTGTTGATATTTCATCCAATCCATTGGAGTAGAATAGTTTGTTTTCAATAGGAAGCCATTAAAGTTACAGTTTTACTCTTCAAGCAGGATAGTTTTAGGTTCTGGATGCTTTATGTTGCATGACTCACAATAAATCCCACTAGGAATTGCATAAGCCAAGCTCGTACTCTTGCACTATCTCTTCTACTCGCATTATATTAAGTTTGTATCCTAAAGTCACCTTTGTCCCAATATCTTCTTCGTTGATGCGAGCATTACACAATTTTTGGATCGACATGAACACAAAGGAGCAAGGAGGTCACACTGAGGGGACAAGATTACACACATTATCGAATTCACCACGGTTTGCGAGTAATCCAGTTCTAGCTTTCAAAGTTTTAAATTAGAAGTATATCAAATAGAGTAGCCAATCACTTTATTTCAAATCAATTTTACTTTCGATATTGCAGGGGAAGTTTGTGAGGATTGATAGTTTCGAGAGACTATGATTCTTTCCTCACTCGTGGTAGGATATAGAGTCTTTCAAATAGATTAGATCAGTTATTTCATTGTTTAGAATAGATTTACAACTACAAAGGCAAGTAGCTACACTTGGTTACTTTGTTTGTTTTAAATTTGTCATTAGATTAAATCGTCAATTTCTAGATAGATTAAAATAGCTGCTCCTTCAAATTCATTTATAAAATTCATCAGAAAATAACAAAAATATAGAAGTTATATATGTTATAGACATACTTCGCATAGTTAATTTTATTTTACTGCATTTAGTTTACATAGTTGCTTTTGTATGACAATCACGGGACCTAGAGAGCCCAGGGAATACATATTCAAGCTAATCATACCCCAACCCAATCTCGTCACAGCCATAACTGATATAGATCAGAATCTTAGGATCCAAGTCTTCCGAACAACGGTAAACTTACAACAAATCAGTTTCCAACTGCACGGGTTAAACATAGAAGACGACCAAGCACACACGTTTTGGTCAAATCAACCAAACTATAGATTACTCTAGATACATATCTCGCATGACTGTGGAAGGGTTTGAAAGAGAGCAGACCTTTGGTTGTGATCCTTTGGTCCCATAGCTAGACGTAGGAGACACTCTCACAGATATAGATACCAGCTTGAGAATTCAGGTTGCACAAACACCTATGAGATACTCTGAAAAGATCACACAACTATTAAATCTGAATATAGAGGCTGAGAAAGCATATGACTATTGGATACTAGGGATTAGAGACTAAATCCACACATGACCATAGTAGGACCACAACAAATACAAATCTACGGTTGTGACCCACAAGTCTCACAACCCAACGAGTCCATAGGAGAATCAGATATAGATGTTGGCCTACGTACATTAGTATTTAGATCTACTCCACTTCCACCTATCATCATCAAATAGTTATCCTTGTTAGACATAGCATCTAACAAAGCTAAGGAGTTCTGGATTAGGCCAAAGAATCACCCATAGAGTCAATTATATTTACCATCTGCCCTATGACCTTATCTGGGGACATACATGAAACTATCCCAAGTCATTTTCCACGTATTCCATAACCCATAAACCGAATCATGCGAGCTTGTTATTGATTGGAGCCTTCGATTAGTCATCATTGCTGACCGATATATCACACTAGTTCAGGTTAGGGGGCCTTCTTTGCCTTAGATTTACAATTTCCACTAGTGCGTGTCGAAGACATCAGATTACCTAACTAGCTTGTCTCCGCATCCCATGCATATTCAATCCCCACTAGTTTGTCTTGCACGACCTCGGGAGGTCAAAGTGCGAGGAAGAGTTACTTATAGATTCTCATGCTTGCATGTCGGTTTTCCATCGCACGAAATTGGTGAACCCAATGTGAAACTTTTCGCTTTCGATTTGGAGTCATATTTCTCTTTGGTTCATTAAATTAGATGACCTTTTCATCTATCCGCCTCATCGCTTTCACTATCACCTTCACTCCTTCCCATTATTCTCGGGTATTCATATACCCCCGAATATGTCGGATTCGATGCATATGGTAGGCCTCTCTTAGGTCTTGAGGCATAATATGCTCAATCGAATAGACAATCATTGCCCTCGCGCTTAGTATGGGGTGAAAACTACTCAACTAACCAGTTTGTCAACACAAACTCCAAGGGTCAAATATAGTCCATCTTTCCAAATTGAGGAGTTGGATCAATTCACTCAAACACAACAAATAGATCCTTCAGGCTCGAACAATATGAAGCTCACAGGAGAGTCCAGTTCGTCTCCTCAGGTACTACTTAGACCTTAAATTAGTAGACAAGTTGACCCATACCTGGTTTTAGATAATGAACATTTGACACGTTATGCTAGGAATGAACAACATTCCTAAGGTATGCACCCACCTATAGGAATCTACAAATACAACCCTAGGTCTCTTTTCAAAAGAAATACCTACATGCCATTACATATAGGAAATTCCCTTGGTGAAACTTGGCAGGGCAGCAATAAGTTCATAGCAAGATATCACATGCCTATACAACACCATGATATACAAAAACATGACTAAGGCAAAACACCGTGACTTCACCAAATGAAGTCATTTCAATGTTAGTATAAAAGTGAGGGGGTTATAACTTACTCAAGAAAATCACCATTCCCAACTCATGCAGGCAGGAAATTCTAATCCTAGCCAAATAGACCTCCTCATAGGAATAGGTACGTTAGGTGTGACCCCTCGTATTCACAACAAATGCCGACTAGAACCTGTCATTTCTAACACCGATCTGACACCTCCCGGTCTAGTACAAAATAATCCATTCTTGGACAATACCCCTTCATACTTAAACATGTACTCCAAATCACCACAAGGGGATATGTTCTCCTCTCCCGACATGATTCCTCAAACACAGGGGTTTCCTTACACCCCGCTAACATGTACACTACACCATATCAACAACCCATTCCACCTCCACTCCCTCAACAGGCACCATCAATGGTTGAAACCTATGCGATAGGGACATATTCAAAATACTTGAAAGAGCCCTTAGATTTCACCATACGAAGTGTCATGCTTCCAAGACCTCTTCCCGATTTTCCCAAGTACAAAGGTGAGGGAGATCCGAATGCACATATCAAAGCTTATGCCACAGCCATCCGAGAACTACTCCCATGGGATGGGGTTGTTGCTAAAATATTTCCCAAAACCTTGGAAGGTATCACTCTCGATTGGTATTATAGAATACCTGAGGCTTCCATCCATTTGTTCAAGTAACTCGTTTCAGAGTTCATCAAGGCATTTGACATGAACAAACTATTAAGAACAGGAATCAGGGAATTCTTACACATCAAGCAAGAACACAATGAATCTGTCACCCATTTCATCCAGAGGTGGCGTACAGTTCTTTATTCTTTGGCAAGTGCTCCAAATATGGACCAAATGGAACTATGCGATTTATTCCTTCATTCTCTCAGCAGAGAAGTGAAGGAAGAAGTCCAAAAGTTCCCACTAAGAACTTACGATGAAGTACTTGAGAGTGCTCTCCGAATAGATCAAGCAGCAATTGATAGTGGTTGCAAAACATATGGAGCAAATGGGAGGTTAATCACTTCCAACCAGAACACTACAACTTATCCTACTACCATGAATGTCAATCAAGGACCTAAAATCCTTAATAAAAATTGTGGAGTAACAAAAGATGGAGTAACTGATCAGGCTAGAAAGAAAAATGTTGTGAATACTCCACCACAAATAAACAATCAACGAAATAATAACTTTACTCCAACAATCAATACAATGGATTTTAATCATCCACAACAACAACAAAAACAATGGTGAAGCCCTACACGAGATCCAAACCAAAATTCAACTGGGTATCAAAACCAGAATTCAAACCAAAGACAACAAACACAAAACTTTAATAGGCAACGGTTTGATCAAAGTTTTAGGCCACAATATACACCAAGCCAACAAACTAGGAATTACAATCCTAACTCGTATTGTGGTTTTCACAAAATCCAAGGCCATGACACTAGAATGTGTCGTGACTACAATAAATTTATGCAACGTTTTCCAGAGGAACAAAGTTGAATTTTTATAGATATGTTCTTGGCAGATCCTACATCACCAGCACCAAATAATTTTACAGGGCGTTTCCCTTAAAATGCACCCTCCAAATCTTCAATGATCCACTTCCAAATCACAACAATATCAAGATAAATCCAAATGGGACAAACAAGGGTGTAATTACAGAAACAATGATCATGAAGCCTCAACTTCACCGAATCCCTTAGTTGCGCTAGAATTAGGAAGTCAACCATGACCTAAGATAGTCGGGTTTAGTAGAGTTAGATGCCGAACTACCCGTAGAAGCTGTAACAAGGACACGAGAGTATTCCTATCATCCATGTCCAAGCTACCCATTAGAAATAGACAATATCCAACAAGTATTAATAAAACCCGTGGGTGCTTATGATTTAATTAATGATCTAACGAAAACCTTCTCACACATCTCCTTTTTGGATTTATTGAAGAACTCCCCTACTCATAGGGCTACTCTTTTAGAAGCATTGGGTTTAGGTCATCTAATTAACATCACTCCACCTCCCGAAACACAGGTAAACCATATAGACTTTGATATCCACCCTCCGGGGCAGCCGGATAGGGACACCGAATTCATATTCGAAATAAACAAAATGCCAACAGATGTTGAGATTGCACGCCGAGGTGATCCGGCCTTACACTTGCAAGTGTGGGTTTATAACAATTATGTGAAATGCATGATGGTTGACGATGGGGCAAAAGTTAACATAGTCCCTTTTTCTTTCCTTCAAAAGATAGGGTATGGAGAAATGAATTGTTCCACGACTTGAAATACACTAAGAGGCTATATACACCTTAAAGCCACTTTAATTGGAACTATAATTATATCGGTTAGCTTAGGACCCAAAATAATCCTGAATGAGTTTTATATTATTGATCAGGAAACTAAATATAATATGATCCTCGGCCGACCATGGATACACCGTATGATGGCAATCCCTTCTACACTATTTCAAGAAGTAATATTCTTGCATTTAGGAAAGGTGTTCATAGCCAAAGGTGATCCAAAACCATTTGATGTACACCTGGCTGACCTAAAGAAAAGACCAGGCATGCACTCATAGTTTGAACTCCCATCGAACCAACTTAATAAACCTACCGATGTGAAACCAGAAGAAAAGTTGGTACCTACGACAGATCTTGAAACTATGAGCCTAGCTAAGACAATCCCAGCCCTCAAAGATGAGGCTAACATTGTAGAAAAGAGTATCATTAGGAACTATTGTAAAAATTGTTGAATTACTAGAACAGGATCTACCAATGTTCCTACCATTTGATTCTGTAGGCTATACCTAGGTGTCAGTTGTCTCCAAGTAGTAGATCTCTACATGGTAGAGGTAGAAGATGTTAACACAACAAATATCCCAATGCCCATATTCCCAGCTAAGTATTGGACTCTCCATTTCGATGGAGCTAAATGTCGTTACGGAGCTAGGCAGGAGTAATCCTTACTTCTCCCTGTAGTGCCCACACTTTTTATAGCTCAGTAGCTTGTTGTTTCTTTTCTCATAGACATGTTTGACAGTGATTGGTTATATCTTGGACATTATATTCAGATATTTGATCTTATTAGACAGGTGTGGACATTTAGGCGTATATCACCAATTTATCTTAATTTCTATATCGTCACATTTTCTTGTTATGTCATGGAAACTAATGAATATGATGATGTGTTTAGAACCTAATTATAGTGATGGATAATTGTTGCATGGTGGGATTATATGTCACTTTATCATCTTGTCTAAATTTTGGAATATGGAATATAATTGTGCACATTGTCGCATCTTGATTTCAGTAGGATGTTAGGTTAGTTTAGAACACATTGATATCTTACTATGTCATTTAATTATATTGTATCAGACAGGTGCGGTTAATGTGTGCAATGAGTGTGCAGGTGACAGGTTTACAGGAGAACGTGGGATTCAGGCCAGCTACTCAATCTTGCACAAGCAGCCTACGGGCTGAGCCCTAGCCATGTTCTTTGTGTGAAGCCTTAGTATAGGTGATTATTATTTTGGGCACTATGAGTGACCCCAATGTATGTAATGTATTGTGCTTTGAATTATTAATTTTGGTTAGGGTAGTTGGTTATGATGTAAACTTGTTTTGGGAGTTAATAACTCCTCTTTCTTTTAAATTGTTGATTATGTTTAATGTGTCACTTAATCACAAGGGTTTAGGGTCACATGTGAGACCCTTGGGTGGTCCCCACACCCTCTACCCTTGTGCCAAAAATGCAAAACCCGAAATTGGGTTATTTTGGGCATTTTTGGGGACCCTTTTCAGAGCTTGGGAGTCCCCTAACACAAAAATGATCCCTTAGACCCTACCTAATGGGTAGGGGGCTTATTTTCAAGTCTAGAGGGAGTTTTCCCTCCCTTTTTACCTCTTGTTTGGTCACATCCATGTAAGGGATGTGGATTTGAGTGTTTGTTAAAAGTTTCATTTAGTTTGTCTTGCTAAAATTTAAGGGATTTTGGGAGAAGAGGGAAAAAGATAATTTTACCTCTTCTCTTTTTGTTTTGGCATCTTTGACCTTGATGAGGGAGAGGGGTGACACATGTCACTCCCTCATTTGTGAGGATGCTTGTTTTCTCCTCTTCAAATTCTCACTCATGGGAAAAGAGAGGGATTTTTTTGGAGCTTCTTGCTTTTGATGCTTGTGGATTTTGGAGCTTGGAGATTGGCTTGAGTAAAGGTGTGGAGAAATTTGAAGTTGGAGAGATTTTTGGAGAGCTTTCCTTGAGGTAGGCTCTTATGTCTTTGTTGTGTTGCTTTTTTATGCTAGTTTGGGTGTTGAAATTTGTATTGTTGTATGTGGCTTTTAGTTTTTGTTTGTTTGATTTACTCCCTCCATCATATGGCATGATGGAGTTTTGGAGTGTGGGGGAAGAGAGAGGGAATTTTCCCTCTCAATCCTCAAGGCTTGATGGAAAAGCCTTGTAGGGTCTTATTATTTTTCCCTCAAATGGTTGAGGTGGGGAAGTTGATTCATTTGGCTTGAATCTCCTTCCCCATTCTTGGTAAGGAAACCCCTTTGGGGTTTGAAAATCCTTCCAAGGAGGACTTGGAGAAAGGGGGAGGAATAAGGAGGGCTTTGATTGAATTAGGAGCAATAAGGAGGATATGGAGATGAGTATTTTGTGCAAATAATTTTGATGTATAATTTTGGAGAACTTTTCTCTTCTCTTCCCCATTTTTGAGGATGAACATGGGTTCTCCTCTTTGTAAATTTGGAGTCTTGTGTTGTTGTGAACTTGTTTTTGTGAGTGCTTGTATCATTGTTGGTTTACCCACCATCTTGTGCAAGTTTTGGTTAGTTATCCTCTTTCCCATGGGCTTGGGGGAGGCTAGCATGCATCCCAACCTTGGGAGAGGCATGTGATGATGCCTATGGTTGGGTGGAAAACAAGCTCTTTTCTCTCTCCTTGCATGGTTTTAGGAAGACATGGAAGTTGGATGTAGGTTTGGAGTTGGTGGCACCATGGTCTCTCATTGAAACATTACCTCCTTCTATCTTTTGGTTAAGGCTTTGTGGAAACTTGCACTTCTTGTAAAACCCTCATTTCTTTTGTAAATTGCATTCTTATAAGTTTGAGTCATTATTGATTTAGAAATATCCTTATACATCTTGTAAGAGACTTGTACTCATTTAATGAGTAGTTATGTATGCTATGAAAAACATGTTGAACATTGAATTTGAGCCTTTTGTAAATGAAATTTTGGTAACTCCTTTTTGAATGAAAAGTGGATTTTGAAAGCATGCTCCTATATATGAAAATCTGATATGTAAACTCCCCTTGAAAGAAAGAATATATATATTTGAAAATATGCCCTTCTTGTGAACATGTATGTACACTTCATGGTGAACATTTTCCTTATTATAAATCTGAAACATTCATATTTCATCTTTTAATGTTTGTAATAGAAAATCTTTTGAAGTGAATGTTTGATAATATTAAGTTCATTAGGTAACACATAATGTGATTAAAATCAGTTGTTCATTTTAAGTTGAAATCAACATTGTTTGTTGTTGTGTACAAAAGAGATAGCAAAGAAAAAAAAAAGGGGGGGTGGGGGTATAAATCTTAGATTTATCATTTTATTCCTATAAGAAAACTTTGCAGCTTTATAAGTATAAAATGGAAGATACATTTCAGATTATACATTATATGTATAACATTACACATATAATTAAAATGTAGTATATATATATATATATATAAGAGTGATTATATATATATATATATATATATATAATATATATTATATTATATTATATATTCTAAAATATATAATGTTATATATATCGAGGCATATATTATAATATATAAATATAAATGTAATATATACTTTTTTAATTTAAAACGTTTATTAAATAAAACTTATACAAAAAAAAAAAATATTAGGGAGGGTCGGCCCCCTCCCCACCGAGTGCGCCCCCTCCATACTCAACGGCTCCGCCCCCACCCCCATACCCGTCCCGGCCGTAGCCTCCATAGCCGCCATGGCCGCGCCCCCTCCCATTTCTGTGTTGCCCCACGCAGCACCCTGTCCACCGCCACCGCCCACCCACACGAGTCTCATGCCCCTCCTCACTCCTCCATCTCCCCGCCCGCCGTGACCCCTATCTCCTCCGCAGTCCCTTCCATCTCTCTCGCCACCCCCAAACACATGACCCTCCAAAATCCGCCGCCTCCCCTTCTATTAACATACAATATATATATATATATATATATATATATAAACAATAAATAAATTGGTATGTGCTTTGACAAAAAGAAGAACGAGAGATAGTAAAAATAAATAAGAAAAGTGTATATATATTGTCTCGAATCTCTTATTTTACCATGTAAACCCAAAGAAACCTATAGCTCTCCACCTGCAAAGAACCTAACAAAAACAAATGAGAAGAGAAATGGAAGGAAGGAGAAGAGAATAGCAAAGAGATAGTTAGGGCAAAAATTTTAGGGCTTGCTCCAAATCCAATGGCCAAGATGAATTTGATCCTAGGGTTATTATTAAATCCTCCTTTCTTACTTTTTAGTCATGGGTTTTAATGGGAATTATAGCAAAGAGGAAGGGTGTGATGGGTTAAATAATTTAAGAAGGGGTTGTGGGTAAATTTATCCAAGGGAAATTAATTATATTTAAAAATGAGTAGATTATTGTTCCCATGACAAATTCTAATTAAAAGGAAAGAGGTATTTAAGGTGTACAAATTTAAAGGATAAGTAAATAATTAAAAACGGGGTTAGGCTAATAATTAATTTAATTGGGTAAATTAAAATAGTATAAAATTAGTAATTATCAAGAAAGGGTATAAGAGATGTATTAGTATTAATTAAACACTTCAAAAAAAAAAATTTACCCTGAAATTTTTCAGTCACGTTTGGTGCGTTTTTTCGGTGTCTCGGATGGGAATTACACTCCCAAAGGAAAAGTCCTACCATTTTCCTTTAAACTAAATTTTGAATGCACAAACAACGACACCGAGTATGAAGCCCTCCTCCTTGGCCTCATCTTACCTAAGAGAATCCGTGTTGATAACATCGAGTGTTAGGAGACTTGCAATTGGTAGCCAATCAAGTTTTGAGATGTATGAAACCGGCTTAGCCCTCTTTGAGACAAAGAAAGCTTAAACTGGGTTTATTGCTACTTCTACTAGCAGCAGAACCTATGCAAGTCTCATGATTCTCCGCCTTCGGGGTTGGGATCTCATCCCAAAGAGAGTGTTCGGGTCACAAGAGAAAGGAATAAAAGGAGAAGAGAAAGAACAGATCCGAAGGAAGAAAAGAAATGAGTTCCAAAGCGGAAGGGTCAGAAGATCTATGCTTTTAGTTTGGTAGTAAACAGAGCCAAACCTACTTGCATAAATAAACAAAGCAATACTGATAAACAAATGACGGAAAAGTAGATATGAATCCAACAGATTAAACACATACAGATCTAACGTAAGAAAGATCTAATGCATAACACAGCTATTGAGCACAAAGTCGAATAATTGTATTATGTTTTTTCTCACATAAGAAAGCTCAAAGTCTTTCTCTCCTCACTTCTATTTCTATCGAAAATGTTCACCCCGAATACAACAAGTATTCTTGTATTTATAGAAGATGAGAGAGAGAAGGCAAAATGGAGCCAACCACTTATCTACAAGATATTTACAAAATATCTAAAGTCATGTTGACTTTTACATTTTTGAGTGGATGACATCATCCCATGATGCAACATGGATGATGTCATCGTTGGCACCAACATACTTGAGATATGGCGAAAAGAAAGTCGGAGAATAGCGAGAGGAAGAAGAAGAAGAGGAAAAAGAAGAAGCTAGTCATCATCATCGTCCTGCGGCCGAAAAGGGGTCGCCTGCTTCTGATGCTGCTCAGGAGATGAGATGTGGAACTGAGCGCGGTATTCCAAGAACTTGCTGATCATTGACCCGAACTGATCCTGTGATGGATCCTTGTGCCGATCACCGATTACTTCGCAAGTTTCCCGCTCTTCTACAAGCTTTTCGGGAAGTTTGGAATAATCTTTCTCCGCCTCAATCAGGAAACCGATGAAGTCCCTGCAAGCCAGCAGGTTATTGATGGATTCGGTATCAAACGTGACTTCTGGCCCTGTTCCTTGAGAAGCTAACTCCTTGAAAATCCGGATAGTATCATCAGCCGTTCTTAAGGTGAGGGAAGGAGTGAGCAACCTTGGATTCATGGATAAAACAATTTTCTCCATTTGATACATCGCATCCAGGGCCTCTTCCTTCACCTTATCTATTTTTTCTAACACAAACTCAAGCTGATCTATCCGATAGTCCAGAGTGGACATAGTCTTGTTGAGGGTCCTTGGGTGACCGAATACTCCGAACTTGACCAAATCTTCGATCAACAAATAACATCCGCTGGAAGGCCTCGTGTTGGAGTCTAGCGTTTTCTAACTCTTCTCGATATCGGGCCGCTAATGCTCAAGCTCCTTATTCGCCTTTTCAATGTTCAGTGGATAAGTCGATATATTCGGCGATTACCTTTTCGCTATCTTTGAGAATCGACTTCTCCAAGCAGTAAAACACCATGCCCCGCTCACCGATCTTTGAATATTCATTGATCTTGTCCCGACCGAGCACTCAGAGTCTCGGCGGCAGCTTGTGGGAGGTGCACTTCCCATCTTCTCGTAAGGCCCAAGTGTATTTATTCTGTTCTTTCAAAGCAGCCTTTTTCTTCTTTGGCTTCTTGAAGCTTTTCACAAAGTGCATCAATCGCGAACGAGCTTCCCCGGAGACTTTCGAGGACGCCCCCATCGTGACTTGGGTCACCGTGGAAATCTGGCCGAGACAGATCTTTTTCTTTGGTGGGATCGGGTAAGCTATTTCCAGACTCTCTCACCGCAGCGCTTCTTTGAGAAGCGTGTAACCGGCTTGTGCTTCTTTGCTCCTTTAGCCGGAATAATCGAAAAGTCCATCTGAGCGATGGGGACTTTCCTCTTTGGCCGGCTCTCGGCCGAGAGATCCAAGCTGGTCCTATCAAGAAGGACCAGAGAGAGGGGGAGACAAAGAAAAGAGAAGAGGGGAAGAACGTGGAGACACGCGGCGGTGGCATTGAAGAATAGCCGCGGAGGTGTCCACGGGAGGAAGGGAAACCGGGCTGCAGAAGACATAGGAAGGGAAGGGAGCCCGGAAAGGAGAGAAGAAATGGAAGGAGACAAATCAAGCAAGAGAGGAGAAGATGGATGAAGAGGCAGGGAAAGGGTAGAAGAAGGGGGAGAGGACACAACCAAAGGAGTGGTTGCCACGACACACTGGGAAGGAGAGGAAGAGAAGGAGAAGGGATGAAGGAACCTCCGTAGTCGTAGCAACGCCGACATCCTGAGTGGATGGGCCTTCGGGAACGTCCTCCATGAACTCCTCTTCCAAAGTTATGACTTGTTCAGGCTCCGAGGGAAGAGGACTTTCAGGGACTTCCTCCTGACTGGCGCTTGATTCACCCACATTGCACCCTTGCCTTTACCGCTTCTTTGATCTTGGAGGCGCATTACCCAAAGGAGAAGTTATAAAATCTACGCCGAGGTAGATCAATCCATTCATACGGCACCAGAGCTCCGTTCTCCGCATGGTTTCTTTGACCCTCTCCTCAATTGTCTGAGGAGCCTTGCTTCTATCAATAGCCGGGAAGGGCCAATTGTCCCCATCTGTGTTATTATACACCTTGTCTACTTCATCTTCCGAAGTTTGGAAGCCTTTGGGGACGATGGCTACTCCATACTGAATAATTTCTGCCAATGCTAAGCGGGAGTGATCCTGTCTCCTGAGTGCCACCTCATGGATGACGTCAATGTAAATGTCCTCAATTTGAGGGACATGGATAGGATCAAGCTTAGCCCTTGGCAAGCAGCCTCTCGGGTCGAATGTAGGCCTTGCTGGGAAATCATGCTTTAGATTGAGCAATTCTAGCTCGGCAAACATCTCCTTCGCCTTGTGATAGCTGGAACAAGTGTATCGGCCTACCGTGAGGGGGAAAGGAGTTCCACCCTTCTTTCTCTTCTGGCACTTCTCATGATATGTGACCAGCTGCCTTGACAATTCCAATAGAACCAGCTTTGGTCCAAAGATACCTTGGCAACCTAGTGGGCTCGCCCAAGAAGTTAACCGCCCTCAGATAGGTGAATGTGGGAAATTGGGTGAACAAGGCCCCCCACTTTTCCACAGCAGAAACAGTATTCTTAATTGTGCGGCCATGAGTCAACTTTGGTCGCAGCATGCATATAATTTGGTAGAAGAAAGCATCATTGATTTTTGAAAAGTGTTGGATGCTATTCTCCAGCTTTAGCTCTGGGTAGTATTCATATATCTTGGCCTGAGGCCAAGTTCCACTTCGGTGCAGCCCTGGATAGTCCCTTTCAGACGCGCAAAGATACACTACGTAGGAGTTCATATGAAACACTCTGTTGTGGCAAACCGTCAGAAGCCTGCCGTAAATGGCGCTCGCTTATTATTTCCCCCCAGGCAGGCGCGCGATCGGGCAAATTTTTGTTCATCGCTCTGTGTACCGCAAAGATCCATTTATGGAAGTAGGGGCGTCTCAAAGCCCAAGACTCGCCAGAAAGTGATGGTGTCACCGAAGTTCTTCGGAGAAGTCGCCGGTGGATAGTCCTGGGGCCACCGGGTCACTACCTTCTTATTTTTGAGGTAGACTTCATTCATTAATTGCATGCATAGGTCCTCATTGCCCTCCCAGGTCTGGACACATTCTTCTTGGGTAACGGCCACGAAGCTTCGGTGATGAGGGATGCCAAGAATCTTTTCAAAATGGCGAGTGGTGAGGTCAATGACCACTTCTCCCTTACTATTTTCGACACACCCGTGTCCTTGTTGTAAGATTGGGCAACCACCATTATGAACTCATTATTAATGGCGCTGACTGGAATCCCACCGGCGAAATGTAGAGCACTACCCATCAATTTATCCATCCAGGGGCTTCTTGTTACTTTCTGAGTTCTCATCCGCACTGGCCCATGTCAATGTGGCCTGGGCTGTAATCTCTCGACATCCATATTGCATTCCGCCCGAGATTCGGGCATTCTAACCCTTTCGTACTTATACTTCATTTCTTCTCGTTAGCTTAGCTTTTCCTCTTGGTTTCGGGTCTCTTGCTTGAGGTAGACATGTGTTCTTCAAAGCTTATCTCGATGATCTCGCACGTAGGAGAAGAGAAACCCAATCCAAGAAGCTTGAATTAGTCATTTGATCTTCCATGGAATACTAGCAGTAAGAAAGAGTTAGAACTTTTAAGGCTCCTGGGCGCAGGCGCATGGAAGATGTGTGTAACAGTCGCATTTTATAACAGGCGCACAGAAATGCGTGTTACATTGGGTTGGATGCGCCCGTGGCGCATGGAAAGATTGTGTAACATGGACGAATGATGCGCCTAAAGGAATATAGTACGGCGCATGGAGGGTTTACACAACATCATGTTATCAGACGGAGGGGTGTGCCGCCTATGTAATCTTTATACTTGCGCGAAAAAGGCTTTTGTTGCATCGAAACTGGGTGCGCTCTTTGGCGCGTGGAAATGGGATGCAACATGGGTAAAGGGTGCGCCAAGGCTTATAGGAGGAAGCGCGGGATTTACACTTGGAGCATGCAAAAGGGGTGCGCTTATGGGCGCATGAATTTCAGCTGTATCAGGATGGCAGGGTGCGCCATGGCGCGGATCTTTGAGTATGTTGCAAGTCGGATAGGTGCGCCGAGGGGCGCGACTGTCTTGATTGTTACAAGGCGCGCCGGTGCGCCTTGTGAAATAAGCTCTCAAACCTCTCTTTTTCTTTCTCTTCCACTTCAAAATTTGCTTGGACAAGTAAGGTTTTTCCAAAAAACTTGTAAACAGATCAAGTTAGCTACAAAACGACCCCTTTTCCAGCAGATCCGGAAAGGGGGAAGGAGAGCAAGAGCAACAGAAGAAAAGATACAGGGCAGCACGGGTGGAAAGGCTCAAACACATTCAAACTTTGATGAAAACTGGCCAGCAAGTTGGCATACACACCAAAACCGGACAAAAACAAGCCCAAAGAATGTAAAAACATAAAACAGGAAGGGGAAGAACCTCTTACCTTAAAATATAGCGAAAATTCCTTGAGCGGGTCCACAACACGACGAAAGCGACAGAGCAGGGGCTGACAAATCCAGAAAAATCACGTGCTGACAAAAGAACAATGAAAATGACATGGCGCGCATAGGTATATATAACAAAATTTGTCATAAATGCGCCAACCACCATTTGACAAGGCGCGTGAAAACGACTGTCGACAGAGGAAAGCATGCGCCCTTTGGCGCATGGAAGTAACTGACAACAGGAGAATGGGTGCGACTTTGGCGCATCAAACGAGTTGTCGACATGAATTTATGTGCGCCATATGCACCAAAACGTGGTGTAACACGGAAAATACATGCGCCTTTGGCGCACCGAGAAGCGTGCTAACATGGAAAACCATGCGCCAAAGGCTTTTAGGGGGCGCATCAAAAATTGATGTTGCAAGGAAAAACCATGCGCCCAGCCAAAAAAGGCTCAAAAAGACTAAGTTCAAAAACTGAATTTCCCGGGAAGGGATTTTACAATATTCTGAATGCGGAGGATCCCTAACGAGGGATCGAAACAAAATTTTCGGTATGGTTATCGGTAAAATCGCCCTTGTCAATTTTACAGGATAACAGCTGGCTCCTCCTGGGGACTATCCTTGAGTAAAATCAGGGGTAGAGAATCCCAGATGACATGTGCCTATCCATTGGGTACGGAGTCAAAAACAAGGGGGACCGGAGGGAGAACAAAGGAAACACACAACAAACGAAAGCAAACACGCGACGAAAGCAAACACACAACCAAAATAAACTGTACAAAGAAGAGAGCAAGCTCTACTTCCTGAAGATCTTGAGATGTTGCCCGCTGTAGGGAAGCGGGAGTTCAGCTCCATCCAGATACGAGAGATAGAAACTATTCTCTCCATTGAGTTGTTTGATTTTGAAGGGCCCTCTCCACAAGGAGTCAAACTTTCCATGCATACCCTTTGGCTCTCTTCGCTTGTCCCAGAGAAGAACAAGATCTCCCACTTCAAAATCCCTCTGCTTGGCCTTCTTGTCGAAAAGCTTCTTCACGTGATTCTGATGTTCAGTGATCCTGTCGACCACCCTTACTCTCTTTTCTTCAAGTTCCGCAAGGTACATGATTCTCTTCTCTAGAGAACTTTGAAAAGTTTCATCTTCGATAGCTTGTGCCAAGCGAAGAGCAGGAAGTTCCGCTGAAATGGGAAGCTCGGCATCAGTGCCATATAACACTTGAAAAGGTGACATGCCGAGAGATCTCTTGGGAGTAATACGGTCTGCCCACAAAGCGTCGTACAAAGCCTTGTGCCACATTCGCTGGTTTGATTCCACCAACTTCCGTATAATGGTCACTAGGTTCTTATTGCTGGATTCCGCCTGACCATTTCCTTGCGGGTAGTAATCCGAAGCATGGGCTAAAGTTATTCCATATTCATAACAAAAACTAATAACTTCTCGGGAGGAGAAGTTAGAAGCATTATCAGCAACGATTTTGTTCGGGATGCCGAACCTGACAATGATATTTTCCTTGATAAAACTGCAAACCACCTCAGAAGTGGCATGCTTGACTGGTATGGCTTCCACCCATTTGGTGAAGTAATCAGTTGCTGTAAGGACATAGCTATGTCCGGCACTCGATTGGGGATTGAGTGCGCCAATAAAATCGATTCCCCACTGCTTGAATGGCTCATTTATAATAACCGGCCTTAGGGGAAAGGCAGCCAATTTGGGCTTACCAACAAACTGCTGGCAAGGCTCGCATTTCGCTACCCAGGTAGCTGCATCTTGAAAGAGCGTCGGCCAATAGTACCTGGCTCGAATGATCTTATGTGCCGTCACGGAAGAAGAAAAATGGCCTCCACAGGCTGAGTTGTGAAAACTTTCCAGCAGTTTTACTTGCTGGGGCTTGTCAACACATCGCAGAAAGATACCATCTATCCCACGCTTATATAAACCGTCATCCCAGATAACATACTTGGCCGCTCTGAGCTTTATAGCACGCTTCTCCTTTGCATTCAGGTGCACTGGGCATTCGCCGTAGGTGAGGAAGAAAGCAATGTCGGAGTACCATTCGTCACTAGTTGCCACAAACAAAACCAGAGGCAGAGAATCTGGCCCTTCTAGAGGGGTTTGCTCTTCATTGGTACAATTTTCTCTTTCATCATGATTTTCTGAACCCTTGTTTTCAGCCATTAGCTGACACAGGCCTTTGCCCCTCACCAGCTTGGTGGGTTTAATATCTAGGTCATATTCCTGGACCTTTGCGATCCAATTCCCTCTCACACTTCCCAACTCTTGTTGAGTTAGAATTGATTTCACCGCTGTGTCGGGGACCAGCACCACCGTATGCGAGTTCAGAATGTAATACCTGAAACTCTTCACCGCTTTAACGACGGCAAAGGCGTGCTTTTCCAATTGAGTCATTTTCAACTCGTGAGGCTTGAGAGGAGAACTCATGAATGCGATTGGAGATTCAATATCCTCCGAGTTCTTTTGCATCGATTGCAGTAAAACAAAGATGTTCGGAGGCATAACTATACATAATGAAGTCTTTGGAGAAATCCGACATACCAGACCGGTGCATGAGCAACAGAAGTTTTTATCTCCTCAAACGATCTTTTCCCTTCTTCACTCCATCTGAAAGTTGGTGTTCCCTTCATCATGTTCAAAATGTGGCGAGTCTTCTCAGCAAAGTCAGGGACAAAACGCCTAAGAAAATTCACCTTTCCGAAGAAAGAATGAACACCGGTCTTGCTTGTGGGCAGAGTAAGGCTCTGAATAGCCTTGACCCTTTCGGCATCAATCTTTGTTCCTTCTTTGCTAACCACATGGCCTAGCAATTTCCCTTCCGTGACCCCGAAAACAGACTTTTTTGGGTTAAGGGAAATTCCGTGTTCTCGGCATCTGGCCAATACCTGTTCCAAATGATCATAATGATCACTTCGTCGTTTGGAGAACACGGTTAAGTCATCTAGATAAACTACAATGACCTTTCCCATCATGCCTTTGAAAGCAAAGTCCATGGCTCGCTGAAAAGTGGCACCAGCGTTGGTTAGGCCGAAAGGCATCCTGCTATAGGCAAACGTACCCCACGGAGTAGTGAATGCTGTTTTGAATTGATCTTCAGGCGAGACTTCAATCTGATTATAGCCCGAAAAACCATCAAGCATAGACAGCATTTCTGATCCAGTCACCGCTTGCAGAACTTGATCCATTATGGGAAGAGGGTAGTTGTCTTTCAGCGAAGCTTGATTTAAGTTTCGGAAATCTACGCAGATGCGTATTTCACCGTTTTTCTTGCGTACTGGCACAATGTTCGCCACCCAAGTGCTGTGATGGATAGGGAAGATGATTCTCAAGGCCCAAAGATCTTCTCGAATTTCGGCTTGAATAGTGCCCGAAATCTTGGGATTATAATGCCTTTGCTTCTGACGGAAGGCTTTGGCATCTTCTTTTAGCGGTATATCATGCTGAACGTCCTTTGGCTTGAAAGACTTTAAATCGGCATAGGACCATGCCAATACATCCATATATTTTTTCAGCAACTTGACAAACTTTTGCTTTTCTCCAAAGGCAAAGATTTGCCAATGTTCACGAATCATGGATGTGCCTCTCAACCCATATTGACTGGTTCAGTCTCTGGAGATGAGCCAGGATCATCCCGCCTCTTCTTTTTTACAAAACGGTCGTGCCTGTCAAACAAGCGTTCCAGAGAAACCAAGCCCTTTGGAATTTTATTTCCTTTGAGCTGACATATGCCATCGTTCTCTTTTGATTCATGATTTTGGTCGTTGATTGATTCACGGCACGTAGAGGTGGATCCTTCAAAATACAACTCATCAAAGTTTTCTGCTTTTTCTAGAAAGGCAATGAGATGATTATCATCGTTGAATACTTGCCAATGCTGAGAGTTGTCTGGCACGCTTGGACGGAAAACCACTTCAATGGTGTATTTGTTCGTTTTCAAACCCAAAGGGAGCATGAGAGATGTGAAAAACCAACGAATCAGCCATGTCATTTTGGGCCCGAATGGCCTCTATTGAAAAAGCGCCAAATTCCTCAATGCTGTCCCATACCGCATTACACGGTAGTTCCGAGCCTTTCATTTTTCACTTGATAAATCCTTTTGACCTGATTTACAACTAGCTCGGCATCACCTTGGACTTTCAGATTTTTATTCCTCTTTCTTTTGCACTTGCATACCGAGTAAAGTAGATTCGTACTCAAAAAAGATTATTAGTGTTGAAAACTGCAATTTGAAAGAAAGAGGAATTACCTCCTCCTCGGGAGATATCAAAGACAACTCCAGCCGCCACATCCACTAGTCGCACAAGCACCTGCCATCAAAATCAGCAAGGTCCAGATCTTATTACAATCCTTTTCCCGAACAAAAACGCCTCAGTATCCGCCCGGTGGATAAGAAGTAATTCCCCAACCCCGATGATTCGAAAAGAATTTGGGCTTTTGGGTCTTCGAGCTAGTGACCAAGTATTTCTTTTGGGATTCCGGCCCAAAGTTTGCATTACGCCTTTGATCGGGATTCTAGCTTTGGACCACCCATGTGAATTTCTCCACCAACTTCGCCGCAAAAGCTCCTTCCCAACAGATTCCATAGGCCGCCGGAATGTCGCCGACGAGGACGGTCATCTTTACTCTTTATCGGGAAGGCCGCAAACGCAAATCGCGCGCCTTTGATTTGGCCAATCAATGGCACTTGCTTGGTCTCCAATGAATAGATCTCGCCGAATGGTTTGGTAAGAGTGAGGCCCAAAGCATGGGCGACTTTCACGGCATGACGTTATCGGAAGCTCCGAATCAATTATACAGCTTGCTCAACTTATGGCCGTTGATTAGAGAGAGAGATAGAAAGGTTCTATTTTGCTCGATGCGGATGTCAAGCAACATTTATATGGGATTCAGTGGGGAGTGGAAAGGATTCCTTTGGGGAAACCTGTTTGGGTGAAACAACTTGACTCTGGATGTATTTGGTCAATCTTACAAGTTGTTCGGGGTTTGACTGAAGGTACTCAGCTTCAGACATTTGGATCTTGGTCTTTTTTGCATGATCTATAATATCAAACACGGCCAAGGGTTGCGTTGGTGAGGGAATGAGTCCTTCACTTCGCGGTGGTGGAATGGGATTACTGATCTTAGTAGGAACTTGAGGGGGCTGACTTGGAGGAGAGATGGGCGGAAAAGACTTCTTAGCAAAAGACTTAACAGGGAATTGAGTAGGAAGAGGATTACCTCTTCTAAAGAATGGTGGAGGTGCGTTTGACGCGACCTTCTCCTTCCGTCAGACGTGGGTAGCAACTTCCGTCTCTTTTCCTTGAGAGCGGGTGAAAAAAGATATGATTGTCCGCTTGCGAGCCCCGAGTACTCTCTTCTTCGCCGATTCATCCTCACAAACTCCATATATCCAATAGTAGAGTCGCCGCCGGCTCACCGACATCTTGATCATCTTCGTCTTGAAACGAAGGTTCTTCATAATACTGCTCTTCTTCTTCAACTTCGGCCAAAGCATTGACCGGAGGAGCTTCAAGCGCCAACCGTGGAGCAGTCGCAGGTAGACGCGGCCTTTGTGAAGCATGGTTAGGAACAAAACTCCTTCTTGGAACATCCCGGTATGAAGAACTAGGAGCCTGGGCCAACTGCTTCTTCAATGCGAGCAAATCATTCGCCATTTTTTGGAATGCTGGGTCAGACGAAGTGGTAGGTGAAGGGCCCAAGGACTTAGGCTTTGATGATTCCTTTTTCAATTCGCCAGATATTATCAAATTGTCTTCTATCCGGATGGCAGCGGCCTGAGCGAGAGGTAGAGTAGCCACTCGCTCTCAAGGAGCAAAAGTCGACTTTTGAGCTCATGGCGTTCATGAAGAAACACTTCGATTCTCCTGGCTGAAGCATGGCAAGAGGGACACGGTTGATTAGAGATTGAACCGGCGATAAAATCGCGCATGGTCTCGCTTTGCCTCCTTCGATGAGTGATTCGTGATAATAAAGTGAACGCATCTTCGAGGGTTTATACTGTCTTCAAAAGCGCCCCGCAAAGTTGCCTAACCGGTGATAGATCCGCCGGCAAATGTTGAAACCATTCACCGCAGCCCTGTAGGGTTTCCGTAAAAGGCGAATCGACACATCTTCATGAGTCACGTCCAAAATACTGCATGACATAATGAAAGCAGATATGTGGGAATCCGTGCTTTGATTTCCGCTCCCGTCGAATTTAGGAAAATTCTTTCGATTTCCGTGAGGGAGTGCGTGAACCGGATGTGGTGGCAGGCGAGAGGGCCCATAGCATTTCCCCATGGTACCGCCATTTGAAAAGTTGGAAAAAGCACACGAGCTGGAAGGGTGGTTCCACTGAGCAGCAAGGCACTACAAAGGGATGTAGATGCTTCTGGTAACCGACCTTTTCTTTGTGAAGGTGAGACACTCCTGGATGACCGCTAGCTGAGCTTAGCGCTGAAAACGTGTTTGTTACGCTGAAACAGGCCTCAAGCAGATCGAAAGTAGGATCAGCTTCTCCTGCTCTCTCGCGCGTAAAAGGTTCACTCGCCCAGTTGTACCTTTCAGATCTGCAATATTACAGCGCAGATTTAAACTTTATTTTTGGGTGTACCTGCTGATTTTCTGGTTTTTCTGACAAAAACCAGCAGCACGCACTTTTCTGGATATTAAAAATTATCCTCTTCAGAAACCGATTGCGGTTAAATGACAGATGAAAATGAGGATAAGATGGTGGGGAAGATAGTAAGCTGATTTTCGGATCTGATTTGGACTTTTTCAGAGGGTTTCAAACTTTTTTAGAAAAAGTCAAAACTCAGATCTACGGAAAAATAATGATTTCTGTAAAAACTCAGCGAACTAAAGATATGTAAGAAGCCCAGATCTATGACTCTCAGAAGAAAAATTTTCGATTCGGGCACTTTTGCAAATTTTTGGATCTTCAACAAAAAGCTCAGATTTGCAAACTGGCAGCAACCTGCTGATTTTTTCTGATTTTTTTTTTTTTTTTTTTTTTTATTACTACCAGCATAGATCTGACAGATCTGTCTGTTCGATCCCCAGCGGAGTCGCCAAAAAACTGTTGGTCCGAAAATCTGTCGCGCGGACAGATCTATGGATAAACGGGCCAACGGTGTTGCAGGGCTTAGCCCCTCTTTGAGACAAAGAAAGCTTAAATCGGTTTATTGCTACTTCTACTAGCAGGAACCTATGCAAGTCTCACAGATTCTGCCTTCGGGGGTTGGGATCTCATCCCAGTAGAGTGTTCTGGGTTGCGAAGAGAAAGGAATAAAAGGAGAAGAGAAAGAACAGATCCGAAGGAAGAAAAGAAATGAGTTCCAAAGCGGAAGGGTCAGAAGATCTATGCTTTTAGTTTGGTAGTAAACAGAGCCAAACCTACTTGCATAAATAAACAAAGCAATACTGATAAACAAATGACGGAAAAGTAGATATGAATCCAACAGATTAAACACATACAGATCTAACGTAAGAAAGATCTAATGCATAACACAGCTATTGAGCACAAAGTCTGAATAATTGTATTACTGTTCTTTTCTGTTACAAGAAAGCTCAAAGTCTTTCTCTCCTCACTTCTATTTCTATCTGAAAAATGTTCACCCCGAATACAACAAGTATTCTTGTATTTATAGAAGATGAGAGAGAGAAGGCAAAATGGAGCCAACCACTTATCTACAAGATATTTACAAAATATCTAAAGTCATGTTGACTTTTACATTTTTGAGTGGATGACATCATCCCATGATGCAACATGGATGATGTCATCGTTGGCACCAACATACTTGAGATATGGCGAAAAGAAAGTCGGAGAATAGCGAGAGGAAGAAGAAGAAGAGGAAAAAGAAGAAGCTAGTCATCATCATCGTCCTGCGGCCGAAAAGGGGTCGCCTGCTTCTGATGCTGCTCAGGAGATGAGATGTGGAACTGAGCGCGGTATTCCAAGAACTTGCTGATCATTGACCCGAACTGATCCTGTGATGGATCCTTGTGCCGATCACCGATTACTTCGCAAGTTTCCCGCTCTTCTACAAGCTTTTCGGGAAGTTTGGAATAATCTTTCTCCGCCTCAATCAGGAAACCGATGAAGTCCCTGCAAGCCAGCAGGTTATTGATGGATTCGGTATCAAACGTGACTTCGCCCTGCTCTCGAGAAGCTAACTCCTGAAAATCCGGATAGTATCATCACCGTTCTTAAGGTGAGGGAAGGAGTGAGCAACCCTGGATTCATGGATAAAACAATTTTCTCCATTTGATACATCGCATCCGTGGCCTCTTCCTTCACCTTATCTATTTTTTCTAACACAAACTCAAGCTGATCTATCCGATAGTCCGAGAGGGACATAGTCTTGCTGAGGGTCCTGGGTGACCGAATACTCGAACTTGACCAAATCTTCGATCAACAACGAACATCCGTTGGAAGGCCTCGTGTGGAGTCTAGCGTTTTCTAACTCTTCGATATCGGGGCCGCTAATGCTTGAAGCTCCTTATTCGCCTTTTCAATGTTCAGGGATAAGCTGATATATTCGGCGATTACCTTTTCGCTATCTTTGAGAATCTGACTTCTCCAAGCAGAAACAGCCATGCCCTGCTCACCGATCTTTGAATATTCATTGATCTTGTCCGACCGAGAGCAGCTCAGAGTCTCGGCGGCATTGTGGGAGGTGCACTTCCCATCTTCTCGTAAGGCCCAAGAAGTGTATTTATTCTCGTTCTTTCAAAGCAGCCTTTTCTCTTCTTTGGCTTCTTGAAGCTTTTCACAAAGTGCATCAATCGCGGAACGAGCTTCCCCCTGGAGACTTTCAGAGGACGTCCCCATCGTGACTTGGGTCACTGTGAAATCTGCTGGAGACAGATCCTCTTTTTCTTTGGTGGGATCGGGTAAGCTATTTCCAGACTCTCTCACCTGCAGCGCTCTTTGAGAAGCGTGTAACCGGCTTGTGCTTCTTTGCTCCTTTAGCCGGAATAATTGAAAAGTCCATCGGAGCGATGGGGACTTTCCTCTTTGGCTGGCTCAGCTGCTGAGAGATCCAAGCTGGTCCTATTGAAGAAGGACCAGAGACAGAGGGGGAGACAGCAACAGTAGAAGAGGGGAAGAACGTGGAGACACGCGGCGGTGGCATTGAAAGAATAGCCGCGGAGGTGTCCACGGGAGGAAGGGAAACCGGGGCTGCAGAAGACATAGGAAGGGAAGGGAGCCCGGAAAGGAGAGAAGAAATGGAAGGAGACAAATCAGCAAGAGAGGAGAAGATGGATGAAGAGGCAGGGGAAAGGGTAGAAGAAGGGGGAGAGGACACAACCAAAGGAGTGGTTGCTGACACCTGGGGAAGGAGAGGAAGAGAAGGAGAAGGGACAGAAGGAACCTCCGTAGTCGTAGCAACGCCGACATCCTGAGTGGATGGGCCTTCGGGAACGTCCTCCATGAACTCCTCTTCCAAAGTTATGACTTGTTCAGGCTCCGAGGGAAGAGGACTTTCAGGGACTTCCTCCTGACTGGCGCTTGATTCACCCACTGCACCCTTGCCTTTTAGCTGCTTCTTTGATCTTGGAGGCGCATTACCCAAAGGAGAAGTTATAAAATCTACGCCGAGGTAGATCAATCCATTCATACGGCACCAGAGCTCCGTTCTCCGCATGGTTTCTTTGACCCTCTCCTCAATTGTCTGAGGAGCCTTGCTTCTATCAATAGCCGGGAAGGGCCAATTGTCCCCATCTGTGTTATTATACACCTTGTCTACTTCATCTTCCGAAGTTTGGAAGCCTTTGGGGACGATGGCTACTCCATACTGAATAATTTCTGCCAATGCTAAGCGGGAGTGATCCTGTCTCCTGAGTGCCACCTCATGGATGACGTCAATGTAAATGTCCTCAATTTGAGGGACATGGATAGGATCAAGCTTAGCCCTTGGCAAGCAGCCTCTCGGGTCGAATGTAGGCCTTGCTGGGAAATCATGCTTTAGATTGAGCAATTCTAGCTCGGCAAACATCTCCTTCGCCTTGTGATAGCTGGAACAAGTGTATCGGCCTACTGTGAGGGGGAAAGGAGTTCCACCCTTCTTTCTCTTCTGACACTTCTCATGATATGTGACCAGCTGCCTTGACAATTCCAATAGAACCAGCTTTGGTCCAGCATACCTTGGCAACCTAGTGGGCTCGCCCAAGAAGTTAACCGCCCTCAGATAGGTGAATGTGGGAAATTGGGTGAACAAGGCCCCCCACTTTTCCACAGCAGAAACAGTATTCTTAATTGTGCGGCCATGAGTCAACTTTGGTCGCAGCATGCATATAATTTGGTAGAAGAAAGCATCATTGATTTTTGAAAAGTGTTGGATGCTATTCTCCAGCTTTAGCTCTGGGTAGTATTCATATATCTTGGCCTGAGGCCAAGTTCCACTTCGGTGCAGCCCTGGATAGTCCCTTTCGACGCCGCAAAGATACACTACGTAGGAGTTCATATGAAACACTCTCGTTGTGGCAAACTGTCAGAATGCCGTAAATGGCGCCGCTTATTATTTCCCCAGGTTACCGATCGGGCAAATTTTTGTTCATCGCTCTCTGTACCGCAAAGATCCATTTATGGAAGTAGTGGGCCTCAAAGCCCGAAGACTCGCTCAGAAAGTGATGGTGTCACCTGAAGTTCTTCGGAGAAGTCGCGGTGGATAGTCTGGGGCCACCGGGTCACTACCTTCTTATTTTTGAGGTAGACTTCATTCATTAATTGCATGCATAGGTCCTCATTGCCCTCCCAGGTCTGGACACATTCTTCTTGGGTAACGGCCACGAAGCTTCGGTGATGAGGGATGCCAAGAATCTTTTCAAAATGGCGAGTGGTGAGGTCAATGACCACTTCTCCCTTACTATTTTCGACACACCTGGTGTCCTTGTTGTAAGATTGGGCAACCACCATTATGAACTCATTATTAATGGCGCTGACTGGAATCCCACCGGCGAAATGTAGAGCACTACCCATCAATTTATCCATCCAGGGGCTTCTTGTTACTTTCTGAGTTCTCATCCTGCATCTGGCCCATGTCAATGTGGCCCTGGGCCTGTAAATCTCGACATCCATATTGCATTCCGCCTGAGATTCGGGCATTCTAACCCTTTGGTACTTATACTTCATTTCTTCCTCTGTTAGCTTAGCTTTTCCTCTTGGTTTGGCGGGTCTCTTGCTTGAGGTAGACATGTGTTCTTCAAAGCTTATCTGATGATCTGCACGTAGGAGAAGAGAAACCCAATCCAAGAAGCTTGAATTAGTCATTTGATCTTCCATGGAATACTAGCAGTAAGAAAGAGTTAGAACTTTTAAGGCTCTGGGCGCAGGCGCATGGAAGATGTGTGTAACAGCAGTGCATTTTATAATAACAGGCGCACAGAAATGCGTGTTACATTGGGTTCGATGCGCCTGTGGCGCATGGAAAGATTGTGTAACATGGACGAATGATGCGCCAAAGGAATATAGCGCGCGCATGGAGGGTTTACACAACATCATGTTATCAGACGGAGGGTGTGAAAGCCGCCTATGTAATCTTTATACTTGCGCGAAAAGGCTTTTGTTGCATCGAACCGGGTGCGCTCTTTGCGCGCGTGGAAATGGGATGCAACATGGTAAAGGTGCGCCAAGGCTTATAGGAGGAAGCGCGGGATTTACACTTGGAGCATGCAAAAGGGGTGCGCTTATGGGCGCATGAATTTCAGCTGTATCAGGATGGCAGGGTGCGCCATGGCGCGGATCTTTGAGTATGTTGCAAGTCGGATAGGTGCGCCGAGGGGCGCGACTGTCTTGATTGTTACAAGGCGCGCCGGTGCGCCTTGTGAAATAAGCTCTCAAACCTCTCTTTTTCTTTCTCTTCCACTTCAAAATTTGCTTGGACAAGTAAGGTTTTTCCAAAAAACTTGTAAACAGATCAAGTTAGCTACAAAACGACCCCTTTTCCAGCAGATCCGGAAAGGGGAGGGAGAGCAAGAGCAACAGAAGAAAAGATACAGGACAGCACGGGTGGAAAGGCTCAAACACATTCAAACTTTGATGAAAACTGGCCAGCAAGTTGGCATACACACCAAAACCGGACAAAAACAAGCCCAAAGAACAGAAAACATAAAACAGGGAAGGGGAAGAACCTCTTACCTTAAAATATAGCGAAAATTCCTTGAGCGGGTCCACAACACGACGAAAGCGACAGAGCAGGGGCTGACAAATCCAGAAAAATCACGTGCTGACAAAAGAACAATGAAAATGACATGGCGCGCATAGGTATATATAACAAAATTTGTCATAAATGCGCCAACCACCATTTGACAAGGCGCGTGAAAACGACTGTCGACAGAGGAAAGCATGCGCCCTTTGGCGCATGGAAGTAACTGACAACAGGAGAATGGGTGCGACTTTGGCGCATCAAACGAGTTGTCGACATGAATTTATGTGCGCCATTGGCGCACCAAAACGTGGTGTAACACGGAAAATACATGCGCCTTTGGCGCACCGAGAAGCGTGCTAACATGGAAAACCATGCGCCAAAGGCTTTTAGGGGGCGCATCAAAAATTGATGTTGCAAGGAAAAACCATGCGCCCAGCCAAAAAAGGCTCAAAAAGACTAAGTTCAAAAACTGAATTTCCCGGGAAGGGATTTTACAATATTCTGAATGCGGAGGATCCCAGACCACATCGATAGTGATACAACCACTCTTGATTTCTTGAATGCCTATGTAGCGTTACATATCACCCATCAAGTGGTAGATTTATCCCTAATCCCGCATTCATCCTCCTACTTCAGAAATCCCATGACAAAGCTTCCCCCACAAAAGGAACTTAACATATACACAATCGAGAACGGAGATGATCTAGAACTACCTCCAGCCCCGCCTAAGTTTGAAGAAGGTAACACTTCTTTAATCGAAGAAACAATTGATATTAACATCGGAATGGAAGATGAACCAAGGATATTGAAGTTAGGATCCTCGTTAACTCCATTAGAAGTAGAAATACACACTCGGATCCTCAAGGAACATCAAAAGGCTTTTGCATTTAATTATAAAGAAATGACAGGGGTTGCACCACACATTGCGGTGCACAACCTCGTCACTAAATCTGATGCAAAACCAATTAAACAAAAATCAAGACCAATGAAACCCAAGGTAGCTCTCATGGTGAAAGAGGAGGTAATGAAACTCCTCCAAGTAGGATTCATCAAACCAGTCGATTACTCTCAGTGGGTATCTAATATCATTCCCATTCTCAAAAAGAATGGGAAGATACGCATCTGTGTAGACTTCAAGACATTAACAAGGCATGTCCTAAAGATGACTTTCCATTACCATCTATAGATTAGATTTGATCTTTTATCTCTCATGGATGGATTCTTGGGATACAATCAAATCAGAATATCCAAACAAGATCAAGCTAAAACCACGTTTATAACTCCTTGGGGAACCTATTGCTATGTTATTATGCCATTCGGTCTCAAGAATGTTGGCGCTACGTACCTGCGGGCTATGACATATATATTTCATGATCTTATTCATAAAATTGTGGAATCCTATGTAGATGAATTGTTGGCAAAGGCCAAGAAGCATTGTGACCATCCAAAAGTTCTTCCCATCATTCTTTCACGTCTGATAGAATACGGAGTCACGCTAAATCTAGAAAAATGCATCTTTGGTGTAACAGGATTGAAGGTCCTAAGTTACATTATATTATCACGTGGGATCGATGTTGACCCAACCAAAATTAAGGTTGTTCTTGAAATGGTCCCACCTTCGGATGAATCTGGAATCAGGTCATTTCTCGGAAAACTTGGCGCAATCCGGAGATTCATCCCAGACTTAAGTTTTACCATTCATCCAATCAACAATCTACTCAAGAAATATTATAGCATTGATTGGACCGAAGACTGCAATGAATATTTCAATGCAGTTAAGCATTTCTTGTTATCACCACCCATGCTAATGCCACCTAAGCCGGATCACCCATTAATTTTATATTCATGAGCCACCAATGTCTCGCTAGCCTGTATGCTAGCTCAAGAAGACAATGACAAGAGAGAACGTGTGATCTATTTCATTGGCCAAACATTTCTTGACTATGAAACACACTATATGCAAGCAGAACAAGAATGCCTCTCCATAGTCTTTGCAACCAAACGGTTAAGACATTACATGCTAAATCAAGAAACAAAGGTCATTGTAAACACAGAACATTTACGAACTTTCCTCATGTAAAGGTCCTTGTCTAAAAATCTGGATGCTTTATAACCTTAATGGGTGAATTTGAATTAAAATTCATAAATGTGAAGTCGGTTAAAGGAAAAATCATCGCGAATCAAGTTAGCTGATAATCCATTAAATGGAGGTGATTTAGTAGATATGGACTTTCCCGATGAGTGCATATACTACATCAAAACCTGACCTTCTATCTCTGAGTGTCCTTGGTACATTGATATTATTAATTACATCATGGATCATACATATTTATAAGGCATTACATCGTAACAAAGAAGGCGGTTATGCATTATTGTAGCAAATAAGTCGTTCTGAGCAAGTGCTCTATCGAAAAGTATTCGATGGAATGTTGTTAAGATGTGTCGACATAGAAAAATCCAAGTGGATTCTCCATGAATCTCACAGTGGAATGTGTGGAGGCAACTTCGGTGGCCATGCCACCACTTGAAAAATACATCAAATGGGTTATTTATGGCCTACTCAAGAACACGATGCGATGGGAGAGTTTGTACGAAGGTGTCATAAGTGCCAAGAATTCTCTCATGAGATTCACATGCCAAAACAAGATCTACAACCAATCACTACTCCATGGCCCTTTTCTACGTGGGGCCTAGATTTAATAGGTAAATTCTCTCCCTCATCTATAGATGGCCATAATTTCATAATCACACCACCAAATATTTTACCAAGTTGGTAGAGGCTATGCCTCTTACTACTGTGCCGGGTTCTGTAATCACCAAGTTCATTTTGAACCAAATCATTTACAGGTATGGTATCCCGCAAATCATTATCTCAGATAATGGGACTTCTTTTAAGAATGATGAAGTTCATGAATTGTGCAATAAATTCAAAATAAGCCATCATATGGCCTCCTTGTATTACCCCCAAGCTAATGGACAAGCTGAAGCAACAAATAAAACATTAAAAGCCATTCTCCTTAAAATGGTGAAAGAAAATAGATGAGATTGGCATTTGAAGTTATAGCCGGCCTTATGGGCCCACCAAACCTCAATAAGAACACCAATAGGAGTCACTCCTTTTTCGCTAGTACTTGGGGCAGAAGTAGTTCTCCCGCTTGAGGTTGAAATACCCAGTCTCCGTATCTCATTACAAGGGATTCTAGACAAAGACGCTTATAGAGAAGCACATCTCTCCCAACTAGAAATCCTAGAAGAACCTAGTATAGATCTTTGAATAGTAGAACGAGTCTATACTAACCGGATGTGATGGCAAAGTATAACAAGAAAGTCTATGAATGTGACATATATGAAGGTGATCTTGTTCTAAGGCTAGACAGCTAGATCGACAAAAAGACCGGTGAAGGAAGGAAGTTCCGGCCCAAATGGTTGGGCCCATACTAAGTCATGAAGGACTATGGAAATGGTGCATATCTCTTATGCACACTGGAAGGTGAGGAATTTGGTGAAACGGTCAATTCCCTACACCTTAAACAATTCTATGCATAAGCAACCAGCACTACTTGTATAATTATAGCTACATTGCATCTTCATATAGTTAGGATCATTTTGTCCACTTGTTTTGTACAACTTTGTGATCAAGGAATTTATTCTTAAAAGCAATTCATTACAAACTTCTGATGGTATTGGCATAAACACTCTAATCATACTTCTCCATTTTCCATGATATCATCAAACTATTTTGGAATCACTTCATCAAATAAAGCTAGATATGACAAGGTCTTAATGGTAACCATACCAAGATCTCGGGTTTATTATCACTTTTGGTTTCTTCTTAGGATAGGTTTCTTGCCTATGGTCATTCTAGAAGCTTCATGGTGTCAAATCTATCCCGTACGTATATTTCTTTGCAAATAAGAGCATACGACATTTTCCTTAGGTAAACAAGTCAAATACAGATCAAAGAGAAAATTTTAAATTTACACATTTCCTTTCCCCACCAACCTTCGGTGATGAGCTACATCTCTTACCTGTGGGACGTAGGGTTGGGAAAGGATGGAAATGACCTTACTCGCCTATGCCTTGCCTAAGGTGATAAACCCATGCTTCTTACTAGTAGCATGGGGAAAGTGTGGGGGGTCCTCTTGACAAACAAATGTAAAAGGTCATAAACAAACAATTCAAATCTTGAAGTCTTGAGTCAAAAACAAATGAATCGGATGTCCAAAATTCCAAGAGAATTAAAAATCCTAAAACCTAGATTTTGTCTACCACGTGGCCATCTATGGATTTAAGTCTAGATAAACCACAAAGCAAGTTTCATCCCAAAACTATGAAGTCACTTGAGTGGAGTAGGCTTGTAGCATCCTAATTTGGTTCCGTCAAATATTTGTCTATCTTTCATCAATATCATTTCAACACATTTCATAACTTGTGCCCTTTTCAGCTCTCGGTGATGAGCCCTTGCATCTTACTAGTTGTGTGGGGTTAGGAGAGGGGTAGGTTTATCTGCTCATCATACGGTTTATCTTCACCACTCTGCCAAAATAGATATGAGGTATCAAAATTGCTTAAAAAGCTAAAAATTCAAAATCACGTTGTATCTACATTATCATATATCAAAGCATCATGAAATACAAAAAGAAAGTAAACATTTGTATCATTTGTTCTCCAATGCATACATTCTAAAAAGCATATAAACATAATATCATAGTTCATATAAGGGAATGAAAACAAAGTCATAGATACCAAGAGTTTGATCCAAAAATAATATATATATAAAGGATCAAACTTCTTGTACAATGCCATCATGCGCTAAGCATGGTCAAAACACTCAAAGAGCCCGAGATATACAAAAATATCATACAAAAATCTAGGGGAGCCAAGTGGCTTCTCAACCCCTATGAGACCCCTCTAAAGGTGCACGCCCACACCTAGGACTCTGGCTACACCGGCGCTCTGAGTGCACGGAGGGCTCAGGATCCCGAGGGGCAGCCGCAGTCTCGCCACGAGAATGACTCCTCATCAGGTGCTCGGCTGTCCTATACCCCGCTAACTCCGTATGGAGAGTCGATACCATCCTGGCCACATGCCAGATAGGGGCAAAGACATCAGTATGTCTGCCAGCTGCTGAGGGCTCCCCAACATCCACAGATAGCTCCGCACGGGTCCTCTCCATGGGAATCATCAGGGTATCGGTGCATACCCTACGAATCAGGTCCCGCCACTCATCGGTGGTCTCTGCAAACAAAGGAGAAAACAAATTAGAAATAAAACAAGAGATAAAACACAAGTGTAAACAAAAGGAGAGATAGCAACTAAGGCAATCCTAATTAAAAACAAACATTAAAAGGAAGGGTGGTAACTTACTCGGATCACCAGGCCTCAGGATGGATCTCTAGGGTCAGCACCTGCCACAGATGCCACCGACTGAGGTGCTCCCCCGTGGCTGGAGTGATGTAGCATCCTACAATGGACTCATCCTCCCCACCATGGCCCTGGGAGAGTGGCTCCTCTAAAACCAGAGTCACTCTCTCTGCACTCTGCTCTGCCCTCTTTGCTTGCATGATATCTTGAGTGTCATGCCACTCAGGATCACTGTCCTCCTCCGTCTCCTCCTCTCTCCCCTGTGAACTCCTCGGACTCGGAGTCTATGTCGATGGGGTCATCGCTGTTATGGGCAGGACCCGCGGCAATATGAAGTAGGGGTGCCTAAGGAGCACTGGCTCTCCCGGGAACATACTACCCTCCTGGCTGCAATAGGAATTCAGGTGTAACAACTGTCCAACCCCGGCCTCTAGGACCCCCTCTAGCCTCTCGAACTGACCTATATTGGCACTACGGGGAAGCATGCCCATGTAAGGTAGGCCAAACTGTTGAGGAACTCAGCCAAAGGGGTGTATCTCCACTCGCCCCACTCTGTCAATAAGTTGCCCTGTGGTGGAGCAGGAGATCAAAGTAAGAGCCTCCTCGCCCCATATGCCTACCATGGTCTGATATGGTGTGGCCTCCATGTCATCGGTGGTTAGAGAAGTAACTGGCTGATGAGGTGCTCTGAGCACCGACATATCTATCCATCTAGCTGCCCTCATAGCTCGGGATCTATCACCTCTACACCTCTGCCATAGGGGATGAAGTGCTCATAGACCCAACTCATAACTAGGGTCGGGTGGCTCAAAGACTACCCCTATAAATGGACTACCTTGTATAAGTCGGGTAGGTAGTCCCAAGTATATCTACTCCCTCAGGCATAAATCCAGCCATGACCCTCGATCTGTGCAATGATGGGGGACCAGCAATATAGCAGTGTGTCTCCTCCCTTGTCCCCGATCAATCTCGAGGCAAGGATCCCCATAATAGCCTGACGAAGCAAGGGGATGGGAAAACTAGGAATAGACCGAACTCTGACCCCCTTCTTTGAACCCGTGGAGATGACTGCATCTCCCATGTAAGAAGCCCACTGTGCTATTTGGGCCTGTGAACCTATTGTCTCGAGGGTGAGTCACCTCCGATGATCGGGACCCCCAGGATACGGTAAACATCCTCCAGTGTGATGTTGCACTCACCTCGGACCCCTGGTAATCGCAAGGTGTTTCGATCAAGTATCCCAAGTAGGAAAATAAGTCACAGAGTATGTGAGTGGATGGTGGAACATGTGGTACTCGTGATATATGTAGTATACCCGCCCTCTGAAGAGTATCCTGCTCATCCTGTGAAAGGGCATCTAACACTGCTGGGATCCAATCACACTCCCTCTCTCGACTCCACTTGAATGTACTCCTTTCTCACCCGCATACACACCCCAAAACACACAAAACAAAGTAAGTTAGAATCGAATGACATTAGAAATATCCTGAAAACACATAGAAATGCTAAAAATGCAAAAAAACCTCAAACAAGTGTTCTTTTGACATTCTGTAAAGAACCACCGCCCTGAGCAGGGCGGCGGTTTCACACCGCCGCCTTAAAGGCAGTGGTCTTGTAACCACCACTCTGAACAAGGTGGACGTCATGTAACTACCACCCTGGGTAGGGCGACGGTCGTGTCCCGAAAACCCACGTGGGTTTTTAAACTTAAAAAGGCCAAAAACACAAAAAGGACCATTTTAACTAAAAACAAAGCCTACCTAGTAGGCACCCCCCCTAGATGGACCTTTTGAACCTAACATTTTCAAAAATAACCCCCCCATGACAAATATTTTAGCATTTTAAAAGTTTGGAGGTAAAAACAATAAATTGAGGAGAACTAACCTATGATCTTGCGGGTTGATGATCTGCATGCAGAGGCATGATCACTATCTCGTCATGAACATTTTGACTTTACTCTCATAAGAAATCGTCGTCATGGGTCCCCGAGCTCAGAATCAATTAAATCAACATGCGCAAATGAATAGGAAAATGGGCACACTTTCATATATATACCACCGACTTGTTTTGAATGTTTTTTTCGTAGGTTTGGAACACCAACAAAGGTAAGTTCTTGCCCCGCACAAATGGTACATCCTCATTTCTCATTATTTTAGTGTTCATTTTCCAATCTATCTTGTCTATCTACACTTGATTTCTCTTTTCATTTTACAGGGAGCGGGAATTTTGGATGGCGTCATTTCGACACACACGGACGTATCAGGTATGACTTATAAATTCCCATTTCAGGACTGCCATACTCGGACCCACCGCTTTACACCTCTTCATGTCTAAAACGCTTCTCCGAGGGGCAATATGTACATACCCAAAATTGTAGGGTGCGCACCATCGGAACAACGTAATGGTACCCCAATGATGATACAGGTCTCCTCATAAGGTGTTTGGGATCTAGAAAATCTCTCCAAGTATGCGTTATCATCCCACATGCCTTGCTTAGCCCCTGCATGCTTTGCTTTTCTCTTTTCCCCTCTTTTCTTTTCCTTTTGCTCTTGATTCATTTAAACCGTGGTCCTACCTAGGCAGCGATCTTGTGATCGCCGCCTGCTTAGGGTGGCGGTCATGTAACCGCCATCCTACTCAAGGTGACGATCCTTTACGCATTTTCCAGAATGCTCTTTTAACATGACTCACGTAAATTTCAACGTTTACTAGCTTTTTTCACCGCCTTGGGCTTGCATTAATGATTCTAGTTCCCTGGAATAGTGTTTTGCCATTGTTTATAGTTTAAGAGTTCAATTTGGTTTTTACCTTGGGTAAATGCAAATGCTATAAATAGTTGGCTTGTGCTCAAGCAAATGGCCCCTCAAATTTGCCTTTGAATTTCTCATTGCAATAGATTAGTCTTTCATTTTTGCTTAGAATTCTTAGTTTCTTTCATTGCATGCTTAGTTAGTGTTGTTTTGTTGTTAGGAAGCCACATATCCATCTTGTGTAAGTGTTGTTGATATTTCATCCAATCCATTGGAGTAGAATAGTTTGTTTTCAATAGGAAGCCATTAAAGTTGTAGTTTTTTCTCTTCAAGCAGGATAGTTTTAGGTTCGGATGCTTTATGTTGCATGACTCGCAATAAATCCCATTAGGAATTACATAAGCCAAGATCGTACTCTTTCGCTATCTCTTTTCTACTCGCATTGTATTCGATCGTATCCTAAAGTCACCTTTTCCCCAATATCTACTTCTATTGATGCTAAAGCATTACACACTTTTCTAGATCCACGTGAACATGAAGGAGCAAGGAGGTCACATTGAGGGGAAAAGATTACACACATTATTGGATTTTCCACCTGTCTCAGTAAAATCTAGGTTCTAGCTTTCAAAGTTTTAAATTAGAAGCATATCAAATAGAGTAGCCAATCACTTTATTTCAATCAATTTTACTTTCTATATTGCCAGGGAAGCTATGAGGATTGATAATTTCTATGAGACTATGATTCTTTCCACACTTCTGAGGTAGGATCGAGAGTCTTTCAAATAGATTAGATCAGTTATTTCATTGTTTAGAATAGATTTACAACTTTACAGGCAAGTAGCTACACTCGGTTACTTTGTTTGTTTTAAATTCATCATTAGATTAAATCGTCAATTTCTAGATATATTAAAATAGGTTTCGCTTCAAATTCATTTATAAAATTCATCAGAAAATATCAAAAATATAGAAGTTATATATGTTATAGACATACTTCGCATAGTTAATTTTATTTTTCTGCATTTAGTTTACATTGTTGCTTTTGTATGACAATCATGGGACCTAGAGAGCCTAGGGAATACGTATTCAAGCCAATCATGCCCCAACCCAATCTCATCACAGCCATAACTGATATAGATCAGAATCTTAGGATCCAAGTCTTCCGAACAATGGTAAACTTACAACAAATTAGTTTCCAACTGCACGGGTTAAACATAGAAGACAACCAAGCACACACGTTTTGGTCAAATCAACCAAACTATAGATTACTCTAGATACATATCCGCATGACTATGGAAGGGTTTGAAAGAGAGAAGAACTTTAGTTGTGATCCTTTGGTCCCACAGCTAGATGTAGGAGACACTCTCACAGATATAGATACCAACTTAAGAATTCAAGTTACGCAAACACCCATGAGATACTCTGAAAAGATCACACAACTATTAAATATGAATATAGAGGTTGAGAAATCATATGACTATTGGATACTAGGGATTAGAGACTAAATCCGTACATGACCATAGCAGGACCATAACAAATACGAACCTACGGTTGTGACCCACAAGTCTCACAACCCAATGAGTCCATATGAGAATCAAATATAGATGTTGGCCTACGTACATTAGTATTCAGATCTAATCCACTTCCACCTATCATCATTGAACAATTATCCTTATTAGACATAGCAGCTAACAAAGCTAAGGAGTTCTGGACTAGGCCAGAGAATCAACCATAGAGTCAATTATATTTACCATCCGCCCTATGACCTTATCTAGGGACATACATGAAACTATCCCAGGTCATTTTCCACGTATTCCACAACCCATAGACCGAATCACGCCAGAGCTCGATATTGATTGGAGCCTTCAAGCTGTCATCCTTACTGATCAATCTATCAAACCAGTTCAGAGTTAGGAGGGCCTTCTTTTCCTCATTCGAAATTTCCACTAGTGTGCATTGAAGACATAGGATTTCCTAACTAGCTGTCTACATCCCACGCATATTCAATCCCCATCGGTCATTTGTCTCTTTGCACGACCTCGAGAGGTCGGGTGAGAGGAAAAGTTACTTGTAGATTCTCATGCTTGCATGTCACTTTTCCATCGTACAGATACCATAGCACCATGTGTATGATATATGAGATTCCATGTTATGACACATATAATTCTTCTTGGTGTGAGTCATTTGCCACACCACGTGGCAAGTTATCTCACTTAGGTTCTGGGTCATAGTTCTAGGTGTCACAAGGGTTTCATAGGTGTCATCATGAGTTTCCTTACACATATTTACGTGTCAAGTACATCATTATTTCATATGGGATTTACTTTGCATTCTAGGGATGGAACTCCCCTTCCCCACTTGAGAAGTCATGATTGTAGGTACTAGGGGTTCCACAACACCCCCTGTTTGTACCACTTACCATTCTCAGATCTATGAGGATGGAAATATGATATTTTACCCATTTCAAATATTTACATGCACTTCATGGTTGATTCTCACTCCCATGTAACCTTGTGACACTACCGTAGTGCAACTAGGTCGATGCTCACATTATCTTGCATGATTTTTTGCTTCACATTTTTGAATTCTTTGTCATGGTATCAACATGCATGTTGTTGGGATATGTGTAACTCAGTTTTTACCATTGTTCTCCTAATCTCTATTTTTGATTTTTGGGTTTTTTTGCACCCTTTATAATGGCTATTCCATTCATGCTCTACTTAAATTGATTTCAGGTTTTTAAAAATCTTGTTCATGGTTGGTTGTTTGTGTTTGCAGTGTTCATGGCTCTTTGAGGTTTGCATAAAGTTAGGGTGTCTCATTTGTCAATTCAAAGGTTTCATATATGGGTTTAGTGTTGGTTTTGTGTGTTGTTCTAGGTTTTTGAAAGGTGTTATTTGGCCCAACTCATTCCCATCTCACTAATCTAGGAACCAAGTAGTCCTGACTTAGAACCTTCCAAGTTGGTCTACTCTACCTCCCGTATTCCTTTTACATATCAAGTTTGTGTTTCTATGGCTTTCATTGAAGGTTTTGACTACTTGTGAACTCGACACACATGTGGATCAATTATTACTTGGTTTCCACATGCTTTGCTTTCAGAGATATGCATCTTCTTCATGTCGATTAAGCTCATGTGTACCTATTTGTAGCTTCTTTGCCATTATATACACCCCGGTGCATTCCTAAATGTGTTCCTTGTGAATCCTTGAGCTCCTCTACATTTCTTGGTATGAATCCCTACCTTTATGTTTTATCCCTCCACCTTTGTGTTTTAATTCACCTTTGTATTGACTATCTCTGTGTTTGCATTGGAGGTATTAAATGAGTGTGTTTGCTTGTGGTCTCTGTCATGCCCATACGCATGTAGTGCTCGAGTCATGTGTTGTGTTTGAACATTTCCTTGTGCATTCACACCCTACTTCTTGATCTCCCCACTTGATCTAACCTCGTGACACTTTTTTGGCCTTTGGTTCCATATTGTTCCATCCTCACATGTATACCTAGTTTTTGGCTTCCACTTCCTTTATTTGGATCACTTGGTGTATTGAATTTTTCCATTTTCTCTAGCCCTCAAACCTAACACCCCATCATCTTGTTGTCACATGTGTCATTTTTTGGGTTTCTCATAGGACCTTCTTAACATGTGGCCTTCACTTTTATAGATGTTACATCCCATTCGGACACGTGGCCTTCCTACAATCAAATGTGTGGCTCTTTCCTTTAGCATCACAACTTCCAACATCCATGTGGAATTCAACCGATTCCTAGGTTCTTTCAAAAATGACCACTCCTCTCATTTAACACTTGACTCATATGCTCACCACAATCCCCTACACCACTAATCATTTCATTGCAATGGACCATCCCACCAACCTCCACATAGGATTCCAACCTATTGGCCACCTCCAAGAGTCAACCGCGTGTGATGAGCCCGACTTCGGAGCCAACTTGGTTGAGTTGCCTCCTCGGCTCACCCATCCAATCTCCCTCTACTAGCTCACCATACTACTCATCACACTACTAGTGAGGTCACCCTCCTTTGAGCCTTTGTACTCCTTTGGATCATTTTTTTTTTTAATTTTTTCCTCTTTTTCCTCTTTTTTTCAAATATATCAAGCAATTCAAAGGGAAAAATTAATTAAATCATTGTTATAAGGGGGTTATTTTTCTGGGCTCCATATATAAAGTTATTAGGATTTATGGGCCACTTTTCCGGCTCATTTCATAGTATTATTCTTGTTCACGTCGGCTAGTGACTGTGTCTACCACAAACTTGTGAAAAGAGAGCCCATTTTTATGAAGCGAGACAACTTATTTCACACCGAGCATTGTTTTTACCCTTATTTTTCTTATTCCTTTTATGCCTTATTATGTGTCATTCATCTTCTTCTAACTAGGACTTATTGTGGCCTCCACACTTATGAAATTTGTTTCCTTCGAAAGGTGACTCGTTAATTATCCCACATCACACAAACACACCCTATGTAAATCACACACTACTTATAGAGTTCTAAAAAAGGGGGTTATCAATGTTATTGGGTGTTAGATTTCACGTAGACACATTATCGACTTAGTACGATGTCTTTCCACCTTTCTTGTATCCACACACCCTCTTCTTTTGCACCTTTCAATTCTTTATTTCAAATCATGGAGGATTTTATTTATATACTTGACCATTGTAGGATCACTTTACAACCCCCACCACTTCTTCCCGGGATAGATAACTATAGATCATGTGATACTTCTAGGAAACTCTACTTTTCCTACAAGGGTATTTCACACTTTTTACATGGGATGTTTCTTACACCTACTAATTCTAGTCATCTTGAGGACTATCTCAACACATGCGACAAGACTTTTCTACTTTCATGTGTCGACTTAGATCTTCCCACACTATCCTGGATCATATTCTAATATTTTTTGGGGACACTTCATATACTATTGTTTTTTATTTTACTCGATATAGTTGTCTCCTCTCTTCCGATTCATGTGATGATAGCTCCATTGACATAGAATTGCTTGTTCCCACTTCAGATGATGAGGATTGTGATTCTAGTTCTAATGATGAGGGTCCTACTCGGGACTCCTATCCTCCTTCTCTCACCTTTCTATAGTATGTCAACACTCCTCCCTTCCCATTAGACATTGAGAAATCCCATTCTCACCCTTATACAATCTTTACACTTTCCGCTTTCCACATCTAGTCTCGTGAGGCCCTTTCCACTCCTCTTCCTTCATGTGATGATTTATACATGTTTGAAACATCTCTTCTATTTTTTAATCCCCATTTTTAGGAAAAGTATCTACCCAACCTTGGTCATCTTTTCACAAAGTGCCTACCTATGATGTAGTACAGGGATTTTTTCATCCTTCTAAAGGTTTTTTTGAGTTCCACTCCTTTGTTGGGTTTTACCCTTCTGTTACTCTTATCACTTCAAATTTTTAGGAGGCCACCATTAATCCATCCATGTTTATGGATCATCTTTCTATTGTGGGGTTGTTTCAATTCCCTCACTTCACTTGGGAATCCTTTTAGAAGATGTTCCTCGATGAAACTCTAAAAATTCTACACTCATGGAATTACCTTAAGTTACTTGGAGCTTATTTACTAGACCTATGTCACATTTATGTGGACTAGATTTAGATTTCTTTGTATTACTACCTTCTGTTTCCTTCACGGACTAGGAGAAATTCCAATATTTTATTTATGTCCTTACTAAGGGAAGGCACACACAGTTCAAAGCAAGTGGTTCTTCTTTAGTCTAAATTTATAGGACCATGTCATTCAAACTCATCTTAGATAATTCCTAGAGTTACTAAGTTCAGATCTATCCATGGAATCTTTTACCTTCCTCTCATCTCCCTCTTCTCCTCTCTCTTCTTCTTCTTTCGAGATATTTCCTTTTGTACATACATACCTTATCAAGATCCTTATTTTTAGAGACCTATCCCTGTCATAGTTATTATATTAGATATTGTTTTCAATATCTTATTCTATATGTTTTTCCCACTATGTTTTCCTCCATTTCTGGAGACCCTTGTTTTTCATGAGTTCATAATTAGGCTTTAGTATCGTGACCCATTTGTCATTTCTGAATTGTTTCCTCATCCTAAGTTACAATGAAGGGGAAGTGTTGGTGTGATTAATTTTCCACACCACATGGTGAGTCATCTCACTTAGGTGAGGTCATAGGTATATGTTTCATAGGGGTCATAATCGATTCATTATGCATCATTATGCGTCATTATGCATTAGTGCATCATTACGTCATATGGGATTTACTTCTTATTCTAGGAATGTAACTACCCTTCTCCACTTAAGAATTCATGATTATAGGAACTTAGGGTTACAAAACACCCCCTATTTATACCCCTTACCTTTTCAGATCTATGAGGATGGAGATATGATATTTTCCCCCTTTGAAAATGTTCATGCACTTCATGGTTTATGCTCTCTTCCATGCGACCTTGTAACATTGATGAAGTGAAACTCATTTGATGTTTTCTTTGTCATGTATGATTCTTGTGCTTGGAATTTTTGTATTCTTTGTAAATTCCATGTGTATGACAAGATTATTCCACTTGTATCCTTGATATTGGCTCACCCTTTTTATTTGGTGGTGTGTACTTTGACATTTATGAATTTGGAATTTATTATACCTTTCCATACACATAAAACTATGAGAATATTCTTTATAAAGTGTGTGATTTGAGGTCTAAAATATTTACTACTTGTACTTGGGTAAGTGATTTTTTAATTCATGTACTTAGGATTGTAAGATATCATATATTGAATCACATTTTAAATCAATAAATCTTTAAATAATCACACTTGGAAGTGTGATATCTCACATATTAAGGTGTGAGGAAAAGTCAAATTTCTACTCAGCAAAAAATTCAAAAAAATTAAGTGTGATAGATTTAATAAGTGTTATTGCGAGGAAAATACAAAGTGTGAGTCCAAAGAAAAAATAAATAACTAAGTACGATATCTCTCACATGGGAAGTGTGAGTACCACAATCTTAAAGTGTGAGGATAGTAAACATATAAATAATAAACTAAATACATTACTTAGTCTAAGTGATTTAATTAATTATAAGAACTATCATTTATAGAATAAGGTAACTCCAATTAATGATTATTCTCTCCCAAAGGGTAAATAATTATAGTTTCCAAAAAAAAATTAAACTATAGAGGGTCCCTACCTTTGAGAATGTAATTTTTAAAGGTGGGGGAGTTATACAATAACAAATGGTGACTTAATGGGAAAAATAATCTATGTATTTAGAACTTAAAAGTTGTAGGATGCAATAGTAAAGAAGGACCTAGAGATTATAGGAGTTTTAAAACTCTAAAAATTATCTTTATTTGGAAATATCAAGTTACTATACCTATTACTTATCTCACACTTCCATGAGAACATTTTCTATTTTTTGGCGGAATAATGTGCATCGCCATGTAACTAATTAAATGAGTACTTGATTATGCACAACTCGGATATTAAATTTGAGAAATAATTAGATGATGATTATGGAGTAAAGGCCACAAAAAATTAATTCAATTATCAATGGGGGAATGGTGCATTTGAATATAACACGATCAAGGACTTGGGAACAATATTTGCAGCATACTTAGTAAATTGTAAGTTAGGCACCGCTTAGAGGTGGTATCAGGTAAACAAGAAATGGTTTTATATAGTGCACAAGGTGGTTCAAAATAAATTTTACAATATTATGAGATTCATTATTGAAGGCATGATGGAAAAGGTAAGAATTCAAGTAAGTAAAGGTGAGAAAATAACTTGGGGCACCATACTACTTTTGATAGTATTTTGGGAAATAGGGGTACAGATGGACCTAAGGACAAGGTATGGATTTACCCAGTAGATAATAAGTCCCCCATGGTGAATTTTGTTGAGTATACATGTGATATAGTAATTAAAAATCCATACAAGTTGCGAGTAGATAAATGGTATAGACAAATGTGTGAGGCATTCGAGAATGAGTGGTGCATGCCGAGGGAACTTCTCTTAATTTTTATAGAATGTTCCATTTTGTAGTGCATCAGCACTTCTTGGGAAGGTTTTTTACCGAATGATGGAGCAATGGGCCCTTGGTGCAAATTTCCCTTCACTTTCACTACCAAGTATTTTCAAGCATTTGTTAACAGGATTAAGGATACATAGAAGTTTATTTTTATGCAGACAAGGTAGATTCTGATTGCCACACTTTGCACACCACATATGTATACCCCTCCAAGTTAGCCTATGTGGAGGTGGTAGAATCAGATAATATGGATACAAAACCTACAACTTTGGTAGTGAGACAAGGAGAAAAATATTTTACATATACTTAAGGCCAAAAATGAAGAAAGGGAATTATGTTGATGCAAGGGAAGTTCATCTTCTAGAGTTGTTAAAGGGAAATCAAACATTGGGAACATCAAAGAGATTATGCAAGGATACCCCTCATAGATAAGAAAAATATTAAAAGGTAAAAGGATGAAGAGGAGGAGGATGCATAGTAAGAAGAAGATATTATGCTAGACCATAACTATAGGATAAAGTTACATAAATGGTATAGACAAATGTGTGAGGAATTCGAGAATGAGTGGTGCATGACAAGGGAGCTTCTCTTAATTTTTTATGGAATGGTCCATTTTGTAGTGCATCAGCACTTCTTCTTAGGAAGGTTTTTTACCGATGATGGAGCAATGGGCCCTTGGTGAAAATTTACCTTCACTTTCACTACCAAATATTTGTAAGCATCTGTTAAGAGGATTAAGGATGCATAGAAGATTATTTTTATGAAGAGAAGGTAGATTCTAATTGTCACACTTTGCACACCACATATGTATACCCCTCCAAGTTAGCCTATGTGGAGGTGGTAGAATCAGATAATATGGATACAAAACCTACAACTTTGGTAGTGAGACAAGGTGCAAAAAGATTTTACATATACTTAAGGCCAAAAATGAAGAAAGGGAATTATGTTGATGCAAGGGAAGTTCATCTTCTAGATTTGTTAAATGGAAATCATACATTTGGAACATCAAAGAGATTATGCAAGGATACCCCTCCTAGATAAGAAAAATATTAAAAGGTAAAAGGATGAAGAGGAGGAGGATGCATGATAAGAAGAAGATACTATGCTAGACCATAATTATATGATAAAGTTACATAGGGGCGTAGAGGAAAATCTAGAGTGCAACAACCTTATAAGCACATAATGGGACACCAATACTCACCCCAACCAATTCAATCCCAAACAAGATAAATAATAAGAGGAAACAACTGGTTACTATTGAGGAGATCGATGAAGAGAAGTTGTTGGAGGAGGTTACGTGCGGTGAAGAGCCAATCCATGAGGAAGAAGAGACTAAGGATGAGACATCATAACCTAATGTAGAGATACATGGTATGCATGATGGGATCCTCAAGGGATAATAAGAAGAGAAAGGTGATGGGGAACCATTCAAATAAGGCATGGGAGCTACATGTGTATATGGGGGTAGTGTAAATCTATATATTGAGGAGGTACCGAGGGGAAGAGGAGTGCGAGAAGGAGGAAAAGGGAGGATATTATACAACTTCTCAAAATGTACTATATTAATTATCCTATTAAAAAAATTTGGGCAAGGTTCCAGAGCATAATGCCAAGTAATGAGCTTTATGGATAGAAGTTTCTAGACATATAAGGAGAAAATATGAACACTAGAAAGATTCTCTCACAAGCATGCAAAATCATATGGATGAACCTAAGTTTGATATAAATAATGATTCATATGCCAAGAGAAAATGAAGAATGAATTGGGCATAGTCCTAACTACAAGAAACCCCATAGAGTAGAAAAGAATGCCAACAATGCATTGAATTAGATGTCATTTGAGGTGGCATGCATGAACTTAGATAATGGGTGCACAATAATATTTTTCTCGAGAGAAAAAGAAGGATAAAAAAAAAAATTCCAATAGCTTAGAGAATATTTGGAAAAATTAAATAATCATACAAAGTATTCCTATAAAAAGGTTTCCTAGATAATAAGTTCCATCACAACCATGTGCCCCAACATGGTAGAGAGTTCCCAAGATGAGTATCCATCAAAATTACACTACTTAGAATATTTGGTGTGCATATTGTTACTTAAGAAGAATTATGGATCAGAGCCATTGGGAGAAGAGTTGGCTACACAACAATAAAATAATAAGGTAGCAATCGCACACAAGATATTAGAGTATGAGGTATCAATAAAAATGATCAAGGAATCCGTGAAGAAATTAGGGTGTTTATTTGAAAAATATCAAGACCTTGATCCCATCCTTATGGTTTATAACACTCAAGAGGAGGGTGAACTAAATAAAGTGTAGGCTACTAAGAAATAAAGTAAGTTAAATAAAAAGGACATGACGGACGAAGTGATGTGGAAGAGATATTTGCTTAAGGATATGTGATAAACACCGGAGGTAAGACTCAAGGAGCTTTGTCCTTGGTTATGGACAAGATAGATGCTTTCTATGGAATTAAATTAGTCCTTCCTATAATAATTAGAGAACTAAAGTAGAAAGGTGAATAATTGACCCATGAGCAAGTGCTAGAAATTTTTATATTGGTGTCGAGATATAACTACCAAGGATCTTGAATGATGGAAAATATAGAGAATACCTTTAACAAAGAGTTTTTAGAAATACTCTAGCCATCACAAGTCCAATTAATTGTGTGCCTTGGTAGATTATTATTCTTTGATTCATTGGGTATATGCCCCACCATTATTTGTTCTTTCGATTCTTTATTATTTTATTCCTTGAACAATATTCTTTGGTACAAGTATTGATGAGGACAGATAATATCCCTAGTGTGTGGTAAGGTTGGTATGAGTAATTGGGTTAGTAATAGATGTCCATGGCAGATAAGAGTTACATGTAATGGTATGCATGCAAGGAGGAAGTAAGAACAAGAGACTTTGTGGAGGTGCACACACCATGGAGGAACAAGTTAGTGCACAATTATTCATGCATACAAGCAACATTAAGGACTTGGTTAATTTTCCAAGACATTACTTAAAATAGAAAATTATAAGATAGAGTTCCACTCAAGAAATATTGAGAAAATGACAAGATTAAGATGACTTAGTAGACAAGAAAAGTACAATAAATCACATGCATGGAAAGGAAAAATACAACTCATGAAAGCATGCTAAAAATATGAGTTAAAGAATGAGTAAAAGAACACTATTTATAGCTTGAACTATTATAAAGAAGAATTATAAAAGCATGCTTGTTGTTATTAAAACATGACTATTATTAGGAGTTACATGTAAGTGGTGAAGGGAAAGTCCCCACCCTATAAATATAGGTGATGCTTCATTGTAATATCCAACTAGTGGAGATTTTAGGGAGATAGGGAATTCATATGGGTTATAAGTGTTATTATGGAGTTTGTATGTAAGCTTGCATGTATAACACATTGATGTAATTGTTTTTAATGTATTGATATTATATATGTGATGAAATATGTTTGTAATGGAAAATTGTGTATGGGTGTCTAAGATCATTATGTCTGAACATGGGTTAATTGGTATTTAGTCCTTATGGTGATTTTCTATGAATAACTTTCTTATAATATGTGTTGTTTAATTGTCACGATATGATGTATCCCCTTGTATTAATGGTTATTATAGTTATAATTATGAACATTTATGCTAAAATATTTCTAAACAAAAAAATGAGGGACATGGAGATTACGCGTACTTTGGGTGAGCTCTAGACTTTTCTCGGATGAAGTTCCAACACACATAACTACATTTTTAAATAAAATACTACATCTTAGCCATTCAAATATTCCTATAATTTCCCTCAACTCCTTCTATGAACTCTATGGATCCTTCACACAACTCCCAAGTGGATTTTTCCTACTTTTTTAGCCCTCGAGGCTTATCCAATATTACTAAAAAGACCAAAACCTGCTCTGTTTTGGGCCTCTAAGAGTAGTTCCTTCAAATTATATCAAAATAAATCCATGAATTTATTTCCACCAAATTATCTTCATGTGAAAAAAATTTAAAATTATATTTATCGCATCCCTCTCAACTCTAATGGGGTTTACATGGTCATGAATTGGCAAGAAGGAAGGTTTACCTTACTCGGTTCAAGGATTTTTAGTGTGTGCTTAGTTTTCATGGAAAAAAATTCCAATTTTTCATACTAAAAATATAACATGAAAAAAAAATCTATAGATAAACTCTAATTGACAATATGTAAACTCTAGTTTTCATGTTTTTCATCCCTAGGAAAAATTGTCTAATTTGGTAATGAGTTTTATCTCGGGCCTCGAATGACTTGTACAATTTTACACCAACATATATTTCATATTTTATTTTAGTTTCTCATTATTCATTGGGTCATTTACTACCTTTAGGTAATCCTTATTTGATAATTTACCTTGAAAAACATGTATAAGAAAGTATACAATCTTTTATTTAGACACTTGGAAATAATATGGCACTATATTGATACACCAGGCCCAACTCTCGTAAAAGGAACACAAATCCCCTAAATATCACAAAATCACATTCAAATTAATTAGGGAAACAATCACTACATTTCTGAAGCATCATAGTAGGTCTAAAATCCAAGATATCTCATTTGCAAACACTCAAACATCCTTTCAACTATTTAGCAAGAGCCAAACTCAACTCAAGTATTGTTAAAGAAGTTGTTAAATCATTCTTTTATTATTTCATATATCATATGTTAGGTGGAAAATGATGTATTATTTCAGTCCTCTTTAGATTAGTTCCAATGTTGGAAGTGCATGAAGTTTCCCATAACTTAACTAATGTTTGTTTTATAGGGTATCCGTTTATGGATAGCGTTTGAGATCTCAAATAGAATTCTCATAGGGCTTCATAAAGCATGAACCATAGTTAGGATTTGATAGTGAAAAATAATTCAAGGTAAGAAACACTCCTAGAAAATTGTAGAGCCAAAATCCAAGTAGGTCTACTACCATATAGTATGTTTCATACTATATAGAATGTCCTAACAAGGTTATACGGTCTTTCCCTAGGTCGGTTTCTAGTCAAATTTTCGGGGATGAAGCATTATTAGGTTTAAATCTCCCAGATATCAAAGTATACATATAAAAATCTTTTCATAATCATTTGAAATCAACGTAGTGCACTAATCCTCTTTTATTTTTAACTCATAACATATCTAGTAAGCATGAATGCATTGTTTCAATATTATATGTTTAATGTGTGAAGTTAATTAATCAATAACCCCTCAGTAGCTACCCTCTACACCATTAGTGTAATTAACTCACTAAATTATAAATTATTTATCTAAAAGGGTGTAAACATTTTGGTAAAAGGGTGTAAACATTTTGGTGAATGGGACTTCCAAATGATTTTTTTGGCTCAAACGCTAGTTTCTATAGGGTTTCATTTATAATTGAATAATCAGATCTAAACCTCCTTTTCACCTATTACATGCCCTAGATATCATATGATTTTTTTTTTTCTATGGTTTAATGGCCAGTCCTACTCTTTAGATATCATCTTAGGGATCATAATTTCTAAATCACCTTTTATTACATGTCTCAATCATAACAGCTCTATATTCAAATTCCTCTAAGGTTTTTCTTATTTTTGTATATTTATCATTAACCTCTTTTTGTCTTCCTAATTATTAGCACACTTTTTAAAAATACAAAATTACTATTTTAGATTAATTAGGGAATAATTGGAATATACAATTTCTTGAAAATTCCATATATGTTTTTATTCCCCATATTCGTATGATACATTACCTCTTCTAGTTTTGTTAAATTCTTTGTTTATATTGATAATTTTTCATTTTATTAATTTTTATGGTCACTTTTTTCTAAAACTCACGTTTTGGTCTACCCTTAGTTTTGGATATACTTCCCACATAGTGGATCTATTTTAAATTTCCTTTCGAGGTCAATATTAATTTGTATACATTTAATGAAACCCCTTTTTGTTTTCCTAATTTATAGCACAATTTTTAGAAATAAAAATTATAATATTTATAAATTAGGATATAATCATAAAAATATGCACTTCCTTTCCAATACCTTGGATATTTGTCTTCCACATAATCAGATTCAAAAGTACCTCTCTTAATTTCATCAAGTTCAAGTTTTATATTCATCTATGGTATTGTTTTTCTCAACATCATGTTTGGCCCTTATCTCCTATGATCTTTACACTGTGTTGGCGCTCCATATGTTGATTCATACTAATTATTACCTAATTGGAGTTTTTATCTCATTTCTTCTACCACAATGGGCCATTCTAAAATTCTCAATTCTCCTTATATGATTTCATTCAACATCATTGAACATGTAGAGATACTCGACGAAACTAGTGCAAGAAACAATGCTCCCTGATAATACAACACCTTCCCACGTGGATTCACTTTTGAGTCATATTTCACCTCCTATTAGTAATTTTTTCACCTTTCATAAGGATATATTAGATTCCATGAAAAATTTACACCATAATTTTCAATATATTCAAATAATAAATACTAAGATCACATCTCTCAAGTGTTAAATAACATATCTAAAGGATTCTTCCAATCCTTATATCCATAATTTATCTACAAATCATGATCAATATAGTTCTAAGTCCACTAAAAATAAATTTGATACAAGCATCATGTGTAATACATGTGCCCATACACGTGAAATAAAAGTCTTATATATAGGAAAAAATGTGTATGTTCCATAACATCAACCATGAATACTAAGTCAACCACAACAATAAGATGATTTAAAAAATTAAATCTTGATAAAAGGATTGAAATCAAATAGATATAATAGTAAAAATTAATATCTTCCATGCAAGAAACAAACATGTGTAGGTAATAGTGAAATAAGAGTGACTTAGCTTATATTCGAGAGAAGTTGGCTGATTTTAAGATAGAAACTAACTACAACATGTTACATATGGACTAAATAAGCTTCATCTAGAGAACTATATTTTGAAACTACTTCGGATAGGAATTCCCACATATAGATAAGACATCTTGGGTGTTAGTGTCTAAGTTTGGCGTTAGTGTCCTCGTAAGAGCTCTACATCTAAAATTTTCAAGTTGTAAAGATGTTTGTTTCTTTTCAATCTTTATCGCATCCACTTCATTGTAGGGTTTCAATATATAACTTAAACCTACAAAATAACCCTAGATACATGCACAAGGCTCAAGAAAACATTATATGAAATAAATAATGCATATTCTTGAGTATAATTGACATTGACTATCATCCCAAAGTGATTATTTATGAGCATTCCATTATGTTTTAGAGCTATGTAGTTTGGGTTTGTGTTTGATTTAAGTGTTTCCATTGAATCTAGGTTACCCTTATACCATTCGCATAAATATAGTGGGCTACAACTAATTTTCCTCCAAGATGAATGTGTGAAATGGAATTTAGAAATAACCTATCCTATGTAGTAAATAATGTAGTCAAAGTATAGTTCTTGAATGTCACTCTTTTCCCAAGTAGTAGATACTAAGAAATATCCAAATATTTCTAGCCCCTTATAATAGTGATTAATTAATGTATATATGTTGTCATGAAATATAACTAACATGAAAAGGTGAAAATTTAAAGCATGACAACTAAGCCCCTAATTGAAAATTAGGATTCCTAGTCATTGTGCATCCTTCCTCTAACCACCCTACCCTTAGTTCAAACTTGAACCAATATAAAAGGGAGGTCCTAAAAATATTTATAATTTTTTTAGTGTGCAAGGATAATTACCTAGGGTGATAAATGAATTCAATAAGATTCACTAAAAGATAACTTCCTCCATAAGCCTAAAAGGATATTTTTGGTCATTTCTCTGCTGGAAAAGACACTCCTATAACATTAAGGGAAATTATAAAACATTTGAGGCTGATTTTAGAGATAATTGAAGTTTTATGAAGTAATTTAGGAAAAAATAGGAAAACAAATCTCATTCATGGGTAATATGAGTAAGACCGGGTTTCTAGGTCCATGGAATGAATGTTCCATAGTAAAATTGTAAATTCTCCAAATGATTTTCCAAGTTCTAGAAGGATTTAGGAGGAAATAAAATGGGCATAAAAAAATATATGGAAATCCTCTACAAGGTGGAGTCGAAACATTTCTTCAAGGATCAAATATTTCGAGATATTTTAAAACTCTCGTAGCTACCCTGTCAACCTAAGATGAAATAGGTAATAAATTTGGATTTAACAGAATAATCCAGTCACAAAATTTACTAAATTGTTCTTATAATGTGTTTTTATTCAAAATAATATAATTTTTTACCCCAAAACATTCTTATAATCCTTCAACATGAAAAACTCAAGTTCGGTGTCTAAAACAAGACATCTAGGAAAAACTAGCTTTCTAAATCATGAAGAGTCACACTTTTGACAGTCTTGTGTCCCATTTCTCCCATAGAGGAAAAGGGGGAACAAAATTTCAACCTCATCCTCCTCTCTAAGTAACACTTTAGACACCCATGTGTCTCACTTGTTCCCATTTCGCCCTTTGTCACCATGGTGAAAGGGGGCAAGAGGGACATCAATGTGCGACCTCACTCCTTCACCCACATTGCACTTTAGTGTCCTTAGTGTCCCCTATTTACCATATATCCCCAAAGGGACAATGGAAATAAAAGTGTGACCAAGGTATGCATGTATCTCCTGGACCCCCACGTGACCTCCTCCATCTCCTTATGTGTTATTTCCCTGCCCCAAAACCCCATTTTCAACTCTGTCACACACGTAGGTCACAATTTGAACACCAAGGTATCCCCTCTATCCAATTAAGGGATAAAAAGGAAAAATCATGTGACCTAACCTCTCATATGTAAAATATTCTAAGCTGTACACAATCTTTCATGGGTAAGAACATGTCAAAAATTACATAGAAACCAGGATAACTCTATCTCTCCAAATATTTAACATTTCAACCTAAAAATTGTTTGTTTTTAATTACACACATTAATTGCATACATACCATAACAACATAATTTCATCAATTTTCCTTTTTTGATTATACGGAGATCCAATAGGAAAAAAACTTGAAACTTGGAATGAATGTTCCTCGAGAAAATCTAATTTCATTCGAGTTATTTATTTCATGATTAGGTGGATGATTTTATGAGATATTAATGAAATATTTTTCTTTAATTATCCTTCCCTCCTCAAATAAAATATTATATTCCCACTAATCCGGATGAGGGAATCATCTAAAAAATAGAGCAGAGAATCTTGGAGCAAAACCCAAAATTTCAAGACTATTTTCATTACAACCCAATACACGTAACCATAATTAATAAAAACAAGAGGATTTCATCACTAAACTTGTTTAAAAAATAGCAAGTTGTTAGAAAAGGTGAATTATCAGCATTGACAACATCGCAAATAGGAAAGAAACATCAAAAGGAGAAAATAGTGAAAATTTACTAAAAATAGAAGTCTTTAAGAGGACTCGTTAAAAATTTAAAGTCTTGGAGTTAAACTCATGAATTTGTTACAACTGCCATTATTCCTCTCTCATTTAATTTTTCTACCATCACAAATATAAGATCGTTTATCATGATCCAAAAAAGAAATAAAACCCATATAGGCTCCAAAAACATTAATTCTTAGGTGACTCCTGCATAACACATTCTAAGGTGGATGATTCCACTCATCCCAATTTTTCAAAATGGATTTGTCATTGTTGAATCCATTCATGAAAGGTAGATCTTGTAGATCACCTTCGTAACAAGGAATGAATCATATTGAACAATTTCATGTGAAATATAGTCACTTGAATAGAAGATGAAATCAAGATCATCATGAGGTATGTGAAGGATTTGAAACATCAATAAATACATCATAATTAAATACATCAAGGGAATGATCGTCATGATCGTGGTGAGAAAATATCACCATGAGTGATTCTAGTAATCATCTCGGGATAAAAATAATGCATACCTCATATCAATTCTTCTAAACACTTAATCAATGCTTGGTGATGAACTCACATATTACAAGTCAAAGAGGTGACATTTGTAGTGTTTTAGTGTAGAGTGGAGAATAAAAATATTTAGTTCATCCTCATGTTTCATTCAGGATCAATCCTTCTATCTGGAGAAGGAAATCTATTTCCGTCGAAGAAAATTTAGCAAAAATGTGTCCATTTACTATGATCATGTTTCCACTAAGGTGACATCTTGGTTAGGGAAGTGAATTGTGAAGTGAAAAAGCATGTCATTTGGTTCAAAGGAGAAATGGGAAGCTCATGGAGTAAGTTGAGGCTCATCATATCCTAATTCGACCATTATGTCCAAATATATTCTATGAACATGTCAAAAGGATCTAGTCAAGCTACCAAGCCATTCACGACCATCATGTGTGAAGGATCATCAAATCATATATTCCCATAAGATGCATATGAGTAAGATATTGAAAATTATGGAGTTATAAAAGGTAAGGATATGGTCTTAATTTAGAGCACCATATATGAAATAATGAGAAACCATCCCAATTTCACTTGATTCCATTCACTTGATAGTGTTCTTAAATACACATTCAATACCTTGTAGTGTGCATACACTTTAGGGAGGAATAAAATTGCACTCACCTCATTTCAGCTCAACAAATGGCCATAGGAAAAAAATATCATTCGGGAGAAACCCTTATATCTAAAAGGTGAATACATATCTCTCGTAAGTGATAGACAATCATGATTTTTTAAATATCATGGAATTGATCTTGATCACGAGAGGTGAATTGGGATTTCCTGGAGAAGTAAAAATGTGATCATCACTCTACCTTATAATAAAATATGGTCATCATGTTCCTACCAAAATCTATATATCATAACATTGCTTCCGAACACTCATTCAAAGTTTTAGAATGCTTCAAATCTCACAAAAGAGGGAGATTATGATAACAATACTTCAAGTCAACAATCTCTTCATCAGAAAAGTATTCATATTCATCGTATTAATCAACCCTCTTCTCTACCTCTCATCCTTATTCTCTTTTCAACTTCTAATTCTTCACTAAGAATGCACCTTTTCCTATTTTGTCTTACTCACTTAAGTGACCATCAACTTTACATTGTAAGATTACTTTTGCATTAATAAGAAAAAGACTCATTTTTAATTCCTAGGAATATTAAAAGTCATAAGTGATGAGGAAATATGAAAATTCATGTGGGCGATACGAAAGGACAATTTATAACGCTATAAATGGAAAAACTTCTCCATTTCAAAGGGTTAGCAATTGTGGATGTTTATATGTTTTTGATATTTTTATAACTAATACATGAAGAAATGAAAGTTTCATTTCATCTATTCTATATTCCTATATTCCTTTACTCTCCACCTCTCGCTTTCTAAATTTATAAGCATGGTAATCTTGTATAACAAATAAGTAACTTAGTGTCCTTGATTGATGAATATATAGAAATTTATGTCTCTATTTTGTTAGTCTTACTGATTTCTTGTATTTTTGAGTTCTTATAATTAAATGTGGACATAATTTAGTTTATGTAGGTTAATTATGTAAGACTAGTAAGAACATTAACTCTCTCTCCTTATTTATCCTAACCCCTTTACCTCTCCTAAAATAAAATTCCTAAATTTTACATTGTACAACTACTTTTCCACATGTTTAGATGAGTGATCCTATGTGATCCTTGACCTAATGTCCACCCACTATTTTTAGTTAGTTTAAATTCAATAATGGGATCCTCCCCATAAAAAAATATGGCTTTATCCCCATGATCACCGGTGAAAAATCACTAATTTGTCCTTGAAAAAAACTAATTCATAAACAATATTTGGCGATTTCACTAGGGAAGATCTTCCATTTGTGCACCCTTAAAATATCTATGAAAATCCCCAAAAATAAATATTCAAACAATACATAAAAACTAGAAAAACTAAAAAGTACTAAAAATACCATTTGAATGTTCAAGAGCCTTGTTGTAATCCTATTGAAAAACTACATTTTCGTAAGTTGATTTTTATTGTCTAGAACGTGCTTTAACCAAACTGGTAAACAAGAGATACAATTGAACTGATCATGAAAGTGGCATAATTCACTTGACATTTGAATAACAACAACAAGTTGATTTCAGGATTCCCATTATTCAAATAACAAGGAAAACTAGTCAAGAGTACTTCCCTGAATTTGATCCAAACATGCCTCTTGAAGGTTACATTGTAGAAGCATATGTAGAACCACTAGACCTATTTCCTATAGAATAATAAAGAGAAGAATAACTAGATGAATAAGGATAAATAATGGTTACACTTCTTCCATAGGCACAGAACCCGGTTCACTAGTTTTTACTCATTCCATTAATTGAAAAAACAATCAAGAAAGAAATTTCCAAAAATTCAATAGATATGGAAAGAAATGAACATATGATCATATCATATATTTTATCACTACATGTGGTGTTCTTGGAGTACAACATAGATATGTTTCCATACAATTATTAATTTAATTATTGCAATATTTAGTAGTGGACTAGTTTTACTACTTTTTATCACGTTTAATTATTGATTAACATGATATGAAAACCAAATTTGAAAAAATATTAAAGAATACAAAATATTCTCATTCCCTCTTTTCTCAACTTACTCGAGATGAATAAATAACTGCAATATCTCATGAGATAATTTGTAGTGAATTTCAATAAGTTGATTAAAAACATTCTTATTGATGTTCATCCTCGTGGATAATCATAAAAGGTTATTTTTGAATGTTTAGTTTTCCAAATTTGGTTTCATACTACAAAGAGTACAGATGAACAATTTGTATAATTCTCAAGAATGTTCCATTGATGTGGAATATGATCTTATCATGTCAGGAAAGATCAAGAACCATTCAATGAAGGATAAGGCCCAAAGTTTCAAAGATGAAAGAGTTGATCCATTACTACAAAAAAATTTCAATGAATAGAATTCATTGAAGAAGGAAATTCCTCAACGTACCTCACATAAAAACAAGAATAGGAATAATATTGCAAGAGTACCCTAAACTATTTCATTAGAAGCTCCCCCAATTAATGTAATCCATTGGACAAGTGAATATGATGGAGAAGAAATTTCTGAATAAAAAATTAAAGAAGAATAAGTTGATGCTTGTGCTAGTATTGGGTATTTTTAATACTCACCAAATGAATATCTTGAATAATCCATGGATAGCTACACTTATGCATTATTCACTCAATCACAAATGGAGAAAGAATCCTCTTCTTCCACTTCCCAAGAAAATCATTTGAATCCTTAAGCGGCGAATCTATAAAAATAACAACAAAAGGAGGATCATCGATGTTTACTTCCATGGGGTTAGCCAAGAATAATCCCAAGACTACCTCGATCAAGAATCCAGCCACCTCTTCAAGTATGTCTCTTTCATCTCCTCTTGAAAAATCATCTTTTGCCTCTATTGATCCTAAGAATAAAAATATTTATCATGCCAAGGTTGTCATAGTTCCTAATGTGCTTACCACTTCTACACCTTTTGACATCATTGACCATTGCAAGAAATCCAAAATTCATATATGTCATCTCTGAGTACTTGATAACTCATCCCAAGAAATTTGATAGGATTGTCCATTTTATTAAAGAAAGAATTTCAATTTAACACTCTAAAACTTCTATTACTGAAGAACTACCTCTTTCTCCTCATACTACTCCTCAAAACCTTATTCTTTCCACAGGTCCTCCACCTCAGGGAAGATAGAACATTTCTACCTCACATTGTTTTTCAATGGATATTCACTATGTAATTATAACATTAAATTTGGAGCCTCTGCAATTTCATTCCTATAAAATTTTCTAAAGCCCTCAAGTATCTCATCTTATTCCCACTACTATCCATTTTTACTCTATGGAAACCAATGAAGTACCTTTCATTGGATAGTTCAAGGATGATCAAGTAGAATTTACATACTTTCCTATCAAGAATATCACAATGAAAATTCTTGTAGGTGACATGCTAGCCTCGTATGGTATGTTGTTGATCTGAAGTTTATGTAGGGATGTCACCTAAGATATATATATGGATTAGTTACATTCCACCATTCCAATCAATGGTAAGATGAAGAATCTCATTCACATCAAGAAAATGAAATACACCATTAAGAGTCTACATGACCCAAGCTCGAGATATCATGTTTTGATATTTAAGGCATTACAACTTATTAATATATTCAAATGAATTTGTTGAGTTATCCATGTTGATGGAGTAGTATATAGGTATGATAGAGTCAATACAAAATACTAATGATGAATTTATGGAATAAAAACTCGATAATATTTTCTTCTTATTGATCATGAATGTAGATTCTCTATTTGTTAGTGATGGAGGTCATGAAATTATTGACCTACATAAAATAAATCCTAAGGTGGTGAGAATTATGGGTCATAAATGCATAATGATTCAAAAAAATTCTTGGCAAGGTAATTCCCATGTTTCCAATCATGTTCTCAAATTTCAACATGATGACTCATTTAATAAGTATGTTTATGAATACCGAGCTTTCTATTTCTCATTGGGAGGGAATGAATCTTTCAAGAAGTAGTGCACGAATATAAATATGATTAGGCCTCTTTAAACTGAATATATTTAGGAAGAGTATGAATTCATCATGTATTTGGAATCCCTAGTTCTTTTTGTTCAAGATTTGGAAAATTACAATCTAGATATTTTAGACATAACCTTGTGCTCATTCCCCTTTCATGAAGATAGATAGATTTTCAATGAAGGATGGATGGATTAGATGGTACTTTATTCCCCAAGGTTGCTTCCCTACAAGGTGACAACCTTATTGGAAAGGGATAAATGAACAAGAATAGTCTTAAATATTTCAAGGTTAAATCCACTCAAAGAAAGGAGTTTTTTTCATTAATCTATATTTCGAGACTCAAAATGACCAAGGTGGAGAAGGTGATGTTTTTCATTCTTCATACTTGAAATTATACCCATTTTTATTTTAAATTCATAAGGCATTATGCAATTCAAACCATAATATGTAATATGTTAATAATGAACCAAAGTGTACATGAAAGAAGACAACCTGGAATAATTGGTAAACATGGAATATGAAGAGGTTTGTAATAGTTTTGGAACTCCTAAAATATATGTTGAGAATGGACTCATGGAAATGGTGGTCATGAAGAAAATTAAAATTCAATCAAAAATTCCTTTAAAATATCATAGGCCTCGGTTTGAAGACAACGAACCTAGTATGACCAAGACACATTCTCCTATTAGTGAGGGAAAAAATGAAATTGGAATAAACTTGGTGGTCAACAAAAAGATGGAAAGAAAATGTCAAAGTAGAAAAAACATCTATCAAATATGTAGAACCTCAATTTCTAGAACAACCATGAAAATTTTATTAAGAAAGCGAGAAAGGGGGTCATATATCGGTGAGCTCGTTAAAAGATTTGTGGAAGAAAGGCATTGTGATACCCATATACAAGTAAGCATTCGGAAGAATTGGTGCTACACTCTGAAAGTTAGTTATCCTTAACACATAACATAGGTGTTTTGGGACTTTTTGTCATGTTTTTCTTTGTTTTTTTGTTCCCTTCCCGTTTTGTGTTTCCTTTCCCTACAATGTGGATGTCATGTCCAGTGTTTATAACTATTTTTATTGCTTGATGTAATGAATCTATACCCCAATAGATGAAACTTTGTTGTTATACCCCAAAGATATTTATAAGGTTATCTATTTACACTTATACTCCAATTTCCTTGAGCTAGAGCTAGTTTTTTTCATACAAAATAACTAGCATGAAAAACTTAAAATTTCAAGTGGGATAACTAAGCCCTTAATTGAAAATTAGGCTTCTTAGTCTCTGTGCATCCTTCCCCTAGCCAGCCCCACCCTCATTTTAACCTTCACCCCAAATAATAATAATTTCCAAAAATGGTTTTAAATTTTTGTAGTGTGTATGGATTATTACCCAAGGTGATAAATGAATTCAGTAAGATTCGGTGAAAGATAACTTCCTTGGGAGGCCTAAAAAGACCATTTTTGGCCATTTCACAGCTAGTAAACACCCTTTAGGGATGTTTAGGGAAATTTATAAACATGTGAAGGTGTTTTTGGAGATAATTTAAGTTTTTTTAAGAAATTAGGAAAAATTAGGAAAGAAAGTATCATTCCAGAGCAATCTATGCAAGACTAGGTTTCTAGGTATAGGGAATGAATGTTCCTTGATAAAAGGATGACTTATTTAGATGATTTTTGGATTTTGAGAATGATTTAGGAGGGAATTTTATTTTTAAATCCATATAAATCCTCTACAAGGTGTAATCATAAAATTTTCTTGAAGGATCAAATATTTCCTAAGATTTTTAAAACTCTATAGCTACCTCTCTCAATAAGCAAGATGAAATATGTCCTAAATTTTAATTTTCAGGAATAATAAAGTCTCTAAAGTGGTTTAATTTTTCTTATAATGTATTTTGGACTCAAAATTATATATTAGTTTATTCCAAAACATTATAATGATCCTCCGAGGTGAAAAACTCAAGTTCAATGTCTAAAAATAGACATCTCGGGAAATATTAATTTTCCAAACAAACAAGTCACAGTTTAGACACTATTGTGTCCCCTGTTTCCCCTAGGGGATGATAAATATAATATTTATACCAAATTATGATATCCTCATCCTCCCCATGTTTTAATTTGGACACCCAGTGTCCCCATTGTCCCCTTTATCCCCATGGTGTAAGGTGGACAACATCGACAAGAAAGTGCGCCCTCACTCTTTCACCCATGTCACACTTTTGTTTCTATGGTGTAGCATTTGTACTTGATATAACCAAGGGATAAGGGTGGCACAAATTTTCTACCAAGGATTACATGTAGCTCATGGACCCGTGTGACCATCTCTATCTCGGTTGGTGTCATTTCCAGGCCCCAAACCTCTTTTTTAGCTCCCTCACTCACCCATGTATCACTTTGGACACCCAATTGTACCATTTTTATAATCTATCCCATTATTTATATGGAGGAAAAAAAAATTTTACCTTACCCCTCATAGGTAAAATCTTCTAATTGTTGATAAGCTACCATTCCCAAGAGCGGGTAAGAAATTACATTGAAATCGAATAACTCTATCTCTCCAAAACTTGAACATTTAAACCTAAAAATTGGGTTGTTTTGTATATTACCTTTATTAATTTTTGACATACCATAGAATATCAATTTTATCAAGTTTCCATTTTTAATTCTATGGATATTTGGCGGATGAAAAACCCTGAAACATGAAGTGAATGTTCCTAAAAAATTCTACTTTCATCTGAGCCATTTCTTGCATGATGAGAAGGGTTATTTTCTAATATGTGTAGGAATAATTTTTAACTCAATATTCTTCCCTCCTCAAATAAAATATCATTTTCCACCTAATCTAGAAAATGGAATCATCTGAAAATCAGAGCATAGAATCTTGAAAAAAATCATAGAATTTCAAGACTATTTTCATTGCAACCCGACACCTATAATTGCACTTAATAAAAATAATAGGTTTTCATGGCTAGGCATATCTTAAAATATTAATTTTTCAATAAAGGTGAATTATTAGCATTTGTAACATCCTAAACAATCGAGAAACATTAAAAGGATAAAATTGTGAAAACTTGCTAAAAATAGAAGTTCTAGATATGACCTCTTAAAAATAGTAAGTCTTGCATTAGAGCTCAAAAAAATTTAGCGACCCCCATTCTCTATATTTCATTTCTTTTATCCACCATCTCAAATCCATGAAGGTTTATCATGATCCAAATAAGAAACAAACCTCTTGTAGGCTCTTAAAACATCCATTTTGAGGTGACACTGCATAGCACAATATAATGCGAGAAGATGGATTATTCCAATTATGGAAGAATGGATTCATCCTGGTTGAATTCATTCATGAAATTTATATCATGTATATCACATTATGACAAGGAATTAATTAGAGGGAACCATTGTGTGTGAAAGGAAATCACTTGGATAACATATGAAATCAAGATCATCATAAGGTCTATGAAAAAATTGAAACATCATTAACTCCATCATAATTTAAGAAATCAAGGAAATTATCATAGTGAGAATGATGATAAAATATCACCATGAGTGATGTCATAAATCATCTCAGGCTAAAAAAATGCATACCTCCTGAGAGTGCTTCTAAATACTTAATTAGTGGTTGGTGATGATCTTACATCTTGGAAGTCGAGAGAGGTGGCATGTTTAGTGATTCAAAGGCAAATTTGAGGTCAAAAACATTTTTTTCATCCTCAAGTTACATTTAGGGATCAATCCTTCTATCTAGAGAGTGAAATCCATTTCCGCATGGATAAAATTGAGCAAAAAGGTGTTTAATGATTATAAGTATGTTTCCACTCAGTTTGACATCTTGCTTAGGGAAGTGAATTGTGAAGTAAAAAAAGGTTTCATTAAGTTCAAAGGTGAAATGGGAAGCTTGTGAACTAAGTTTAGGATCATCATATCGTGACTCTAATATTTTTCTAAATCTCTTCAAGAAACATGTTAGAATGATCTAATCAAGCTATGAAAGCATTCATTATCACCATGTGTGATGGATCAAAAATTCATCTATTCTTATGAGAGGCGTATGAGTAATAAAGTTAGGATTCTGGAGTTGGAAAAGGAAAGGATATTATCTTCATTTGGATCACCGTGCATGTAAGAATGATAATCCATTTCAATTTCACTTGATTTCATTCACTTGATAGTGTTCTTAAACACTTATTAAAAACTTTGTAGTGTGATCACACTTTAAGGAAGAAGCACATTTAGTTCACCTCATGTCATCTCAAAAAATGTCCATAGGAAAAGAATCTCATTCACGGAGTAACCCTTGTATCTGTAAGGTGAATAAATATCTCAGTAAGTGACAAACAATCATGAAATTTTTAACCATCATAGAATTGATTCTTACTTACATAGGTGAATTGTGAAGTCCTAAAGAAGTAATAAGGTGATACTCACTTTTGCCTTGTAATCAAAAGAGGATCATCACGTTTCTACCACAATATAGATCTCATAAAAATGTTTCTAAACACTCATTTAATGTTTTCAAATTATTCATAACACATGGAAGAGGGACACTCTGATCACAATACTTTAAGTCAACAACCTATCCATTGTAAAATGATTCATCTTAATCAGATTGATCAACCCTCTTCTCTACCCCTCATCCTTCTTCTCTCTCTATATTCTAATTCTTCACTAAAAATGCACTTTTTCCCTATTTTTCTTATTCACTTAAGTTACCTTCAATTTAACATTGTAAGAGTCATTTTCATTAATAATAAAAAGACTCATTTTCATTTCCTAGGAATATGGAAGGTCATAAGTGTTTAGTAAAGGTGAAAATTCATGTTGGGGAGATGAAAGGAAAGTTATAATGCTATAAATTGTAATGGATTCTTCATACCAAATGGTTTTCAAGTATGGATTGTTTTAGGTTTTGATATTTGTATCATCACTACATAAAAAAAAATTTTGCATTTCCTTGACTCTCTATGATTATGTTCCTCTATTCTCTCCCTCTCTGCTTTCCAAATTTGTAAGCATCGTAATCTTACATAACCAAGAAGGAACTTTGTGTCCATGGTTAATGAATCTGTAGAATTTAATGTCTCTATTTTTTTAGTAATACTAATTATTTCCATTATCATATTATTCTAATTTAATTTATGTGAATTTTGTAAGCTTATTCACAATATTAACCCTCTCATCTTATTTATCCTACTCCCCTTTACCTCTCCTCACGAAAATTCCTCCCATGTAACCTATACAATCACTTTGTCACATGTTTATTGGAGTACTCTTGTGTGATCCTTCACCTAATAGCCACACATTCTTATTATTTATTTTAAATTTAGTAATGGGTGTCTCCCAGTTTTATGAGGAGAGGTTTATCCACATGAACATTGGTGAAAATTAACTAATTTTTCCTATGAAAAATCATTTCACTAACAAAATCTGATTCCATTGGTTGAATTCAATCATTAATAACTTTAAATTCCAACCCAATGTTAAAAATATACTTTATAAAAGATAAAAAATGATGTGGAATTTTTAACTTGAGAAAAGGAAGGACAAGTACATAAGCAATCAAAGGGGACAATAGTTCCTGGGTGCTCCTATCCCTAATGGGAAGTACTCTCTGGGACATTGAGAGGATAGATTGTGAAATAAAATGTAGGGTCACATGTTTTCCAATGTCTAAAATTAAAGTATTCATTTGAGAAAATAAAATGATAAGAGTGTGGAAAGGATAAAACAATGTTAAATATAACAAGTTTTGTTAATCTATAGTTTGCTTACTTAGGAATCATGTATATAATGGCATACCTAGAGGTGTGATGTACATATAAAGTGCATGCTTTCATAACTACATTTTCCCCACTTTATGCTGGTGAATGAATATTTGGTAACATAAAGTAGATAAGAGGTGTGTACCTTGTGGAGAGCCAAACAGATTTGTAATTAATAGAATGTTGAATGATAATTATACTTGATATCATGTTGAATGGAGATTATAGAATATGTATCATGGAATATAGAAGAGGATAAGGATCCTAGGGGTGAAATCATGTGTAGTATAAATAATTTATTTGTTTGTTCATTTAAAATTTCATTTTCCATAGCATATCATGCTTGAAATTGTTCCTTGTGTAATTTATGTGTTTTATTTCACAAAGTAAGGTCCGACTTGTAAATGAAGACAAGTGTACTAAATGATCATGATAAATTAAATTGAACTTTAACTTAGTAAATGTGAAAATAGAAATGATTATTGAAAAACAAGTGAATCAAGGATAAAGTACATCTTTGTTACATGATAGAATAGATAATTTCCTTGGAAATGGTTGGAGTAGTGCTAAGGATTTAGGTGTCATGTCACCAAACTGAGGATTTAGGCATCCTATCATCAAGTGAAGAGTATTGGGAGAGATGTAGGATTTTCCCTCCAACCATTTATGTTTCTCGTAGATATGTGCACATGCGTATGGTCACAAAAAGAAATAGAAATTATTTCTCAAATAATCCCAAGAAAGCAAATTAAGTAGGACCATTTCTTAAAGTATGTATCTTTCCACTGATTTTGTTCATGTTGTTCTTGATAATAACATGTAATTGAGTATGTGATACTAGAAATTTGGAAAATAATTACATTGAAAACATGTTGATCCTATAATGTACTTATTTATTCCCCCATGATATAACTTCCAAGGTGGGAAAATAACATCCACCTCTCCTATTTGATTTAGGCTCTTCCTTCCCTACATGTATTTTGGCCCAAGATTAATTTTAGAACTATTTTGTAGATCTTGTTTTTCTAATTTTTTTGTACCAATTTGTGTCTAATCTATGAGATGGTGAGAGGGTGAAATACTCACCTGATTATTGCCCCCACTCATTTCGGTGTGTGATATGAACCAAGGTGAGTGAAACCTAAATTAGGAGAGCTAAAATGGATGTGCATATATGAAATATAACTCCTACCAGTGGAATAGGGAATGTGCATGGTTACAACCATGACACACATAAAATAATGGGAAATGCTATCCAAAAGCGTTAGTCATAAACAAACATGGAATGATGCAATAGAAACTAGTTAAAATAGAGAATAACCTGGAAAAATGCTTAGCAATTAGCTGGTTGAATGCATGGGAAAAAAATAAGGATGTCACAAGACACTCAAATCCTTCAAGGATTTATAATAAAAACATGTAATTGAGCATAGGAATAACCCAAAAATAATGGAAATCAAATTATAATCATAGAAAAGATATAAGTAAAGAAGATAACCATGGTTGGTAGTAAACCTAGAATACAAATGTTGCACATGAAGCAATCATTATCATGTTAGAAAATTTAATAGTATGCTATAATGTGTACATTCAAAAAGTAGGAATGAAAGTAGTAGATATTGCAATGATAGAACTTGAATATAGTGAAAAGCAAACAAGGTTTTTTATATTTATTGATTTGTAAGGTTTTAGTATTTTGTTTCATCGTGATTTTTACAAAAATAGAGGGATCTGTTAGATTCATAAGGTGGAAAACCCTTAAAAACAACTATAAACTCTATTTTACACACATGAATTCATTCTTTTCATAGTCCAAACCCATAAAAACCCTTATCCCTGGTCATATGGTATGGCCATATGAGGGATTCAATGTTGGAATTCATACTAGTGGGTGCTTAAGTGTATTCCCCTTCCCATTTTGGTGGTGACTGGAAACCAAAACAATGTATTTGTTTTTGTAAAGATTAGATTAGAAAATTGATAAGCTTGTATCTTTTGATCGGTAACTTCAGATTTGAGTGCCATTTTAAAAAAAGTTCTTATATTTTTGTGTTTGTTACATTGGAACTATTTATCATGAGAAACACACTAAAATTATAAAGTTTCCTTTTTTGTAAAATCCACTCAATTATAAAGTGCCAAAGTTGGGGGGCTTGTTACATTCTTTGGTTCTTGCACGTTTTGGTGATTTTGAGAATGATATATTTATTTTATTCTGTATTAGATAAAATTGATCCCTTAATAGCACATGCTTACCATAGATGGAAATAAATAATTGAAATAATCATTAAATGCAAAGGATTATGGGATTTATCTTCTATATAACAACCAATGTTTACTACTGAGAATATGAGAAATTTCAAGACTAATGAAAATTTTATGAGTGTATGGATTTTATATGAACTTTTTTTTATTAGAGGTAAAAAAAGGGTTGAGGGGACCCTACCCCATACATAAAGTTACCATTTCCTTACAAAATGCCAAGGGATAAACCATTGAAGCCCTACCACAAAACCAAAACTAGTATAAGACCAACAACAAGGAAATACAAACATAAAGGGAAGATACCAAACAAAAAATAAACTAACAAACAAAAGCATAACCAAGAGACTAACAACAAAACAACTTAGAACTAACAACAACCAGACAACATCCCATATAAGTAGTTACTCTTTTATTAGGTCCCCCACTAAATTTATGCATCTGTTCTATTCTTTGACGAGGGATTCAATGGTGGCTTTCCAAACCTTGTAGTTTGGTTCAGGGACCTCCACTTTGGGTCCTTTACCCTCTTTCTCCCTTTCCTTAGCAAGATCCATGGAGTGGATCATCTCAGCTAAAATATTGAGATGGTGGATGGTACTCTTGACGTTGAGAAGATGGGTATCTCTTATTTCGAACACAACTTCTTTCATTTTCAGCATGTCCTTGGCCATTTCCAGAATTGTCTCATTGGCATTCTTGAGTTGTTCACTAAGGACCACCAAGGAAAGATTTTCCACTTTATCAGTTAAATATTTCAAATCCATGGATACCATACTAATCATGTGTCTGTTAATGTCGGTATCAAGCCTACAATGCTCGAAATCCCACATGAATGAATGGGTCTTGACAGTGAGTCTTGAGCAGTGAACAGTTTAGACTGGGTAGTCTTCAGAGTGTGCAATCTCTCAATGGCATCCTCTGAATTCTTGGAGTGTTTATCATCAGTAGAAACTGACACTTTCTCACTCTCCCCCTCATCGCTATTATCCCCATCAGTAGTGGCCTTGTCCATACTAGAACCCGACAAGTCTGGATTCCCATCATTATTTTCCCCGAATCTAAAATCTCCACTTCCTCCACCTGTTTAGGCTCCTCCTTAGCCCTGCTACATTTGTTGATAGCACCATGGCTCAGATTGGATCTAGTATGCTTAGCCACTAGTTTTCCAAGTGGGTCTTCACTAAGATTTTCCTCCTTGGGAACTGATCCTTCATGTGAGAGGCACCAAATTTTTCATTTTTCCCAAAAGGGGAGTACCCAGCCTAAGCAAGGATTTAATGAGGCCCTGATGCAGAGGAAGGGAGAAAGTCCCTTTTTCCACCATACTAATAGATTTCACCAAGGAGGTGTATAGAAAGAAAGGGAAATTATAGGCTTTAGCATTGCGCACATGATTCAACATGGGAAAATGGTAACCATAAATCACTTTATACCTACCTTCTAAGGTGATGTATGACATAAACAACTAAGCAATTTCATCATAAGGGTGGGGCAGATTTCCATGAGCATATCCATTGTGAAGAGAAACAAGAATACCCTTACCTTGCATGAAACACTCTATCTCTAGACTGTAATCTAACTTTGGCTTGTAGATACATCTTCCTTCCAGAGGTAAACCTAAGACCTTGGAAATAAGCTTAGGTGAAATGGAAAAAGAGAAATTGCTGACCTAGACATGGCCCTCCTTCCACGTTTTCACCACCACCTCACTAAGCTTCTCGTCGTGGCCATCAAAAATATTGAAAAAGGGCAGCATGCCCACCTTTTCGAGTAGAATTTCCACCTCGACAGACATCTCCTACCTCTTACAGGGTTCAGTGTGAACTAAGTCTCCTCCCATGCTACTAGTTCTGTTTTGATTTATTTCTATAAACTGATAACTTCCTGGGTCCTATCTTCACACTTCAAAAGAACAAAGAAGTCCAGCTTGCCCCTTCGAAGAGAAGAAAATAAGTTTGGCATGAGTGCATTAATCATAGAATAATGTCACGAGTCTGATTAAATTTATCCTCCTTATATGATCATATGTAAGTGATAGTATTTTGTTTCATTTGAAAAATGTGACTCTCCTTTCAAAAAATGGAATAAAGTAGAGGGATTATTTGGTAAGGTTGATCACATGATAACCATACAACTTGAAATTGAGATCACTTATCTTAGTCCTCAATATTTTCTATAAATTATAGATTACCTAACTAATTTCAAGATTTTTTTCACACAATTGAAGGGAAGTGGAAGAGATAAGAAATATGAATAGTGTGTTTACCTAATTTTATCCAAGTTGATAGGTCCATTCCAAATATTTTCTACCTTTTTATCAAGCGAGGATGAATTAGGTGACATGTTCCAAATTCCTACCTTGGAAATATTTTGTGAAATACTTACTAGGGAAGAATACAAACTATCTATCCTTGAGTCTTCCACCTCTCAAAAGGCATTAGTAACATCTAATCCTAAGGGTAGGGGAAAACCAAAAGGTAAATCCAAGTTCATCCCTTCTCCATATAAAAGTGATCCTAAACCAAAAGAATACAACTCTAAACCCAAGGAGTCTTTTAAATCAAAGAATAAGTTTATCCTTTCATTTTAATTCTGTGGGAGCACTTGGTCATGTAAAAAATAGGTGTTGGAAGTGAATGCAAGCCTTAGATGATGCAATCAAATAACACAAGATCTCTATCTCTACTCCAAATCCTTCCAATGAGCATGGAAAAAAACTTAATGTTATTGGGATATCTTAGTCAACAATTGAAAATATTTGGGTTATAGGTCTTGGTTCTTATCATCACATGACTTCTTCCAAGGAGTATTTTGTTTCTCTAGGTTTGAGTTCTACTTCCAAAATTGACATTGGATATTCTTCCTTTCATTGTATTTAAGATAAAATGTGACATACAACTTGATGGTGGAATAATTAATGATGCACTATATGCACTACAAATTTTATTTCTATATCTCAAAATTTTCATTTTGTTCTAGAAAATTAAGTGAGTTTTACACCACAAGCAGCATAAGTACGAACCTTATTGGAGCTTGATTTATTTTTTCTTAGGGTATTGTTGACCATAGTTATATACTATATAATTTAAGGTTTTTGAAGACACTTCCTCAATAGGGATATGATTAGTTTCTAATGCATATTTAGCAATTAATCTTTGGTACGAAATATTTAGACATCTTAATTACAAATGCTTAAAGGAATTGTGGTATGGTTGATGGTCTTCCTATAATTTCTTATCTTGAGGGATTTTTCCCTAGTAATCCATAAGGGAAGAAACAAGAAGATCTATTCCCTAAGGTTATGTATAAGAGAGTTTATTCACCACATGAGCTTGTGCATACCGACTTGAAGTATTTTCCAACAACGCATTTCAATAGAGCTAAGTATGGAATTACATTTATTGATTATTTATTGAGGCTTACTTAGGTTTATTTTCTCAAGTATAAAAGTGATGCTTTTTCACACTTTAAATTCTTTAAGGATTTTTTTCAAAAAATAATCTTCTAGTTGCATAAAGAACCTTCACACGACAATGAGGGAGTACTTCAGCAAATATTTTTCTAATTTTTAGGTAACACATGGCATTATTAACCAAAATTATATTCATTATAATCCACAAAAATGCATTAGCAAAAGGAAGAACTAAACTTTGAAGGAAATAGATAACTATATGATGTATTCTAGAGATTTGCCTCATATTTATTTGGTAGAAGTAGTTAATTGTGCTAAATACATTCAAAATCACACAACACACAAAGCACTTCAGAATTTGACTCTAAAAGAGGCTTAGTCCAAAAATAATCCCAATGTGTATTTTTCCAAGTCTTTGGGAGCCATGTTTGTGCCTTTGTGCCAAATAAGACTAAGAAATCATTGGATAAAAATAACAAACCCTTGATATTTGTATGATATTATGAGTATATGAGAGCTTATTGAACTTTAGATCCCGATACTCATGAGGTTATTTGTTTAACCCATGTTCAATTTGATGAGCACTTCTCTCCTCATTATTCTTCAACTTCTTCCATGACTGCTTGTTATTTATCTCATCTTTAGGATCCCTTATTTGAGGAGGTTTCTAAGGAGGTTATGGATGTCAATGGTGATCCTATTCACATTGATGTTTTCACTATGTCTAAGTGGGTTCATAGTAAACTTTCTAAGGTAGAACCTTTTATAAAGGATATTCCACCCACTAGTAATCATCAAGCACAATCTAAAATTTCTAGAATTTTGTGTAAAGAAGTTTCTAAGGATCCAAATCCTTTTCAAAGGATCATTGGAGAAACAAGTGGGATTATGTGATAGAATATGAGTATTATTCTTTGTTGAAGAATAATAAGTAGGATTTGGTCTCTCTTCCTAAAAGAAGAAATATGATTAGGTGTAAGTGGGTATACTAAACCAATTACATAGCTGATGGGTCTATTGATAAATATAAATATCATCTTGTTGCAAAAAAATCACAAGTTGAAGGTATTGATTACTTCGTGAATTTTTCACTCATTTCTAATATGGATTCAACACACCTTATACTGTTTATTGTTACATCACATAGGTTTCCTATAGACTATATGGACATTAAAAGTGCCATTTTACCTAGATATTTACAAGAGCAAATATACAAAGAGTAGGTTATTGTATTTGTTCATGCCTCTTCTCTTATTTGTACACTCGAAGGTCTCTATAGTCTCAAATAGGACCCTTGGTATTGGTATGTGAAGATGGATTATTTTCTTCTATCTATCAGTTTTTTTCACTACCACTCATATCGTACATTATATCTCTAACATGTTGGCAAAGATATTGTTATACTTGTCTTGTATGTTGATGATATACTACTTATGGGTAAATATTCGTCTAACATTCTTCCCATTCAGTTTGGCATGAAAAATCTTTGGTTATCACATTATTTATTGGTTTACATATTTCTCATATATATTTAGGGATTAATTAGATTTATTAAAATTACACCCATGATCTTCTTCAGCAATTGTATATGGCTGATTATAAGCCAAGTTCACCTCCTTTTTTTTGTGTACGCTTACTCTTACTTCCACTGTACCACTCCTCTTTGTGATCCCACCTTATACATGTAGTTGGTTGGAAGTATGATGTACTTGACCCATACTCCCCGATATTTCCTTTGTAGTAGGGATTGTATCTTAGTTTGAAAATTCTCCTCATAACATTCACTACTAGGATGTTTAAAAGAGTTTGCGATATTTACAAGGAAATTCACACTTTGGAATAATCTTCAACAAAGGTTCTACCTAGTTGATTAGATATAATGATTCTAATTGGGTTGTTTCTATTGATGATAGGTGATCTACTTATGGCTATAATTTTTTTCTTAGTGTTTCTCCAGTTGTTTGGTTGTGCAAGAAGAAACACACTATTGAAATTTCATCTATAGAGGTAGAATATGGAAGAATTTATGGAGAGTTAGAAACTTCTTTGGATTTGAAAATTATTAACAGAATTTGGATTCCTATAGGATTCATTGAATGTATTTTGGTGTCACAAATAAACTACAATTCACATTTATGGAAACCCTTTTGAGCACTAGCACACTAAGCATATTGAGATTCACATGCACTTAATTTGTCAACACATTTAGGATGGATTTATTTTCTTGGATTACATTATGACTCAACAACAGGTTACTAACATCTTTAGGAATCCTTTTACATCACCTCACTACCTTGAGTTTTGTAGCATGCTTTTGGTTTCGGAAGTTTTCCTTGGGCGTATTTGTGAGAAAACCTTCCTTCTTATTTCTCTTTCTTCTATCAATATTTTATTTCCTACTTTTAGTTTGTGATTTCTTCATGGATATATTGTACATGAGTATCTAAGAAAACCTTATTTTTGGGACTCATATTGTGGATATGCCACTTCTATTTTGGTCCCCTAGCTTCACTTAAGTGAGTATTAGAGTAGGTTATTTACTTTAGCTCAAGTTCACCTAGATGTAATTTATTTACCTTTTATTTGATTTATCCTCAACAACTTATGGGTGGATATTTATTTTATCTTGTATAAATATTAGGAGGATATTATATAGGTATTAGGCATAGTTCTTTCCTTGATCTATTGTCTTGACTAACTCTTTATTTTCTAGTTTTTCCTTGATCTATGGCCTTGACTAGTTCTTAGATTGATCTTTCTTTTCTATATAAGTAAGGCCCCTTCTCATTATACTACATAGAGTTACATGAGATATAATATATGATGTTGTTTCTCTTTTCTTGTAAATATTTTTGTAAAGATATTTTGTCAAATTTCTTTCATCTTATTGAATTAGATGATCTATTAGCGTTTGATATCTTTTTCTCTAGGAACAATATTCTCATCGTTCATTTTACATACATCATGTATGATGTCACATTTCAAAATTTTCATTATTTATTCAAGATAAATTTTCAAAATTTTGAAGAAGTGTCCTTTGGAAGTGTTTAAGTGAAGGGAAAAGTTCAAAAAGTTAGAAAAATTCAGTCTTTGGGGTCATTTTTAATGTTTTGTGGTTAAGTCAAACATTTTTGTCCCACGTGTCCCAAGTGTAGGCGGGCCTCATGTTCTCTAATTTTCAGCTTTACCTGCATTGGTTTACTATCGGCTAAGTCATACATTTTTGTCTCACATGTACCAAGTGTAGGAAAGCCTCCTATTCACCGATTTGCTACTTTACCCGCATTACTTTACAATCGATTAAATCAGCTCCATGCATCCCGCATGTCCCTACGTCCAATGGACCATCTATTCTATAAAAACCCACTTTTTCTACATTCTTCTTGGATCAGGTGTTTTTGATCCACACGTCCCTTGTGTCCATGCATCCCATGGACTGTCTGCAGGCCAAATTTTTCCACCTTTTCCGCATTTCACCTTTTTGAGTCGACATAGGAGTCATTTATTGCACATTCATGATCTTCTCTCTCCATCCATTCAAATTTATGGCTATTTAAAATGAGTGTAACCATTTTTATTCACAAAATTTCTTACTCATTCTATCCTAGTCACATTCTTCCAAAACAAGTCGTTACCTACACTCGTGCCTTTATCTTTCTCTTGCAAGGATTATTTGAAATTGGGATAAAATAAATTAAAGGTTGTTTCTCTCCCTATCTCTGATACATAATGAAAATTCAATACAAAGGACATGAGAATATATCCTCATTAGAAACCTTTGTACCTTATGTCGAGGATAGTGAAGCTCAGCACCTCGACCTTGATGAATTTTGGAGTATGCTTGGATGCGATAACCGTAATCCCATCACCCAATTAAGAAAAGACAACAAAACTACATTTACAAGGGATTTCCTATGTTTTACCAGGTGTCTTGATACCATGCTCATGTGTGGGAACTATATCAATCCAGATTCCAAGGAGATTGTTTATATCCATGGTGAAGTGGTTATGTGACTAGATTCGATGCTATTTTTTCTTCCCTACACATCCCAATGGTGGAATATGCTCATACCCTCACTCTTTCTCAAGCAAAAACACTATTTGACCATGACAATGATAGATACAAGACCAGGGTAGCTAAATCATGGCTAAAGAACCCTAAGAAAGGAGAATCTAGACTTTCTAAGTCATTGTTCAAGGTTGATTTTAAGGAAGAAATTTTAGACATCATCACTCTTCTAACTAGGATCATGGGAATGCCCTCTACAAATGAGTTTCAATTTTGGATGTGTCCCTTTATCAATATCATTTGTGAAGGGAAGCATAATTTGAATTGGGGTGAGATAATCTGTGAGAACCTAACTGAAAGCAGCTGATCAATGTTCAAAGAACTCAGACATTCTACATGTCCTCCTATCTCATGTACACCATTGCAACATCTAGGAATGGCTTGGTTTCTCTTTCATCAAAGATAAGAAGGATGCTCCTATATATGAATATTTTCCTCAATTAACTCTCAAAGTCAATAATCATCACTTCAGGAGAGTCAATGATGCTTTCACCATGTATATTATGAGGCTTTTGGAAGGAAATATTGCTTAAAGATTTTTTGAGGAGGAAAATACCTTGATCTCTGAATATGGGAGTTTCTTCACTCAATTCAGAAAGTTTTCATACATCAGGATGACTGGTTTTGAAGGCCCTCCTCTAAAGCTTCCTATGTTTTTTTATAATGAAAAATGGCCATTGCTAAGATTTTCAGAAAATTAGACAAACTTCACAGGACTTCTAAAAGATAAAAAAGTTTTGTTGTGTATTATTTTCCTATCACCTTGGGAAATTATACATGCAAGACAACCTGGATGCTTAGAACATTGATAGAACCATTTCTCCTCTCACCCTTCATCACTTCAAGCCTAGAACTTTCTTTGATATAAAGAGATATATTGGTAATAATTTCAGATGGGTTTTTACCACTTGCAGATACAAAATATTATTCGGTTGATTAGTGTAGATGATTTTGAGGCCATGAGAAGGTACTTTGGAAGACTTTATCTTCAAAAATCATAGTTTTCAATCTCTAAAAGTACCTGATAAGCTCCAGGATGATGATGAAGACCTACAATCCATTGAATATGAGAGGTCCATCAAACACACTCCTCTTGAAACCATTGATTGGTTTGTAAGAGAGAAGGATGATTTGAAAGAGGTGATCAACCATGTTCTTGTAAGAACCAAGCTCTGGTTTGATAAGAAGATGCAAACCTTCAGGATGAGAAAAGCTAGGTCTTCTTCACAAGAAACTTCCTCTCCTAGGAAAGAAGAACCTATGCTCAATGTTGAGGTGCCTAAATAGTCCACTCCTTCCTCTTCAACAAAGGTATACATGAAGAAAGGAAAGGCTATCAAGCAAGAGTAGATTGTAGAAGAAAAGGAAGAATTTCCTTTGGAGTAGCCACAGGTTCCTATAGGGCCAGAAGATGTTGTTGTTTTGAGTGAGGATAATAGTGAAGAGCTGAAAGAAGAGGAAGAAGCCCCTGTCAACATTGTTGAGATGGAAAATAAAGGCCAAATGTCTGAGTCTCTAGGTTTGGTGGACTCTTCTTCCAAGGATATTTCTAAAGATATGCCAACTTCTCCATTAGAGACATCTGTGGTGTAAAAATTGAGTGTAATGAGTACACTTGCACTTGGACCCATTTCTCCTTCCACCTATTTCTCTTCCTTTTCTTGGGTTCAAAATTTCGTTGATAGTAAGAAAAGGAAGTCTACTTCTCAAATTATGGTTCCCAAGTTTGATGTTGTGGCAACCTTGCTTGGTACTACTCCTCCTCCTCCTAAAAAGAAAGAAAAGATTACTTTGAGGCTGGTGTCAGATTCTAAGGGCCAATAATTCATGGAGATTGCAAATCCTAAGGTGGAAAAAGAGGAGAAATACCTTCTAATTTCTGACTTGGAACTCATAAGGATTCCACTTAGAGAGTCAACACCTAAAAGTGAGGTTCATAACCTTAGAGAAACTGTGACTAGAGTTATTGAACATGTTGAGAAGGGTAAAAAAATGTGGAGCAATTGGAGGAACAAAACCAAGTTCTTTCAAATTTTATAAAATCCTTGTTGGCAAAGGATAAGGTCTTGGATCTAACTCCATTAACCACTCTTCCACCTCCCATAGTTCTCAATAAGGATGAATTTCAGACCATCAAGGATATTCATAAGTATGCCACCTATGGAAAGGCCATTAAATCCATTGGTTGATGATATGAAAGTGGAAAGATTGAATTTTATTGAGGAGTCCTTCAAGTTATATGAGAAGGTATCCAAATTATAGTTGAAATTCACCACATCACTCAGTGGCTTGGAGAAAGAACTGAAGCTATGGTGTGAATGCATACAGGATCTCCATTTGATGAGTAGGACTGATGAACAGGTCTTGTTGGAAAGTAAGGTATTTGATGAGGCCAAGAGCAATATGTAAAAACCCTGGGTTTTCAGTGTTGATTTGAAGATCAAAGTTTTGGAGGAATCATTAGGAGAACTGAAAAATATATGGAAAAAATGAGAAAATTTCAAGGCTTGCATTTTTCTACCTACCTTCTAATATATTCATTGTCAAATATAGAATGAATCCTTAGGTTATCACTTTTCTATATAGTAGATCAAGGCTCAATTTAGTACCTTTTTTAAGGAATTTCTCTTCACGGAAGAGTCAATGTCTCAAGAGAAGATGAAGGAAGTCTTCTCCCTTCAATCATCTATCACCAAGGAAAAAAAGAGTTTCTTGAAAACATAGATTTTATGAAGGATATGGAGAAATTCCTTGGTATATGGACTCATGCCACTTCTAACACCACCATCCCAAAGTGCATGGAGATAGTTGAAGCATTGAAAAGATTTAGACATCAGATTCTTAAGACAGTTGGAACTACTAATCCTCCTTTGGATGTTTCTACCTCTAAATCCTAAGGCACTTACTTTAATTTGAAGTTGTTATCCCATGATGTCAAATTTAGTTAAGGACCATTCTATTAATGTATTTCTTAAGTAGTCTTTAATATTTTAGATTAAAATAAGTTGGAACCGAATGTAACTTTTTTGTAAACTATTTAATGGGCTCTCCATGCCATTGTTTATAGGGTGGGAATCTAATACTTTTTTAAAATGTAAAGAGAATTGAAAATAATCAATATAGAAGAATTTCCTTGTCTCTAATTTTAATTTAATCTCCTTTTCTTTCTTGTCGAAATTTGTGAATCATCAACCTTTCATGTTAAGAAACTTTGTGTTCTTATGATATGATTTCCATAACTTTGTGCCTATGGAATAATATCTGATGTTGTAAATGTGAATGATTCTATTCTATATCCCTCTTTCTAAGTACGTGTAAGGTTATATTCTGCTATCTATATTACCTGAAAGTATTGTTATATTCTTCCCTTTCAGTTTCTTTGTTCTTCCATTCTTATGTATTGATAATCCATATTGGTATAAAACATTTAGAAATATCAGAAGTCCTCATAAATATGAAAGTTTTATATTTGTATATAAGCTTTGTTTCTCACTTTCAATAAGGAACCTCTCCCATAAAGAGGAGGGAATCATTGTCCCTTGACTGTTGATCACTATAAAGTGCTAATTCAAAAACCAATAGTTTTTGGTGGATCCGTTGGGATTTCGTTTCAATATATCCCTTTCTGAATAACTTTGAGACCAGTTTGCAACCTGTTGAATCAAATATATACACATGGTCAAATATCCCTTAGCATAGAAGATCCCCATTTTCAACTTCTAGAACATCAAGGATTCCTCTTCCTTTGGCAAGAAGGAATAGAAGAACTCGGTCTACAAGCACACCTCCTACTAAAGATAGAGTTTCTAAGAACAACAGTCCTCAAGATCAAACTAGTCCTAGCCTCTGTGCTCTAGTACTTTTGGAGTTATAGTTCCCCTTCAGTCAATCTTTCCAAGGATGGCAACACCATTTCCTTGGGGACAACGTGTTGGACCTCTTGCTCTTCCTCAACCATTGCACAAATTACCTAGGGTAACATTAATTTTTTTCTAAATTCCAAGGTGACGAAAAAGTACACCAGATGAACACATTGCAGCTTTCATTGTAGCATGTGGGATTCTTGGGGTTGAACATGAGGATGTTTCTGTTAGGCTCTTCATAGAAACATTGCAGGACAATGCCACTGACTTGGTTCTATCACCTTCTAGTTGGTTCGATTACTAATTGGACTACCATGACAACTCAGTTTGAGAAACGTTTTAAACCTGTTGAAGATGTGCATGCCCTCTTGGCCCAAATTTCTCATATAAAAAAGGAGCCATACGATCCCATGAGGGAGTTTGTGGCCAAATTCAACAAGTTGATTAATAAAATTCCACAAGCCACCCATCCTGTAGATCAAATCCAAAAGTTTTTTTTCCTCAATGCTCAGTTGCCTAAAGTGAGTTATGCACTAAGGAGGGATAATATTCCAACTTTGGATGATGATCAACGATTGGCTATCAATGTTGAGGATGATCTAATCATGTCTAGTAAATTGAAAAGAGAACCCTCCAAGCCTAAAGCATCTTCTTCTTCCTCCTCAGGAGCCAATTCTGATCAGTTAGTGCAGAAGTTGGCAAATGACCTTATTGCTATCAAGAAACAATTGGCTCAACATGCTCCTTACCAAGATATTCCAAGGAAGAATTTTCAGCCTAGGAATCATTTTCCCTCTTCTCAGCCTAAATTGGCTATTGAAGGCCCACCCATCAAGGTTCGGTCAATGCAACTTGTGAAGTTCAAGAACCTGATGATGAAGAGGAGAATGAAGACTATGAGGAGCCTGAAGAAGAGGTTGATGAAGAACAAGAAGAGCTTGGTGATTCTCAAGTCAATTTCCTCACCAGTTGAAGGTGTGGATGATGAAGATGAATATGATGAAGTAGTGGTAGATATGAATAGTGAGTCATATGTTATTATGACTCGAGAGAAAATGAACAGGAAGGAAAAAGTGGTACAACTCTCTAAAAAATCTAAGGAGGCCCCTGTAACTATTCCAGTAATTGCAAGGAGAGGAGCCCTTATTCCCACTACCTCCACACAAAAGGTGAGTAATGCTAGTTCTTCTCCTTCTACCTCCACTTCCAAAATTCTTTCCCTATAACTCCTAAACCTGATAAGTCCAAATTTTCCCTCATTCCTAGTAGTGATGCCCCATCCACCTCTAGATATTTTGATATCATCGACCACATTAAGAGGACAAAGATCCAAATATCAGAGGTAGAATTTTACCAGACTCACCCAAATGATTTTTCCAAGGTGGTGAAATTTATCAATTCCAAATCCATAACTTCACCCAATACTTCTAGAGGTATATTTCCCACTCCCTCCCCCTCATCTCAACAAAGTATTGTGGTTGTAGTCTCTTCATCTAATGAGAAAATTGGACCATTCTATGTAACACTTCTCATAGCTGGCCACAAACTCAGTAATTGTGTTATTGACTCAGGAGCATTAGATAATGTGATGCCTGTAAAAGTAGCTCTCACTTTAGGCCTAACTCTAACATGTACTTTTGGTTCTTTTATTCCATGGAGAGTAGGGAAGTACCATTGGTTGGAAGAATCAAAGATGCACAAGTAGCTTTTGCTGCTTTTCCAAAGAAAAGGGTCAAAGCCACTATTTTAGTGGTTGATATTCCTCCATCATATGGTATGTTACTAAGTAGAAATTTTTGTAGAGAAGTGGGAGGTGAAATCCAAATGGACTGGTCACACACTCTCATCCCGGTCAATGGAAAAATGAAAAATTTGCTACTAGAAAGATAGAATGAGTACATTGTGTAAAAGAATGACGACCCAAAAGCACAAATACTCTATGAAGATATAGGGCATGGTAACTATATGATCATGTCAGAGGATGAGGAAAAAATTCCTAAGGGAGTGATTCATAATCCTAATGGTGTTTGGACTTTGGAGTTTGATGGAAGTTATTCTTCAGCTGGTTCTGGAGCTGGTGTAGTGTTAATCTCTCCAGAAGAGAAGATTCATCCATTTTCATATAAACTTTATTTTGAAAATACAAACAACACAACTGAATATGAGGCTCTCCTTCTTGGATTGAATGTGGCAAAATAAATGGGAGTGAAGAATCTTTGTGCTCATGGTGATGCAGAGTTGATTGTGAAACAAGTCAGGGATCTTTTCCAAGTCAAGAATAAGAGATTGAAACATTATAGAAGTCTTGTCTGGGATTCCATTGAATTTCTTTATGATTTCTCAATTGAGGCTATACCAAGAGAAAATAACACTAGGGATGATTCTCTGGCTGTTTCAGGATCCCTATTGATTCCTCACCCAAATTTCTCTTAGGAGAAATTTACCATTGAAATGATTCATAGGCCTAGTGTGTCGGATAATGAAAACAACTGGCAAGTTTTCAATGATGATCAACACTTGCTCTCTTTCCTAGAGCTTAAGGATAAATTTAATCAATTATATTTTGAAGGAAGTGAGACTCTTCCTAGAGAGTATGTTCCCTCCAATGAAGATGATATCAAGGAAGAAATGGATCAGGATGGTTGTATCAAGTTGAGGGGTAACAGGATACCCAAAGGACTAGTGAATACTAGAGGATCTGTTTGATAAGCATGATAGGTACATCAGATCTAAGGCTTCTCAAGGGACTCATCAATCTACATTGAGTATGAGAAGGTCAATATTGGAAGTAATGATGAACCCAAGATGGTGAATATTGGGAAATGTTGCACTCAAGAAGAAAGGAAGAAAGAAGTGAACCTATTGAAAAGGTATGTTGACGTTCTCACTTATTCCTATGATGATCTCAAATCCTTTCATCCAAAAGAGATGCAACACTATATTCCTTTGAAACCTAGGATTAAACCTTTCAGACAAAAGCAAAGGCAATACAATCCCAAGATTGCTGACACCATTTACCAAGAGATTCAAAAGTTACTAAAAGAAAATATTATCTTTCCTATACATCATTCAACCTGGATCGCCAACATTGTGCCAGTAAGGAAAAATAATGGTGAGATTTGGATTTTGTGGATTTTAGAAATTTGAATCAGGATTATTTAAAGAAAACTATCCTCTCCCCATGATGGATCAAATATTATAGGCTATAATAGGCTCTAAATTTTTTCCATGTTGGATGGATTCTCTGGATACAATCAAGTGGAAGTTAGTATCCCAGATCAGCACAAGACCACTTTTACTACTCCTTGGGGAACCTTCACCTACAAGAGGATGTCATTTGGTCTTATCAATGTTGGTGCCACTTTCCAAAGGGAAATGGACTTAGATTTTGGTAGTATCAAAGGGAAATGTATCATTTGTACCTTGATGATTTGACTATTTTCTCCAAGACAAGGGAAAATCACTTTCAACATCTTGAAACAGTCCTTCAAAAATGTAGAGAACATGGAGTATCCTTAATCCTAAGAAATTTGTCTTCTGTGTTACCAAAGGAAAGTTTCTTGGGCATATTGTCTCCAAAGAGGGGATCAAGATAGATCTAGAAAGAGTTCAGGAAATCCAACAAATTCCTCTTCCTACAAGCAAAAAGGGTGTTCACTCTTTCTTTGGCAAGATAAATTTCTTGAGGAGATTCATTCCATATTTTGTAGAAATGACTATGAGAATTGCTCATATGATGAAAGGGAAGCAAACTTTTGGTTGGAATTCTGAAGGAAAATAAGCTTTTGAGGATATCAAGAAAGCTATTGCTAAAACTCCTATCCTAGCATGTCCTGATTTCAGCAAGGATTTTATTATCTATTGCTATGCTACTGAGAGTACTTTGGCCACTATACTAACTCAAAAAATTCTAAGAATCATGAAATTTTGATTGCCTTCATGAGCTATGTTTTGAAAGCTCATGAATTGAAGTATACTTTGATGGAAAAAAATCTTTTTCGTGATCAAAGTTGTCAAGCAATTTCATTTTTATGTCCTTAATTCTCACTTTGTTGTATTTTTACTTGATACAACTATCAAGTCTATTCTTACACAACAGGAGTTTGGAACTAAGTGAGGAAATTGGGTGGAAAAGGTTCAAGGAGTATGACCTTGATATCAAGCCAACAAAGTTAGTTTAGGGTAAAGGATTATGTGAACTTATCGCTAAGGGAGTTGATGAGGAATTATCCACATAAGGGGTTGATGTTCATGTTTTCTCTTTCTTAGTTCAACAAATGAGTGGTATGTTGATATTGCACATTTTCTTACTTATGGAGAATTTCCATCTCACTTAAGTGCCAAGGAAAAGAGATATATTAAGCTAAGATCAGAACAGAACGTGTTGTGGGAAAACAATTTATTCAAATGAGGCATTGATGGAAGATTCCTTAAATGTGTGGAAAAATAACAACAAAATAAATTGTTCACATCTTTTCATGATCAATCTTATGGAGGGAATTTCTTGTTTGCTATCACTACTCACAAAATTCTTCGTGTAGGGTAATATTGGCGACATTGTTTCGAGATGCATCAAATTGGGTAGGAAAGTGTGAAGCCTATAAAAAATTTTTTGGGAGGCCTAAATTAGATGCTTTACCACTCAAACAGTAATCATTGATGAACCTTTTCAACAAGTGGGGATTGAATTTTATTGGAACTCTCAACCCACATTCTAGTGTTGGACACACTCATGTGCTAACTACTACAGATTACTTCACAAAATGGGTGGAATCCATTCTAGTCAAAAGTACTACCTCCGAGGTGGTGTGTAATTTTATCAAAGAGAACATCTTGATAAGATTTGGAGTACCAAACAAAATTATAACTGATAATGCTTCCAATTTCTCTTCTTCGAGTTGATGGATTTCTACTATGGGTATGGAATTTCCCTTTCTCATTCTTCATATTATTACCCCCAAGGGAATGGACAAGAAGAATCAACAAATAATAATTTGGTAACCATCATCTGGAAGCTTTTCAATGACTCTCAAAGGAATTGGCACAAGAAGCTCTATGATGCCCTCTGGGAAGATAGAATTACATCCAAAAGAGCCATTGGAATGTCTCTATTTCAAGTGGTGTATGGTGTTAAATCTCAGCTACCAGTAATAGTTGAATTTCCATCCTTGCACTTGATGAAGGCTATTAAGGATTCAAGTTTCATCAGTTCTTTGGACAAAAGGATCATGTATCTCCAGAAGCTAGATGAGGACAGAATGCAAGTTTTTGATAGAATCTCTACTCACCAACAGAAGGTGAAATATTTGTTTGATAAAAATACTAGACCTAGATATTTTCAAGTGGGAGACATTGTCCTACTATGGGACAAAAGGCATGAGCCTCGTGGAATCCATGGTAAGTTTGATTCTCTTTGGCTTGGTCCTTTCAAGATAAGACACTTTGCTAGAGAAAATTATTTCTATTTAGATTATATGGATGGATCTCCTCTCCCACTTCCTTATAGTGGGTAGTATTTAAAGTTGTTTAGTCCTAGGTGATTAGGCAGTTCTTTTGTATATTGTGTACAATGTCTTATTTTTTGTCTTTCCCTTGTGTTTTGTTTTCTTTCCCCTTTGTGTGTTCTCTTCTGTATTGTTTTTCCTTTGACTCTATTTTCTAATGGATAAGGCACTGGTCTATTTTCCCAAAGTTTTCTTTTGGTTCTTGATCTTGCCTCGTTCCTCTGTCCTAGTCAAGTCATCCCCAGAAAGAGCCAGTTGTTGTCACCTTTCAAAATTTCCCTTCTTTCTTCAAGACAAATTTTCAAAATTTTGAAGAAGTGTCCTTTGGAAGTGTTTAAGTGAAGGGAAAAGTTCAAAAAGTTAGAAAAATTTAGTCTTTGGGGTCATTTTTAATGTTTTGTGGCTAAGTCAGACATTTTTGTCCCGCATGTCCCAAATGCAAGCGGGCCTCATGTGCACCAATTTTCTACTTTACCCGCATTAATTTATCATCAGGTAAGTTAGACATTTTTTCCCACATGTCCCAAAAGTAGACAAGCCTCCTATTCACCAATTTTCCACTTTACCTATATTACTTTACCATCGCCTAAATTGGCTCCACACGTCCCATCGACCATATGTTCTCTCCAAACCCACTTTTTCCACATTCTTCTTGGATCGAGTGTTTCACCTACGCATGTCCCTAATGTCTTTGCATCCCATGGACCATTTGGACCAATTTTTTATACCTTTTTGCATTTGACTTTTTTGAGTCAAGTGTCGAGTCATTTAGTGTACATTCATTGCCTTCTCTCTCCATTCATTCAAATTCATGGCTATTTAAAGGAATATAACCATTCTTTCATTCACTCACCTTCATACTCATTCTCTCCCACTTGCGTTCTTGCAAAATAAGGCATTTCCCACATTTGTGCATCTATGTTTTCTCTTGTAGGGATTTTTGAAATTGTGATACACTCAATCGAAGGTTATTTCTCTCCCTATCTCTATCACAATGAAGATTCAATACAAAGGTCACAAACATCTCTCCTCATTAGAAACCTTTTTCTCTATATTTCTGGGATAGTGAAGCTTAACACCTCGACCTTGATGAACTTTTGGAGCAGGCTTGGATGCGATAACCCTACTCCCATCACCCAATTAATCAAAGACAATGGAATTACATTTATAGGGGGTTTCCCTATGTCTATCCAAAGTGCACTAATACCGTGCTCGCCTATGGGACTGTTTCAATCCAGAGTCCAAGGAGATTATTGATATCCATGGTGAAGTGGTTGCGTGACTAGATTCTGATGCTATTTGTGCTACCCTATGCATCCCAGTGGTGGAATATGCTCATACCCTCACTCTTTCTCAAGCACAAACACTATTTGACCATGAAAGTGATAGATACAAGACTAGGGTAGTTAAATTGGGCTAAGAAAGGAGCAAAACCATAATAAAGGAGCATCATCAGAATTTCTAAGTCAAAATGAGTTTCACTTTTGGATGTGTCCCTTTATCAATACCATTTGTGAAGGGAAGCATAATTTGAATTAGGGTGAAGTAATTTGTGAGAACCTAATGGATCGGATGATCCATTTTAGAGAACTCAGACATTCCTCATGTCCTCCTATCTCATGTACACCATTTCAACATTTGAGGAATGGCTTGGTTTCTCTTTCGTCAAAGATAAGAAGGATGCTCCTATATATGAATATTGTCCTCAATTAACTCTCAAAGTCAACAATCATCACTTCAGGAGAGTCAATGATGCTTTCACCATGTATATTGTGAGACTTTTGGAAGGAAATATTTTCCAAGGAAGAAAAGACCTTTATCTCTAAATATGCGAGTTTCTTCACTCAATTCAAAAAAATTCATACATTAGGAAGGCTAGTTTTGAAGTCTCTCCTCTAAATCTTCCTATTTTTTAATGACAAAATGGTCCTTGTTGAGATTTGTAGACAATTAGACAAACTTCATTGGACTTATAGAGATAAAAATATTGCTTGCATCCATTTCCCTATAACCGTAGGAAATTATACATGCAAGACAACCCTTGATGCTCAGAACAATGATAGAACCATTACTCCTCTCACCCTTCATCACTTCAATCCTAGAACTTGATTTGATATCAAGGGATATATTGCTAAGAATTTCAGGATGGGTTTCTATCACCTTGTAGATACAAAAGATTATTGGACTGATTGTATATATGATTTTGAGGCTAGGAAAAGGTACTTTGGAAGACTTTCTCTTCAACAAATCCAAGTTTTCAATCTCTACAAAGTACCTGATAATCTCTAGGATGATGATGAAGACTTGTAATCCATTGACTATGATAGGTCCATCAAACACACTCCTACTAAAACCATTGATTTTTTGTAAGAGAGGAGGATGATTTTAAAGAGGTGATCAACCCTGTTCTTATAAGAACCAAGATCTTGTTTGATAAGAAGATGAAAACCTTCAGGATGAGAAAAGCTAGGTATTCTTCACAAGAAACTTCCTCTACTAGAAAATAATAACATTTGCTCAATGTTGATGTTCGTAAACAATCCACTTCCTCTTCAACAAAGGTATACATGAAGAAAGGCAAGGCTATCAAGCAAGAACAGATTACAGAAGAAAAGGAAGAATTTACTTTGGAGCATCCATAGGTTCCTATAGGGCCAAAAGATGTTGTTGTTTTGAGTGAGGATAACAGTGAAGAGCTAAAAGAAGAGGAAGAAGCCCCTGTCAACACTGCTAAGATGGAAAATAAAGGCCAAATGTCTAAGTCTCTAGGTTTGGTGGACCCTTCTTCCAGGGATATTTCTAAAGATATAAAAACTTCTCTATTAGAGACATCTATGGTGCAAACATTGAGTACAATGAGTACACTTGCACTTGGACCCATTGCTCCTTCTACCTCTTCCTCTTCCTTTTCTTGGGTTTAACCTTTCGTTGATAGCAAGAAAAGGAAGTCTACTTCTCAAATTATGGTTCCCAAGTTTGATGTTGTGGCAACCTTACTCAGTACTACTCTTCCTCCTCCTGCAAAGAAAGTAAAAATTACCTTGAGGTTGGTGTCGATTCTAATGGCCAACGGTTTGTAGTGTTAATGCCCATTTTGATCCTCTACCATTTTTCCATGTTTCCCCTTTATTCTTTGTGTTGTGAAATATTTTTTCCTCACGAAATCAATGATGTGAAGTTATAGATCCATTCTTGTGCATTTGATTATTTGCAAACTCATTACCTTACCCTAATTTTCCGTGGGGTGCATTTTTTCCCTGTTTCGACAAAAATGGCTTTGGATCTTCCCATCCTTTGAATTTGAAGAAAAACAACACATATCTGTGTTTAAATGCTTTGAGTTGTTCATTTCTTCTCCATTCTTGCACCATTTTGAGGAATCTCTAAGTTTTCCCTATGTTTTGCCCTAATTTTTCCTATTCAAACACCTCTACCATTTTCCCCATGTTTTCCCGGCCTTTGGAGCTCAAAATTGTTCATTTTATACTTGTATGCCATTGAAAATCCAATTCCATGATAAAAATTCTTTGAAAACATGTTTCAGTTGGTTAAATTTCAATAAATTTGTCATCCTTAGTGAAATAATCAAATTCTAGGGCATCCTTAGAATTTTATGTGTTTTGACCGTTAGATGGGCATCATTTACATGTCAATTTCATCTTCAACATTCATGGGCATCGCTAGTGATTTCTACGTTTTTTGAGGGTCATACGGGCATCCTTTTCCCGTCAAATCTTAGCTCAAACATCTTCTCATACGTGGTAGTTAGAAAAGTCAAAATAGTGGAGGGGTGGAGCTGCGGAGGCACGGTGGAAAAATTTCCTTTGGTGAAAAGGAGTTAAGGTAAAAAATTGGAGTGCATGCCCTCGGTGAATTAGAGGTAGACACATGTCATGTTTTCATCAAAAGCAGGATGGAAGGCTGGCAGAGAACTTAGAAAAAAAAAATGACGAATGAGAACAAAAGTTATGAAAAGCGCCATGGGTCTCGCTGTGCCATTCGGGAGTAGACATGTGGTAGGGTTAGAGGCAGAACTTTGGGCCTCGGGGGAAACTTGATTTTTTTTCCCATTTTGGCATAAAGCATTAAAATTACAAAATGTGGTCAGTAGCTTCGTCAATGGTCATGATTCAGCCATGTGTATAGCTCACATCAAAAGAAGGGATTTTGTATCGTCGGGTCTTTACAGAAATTTAGATTTTATCCTATAAAGGTAAGAAATAAAAATGAGGAACATAATCCCCCCACCAATCAGCGACCGACACATGTTAGGGAAAGAATCAGAGGTGCGGTTCCGCGGTGATAATTTTGAAATTTTTCTTTTTTTACTAAAAAGGTAGAAATGTGTAGAATTAGTCCACGATTCCAATGGGGTTCACTTTGGGACACATGTCGGGACCGTTTTCATGAGGTGTAGATGTGGGGATATTTTGGAAAATTTTCCTTTTTCCAAAAAAGGTGGAAATGTGTAGAATCAAGCCGTGATTCCGCTAGGACCCACATTAGGACATGTGTCAAGATCATTTTCGAAGGGCAGAGGGGCAGAGAAAAATGTCAAATTTTTATATTTTTCCAAAATTGTTAAAATGTCAAAAAGTGATCCCAAACCCATTACCAATCACATTGTGACACGTGGAGGGCTCAAATTAAAGCATAAAGGACGATTAACGGTAATCGTACATTTTTCAGTTGGGACGCCATTTGAGCTCTAGGAAGTTTGAATATGAGTTTTTTGCATCAATTTTCATAAATTTTTTGACAATTTCATGTCGTTTGTGCTTGTAAGGACCAATGCAATCAATTTTGAGGATGAATTTGAAGATTTGAGATGTTTTTGAAATGAATTTTTTCCCTAACTTGTCCAAAAATGTAAAACATCAAATCCAAAAGCTACGTAAGAAAATTTGAAAAGTGTAAAGGTAAAACAATGAATAGGAGAATGTTGCATGAAAGGAGGAGGAAAAATGTGCTCCTAGTTGAAACTCTGATGAAAAAATCCTCAATGATTCACCTTTTTGAAACACTGCAACTTTTCTTGCAAATATGTTAAACATCCCTGTCATGAATCATGATGGAATTTTGTAACAAACTTGATGCTTGGCTTATTATTTTCTTAGTAAATAAGGCTTGGATGTAAAAAAATGTTATATAAGGCATGTTTTTTGACATGCAAAAGGTCAAAAAGTTGAAAATCACGAGAAAATTTTGAGAGAAAATCATCTTCTGAGAAACCCTCCAAAAACCTAGTTAATGTCTTTTGTGTTATATCTTCATTCATGTTGAGTTGGTTACAAGTGTATAGCCATCACACAGCTCTGAGATTGTTCCTAAAACTCTCCCTTGCTGATGAATCTAATAATATTTTGAATTAATCTATGTTATTTTGAGAAATATGATGTTTTTTTATCATTTTTAACTTTCTGCAAACACTTTTCCTTGTTCTTGTTGCAATCTTGCATTGAAATCTTTAGGAATCACATAGATCTCATCCTTATTGATAGTTTAGTGGCATTTTCAATTTAATTTTTTAGAAGATATTTCATCTGGCATTGAAAATAAGTGGTTTAAAATCACTTCACCTTCATTTCTTGACATATATTTCTTATAAGCTCTTGGGGTACCTTAGGTGTGATTTGATCAAATATTTTGATGTTTAATTGAGTCCCTTAACTCAAGATTTTGTGTTGAGGTCTCAAATATTTTGTGAAGAGTGAAAACTTGGGTCTCCATTTATGTATCTCTTCTATTTAAAAGAACATCCTTATGGTTTTGAAGCATTTTATCCGATAGTTGTTCAAATGTTGTAGAGGTTGTCAAAGATTTGGCATAGTAAAGTTTGTTTTGTCAATATCCCACAAAAATCATTCTAAACAACTAATACTACCCCATACTACCCTATTTTGATGTTTATACCCACGAAGATCAAAATCCATTTGCTAAAGTATGTAGAACATATCGGGATTTCAAAATGTCTTCAAGATAACCCTTTTGCATTGAAAGTATCTCCATAATCTAGAAGTGAAAACTTGTGAAAGTCATATTTGGAGTGTTGATCATATTTTCCAAGGCCCTTTTCATACTATTTGCACAAATTGAGGGACATCTTCATCTCCTTCACCACTTGTGGGTTAAAAATAGGTCCTCTTACCTTGGTTGAAAGGCACAACCTAAAATAGTTAGGACAAGATCAAGTCCTATTTGAGTGCTATCCATTTCTCCACAAATATGAGTGCTAGTTAGATCACATCCCTGGCTACAAAATGAAATACATCATGATCTATCTACCTTGAAGCTTCATGCCATATCCTCGATGATTATCATACTGAAAAGGATAAAAATTTGGGTACCAACTCCGGTGGTGCCATTTCCGAGGGTGACTTCAAAAAAATGTTTAACAAAACTTTGAGAAGAATGTCAATTAATTTGAGGCCATGTTATTAGTCTTGTTTGATCAAATATGTAGATGCATTTGATAAGAAGGAAACCTACTACTTAAGAGAAAAAAACCCTACTAATTTGAGGCAAGCCTTCACCATGGCGTTGTAGATTGAAAAAAATATCAAAGTAATTTGGAAACCTTTCAAGAGATATCATGTAAAGTTGATAAACCCCGATAAGCCTCAAGCAAGCAAGAGTGTAGACTTGGAGGAAGTGGTGAAAACATTGGCAGGGACTGTCAAAGAGATTTCCTACAAGTTTGCAAGAGCTGAGAAGGGAATTGGGTAGACTTCATGACGTCAACGAAAAACACAAAACCATGAAAGATTTGCCAATCATCCTATGGGTGATAAGAGATCTGATGATAGAGGGAAAGGACCACTGGGGTCATCAAATAGACATCCTCAAGCAAGCAAAAGAAGATTGTTACTTGATCCCCTAATTTCTAGGGTTTCTACTATTGAGGAATTTGTTGATATTGATTGGTGTGATAGGTTTTTTCTTCCCCATCCTCCATGTGAAGTGGACCAACAAGATGGTGAAGCTAATAATGATTATGGTATTGACGATGATATTTGCATGGTGGGCTATTTTTCAAGCTCACAAGAATGAGCAACATCAACCGAGGTAATAAGTGCAAGGACATCTACAGCCTTTTGAGATTTCATCAAATTATTACAAGTCCTCCTTCCCTCTCATACTCTTGAATTTGATGTAGTGGAAGCTTTTGAAATTCCAAATAATGACTTTGAATACTTAAGAGCTTTGGTGATCAAGAAGTATGATGGAGGTATACCTTTGGAGGAAGATAGACAATTGTTAATGAATGATGTTTTGGCTCAAGAAAAGAGTATAACACTAGGAGCAAGGTTTTTAAGGGATTTGGGATTCAATCCAAACCTAAAATGCCCTTGCTTACAAGCATTCCCAAATAAGCTGCTAGAAGAGAAACACCTTCCAAAATCTCTGTTGTCCCAAGAAAAAACTACAATCCTCCTCATGACCAAACTACCAAGAATCCCTTACCATTTAATGAATCTACTTGTCTCCATTCCAATGTTGCCTTGCCAAAGAATTTTCCCTATGACACATCCCAATTATTGAGCCAAATCAAAGTGAGTGTTCCAATTTTTGAGTTGCTTAGGATTCCTAATCACAAGAAGAGATCATTTGAGTACCTAGGTTTGAAATAAGAAAAGAGTACTCCAAGAAGAAATGTAAACGTTGTTGAAACTCATCCTCAAATAATTACAGACCTTAAAACACCACTAATACTTTGGAAGATATTGGGGAAACACCTAAGGTATACTTGGGGACATCCTTGCTTGATTCCCAATTGAATTTTTATCCATTCTTTACAACTTTGATCATAACAGATAGACTACTTCATAATTGTATGTTTGACTTTGGTGCATCATGCAATGTTATTCTGTAGAAGTCATGAATGAGTTGGATATCATAGTGAAATCAGCCTATGTAAAGTGTACTGACATGGACTCAAGAGAAGTGTCGTATTTGGTTGTGTGAAGGTTCTTGTGGTGCAACTTGCATCTTATCCTGGGAGGAATTTAAAATTGGATGTTGTGATTGTTGATTGCCCTTCCAAATGGGGTATGTTATTGTCAAGAAATTTGGTTGTAAGTGTTAGAGGGACTGTCCAAATGGATATGTATTTTTCCACAATTCTCATTCAAGGTATCCTCGTAAAATTATATGGGGAGAAGAAGATGTTGCATCTAATTGAGGATCCAAACAATGCTTCTTATGAAGTGTTATTTGTTGATGTTCATGTTGATAATTTTATTGGTTTTGCTGATGGTAACAAGCACAAGATGGATCAGTCTAAGTTCCTTGAATAAGTAGGTTCTCCTTGGACCATGATATTTGATGGAGCTTGCTCCAAATTTGAAAATGGTGCTGGTATAATTTTTATTTCTCCTAGATCGGAAGAATTTGTTTTTTCATTTAAGCTTAATTTTGAATGTACTAACAACATTCGGAGTATGAATCCTTGTTGTTGGGTCTAAGAATTGCATGGAATTATGGTGTCAAGGACATCATTGCAAAAGGATATTTAGATATAGTTTTCATACAAATAAGAAAACTATATACTACAAAAATCAACGGATGAAATAGTACAAACATGCAGTTTGGGATCTAATTGAGATATTTGATTCCTTTAACTTTGTGCATCATGAAAAAAGGTTCAATGTTGCTCTGAAAAGTTGGCACTATTGGGGTCAAGATTTTGAAATTGCACCATTTCACCTTATTGTGAGTACAATATTGAAGTGTTAACTAGGCCGCTTGTCCATGACAACATCAAGCATTGACAAGTGTTTAATGGTGACGCTAAAATACAAAGGTTCTTACAAAATCAAGGTGAGTTTGAAAATCAGAGTATTGATTTGGAACTAATGGTATGTGTGACTGAAGGAAGAGAGACTTTGTTTGGAAATTATATTATCCAATTGAAAACTAACACCATTCCTAAAGGTCTTATTGCACTTGAGTCAAATTTTAGCAATGTTGATTGCATCATCAATAGAAACATGTCTGCCTCAAGGGATGTGGAAGAGCATAACTTGGGCACTAATGATAAACCAAGAAAAGTTTGGTTGGGCAGAAATCTAAACAAAGAAGAAAAATAGTCCTATGTTCAACTATTGAAGAAATATCAGGATTGTCTTGCTTGGTCTTATTCAGAGCTGAAAGCATACAGAGAAGACTTGTTTCAGCATGAGATTCCTCTTGAAACAAATTCCAAACCCTTCAGAAAAAATCAGAGGCCAATTAATTCACTCCTCTCAATGAATATGCAAGATGAATTGAAGAAATTAAAGGAGGGAGGGATCATTCAACCCACAAGGTATTCATCTTGGGTTGCAAACCTTGTTCGATCGAGAAATAAAAATGGAGACATCGGGCTTTGGGTAAACTTCAGAAATATGAATAGAGCTTCATTGAAGGAAAATTATCCTTTGCCAAACATGGAAACCATGCTGCTATTAGTGACTGGATCTGAATTGTTGTCCACCTTGGATGGTTTCTCTGGCTACAACCAAGTTGTTGTCAAGGAGTCAAAAAGATTTAAAACTTTACCACTCCTTGGGGAACATATATTTATGTAATAATGTCTTTTGTCTCATGAATGCTAGAGCTACCTTCCAAAGAACAATGGATGTTGCTTTTGCTGCTTACATAAATGAATTTATTGTAGTTTATCCAGATCATGTGATTGTGTTTTCAAGGAGTAGAAAAGATCAATTGTAACACTTGGAAATAATGTTGATCGGATGTAGAGAATATTGCATTTATATCTACCCAAATAAGTTCCATTTTGGGGTGCAAAAGGCCTATCTTCTTGTTCATATTGTTTCAAAGGCTGGTGTAATGATTGACCCTGAGAGGGTAGAAGCAATCAATAAGGTTCCAATTCCTAGAACAAAGAAGGGCACCCAATCTTTCTTTGGGCGAGATCAATTTCATTAGAAGTTTTGTGTCTAATTTTTCACAATTGACTCTTCCTATTACATGCATGTTAAAGGAAGACCAACTTATCAAATGGGAGGAGGCTGCTATTTAGGATTTTGAAGGACTCAAAGAAGCATTGAAACATGAACCTATCTTGGCAGCTCCGAATTACAAGAAGCCTTTCCAAATCTTCTCCTTTGCTTTTGAAAATTCCATTGCATCTATTTTGCTATAGAAGGATGAATATGGGGTTAAGATAACTATTTCCTTCTTTAGCAAGGATTTAAAAGCTATTGAGTTAAAATACACAATCATGGAAAAACAAGCATTTTCCTTGGTGAAAGCAACAAAGGTTTTCAAGACTTATATCTTAAGTTCAAAAGTTCTTTCTTATGTTCCCCACACCACGGTAAAAGACATATTATCAGAGATGGAGATATCACAAAAAATATGTAGATGGGTGAAAAAACTGTAGGAGTATGACATGGAAATTCAAACCACAAAGTTGGTAAGAGGTTTTGGTCTTACTAAGCTCATGGTTGAGAGCAACTTGCACACTGTGGAAGTAAATGAATTAGAGGAAGAAAGGGCAGATGTTCTTGAGAAGTTGGTAAGTTATGAGTGGTACAAGGATGTTATATTTTACCTCAGACACCTATGCTACCCTGATCATTTGAATAAAAATTAGAAAAGAGCCCTCAAGTTGGCTTCTCAAAAATACATCATCACTTACTTTGGGCTGGCTTGGAAGAACCATGAAGGTGTCCTCTTGAAATGTATAACTGAAGATGAAGCTCATAAAATAGTTGTTGATTTCCATGAGGAAGTTTGTGGAGGAAATTTTTTTGGAAGGGTTACAACACAAAAAAATTGAGAGTTGGTTATTGGTGGCCTACTCCCTTACAAGATGCAGCCCTACTCGTAAGAAAGTGTGAAAGCTGCCAATGTTTCTCTGGAAGAATGAAAGCTTCAGGATCCCTTCCTTTGCAACTTGTATCAATTGAAGCTCCTTTCAAACAATGGGGAATGGACTTCATTGGTGATATTTCAAACCCTTCTAGTGCTAGACATAAGTGAATTCTTGTAGCCATATATTACTTCACCAAGTGGGTAGAAGAAATCCCCACCAAGAAAGCAACACACCAAGTTATTATGGAATTCTTGTTGAATCATATCATATGCAGATTTGGTGTGCAGTCAAGATTGTTGCTGATAATGCCATGTGTTTCAGAGCTAAACCCTTGATGGCAATATGAAAGGAGTATGGAACCAATTTGACTTATGCTTCAAAATATAACCCTCAAGGGAATGGATAGGCTGATTCCTAAAATAAGAACTTGTTTAAAATCATTTAGAGAACATTAGAGTTAAACTAGAGAAAATGGGGTGAACAACTAAAATTTGTAGTTTGGGCTACTAGAATCATGCCAAAAGAGGTACTCGTAAGAGCACATTTGATTTGGTGTATGAAACTCAAGCTCTACTACCCTTAAATCTACAATTATCTTCATTTCAGTTTGTTCAAAAACTTGAAGATCAAGAGGTTAGTTCATATGAAGTAAGGATTAATCAAATTGTTGAGTTGGATGAAGAAAGAAGAGCATCACACCAAAGGCATGTCAGATTTAGAGAGAAGTTGAAGAGGTTGTTTGACAAGAAGGTCACTCTTATGGCTTTCAATGTTGTAAATCTATTTTTATTATGGGATAGCAAGAATGAAGATAAGGGAAAACATGGTAAATTTGATGCATTTTAGATGGGCCCTTACTCCATTGATATCGAATTGGTGAAAATACCTTTTTCTCAAGAAATTAGATGAGGAATTGCTTGAACTACCTATTAATGGCAGGAATCAAGCATTTCTTCGATTAATCCCCAAATTTTAGGTATGCACCACTTGTACAAAGTGTATAGTGTTTAGATTTTGCTTTTTTTTAGTTTTGTTGGTTTTTGGTTTTCCTTGGTGTGTGGCAGCCATTTTTGTCAAATTCTCAACTAGTTTTTGAGTGGCTTTCACTCATGAAGTTGTTCTCCCAATGGATTATTTTGGAACTTTTTCTACTTTTGTTCTTTTCACACTCACTAGGAGTGCCTATCCCTGAGAAAGAGCTAATGTTGGTGGTCATTTTGATCCTCTGCCATTTTTCCATGTTTCCCATTTACTCTTTGTGCTCTGAAACATTTTTTCCTCATGAAATCCATGATGTGAAATTGTAGCTTCATTCTTGTGCATTGGATTGTTTGTAAAATCATTACCTTCCCCTAATTATCTAGGGGGAAGTGTGTTTTTTTCCATGTTTATGAGAAAAAACATATTTGGATCTTCCCATCCTTTGAATTTGATGAAAAACAACTTGTATCTATGTTTAAATGCTTTAGTTGTTCGTTTATTCTCCATTCTTGCACCATTTTGAGGAATCTTTAAGTTTTCCCTAATTTTTCCCATTCAAATGCCTTTGCCATTTTTCCCATGTTTTCCTAGCCTTTATACCTCGAAATTTTTAATTTTATACTTGTATGCCATTGAAAATCCAATTCAATGATGAAATCTACTTTTAAAACATGTTTGATTGTTCAATTTCAAGAAATTTGTCGTCCTTAGTGAAAAATTGAATTCTAGGGAATCCCTAGCATTTTCTATGTTTTGACAATCATACAGGCATCATTTTCACGTCAATTTAATCTTCACCATTCATGGGCATCACTGTAATTTATAAATTTTTTGACGGTCATGTGGACTTCCTTTTCCCATCAAATTTTAGCTTAAACATCTTCTCATATGTGGCGAGTTAGAAAAATCAAAACAGTGAAGGGGTGGAGCTATAGAGGCATGGTGGAAAATTTTCCTTTGGTGAAAAGGAGTTAAGGTAAAAAATTGGAGTGTAGGCCCTTGGTGAATCATAGGTGGACACGTGTCATGTTTTCATCAAAAGCAAGATGGAAGGCTGGAAGAGGACTTAGAAATTTTTTTTTTTTGGCGAATGGGAACAAAATTTGTGAAAAGGGCCATGGGTCCGCTAGGCCATTTAGGAGTGGACACATGGTAGGGTCAGAGGCAAAACTTCAAGCCTTGGGGAAACTTGAAATTTTTTCCCATTTTGGCATAAAGGATTAAAATTGCAAAATAAGGTCGCAACTTCATCAATGGTCACGATTGAGCCATGTGTATGGATTATATCAAAATAAGGGATTCTAGAGCATCGGGTCTTCGCGGGAAATTTAGATTTTATCCTATAAAGGTAAGAAATCAAAAGGAGGAACATAATCCCAATGCCAATCAATGACCAACATGTGTCCGGGCAAGAATCGAGGTGTGGGTCTCAGGGGATGATTTTGAAAATTTTCCTTTTTTCTAAAAAAGGTAGAAATGTGTAGAATCAGTCCGTGATTCCAATGGGGTCCACTTTGGGACATGTGTCAGGCTTGTTTTCATGAGGCAGATATGTGGGGATATTTTGGAAAATTTTCCTTTTTCCAAAAAAGGTGGAAATGTGTAGAATCAAGCCACGATTCCGCTGAGACCCACATTGAGACACATGTCAAGCTCATTTTCAAAGGGGGGAGGGGTGGAGAAAAATCTCAAATTTTTACATTTTTCAAAAAGTTTTAAAATGTCATAAAGTGATCCCAATCCCATTACCAATCACATTTTGACACATGGAGGGCTTAGATTAAAGCCTAAAGGAAGATCAACGAGAATCGTACATTTTTCAATGGGCCGCCATTTGAGCTCCGGGAAGTTTGGAGATGAGTTTCTTTTGCATTAATTTTCATCAAATTTTAGCCATCACACAACTATGATATTATTCCTAAAACTCTCCCTACCGATGAATCTAACAATATTTTTAATTAATCAAAGTTATTTTGCGCAATATGATGTCTCGTTATCATGTTTATATGTCTCGCAAACAATTTTCATTATTCTTGTTGCATTCTTGCATTGAAATATTTAGGAATCACAAAGATCTCATCCTTATTGAGAGTTTAGTGGCATTTTCAATTTCATTTGTCTGAAGAGCTTTCATTTGGCATTGAAAATAAGTAGTTTAAAATAACTTGACCTTCATTTGCTGATAGATATTTCTTGTAAGCCTTTGGGGGTACCTTAGGCGTTATTTGATTAGAGATTTTGATGTTTAATTGAGTCCTTTAAATCAAGATTTTGTGTTGAGGTCTCAAATATTGTGTGAAGATTGTAAACCTAGGCCTTCATTTATGTATCTCTTTGGTTAAAAGAACATTCGACTATTTTGAAGCATTTTATCTCATAGGTGTTCAAATGTTGTAGAGGTAGTCAAAGATCTACCATAGTAAAGTTTGTCTTGTCAATATCCCACCAAAAATCATTCTAAACAACTAATCCTACCCCATAGTACCCTTTTTTGACCTGTATACAAATAGATGATAAAAATCCATTTGCTAAAGTATGCGTAATGCAGATCAATATTTCAAAATGTATTTAGTAACCCTTGCTTTACATTAAAAGTATCTCCATAATCTGGAAGTGACAACTTGTGAAAGTCGATTTGGAGTGTTGATCATATTTTCCCAAGGCCCTTTTCATACTATTTGCACAAATTGAGGGACATCTTCATCTCTTTCAACATTTGAGTGTTACAAAATAGGTCCTCTTACCTTGGTTGAAAGGAACAACCTAAAACAATTAGAACAAGATCAAGTCCTATTTGAGTGCTATCCATCTCTCGACAAATCTAAGTGTCGGTTAGATCACATCCCCACTACAAAAAGACATACGTCATGATCTATTTGTCTTCAAGCTTCATGCCATATCCTTGATGCTACTCAGATTGAAAAAGGAGATTTTTTTTTACTAACACCAGTGTTTTTGTTTTCGGAGACATTCTTAGTTCAATCTAATCCATGTGCATACATATTTGAAATATTTGAATGCATATCAAACCCTGGTAATGTCTCTTGCAAGTTTTGTCTGCAAATATATTGTTAAAGCATCATTCTATACTCAGATTTGCAAAGTGTATGCAAAGGTTTCAAACTCTATCTGTAATTTTATTAGTTTCCAGTAGTAGTTGCACTTTATTTGCATTTTTGGTTGATAGATTCAAGAAAAGGAAGGTCTGATCTATAAATTTTGGCGGGATTTTCAAGTCTTTGATAGATATTTGATGAGAATATTTTAGTGCATTTTCACAACTAGGGTGAAATTCCTTAATGACGACTCCATGTTGTTTCGATCTTGATAAATACCAATGTCTTAGATTTTGTCATTTGTTTTTGGTGTTTCTAATCTCTACAAACCTAGAAGGAAGAAGGTATCTCTTCAAAAGGGACCCAAGTAGAAAGTTATTTCAAGAATTAGGAAAGATAGTTTTAGAGGAAACAAAAGTTTGGAAGGTTGTTGAAGGTCATACATCAAGCAAAGGAATATCATTGGTGAGAGAGATCAGCCTTTAATAGAGGATTATCATTCTTCTTCCAGTGATTATGATTCAATAAATATTCTCAAAAATTTATTTTCTTCAACCTGGTGAAGGTCCTTTTTGCTGTACCTAGTGAGTTTCTTCTTCAACTGCACTGTGTGTTTCAATTCTAGTAAAAATTTCCAAGAAAATTAGCACCTAGAGAATACAAATCTTGTGAACCACATTCTTGAGCCCCAAATACCTCACACTCCTCATCATCTTGAGTCACCCCCAAAATCACATCCACTAGACAACATGGCTCACCCTTGACCTAGGCCTCCATTTGTGGTCAATACCTTTGGCGAAATAAATTTTAGGGAATGGTTGGTTATCCTAATGTTGTGCCTTAGGATGTTAGAAGTATATTGCCAAAGTTCTAAGGGAATAATGCCATAACTGGTTATCAGCATTTGAAACTCTTTATTAGTATGATGGAGGATTTTGAAATTGGATTTGAAGATGTGTTTATTAAATTTTTCATTCATACACTAGAAGAGAAAGTAAGGGATTGGTATAAGGCTCTACTTGATAATTCTATTGATTCATGAAATGAAATGAACAATGCATTCAGATTGCAATATGGCAAAAATAATGATCCTAGATTTCTCTTGTCTAAATTTGAAAATATCAAGAATAACCTCAATGAATAAGTTCATGAATTCAACACAAGGTTTAACAAAACTTTGAGAAGTCTTCTAGTTAATTTGAGGCCATGTGATCAGTCTTTTTAATCAAATATGTAGATGCATTTGATAAAAAGACAGCCTACTACTTAAGAGACAAAAACCCTACTAATTTGAGGCAGGCCTTCACCATGGCACTATAGATTGAAAACAATATCAAAGCAATTGGGAAACCTATCAAGAGAGATGGTGTAAAGTTGATAAACCCTGATAAGCCTCAAGAAAACAAGAGTGTAGAGTTGGAGGAAGTGGTGAAAACTTTGGCAGGGGTTGTCAAAAAGATTTCCTACAAGTTGGAAAGAGTGAGAAGGGAATTAGGAAAAATTCACAAGGTCATCAAAAAACATAAAACCATGAAAATTTTTTCAATCATCCTAGGGGTGATCAAAGATCTGATGATAGAGGTAAAGGACCCATGGGGTCTACAAATAGACATCCTCAAGCATGTGAAGGAAGAGTGTTACCTGATTTCCTAACTGCTAGGGTTGTTGTTGTTGAGGAAGTTACTGATATTGATTGGTGTGGTAGGTGTTTTTTGCTGCATTCTCCATGTGAAGTGGACCAACAATATGGTGAAGCTAATAATGATGATGGTAATGATGATGATATTTGCATAGTGGGATGTTCTTCAAGCTCACAAGAAATAGCAACATCAACTGAGTTAATAAGTGCAAGGATGGCTACAACCCTTTGGGATTTTATGAAATGGGTATAATTCCTTCTTCCCTCTAATACTATTGAAGTTGATGTAGTGCAAGCTTTTGAAATTCCTAACAATTACTTTGAATACTTAAGAGCTTTCATGATCAAGAAATATGATGGAGGTATACCTTTGGAGGAAGATATATAATTGTTAATGAATGATGGTGTGGCTCAAGAGAAAGAGTATAACACTAGGAGCAAGGTTGTTAAAGAATTTGTGCCTCAATCCAAACCTAAAAGACCCTTTCTTACAAGAATTCCCAAAGAATCTCTTATAAGAGAAACTCCTGCCAAAATTTATGTTGTCCAAAGAAAAAATTACAATCCTCCTCATGACCAAACTGCCAAGAATCCCTTTCCATCTAATGAATCTGCTTGTCTCCATTCCGATGTTACCTTGGAAAATAATGTTCCCTATGACATAGCCCAAGTATTGAGCCAAATCAAAGTGAGTGTTGCAAACATTGAGTTGCTTAGGATTCCTAAGCAAAAGAAGAGAGAATTTGAGTACCTAGGTTTAAGAGAAGAAAAGAGTACTCAAGCATAAATGTAAACATTGTTGAAACTCCTCCTCAAATCTTTGCAGACCTTGAAACACCACCAGCATTAGAGGATCTTGGGGAAAAACCTGAGGTATACTTGGGGACATCCTTGGTTGATTCCCAATTTAATGTCAATCCATTCTTTACAACTTTGATCATAAAGGATAGACTTTTTCACAATTGTATGTTTGAATTTGTTGCATCATGCAATGCCATGCCTCTAGAAGTCATGAATGAGTTTGATATCAAAGTGACAACAACATATGGAAAGTGTACTACCATGGACTCAAGATAAGTGCCAGTAGTTGGTTGTGTGAAGGGTCTAGTGGTGCAACTTGCATCTTATCTTGGGAGGAATTTAAAATTGGATGTTGTGATTGTTGATTGCCCTGCCAAATGGGGTATGTTATTGTCAAGAAAGTGTGCTGCAATTGTTAGATGGAGTGTCCAAATGGATATGTCTCTTTCCACCATTCCCATTGAAGGTAACCTTGTAAAATTATATGAAGAGAAGAAGATGTTGCATCTAATTGAGGATCCAAACAATGCTTCTTATGAAGTATTATTTGTTGATGTTGATGTTGATAATTTTATTGGGTTTACTGATGGTAAGGAGCACAAGATGGATCATTCTAAGTTCCCTGAATAGGTAGGTTCTCCTTGAACCATGCTATTTGATGGATCTTACCTCTAATTTTGAAATGGTGCTGGTATAATTCTAATTTCTCCTAGCTTGGAAGAGTTTGCTTTTTTCCTTTAAGCTTAATTTTGAATGTACTAACAACATTGCTGAGTATGAATCCTTATTGTTAGGTCTAAGAATTGCATGGAAGTGTGGTGTCAAGGAAATCATTACAAAATGAGATTCAGAGCTAGTTTTCAAACAAACAAGAAAACTATATGATACAAAAAATCAGTGGATGAAATAGTAAAAACACGCAGTTTGGGATCTAATTGAGATGTTTGATTCCTTCAACACTATGCATCATGACAGAAGTTTTAAGTCACTGCGACAAGTTGGCAGTGTTGGGGAAAATATTTTAAATTACACGGTTTCATCTTATTGTGAGTAAAATATTGAAGTGTTAGCTAGGCTAGCTGGCCCTAACAACATCAAGCATTGACAAGTGTTTAATGATGATGCTCAAGTGCAAATTTTCTTACAAAATCAAGGTGAGTTTTCAAATTAGAGTATTGATTGGGAACCAATGGTATGTGTGACTGAAGGAAGAGAGAATTTTTTTGGAAAGGATATTATCCAATTGAAAACTAACACCATTCCTAGAGGTCCTGTTGCACTTGAGTCAAATTTTAGCAATGCTGATTACATCATCAATAGAAACATGTCTACCTCAAGGGATGTGGAAGAGAATAACTTAGGCACTAATAATAAACCAAAAAAAATTTGGTTGGGAAGAAATCTAAATAAAGAAGAAAAATAGTCCTATGTTTAACTATTGAAGAAATATTAGGACTGTATTTCTTGGTATTATTCAGAGCTAAAAGCATATAGAGAGGACTTGTTTTAGCATGATATTCCTCCTGAAACAAATGCCAAGCTCTTTAGAAAAAATTAGAGGCCAATTAATCCATTCCTCTCAATGAAGATGCAAGATGAATTGAAGAAACTGAAGGAGGGAGGGATCATTCATCTCACAAGGTATTCATCTTGGGTTGTAACCCTTTTGCTAGTCAGAAAGAAAAATGGAGACAACAAACTTTGTGTAGACTTCAGAAATATGAATAGAGCTTCATTGAATGACAACTATCCCTTGCTAAACATGGAAAAGATGCTGCAGTTAGTGACTAGATCTGAATTGTTGTCCACCTTGGATGGTTTCTCTAGCTATAACCAAGTTGTTGTCAAGTAGTTAGAAAGATTTAAAATTGCCTTTACAACTCCTTGGGGAACATATATTTATGTAAGAATGCCTTTTGGTATCATGAATGTTGGAGCTACACTCCAAAGAGCAATGGATGTGTCTTTTTCTGGTTACATAAATGACTTCATTGCAGTTTATTAGGATGATGTGACTGTGTTTTCAAGGAGCAGAAAATATCACTTGTAGCACATGGAAAGAACGTTGATCGGATGTAGAGAATATGGCATTTCTCTTAATCCAAAGAAGTACCATTTTGGGGTGTAAAAGGCCAAGCTTCTTGGTCATATTGTTTCAAAGCTGGTGTCATGATTGACCTTAAAAGGGTAGAAGCAATCAGCAAGGTTCCAATTCCAAGAACAAAAAGGACATCCAATACTTCTTTGGGCGATCAATTTCATTAGAATGCTTATGTTTAATTTTTTGAATTGACTCTTCCTATTACATGCATGTTAAAGAAATACCAAGTTATCAAATCGAAGGATGTTGTTATTTAGGATTTCAAAGGAATCAAAGAAGCATTGAAACATGCACCTATCTTGGCATCTCGAATTACAAGAAGCCTTTCCAAATCTTCTCCTTTGCTTTTAAAAATACCAAGGCATATGTTTTTCTTTGCAGAAGGATGAAAATGGTGCTAAGAGGCCTATTGTCTTATTTAGCAAAGCTTTACAAGTTGTTGAGTTAAAATACACAATCATGGAAAAACAAGCATTTGCCTTGGTGAAAGAAACAAAGGTTTCAGGACTAATATCTTAAGCTCAAAAGTTGTTGCTTATGTTCCCCACACCATGGTAAAAGAAATTTTTTTAAGAGACAGAGATCTCAAGCAAAACATGTAGATGGGTGAACAAACTTTAGAAGTATGACATGGAAATCCAAACCACAAAGTTGTTAAGAGGTTTGGGTCTCGCTAAGCTCATGGTTAAGAGAAACTTGTAGGTTGTGGAAGTGTATGAAGTAGAGGAAGAAAGGGCAGATGTTCTTGAGAAGTTGGTAAGTTATGAGCAGTATAAGGATGTAATATTTTACCTCGAAACCTATACTACCCCGATCATTTGAATAAAAATCAGAAAAAGAGCCCTCAATCTAGCTTCTAAAAAGTATATCATAACTGACTTTGCGCTAGCTTGGAAGAACCCTGAAGGTGTCCTCTTGAAATGTATAAGCTGGAGATGAAGCTCCCAAAATATTTGTTGATTTCCATGAGGTATTTTGTGGAGGACATTTTTCCGGAAGGGTTACAACACACAAAATTTAAAGAGCTAGTTATTGGTGGCATACTCTCTTCAATGATGTAACCTCGCTAGTTAGAAAATTTGAAAGCTATCAACATTTCTCTAGAAGAATGAAAGCTTCAGTGCTCCCTTCCTTTACATTTTATAAATTGAATCTCCTTTCAAACAATGGAGAATGTACTTCATTTGTGAGATCTTCGACCCTTTTAGTGTTAAACATAAGGGGATTCTTTTCACCATAGATTACTTCACCAAGTGGGTAGAAGAAATCCCCACCAAGAAAGTAACACACCAAGTTGTTTTGGAATTCTTGCTGAATCATATCATATGCAGATTTGTTGTGCCAGTTAAGATTTTTCTTTGATAATGCCATGTGTTTAAGAGCTAAACCCTTGATGGCAATGTACAAGGAGTATGTAACCAATCTGACTTATGCTTCAAACTATAACCCTCAAGGGAATGGATAGGCTAAGTTGGGAAATAAGAAATTGTTAAAGGTCATTATGAGAACCTTGGAGTTGAACAATAGAAAATGGGGTGAAAAAATGAAATTTATAGTTTGGGCTGATAGAATCACTACCAAAAGAGCTACTCGTAAGAGCCCATTTTAGTTGTTGTATGGAACTCAACCTCTACGCCCTTACATATGTAATTATCTTCATTTTAGTTTGTTCAACAACTTGAATATTAAGAGGTCATTCCATATGAAGCAAGGATTAATCAGATTGTTGAGTTAGATGAAGAAATAAGAGTATCACACCAAAGGCATGTCAAATTTAGAGAGAAGTTGAAGAGGTTATTTGATAAGAAGGTCACTCCTAGGGCTTTCAATGTTGGAAATATAGTTTTGTTATGGGATAACAGGCATGAAGATAAGGGCAAACATGGTAAATTTGATGCATTGTGGATGGGCCCTTACTCCATTTATATCAAAATTATTTAAAATACCTTTTTTTCAAGGAATTATCTGGGAATTTCTTGAACTACCTATTAATGGCAGGCATTTGAAGCATTTCTTGGATTAATCCTCAAATTTGAGGTATGCACCACTTATACGAGTTGTATAGTGTTTGGATTTTGCTCTTTTTTGGTGTTTTGTCAATTTAGTGTTTTCCTTGGTGTGTGGTAGCCATTTTTGTTAGTTTCTCAACTAGTTTTTAGGTGTCTTTGACTCATGACTCTGTTTTCCCAATGTATTGTTTTAACACTCGTTATACTTTTGTTCTTGTGGCACTCACTGGGATTTCCCATCCCCGAGAAGGAGTGATGTTGGTGCCCATTTTCATCCTCTGCCAATTTTCCATGTTTTTGTTTGTTCTTTGTGCTCTGAAACATTTTTTCCTCATGAAATCGATGATGTGAATTTGTAGCTCCATTATTGTGCATTAGATTGTTTTCAAAATCATTACCTTACCCTAAATTGCTAGGGGAAGTGCGTGTTTTGCCCTATTTATGAGAAAAATAGCTTTGGATCTTCCCATCCTTCGAATTTGATGAAAAAAAACTCATATCTATGTTTAAATGCTTTGAGTTGTTTGTTTTTCTCCATTCTTGCACCATTTTGAGGAATATCTAAGTTTGCCCTATGCTTTACCCTAATTTTCCCATTCAAATACCTCTACCATTTTCCCCATGTTTTCGTGACCTTTGGAGCTCGAAATTATTTGTTTTATACTTGTATGCCATTAAAAATCCAATTCCAAGATCAAAAATGCTTTGAAAACATATTTTAGTTGGTTCAATTTTGAGAAATTTATCGTCCTTAGTGAAAAATTCAAATTCTAGGCCATCCCTAGCATTTTATGTGTTTTGATGGCGAGATGGGCATCATTTGCACGTCAATTTCATCTTCAGCATTCATGGGAATCGCTGGAAATTTCTACATGTTTTTAAGGTCATACGCTTGTCCTTTTCCCATCAAATTTTAGCTCAAACATCTTCTCATATGTGGTAGTTAGAAAATTCAAAACATTGGAGGGGTGGAGCTACAGAGGCACAGTGGAAAAATTTCCTTTGGTGAAAAGGAGTTAAGGTAAAAATTGGAGCACAGGCCCTAGGTGAATTAGAGGTGGACACGTGTCATTTTTTCATCAAAAGTGGGATGGAAGGCTGGTGGAGGACTTAGAATTTTTTTTCTTTTTGGAAAATGGGAACAAAAGTTGTGAAAAGGGTCATGGGTCCTATAGGCCATTCATGACTAGACATATGGCAGGGTCAGAGGCAAAACTTCAAGCCTCGAGGGAAACTTGAATTTTTTTCTCATTTTTCCATAAAGGATTAAAATTACAAAATGAGGCCACAATGGTCACGATTGAGCCACGTGTATGGCTCATATCAAAATAAGGGATTCTAGAGTATCGGGTCCTTGCGGGAAATTTAGCTTTTATCCTATAAAGGTAAGAAATCAAAAGGAGGAACATAAGCCCGCCGCCAATCAGCGACCGACATGTGTCTGGGACAAAATTAGAGGTGTGGGTCTATGGGGATAATTTTGAAAATTTTCCTTTTTTCCAAAAAAGGTAGAAATGTGTAGAATCAGTCCACGATTCCAATGGGGTCCACTTTGGGACACGTGTCGGGCTCGTTTTCCTTTTTCCAAAAAAGGTGGAAATGTGTAGAATTGAGCCGTGATTCCACTAGGACCCACATTGGGACATGTGTCAAGCTCATTTTCAAGGGGGCAGAGAAAATGTCAATTTTTTTACATTTTCCAAAAGTGTTAAAATGTCAAAAAGTGATCCCAAGCCCATTACCAATAACATTGTGATACGTGGAGGGCTCAGATTAAATTATAAAGGAAGATCAATGGTAACTATACATTTTTTCAGTGTGACCGCCATTTGAGCTCCAGAAAATTCGAGAGATGAGTTTTTTTGCATCAATTTTCATCGAATTACGCTGATAATTTCCCTGTCGTTTGTGCATGTAAGGACCAATGCATTTGGTTTTGAGGAATGAATTTGAAGATTAGAGTTTTTTTTGAAATGAATTTTTGGCCTAACCCATCTAAAAGTGTAAAACATCAGATCCAAAAGTTGTGGAAGAAAATTTGGAAAGTGTAAAGGTAAAATGATGAAACCCTCCATGAATCATGCACCTGTCTTGGCAGCTCCAAATTATAGGAAGCCTTTCCAAATCTTCTCCTTTGATTCTAAAAATACCATTGCATATGTTTTGCTGCAGAAGGATGAAGATGGGGCTGAGAGGCCTATTGTCTTTTTACCAAGGTTGTACAAGTTGTTGAGTTAAAATACACAATCATGGAAAAACAAGCATTTGCCTTGGTGAAAGCAACAAAGGTTTCAGTGCCTTATATCTTAAGCTCAAAATTTGTTGCTTATGTTCCCCACACCATGGTAAAAGACATCTTATAAGAGACAGAGATCTCAAGCAAAACATGTAGATGGGTGAAAACATTGAAGAAGTAAGACATGGAAATCCAAACCACAAATTTGGTAAGAGGTTTTGGTCTCACTAAGCTCATGGCTAAGAGAAACTTGGCAGTGTGGAAGTGTATGAAGTAGAGGAAGAAAGGGTAGATGTTCTTGAGAATTTGGTAAGTTCTGAGTGGTACAAGGATGTAATATTTTTCATCAAAAACCTATACGACCCTAATCATTTGAATAAAACTCAGAAAAATAGCCCTCAAGCTAGCTTCTAAAAAATATATCATCACCGACTTTGTCTTTGGCTTGGAAGAACCCTAAAGGTGTCCTCTTGAAATGTATAAGTAGAGATGAAGCTCCCAAAATAGTTTTTGATTTCCATGAGGGATTTTGTGGAGGACATTTCTTGGAAGGGTTATAACACACAAGATTTAGAGAGATAGTTATTGGTGGCCTACTCTCTTCAATGATGCAACCTCGCTAATTAGAAAATTTGAAAGTTGTCAAGTATTTCTCCGGAAGAATGAAATCTTCAGCTCCCTTTGCAACTTTTATAAATTGAATCTCCTTTCAAACAATGGAGAATGGACTTCATTGGTGAGATCTTAGACCCTTCTAGTGCTGAACATAAGTGGATTCTTGTAGCCATAGATTACTTCACTAAGTGCGTAGAAGAAATCCCCACCAAGAAAGCAACACACCAAGTTGTTATGGACTTCTTGTTGAATCATATCATATGCAGATTTGGTGTGCCAATCAAGATTGTTGTTGATAATTCCATGTGTTTAAGAGCTAAACCCTTGATGGTAATGTACAAGGAGTATGGAACCAATTTGACTTATGCTTCAAACTATAACCCTCAAGGAATGGACAGGTTGAGTTCGGGAATAAGAACTTGTTAAAGGTCATTAGGAGAACCTTGGAGTTGAACAATAGAAAATGGGGTGAACAACTAAAATTTACAGTTTGGGATGATAGAATCACTGCCAAAAGAGCTACTCGTAAGATCCCATTTTAGTTGGTGTATGGAACTCAACCTCTACTGCCCTTACATCTGTAATTATCTTCATTTTAGTTTGTTCAACAACTTGAAGATCAAGAGGTCAGTCCATATGAAGCAAGGATTAATCAGATTGTTGAGATGGATAAAGAAAGAAGAGTATCACACCAAAGGCATGTCAAATTTAGAGAGAAGTTGAAGAGGTTATTTTACAAGAAGGTCACTCCTAGGGCTTTCAATGTTCAAAATCTAGTTTTGTTATGGGATAGCAGGTATGAAGATAAGGGAAAACATGGTAAATTTGATGCATTTTGGATGGGCCCTTACTCCATTGATATCAGAATTGGTGAAAATACCTTTTTCTCAAGGAATTAGATGGGGAATTTCTTGAACTACCTATTAATGGCAGGCATCTAAAGTATTTCTTGGATTAATCCCCAAATTTGAGGTATGCACCACTTATATAGTGTATAGTGTTTAAATTTTGCTCTATTTTTGGTGTTTTGTCGGTTCGTGGTTTGCCTTGGTGTGTGGTAGCCATTTTTGTTAGTTTCTTAGCTGGTTTTTTTGGCTTTGACTCATGAATCCATTTTCCCAATGGATTATTTTGGCACTTAGTCTACTTTTGTTCTTTTGGCACTCACTGGGAGTGCCCATCCCTGAGCAGGAGTTGATGTTGGTGCCCATTTTTATCCTCTTGCATTTTACCATGTTTCCCCTTTGTTCTTTGTGCTCTGAAACATTTTTTCCTCATGAAATCAATGATGTGAATTTGTAGCTCCATTCTTGTGCATTGGATTATTTTCAAAATCATTACCTTACCCTAATTTACTAGGGGGAAGTGCATGTTTTGCCCTATTTATGATAAAAAATGGCTTTGGATCTTCCCATCCTTCGAATTTGATGAAAAACAACTCGTATATGTGTTTAAATGCTTTGAGTTGTTTGTTTCTTCTCCATTCTTGCACCATTTTGAGGAATTTCTATGTTTTCCCTGTGTTTTACCCTAATTTTTCCCATTCAAATGCCTCTATTTTTTTTCCCATGTTTTCCGACCTTTGGAGCTTTAAATTATTCATTTTATACTTGTATGCCATTGAAAATACAATTCCAAGATCAAAAATGCTTTGAAAACATATTTCAGTTCATTCAATTTCGATAATTTTGTCATCCTTAGCGAAAAAATCAAATTCTAGGGCATCCCCGGATTTTTATGTGTTTTTTTGATCGAGATGGGCATCATTTACACATTAATTTCATCTTCAACATTTATGGGCGTTGTTGGCAATTTCTACATTTTTTTACGGTCATACAGGCATCCTTTGCCCATCAAATTTTAGCTCAAACATCTTCTCATATGTGGCGTTAGAAAAGTCAAAATAGTGGAGGGGTGGATCTTTGGAGGCACGGTGGAAAAATTTACTTTGGTGAAAAGGAGTTATGGTAAAAAAATTGGAGCGTAGGCCCTTGGTGAATTAGAGGTAGACACGTGTCATGTTTTCATCAAAAGCGGGATGGAAGGTTGGTGAAGGACTTATAATATTTTTACTTTTTGGCAAATGGGAAGAAAAGTTGTGAAAAGGGCCGTGGGTCCTCCAGGCCATTCAGGAGTGGACATGTGGCAGGGTCAAAGGTAGAACTTCAGGCCTTGGGAGAAACTTGAATATTTTTATCATTTTGGCATAAAGGATTAAAATTGCAAAATGAGGCCGCAACTTCATCAATGGTCATGATTGAGCCACATGTATGGCTCAGATCAAAAGAAGGGATTCTAGAGCATTGGGTCTTTGTGGGAAATTTAGCTTTTATCCTATAAAGGTAAGAAATCAAAAGGAGGAACATAAACCCGTTGCCAATCAACAACCAACACATTTTGGGACAGAATCAGAGGTGCAGATCCACGGGGATAATTTTGAAATTTTTCCTTTTTTCCAAAAAAGGTAGAAATGTGTAGAATTGGTCCATGATTCTAATGGGGTCCACTTTAGGACATGTGTCAAAGCCCATTTGCATGAGGTTGAAATGCGGGGATATTTTTGAAAATTTTCCTTTTTCCAAAAAAGGTGGAAATGTGTAAAATTGAGCCACGATTCCACTGGGACCCACATTAGGACACGTGTCAAGCTCATTTTCAAAGGGGGTGGGATGGAGAAAATGTCAAATTTTTACATTTTTCCCAAAGTGTTAAAATATCAAAAGTGATCCCAAGCCCATTACCAATCACATTGTGACACGTGGAGGGCTCGGATGAAAGCATAAAGGAAGATCAATGCTAACTATACATTTTTAGTTCGGCCACCATTTGAGCTCTTGTTGTTGCAGACTCACAAAGACCCCTAGATGCAGATCAGGCTTCTAGGTTGATGTTCGAGCATCCAGTGTGATTGTATAACATGGAATCCTTTCTCCAAGTGTGGGACGTGTACAGATGAGAAAGGATTCTCCAGAGAAGGCTGGTTCATATTCATCTATTCAGATGCACACAAAAATGCAGAGGGTTTACTAAAACCTAATCTAACTTGTCAAGGAGATAGGGTGAGAAAATGCATAGAATAAAACCTAAACTACATAGGTGATGCACAAAGGAATGTTAGACACTCGTTTTGCAAATCTAACATAGACCACATAGATGCAATACAAACACTATGCACAGGTAACCAAACTGCAATAAGAGATCAAAATAATAGCAATGAATACATGAGAGGGTTGAGAATCAATCACAAACCAATATATATTGCTCAAGAGTAAATACAAGATACAAAGTGGCCAAGAGGCAAAAACTGGCATTACAATCCATATGGGAGGTTTGAAAAGCTCCACAAATTCTCCCCGCAATTAGGGAAGAAGGGAGGATGCAAAACAAGAATGTCGACCTGTTAAAGAAGCTCCTCTTTACAATATATACTAAGAATGAGAGAAGAAAGAGAGAGGAAAGTCGAATCTACCACAACCACTTCTAGATACATTTAAAATCATCTCATTATGGTAGGGGATTTTGGCAAAATGGCGAGCTGTCTAACAGGAGCGGCGAGCTGTCTGCTGCATTAAAGTTGGTTGTTGAAGCATTACTTCTGTCTATCACCACGTGTCAGAGACATTTTCTTAATTTTCTCCCTCCAAACAGCACCAAAATGCAAGATTGATCCTAGAATCATGTAGAGAATTTCAACAGCTTTCCGTTGATATCAAGAACATGCAAATCCAAGCTCTGGATCAAAAGATATGGAGATCTGAAGATCTAGGGCACAAAACAGGAGAAAAGGGATTTTTAAATTTCTTCCCGCGCTTTGCCATCTAGACGACATATGGTGGGCTCTGATTCACTAAGCAATTCCCTCTCTCCACCTTTTCACAAGTTTTTCTTGTGGGCCCCTTAAACTTGGACACGTGGCACTATTTCATTGGTTTGGATCAGTGCTCGAAAACTCGCCCCTTTGAATTTTTGGACATTTTTCCTTGACGACACGTGTCATGCGCGTGATTCATCCATGGGCTGCTAGATTTTCATGTCTACCGCGTCTTTTTTTCCCGGATGTCCTAGTACTATCTGGGACAAATTCTTCCGGTTCTCCTGAAATGGGCTTCCACGTCCCCTTTCTACGCGGTGACATGTGGTATTATCTGATTGGCTTTCGGCTCCTTCGGCTATCCGCGTCCCTTTGTCCCACTTGTCCCTTTGTTGTTTAGGCCGCCTATAGGATTTTCGGCCGATCCGCGCCTTTTCGTCCCAAATGTCCCGAATGTCCCGGGGACTAGGACTTAGCTGATTTTCACAATTTTTTCTGGCCCAAGCTTATTTTCTGCAACTTTCTTGCATTTTCTCAGAGCTTGTTCTTTTCAACCTGGACAGGAGAGTTAGAAAAAAATTCTGAAGGGACCCTAGAAACATGATTTTTTCCTGGATCAATCAATCTACCTGGGACTTGAGAATTCTGATGTATGTTATCAATTCAACCCTGGGGGGTGAAATTGGATAACAATTTGGTGACTCAGCGGGGTCATCTACCTGCTAGATGAAAATACCAGTTGCCTGAAGCATCCATTGGGCATGGAGTCATGAGTTGTAACCTGCAACTGATCTAAACTTTGAAAACCTCCCTCTGAGCCACTTGAAACCCACCGGACATGGAGTTGTTCTCACCAAAATGCCACTCAAATGAAGCTGCAAGCAAGTAAGCAGAACCAGCAGCACCAAAACTATGTACAGAACTGAAAATCATACATGCTCCAAATGGAACATGCAGAGTGTGCACAAGCACTTCTTCTACTGAAAGCAAACCTACCTACTCTACTCTAACTAGGAGCAAAGGGAAAGCTAAACAAACCCTGCAATTGGTTGTGAGAAATAGCTTCCCTTTCTCAAAAGTGGCAGCCATGCAATTGATTTGGAGCTGATCATGGCTGTTGGGATGAGTGGAAAATCAACAAGAAGCTGGTCTCCCACCCAAATCATCAAGGTATCAGCTGAAGGTGAACCCAATACTTCTTTTAGTTGCTCTATATTTGGATTGAAGGGTATGACAGCTGATCCTTGGTACTTTGTAGCTCACCCTCATGCTCAGAAGCAAGCATGACTGGTTGTGACTTCTCCTTTGGCTCCGATGAAGCCAAATACCTGATTGGGCAAGGTCTGATCCATTTGATATGCCCATAGCTCTGATTTTCAACTCCAAAAGTGGAGTCTTCTTGTAGACCCTCTTGAATGGATGGTGTGGAAGCAATGGTGAAGTTCCTCTGTCCTTTCTCTTTCTCCAATGAAGAACATGAAAGACTAAAATCTTCCAATCTTGATTCCAAAGAGCTGCTATAGGATGCAGGCTGCTGCAAATGAATGTTCTCCTTCATGACAGTAGACTCTTGTGTTTGGAATGTGGATGATGAAAGAGAGAATGGTGGAAACTCAACCGGCTCTTCTCCATCAAAACAGTCCTCCAAATCTGACAGATAAACTGCCTCATGGCTGTCCTGCTGCAAATGTTCAACTTCCTCCATGGTGTCCTCTTGATCTGTAACTTGACCACCATGGTTTCCTTCACCCTCCAGCATTGAGTTTGAGAGATCAAACTCCTCTTCAGTACTAGAACTTGAGAGAGGTGAAGTATAAAGAAAAACTGAAGGTTCTCCTGTAGCCTGCTTTGTGCTCAAACCCCTTGGATCTGCGCTTTTCTCCTCCACAGCTAGAATGTGCTCCTCTTCTTTTGGATCTGGAGTAGCTTCTCCCTTCTCCAATGTTTGAAGACAACCTTGCTCTTGGTTGAACTCTTCCTCCAGCATGAAGTTTGTCAAGTCAAACTCTTCAATCTGCTGCTCTAGAGGACAAGTTGGGACTGCAAGAACTTCTTCTCACTGCTGCAACAATATTAGTCCCGACCACCTTTGTTCTCGACTTCAACCTCTCCTGCAGTCTTAACCATCAAAGGGATCTTTATTATCCCAAATTTGGCAGCCCAACTCCCCAAGTTGTCTGTCATTTCTTTTCTTCTTGGCTCTTCCTCTTGCTCTCCTTGATGGCTGATTTTTGCAATTTCTTCTGCCCTACATGGAATTGGGAATGCAAGAGGAGGGGTGGGTTGCAACTCAATTGATTTGGCATTTTTTTGTGGTGGTAAAGGAGATGAAATCTCTTGTTTCTTTAGAGGAGGGTGCATTTCTTTTAGCTCTTGTGGAGAGGATGATTATTTGGAAGGAAAAAGGAAAGAAGAATTGAGGTGTGGTGGAAGACTGAGAGGTGAAGACATGGGATCAACATTTGGGACAGCAGATGGAGAGTTCAAAATTTGTAAGTCTAGATGAGATGATTCTCGCTTGAGTAATGGGAAGAGAGAAACCAGAAGATGGTGTAGAACTTACCCATTGACAAGGTTGTTCAACAACAGTGTATAGGCCTCTATCTCTGCCTGTCCATTGTGCAAGTTGGGGCAACATCTTTATCATGAAGTCCAGCTTCTCCTGAGGGCTGAAGTGTCTTGGAAAAGGGCCTCCCCATGGACAAGGAGTCCTGCAACCACCTGAAAGCTCTTATTTGAGTGTTGCTCTAGATCGCACCATCTTTACCTCCATCTTTTGGATTTTCTCCAACAGACCAGCATCTTGCATCTGATAGTCTTCATAACTAGCATACCCTTGCTCTTGATGTGCTTCGTATCCAAACTGACTTTGGCACTGCTGCTCATATGGGTATGCATACTGATCTTGAATCTGCTCAAAATGCTGACTTGGAGGATTTATAAAACATGTTGGAGGTGGAATATACTGTTGTTGTTGATGTGAATTCCATGATGGAAATGAAGTCATGATTGCACAACTTCATGGAATGGAAAAGAATGAAAGGGATGGAAAGAAAGATGGATGGGAATGGATGGAAAACAGGTCTGCAACTCAGAGAATGAGTTATTGATCAGATGGAGTCGCCAGATGTGTTTGTAAGTGCCTCCAAAGGCTGAAATCTTCACAGGAACACACCAACCTACAAAAGATGAAGTGAAAGACCTCTAAGGTCCCACCGGGCATGCCAAAACTGTTGTTGCAGACTCACAACACCCCTGGATGTAGATCAGGCTTCTAGGTTGATGTTCAGGCATCCAGTGTGATTGCACAACATGGAATCCTTTCTCCAAGTGTGGGACTTGTAAAGATGAGAAAGGATTCTCCAGAGAAGGCTGGTTCCTATTCCTCTGTTCAGATGCACACAAAAATGCAGAGGGTTTACTAAAACCTAATCTAACTTGTCAAGGAGACAGGGTGAGAAAATGCATAGAATAAAACCTAAACTACAGAGGTGATGCACCAAGGAATGTTAGACACTTGTTTTGCAAATCTAACACAGACCACATAGATGCAATACAAACACTATGCACAGGTAACCAAACTGCAATAAGAGATCAAAATAACAGCAATGAATACATGAGAGGGTTGAGAATCAATCACAAACATATATATATTGCTCAAGAGTCGATACAGTACATTGCAGTGGCCAAGAGGCAAAAACTGGCATTACAATCCATATGGGAGGTTTGAAAAGCTCCACAAATTCTCTGCAAGCAGGGAAGAAGGGAGGATGCAAAACAAGAATGTCCGACCTATTAAAGGAGCTCCTCTTTACAATATATACTAAGAATGAGAGAAGAAAGAGAGAGGAAAGTCGAATCTACCACAACCACTTCTAGATACATTTAAAATCATCTCATTATGGTAGAAGTGGCGGCTTTTGGCAAAACGGCGAGCTGTCTAATAGGAGCGGCGAGCTGTCCTGCGCATTAAAGTTGGTTGTTGAAGCATTACTTCTGTCTATCACCACGTGTCAGAGACGTTTTCTTAATTTTATCCCTCTAAATAGCACCAAAATTCAATATTGATCCCAGAATCATGTAGATAATTTCAACAGCTTTCCGTTGATATCAAGAACATGCAAATCCGAGCTCTAGATCAAAAGATATGGAGATCTGAAGATCTAGGGCACAAAACAGGTGAAAATGGATTTTTAAATTTCTTCCCGCACTCTGCCATCTGGACGACACGTGGCGAGGCTCTGATTTGCTGAGCAATTCCCTCTCTCCACCTTTTCATGGGTTTTTCTTGTGGGCCCCTTAAACTTGGACACGTGGCACTATTTCATTGGTTTGGATCAGTGCTCGAAAACTCGCCCCTTTGACTTTTTGGACCTTTTTCCTTGACGACACGTGTCATGCTGTGATTCGTCCATGGGCCTGCCAGATTTTTGTGTCCACCGCGTCTTTTTGTCCTAGATGTCCCAGTGCTGTCTGGGACAAATTCTTCCGGTTCGCCCGAAATGGGCTTCCACGTCCCCTTTCTGCCAGTGACACGTGGCGTTATCTGATTGGCTTTCGGCTCCTTCGGCTATCTACGTCCCACACGTCCCTTTGTCCCACTTGTCCCTTTGTTGTTTGGTCCACCTATAGGCTTTTCAGCCGATCCGTGCCTTTTCGTCCCAAATGTCCCGACTGTCCCGGGACTAGGACTTAGCCGATTTTCACAATTTTTTCTGGCCCAAGCTTATTTTCTGCAACTTTCTTGCATTTTCTCAGAGCTTGTTCTTTTCAACCTGGATAGGAGAGTTAGAAAAAATTTCTGAAGGGACCCTAGAAACATGATTTTTGCCTGGATCAATCAATTTGCCTGGGACTTGAGAATTCTGATGTATGTTATCACTTCAACCTTGGGGGGTGAAATTGGATAACAAGCTCCAAGAAGTTCAAAGATGAGTTTTTTTGCATCAATTTTCATTGAATTTTAGACAATTTCATGTTGTTTGTATATGTAAGGAGAAATGTAATCAGTTTTGAGGATCAATTTGAAGATCAGAGATGTTTTTGAAATGAATTTTCTCCTAACTCCGTCCAAAAACATAAAACATCAGATCCAAAAGTTTTAGAAGAAAATTTGGAAAGTGTAAAGGTAAAATGATGAAACCCTACCTATATTCTACAAGAAACCCTCCTAAAAACCTGGTTTATGTCTTATGTGTTATATCTTCATTCATGTTGAGTTGGTTAAAAGTGTATAGCCATCACATAGCTCTAAGGTTGTTCCGAAACTTTCCTTGATGATGAATCTAACAAGCTTTTGAATTAATCTATGTTATTTTGGGAAATATGATGTCTGTTATCATGTTTAAATGTCTGCAAATAGTTTTCCTTGTTCTTGTTACAATCTTACATTGAAATCTTTAGGAATCACATAGATCTCATCCTTATTGATAGTTTAGCGGCATTTGAAATTTCATTTGTCAGAAGATATTTCATCTGGCATTGAAAATAAGTGGTTTAAAATCACTTCACCTTCATTTGTTGATAGATATTTCTTGTAAGCCTTTGGGGGTACCTTAGGCATGATTTGATCAGAGATTTTTATGTTTAATTGAGTCCTTTAACTCAAGCTTTTGTGTTGAGGTCTCAAATATTGTGTGAAGAGTGCAAACCTGGGCCTCCATTTGTGTATCTCTTCTAATTGAAAGAACATCCTGACTATTTTGAAGCATTTTATTTGATAGTTGTTCAAATGTTGTAGAGTTTGTCAAATATCTAGCATGGTAATGTTTTTCTTGTCAATATCCCACCAAAAATCATTCTAAACAACTAATCCTACCCCATACTATCCCTATTTTGACCTATATACCCATAGAAGATCAAAATCCATTTGCTAAAGTATGCATAACAGATCAAGATTTCAAAATGTCTTCACTAACCTTTGCTTTGCATTGAAATTATCTCCATAATCTGGAAGTGAAAACTTGTGAAAGTCAGATTTGAAATGTTGATCATATTTTCCCATGGCCCTTTTTATACTATTTGCACAAATTAAGGGACATCTTCATCTCCTTCACCATTTTAGGCTTACAAAATAGGTCCTCTTACCTTGGTTCAAAGGCACAACCTAAAATAGTTAGGACAAGATCAAGTCCTATTTGAGTTGTATCCATCTCTCCACAAATCTGAGTGTCAATTAGATCACATCCCTAGCTACAAAATGAAATACATCATGATCTATATGTCTTCAAGATTCATGCCATATCCTTGATGCTACTCAGATTAAAAAAGAGAAAAAAATTTGGTACCAACACGTGGATATTACAAAGTCGAAGGTTGACAAAGAGGAGAAAGACCTTCTAATTTCTGACTTAGAACTCAGAAGGATTCCACTTGGAGATTCAACACCTGAAAGTGAGGTTCGTAACCTCAGAGAAACTATGAACAAATTTATTGAACATGTTGAGAAGGGTAAACAAATTGTGGAGCAATTGGAGGAACAAAACAAAGTTCTTTCAAATTTTATAAAATCCTTATTGGTAAAGGATAAGGTCATGGATCCAACTCCACTATCTACTCTTCCACCTCCCATAGTTCTCAACAAGGATGAAGTTCATACCATCAAATATATTCATAAGTATGCCACTTATGGAAAGGCCATTGAATCAACTGTTGATGATATGATAGTGGTAGGATTGAATTTCATTAATGAGGCATTCAAGTCATATGAAAAGGTATCCAAATTACAGTTGAAATTCACCACACCACTTAGTGGCTTAGAGAAATAACTAAAGATATGGTGTGAATACATCGGGATCTCTATTTGATGAGTAGGACAGGATGATCAGGTCTTGTTGGAAAGAAAGGTATTTGATGAGGCCAAGAGTAATCTGTCAAGACCCTAGGTTTTCAATGTTGAGTAGAAGATCAAATTTTTGGAGGAAGCATTAGGAGAACTGAAAAATATATTGCAAAAAAGAGAATCTTTCAAGGCTTGCATTTTGTCTGCCTTCCAAGATATTCATTGTCAAATCATGAATGAATCCTCAAGTGATCACTTTTCTATACAGGAGATCGAGGCTGAGTTTAGTACCTTTTCAAGGAATATATCAAGGAAGGGTCAACGTTTAAAGAGAAGATGAAGGATATCTTCTCCCTTCAATCAGCTATCAACCAGGAAAATAAGGAGTTTCTTGAAAACACAAAGTTTGAGAAGGATATGGAGAAGTGCCTTGGTATATGGACTCATGCCACTTCTAACACCACCATCCCGAAGTGCATGGAGATAGTTGAAGCATTGAAAATATTTAGACATCGGATTCTTAAGACAATTGGCACTCCTAATCCTCCTTTGGATGTTTCTACCTTAGAATCCTAAGACACTTCCTCTAATTTGAAGTTGTTATCCCATGATGTAATATTTGGTTAAGGACCATTCTATTAATGTATTTCTTAAGTAGTCTTTAATATTTTAGATTAAAATAAGTTGGAACCGAATGTAACTATTTTTGTAAACTATTTAATGGGCTCTCCACACCATTGTTTGCATGGTGGGACTCTGATACTTTTTTAAATGTAAAGAGAATTGAAAGTAATCAATACAGAAGAATTTCCCTTGTCTCTAATTTTCATCTACTGTCCTTTTCTTTCTTGTCTAAAATTTTTGAATCATCAACCTTTCATGTTAAGAAAATTTGTGTTCTTATGATATGATTTCTAGAACTTTGTGCCTGTGGAATAATATATGATGTTACAAATGTGAATGATTATATTATATATCCCCCTTGCTGATTACGTTTAAGGTTATATTTATCTATCTATATTACTTGAAATTAATGTGTTATTCTTCCCTGTTAGTTTCCTTGTTCTTCCATTCTTATGTATTGATAATCCGTATTGGTATAAAAAAAAATTGAAATATCATAAGTCCTTGCAAATATAAAAGTTGTGTATTTATATATAAGTTTTGTTTCTCGCGTTTCAATAAGGGAATTTCTCCCAAAAAGAGGAGGGACTTGTTGTCCCATGAATATTAATCACTATAAAGTGTTAATTCAAAAACCAACAATGTAGAAACCTATAAATTATCTACATTTACCTCAAAAAGTACCATGTGAATGAACATGTGTGCATGGAAATGTAATAGAGCATACTATAAATCCAAGTAAAATGATAATAAATGTGTATCATATAATAGTATGAGTAAGTAAGGATACACCCAATCGAGATCTAGGTTAGTATTTTTGAATTTTTGTAGTTATTAAACTAAAATGATTAAAAATATGAGAGGGGATCACGATTCCCTCAAGTGGATGTGTGTAAAGTGAGGTCCATGTAGGTAAGTATACCCTCAACAATCATGTATGAACCTAGAATAAGAGCATATAATCTGGTAACAAGGGGGATAGTATACCCCCAAGTGTGAATGTCATGGTGATATATCTAATGAAATACCATAGAACAATGTAAAAAATGAGGGGAGAACCATACACAGTCCAAAAGATATGAAGCGCACAAGTAGGAAATGTATAAATAATAAGAGTGTGTCTAGTAATAGAAACTAGAATAGGTAGAACATTGGGATTGTTGAAAATAGTGGAAAAAGTAAGTGCAAACATAAGGATCAATGTGTGAGTCAATATATGTTGAACATATATATTTCTATGAGGTTCATTAGTATCAACCAAAAATAATGGAGGGAGAGACACAAGAGTCATCATAAGGAATAGGTTCAATTTGGAAAGCTTCGAAGCTTTAAAGTTTTATGAACTAACCCTTATGATGATATACATAATTATGGAAATAGGGAATTGATTTCCCAAATAGATGTAAGAAGACAAGGTGTAGCCATAGTAAATGAATCATGCATATAAGCTTCAAAATTGAGATCACTAGGAATCATTTCCAAATCAGCACACACTGTGTTCTAACTTGTGGTGGGGCATTTACAACAAGTTATGTAACATTGAATGTATTAATTATAGGATCATGGATTTTAATAGAAATTTCATCATGTAAACCAATATCACTACAATATATCATAAAGGGGATAATGTATGATAGATATATCATAAATATGATCAGTATAAGGTTTGTAATCTAATGTACCATTAATCGTGTAAGAAGGTGTTGGAAAGGAATTATGTGTTATGGAATGGATAGATGAAAGCTGTGTCCATAGTATATAACCAAGGGTGGCATAGGAGAATATTATAATGGAAACTACTAAGAGTAACATGACATGGAAAATTAAGATTACGTGGTCCTATAATAATCGGTAATAATATTTCTTCTAAAACTATCTTAGGTGTGTTATCAAAGCCACAAATACATAGAGTAGATGGATTCGAGATAAGAAGCAAAAATGCCTAGTTGTTGGAGAAAGGAAATGTTGCTTATATTAAGGACAAATCCATTATCAAATAAAGAAAACTTAAGAAAAACATTTTGAATATGAAGCTAAATATATAATGGTGGGGATTTTCAATTTTTTTTGGGAAGGAACATATGACTTAATAGTTTGTGCACTATATCAAGATGCATGAGATGCATTAAGGCGATAGCTACGAGATACAATGAAGATATATATATATATATATATTTATAATGATCCCGAGATATGGAATGATGGATGAAATATATTTAAGTACACAATGACACAATAGAGGGCCTAAAGAGTGATGTCAAATAAAAAGTGATTTTCATCAAATGAATAAAATAACCATATCTCGAAATAGAATTTGAAATTTAAAAAACAGAAAGATTTAATTTTGAATGTTCTAAATTGAAAGAAAAACTTCAAAGTGATTTGTCCAAAAGTGTAAAATTTACAAATTATTTCTTAGTTAGTAAAAAGAGTATTTTGAATTTCCAAAAATTAGACTCAAATTTGTGGGAAAAAGAGGTTTTAATTGAATATAGAAAAGGGAGGAGTAACCTCAAAGGAACTGAAAATATATTTGTTGTGCTCAAGATGTGAAAAAATGATGATTTGAAAATTGGGAGCCATAGAAATTGACCCAAAGGATAGTATCAACCATGAAACCCTACGAAAAATTCTACATATCAGATTTATGGAAAATGATAGATGAAAACCAAGTGTGAATCGAACCCTACTACAACTAGGATTTGACTTTGGGGAAAAATTGATTTGTTGAAGATATAGTAAGGATTGAGTTCAATCAATGATTTAACATAATTAAATATTAATTAGAGGACTAAGATCAAATAGATATAATGGTAACAAGAAATATCTATCATGAAAGAAATAAGAAAGTGTAAGAAATGGTGAAATAAGAGTGACTTAGCTTATATTCAGAGATCTAAACATATTTTCAGCTACAAACTAAGCTGGAAAAGGATGGATCTAGAATGAGTAAGCTTCATCTAGAGAACTATAATTTAAAACTAATTCAGACATGACCACACAAATATGGATAGGACCTCCGGGTGCTAGTGTCTTAGAAATAGATCTGGATTTGATATTTTCATGGTCTGAATATGTCTATTTTCTTTCACTATTTCATGTCACACTGAACTTATAAAACAAACCCAAGCTACTGCACAAGACTAGAAAAAAATTACATGAGATTAATAGTGCATATTATTGATTCAAATTAACCTTGGTGCTAACCCAATGTGACTATTACCAATCATTGTACTACATTATAGACTCTATGTAGTTCTAGTGTGTGTTTGTAATTGAATTGTGTCCCTTGAAAATAGGTTTACCTTGTGCTATCCACACTAAGATAATTACCTAAATGTTAGGGTAAAAATAATTTACTATAAAGTAATTTTGCATTGATCTTAGGTAAATAGGTGGTTTAATAGTTTTTTTATATGGTTATGATTTAATAACCATTTATATATTTTTTATTTCATACGCGAGGTTCTTGGTGTATTGTTTAAACTTCATAATTGTTTGTATTATTTCACGTATGTAATTTTTTACACCTCTGCAACAACTCTTTTGTCTATATCTGAATATTCAATTCTTATAAGTATTGTAACCATATAAATTGTAATTGATTTTCCTAAATATTAAAAAAATTATCGGGATTCCGTCCATATTCATTATTTACATTTGGAACCAAAGAAGGTTAACACTCTGGTCGGGTTTGAGAGAGGTTGCGGAAGGAAGAAAAAGTTTTGGAGAAGAATTTTACATTCCAAGAGAGCTAGTGTTGCCTCCTACTGACTTCCTAGAAAATCCCTACATCCCCACAACCTCCTATCATTCTCAAGGTAAAATAAAGTAATTGTTTTTACCTTGGTGCCCCTTACACCAAGCTAAAGTTTCTCCTAGAGCCAATCGAATTCAATTTTTTTTTTTAAAATAATTTTTTTTTAGAAATCATTTTATTCTCTATGTAGGGTTTTTGCCTCTAAATCTAGAGGAATGCTTTATTACGAGATAATATTATATGTCTTTCCACATTTGGATTTCACCTCTATTTGAATACTATAGAGCTCCTATATCTTACCGAGCGAGTTTTGTTTAGAGGGTCGTGCTTCACATCTAAGCTCCAACCGCCCGAGCTCCACACCCTTGCCACCAAGTTAAATATACTATATTAGTTCCTACTTGAGCCATTGGGTGGAGTTTTTCATATTTTCATTTCAGATCTGTGAGAATCCCTACACCAATCACCGAGATCATTCTATGGAGGATCTAACATTGATTTATTTCTTACAAAGTGCGATCAAGCATAAAGGCCATGTTAAAGAGAAGGGAAGTGTTTTTAAAGAAAAGAAAATTTCCAATCTTGAGAAAATATTCATTGAAGGCCCCTGTTCTAACACTATTTTTATGGAGCAATAAACAAAATCTAGCTGAGTCAAGATTTGTGCCAAACGAGGATCGACTCATATGTTTTTGAATTGTTTTGTTTTGTTTTTGTGTGGATCCCGTGTCAAGCCCTTGGTGCAATAAAATGGGCTGAGTCCACCATACATGACCAAAAGTGAACCCTGTGACCTACAAAAAATCCACCACAAAGAACTCAAATGCCAGTTCAAATAACAAAACAATAGTGGTTATTAACAACGACCACCGCATCAAAGCAAAATGGTATCCATTATCCGGAACAGTCACACACAAGACCAAAAATTAGCAAAGGAATGCTATAAGGTGGAGAAAGGAGAACAAGGATCTCATATCCACTTCACGTGGAAAACCTAAACCTCTAAATCCATTTGCATCCATGTGGATACCCAGTCAGTGCCACGTCAAGCTAGTTGACAAGGTTTTCCTTTTTTAATTTCTTAAAATATCATTTGATTCATTTCATACTCCAAGTGCTATAAGCTCTAAGTTGGTTTGGAAAAAGGCCTTATGAGTTGGAGGAGCTCAGTTTGACCCCCACCCTAAGCTCTCATATATATATATATTGAGTTTAGTGGGAAAAATGTCAGAACCACCAACATTTAAAGGTCAAAACTATCGATGATTCCCCTAACCATAGTCAAACCCACTACCAAATCTAGCAGAGAAAAACCTACTTTTGGGGAAAATTCTTTTTTCTCCCACAACCTATTTTTGCATTTTGGACATATTTTTCCAAAGGCGGGGTGCTTGAAAATTGTGATTTTGGCTATTTTTGTGGTTTTTCACACTGAGAGATGTATTGAGCTCTAGATGCCACTAAGGCCTCACAAAACAAAAACCATTTCATTCAATTTTCTAAAATATTGGATGTAATTGTATATTTTTCAATGTATTGTACTAATTTGCAGGTTGCCATATTCAATTGCAAACATTATAATTGCTTAAAACAGTAGATATTTGTAAACAAAATCAATCAAAATTTCAGTTCTATAACACTCATGATATCTTCGGATATCTTTCGCGACATTTGGTATATATAGTGCCTCTGGGAAGCACTTACATGTAAAGCCTTCATGACTACTACTGCACTTAACACCTAATATAGCTACAAAAACATCGTCTGAGAATCGACCCTTTAAATTGATGGGGAGTAAAAAGGACACAATGCACACACTTTGAGCCCTCTCATCCGTCTATGAATGATTACATGACATAAATACGAAAACAGAAATTATACGAGTAGATAGAAAAGTTGCACGTGAGTATGAGGATATTTGTTTGAGTCGGTGTCAATAATTACATAGACCCCTTTCAATATTGTCATGGTACCACATATCAAGTTCTTTCACATACGTTAATGCCTCTTTCATGTACTATCTAGTATATCACAAGGGCATGTATATAGAAAGGTTTGGTATATCAGATTGATGGTATATAGATTAGGAGAACATATACTTAGAGTGATAAGATCCTTACCCTTAGTTAGTGAATTCAAAAAATGGGAACCAATTCCTCCAAGTTCTTTCTTTCGGACTCACAACTCTCTGAAAGGAGATAATTATGCTGCATGGAAGAATAAGATCATAACACAACTTGAGTTTGAAGAGATATGGCCATTTTTTCATGGTTCCATAACCAGATTACTAGATGATCCTACCCTACAGAGATAGATTTACAAACCCAATCAAAAGGAAAAATTTATTATCTTATTTATAGTATCAGATGATGTGCAACCCCACATTCAAGATGCTAAAACAACCAAAGAAGCATGGGATAAGTTGAGCACAATGTATAAGGCCAAGAACAAGAATACAATACTAAATTTACAGAGTCAGTTACACACATTGAAATTCAAACAAAATGACAAAAATGAATATTTTTAAGAAGAGTTACATAATTGACAGCTACACTTCTAGCCCTAAGAGAGGAGGTCGTTAATGAATCTCTCATTCCCATTGTTCATAGATAAATCCCTCCTTCATATTGTATTTTTATGAAGATTGAACTTTTCAGATCAGATAGTTAGCTTTGACAAGTTAGTGAATCTACTGCAACAAGAGGAAGTTATGTACAACAAAGATGACGAAGAGGAGAAGGAACTTTCTTCTCATCAGAAATGGAAAGGAAAAGGAAAAGGCAAATATAATTCCTCTCAAAATTCCCAAACATAACATCAACATGGGGACAAATAGAATAAGAATAAGAATAAATGTCCTATTTGCAAGAGAGGACATGATATAAAATATTATTATTTGAATACCTATAAGAAAGGTTCATCAAGTAATTTTGGACCTCAACATCAAATATCCCATAAGGGACATTCAAACTATAATCAAGGGTAGAAGAAGGGGAAATATAGCTGATCAAGAAGAACATTCAAAATTTGAGAGTTCTTATATACTTCTCATTCAGTGAACCTTCCATGCCATCTAGTGATGTCTCGGTATGTTGATTTGAAAGCCACACAACACATGACTATCCACATAGAATGGTTTACCACAATGAGGAGGCACCTTAGAAAAACAATGTTTTGTTAGATGATGATTCTTCATACATTATACAGGGTGTTCAGAAAATTTCTCTATCCCTTGGTTCGCAAAATTGTAGACTCTTAGATGGTCTATATGTCCATGGGTTAACAAAAAATATTCTATTTGTTATTCATCTTCTAGATCACAATATGAATATTGACTTTGATATTCATTCGGAAATAAAATGTGTTTAATTTGAGATAAATCATGAGGCTTGAAAATTGTTGCAAAAGCCTCTAATGTGGGATGTATGATCCAGCTTGATTTTTTCCACAGAGATGATTAGGAACTTGTGGCTAATAATTCTAACTCCATATAGTTGTGGCATCGGATACTTAGTCACATCATTTTAAAGTATCTCAAAACACTTCACTGGTATAACACGGTGAAAGGATTGCCATATCTCCAGAAGGATACAAATAAGTGTCCTCGCTACTTAGCAGGAAAACAACATAGAGATTCATTCTGAAGAGTACTTATCAAGATCATGGTAAGCTTGATATGGTTCATATCAATCTTTGTCGAGTGATGCAACCAAGTCATTTTGGATTTTTATACTTCATGCTTTGTGTTGATGATTATTTGAGAAAAACGTGGATATATTGTCTTCGTAACAAAAGTGAAGTTTTGAAACCTTCAAGAAGTTCAAAGTGGTCAGAGAGAACAATACTCATCAGCATATCTAATCTCTCCACTCAGATCGAGGGGGAAATTCACTATGAATGAGTTCAAATCCTACCTACAAGCTCACAGGATTAATTAAAAATGCCTCCTCCACACACACCATGGAAAAATGATGTTATTGAGAGAAGAAAGCGTACTTATCATGGAAATTGTGTATTGCATGATCAATGATTCCGGAATGATGAGGACATTTTGGGAAGAAGTAGAAAATACTATTGTATAGTTGTTGAACAAATTACCCATAGTTCCTCTTGAGGGAGTAACACCATACAAACCATGGTTTAAGTAGAAACCATCTTTGCATACCTCAAAGTATTCGGTGTAAATCAAGCATCCACATACCGAAGAAGAAAAAAATAACTTATATATGAACTCACAAAAACTCATCTTCATTGGCTATAATGAATAGAATCTTGGGTATAAATTAATGGATCTAAAGACCAGGAAATTCTACACCAACATAGATGTTGCGTTTTTTGAGAACAAGGAAGCAGAGACTCCTCCTCGGACTCACCTAATGTAAATTTTTCACCTATATTAAAAAAATAAGTTGATGTTACCATATATGATGATAGTGATGATGAGTATGATGGTGATGATAAGAAAATACCATGACCCATAAGAGCAGTTCGAGTGTATGCTCAAGTGGTATACAAACATGATACAAGATGAAAAATTGGATACTCCACTTTGGATACATCCACCACTAGACCAAGGACTCATAGTAAAGCACAAGACGAAGTAAAATTTTCTTTTATGAGTAGATTTATTAAATCTGATGAGCCTTCTATAGTCCAGAATCCCTACATAAAAATATTGGAAAAATGCCATGGATACCGAGTATTAGTTAGTGGTGGAAAACAAAATTTGGTAGCTTATCAATTATTCCACCAAGGAAGAACACCATTGGTTGCAGATGGATATTCAAAAAAAAAAGTATAAAGCAGATGGGACCATAGAAAAGTATATAGAAATACTTGTAGCAAAGGGGTATGCATAAAAAAGGAATTGACTATGAGGAGAAATATTCTCCCACAGCTAAGATTAAAATGATTAGGATGATATTTTCTCTAGTTGCACAATTTGGTTTGAAAATTCATTAGATGGACATGAAAAGTGACTTTATAAATGGAGATCTACAAAAATAAGTCGACATGACTCCACCTAAGGGATATGGTGTACCGATCAAGAAAGAAAGGTATGCAGACTCAAGAAATCTTTGTATGGCCTAAATTAGGCACCGCATGCTTGGTACATCAAAATTGATGAGCATCTCGCACAACATGGATTTTTCACAAATCCATACAATCCCAATCTCTACATAAGAAATTAAGGGGGATTGTGATTGTTGTTGTCTATATTGATGTTCTAGTCATCAATGATAGTTCGGTGAATATGATTGATGAAATGAAGAAAGATCTTAACTAATCATTCGACATGACAGATCTTGGGCTAATGCACTACTGTTTTGAATTGGAAGTATGATAAAAAGAGAATCACATCTTTGTTTCCTAGTTGAAGTATACCAATACAACGCTCAAGAAATTTAGGATGATGGATTGCACACCTATTACTACACCTATGGAGAACATATTACAATTATCTCATTTAGATCCATCTCCCATGGTAAATGAAACTCGTATATTGATAGTTAATTAGGACTCTCATTTACCTAACCTACACTAGACAAGATATAAGATTTGCAGTAATCTATCTATCATGGTTCATACAAGAACCTAGAGTTTGTAATTGGAAGGAAGCAAGGTGAATCTTGAGATATCTCAAGGGAATAGTAGATCTTGGTCTAAAATACAAGAAGAATGAAAACTTCTTCTTGACTAGATATTCAGATTTAGATCATGCAGGTAATATTGATGATAGAAAATCCACTTCAGTATTTTTGTTCTTTTTGGGATCTAGACCGATATCATGGGGAAGCAAGAAACAACACTTTGTTTCTTGCTCTTCCACGAAGTCGAGTATTAGCCTACGGGTGAATCTCTCTACGAAGCGATATGGCTACGTCACATACTGGAAGGACTTAGAATACCACATGAGAAAATAACCACTTTATATCTTGAAAATGAAGGTGTTTTCAAACTTATTTGCAATCTAGTGCTTCAGGAAAGAACAAAGAACATTGAGGTACATGTACATGTAATATGCGATCATGTCTTGAAAAACAATATAGAGCTTCAATTTTTCCCAAAGATGAACAATGAGTAGATATATTAACAAATTCACTTACACATGACAATTTTGAGTTTTTCACAGAGTTCCTCTCCTCATCCCTTAGTGAAATACAAACATAAGTGGGGGAAATGTTAGGGTAAAAATAATTTACTATAAAGTAATTATGCATTATTCTTAGGTAAATAGGTGGTTCAATAGTTTTATTATATGGTTATGATTTAATAACCAATTATATTATTTTATATCCTACATGAGGTTGGTGGTGTATTGTTTCAACTTCATAAGCTGTTTGTATTATTTCACGTATGTAATTTTTGCACTGTGCAAAAACTCTTTGTCTTTATATGGTTGTTCAATTCCTATAAGTATTACGGTCATATCAATTATAATTGATTTTCATAAATATTAATAATTTAATTAGTCTTCCATCCATGTTCGTTATTTACACTAAAAATAATTTTCCCCAAGATGAATACATGACATGGACTTCATAAATAGCTGCTCCTATACAATGAATAATGTACTCCAAATGTAGTCCTTGAATGTTTTTCTTTTCCCAAGTAGTAGATAGTAAGTAATAGCCTAAGTTATCCATGCCCTTTTGATAGTGAGTAAGTCATTTATATATAGGATTCACCTATTTGATTTTCATCACTAATAACTAAAAACTTTAACTCAAAGTGATAAAAGAGACTCTAGAAAAGATAAAAATGATGAGGCATTTTAAACTTAAGAAAATGTGGGAAAATGACAAAAGCGCTTAAAGGGTATAATAGAACATGGGCACTTTTGTCCCTAATGTTTGGTATTTTTGAGATGCTTGGAGGATAAATGAAAAATATATAGATGGGTCACATGTTATCCAATGTCCAAAAGTAAAGTATCGATTTGATAAAACTAAATGATAAGAGTGCCAAAAGGATAAAGCAATGTAAAAGCAAAACAAGTGTTATTAATGTTTAGTTTTCTTACTTAGGAATCACACATATAATGACATACTTAGAGGAATGATGTACATATAAAGTTTGTAATTTCATGACTACATAAGAACCTCTTCACTTTGTATAGGATTCTAGATGTCTTCACCCTTTTTAGAATTTATTATATTTACACATAACCAGAAAGGAATGAAATAAAAGCTACATGGGGTTATTATGATTAATTAAATTCTAAAATTAATCATTAAATATAATTAAAATGTAGTAATACTTGAAAAAAATGGACATGATACAATACATCTTTAAAAACCAAGGGATTGAGTGTACTTAGATAATTACATATGATTATAGATTGATCTAAATGATGAAACATAAATATATACAACTTAGAGTTCCTTGATACGATATTATGACCTGAATAGTTTCCTAGATAGGACCATACAGTAGTGGAAGTAATTTATATATGGTCTTAACCTATTTGTATGATCTTGACCCTACTCAAAAATTTGATCTATAATTGTCTCAGTTTGTCACTCATCCGAATATCTTTGTCATTCTCTATCAATCTCTATCGGTCACACTACAGGCATTTCTAAATGATCTTATCAATATTTGAAACACTAATAATGGATGAGAAGTCTTGTAAAACATACATTAAGCGGGTTTTGGAAAACCCCATGGACCACTGGTGTTGGAACTACCTTGAAGAGGCATCAAACCAACATCATTCTCTACCTAGCATGTGATATCTTGTTGTATTACAATCATATTTGACATTATTCCTTTGAAAAGGCTTGACTTGATTTTCTCTCTTGAAAATATACTTGATTGAGTGACTTTGAGTGCTTGAAATTTTTAAAGTAGTCCCCTATACCTATTAGGAAGCTTCATACTTGTATATGGTTTTGACATAATGAATGTGTAGAGGTATTTACATAGTGTATAGAAATTCAAGTATGTTTTGTGATAGATTTTGCAATTAGAGTCCATAATAATGCTAAGTTTTTATTGAGGAAAGTTTAACTTGATTATATATGCTTTTGAAGATGACTTAATTTACAAATTCCAACTAAGAAGGACTAATTGACCCAAGGTATAATGCATAATTAAAATTTTGGGATCAAAGTGAGCAAGGAAAAAATGTAAACTAGGGTCAGGAATGGATGGAAGTTCCGCCCTATTATATATTGTTTAACCTAGAGAAACAATCGAAAGTGTGATGTTTAGAAGCTGAAACACAAAGTTTCTTAATAGATTTTATACATTCAATTCTTAGAAAGTTTTGTGAGATGAGGGTGTAATATCAAACAAGGTCGATAATAGACCTAGATATGTATTAGATAAGAATGGGTAAAGTGCGGTTGTTTGAGAAATATATCAATGTAAATACTATTAATTTCAAATAGTAAAATCATGAAATTTGAGTGTCTACACTAGAAAATATGATATTCTATATAAGATATTGTTGTGTCTAAGAAGTAGAACCCTAGGATTATCGATGACAGATCCATACTTTTTGGCTAACATGGGACCATCTCTCAAGTTGTGGGATTTGATACTTGAGATGGTCCTCCAAATAATACCATATTCCTCTACCTATTCTAACGCTAACACTACTTTTGTTAAGAAGGAAATGCAGCTAACTACTACCAAACTACCAATTCCAAGGGTCTAGGAGAGAGAGGGTTAAAGAGATGCATAAAAATGAAATCCTACACCAATAGAGGTGAAAACACCATAAAGAGGGTGTGTAAATATCATGATGAGGGATAAGGAGAAGGAAAATATAGTAGGGAGAGGCCAACCAGCTGTAACACAGACCTAAATCTTCATTCACCGTCTGATCTCCATAAAACACAACAACTTGAATTTGTAGATGAGAAATACATTCACAAAAAAAACCATCAAGGATGGAAAGGAAAGGAGATATAGTAAAAAACATGTTTGGGTTGAAGAAACACCACAAACATATACTTTATTTCTCAAATGTTACATAATACATTACATTGATGAGGTATAGGCAAAAATACATGTTCTATGCCTATGTGAAGGCTTACAAATCATTGACATTGATAAACCATTTTGACAAGGTTTCCCCATATCCAAAATATTCCCATTCCATTCTCAAATAGTAAGTTTACAATTTATAAAAGAATATGGAGAAGAGAGAGAGAGAGAGAGAGAGAGAGAGAGAGAGAGAGAGAGAGAGAGAGAGAGAGAGAGAGAGAGAGAGAGAATAAAAAAATTCCCCCTTCACCCACAAACAAATTTCATTAATGCACTAAAAATTATGGGTAGTCTTGTAAAATCATTTCTCAATGTCCTTTTCCTTACTCAAGAAAAACATAGACCATAATTCATTAAATGTTGGTACTGCGACACCTTAATTGTTTATTTCATGCTGGAATATTTTTTTCCATTTTTCTCCCACATAATCTAACCTAAATTTTATTTGCATGATTCCATGGTGAAGAGGAGATCGAGATATTTCCAGAAATTCCAAGATCTCAAAAATGGACCACCTGGTTAAAAGTTATTTCTATTTGAGTTTCAAAGGTGACATTACTTTACAACTCTCTTCTCTATGGGATTTTGACCCCCAATTACTACATGCTTCTCTTCTCTGCAAGATTTTGATCCCCCATTATTGCCTTCATTTCTCTGTGGGATTTTGCAACTACTTTACTTAGTTACTTTTAGAAGTAAAGCAACTTTGAATCTCTGGATTACTCTTTGTTTTCTCCCTTATCGTGGGTTTTGGAGACTACTTTACTTAGTTACTTTTTAGAAGTAAAGAAACTTCAATTTTTGGATTACTCTTTTTCTCTCCTTTCTTTATGGATTTCCGACCCCAACTACGTGAAACGGGATTTTGGAACTAATTTTCTTATTTATTTTTAGAAGTAAAGCAATATCATTTTCACGAGTTACTCACCTTCTCCTTATTTGTTCTGCAAGATTTGGGGATTCCTTGATTCGAGAATTTTTGGAAATCTTTGCTTTGAAGTAGTCTAGCATAAAAACTTTGCATAACTCCAAACTTCATTTTTTTCATTTTTTCCTTGAATTTATTTAGTTGTTTGGATTTTTCTTGGACTGAGGAGTTAGAAAAATAGAATGAATTTCTCTAAAGCCAAAGTTTCCCATCTTTTCCATTTTTCTCAATTTGGCTAATTATTGAGCTTTAAAGCCAAGGGAAATGCCTTCAAATGATTCCAAGTGCCCAAAATAAATTGCAAGTTCCCAAAACATAGAAATTACCTGATTTTTTTACTGATTATCCATGGGGCTTCATTAGTTGGCCAAGTCCATATTGTCAAGCGAGTCCATTTTTTCCGGGGGTAAAATGGGTAACAATTTGGGGACTTATGAGGACATATTCCTGCTAGATTATTTGATTAGTGGCTTTGAAGCATCCATTGGGCATAGAGTTATCCTAATAGCTATGAAACTGATTTGAAACTTGAAACTCAACCCTTGAGCCACTTGAAGCACTTCTGGACCTAAAAATGATCTCGAAGCTTGCTCAATTGACCATTCACATTATGAAAATCTTTTAAACAAGGTTTTATGTAAGTGGAAAATTACTTTGAATATGAACTTTCACATGTTTCCTCTACAAATGATCGATGAGACTGAAAAATGAAGCTCCAAAGTTCTCCCAAAATCTAATGTTTTCCAAGTCTTGAAGAAAAATGAACTGAATCATGGTAAAGGATGAAGCATTACAAAGATTAGGAACACATGCTTATTTTGAGTGCACTTGGAATGACCTGAAAATAACTAATTTCCCCATGAACACCTCCTTTACCTAAATGGATTGTGCAAGAGAAAAAAACATGCAAAACATATACAAATACATGGAAAAATCATACATGATCCAAGTGGAAACATGCAGAGTGTACACAAGCACTTCTTCTGTTTAAAACGGCCTACTTATGCTACACTAATAAGATAAATTGGGAACTCAAACAAATCCTACAACTGATAGGGATAAGTAGCTTCCATTCCTCAAAAATTGGGACCATGTCACTGATTTTGAACTCAACATTGTCTTAAATAATATTGAAAATATTATTTGAAGATAAGGTTCCACCCTTTCCATTAAGGTATCAATTGGAAATAAAAGAAATACCTCTTTTAGTTTTGCATTTGGATATGAGAGGTATTATAGCTTATCCTTGGAATTTTTAAGCTCTTACTCACGCTCTAAAGTGAGAAGGACTAGTTGTGACTTCTTCCTTGGCTCAAATGAAGATAAATACCTAATTGGGAAAGTTATGATCCTTTTTATTTTCCCATCTTCTTTGACACTCAATCCCATGAATGGGATCATCTATACAATTTCGTGAATAAGGTGATTATTTTCATATCGATTTACACCTTTGCTCTAACTCTATAAAATACTTTGTCTCATTCACAACTAACTTCTCCATGATGACTTCTAATTTTGTAATGGTGTCATCATCTTCCTCCTGCTGAAGTATGAAGTTTGAAAGATCAAACTCTTCTTTATTTTCTTTGTGAGGAAAAATTTCAGCAAGTTCTTCCTCAATGTTCTCCTTCATGGATGACTCTTGAGAGTTATCTACAACAAGAGGATCTTGGTGTATGAAGATAGGTGGTGGAACAAAAAAATTTTTAAGTTAAATGAGATCTTCTTCACCAATGCAATCTTCCAAGTCTGATAAGAAATAAACCTCTTCATTGTTGTGATTCATAGCACACTCCTCTTAGAAATCCTCCTTTTGTTCCTCTTCTTGTGGATTTGAATCTAGTTCGTTATCCTCTTTTAGTTCTAAAAATTGACATGAATAAAAATCATGTGGGAAAATGGTGCCAACATGCACACTAAACTCAGAACATAAGGACATATGATCATCTTCTTTATGTTCCTGCTCTTCTCGTAGAATCATCCTCCACCATTTTTTCTTTAACCCCTATCTCTGTTGAAGGTTTGACCAGTAGTGGAATTCAATTTCATTCAAAATTCAAGAGCAATCCTTCAAATTGTGTACAATTTATTCTATTCTAGGCTCTTCAACTTGTTACCCTCCTACACTAATTTTCTAATTTGGTTCCTCCCAAAATAGGTTTACGATTGCAAGAGGAGGGGTGGGTTGGGTATCAACTAATTTTTGAATTGTTTGTGTTGGAAGGGGAGTATTATAATATTCTTGTGGAGGAGATGGGGATTTGGGAGGAAAGTGGTCTGACAAATGAAGGTTGGGTGGAAGGCAAGAAGATGGAGAAAGTTAATACTCAACAGGAGCAATAGGTAGAAAGCTACGGATATGAAAAGCATGATAAGATGGTGTATGTTGGGAAAGAGGAATGGGATGGATGTGAGAGGGTAGTGTAGGAATTACACATTGACAAGGATTACTAATACTAAATTCATGAGCCTACATCCTTTTAACCCACTCTACAACTTGAGTCATTATTTCAATTATAAACTACAATTTTTGTTAGGGATTGAACTTACTTGGTATAGGGCTAGCCCATAGATAAGGAATCCTTAAATTGATCTTGGTTTCCTTCATATCCTTCTCAATCCTTAGTTATACCATTTTCATATTTATTACTTAAATATTCCTCTGAAAATCAGCATCTCTAGGTGTAGGATGGCCTCCAAAATCTGCATACTCCTACTCTTGAACAAGCTGCAGAGTTTGGTGAATGACTAAACTAATTTAATTTTTTATCATATGGGTATGTATACCCGGTTTGATTTTTTTCCATATAATTGATCTGGAGGTGTGTTATAATAGCTTAGGGATGGTTTTGAATGACATTGTTGCTGCAAATGATGATCCTAGGAAGCAAATGATGTCATGATTTCATAAGTTCATGAATGGAAGAAAATGGAAAGATATGAAAAGAAACTGGATAGAAAAGGAAAGCTAAAAAGTATGCAACTCAGAAAATGGGTTTTTAGAATAGTGGAGTTGGAAAATGTTCTTGAACATGCATCTTTGTGGAGTTTTGGGACTACATTTCTTGTGGGTTTGTAACCCCCACTACTTCACAATTGTGCTAAGTCAAATCTCTGCATTACTTCATGATTTTCCCTTTCTCTCCATATTTTTGAGGTGCAACTCCTATACTCGGTATTTTTACCCCTCATTGCTTCATAATTATGCCAAGTCACATCCTCAAGTAACTCATTATATTTTTAGATCTCAAGCCTTTGTTTCTTTAAAATCGCCTTTACTTCTTGTTGTAGAGCCTCCAAAGGCTAGAATTTTACCAAAAACACATCAAATTTCTAAATAATGAAATCTAATATTTCAATAGTTGTCCCAATGGGTGTGTCAAAAATTTTATGTCAAAAATGTAGCACCATATGATTATTTGATGAAAAATCCTAATTTTTGGCTAACATGGCACCATTTCTCAAGTTGTGGGACTTAATACTTGAGATGGACGTCCGGATAAGGCCGGCTTCCTCAACCTAATCTAATACTAACACTACTCCTAAGAAGGAAATGTAACTAAATACTCCTAAACTAAAAATTTTAAGTGAACGGGGAGAGAGAGAGAGAGGGTTAGACACATGCATGAAAATGAAATCCTACACTAACATAGGTGATAGCACCAAAAAGAGGGTTTGGAAATATCCTAATAAGGAAGAAGCAAAAGGAAAATGTAGTAAGAATATGCCAAAAATATGTGACATAGACTAAAATATTCATTCACCCTTTGATCTCCATGAAATATAAAAACTTGAACCTATAGATGAGAAATACATGCACATAAAAAAAAATATCAAGGATGTAGAGGAAAGTAGATACAATAAAACACATGTCAAGGTTGAAGAAACACCACAAATAGATACTTTATTTCTCAAATATTACATATTCCATTACATTGATGAAGTAAAGGAAAAATAATTTTCCAGGCCAATGTGAACACTTGAAACTCATTGTAATTGAGAAACCATTTTGACATGGTTTCCCCATACCCAAAATATTCCCCTACCCTTATCAAATGAGAAGTTTACAATTTATAGAAGAAGATGGAGGGAGAGAGAGAGAGAGAGAGAGAGAGAGAGAGAGAGAGAGAGAGAGTCCTTAAATTCCCCCTTCACCCACCAAAATATTTAATTAATGTGGTTAAAAAATAATGGGAAACCGTGAAAACTCATTTCTTAATGTCCTTTTCTTTGCTAGAGAAGAAAAGAGACCATACTTCATTAAATTCTAGTAGTTGGGCCGCCTTAACTGTTCATTTCATGATGGAAGTTTTTTTTCCATTTTCTCCCACCTAATCTCACCTAAATATTATTTTCATGATTCCATGGTGAAGAGGAAATCGATGGCTTTTTGGAAATCCCAAGATCTTGAAAAATAGAGCAAGTGGTCAAAATTTATGGCCATTTGGGTTCTGAGGTGACATTACTTCACAACTCTCTCTCTATGGGATTTCGACCCCCCATTACTACCTTCTTCACTTATCTATGGTATTTCAACCCTCCATTACTACCTTCTTCTCTATGGGATTTTGTACTTCACTTAGTTACTTTTAGAAGTAAAACAACATCAAATCTCTAAATTACTCTTTGTTTTCTCCCTTCTCTATGGGTTTTGGAGATTATTTTACTTAGGTAATTTTTAGAAGTAAAAATCTTTGATTTTTTGGATTACTATTTTTTTCTCCCTTCTCTGCGGGTTTTAACTCCTAATTACTTGACTTAGGATTTTTAACTAATTTTATTGTTTATTTTTAGAATTAAAGCAATATAGTTTTCTCGAGTTACTCACCTTCTCCTTAGTTTTTCTATGGGATTTTGTGATGCCTTTACTTCATATTTTTTGGAAATCTTTTCTTTGAATTAGTCATGCATCAAAACTCCACATAACTCCCAACTTCAGTTTTTTTTCATTTTTTCCTTGAATTTATTTAGTTGTTTGGATTTCTCTTAGATTGAGAAGTTATAAAAATAGAATGAAGTTCTCCAAAGCCAAATTTCCCCATTTTTCCCATTTTTCTAAATTTGGTTAAGTATTGAGATGAAGCCAAGGGAAACGCCTTCAAATGATTTTAAGTGACCAAAATCAACTCGCAACTTCCCAAAACATAGAAATTAATTGAATTTTTTTGTAGATTTTCCATGGGGGCTCCATTTTCTTCCCAAGTCCATTTCCTCAAGTTGTCCATTTTGCAGGGGAAAAAAATGTATATAAGATACTTAATAACCATTTAATCACTTTGTTACCTACTTATTACTACCCCCACTATCGCTTATAAATATCAAATGTCAATCATTTTTTAACTATCATGGAATTAAAGGACATCATGACAATGATTTATATGCTTTATAATGAAGAATCCAACAACTTCAATGTAAGGGATTTATTTCCTTTGATACATGACATTATATTATGTAATCATCTCAATTCCTCAAGTCTCAATGGTACTTAAATCTTAAACAACTATATTATATGAGTATATTGTACTATATCATACACCTTTAGATATACAACATGATTTATCTACTTTAAAAGTACATACGAGTGAAACACCTCCTCTGGTAGAGTCAATTTAAGAGAAAGAATTACATTTTACTTATGTGTAAACAATAATAAACATTTAACATGAACAGTTTCACACCACCTCGAGCATTAAGAACATACAAAACACCAATCAAAAGCCAACACAACAATGAATTATACATATATATCTAATTTTCATCAACAAATTGATACACATTTTGATTCGAGGTAATGTTATCAATAGATATAATTCTAACGAACCATTTGATATGTTAGATGAACATCTAGACACATTATATTTCAATACACTTGGGAAGTTAAATATGATATTGATGTTAGTAATGGTGAACAATCTTATTCACCACATGAGTCATCTGTGGACTTCTCTACTTATTCACAACAAGATGTGATAGATCATAATTCAAATAACAATATTGATTTTAATGCAATTATAAATAATCTTATTCATGTGTTAGTTACTAGTAAGGTGAATCCTATTATATATGAATGACATTATATAACCAAAACTAGTGATGATGATGATACATATATCTCTAGCGGACTAGGAACATATCAACTAAATCCTAATTTTATTTATAAAAATATTATGTCACCACATATCTCAACCTTTTGGGGAAATGTGTAGAATAATCTCACGAGTAGCATTGATTTATCACTATTGGCGAGAAAATTTGACAATCGAAATATCAGTGTATTTTTATAATGCTATAGGAATAGGTCCCTATGCTTGAATGGGGCAGCTCCATTATTGTGTGTGAACTAAAATACACATCTTTTTTGGCCTTGGGACTGGGATCCAACAAGAACACTCCACTATACCTATGGAAAATTCTTACAATTTCATGCAAGGGAGGAATTCAAAATGTAGGTGGGGAAATGAGAGTGAGAAATTAGGAGAGGGATAAATATTAAAAGTAGGGAAACTCATATTCTTGCAAATATTAAACGAAGATATCACATACATAATTTGAGAATAATCATAAATTTGTTAACAATATCAAAACAAGATAAAATGATGAACAAAAATTATCATTTGTTCACTCATCAAGAAAATTAGAAACTCTTCTCTTTATTGACATTCTTACAAAGTTATACAATGCAAGGGAAAGAGGAACACATATAGAGGAATATAAGAACTTTCTATCTCTTTGTTTATTCTTTGTAGCTATCTACTTAGAAATCATGAAATTGACAACACTTAAGAATGGGGAATTAATTACATTATATATACTTAGAAAAGACTCTTCACAAATGCCCCATGTGTCTTTTCGCTTGCCTTTTCTCTTTGGCGACTTTTTATATTGCTAGGAGAGAACATTAAGTTCCCTTTTATTAATTAAGTGTAACTTATTTTTTTTGGACTATAAGAACATTAGTGAATAAGATGAAAAACAAAAGTGCAAACCCCAACAAATAATTTGAATGTGAAGGAAGAGAGGGAGGGGGAGTGAAGAGAAGAAAAGGATAACTACTCAAGCTATGGAAGAAGCTGTGATGGAATTTTGGAAATTCCTTTAGCATAAATTTCAATTCATTTTATTTTTTTATCATGCCTCACCACCATAGCTAGAACTTCTCATCTTGTGAGATGTGAAAAAAACTCAATGACTTGATCAAATTTAAAGCAATGGAGCTTATTTCCTTGAATTTTGTGTACCAAATAAACGATGATTTATCACACTTTGTTTGAAATGAACAATCTTATCTATTCCATATATTATAATGTGCCTTCATTAAATGAGAACTTTTCTTTGATCTCCTTCTTGTCTAGATATTCAAAATAATTCAACAAATCATCTACCGAAGTGTCTTTGTACAACTTCTTTGGTACTCCAAGATTTTTTAGTTCAACATGTTCCTCACATGAATAATTTTTTCCAGTCCAAGAGTGTGGTTCATCATTTCATAGCAAGTGATAAAATTTTGATCCCACACTTGAGACAAGTCATATGATGCAGAAGTGAATACACCTTTGATTATCAAGAGGGATGATTTGACCTTGCCCATATCAATGACTAGTAGATAAAATTGATCTCAGTGATCATTATATTCTTCAATATCTTCTCATGTGATGAAAACTTTCTGGTCATGGCACTCTTGTAGTTGGAAAATGTCAAATTATCAAGAAGTAATGCCTTTCCCTTTTTAAGGATCATGTTCACCCACATGTCATTCGCTCTTTCCCTACAACTTGAAACCTCATGTTTTTATGATGAAATTAGGTTTGAAGATATTTATAGGATTAAATTATTTAGACAAGAGGGAAGTGGAAACATTCGGATAAAACATTACTTGCACATATGAAGTGATGGTTCTGATATGGTCTTTTGTTTGATCCATTTTCTCCTTGTATTCTTGATTTCTCAAAAGAAGGAAAGTGGAATAATCTTGAAAAAAATAAGTATCACCCTCATGTATGTTTGGTCCAAGTGTGATAGTGTTAATTTCATAGTCCGATGGTTTCATCTCACTAAGATTATTGATGAATATGGGCCAAGACACATCTACATATTGATTACTGAAGTATCTTTGAAGAAGCGAGAGGTAATCTATGCTTTCTTTCCTTTATTGACCCTCATCATCATGTATTTATCTCAGAAGTTAGGTACCACCACCCATTGGATTATGCATGTCTCTCCCCTAATCATATCTTGTACCCATGACAATGTTTCATTTTTCTTAGGCTAAGGTTTGGGCATGATAGCATTTTATTTCTCTAGCTGATAATGCAGTTCTTGGACTGTTAAATAGGCACAACTACTAAAGATGAAATGATTTTAGTTTTCTAAATGACACGCAATTGAGAAATCTCAATATTTCCTTGTTTTAAGCCTCCTAAATTCTCTTGATCTAATTTGGCTTTCTTGTGAGTTCTCTTGTGGTGTGATGACTCAAATTCCATGGACTTAATCTTTTGCACCTTTTAATACTAAATTGAACAAGAGGTTTTCTCAACTACCTTTGGAGTGGGGAGAGGGGACATATGTTTCTTAATATTTTGAAGCTATCCCGACTCGATGAAAACTTCCCTCTTCCATATGAACCAAAATCTATAACTTAAGATAATACCTCAATATTCTCATTGATGTCACACGATTCTACGATGCTCCAAGAAACCTCGGGAAGAAGATAATATTTCACATCTAGGTACTCTGGATCATATAACTCTGTTACATCATCTTCAATGCCTTCCTCAAACCAATCAAAGAAACACTTCCTCATTTGATCTAATATCATTTTTATGTGATCTCTCCTTCTCATTTCATGATCATCGACACGTTTAGCCAATATTCCTCAAATTTTGGCACATGGTGTAAGTAGGGGATGTGAAATATGTCAAGAGTGCTCTAAATATCAAAATTATCCCTCAAAGTGTAAGAAAAGAGATTCATATGGGAGAAATATTATTCTATGTTGGATGGATCTATGAGAAATTTGTAATAGGATATTCCCAAGGATACGGGAAAGACAGGACCTTTATTCTTCCTACTTTTGAGATTCTCATTGACATTATCGAGTTACTGAAGAGTTCAAACATGACAATCTTGTCACTTAGATATTGAGGATATTTCATGGATTGAAATAAAATATGGCTACCCGATGTATAAGAAGGTTAAAAATTACATGAAGAAGGATCCATATTTCTTAATCAATGTGGTATTTTGCAAGGACAACATGAGCTCGGGGATTCCTTCCAAAATCTCACAACAAACATGGTGGATGCATCATTCACCATAGAAAAGTGATGATTACTCTCTTTTAGGATAAAATATGGGTATATCTTAAAGGAAGGGGACTTCTAAGAGATGTTTTGTGCAAGAGTAAACCACTGTAATGTATCATACTAGCAAGAGCATACACTAGATATGATTTCATGCAAAAGTTTCTTGTGATTGGAAGTTGGAGCAATTGGAAGTGAATGTTGTCATTGATGATTTGACCCAAGTTGATCATTTAATTTCCTTCAAAAATGTTTAGGATAGAAAATGAAATCCAATCATGGAATTCTTTGGTGCTTTCTTCTCCTATAGCTCTGTTTAGGATAATTATTGCATCAGAGAACCCTTCATGAAATTTATGTCTAGACCAAGATTTAGGCATACCGAGGTATTTCTCACCTATTTTAAACAAGACCCTAAGGAAAGGACTTGGAGGTATGATTCCTTCTTTGACCATTCACCTATTGTGAAATTTTTTGGGATGAAAACCATATTTCTCCTAGTAGGAATCTGCATACTATGTGATATCCCCTTGGGAGTGAGAACTTCCAATATTGAAGCTGTCTTCTCATATGATTCTTATGTCTAGTTTATAATGATGAGAAAAAACATTAGTAATTATATGTGCTCTGGATGGATAGAGGATGGCCACCTATAACATAAAAACCACATTTGCATATCTTCTCCTCCACAAGTTCCCTTTGTTCGATAAACATCTTATTTTTCAAGTCTTCTAGGTCCATGTGAGCAACATCACTGTCACCCACCTCCAGATACTTAGATGAGAGGGATGAAACAAGATCTAAACTAGAAAATTTGAACTTCATTGTAGAAAAAATCAATTAGGTGAGATAAAAAGATGAAGATAGACACTTTCTACACCTAAAATAAACACTTTTTATTTTTAGTAAGTAGGAATCTAGACCTATTTTTTTATGTTTTTGCTTTTTTACTTTTTTATGTTTTTTTAATTTATCTTTGTAAAACATAAAAATTTGCATGATCATTTCTTCGCTATATTATTATTTATTACATAAATGCATACACTAACCATGTCATTCTTATAAAAATCATACACACCATTTTATCACACCACATTATTTAACAAAAGCATTTATCTTCAGTCTAATATTCCATGATATTTTACCTTCATGTAAGTCCCTTATCACATCACTTTTACACATGTAAAATACTTTTTTCCCTATCCTAAATAAGACCTAACCACCTAGATTAGCTTAACCATTTTATAAACCACCCAAATCAACCTAAATCTATTTATTTATTTCCTAAAATCCATCTAAAACCATTTAAAACCTATTTCTAACTCCCTTACCTTGAAAAACAAGCTTATCATTATCATTGACCCACATATCAAAACCACGTGCAAACATGAATTAGATAAATACAAAAATAAATCAAGTCAAAATCTAGCCTATTTTGTCAGCCCCTCAACAAACTCATAATGTCCCCAACAACCTAACAAATTAGTTCCTTGAAACCCAAAAAAATAGCCTTGTTTTAGAAGTTGTTTCAACTATTTTCCAAACAAAAATCGAACAAAATGAAATCACCCGCAATTTAGGTAATCTCTAATGATTATATAAGTTAGTATTATAGATTTTCATGGGGATTTTTAACTTCATTCCATGAGTTATTTCTTTCAATTTGGTTCATCAACTTGATCCTTTAACACTTAGATATCATAATCAACACCGATATTCCCATTTACTTTCATTGATCATCTTGGAGCAATTTTGTACCTCCGTGAATTATCTCTTCACCTATAGTTTGCAGTAATTTCCAGTTATTCCCTAATCTCGACAATTGGTCCCCAATCGATGAAAATTCCTATCTATCGAGACCTATTTTCAAATCGACTACTTTTCCGATATCTAGATTTTAGTTTTACTCTTCATTCTATCTTTGCATGTATATTTCAAGCCCTGTCAAGATCCTTTGAGCCATCCCTATCATTTTATCAATTTTCTTAATCAAACACATCCCTCAAATTTCCTTTATGAGCATATCAATCATTTGTATCCTTGCTCCTTTGAGCCATTTTTCGATTCATAGACTCCCTTTGGATCATGTATCGCCATCACAACAACATATAACCCTAGACCATGCCAATCCCTTTTCCCTTGCATTTTTTATATCATTTGTCTTATCATTTACATTATTATTATCAGATTGATTTCTTGAACATGGATTTACATCCACGGAAGGAAGTTCATTGACTTAGGGGACTAGCATTTTCTAGGAAATTTTCCATATATCTATCGAATCCCATCTTTTTATAAGTGTCTTTGAGCCCATATTTCCTCACAAGAAAGGAGCTTGACACATATTTCGTAGAGCATAACATTGATCATCATCAATCAAAATCTACGAGTATCATTAAACCCCATGTATTACGAGGTCAATATATTTCTATTTTCTTTCCTAGTTAATTCAAGTTAAAGGACTAGGAATATTTTTGAAAATTCTAGCATGCCTAGTGGGAGACCCTATGTCCATTATTTCATTATTTCATTTCATCAAAATATCATCATTTTCATTATATGGTTTTTTTCTAAGTAATCTCTAGTGATCGGGTAAATCATATGTGATTCAATCAGTCCCACAATTGACGATTCCTATCTATCAGACCTATTTTCAAATCGAACTACTTTTTTATATCTAGATTTTAGTTTTGGTCTTCATTCTATCTTTGCATGTATATTTCAAGCCCTGTCAAGATCCTTTGAGCCATCCCTATCATTTTATCAATTTTTTTAATAAAACACATCCCTCATTTTTCCTTTGTGATCATATCAATCATATGTATCCTTGCTCCTTTGAGCCATTTTTCAATTCATAGACTCACTTTGGATCATGTATCACCATCAGATCAACATATAACCCTAGACCACACCAGTCCCTTTTCCCTTGCATTGATTTTTATATTGTTTGTCTTATCATTTTACATTATCATTATCAGATTAATTTCTTGAACACAGATTGACATCCTTGTAAGGAAGTTCACTAACTTCCAGGGGTAGCCTTTACTGAGGAAATTTTCCATATATTTATCTAATCCCATCTTTTTATGAGTGTCTTTGAGCCCATGTTTCCTCATAAGAAAGGAACTTGTACACATATTTCGTAGAGCGAGAACATCGAGCATCGTCAATAAAAATATATGAGTATCATTAAACCCCATGTCTTCGACGTCATTATATTTCTATTTTATTTCCTAGTTAATTCATAAATGCTGCCTTCTTAAGTACCCTGGTCTTCCTTCCTCTCCTAGCCTGGCTCCCCCTTTGTTGGGCTCTACTGCTGCTAGCCCTGTTTCTCCTGCTGCCCCTACTGCTACCCCTCCACCGTTGCTACCACCCCCATGTTGGCTGCACAATCTTCTCCTTCCATTCCCCCTGCTGCTGCTCCCATCACCCACCTCGCCTCTACCTCTAAAAGACCAGTCACCAGGGCTTCCAGGAGGCTCAACCTTGAGACTCTTCTTTGTGGAGAAGGATCCTTTTGAACTTGAGATTACACATGACCTGCTGAATATCGGTAGTGCCGAGTCCAGGAAGTGCGGATGGATAGCTCTTTTAAGAGGTTGGAGGCCTTAGAGGTGAGATGAAATTGCTTTGAAGGATGAGGTCAAGAACCTTGCTAAACAGAAAAGGGGAAAAGCATGGAGGAGGAGGGAAACATTGATAGTAGTAAGATTGAAGACATACAAGAAGTGACCTCCTTAGACTCCCGCTTAGGGAAGGCCAAGACTAGACATGATTACAACATTTCCGCCTTTAGGGCGATTGAGGAGTTCATCGAGGTTCATGCCAAAAGTGTTTCCAACCTCGGTGTCCCGGCCGCACTTTGGGAAACGAAAAGAAAGCAAAAGAACCATTGAGGAGCTTGATAAGACCGATGCTGCCCATATGACTTCTTTGGGTATGTTTCATGCGGAAGAGAATCAAGATCGATATCGATAAAGCTGCCAAGAAGTAGTTACGGATGCTTCGCTGCTTTTAGTTGGTTTTTGTTGTTTCTCTACAAATCGTTTTTAATTTTTTTTTTGTTGTCTTGCTATTTTGTCTCGTTTGAGTAGTTATTTTGAGCTACTTAGAGCTTCATTGTAACACTTGGATCTTGATCCATTCTCTCCGTTCTCACTCTTATTCCAGCTCTCGGGGCTTCTTTTGTATTCAAGGGTATAGTCCCTTTCAAAAACTATTTGCCAATAATAAAAAAAAAAAAATTCAAGTTAAAGAAGTTGGAATATTTTTTAAAATTCAGAGCATGCCCAATGGAAGACCCTAAGTCCATTATTTCATTGTTTCATTTCATCAAAATATCATCATTTTCATTATATGGTTTTTTATCGTAATCGTTAGTGATTTGGTCAATCTCTAGTGATAAAGTAAATCATCTATGATTCAATCAATTACCAACAATTTTTTCTCAATACTTTTGATTACTTTGTATTTTCCTTGAACCACTTGTTTCTATCATTTTTTCTATTTCTGCTAACTTGGTTTTGTAGGTTTCTATCTCTAGAGGAATTTCTTGCTAAATCGCTTATCCTTTAAAATAAAAACTACAAAAATTACAAAATTTTAAAAAAGGAATCTTTATTTGAGGTGAATCCAATCGTTTTTTTATGTACTACATTTTTCCTTGTTTTATCTCATCAAAATCAATCTATTATTTTGGGCTTAAAACAAACAATTGCATTCTTATTAATCACATAGTTTTAATTAAGAAAGTTAATTGATTACATTCACTTTATCTTTCCCCCACACATAACCAAATCACTCAAAACATCAAACATGCATTTTAAAAATTCTTCCCACGTAATAACTATTGGTATTTCATCACCCAACAGGGAAACCAACTTAATGTTCGACCGAGTGTAAATAACTATCTATTGGTATATTGTCCAAGCACCCAACTCCCTTATTGCTGCGAGAACATGAAGTGAGGGGGTAGGTCGCAATACCAAGCCCCGTACTAGAAATAACACAAATTCTTGCATCACGTACCTTTAGGTATATTGAGGAATATAACCTTAAACATTCCTAAAACCATCCATAGATGACCTTGTCGTAGGACCCTATAAACCATTTTACATATTTCACTTTGTAAATTCTAATCAAGATAATTAAAATTCTTCTACTTGAATTTTTCCTTACATTTGTAACCCTCTTAATACTTTGTTGTATCATTTTCAATTGATTATTGTTTAACATGGATAAATATTCTACATCAGTATATTTTTTCCCCTTATGATTCATTTTTACAATCATCTTCCATTGCTTCATCCACAGACTCTAATCCTTCCCAGTCTTATCAACCTATCATGACCCACTCAACTCCATTTAGTTTTGGTATGCTTCTTAAGCCATCTACACCATATTTTTTTCCTTATGGAGTTTCTACCTTTTAACCAATCATACAATCCTATAACAACCCCATCCAACAACCCTATAATTATTCTTCACAACCAGGTTACTTCCAAACTATCACTCCTCATCCCATGTCAAGTGCATCCCATCAAGTGGTCTTTTCCACATCCCTTCATCACAAACTTAGTAGAGACTTAACATCTCTCATATTTTATCAAATAATCCTTTATCAAATTTAATACCTCTCTCTTTACCTTATACATCCAAAATTTATACTCACATACCTACTCAAGCCCAATCAACTCCTCTCATCCAAAAAAAAACAACGTATTCAACATTTTTTCACATCTTCCCACATCCCTTTATCACAACCTGCTCTACAAAAACATCCTCTCAATCTATTCCTTATCAAACTCCACATCAAACCCATCCATAACAAAACCATCCTACTCCACACTTTTAGCAAACAAATCAATGACATGTTAATTCCTTCACATCCATTCCTACAATCAATCCCTCGTAAGATATGGTAAACATATTAGACAATTTTGAAGTGGCTACTAAGGGATCTAAACATGTCCTCACTTATGATGAGGTTTGTAATGAACCCATTTATCCATTTTTACCATATAAATCATATCTTCCGCATTAGGAATTACTTGACTTTACTATGTTCCATGGTATGGAGGACCCTCAACAACACATACTATCTTTTAGACACTCGTATTATCTCATCATCCACAATCAATATCTCATGCAATGATCCTTTCCTATGTCACTAGTGGGACATGCCTTCGAGTGGTAAAACTCCCTCCCGCGACACTCTTTTATGTATTTCATTCAGCAAGCCCTATTATTCCTAGATCATTTTGCTATAAATGGTACTTTTTATCACTATCTCTGACCTTTCTACCATCAAACAATCTAAAAATGAATCCCTTGTTGACTTTGTCACTAGGTGGTAAATAATTATCAATCAATTGACCTTCATACTACCACAATAAAAAATGATTGAGTAGTTTAGTCAATCATGTTCCCAACACATCTCATCTATTGTCCAGATCGACACATTTTATACCTTTGAACAAGCCTTTGCCATGGCCAAGAAATTATAAATCCAAGCCCTCGAATATGGCCATATTGATCCTCAATCTCTAAATGTCCCATATGATTCCCCTGGGTATTCTTACAAGTCAGATGAAAATACCATAGTTGATGTCATTACTTGTCTTCTTGACCCAACACCTTTGATAGATTCAGTCCATATAAATATTGTTCATCCCTTGAGTCACATTATCAACAATATTACATGTGATCTTCCTTATAAGGAGACTATTTCATCAACGATGCTTCCCCTTGAAAATTCATAAGCTTTGAATCCTCTTTTTGATGATCCTCCTATGTTGAAATCACTTGTGTCCACTGTCCAATCATCCATTACCTCCTTATAACCCTTAGACTCCACCTTGGAGACCATTACTAAGGAATAAATCATAGTAAAATATCTCTATATCAACCCACTTTTAAACCAATCGAAGAATTATATAGCTCACATAAATATAACCCACCTATTAGGTTATGGAGCTTGTTTTCATGTGTGAAAGTGTTGAAAATTATACACTAAGAGTACTATACACTTTCAATAGTTGTCTCATCGGGGTTCGGGGCTGGAATTTTTTTGGCCTCGAAACAAAACATGCCCGATATCTTGGGAAATGTACTTTTCTCATGTGGGCATAATTTTTGACCCATAGGTTTATGGGATGCATTTGGCCCATGGTTTTGATACCCACAATTTTGTAAAATTTCTTAGCGGTTGTGTAATTATGTGGTTTTGTGCATAAGGTAGGGATAATGTAACATTGCAGATGTGTATGAATTCGAATTTTGTAGAGTTTGTTGAGCATAGCTCCAAACAGATCTAGGTATTGTATTGAGATAGTGGTGGCTTGTAATAAAATATGAGTAAGTGATTCTTGGTGGACGTAGCACAAATTGGGCGAACCATGTTAAATATTGCCTCTTTGTGTTGTGTTATTTTTATTCTCGCACTTTTATTAGAGATATCTAATATTTTCTACATATTAGTTTTTACTATTGCAATTCCATGAGGGATTATTCCACATATTTTATCCCTTATTTCGTAACACCACCTTAATCATGTCTCGAAACAACACATCCCTCATTTGAGTCGACCCTATCTTATCCTTGAATCCTCACTTATCACCTAGCCTAGAAACTTCCCTTTGAATCAAACACTACATAATAAAATACCACTACATCCATGACCTAACCCTTGTCATATAACATGAAATCCTCTCCTCTATCTAAGGAAAACATTATAGAATCAAAACATATCACATCCACCACCTCATCCTCATCATATGTCAAAAAAATCCACTTTTACCTAAAATAAACAGATTACTGATAAAAAAACACTATCTATGGTCTCCAACTTACCTTCCATTTTAGTGCCACATCCTTTGTCACAATCCAAAACTATCAGATCTATAGTTCCACCCTTACCATCTATTTTGGGTCCCCATCCTTTATCTCAATATCATGCACAGTCATACCCTATCCATCCCTCCTCATCTATATTGGGACCTCATCCATCATTTGATTATATCAATCAAAAAATTATTCTTATTTACCTCAAAACATTCTTATGATGTTTCAACACTATATAAAATCTACAAGTCCACCCCTATCCAAAAATAAAATGAATTCTACCAAGCATTTGTGTAAATCAAAATCCAAATCAAATTCCATCAATTCAAATCCTCCAAAAGGAACTTATGTTGAAATCTGAAGAGGCTCATATAGTCTTCTCTTATCACATTACCACCAATCAAAACACCCAATCCACGTATTCGAAAACTCACATGGTACAATCAAAATAAAATATGTTTCTATCATAGAATCCTAGGAAATAGTACAAAGAGTTGTAAAGTGTTCAAATCCATAATCCAAATACTCTTCCTTGTCAATGACGTTTTCCCGAGAAGAATACCATCCTAATTCATCCTTGGTATCATCAACACCTCCACCCTTGTAAGTTTCTTGACCAACATCCGTAGGATATGGGGCATCCTCAATCTTGTATTAACAAAATTTTACCACATGTCTCTTCAACACCTTTCATTGAAGGTCCTTCAATATCGTCAACATCAAAACCTTCCTTTGAAGGTCCCTTAATCTTGTCAATGTCCACACCTTCCTTTTAAGGTACTTCAATCTCATCAACATCTACACCCAAGTCACTAAAGGTGCCCTCACCAACATCTACAAGATAAGGGGTCATCCTCAATCAGATTTCAACAACCCTTTTTCATATTTCTTTTCCTCACCTTCTATTTGAAAATCTTTGTCTTAAATCAGTACACTTCACCCACCCATGCAAATATAGAATCATCATACATGAAGAAAAGATAAAATAAAAAAATTCATTTACCCTTCTTCATCAATCATCCTCTCATACCTCATCCACATTTTCAATGGCTCCTTCGTCAAGGGATCCTTTATTTACCATATATTCAATTAATCAACATCAAAACATCCATCACCCTAATCTAAAAGTTTTTTTTTCCTTTAAGCGCATATCATCAATATCCATAAAGTCACCCTAGGGGGACTCTAGCTACTGATACTTTAAAATTATTACCTTACATATTCCCTTAGCACATTTTTACCAAACCTATCCTATCAATCCAATCAAAATTTCATTGCTCAGGAAAGGAGTAAACTTGGAAAATTTTCCTCTAGGTTGTGTTAGTGCAGAATGATAGCACCCCAAATGGCCCAGGTGTGAAGTGGGGCATCCGGTGTGATTGCACAACATGGTACCATCTCTCAAGTTGTGGGACTTGTAAAACTTGAGATGGACCTCCGGAGAAATCCGGTTCTTGCCTCCTAATCTACCTGCCACAAGCTACTCCAGTGTAGGTAGAACCTATCCTATCCTAATCTAACCATTCCAAGGGGACACAAAGAGAGAGAGAGAGAGGGTAAAAGAGCCTACACTAAGTAGTGATACACCAAAAAAGGAAGTGGTTGAATCACAGACCCGACCGCCTGAAGTGGAGAGAGGTGAGCAGAGGAGAGGGTGGACAAGATGCACCATAGACTAGAGATAGTTTTCACATAGAGCACCACTTTGAAACCCATTAAGCACAACTCCCATAACCTACAACATACATTATGGTATACATAGTATACCCTGTGATAATGAGAGGTAAGAGACAATAAAATGAGCCAAGGATGGACAGATGCATCACGAAACAGATTCTATTGCTCCAAAAGTTACACGGTACATTGTTAGTGGGAAAGAGGCAAGAAAATGCCATTACAGAGCCATGGGAGGAGGCTTAGACTCCACATTTGACCCTAAGGAAGAAAGAGAGAGGGGGCTAGAAGAGGGAAGATCAACAACCGTTTGAATATGCCCCTCCTTTACAATATATAGGAAGAATAAGAGAGAGAGGAGGGAAAAATTTGAATCCTACTTCAACCACCTCTGCAACACATTGAATCATGTTCTGAAAGCTCAACCACCATAAATCAATGTCACTCATAAATCTTCTCATAATCTATTAATTTTGGTTCCCTATATCTGCTCGGTGTGCCAAGGAAGAAGAACGACAGATAAAATCAAACCTAATCCAGTTGTTGGAGAAAATAGATTATGTATTGATGTCTTGGAAGATTTTTTCCCATTTTCACCCAATAAATCATGCTAAGAATGATATTTTATGTTTCCATGGCCCGAGAGGGTGTCGATACATCTCCAAAAATTCATCTCCCACCAAAATATGATTTTCCTATCAAAAGATATGGCCATTTGAAGATTAGGGTCTTGGGAGCATAAATTTGAAAGAGTTTGTCCTTACCAGGTCCATGTGGAAGCCTCATGCATCTTGGATATTTAACCCCTACCTTTCATTTCTTGAATAGTGCCGAACTGAAACATGGAAGAGTCATGGGTGCCACGATGTACCCTTGTATTTTTCCTGAGTCCTTTGTTTGGTGGAGCCAAAAGTCTGACCCTGGACAAGTGGAGGCTTGATGGTTGTTTGGGGACCCACCCAAAATTTTACTCTTGAAACAACATCATGATGACACTTGGCACCTTTTGCCACCCCGCTTTTACTTTGACTATTCAACCCCAACTTTTTCCCTTTTTGGACTTTGGGACACATGGAAGGCCTGCGCTCATTTGAAAACCTACTCAGGATTTTACCTTTGAAGGAGCATCGTTAAGACATGTGGCACCTTCCACCTGCACTCTATACTTAGTCATTTTGGTCCCGCTCTCCTTTTTTACCTCTGTTGACCATTGGCTACATGGAGGGCTAGCACAAGTTTGAGTCTCCACCCAAGACTCCCATCTTGGAATTGCACTGAGCCGACACTTGGCACCTTCTACTGAGTCGAAGACTTTTCAATGGCTGATGAAAATTTTGGGTCTCTAGATGCGTGCGAGCTTGGTGCTTGTTTGAGTCTAAATTTTGGATTTATACTTTGGAGGTGCACCATTTGGACACTTTTTAGCTTCCGTTGTCTCCTCCATACTTAGCTGATTTTGAGGCTCGTTTTGAGTCATTTACAGAGCGAGAAAAATTTGAACGTTCACCATTTCTTATCCTTTTAGCCTATGGTTTCTTTGACATTGTTTCTTCCTCCATCGATCCTGTTACTCCATTTTCATTTAAAGCAAAGTAACTTATCTCGTTGGATTTCAACATGAGCTCATTCTATGAGGCCGTTTATTGAACTTCTTCTTACACAAGGTTTTTTTATCTTTCGCAGCCCCGTCACTCCATCATAGAGTCCCTCTGTTTCCTAATTGTAGGATTTGAATGTGATTTATGTGGTTTCTTCTGTGTAGGGTCATGGTTGATGAAAATTTTCCAAGGAGATAAAATTGAGATAACAATTGGTGACTCACAGGGGACATCTTCTGCTAGATGAAGGGACCAAAGAGCATTGAAGCATCCATTAGGCATGGAGTCACAATTAATGGCTTGGTACTAACCTTATTTCAAAATGGACTCTCTGATTGCCCTCTTTTCACTTTTTCCGACCACGAGCCTTCCCGTACATCCGTACTCTCAATTTTTATAAGAAATATTGAAACAAGGATTCTGAGAGTAGAAAATTGTTTTAACTGGGGCATCCATCTATCCTTGAATGGACTATTTCGAATCCAATTTTAGTTGCTCTGTATTTGTGTTTTATGAAATTTACAATTGTTTTAATAAACTATGGGTCTTCTTCCATGAATACTAAAGGGTCTAGCCTCATACACCTCTGGAGAAATGTGAACAAAACTTATGTACAAATACAAAATCATGCATGCCTCAAATGAGACATGAAGAGTGTGCACAAGCACTTCTTCTAGTGTGAACAAAATTTACTCCAACTCCTACACTAACCAAAGAGAAAGAAAAGCTTAAACAAAGCCTGATACAGGTAGGGAGAAGTAGATTCCATTTTTCAAAAGGGGCAGCAATGAAATTGTTTTGATATTGAATATGGCTACTTGTATGAGTGAAAAAATGACTATAAGCTGGTCCTCCACCCAAATAATCAAGGTATCTACATCAACCAAAAATACCTCCTCAATTTGATTGGCATTGGACTCCTGGAGGTTTTGATGATGACCCTTAGTACTTTGATGCTCATCCTCATTCCCTAAAGTAGGCATGACTGGTTTTGGCTTCTCTCTTGGCTCTAATGAAGCCAAGTACCTGATTGGGAATGGTCTGATCCTTTGAATGTGCCCTTTTCTATGAAATTTAACTCCAAAAATGGAGTCTTTTGTGGACCTTCTTGGATGGATGGTGTGAGAGAGATGATGACATCTTCTTTCCTTTTCTCTTCCTTCTCTTGTGAAGAACATGGAAGACTTGTATCTTCCAACCTTGGTTCTAGATGGCTGTAAGGAAGTGGAAGTTGTTGTCCTTGAATGCTCCCCTTCATGGCAGGAAACTCATGTGCTTGCAAGATGGATGGAGGAGGAGAAAATTATGTAATCTTGATGGGATCTTCTCCATCAAATAAATCCTCCAAGTCAAATAGATAACCTATCTCCTTGTTTTCTTGTTGCATGTGCTCGACATCCTCCATGGTGTCCTCCTAATCTGTAACGAGCTCACCATGTTTTCCCTCTTCCTCAAACATGAAGTTTTAAAGTTCAAACTCTTCTTCAACATTAGAGATTGAAGGAGGTAAAGTGGGAGGATGAAATGAAGGTTCTTATGTGGCCTATTCTACACTTGGGACCTTTAAAACTATATTATCCTCCTCCATCATGGGTTAACAAATCAAATCAGGCCCTTCAAATGAAAGCAAAAAATCTTCAATGATGCCTTCTTCATTGAGTGGCTTCAACTCTGATTTGATCTCTCCTAACTGCTCCTCTTCAATGGGACTTGGAGCTGATTGTTCCTCCTCTTTAACTAGTTGTGCAGCTTGGATCAGATCAACATCCTCTTCAGAAAAAGTGCCATCATGGACACTACATTTGGAGAAAATAGACTGTTGATCTTCTTCTTCTTGTTTTTTTTCTTCTTCTACTACAAACTCAGCCTCACCACCACTAGTTCTTTAACCTTGACCTCCTCTATTGGCTTGACCATCAAGGGGATATTTGTAAACCCAAATTTAGCAGCCCAAATCTTCAGATTGTCTATTATTTCTTCTCTATTGGGCTCCACTTCTTGCTATTTTCCTTGACTGGGTTCTTGAGTCTCTTCCTAACATGGACTTGGGAAAGCAAGAGGAGTGATAAGTTGGGGTTCAACAAGATTTGCAATTGTTTGAGGTGGGGAGGAGGTGGAACTTCTTATTTCTTTGGAGGGAATGAATACTTGGGAAAGAAAATGGAAGAAGAATTGAAATGGGGTGGAAGATTAAGAGATGGAGAAGAGAAATCAACACTTGGGGCAGCAACTGAGGGGTTTGATTTTTGATAATGGTGAAATGATAAAGTTTGAGAAAGAGAAAATGAAGGAGAGGGAGATGGTGATTGACTTACCCATTGATAAGGTTGTCTCACAATTTTCTCCTAAGCCTCAATGTCCTCAATCCACTGTGTAAGTTGATGCAACACTTCAACCATGAAGTCAAGCTTCTCTTGAGGGTTGTAATGTCTTAGAAAAGGGCATCCCCATGGACAAGGAGCCCTACAACCATTCTTGAATGACTTAATTTATCATATGGCCCTTGACTAAACCATGCCAACCTCCATTTTTTAAATCTTCTCTAGCAAACCAGCATTCTCCACATAGTTGTCACCATTGTATGCGTCCCCTTATTCTTGATAAGATCTATGGAAAATTTGAATTTGACCCCGCTCATAAGGGTAAGCATAATGGTCTTGCATCTAATTATAGTGTTGATCGGAGGAGTTGGGAAATTGATTGGAGGTGAACTGCTTGCATTGCTACTATAAGTGTGAGTTCCAAGAAGGAAATGAAGCCATGATTGCAAAACTTCACGAAATGGGATAAAATGAAATATATTGAAGAATAAAATGGATGAAAATGGATGGAAATGGATGGAAAAGGTTTGCAACTTATGAGATAGGATTTTTATAAGATGGAGTCACCAAATGTGCTTGCATGTGCCTCAAAAGGTTGAATCTCAACAGGAACAAACCAACTTGCTAAGATGAAGTGGTAAGGTGCTTTAGACCTATCCCACCAGGGTGTGCAAAACTATTAGTGCAGAATCATAGCACCCCAAATGTCCTGCGTGTGAAGTGGGGCATCTGGTTTGATTGCACAACATAGGATCATCTCTCAAGATGTGGGACTTGCAAACCTTGAGATGGACCTCCAAAGAAATTCGGTTCTTACCTCCTAATCTACCGCCACAAGCTACTACAGTGTAGGAAGAACTGTCCTATCATAATGTAACCATTCCAAGGGGATAGAGAGAGAGAGAGGGTAAAATATCCTACAGTAAGTGGTGATACACTAGAAAAGGAAGTGGTTAGATCATAGACCCAGCCACCGAAGTGGAGAGAGGTGAGAAACGGGAGGGTGGATAAGATGCACCACAGACTAGAGATATTTTCTCATAGAGCACCACTTGAAACCCATTAATCACATCTCCCAAAACCTGCAACAAACATTAGAGTATGCACAATATATCTTGCAACAATGAGAGGTAAGAAGAGATAATAAAATGAGCCAAGGATGGACAGATGCATCATGAAACATATTTTATTGCTCAAAAATTTACACGGTACATTATCAGTGGGAAAGAGGAAATAAAACACCATTACAGATCCATGGGAGGAGGCTTAGACTCCACATTCAACCCTAAGGAAGAAATAGAGAGGGGGCAGAAGAGGGAAGATCAACAACCATTTGAATATGCCCCTCCTTTACAATATATAGGAAGAATAAGAGAGAGAAGAGGGAAAATTTTGAATCCTACTTCAACCACCTCTGTGACACATTGAATCCTATTATGAAATCTCAACCATAAAAATAAATGATACTCTCAAATCCTCCCACAATCTATCGATTCTAGTTCCCTATGTCTACTTAGTGTGCCAAGGAATAAGAACAGTGGATCAAATCAAACCTGATCTAGTTGTTGGAGAAAATATATTTTGCATTAATTTCTGGAAGAAGTTTTCCCATTTTCACCCACTAAAGCATGTTAAGAATGATATTTTATGTTTCCATGGCGTAGAGGGTGTCAATACATTTCGAAAAAGTGATCTCCTACCCAAATTTAATTTTCTTATCAAAAGATATGGCCATTTGAAGATTAGGGTCTCGAGTGCACAAATTTGAAAGAGTCTTTCCATACCAGGTCCACATGGCAGCCTCGCACATCTTGCATATTTGGCCCCTACCTTTTGTTTCTAAAATAGCACTAGACTGACACTTGGAGACTTCATGAGTCTCCACAATGTTCTCTTGTATTTTTCATGAGTCCTTTGTTTGGTAGGGCCAAAAGTCTTATCCTAGATATTTGGAGGCTGGCGCTCATTTGGAGACCTACCCCAAATTTTACGCTTGAAACAGCGCCATACCGACACTTGGCACCTTCTCGCGGTCCTGCATCTCGCTTTGACTATTCAACCCCAAATCTGTCCCTTTTTGGACTTTGGGACATGTGGAAGGCCTACGCTCATTTGAAAACCTTCTTAAGATTTTACCTTTGAAGGAGCATTGTTAAGACACATGGTGCCTTCCACCTTCACTCTATACTTAGTCATTTTGGGCCCTCTCTCCTTTTTGACCATTGTGTACCATTGGCTATGTAGAGGGCTAGCACAAGTTTGAGTCTCGGCCCAGGACTCCCATCTTATAATTTCCCAAGCTAACACTTAGCACCTTCCGCTGAGTGAAAGACTTTTCAATGGCTAGTGAAAATTTTAAGGCTCTAAACATGTGGAGGCTTGGCACTTGTTTGAGTATACCTGGTGGATTTAGCCTTTGGAGGTGTGCCATTTGGACACTTGGCAGCTTCCATTGTATCCTCTATACTTAGCCAATTTCAGGGCTCATTCTGAGTCATTTACAGAGCTCAAAAACTTTGAACCTTGGCCATTTCTTATCCTTTGAGCCTCTAGTTTCTTTGACATTGTTTCTTTCTTCCTCGACCCTGTTACTCTATTATAGGTTTTGCAAGAACTTGTCTATTGGATTTGAAGCACGGGCTCATTCGAAAGGTCCATTTGTTGAACTTCTTCTTACATGGGGTCGTTTGATCTTCACAGGCCCTACCACTCTATTATAGAGTCCCTCTATTGCATGATTATAGGATTTGAATGTGATTTCTCTGGTTTCTTCTATGTGGGGTCATGGCTGATCCATTTTTATAAGGGGGAAAAAATTGAGATAATAGGTGGATAAGTACATATAACATGGGTCATCCTTTGAAATACTTGCACTTACAACCTTTCTATTTTTAACATGTCGACCATCATGATAATAGTCACATAAAAGATTTTATTCCACCATTAACCACACATTTTATTATTGTAATTATTTGAATGCATGTGGTATTTTGTTATTATACTCAAAAAATAACCTTAAAGATGAGCACCATCACTTTATTCATCGCATCTTTCTCATGGACAATTACCTCCTTAGCAGGAACCCCAAAATCATTACATCCATCTACCATATATACCAACCAAAGACATATCTTGGGGCACACATGTGTAGTCTATGTAAAAATTTCTTCTCCCTTCCTTGAAACAGTCTATTAGGGTCTTTCCCTTAGATCAAATTAAAATTCAAAATAATTTATGGATGCATATTATAAATAGTAGAATGTTCCCTCGAAGGACATTTATTTCAGAATATTAAAAAACATATTGTCAATAAGAAAATTAGAATGATATCTCCAAGGATAGCTACCATTCAAAAATCATAGATCGATTCCTTAAAGGATGGCTATCTTGTAAAATCAAAAGTCAAAATTTTAGACCACTCAGAGGATGGCTACATATGTAAAATAGGCTTCCTACATAAATCAAACTTAAAAAATTAAAATATCAAAGAATCCTATGAATTTTTCCCACATTGATCATCTTTCCCATCAAAGAAAACTTCCCACATTGATCAATTTGTGTCATAAATGTATAGCTAGGGTATTTACCTATGAAACCATTGAAAGGAGAACCTATGAAACCATTGAAAGGAGAACCTACTCTCCCACACAACCTACATATGTCAACCCTTGTCATGTTTTAGGAAGGTATACATTTCACTTCCATATATATCTAAGATCCTATGTGTGATTAATCGGTGTTAGTCATCTGGTAACATCCGTTGTAAAGGCCTGAAATTGCAAGATCTATTAATCTATTGTTTCCCATCACACATGTATCAGATCTATCATAAAACAATAATTCCACATCTTATTACTATCAATGATTAAGGCACACTTTGATAAATATTAAGTCACTTTAAAATCATTGACACATCAAATGAAAAACACCCATCATCTATTAACATCCATACATTCATGATCACATCTCAATATATATCATCACAATATAAAATAAATCATATTAGTGTCTCAAGAACCTTGTGTATCATAATTCTACATAAAAAAATTACATCTACTCAGTAAAATTGATGTTTATTAATCGGCTGCCTCCTTGAGTGCATTATTTCTTTTACCACCTTTAGGATCCCCATCTAGATCTTGAAATCCCACCCCGTGGAAACGTCAAGTTTTTGGTCCCTTGACCTCATCAAACTATCATATTTTTTTTTTTGAGGTCATGTGTCTATAGGACACAAACCCTTTGGTTCCCTTATCACTTGACTTCCTATTCTTTTAAGTCCACCTTTGTGGAAACATAATTCATCGATCCTTTGACCTCATCAAAACATCCATTTTCATCATTAGGTCATATGTCTATAGGACACAAACCCTTTGGTTCCTCTATCACTTGATTTTACAAATCCATTTATCTTATTTTTCTACCTCATCTTAATGCATTATTCTATCATCCCTCATCACTCCTCATCTTTGTATATTTTCATCTTTATGTTCCAAAATAGTGATTGATTCTCCTTTAGGTCATTATTCCTAGTTTGAGGGGGAGCACCTCATCACATAATTCTACATCCTTCACTTCCATCACATCTCATTTTTTTCTCATGGCTTGTCTAAAACCACTCAATAAAGGGGTAACATGTAGACACACAAAATTCACACACTCATTTCTTTACTATACTATTATTTCTTACATAAATCCATACACTCACGACATCATTCTTACAATAATCATACACACCATTTAATCACACAATATTATTTATCAAAATAATTTATCCTAAGTCTAATATTCAATGATATTTTACCTTCATGTAAATCCCTTTTCACATCACTTTTACACATGTAAAATCATATTTTTCGCTATCCTAAATAAGATGTAACCACCTAAATTAACTTAACCATTTTCTAAATCACCAAAATCAACCTAAATCTATTTATTTATTTCCTAAAATCTATGTAAAACCATTTTTAATATATTTATAACTCCATTACCTAGAAAAATAAACTTATCATTATCATTCACTCACATATAAAAACCACCTGCAAACATAAATTAGATAAATCCAAAACAAAATCAAGTCAAATATAGCCTTTTTTTTCACCCCCAACAAAATCAACATGTCCCAAACATTATAAAAAATTAGTTCCTCACAACCAAAACAAAATATCCATGTTTTAGAAGTTGCTTCAACTATTTTCCAAACAAAACTAGAACAACCCGTAATCACTAGTGATTCGGGTAATCACCGGTGATTCGTAATTGCCAACAATTATATAAGTTAGTTTTCCATCTTCTCATGTGGATCCTCAACTTCATTCCATGAGTTCTTACTTTCAATTCAATTCATCAACTTCTTGTACATCATCATTCAACACTTGGATATCAGAATCAACACTAGGCATTACCATTTACCTTCATTGAGCATATTGGAGTAATTTTGGACCTCCTATGAATCAGCTATTCACATGTAGTCTGCTATCATCTTCTCAATCTCATCTATCAATGTATGAACGTATCAAATATATGATTTTTAACCTTTGGAGATCAATCACACATACAAGAATTGGTTTAGCAGTCCTCTAGCATCAACAATTTTCCTCTCTAGACATCCAAACATCCAACAACTAAGCACAATATTTTGACATGTCTACAACCTCCTCCTATCTAGTAAATCTCATCCTCTCAGTCTTATTCATCATTTGGAATTAGGTAAGCACCTTACTCTTACATTATTATCTTAATCATTTATCATTCAACATCTTAAATCAATTATGTATCAAAATTTATCAACTGAATACATAGTGTGGTAATCACGAATGATTCTCTAATCGCCGACAATCTGTCCCCAATCGCTAGTGATTGATCAATCGTCGATGATTCCTAGTTGTCGATCTTGTTTTAAAATCTAATTGTTTTTCTAATATCTAGATTTTAGTTTCAATATTCATTCTATCCTTGCATGTATATGTCTATCCTTTTCAAGTTGCTTTGAGCCTTCCTAGAATTTTATCAAGTGTCTTAATCAAACACATCCCTTAGCTTGCCTTGATGAGTGTATCAATCATCTATATCCTTTCTCCTTTGATACATTTTGTGATTCCTAAAATCCCTTTGGATCAGGTATCACCATTAGACCATTATATAATCCTGGAGCACATTAGTCCCTTTTCCCTTACATTGTTGGTTATATCATCTGTCTTATCATTTTACATTATCATCATTAGATTAATTTCTTGAATGTGAAATGACATCCTTATAAGGAAATTCACTAACTACCGGGATTGGCATTTCCAAGAAATCCATCATATATCTATCGAATCCCATATTTTTATGAGTGTCTTTGAGCCAATTTTCTTCATAAGAAAGGAGTTTTTACACATCTTTCACGGATTGTAACATCGAGCATCTACGCGTATCGTTAAACCCTACATCTTCTGAGGTCGGTATATTTCTATTTTATTACTTTGTTAATTCAAGTAGAAGGAGTAGGAATATTTTTAAACAATCTCTGGATTCCTAACATACCATGTACAATTTCATTCGGGTCATTTTGATGATATTTTTCAATTTCTACTTTTAGAAAGTGCTTTTTTTCTTTTTTGTTTTTTTTTTTTTGTTTGGTTTGTCTTCTTTGTTAATTTATGAGTTCACTACCTTAGGAAGCTTTTATTTTTTAGAGGGTTTCTATTTATAGTAATTATAAAGAAAAAATACTTTATATTTTTAGAAGTTCCATTTCACTTGTTGATTAACAATGAAAACAACTTCACTACGATAGGGTTGCTCTCTAGATCATATGGGTAAATTTTCGTTGCAAACCATTAACTAGAATGATGGGGAAAAAATATTATGATCGGGGCACATAGTGAGGGTTTTTTTCCATAAAAACCTAGATCATGAGATGTTTTTCCATTATATAGATCTTGAAGGTTCTGGATCGTGGAGTTGCTGAGAAAATGCTTTGCGAAATAGACCTTTGGTTTGAGAGTTATGAAGAATCCTCCGTTTCAGCTACTAAGGCTACATCATAAGAACTTTTAGGTTATTCTGGTAAATTTTTAGGTTATTCTAGCTATAAGGTCTATAATGGATTCTTGGGTTGACCTCGAGAAAAAAATGGAGAGGAAAAGGAAAACTAGGTTGTTTAAAAGGTAAAAATGGACTATTTTTTAGTCATGAAAGCTTTCTTTCAATTTTTTATTTTTTAAATCAAGGGGATGGGGTAAAATTTTATTTCCCATATATCCTAGGATAGTGAGGAAAGTAGGTGTAAGAAAATTTCACCCTTTCTAGGCTTGACATTTGGTAGAAGTTGATAGACATGCATGGGAGATGAGGGAGAAGGATTCTAGCACCCGATGGACAAGTTAGCAGTCATAGGTAAGACCAGAGAGTGGCCTATGGGTGGGGAAAATTTTACTTTACCAAATTTCATAAATAATTGGGATAGTAGAGTATAAAATTTATCCTTAGGCTTGAGAGGCTCCACACTTAATCAAATTTACCAACTTGTGCACTTAAAATCACTTAGAATCATCTAAAGCACCTTTTAGAGAGGCGGGTCACAAGAGAGGTCTAGGGGATTTATTTGTGGGTAGGGAACATTTGAATATCCATATTGTCCTAAATTTCTTGACATTTGTAATAGTTGGGATATTTTGGACACCAAAATGTGCCATGCCCCAAACTGTGAAATTTTCTAACTGCTGGAAACTTAAAACAAACTTTCCTGAAGTTGTAGGAGGTCTTTTTAGGTGAAATTTTATATGAATTTGATTGAAAATACCATTTTTAGAAAAATATGATGATTTAATAGACTTTATTCTACCTCCTAATTCAAAAAATGTTACTTTTTCATTCAGGTACCATGAGGTGAGCTTTGGAAAGATTGATCTACACATAGAAACACCTCGGTGTTGTGAAGAATATGATTTTTCCATCATGTAGGGAATTGAAATATATTTCCAATTATATATCATTTTCCTCTTGAATCATCTTGGAGCTCCCAAAATCTAAAATTGAATTTCAGTATCTTTCTTGCAATGCAAGCTCCTCAAGCCTCCAAGACTCACTTTCACTGTTCTAATCCCAACACCTCTGAAACTTTCCAAAACATCCGTAAACCTATCCCACTACATTTTAGACTATTTTTTAACATCTTAGGATGAATTTAGGCCTCTTTATACTCTTCATAGGATGCATACCTGGTTAGAAAAGGGTAGAGAATAATGTTTTTAGACCTAATGCTAACTTCCACTTTTGATAACACTACACTTTGAATTAAGCTGGGTGACCTTGTCAACACATTATAAACACTTGGGAAGGATTAAAATAACATTATGAAACTTTTCAAGGGTGGAGGGAAATGAATCATAAATTAAGGATGAGTCAAAGGATGACTGAAGAGGGTTTTCTGAAAAAATTTCAATATTGGGATACAGTTGTCATACTTTCACCTTGATCTTTGACATTGCAAAAATGCATGAAAACAGTAACTACTACTCAATTCTAATGATTGAGATGAATTTTATCTTGATTAATTTTATAATGAACCTAAGCATATTGATATGTCTGATGAGAATTTACAAAATCTTGAGCCTAATGATGAAACAAATCACACTATTTCACTAGAAATATTATATATTTCATGAAGATTAGTTGTTGAGCATAAATTCATACAAATGAAAAAAATTAGCACCCTAGTCAAATCACCTCCTCATACTCTGATCAGTTCTTATGGTAGAACATGTGTGTCAATATTCTATAAATTTAACAAAATAAACATTGATGTACCTAATATTACATTCTCACTCATAAAATGTTATTTCTAGTGGTCCTATCAAATTTCACCTAAATTTTGACTATTTCGCTACATGAACCAATGTTTTATCCCTTATCAATTACCTAGGGGCATGTGCATATTTCCCTTCCTTATTTTCCAAGAAATGATTTCTTGTCACTATATATTCTCCTATGTAATTTAGTAAGATTCACATTTCCAATAAGTTTTCTAATACTACTAAGCATATCCCTAGTCATCACATGTTGTATCATGTCTCCTCAATCATGATGGGTTTTCACATGTACATATATATATATATATATATATATATATTCAAAAATATAAAAACATTCAAATATTTACAAAAAACCAAAATTAGGACCTTTCACCAAGCTTAAATTGTTTATACTTTACATTATGTGTGTTGTTTGTCACATTGGTTTGATAGATAGCTTATATTTTTATTCTTTACACACATGTATTCATGTGATCATTTGAGTGCGATGTATGGTATATAGATTGATACATGATAATATTAGTTATCATAGTTCCTTACATTCTTATCTTTGGGGCATACCCTCAAATTATATGTGTTATTATTTCATTATATTTCCTTTTACTTCCTCATTAATCCTAATTACATGCATTTTGTATGTGTTATTTTTTAGTATGACACATGTGTCTCTGTGGAGAATTAACACCACTTGTTTCACATGTCATTTTAAGTTTCTTTTCTCACATTCTAACATTATTATTTTCCATACATACATGTTAGTTATATGTTTTACTACTTTTTTGTCTCCTTACTTGTGGTTTGAGTAACTTGTTTGTCTTATGACACCATATGTGTCCATTGTTTGTGGATCTATTCTCTTTTGTGTGACATTGATTACGTAATTTTTATTTGATTACATTATTGCTTTATCTATACACTTGTTTTCTTATGAATGTCTTATTACTATTGTTGTTCTTTTTTCTATTGTTTTTGTTGTTGTCTGTCATATTTTCTACCATGTGTAACCCTTTTTGGTACATTTTATTCATGGTGGTCACCTCTTCAACATTTTACAATCTTATATAGTTTATTAACATTATCAAATGTGGTTATTGTTGGTAAATGATTTTTCATTTGGGTCAAAATGAAATATTTAGAAATAGTGTCCATGAGATAGAGTCTCTCCTCTACTATAATGGGGAAGCACCGTTTATTACTAATGATAAAATAAAAAAGGAAATATACACACTACATAATCCTATCAGGTTTGATATTTCATCTCAAAGTTGGTAATTTACTAAAGAAATAAAATATTGTGGGAAAAATAAAGAATACATGGATAACATAAGTGATGAATATAATGAAATGTAGAAGAGAGGTGCTCATACATTCGATAGGAAAACACATATCCTTATTTTAATAACACAAGCAGAAGTTACCCATGATTATGTTTAAACTAAATAAAATAAAATATTATTACATGCACATAAGAATAGGTAAAAATAATCTAGGAAAGAAATACGCAAAAGAAAAATTATAAATAAATTCCTCTCTTTATTATCTTGCTTGAAAATATTGTAGAATATAAAGCTTTTGCCACCTTCAATACTCCACAGTTCTAGAGTTTCAAAAAGATCATTTTTATTTTACCATGTTAGGAAATTACTTTGGCTAGTGCTCCATTGATATGTATGGGTGAATAATAATTAGATCTTGTTAGCGAGAAATTTTTTTGGGTGGACAAACTTGTGGATTTCTTGCCAATGCTCTGGGAATCTAAGTCCCTCTACTTAACTAGTGTAGCTACCATATGTGCATGCGCGAGAAAGTGTGGATTTCTGTGGTGGTATTTCGACCGGGGATCCAACAGGGGCACTCCACTAACCCTACAAAAATATAACAATCTCTTGCTAGGGAAGTCTTCATCTATAGAGCGGGAAAGGGGAGTGAGAAAAGAGGTAGGAGAACTAATGTTGTAGGTAGAAAATCAGATTCCTACACACACACTAGTTAGAAACTTCAACACATGCATTTATTAGAAGAAACAACTCTATGAATAGCAACAAGACCAAATAGAATTCACTGATCACCAAGTATCAAGAAACCCCTTAGTCAAAGAAAGCTAGAAACTCCTTCTTCTTGTATTGATTGCTCAAATAAAAGTTGTACATAATGTGGGAATGGAAGAAATTTGAGAGGGGAAGAGAGTAGAAGAAAATGGCTATCTCCTTTTCTTTCTCTAGGTACAATGCACTCTTGAGTCTACAAGATCAATTACCAACCCTTTGAAATGGGAATGGCTTTACAATTTATAGAATAGAATATGACTCTTCATCTTCCTCGTGACCTTTTGAATACCTTAATATGACTTAAGAATGTTCATATTCCACTTTAAATATTTAATTCCCTTTTATAATAGCAAGGTGACTTAATTTATATTATGTTTCCAAAGTCACTTTTAAGTGACTTAAAGGTATATCAAAAAGTGCAAACCTCAATGAAGAATTATAAAATTTGAAAGTGAGAGAAATTTGGGGGGAAGAGGAGAGAGAAATAGAGAGAGAAGAAGAAAAGGATATGTCTCCTGATGAAGTCTATTGATCCTCATTGATGGAAAGCTCCAAATGCAACGAAGTTCTGAATGTCCCATTATGCCAAAACTACCCTTTGAGTGTGACTTACTATTTTTAGTAAATGGTCATTTCCACTATTTTCTACTCCAGATATTCATTCTATCCTTTTGGATATCTTGTGTGCACACTCCTCTTTCCATAGCGAGTTTTGATGAAGACTTGCCAAAAATAGCAAGCATGTATAGGAAAACTTACTATTGTTTGAAAGTGTGTTTCTAGTGCTTGATTTGCAATGGAACATACTTTTTGGACTCTTCTTGTTGTTACAATCACACCCTCCGAAGTTCACATAGTTTTTCCCACTAGAATGCATGGAAATAAATTTTGAAATTTTAAAGGTAGTGGCTTGAGCACAAAGCTGTCATACATGAGACATTAATGGAGCTTGAAATTTAAAGTTCTAGTTTTTGTCTCTATTTGCAATGAAAAAAACTCCATAGTAATATTTTTTTCATTTGGAGCTCATGTGCAAGTTTTTAGCTCATTTCCATTGCCGGAATGATGGGAAATTTGACGAATGTGAGCCAGTGCATGAAGTGAGGGTTTTTTTGGAGAAAATGAGTTTAGAAACCATTACACCTATTTTTTTGGATCTTGATCACCTTGAAAAATGAGGAATTCTGCAAATGACGACATCTCGATCTGACTTGTATCTTACAAGATATGAGGATTTCTCGATTGGGTGACTTCACGGTTATCTGGCAAAAAACTCCATTTTTCTCTTCGTTCTTCGTCATTTCACTCCATTTTTCTATGAGGCCTGAATATTTCTATGCATTCATGGTTTTAAGAGCTAATGTGGTAATGGTAGAGCTAGTTTGGAGTAAAAATGGTGGGTGGGTGTCTAGACAATCACGCACGGAGCCATGGCAAGGTGAGGAGTTATGAAGGAGAAATGAGAGGAAGAAAATGGCTAAGTGTTGAATTTAATATTTCAAAACATGCACATGGATGGGATGGGTGAAATTTTATGTCCCTGATATCCTTGACCTCAGGGACATGAGGGACATCAATTTCCATGGTGGTCAAGGCAATGCCATGTGTCCTTGATCTGACATGAAGGGATTTGCTTGAAAAATGCACTTGGGGGTGCTGGCTGCGGTCACGTGGGTGTCCAAAAGACTCCCCATATGGGATGGGCACATTTTTCAAGGTTTTATGTCCCCCAACCTACGTGCATAAGGGACATCAAATTCCACGGTGGTCTAGATCGACACATGGCACCCAATCTAACAAGAGGGAATGCATGCTCCAAATAAGCACCCGAGGGCTGAACTATCAAGTCTGGAGGTCATATGAGGGTCCCAGAGGTCACATGAGGGCTGGGAAAATTTTCCAAGGGCTGATGTACCTAACCTCAAGGACATTGGGGGCATGAAATCCTACCAGGATCTGGTGTTGACATGTGTCCTCTTGAAAAAATGACCAAGTCTTGAACTACCTTTGAGAGGGTAACTTGGAATGAACATAACTTGAGCTCACGGTGGAATTTATTGGTGAAATTTTATATGATCCTGAATGGAAATGGCATTTTAAATCCAATTATGTGGATCTCATTTCTTAATTCGACCATATGATCCCTAAAAAATTGAATTTTTGATCTGGGACTCTACTTGTGCCTGAGAAATACTGCCTTCCAATCATATGCACCAAGGTGTTGTGACAAATATTATTTCACCATCATGTATGTCTTGGAATCCTCTTTCTGAAGATTTTTTTCACTTCCGACTCCATCCGAAGCTCCCAAAATCTTCTTCTAAATCCCAGCAGTTGTTTTAGGTTTGTGTACCGCCTAGGCTTGAGAACCTTGTTTTTCTCTCAAACTACTCCAAGTGTTTCAAAACTTCCCAAAGCCTTCCAAAATAATTTCCATGATGTTATAATGTATTCAATTCATGTCCATGTTTAATTTGGCCCTTATATTCTACTCTAGGGGGTTGAATCCAGTCCTGGGAAGGCCAGCGATAGCCCTTCCCAATCGCCAAAAGATAACATCTTTTCAAAACTCCCTAAAATCACCTAGGGACCAATTTTACATCAAATAGAGGATGAACAGACTAACGGATTTGGCTTGGTTCCTAGAAATGATAAAACATGAAAATTTTGGCATTTGGGTATAGTTGTCGTGCTCGGAAATTGTCAATTTCCTGTTGCACATTTTCGGGACAACGAGATCTATAATTATTATCTTGGTGAATGTGAGTTATTAAAATAGTAAAATAATAAATAATAATTACTAGGGTAATTATTATTTAATAATTTTGTGATTTGTTATTTATTCATTATATTAACACAACTAATAACAAATATATTTTTATGTGACTTTCAAAAAACTCATGTATAATTATTTGAGATGTTATAACTACCTCCTTATTTATACGAGATTATTACCTACATATGTGGGTGTATGTATTAAGAGTTTTTAATATGAAAGAATACAAATTATTGTTTTTTGTTAGATTATTTGTAAATTATTTCTTCTTGTGATTCTTCTACAACTCAATTTGGATCCTCCTTTTCATTTGGTATTAGAGCTATATTTTTAAGAAATAATGGAGTTTAAATAAGAGTTGACGGGAAACCAAAACCTATTTTTTATTGTCCTAAAATGATAGGAGATTTTCAGATAATATACATGTTTTAGAATAAAGGCATTTTTAATATTAATTCTATCTCCATTTTTGTTTTGTTTTTGTGTTTCTATTGTAAAGAAAGTGTGAAGGAGACACTTTGCTCGAGTCTAGTTTGATAAATATTTTTCATTCGCATTTATATATGAAGTTACGATCAATAATCATTGAAGTTGAAAAAAATTCATCATGTGTAGTTGTTGTGGACACTTTCTCAAAATTTTCACAATCTATAGTTAACTATCTTTGAACACGAGTAAAAAAAATGGATATGGAAATATGTGCTGAATTTTTACAGAAATTGCCAACAATTTTGGACCTAAAATGTAGTCACCAGTGATTAGGAAAAATTTCTACTGATTTTTCTCAATCGCTAACTATTCTAGAGAAATTTCCAGTAATTCTCAAAACCACTAGAAATATATTTAAACCAAATTCCAGACTCATTTTACTATTTTTAAAATGGAGCTATGGTTCTCAAGTTATCATCAACACATTAGAAGTGGGTTTTTGGTCAAATTCAAAGCTTCACCATCAACAAAGTTTTCATCATGATCCTCAAAGATAAATCAGGCTGATTTAGCATGGAGACACATGAGGATGGATGAACAACATAATCCTCTTGTTATTTACTGATGATGCATCCTCATGAAGGTTTGGTGACGTGTGTTTGCAATTTCTATTGTGTGTTTTCCACTATGTTTTCAAAGTGCCAATTTCGAGTGTTCCTATTTGTAGTGTTCTTATTTTTAATAAGTTAAAATTTCACATTAAGAGGGGAATATGATTTGATGTTCCATTTCCTTTATGTCATATTTTTCAAGTGTATGTATGAATGACATAAATTAGCAATTTTTCCTATTTTATTCTCTGTAGTGAGATATTGATGAGAGTAGATGATAATAATACAACATCATGATATTATGGTTGTTGGTTATCCATTTTGAAAACCATCCCAAAGGTTTGTTGGTTATCCTAAAAACAAAACCATCTTTTGTGGTTGTTAGTAATCCACTGGAAAAACTATCCAGAGGTTGTTGGTATTGTCCTAAAAACCATTTGTTGTGTGTTGGTTGGTTAACCACTTGGAAAAGCATCCGGATGTTGTTTTTATTGTTTTAGAAACCATCCAGATCATGAGAAAGCTACAAAGTGGCATGTTGTAGTACAAGGAAGGTTTTCTTCGTGTTCACACTAAGGGGGGAATGTTAGGAAATTACTTTTTCTAATGGTCCATTGATATATATGGGTGAATAATAATTAAATGTGTGATTATTATCTTGGTGAATGTGAGTTAGAAAAATAGTAAAATAGTAAAATTTAGTGATTTGTAATTTAGTTGTTCTATTAAAATAACTAATAACAAATTTATTGTTATGTGAGTTTTAAAAAACTCATGTATAATTATTTGAGAGGCTATAGCTACCTCCTTATTTATAGGAGAGATATTACCTATATATATGGGCGTAAGTATTAATGTTTTTAATATGAAAGAATACAAGTTATTGTTATGTGTTATATTATTTGTAAACTATTTCTTCTTCCTATAATTATTCTAAAAATCCAATTGGATCCTCTTTTTAATACCCTTCCAATACTTATAGATAAAATCTCCTATTTCCAGTTACACATGTGAGCGAAAAATTCTTCACTTCTAAAAATAGAACTATGAGTAACTTTTTTGACTTATTCAAAAATACAAATTTGTGTAATCAATTTACATCTCAAAGAGTTTGAAATTTAAGAAATGGATTTGTAGACGTGAAAATACAAGTTTACAAAATATATTTTCATCATAATAACCTTTCAAAATTACGAAGGAAAATGCATGGGAAATATATTTCTGTGATTATTACGAATCTATTTCCTCTAGATTATCTTTAATTTTGATGGCCTCTTGTTTAGAAACCTAAAGGCATTCCTAGTAGGAATCAAATTTCTCAAAAACCTCCTGGATTTACTCATCATTTTGTTCACCTATGTACATATCTTAGATGTCACAATTTTCTTGATAATGACCATTTGATTTGTAGTTTTGTATAAGGATTTCATATTCTTATTCATCTTGTCTAAATAATAATCGTATCGATCATATCTCTTGAAGGATATTTAGTAAAATGGACTCTCTAAATTTGACTCTTTTAGGACCACTTCCATAAATTGACTTGTAATATCCTCAATAGTATATGTATTTACCCATTTGTTACTATGTGTGTAAGGTATGTTTTTAATTGATTCTTGTATATCAATCAAGGAATCCACCTCCTCATTCTTAGATTCTTTTAGTTTTTAAGAAAATTGTCTTAAGATCTAAATTATTAACCCTTCATCTCTTAGGATCTTAGTTTTATATCCTCTCTACTCATCATTCATAATACCTTATCCTTTTAGGATCTTTGGATAAACTCTTGAGAAAGCATCGAGCTTAGGAAATTATTGACCAAGTAGGCTCATCTTGGCCTTATACCTATCGAGAGTCTTTATTGAAATCTCAACCTTTGAAGAAATTTCATTGTTGATTTGTTAGTACCTTTGTGAATACTTATTGATATCAAAGCGATTAAATTCTTATTCCATTCCTTAATGTTTTTTTATATGCATCGTATATCATCAACCTCATTTAATGAAATAGATTTAGTTATTTAGAGTTAAGGCTCTGTAGAGATAGAGAATTCGAGATATTTAACCATTTTTGGATGAAAGTTGTGATTTGTTCAAGCCTCTCCCTAAGATGTCCCTTTGTGGCCTTATTATTTTCCATTTTCAAACATTCAAGATATTGATAGTTGTACCTTCTACTTGGCAACCTCCTTTGTGACCTTACCCAAACTAAACCTAGAGACAGTGTATTCCTATACATAGGATTCCTTATCACTCTTATTATATGGTGGCATGGTAATATATGTAAACATATCACCCATATCATTAATTATGACCATTGAAACTATTTCCTTTTTCTTCGCTACTTGTGAAAGGCTTGGCTCTAGGTCCAAGTTGTTAAAGTTAATCACTTTTGGTTGCACCACCACAATTATCTTCTTTTAAATTAATTTAAAAAATTGTTTAGGGACCATAAGTCCTCCTTGAGGGAGTGAAATATGTTTTTGTTGATAAACCCTGAGGAGGCGAGTTGGGTATGTTAATAATAGTGGAGGGAACAACATTTGGGGCTGACATAGGTAGGGGTGTGGTCATTGAATAGAGTGATAGGTGAGGATAGACAAGAGGGGATCCTAAAACAAGTGTTGATATTACATATAACACTTTTGGAGGACAAAATATAGGAGTATTAGGAAAATTAATTGTTCGGGTAGAGAATCGAACGAGGGACAACAAATGAGTCAAGTGGAGATAGTGATGGAGAAATTAAAACTAATCTCAGTTGAGAGAGAGGAGGAGGAGAAGTGGTTAAGATGGTTAATCTTATAGAAGAAGGTGGAGAAGTGGGAATTTGAGGAGGAGGAGGATAATTCTTGGGTGAAGGTGGAGGTATAATAATTTGAGCAGTGGTGATCTATAAACTATAGTAAACCCCCTGCTATCAATCAGTTTTTTAGAAACAGATACTTAGTAAAATTCACAATTTCCCAATTTCAAATAAGTTGAGAACTGATTAAAATTTTATTAAATGTGATCAATAATACTTAATCAAAAATCTTTTTTTAAAAGCATAATTTTTTTTCAGTTTTTATGATCAAAATGATTACATACAATTTTTTGGAAATGTGTAGAAATGTTTAAAATTACATCGAAGGATTAATTTCTAATTTCAAACTACAAAAATTAGATCAAACAGATGTGAAAATAAACACAACTCCAAAATTGATAATGTATTTCTCCGTGCATTGGGTTACATCTTGAGTATAGATTAGAATATCATTTTTTCCATTATTTAAATCGATTTACAAGTACAATAATAAAAACTTACAAATAATATTGGACTGAAATCTATAAAAAAATATGCTTATCAAACATTTAAAGAACTCTTAACTCGATCAACAATGTTCATCACCTTCATGTAGCATTTTCAAAATAATTTTCCCATGTTATACATCAAGAGTGGTAGAAAAATCTTCATAGTAAAGTCAAATGAACACAAAATGGAATAATTATAAGTCCAAGAAGAGTGGATGATAATTCGAATAACTCTTTAGTTTTACTAAAATCCTGAAAATGCCATTTAGTGGGTGAAAATACCAATACACAAAATTTTCCTATCATGAACTTTACATAGTCTTGAAAAAGGTTTCCTTTAAACACAATAACACCCATTTTATAGTGTTTATAATGGCATGGCAGATTGTTAAGGGAACATACTATTTCTTGGAGGTTACATGTTCAATCCTCTTTATGTGCATTGACTCCAACACCCTTTTCCATATTATTCCCACATGGGGTGCAAATTATGAGATAAAACAATTTATATGTTGGTTGCTGACATAGTAATAGTGTCTTAAGAGTCACCTTTATTGGAAATAGATATACACAAGGATATATGTGGAAGCACTAATATTTTTTTGATCTCACCATGTGTTGGCATGTAGAATCACAAGTTGGTAATATGTTGGGAACATGTAGAGGTTAGATGGTGGTCTTTGAGGTGGAAGTATGTTATCAAGGCATGCATATTTTATTTCAAAATGGAAAATTTGTGCCAACATGTATGGTGGGTAGAGAAATATGGTGCATAAATGATAAGTTGTCTCTAAGGTAATATGAAGTAAAGGAAGCAAAGGCACCCTTCCTAAAAAATAGTGTGTCAAACCTGGCAGAGGGCCCCAACAAGAAAATGATGGTGGGGCCCATATATCTAAGCATGAGCGAATAAGACCAAATGAGAAAAAAAACAAAACCAAAACTTATTTTACACCATTTTTTCCACTTTTCACAAGTTTATTGGTCCACTTGGTGAGTTTGTATGATTCCATGTCATCTCGACTTGTAAGTACATTTTTCATGAGTTTAGCAATAACTTGGTGTGTGATAACTTTTGCATCAAAATTTATTTTCCATAATCCACATAACATTGAAGTATTTTATGGGATATTAAGTATTATAATGGTTTAAGGAGAAAATTCCATTAACATACGTAAACCAAAATATAGCATAATGGTTAAAAACATTTTAAAATATTAAAATGCTTATAAAAAAATGGATTAATATGAAATGAAAACTAAACTTTTTTCAACAAGTTTCAAACTAAATGCTTGTGATTATTCCAATAATGCAATTATCCAAATTAGATCAGTATGAAATGACAACCAAATTCTAATAATATGTAGGTGTCTACTAACCTTGCAAAACTATCAACTCTACAAAATATCACTGAAATTAATCACTATGAAATAGAAAACTAAATTCCAATAAAAGGTGAGTGTCCATTGACTTGGTGAAACTGAAAAGTAATGTAAATGATCAGTATGAAATAGGCCACCAAATTCCAACAATATGTAGTTTCCATCGATCCTATTAAATTTTCAATCACGAAAAATATGATTATAAAATATAACTCGCAAAATATCATTGAAATTATTCAAAAAGTAAACTACATAATGCCTCTAAAGACGTGAGAGTTAGACTAAATTCCTAAAACTTCTAGTGAAGATAAAAATATTTATTGAATGTGAAATTTTGGATAGAATCAAAACTTCCTACCGAATGTCACAATTTAAATCGGTGAAAATACCCATCACTATAAAAGAGCACGAGGTGCAACCACAAACTAGTTTATTAGTGCAATTAATGTACACCCTATTTGTAACCACATGTGATAGTTACAAATAAATGCCCGAATATGAGGGTCTTAAAAAATGTGCAATTATCATGTGTGGATATAAAAACTTTGTAAATTAATTACAATACAAATGGTGCCCAAATGGGTCTTATAAGCATCCATATTTTATACACTAAAAATGACAACAGATGCGAATTAAAAATTATACATACTTATCATGCCCATTGAATCTATATAATATGGTGTCTAAACAAAGCACTAGAATTCATCAACTATAAATGCGTGAAGATAAATTTGAGCATGTTAAATCTTTCACTCATATAATACCTACAAGTGAATCCAAAATCTAGATTCAAATATAAAATCATATGGGAAAAATATCCTTTCTACATATAATAGGAATCCCAAAAATGTATGCTATGAAAAATATGCATGTTAATCAACAATTTCAGCCATGCTAAAATCTATCCATCAGATAAAGTGTCCTCTAAATAAAAATTAAACATAATCATATGTGGGTTATTTATTAATACATCTTGAGTTAATCTAATAAGTTTCCCAAGCCCTACCCTCTCACGAAAATTCTCGAAACCCTAGTCCCTTTGAGATCTCCATAAAAACACTTGAGTGATGGTGGTGCTACTTTTAATGGTGGTGGGTGTTGAATTTTCCCTAGCTTGGATCCGATTCCCTGCTTTGTTAGTCCCGATCTCTGGTTTGGTCCCTTCCTATGGGGTCAGTTTTACCTCCTCTACTCTCACTAGTGGTGCTCCCCAATCCATGGTGGCGGTGGCTCCAAGGATCTTGCTAATCCCAGCATAGATAATATCGGGGTGATGGCTTGGACCTTATCGGTCAAGTCTATGGTGAGGGCGAGTTTGTGGGTTTGGTGCCCCCCTTGTGATGTATTTTTGTCTATGAGTTCTTTATCTTTTGTAAGCTCGGCAGATGTTCCCTTCCTTCAACGTGCTAGGGGTTTTAGGGAGAGAAGTGTAGGGCTGTTCGGGAAGCTAAACCAAAGTGTAGGGAAAGCTCTCTTTCTGGAGGTGGCCAAATATGGTGTAAAGAAGCCTGCCAAACCCATGGCTTATGCCAAATCAACTCCAGTGGTCTCCTTTGGTGAGGATGTCTCAGAAACTGTGGATTTTTACCAAAAATGGGGCCTGATCTGTAGATTCAATAGTTGTTGTCCTAGCCTTCCAGCCCTTCACAAATGGATTTTTGATCAATGGAGGCCCTTTATGGAAGGTAAAGTTAATATCTATCCCTCTACATGTGGAATATTCATTGCTGTTTTTGAGGTTTCCTCTGACAAGGAAAAGATTTTGGAAAAATATGGAATTTTTAGTCACATCATCTTCTTATGAAGCCATGGTTTCCAAACTTTAACCCGGTTTCTAAAACCTTTACTGTCAGACCTATGTGGATAAGGATGCCTTATTTACCCTTGCACTTCTAGAGTGAGGAGTGCTTCAGATCTATGGGGGATGCTTTGGGTAGATTCCTCGATGTTGATACCAGGACAAAATCTTTTGATCATACTACTTATGCTCGTATTTTGGTGGAAATGGACATGACGGTTGATCTCCCAGCCACTATGGAGCTCAAAGTTAGGGATTTTATATGGACTCAAAATCTTGATTATGAAGGTCTCCCCTTCAGATGTAGAACATGTTTTTCCCTTGGACATCTTGCCGCTAACTGTCACATTGTGAAGAAGTAGATTAAAGGGTGGGTATCGTGGTGGAAAGATTTTAATCTAGAGAATTTGACAGTTGAGGCTGAGGAGGACAATGATGTTTCAAATGTTTTAGATAGTCACATTGGTAAATTAGGAAAGGAGAAGGATAGGGATCTGAGTGAGACTGTCACTCTTCCCACTTTACCTGTTAATGAACCACATGTAGCAGATAAGGGGGTTGCACCTTTGTCACCCCCTGTTTCTTTATGTTCTCCAGATCACAACATTGTGTCTCTTAAAATTAGCCTTCCTATTAACCCAGATGAGAATGTTGATCCAAATTGGGGGGAGGGCTGGCAGATGGTGAACAACAAAAAGAAAGGAAAAGATGGATATGTGCCTCTCAAGATGAGCCTTAGATCTCATAAAGGGAAAGTTAATGGAAGTTGAGTTCCTTGGTCTTGTTGGCCAAGTTTCTTTGACCAATTCCTGGGGTTTGGCTTCACATTTTGTTTCCTTTTCAGCCCATGGGATCTTGTTTATTGTTTATTCTCTCTTAGGCTTTGAATGCTTTATCTTTCGGTTGTATAGGGTTCCTGATCCCTTCAAAATTTGTTTTTTACCTAATCTAATAAAAAAATCCAATAATTTTTTGTGAATTAATAACTTCATTAATTTTAAACTTATTAAGAGGTGTATGAACATTCAGTTTCTTACTACATAATGGATGAATTTTCCAACATGTTGTAACCCTACGTCTCCTCATATTTCAATAAGTGAAAAATATCCTTAGTTTGATCGAGGTTATCTTTTTCCATTTCTCATTTCAACATAATGATATTGGTATTTATAACTTCCCTTATTATTCATAAAAAGGTGACAAATTTTTCATAAAATATTTCCTTTTCCAACAATAAGTAATAGAATTCTTACTTAACCCAAAAAAACATGCAAGGAAAACCATGCAAGATCTTCTATATATCAAAGCCGAATTGTTAAAATTGAAGGGGAGGGTAAAAAAATTTAGAATCTGAATTCCCATCAATGTTTTTTTAGTGTATATAAGAGGAGGTATAATCTCAATACCTCTTCTTCTTTTTTTTCTTACATCGATCTTTATTCCTCTCGTATAGAGGAATCTTGCAATGTTAGTAACATAGAAACATGGATGGTAGAATCTTGTCTTGCTTAAATAATTTTGGAACTTTCTCCAATATCCACTTGCTTACTAGTATAACCCAATCCTACATTATGATTGTGATCATCTACCTATATTAGGTTAGTAATAACTCATCCATTCTTAATTTTGGTGAGAATAAAATGGTAAGTACTAGGTGGTTAACACATTAGAGTGCATGTGAAAGGTTAAGGATGGCACATAATAGGGTGTGTAAGGAAATGGACCATGGTTATGCACAAGACTATGCATACATAAGTGGAAAGATCAAGGACTTAGCCAATTTTCACAATATCAACTAAAAAAGGAAAAGAGGGATCGAGTTACAACTAAGAAAATAACTAAAACATGATGACTTAAAAGCCAAGAAAAGGTTGTTTTTGGAGAATGAACATGCAAATCAAGCAAACGAATGAAGAGTTATTAATAGAATTAAAGAAATTTGTAAATAGGACAATCTATTATTAGAAACTATTGTAAAAGCATGCATGTAGTCTATCTTGAGAGCACGCTATATATATACCTGTTGTATTCCACTATCATAGTAGTTTGTAGTTCTTATTTTGATTAGTTTTGTCATGTTATAGAAAATTTATATTGCTAACCAAGGCTTGATGCTTTCACACCTACTTATGGGCAGAAATATTGTGGCTATTTTTGTAATATTCCTCATTGTTATGTAATGAGTTCTTGTTATAATGGATTTTTTTTTTTAGATATTGGTTATTCATAGATCTAAACATTGTGATTTATTGGTGTAATTTATAATGGTTATGGTTTATTTGTATTAAGTACTTACCTTATGATGTGAATGCAATGGTTATTATACTTGAATGATTATTTGGTTAGTTATTATGATAATTATGCATGCTAAGATCTTGACAAGAAAACACAAAGGAGGGACCTAGTAGCTTTTCATGCTTGAACATTCATTTCTCACTAAATTAGGGGACACCGCACATAGATTTTGTGTGGAAAAAATAAATACTACATTTTTGTTCAATTTTTGGAACCTTTTTTCAATTTCTCTACCATGATGTTACATGAATATGGCATATCAACTATCTTTGGAGAGTATTGAAATATGGGTGGAAGACATACAAGATCAATTTACACAAAGGTATAACACTAGGACTGGATTTAACACGTACAAGTGGGTGGAGGAAAATATTTTTCATGAACTAAATGAGAATTTTATCAACTTCTTACTAGTAGAGTAATATCGGTGGCTGGTAGTGTACTCATCAAACAAAGATTGGGGTCCTAGGCGAGGATTCAGATGCAACAATATTATCATATGCTCACCGATACAAATGAGGAGTTGACTAGAGATGTAGATCGTTAGTGGACCGGTGTGTTAAACAAATTACACTTTGGAGTAAAAACATTCTACATATTGTTATCTTGAGGAAGTTGAGTTTAAGTTTTTACACGAGCCCATAGGATCCTATTTACACATTATACCCTTAGAGATCATGATATTGATGGTAGAAATGGATTTTGAGAGATTACATATAGCTAGATTGATCCCCACCAAACTCAAGGGTAGGAGAAGGTATGGATAAGGATAGTGGTAGCCCTGACAAAAGATAGGAAAGGAGAGGAAGGACAATTCAATTCTAATTAAGCTTGAGATGGGGAAATTTAGGCATCATTGTATTCAAGGAGAATGATGGTTTGTAAAGGTTTTTAATCTCTCATAGAATATGAAGAGTGGCAACATCAGTTCCTCTCGACTTTGTGAAATTATAGTAGAGATTCCCCATCAGATTTGGATGAGAGCAAATCATAACAGAGAGTGAGAAATGTGGTTTTTCATCTAAATCATCCTAGATACCTAGCCCTTGTGCTTAGTGTTCTAGATCCAAGGGTAGTTAAAGGACATAATAGTAAAGGTAATCCAAAAGATAAAAGTAGATAGTATTTTATGTTGAATCAAAAAGTACATCGACTAGTAATGCACCCATGACAACACAAAAGGTACTAATGTTTGGGAGTTCTAGTGTGGGATTGTTTACATGAATGTCATCAGGTCATTATATTGGCGTGCATACCATTGGAAGAACTCTAGTGGGTACCGTGAAAATGTAGATAGTAGGTTTCTATTTCAAGTACTATAACTAGGACACAAGGAATATCATCAAATGGTCCACATGCTGCAAAGAGGTGGGCGCAAGAGGATTAGGAGGATCATGGAAGCCACCGACAGCAGGGAATATATGAGGAGGATCTATTTCTAGGTCCATCCCTACTCTAGGGTAGGTCCCACCATCCCAAAAACCACAAATGAACTAGGCACATCAAACCCCACCTCAACATCCATTGCAATCGACACCTCAAGTATATTTTGATATAAATCTTCAAGCATAGAGCTGTAGAACATGCACGATGAAGGAGCATCAACTCTCAATTTATACATATGAGTGATATCACAAATTTTTGTCTTGTAAGTGTGTTTGCAGGTCCTAGGGGTCATCTAGGGTGTATTAATAATTATTGTGTTGTGTAGGTTCTTCATAAATTTGAATTGGGTACTTTCCTCCATTTATCCACTTTGAATTTGGAAGAAAAATGTTGGCTTGTAATTAATTCTTATTTCACTAAATTGGGACATATTCCACTCCCAATAACTAAAAATATAGACAATATCGAAATCCAATATTGGTATTTTTTTATTCCAAAATGTTAAATATTGGAATTATCTCGACTCTCAAATCACACATATTGGATTTCAATATTGCATAAATAGGAATCCAAAATCGCATATATTGGAATCTAAAACCAAATATATTGGAATCCAAAATCGCATACATTAGAATTTACTGCACTCCAAAGTCCCATATATTGGAATCCGAAAAAAGTAATATTGGAATCCATTATATGTGCTAGTTTCCGCTAGTCATTATTTATGATTTCTTATGTATAGAACATGTTTTTGTTTGAAAATGTCTAGTAGACGCTACCCATTATTTATGATTTTTATATAAATAAATTTTTTGTTTTAAATATGATAGAACCGCTAATAATTATTTATGCTTTGTTATATACAAAACATGTTTTTGTTTCATCAATGGTTGCAACAAAGGCCTCAACGTGGTGTTAAATTTGATGCCCGTTTAGATGTTTCTTTATTGTTTTTATCCTTAAAATAGTTACAAATCTTTGAAATAACCATCACATATGACTTGCATATTATAGATGTGACCGTCAATTTTTCTGGAGATTTATTTATATATTAATTATATTATAAAATATTAAAAACAATTAAGTATATACAATATAATTTTATATTTATTTTATGAACAATGTAAAAAAACTATTTTACAAATTTTCAAGGGAATTTTTTCGATAATTCACCACAAAAGTTATTCAATCATATTGTCATCTTATAATCATTAAAAAAACAATTCCTCCCAAGTTATGCGATACATTCATAATAACATATGAATTTATATATTATTGAAAATGTTAAGAAGTACATAACAACAATCGGAAAAGATAAATAGATATTTCACATTTTCTTGCTCAAAAATTTGATGCCCTCTACCACATTCAATCCCCGAGACACTATTTGTGATTTTTTTGTACAAATCGACCATCAACCGTTTCTCTTTTGTACAATATTTCCAACTATTTTTCATCCCCACCATAAATATTTTAGGAGGGTTTCCCTTTGCACCTAATATAATACACAAATTGTTTTTAGAACCGTATGAAAAAACATTTCTACTCTAAACCTTTTATGGGTCTCTTATTGTTATTCCCTTGACTATATTGAAATGTTCCTTTCCCCAAGTGAGTCTTGGATACAATACAATTTATTTTTTTTATTGAAGCCCACTGATATCTTTTTAACATCAGCAGAAATGATGTTGTTAGACCAAAATCCCAGTTCACTAGTATGGTGATAATAATGTTATAAATTCGACAAGCCAACTCGCAGGTTGAAATTTTTCAAGCTGATCCGAATGACATCTACCTATTGTATGCTTTGTTCATCTCATATAGCATCTCCTCCATATCCAAAAAAAAAGTAAATAAATCTTATCGCTACCATCGGGAAGTAAACAAATTTTATTTTCATTGGTCCTATATCAATTACAACCAATTGAAATAAACAAAATTTTACCTTATGGATAATAATTTTTGATTGAGATTATGTCTTGGATTACACTTCATTTACACAATGTTGGATCCGTTGATGCAAGATATATTTCAAATAACTAATCATCAATTCACAATCTATTTCTTCCTATTGAAAATTTGATCATAATGTATTTGAAATAAAAATTAATCAATTCATAATCGATTTCATGTTATCGTAAACTTAAATGGATAAACATAATGGTTAATGTGGTGATATGGTAAGTACAATATCCATTATTCTATGTTTTATAACTCAAATTTAGTGGCCATTAGGCTATGTTTATATTCCAATTTAGTAGCCTCTAGGCAGAGAACAATGCTCAGCTATTGATGAGGATCTACGACCACTCTGCTATGCCATCATTGACTGATCTACACTTGGTTAGAAAACCTTTAATGAGGCTATCCAAGTGCTACTTTACATACGTATGAGATGGATCAAGCCATATGTAGTTCTTTATATGATGATGTTGAAGCCAAAACAATGTTAATTCAATGTAAGTAGTTAGTATGCAATAGTGAATCAGTGAAACATTGTAGATAGTATGTAGTTATAAATCAGTGAGATATTGATGAATGTAAGTTTTTTTAGTCAAACCATTTCTGTATTGAATGTGGATGCATAGATTTCACTAAGCTCTATATACTTAGTTTTAAATTGTTATCGTAGCTTCCAAATGGATTTCTTTAAAAAAATTCTTTAACCCTAAGCCAAGAATATAAACTAATATCTTTTAGTTATTGTTTCCTATAAATTTGTGGGCCTTATTGGTTGAATGCATAATAATTTATCGTCTTATAAATTTTTAGGGCTTCTTATCAGATTTTTTGGTAAATTCACATGATTAACATACCTATATCTGATGGTAAATTCATGGCTAATGTGCCCGCATCCTCTACATCGTAGTTTAAATGTAAAATACATAAATTTGTTAAAAAATTGAAAACCATGGAAATTGAAGATAGATGTTGGGCCTCATAAAATTGGCTAAGTACAAAAAGGAACGTGGGCATGTGGGACCTATATGAAGAAGGGAACATGGGGTGAAGACGTGCAGGATAGGGTTTTACAAGGTTTTAGCAAAACCCAAGGCACGTGCATAAGGAAAAGGAAGGGGTTTCAAGACTTAGCCATATTCAGGATCCTAGGAAGTACACAAGAAAAGTGTGACTCGACTGAGAATGTGGAGTGGATAAGGTGCCAAGCTAGAAACTCGATGGTCAAGGAAGGAATATTCCATGCGATGGAAGGATCCAAAAAAACATCATTGTAGAAAGTGGAGGGCTTGGATGGGAAGAAGCATGATCCATTTAAGGATCACATGGAAACTTGGCAACTGATCTATTACTTTAGGAAGGCATGGTGGTGGATGATAAAGATATATATAGAGGTTCTCGTAAAGAAGGAAGGGATGGATACTTTTGGAGAAGAGTGTGTGGTCATTTGCATCATATAGATTGAAGAGGAAAAGATTTACAGAAATAGTGATGGGCTCTAGAGATTCTCATTAGGAAGGCTATAAGAGAGATAACATATCCAAAGGGATGGGTTTATGAACATATTTTCGGAAAACATAATTTAGGATTATGATGTATAAGTCTTATCTACATTAAGACATTTGGTCTATAATGACCTTGAGGAATGTAATGTGGTTACTTGAATAGAGAGTAATATGAATATATGGATTTATTTTAAAATATATGCATTGTTCATGGGTATAAACCCTAATGCCTTTTCTTTGTATTATCAGATCTATTATCTATTTGATATTTCCTTGTTATCTAAATGGATGCATTTATATAGTAACTCATCCTAAGACCCTCATAATGAATGCATGGTTCTTTCCCTTCTTGCATCTAAGATTTTGTCAGTAGGGGATGTATTATCAAAAAAATCATGTAAAGGAAGGGCTCGGTGCCTACGCATTCCTCGAGTGAGCACCCAGTTCCACTGGATGATAGGCTAGTGTGCATGGGATTATAATTTTTTTCTAAGGACATAAAAATGAATACATCTTGGTTCTATTGATAGGACCTCTTTTTAAATTTTTGTGATAAATGGCATACATCTTGGTCCATGTGATGTGTGATGAAAAAACATATGACCTTGGAGAGTGTTGAAGCATGGTTCAAGAGCATGGAGGATGAGTTTTCTACAAGATTCAGCACTAGACTTCAGTTCAATGCACGTAGATGGGTAGAAGACAACTTGTACCATGAGTTTTATGAGACGTTCTTATGATATTTTCTAGTAGAACTATATGAATGAATTTCAACATATGCATCCAGATCAAGATAGTACTATAGATTTCACATATGGACCCAAGGTGATTACCAAAGGTTGTAGGATGTAGATCTTAATTAGATGTGTGTTGTTGATCACTAGTGGAAAGGAGTCTGACCAGTTATACTCTAGAATACACCATTTTTACATATTATTTCCTAGAGGTTGTTGAGTTTGAGTATCCGAGGGACTGAGAGGATCATTTTTACAGGATATCCATTTGGATATGAATTTATTCATCATTACCCTAAGTTTAGAGGCATTCCCTATGGCTAGCTAAGCTTCTCTAAGTGTTGGGCAAGGAAGCTAGGGTGGAGGAAGATGGTAGACATTGCAGCTGAAAAGGAAAGGGAGGAGAGATGACTCAAGTATAGTGAAGCTCATGAAAGGGAGATGGATAGACAATGTGAGGTTGCAGGTGTGATGGATCTATGGAGGGAGACATTGCGGGAAGGATCCGAGGTTCACATAGAGGATGTAGAACCTAATCAATTTGTGCTACCCCATCTTGAAAATCATGGGATGGAAGACCCTAAAAATTTTGATGATATCTCATCGTATGGAGAAAGGAGAGCTGTCGGTGTGCATCTGAACCCACCTAGTAACCAACCCATGGTGCTTACATTTTTAGATCAATGAAGAAGTATTGCTAATCTAGTTGGTATCAGTGGAAGTAACCGATCTATGCCTAGGAGATATAATTTCTTGTTTGGGACATCCATGGACACGTAAACCATTCTTGTATTTGGGGAATTTTTGGACAAAGTGAAAATACACAAGGTTTGGGCATCGTGTGTGAAAGTGGCGTGAGACACACAACTAGTAGTGCGATAATATCATAAAAATTTGATGTGTAGTTCAAAGTGGGACATTGGGGACACTATGTATGATGAATTCAGTCCTTTTTCTAGCTACAGGAGGTGGATCTAGTGGTATAAGAGCTAGAGGACCTGGTGAACCTAGCAGATTTGGAGGATCTAGTGGGTCGGAGAGGAAAATACCGGTGGGTCTAATGGATCTAGTGTAAGAGGAAACACGAGAGGAAACCAAGGTTCTAGGTCACGTGGACAAGGGCCACAACCACCTCCATAAGTATTCTTTGAGATGTCTTTCCAGTTTCGACTACAAAGGCATTAAGGATGCCAAAGAACACATGTAAAAATGTGAACTGTTGTGGTGGGAAAAGGGATTCACTACCCCAAAAAAATAAAATCAGTTTGCAATGACATTGTAAGGGCACACACACATATGGTACCAAAAATATGACCCACATCGAGAAAGTGGTAGATTATATTGCATTGAAGAATGCCTTCCTAGAAGAGTTCCATAGCCCCGAGTTTGAGTAGAAGAGTATCGTTGCTCGAAGGAGATCCAACAACAAATGGTAGAGAGTGTGTGGGAGTATGACACAAAGTTCAAAACACTCTTGTCAAAACTATTTGTAGATGCCTGTACTTTGATCAATGCACGATTATCTCTAACATTACACTAACTATTCTTTTCCTTGCAAATTGATGACACATTATTAGTTAGATCTAAGTCCCCTTTTAAGACACTCTTATGGTCTTATTCCTCTTATAAGTCAATTAAATAGGCTATTATAGCCTCTTCTTGGATAAAATCCTCTTCTTTTCTGATTATATTAGCTCCTGGACTATCAATCCATTTCATTGGATTGATTAGGCCTTTCAGAACCCTCTCAAACCATAATTTCTCTCTAAATAAGATTAATTAGTCTAACCTAGGTTAATTACCCTAAATCATGATCAACCTCTTCTAAACTTAGTCAAATCTTACTTTGACTTGATAATTATCTTGTTGACTCCCTTTTAGTCCCACATGCACCAAAAATCCTTCCATTTCCCAAATGGAAAACTATAAATAGCCCACTACCCCCTCTCATTTTCAAGAACACTTCTTCCCTCTAACATAAACTATAGTATTATTGCTAGGATTAGGAGTTTTATTTCATCTTATTGAGTTATTTTGCTTTATCTTTTACATTTCACCACACAACATGGAGTAAATGGGAAGAACCATTTTCCTTAAATCCATTAATGGTGAGATCCCATTATCTTAAAGCATAAACTAATTGCTTAGATCCTTATTAGACTCATTTAATTAATCTTTCAAGAATAGAGGTTAATTACATTTGTTAAGTTTTCTTGTTTGCATTTAACTAATGCATGCAAAGTAGGAATCCTTGTTTATTTCTTAACTGATGGTCCATTGATTGGTTTTGTACAAATATTTAGGGTTCTTGAGTGTTCTTACCCCATTCCATAGCTTTTGTAACCTTTCTTTGAACACATTTGGCATGCCCAGTGGGACACTTATGTCCATCCTCCATTAATGGAGGTATTTAATGTTTTTCAACGTTCACCTATAGGTTTTTTGAGGAAACAACTTGTTATTTGCTTATTTCCATTTCTAAAACTAGTTAAATCACCCTTGTTTGCATATATTTTATGGGTTTGAACTAGAAATAAGCTTCTTTGACTAAAAAATAACCTGTTTGCTTTTGAAATTTTGAAATCCATGAATTTTGTAGGTTTTTCAGGGGGTACGTGCAGGTGTCTTGACAGGGTGTGTCTCCATCAAAAACCTAGTGCTAGTGTTGAGTTGACCATGCACTCATCTAAGCATACTACACAGTTGACAACTCATTTAGAACGGGTTGTGTCTCTGTCAAGAGGTGGGTATATTTTTCAACTAGTGAGCGTACCTATCACTCTGAACATGTTGGTGTATATTAGATTACTATGTAAATTCTATCATTTTGACCCAGGCCACGTATTTGTTGAAGCTGCCAGTGTCTCCACTGACCATTGATTGTCTCCGTGTCTCTAGACGCATTGGTGTCTATTGTCATATTGTTTTTCTAAGATTTTTCTTGCATTCATACCTATTAGGAAAAGAGCATACACATTGAAACCCTAGTGTACACGAGAGGAAGGACCGCGTAGGTGTTATACCCCTCTATCAATTTTTTTTCCACGTGTCTATGTTGGTTAGGGCATGTATCCATTGGCTGAGGCATGGTGGTGTTATTACAGGCGTGTAGGCGTTTGTGTTAAAATTTGAAAAAAATCTCAGGCTGTTAAATCATTTTGCTAAATTTTTCTGAGGTTTTTAAGGCTAACAAGGTACATGTAGGGTTTTTTTTTGTTATTTTAGCTTACATAGCTTAAGTTTATTCATTTCTTGGCTTGAAAAAATCTTATAAAGTGTTTATTCTCTCTCCTCGTGCCTTCAAGTTGATATTGGAGATCAATAGCACTTGTAAAACTTTATGTCACACTTTAAAAACACTTGTTCTATGATTCTAAAGAGGAAAATAATTTCCATATAATTTGTCTTAGTGGAATTTTCACATTGCGTATGCTCTTCCTTTGCACCATTTGGTGATCTTAGGAATCAAAAGAAAAGTGTCAATTCTCTTTCTTGATATCAATTTGTGAAATGGAAAATTACTAAACTCGTTGTCTACAGGACCTAACACTTGTTAAAGAAAGGTGTCAAAACAAAACACAAGACTTCTAATACATGTGTTTACATGTAGATTACCAAATGGTGTGCTACTTAAAACCACATTTAAGTTAAAAAAATAAAAAACACACCATTCCCCTTCACACTATATTGCAAGTTTTAGAAAAGGGTACGTCCCTATCCGCTCAACTAGAACATAACCCCTTTGGCATAACACCTTAAGCTACAACAATGGGGGTGGTTCCAGGAACCCTAAAGTAATCCACCACTAAGTAGCCTTTTGGATGAAACAAGAAGTGCTCTACTTACCCACTTGACTAGTATGCCTTGTGAGTTAGAGTCAAAGATTGTTCGTATCATGGATCATGTGACAAGACAATTGAATGCACTACTTGCTCATTATATCAAAATGGGGTACCCTAGAGCCAAGATACTCCCAAGTAAGTCATTACATCTCCCAGGGAAAATTGCACTCACATCTAGACAATCTAGATAATCTTGCGACACCTAGTTGAGAGAACTTATTAAGGAAGCCATTCTATCTTGGAGCCCACTTTTCTAGTCCGTTGTCACGTCAAGCCATCATGAAGTGACAACTCACTTGGAGTCTAAACCTTATTTCTTAAACAAGGAAAATAACCCACGTAAGTTTAAGTTACGTGTCTTTCATCACAAAAATTAGATGACATCTCACTTAGTTTAGCTTCTTTCTCACCTTCGGAGGAGGTAAACCTCTACCCAAGTGGCACTTAGTTTATTTTTTATCTTTTTAATCTATACCCGTGCATTCTCACTTCCTAATTTTGGGGTGAGAAGGGAGCATACCTCATCTGTCTCATCAAAGATGATACTCACCACTTTTTGTCCGTTTATGCCCATCCATGTTTACGGATGGGTTTTAAACATCTAAAGTGTGTAGGTACATTTTCATATCTTTGATAGTCCTTTAATCTTGATTTCAAGATCATATTCATTGCTACAAGTTTAGTTCATCATTTGTCTCTTTTTGAGTTGATAACTCTTCTCGCATTCTACTAGCACAATCTTAGTACTTACATCGTGTTTTCATTTTTATGAGAATGTGATATAAGTCCCGTTATTGCATGGTTACGCTACTCAGAAAATAAAAATGCCTTGTCATACTTATTACATGGTTTTAATTTTGATGTCATTTGATTCTTTTAAAAAGTGTTGATATCAGCTTATATCTATTGCAATAATTTTGTGTTGATACTAACATCGTGATTTCTCGGTTAATGTATCAAGATAGCGTTGTTATGTTATATCTAGTCATGATTTCCTTGTTTAAGAAGACATAGATTTCATCGGCATTATAATTGTAAGTATACCTCATCGGGAGACTGCATCAATACCACTTTGATATTTAGGCCTTGTTAGAATTCTAACTTGACCTACGTATTGATACAATATTGTCACTATTTTTTTAGGGTATAGGCTTGGTAATGACAAAATTGAGTGATCATTACATTTAGGTGTGCATATGAGTGTTCTTTTATAAAAACGACTACATAACATTGCATTTAGGACACACTGTGGCATATTTCAAACATCACCTTGAATGACTTGAAAAATAATACATTTAGAATTCGACGCTAGCTTCATACAAACATCGGCTATTAATGCCTAAAATTGTGAAGATGGCAGCCAAATCAAACGAGCATGACTTAGGAGAAAACCCATTCAAAACCTTCTCATTTAGCGGAAATAATTTAGCACCTCTCTTTTCTCAAGTCAAGGATGCAGAGCCATTAATTGACCATAGTGGAGAAGAGTCAGAATCTTCTAGAGAGAAAAAAAGATTAGACCTAGGAAGATTTGATGAACTCCTATATTATAATAGAGATCAAGTACTCACAAGAGTCTTAGAACTAGGAGCTAAGATTCCACACGACCACAAAGTAGAAACTAATGTCATTAATCAAAAAGAAGGAGAATGAGTATCCCTCTTAGACATAGATAACCCCTTTGAGATATGGTATGCTTCTACTTTTGGGAAACATCATGCCACTGTCAAAGGAGACCCATCATGATGGCCTCACTATAAAGCTTCACGTAAAGTGAAGATTGAACATAATTTTTCACCTTCTCCCAAATTTGATGAAGAAGAGGACCCTTTAGTTAAAGAGGATATCCTTCAAAAATATATCTTGAAATTGAGTGAGAAATTAGAAAACCTAGGCTCTTCAAGAAGAAACATATACAAAGACAAAGACAAAATGAAATCTAGCAAGTTTCACTTTGATCCATACACTGACACTACCTTTAAGGTGACTAAGGCACAAATACCAATGTCACCTACTAAAGAACAAATCATTCAAAAAGAGTTACAATTAATGAAAGATACACTTACTACACTATAGGAGGGAAATGTAGGCCATAATAGGAAATATTTGTATAAATAATTATGCCCTTACCCCTTCGATAAGGACATATTACGAAAACCCTTCCCAAAACACTTTACCATTCCCAAAGTTGATAAGTATAAGTGCAAGAGTGATCCTTGTGATCATATAAAATAAATTACATGGCTTTCTAAGAGGTATAATATAGTGATAAATTCCTGATACAACTTTTCCCTTGTAGCCTAGGAGCATTGGGATTGGAATGGTTCTATAGAATACCCATGGGCTCCATTACAACATGGCCCATACTTGGCATACAAATTTGTAAGGAATTATTCCTATAACATGGAAAATGACATCATAATGAATGATCTATGCAATAAAAAATAAAACCCAATGAGACCTTTGTAGGATTTTTACCACAATGTTGAGGGTTAGCAAGTTGTTTCCCTTGTGCCTTACCAAAAAAAAAACTAGTGAGAATGTTTGTTCCTAATTTAAACCAAGAAATAACCTTTCATTTATAGATGCATTGTGGCTCAAAACTTGAAGAGGTCATAGAAAATTGTGATCAAATTGAGAAATCCCTCATCATGAAGGGGACACTTAAGTCTATCATTAAAGACAAACATGAAGCAAAATCCATAGACAAACCAAAATTCTTCAATAAAAACAAACATATTGTTGGTGATGGCATTATAGACTCCAAAAGAGTCCAAACCATGTAGATGGGCCCAATTTTAAATCTCTCACAAGGACCTCATCCCAAGGCACCCACTAAATGTACATTCATGCCATTAATGGAATCCCTATCTGCCATACTAAAGTAGTTAGATAATGTAAAAATGGTGGAATATCCAACTGTGATAGTACCATACCCAGAAGATGCTCCAAAACCTAGTTGGTTAAAGGACCATGAGTACTGTGACTTCCACTGTGTTAAAGGACACAAGATAGATAGGTGTTTAAGACTATGTCATTACATACAAGACCTCATTGAAGAGGGTAAGATTGTTGTAGATTCTCCCCCGACTTAGGACAAGGTCCAAATGAGAAAATGCATATCTACAAAGAACCTTTTCCTAATCATGCAGATAAAAATAAAAGGAATCCATATCATGGTCAAACCTCCAATTATTATAGGAATGCTACTTTTATTTACCCCACTAATGACAGTCCCTTTGATTCTCTCATAGGATGTATTCACTCATCTGATGAATAGGTCAACACTATCCAGATTTTAGAAAAGTTATGCAATAGGGATGAGATGTGCTTGTTTAATCATACCAGATCCCATGCCTATCCCTCAGGAAGGTTAGTACAATTTGATAAACCAGTTAGAGAAAACACCTGCTAGGATATCCATTCTTGATCTCCTCAAAATATCTACTACCCATAAGAACATACTGTATAAAACATTACAAAATTCAGGAGTCTCTATGGATGTAGATCCCATGCACCTCCAAGCCATGATTACACACCTCAAATCCAATGATCATATTACTTTTGATTACACCGCAATCCCATGTAATAACCTAGAACACAACTTACCCTTATACCTAGAAGTGGTGGTTACCCATCACAAAATCAAGAGGGTACTTGTGAACGGTGGATCTAGTCTAAACATTTACACTTTGAAGTTGGTTAAGCTACTAGTACATTGAGAAACAGGCCTAGGGGACAAGACTATTATTATCATAGCCTACGACATTGAACAATGAGAATCAGCGGGTACTATAGTAGTTCCCATGGAAGTAGGCCCAACTTGTCATGACACGACATTCCATGTCCTTGACTTAGACCTTCCATACAACATGCTCTTGGGGCACCCATGGATCCATGCCATGTAGGCCATTCCATTGACTTTCCATCAGTGTATCAAGCTATGTCATGAAGGACAAGTGGTTACCATTCGGGTGACTCGAGAACCATTCACACATTGTAGGGAATTACACAGTTTTTCTCGTGTGGCTTATGAATGTCCTTCGGTAGATGTTGTTATCCCCTACAAATGGAAGCTATTAAGAAATGGGTAGATTCAGAGTCACTCATGCCTTATAATCAAGATTTTCCTTCATTAGTCAACCCGTTCTCTTCATGGGAGGCAACGTCGGAAAAATATGGCCCAGGTGAGCCATTCACTCTTGAATAGGCTTTGTTAATATCAGATTTATTAGTATCTCCCAAAACATGGGGTAAGCCTTATTTTTAGTTCAAGAGTACTTGGGAGTAGTTTCCTAAACCATTAGAAAAGTTTTTCCATAGCAGTCTCCTATCTGAGGAGAAGATGTTAGAAGATCCTACTAGCAGAGTGCCAGAAGGTACCATGGCTTCATGCCATCAAGAACCCCAGTACATAAAAGGTAACCACATGATGTTTTTCATGGGTTACAGTGGGTTTGGATGTGGAATCAACACACAAGGCTAGCTAGAGCCTATTCCCATCCCCAATTTTAATTCTAACAAACATGGTCTGGGGATAGGTCCTAATAACTCTCTACCCTTTGAGATTGATGCCACCTCTTCTAAATGTGAGGACATTTCATCTCATTCTGATAGTGACGTAGATTCCCAGTGTAGCCTCTACAAGGATCTTGCTTCCACTAACCTATTCCTAGATTCAATTGTCCTTACCTTATTTAAATCAAACCCATAACCAATTATCAAATAACCCTTGTGTATCCTAAACTTATAGATTGGGATCAACAACTTCACATGCCACTAGACTTATTTGAAAATGATGAGGCATTTACAGAGTTCATGGGACTTAGGGATTCTATTCTAGCTGGGGATCATAAGAAAGGATTTGTAATTCAACTAGAAACCTATGCATACTTCAGAGAAGAGGCAGAGATGTGTGGACATTTGAATAAGGTGGAAAAAAGAGTAAAAAAACTTCAAAGAAACCTTGTAGAAAAGATAAAAACGAAGTCTCATAGTGACAAAATCTTTGAAACACTCATAGATAAACAAAATAAAGAGTCTATGGATGAAGTGGTTTATCCATTTAAAGATGATGATGAGCTACCATAGGAAGTTGATCTTACTCTCCCCCGATCCTACATGGATGGAAGATGCTTCTAAGATGCTTGTTGAGGAAACAATTAATGTCAACATTGGCTCAGAAGAGCAACCTAGAATGATAAAGTTGGGAGCTTCACTCTCAGCTTAGGAACATAAGGTATTTGTAGAGCTCTTAAGAGAATATGTGGATATATTTGTATGGTCATACATATATATGTCTGGTTTGGACCTGGAGTTAGTTGTGCACAACCTCGTTATACACCCATATGCCAAACCCATCAAACAAAAGTTGAGAAAGAAAAACCTAAGGTGGCACTCCTTGTCAAAGAAGAAATGGAAAAACTACTAGCTACACTATTTAGAGTGGAGTTAGTTGTGCACAACCTTGTTATACACCCATATGTCAAACCCATCAAACAAAAGTTGAGAAAGATGCACCCTAAGGTGGCACTCCTTGTCAAAGAAGAAATGGAAAAACTACTAGCTACACTATTTAGAGTGGATCTCTAACATAATACCTATACAGAATAAGCCTATCGGCATAAGAATCTACATTGATTTCCGTGACATCAATAAAACATTCCCTAAGGATGACTTCCCTTTCCTAACATTGACATGATAGTTGATTCCACCACTGGTTATGAAATGTTGTCTTTAATGGATGGGTTTTCAGGTTATAACTAGATACAAATTGCAGAAGAAGATCAACATAAAATAGCCTTCATCACCCCTTGGGAAACATTTTTCTACAAGGTCATGCCTTTCGGACTCAAGAATGTTGGGGCCACCTACAAATAGGACATGATTGTCATCTTCCATGATATGATGAATGAAATTATGGAGGATTATGTTGATGACATCCTAGCTAAATCCAATAGTAGAGATGATCCCCCGAAGTGGTGAGAAGTATTTTTAGTATCTCACAGATTATAAGGTTATGTTAAACCCCAAGAAGTGTGTCTTTGGTGTTTTAATCGGAAATCTCCTAGGTTTCATAGTTTCAGAAAGAGGGATAGAAGTGGACCCTGCAAAGGTCATGGCTATCACAAAATGCCTTTTCCTACAACTCTCAAATAATCGAGGAGTCTACAAGGGAAAATTTGGGAAATCCGTCAGTTTATTTCATAGCTTGTGGATAAATGCCACCTATTTACCCATCTACTAAAGAAGGATGTTGCATTCAACTGGGGTCCAAATTTTCAAAAGTCCTTTGCACTACTAAAATAGTACTTGTTCAACCCATTTGTACTCATTCCACCTACTCCAGTCAAACCTCTCCTCTTGTACATTTCTACTACCCAATTTTATATTGGTGCACTTCTTTCTAAATATGATCTAAACCATAAGAATGAAGTAGTTTACTATCTCAAAGTCGCACCTTTATTTATTATGAGCTGAATTACCCGAAGATTGAAAAGGCCTACTTGGTAGTTGTCTTTACCTTCCAAAATATTTTCCATTATCTCCTAAATAATAAAACCAAACTCATATCAAAAGTTGACCCTCTCAAATACCTTTTATCTAAACCCACCCTCACAAGGTGAATGGCTAATTGGATCATTCTCTTGAGTGAATTTGATATTGAGTTCATAAATCGAAATATTTGAAATGATAGGTATTGGATGATCAATTGGTAGCAGCTCCTCTATGAGGAATGGAACCTTTTGCTTGGATCTTCCAGACCCATCTATGATGTACATTAAAGAGTCTATAGAATGGCACGTCTATTTTGATGGATCTTTCACCTTCCACAGATCTAGAGAACGAGTGGTGCTAATCACACCCATAGTGGAAGTCATACCAAGAGCATTCCGGTTAGGATTTCCATTCACTAATAACATTACAGAGTATGAGGCACTCATTGATGGCCTCAAACTAGATATTACTTGGAATATTAAACAACTATTATTCATTGCAAACTCTCAAATTATCATTGAAAAAGTTAATGATGAGTATAAATTTAAAGATGAGAAGCTCATTACATATAATAAAATGGTTGAAACCTTGAAGAAGTACTTTACACAGATCATATTTGAGCAAAATTGAAGGTCACAGAATAGATCCGCAAATGCTATGGCTACAATTGGGTCTCTGTTATGCATTCCACCTTAGGAAAGTAAAATTCCTTTATTTTTAGAGCATTTACAAGTGCATGCATATGATATCTAAGAATCATGTTTGGCATGTGAAGTTGTTGTTCCATTATCCCCCTAGTATGAACCTATCTTTCAATACCTACAAGATTGATCTGAAAATAATCGATTATTACTACTGAACTCGGACCCTTGTAGGCTTTAAATATTTGCTGATAATTTACTCCTTTTAAGTAATCAATTTAGAATAATGCAAGACAATAATGAAAATTTCACATGCATTGATTACGAGTCCGACAATTGCCTAGGTCTCGGGTTCGTGGTGAACTGTTCCACTAGTCAAAACTTGTAAGTTAGAATAGTAATTTCACAAGAAAACCTAATGGAAACTATTTTAAACTTGCTTAGAAGAATAACCAGACCTTCGGATGAAAAGGGTGAAAAATAGCACCCAACTTCCACCTTCTGCGCGCACAATCTCCTTTGGCTTCAATCATCCTTCCCGACGCTATCAATAAGACACTAGCACTCCGATTCGAAAATTTAGGATTTTCAAGTAATTGGTGTGGCTCAATGGGCCTATTGGGTAGTTTATAATTTACTCCCAATCACAAATATTTCATCTACTATTGCCTAAAATAATAGGCCAATAGACAATACCTATTGACACATCACACATATAAGATTAACAAATAATAAGCTTGGGATCTGTGTGTCCCCACAACAAGCTTAACAAATAATAAGCTTGAGTTGTGTGTCCTTACAATAGAATGGGTTCCCTATTTATAAAAAAATAGGGCCCTAAAAAAATGCATTAAAAATTATCCTAAGGCTAATAATAGCCTCATCCCGTAGCATGTGTAATGGGATTAAATAAGATTGCATGTTTTAATGGGTTAAATCCCAAATAGGAACTTAGCATTTTAAATAGGATAAAAATCCCATAAGAGCGGCTAAAGTAAGTGGGTATATCCCACATTAGGTGGCTGAATAATGTTTAAGGCTTTAAATAGCCTTCCCATGCATATGTGGAGTGGTCAAAGGACCACGTTAGACTTATCCGCCCCCATCTCCACCGCTTCACCTCCCTCACCACATGGACCTCCACGCATGGCATATGGTTTGGCGGCTATGTGGGTAATTGCTAACCATTAATACATGGCTGTTATAATAAAACCCACCCCACTTAGTCATGTGGCATGGAAATGGGTTTGTAAGTGGACTTACCAAGATAATATAATTTCGACCAATATAATGTGGTATAGAAATAATTAACTCAGTCCATAGCATGTAATCCACTTTTCGTCTCCCGATAGGAAAATCGAGCGAATTCGACGACGAGTGGTGGCAAGCCATGTGGTGGCTTGTGGACACACCACGTTGACGATAATACCATAGTCCACATGGCGGTCGGGCTCCCCTCTATAATAAAAGTTGAGCCTCTTGTTCCGTGCACCATTTTTACACTCTTTGAAGACCAAAGTGATCGAAAACCAACAAACAACTCCCTTTTGCTTTTCACCACGTGTCGCAGTGCCATTGGTCCAATATTGACCAGTTGACCGAGTTGAATTTCCCATTGTCTAAACTTTGACCAAAAATATCTAGAGCTCCCGATGTCCATTTCCCGCATTCTCACTGACCATTGGAAAGATCTCGAGATGATATTTTGCAATGACACAATTTAGGGATGTTTAGGGAACTTTTTTTAAAAAATGATCCTCTGATCACACCTCCCCATTGAGAAAAGCTTTGTCCCAAAAAGCTTCCATACTTATCTGAATCGAAAAAACTCTGCTACCACCTCCGAAGTGCTACTGTAGTAGACCCTTGGGTCTTCTCCTCCAACCTTCTCACTTTGAAAAATCTGTTCTGATCTTGGGACCTATGGGTTATGGGCCCACGACGCTTCCGCTGCACCACTCAGATATCCAAAGAAGACCTCCACACCTCCACTTTATGGTGCTATGTTTCGAATGAAACCTTAATGCTCCTTACGTGGTGCTAAGCTTCTTGATATCAACAAGGATCTTCTTTGACTCTATAACACAACTCCTGGCTCCGAGTTGATTCCACATAATCCAAACTAGTTTGAAGGAACTCCATGTTACATAGAGCTTTGATTGATCCGATGTCAATGATGGACAATGCCTTGTCCCTTTACAGACCTCAATGCCTCTAATGCATGATGCTAAGCCTCTTTCAAGACCTCAAGCCTCCGATGCATGATGCTAAGTCTGTTACAGACCTCAACGCCTCCGATGCATGATGCTAAGCCTCTTTCAAGACCTCAAGCCTCCGATGCATGATGCTAAGTCTCTGTAGACCTCAACGCCTCTGATGCATGATGCTAAGCCTCTTTTAAGACCTCGAGCCTCCAATGCATGATGCTAAGTCTATTGATCAGCTACCATTTGTATGTGTGGTTGTAATGCCTTGACACCGAATGACGTTTCGAGCTAATCCTTTGAGAGTTCCTCTTGTTGACATACTAATATCAGGTACCATTCTACTGCATAGTTGTAATTCCTCTACACAAAATGAAGTTCGACCCGACATCAATGCCAACGGTGATTCAACTACCATTCTGCTGCATAGTCACAATGCCTCTACATAGAATGAAGTTCCAAGCTGATCTTTTGAGAACTCTATTGTCTGCACAAATGGCAGATCAATCTCCAAGCTTTATATGAGTTAATTCCTGTGTCCAAGCTATAATAGGTACTCACACACTGATTAGGAGATATATTTGGAGCATTAATCAAATTTTCTAAGTAATAAAATCCACTGAGTATTGTAAACCTTTCTCTCAGCATTTCCTCACAGAATCTAATCTCCAAACATAATACTGCATACGATCCATCAATCTGAATTATGCAATATATAATTGAAAAATTGTTGACTTACCCATTTTAAAGGACTTTCACTTTCAGGTATTACCTGGTCCTGGGTTGACTTGTCAATTGGTGGTGGAGTAGAAACTTCTTCTGCCTTTGCAATAGGCCTCCATTCCATCTTTGGCTTGCCATTACTCTGATGGTGAGATGGATGTAGTTTCCAGCAATTTTCCACCTGGTGCCCATTCCTTTGGCAATGAGCACAAAAATTCCTCTTAATCTCCTTTTTATGGGATGAGGAACTCTTTTTGCCATTTCTCGACTCTGCATGATGAGATTGGTCTTTCTAATTTGCCTTGTTCTTGATGAACGACATCAACTTCTTCATCAGTGTCCTTCTCTTCCAACATCTGGCCACTAAATGATTATGTAATCCACAAAAAGTACATGGAAAGGAATTCCACATCTTCTGAAAATCATAACCATACTTCTTAAGCTGAAAAAGTGGATCAGAAGTTTTCTTTGTGCTTACGATTATGGTAAGAAACTGGAGGTGGAATCTCATTACCTCTTCACTGATTTCTCTTACCACATCCTACCTGTGATGACGAAGCACAACTTTCCTGCTCAGAATCTTCTTGCAGGACTAGTGGGGTAATCACTTTGCTTTCAGAAGCTTGTCTCCCATTAGCGTTCTTGGAGTATTCTCCAATTTCCATTCCCACACTAGGATAACCCAAACCTAAAAAACAAGGATGATCCTCGACTGTATTGGGTTAGCAATACCTTGGCCATTCTTACCAAGGCCTCTTCCATCAAATCCCATTTTATCTAGTAACTTGGATCCAATGCCTTTAGTATGCTTTTCAAACAAACCAAAGACTTCATTACGAATCAAACCGAATGGGAGGAAGAAGAAGTTTGCCGTGGTGAAAAAATTACAGTGCAATCATCTGCCATGGCCTCTGCATCTGAAGTTAAAGGTATTTCCTTCCTCTGATCACCACACTGCAACCTTGCCAAGATCTCATCCTTGGTTTGCAGTTCTGATTTCAAACGAGCATTCTCCTCTTCCAAAGAGTAATACATTGATCGCAGGAGAGAATTCTCTTCCTGGATCTGGTGATTGTAAGCTTCAATTTCATCAAGCTTCACCTATTTAGACATCTTTCCCATAGAGCACTTGTACCCTATTCACACAAACTGAACTAACTGCACCAATCTTGAAGCAATCACTCATAATGATTTCAGTTCTTGAAAAAATAACTATGGAGCTAAACCAGCTCTCATACAAAACTTGATCCAAAAATAATCAAATTATTACTACCTGATCTCAGACCCTTGTAGGCTTTAAATATTTTCCAATAATTTACTCCTTTTAAGTAATCAATTTAAAATAATGAAAGACAATAATGAAAATTGCACACAGATTGATTACGGAATTTGGAAATTTCCTACGTCTCTGGGTTCGTGGTCGAACCATTCCACTAGGCAAAACTTGTAAGTTACAATAGTACTTTCACAAGAAAACCTAATGGAAACTATTTAAACTTGCTTAGAAGAATAACCAGACCTTTGGATGACAAGGGTGAAAAATAGCACCCGACTTCCACCTTCCTGGCATACAATCTCCTTTGGCTTCGATCAGCCTTCCCAACGCTATCAATGCGACGCTAGCACTCCGGTCGACAATCCAGGATTTGCAAGTAATTGGTGTGGCTCAATGGGCCTATTGGGTAGTTTATAATTTACTCCCAATCACAAATATTTCATCTACTATTGCCTAAAATAATAGGCCAATAGACAATACCTGTTGACACATCCCACAAATAAGCTTAACAAATAATAAGCTTGGGATCTGTGTGTCCCCACAACAAGCTTAACAAATAATAAGCTTGAGTTGTGTTTTATAATAGAATGGCTTCCCTATTTATTAAAAAAATAGGGCCCTAAAAAAATGCATTAAAATTTATCCAAAGGCTAATAATAGCCTCATCCCGTAGCATGTGTAATGGGATTAAATCAGATTGCATGTTTTAATGGGTTAAATCCCAAATAGGGCACTTAGCATTTTAAATAGGATAAAAATCCCATAAGAGCGGCTAAAGTAAGTGGGTATATCCCACATTAGGCAGCTGAATAATGTTTAAGGCTTTAAATAGCCTTTCCATGCATATGTGGAGTGGTCAAAGGACCACGTTAGACTTATCCGCCGCCATCTCCACTGTTTCACCTCCCTCACCACGTGGACCTCCATGCATGGCATATGGTTTGGCAGCTATGTCGGTAATTTCTAACCATTAATACATGGTTGTTATAATAAAACCCAACCCACTTAGTCATGTGGCATGGAAATGGGTTTTGCAAGTGGACTTACCAAGATAATATAATTTCCACCAATATAATGTGGTATAGAAATAATTAGCTCGGTCCATAGCATGTAATCCACTTTTCGTCTCCCGATAGGAAAATCGAGCGAATTCGACGAGTGGTGGCAAGCCACGTGGTGGCTTGTGGACACACCACGTTGAAGATAATGCCATAGTCCACATGGCGGTCGGGCTCCTCTCTGTAATAAAATTTGAGCCTCTTGTTCCGTGCACCATTTTTACGCTCATCGAAGACCGCGATCGAAAACCAACAAGCAACTCCCTTTTTCCTTTTCACCACGTGTCGCAATGCCATTAGTCCAATATTGACCAGTTGACTAGAGTTGAATTTCCCATTGTCTAAACTTTGACCGAAAATATCTAGAGCTCCCGATGTCCGTTTGTTGCATTCTCACAGTCATTGGAAAGCTCTCGAGATGATATTCTACATTGACACAATTTAGGGATGTTTAGGGAACTTTTCTTTTTAAAATGATCCCCGATCAAAGATGGAACTTTTCCACTAGACATTACCCATTCTGAAAAGAAATCCCTTATCCACCGTATAGCCCATTATACCCTCCTAGGAGGCACCCTTTATCATCGTGGCTACAATGGGAATCTGCTTCATTGTTTGGATGTTACTGACTTAATCCACGCTATTAAGGAAGTACACGGTGGTATTTGTGGAGTGCACACCAACGACATGGTCTTAGCTAAAAAACTATTAAGAGTAGGCTATTATTGGCCTACCATGGAATCAAAATCTTTGTAATTTTGTAAATAAATGTGAGCTATGCCAGAAGTATGGAAACTTAATACATGTGCCAGCACAAGCTTTATAGCCTATCGCAACGCCTTGGCCATTTTCTAAATGGGGTCTAGATCTCATAGGGAAGCTCCATCCTTCTTCTTTAGATGGCCACATTCCCACATTATCACTACCACCAAGTATTTTACCAAATGGGTAGAGGTTGTGCCTCTTACTTACGTTATCAGTGCACAAATTTCTAAATTCATTATGAACCATCTCATCTTTTGTTATGGTATCCCCTCTACCATTGTCACTGATAATGGTAAATCCTTCAAAAATAAAATGGTTAAGACATTGTGTCAAAGCATTTCCATATTAAACTCAAGTGGTCTACCCCCTATTACCCCTAAGGTAATGGACAAGAAGAGGCTACTAATAAAACCCTTGTACGAATTATGGAGAAAATGGTCAGTAAGACTAGCCATAATTGGCACTTATAGATACATCCCACCCTTTGGGCCTATCAAACCTCCATCTTGCACTCCTACTAGTGCAACCCCACATTCACTTATCTATGGTATTGAATCCATCATACCTCTAGAAGTGGAGCTTCCTTCTCTGAGAATATCTGTTAGGGACTATCTTGATAAAGATAAGGACTACATATTTTCTCGACTGGAAGAGTTGGAACTATTAGATGAAAAGTGTATCAGAGTGCTCAATCACCTAAAAGTCTATCAAAATAGAGTATTCAAGGGGATACAACAAACACATCATTCATCGGGAATTTGATGTAGGTGATCTAGTCCTAAATGAAAATTAAAATAACACTGTCAAAGAAAGAGAAAATAAAGGTAATTTTGAAGCTAATTGGCTAGGCCCTTATGTGGTGGTTGTTAAATATGGATCAGGAGCCTATAAACTTGCATACTCGGATGGTGAAGAGCTTCCATAACCTATGAATACCATGCACCTCAAGTGGTTCTATGCTTAAGCATGAAAATAATATCATATAAGAACTAAAAAAAAGAAAAACAAAAAAAAAAACAAAGCAAATAAAATGGAAAATTGAGAAAACTGTAAAGAAAAAATAGGTTGTCCACATGTGAAAACAACATAATTGTCACACAGTGGCGGGTATTTGAGTGAAAACCGATCTCCAGTGCTTAAAGGAGAATCACCGGTCATAAGTCACTCTTGTATCATGATAGGTAACTATCACTAATTTCTAGATATAGCTTCCTTTTCTAGGTTTAGGAACCCTATGGAATCCATCTTCTTTGAGTCGTGATTTGGATTATTTACTCTTATATCTATGTGAAGGATGTTTCCTTTGTATATTCCCATCTAACACTGGGGTAACCTTCACATTCCACTTTCTCATACATACACACGTGGCATTCTACCTTTTGTATATTCCCACATCACATTGGGGGCATCCATGCTTCTTTTTCCTTGTACATTTCTTTCAAAATATGACCTTAGAAAATACCAAAAATTCTGAAAAAAATACAAAAACCTAAACATTCAAAAAATATCCCTTCTAGGGATGAAGCTACACCAACTACATAACATTGTCTTAGAGAAGCCTCAAAACAATGTGAACAGTAGCCTTGAAAACTTATCTTTCTAGATAAACCCAAAAACATTAGAAAATATATCAATGTTGTCCCACAAAAACAAGGTAATAATTTAATTGCTTTTAGTTGTTGGTTTGTATAGTTTTGATTGAGAATACTTTTTCGTGTGATGTGGTGATTCATTTTCTTATCATGGGTTGGATCTTGTTTGATTTAATTGTATATGGCATTAGGTTCATTTGTAGCTTATATGCATCCATTAAGATTCATTTTACTTACTTAGATTGAATGTCAATTTGATCTCGTTGGTATGTTTAATAAATTCATGTGTTTTGCATCATAAGTTATGTTGTGTTGTATAGGTATAGTTGTTTAGCTTTGTTAACTTTTTCTTGTGTGTTTGTCTCTTGCACTAGTTGTTTGTTATCACATCTATCACCTACCATTCATCACATATAAACATCATCTACTACATCATATATATAGAAATGCTAAGTATTACATCATGCATGTATGCTAAGCTAATCATCACATATCGTATCATCAATGGGGGCAAGAGGGGTTGTGCATAATCAAAAATATATCCCCCCCACACCAATATCATCTAGTATCATCCCAAGTACTAGAATAGAAATCGAAGCATTCCATAAATCCAAAGCATGTGATACTATCTATAGATATATCATCAATATGAAAACATGGAACATAAACATCTCTAAATCTAAAGTATGTCACATACATAGAGGAAAGGGAAATCATACATCATGATACAATAATTGCAGAGAAATAACCACAAATTGTAAAAGGCATAATCATAGTATAACATGAAAAAATCATCATCAAATGTCCATATGATACATGTATAAATGTCCATCTCAAAACTCAAGTATACATCATTGATACAATATGCCATCTAAAAGGGGCATGCATCAAAATACGCCTTAATAAAAGGAATGCATACAATACATCTGTACAAAAGGAAAAATGAGGAACTCAACCACATCTCGCGCCCTCACCGAGGCTCCTAGGTCCATGTCCTAGGGGATGAAAGAGTGGTGGTTGTGATGGACTAACACTAGAGATATCACCCGTTGTTTGGCTAGCTCTGTCTAGCCGGGTCTGCTATCCAACCGGCTACTCAGAATCTGGTGGCTACCAAATTAATCTACCTCGGTGGCTGACCGTCCTAACCTAGAACCTTTTATACTCATACCTAACGACTCGAAAGGTACTACATGCTAAGACTACTCTGAAATAGGTAGTATTATAGTATAAATCCTCACCACCGGCCCTCATAGCATCCTGAATCAAATCAGCATCTCCTAAAGCAAAGTAGCCACTTAAACAAAGACATCTCACTTTCCTATCAATCTACCCCTTTTAGCATCGGCATGTCTAGTAGTAGTGGCCTCTCGGTATCTAACTACGGTAATAGTACGTACACTAGGCTCGTGCCCGATCCCTCTGGATAATGTAACCCTGTGATTGTGCCTTGGCGTGGTGACTGTGCAACAACCATCTACAATAAATTCTATTAATGATGTACAAGACTCGATGTATCGATCCCCCTCTATGGCCATCGACTAATATGGATTTGTTATGAAGCACTATCCCCCCCTGTTGCCTATGATCTATCTTGATCTCTCTCGGCTATAAAATATGTACTTGAGCATTGGCACGATCCTACTCTATTGTAAGGGTTTGTACCTATGCCCTAACCTCGCATATATCTCTCTAGCCACATGTAATTGTATGATAATTGCCACTGTAACTATTGTTGAAGGAAGAAAACTTCCCACCCTCGCCACCACCCCTGGAGCATGAGGTGGCGGGTCATGCTCTGGAAATACCTACTAAAGAGGGGCATATATCCCCACTGGAATGCCTACTAGAGTAAAATATATGTTTTGTTCCCACGGGCACCTATCTCATCCCGATTCGGTGGTCCATATCTTGGAGGCTATTGCAATGGAGGACTATGTCCCCCCGCCCCTAACATAATGTTTTGCGTCGGGACCGCCGCCACCACCACCCATCATCATCATCACTATCATCACCACCACCAGCTCCACCCTCATCACTGGGAGGCCCCACTAGAGGAGCTCTCACACTAGCATTATACGCCACCCTGGAAATGGTCAAACAGCATGGGATCACACCATGGTACCATGGCACATACTTAGGTGTGCAACAGGATCTCGATCTATCTCAATGGAACCCACATAACAAGTACCACATGTAGGAAGTTGGCATGTGCTCTATCCCGGGAAATCTATGGACCCATATCAATATACTCTTGGGCCCTATGAGCATACCATATATCTGGCCCAGGAACATCCTGGGTAATGCCAAACTATCTCTAGCACTCGATCTACTATGTACATATTCTGGATATAGCTATGGCTGCCTAACATTAAATCCTCAACTGTAGTGGTTCTGAGATCTAAACCATCCTTAGGCCACTGGAAATGTTTGTAAGGCCTCCATACTATGGTGACTGTTGTAGCTCATCAAGCTCATGGCAGTAATGATATGCATCTCCCATGTATGGCTGCACATCGTCCCCGATCGGGACCCATCCCATAGTAGAAGGCTCCTCTGGAGCCCAAACTCTCAAAACACCTAAGGGGTGACCAATAGCAATATGGTCCCATGCCCAAATTTGTAGTAGTCGATTGGTCCTACCATCTTCTGATGGTAGTAGGTAATCAAATGTAGGTCCCAATATAAGTGTGCTAGAATGCACTGACCCTAGCAGTAGGTCTCTCTGTCTATCAACCCGTGTATCACTCTAAGGAGGAAAAGCTGGAAATGAGGCACCAATATTGTTAGGGAGTAGAACTCCACTGATAAAGGCCATCATATAAACCACCACTCAATCTAGCTCTAGGTCCTCAATGCACTATGACAACTTAATGGTCATCCCATGACATGGTATCGTCAGGACACCAAATAACTCTGAGATACATCGTTGAATATCAGGCCAGTGACTCATGTATATTGGATAAGCTGACCCTGAATCGGGACCCACATAATGCACCACACATCCTCTAGTGTAATCATGATCTCCCTAGTTGGAATTTGAAAGCACTGACTCTCGTTGTGTCATCTGTCTACTACTACGCTGTCAAAGGTCATGATCTAATGTGATCTGAGGCATATCAGCCACATAGGCCAATCCTGTGACATATAGGAGGCTATCCAATATCATCCTATCATCCTTGTCAAATTGTGCCTCTATCGCTGCTAGCCAACCATATCACTTGTGTGTATGCAGAATGGGTAATATATGCTGCAAAAAAAGAAACACACATGTATTAGGCACATTTCTATCTACTTCTATCTAATTTGTTGGTAAAATCCTTCATTCTTCCATCTCATTTCCTAAATTTTCACTTTCTTCTAGTCTACTTTATTTTCTCCTTGGCCACTTGGCCATAAATGTGTTCTGCTCCCCCTTTTCCCAATGCATACATGCACTCCCCGATGCATACATGCCTTCCTCGACGCATACACACCTATCTCGGTGCGTATGTACCCCTATATTTTGTACATTTTCCCTAGTATAAATAGTACATATACACGCCCAATGTGGTGCCTTCACATCTACTTCAACAGAGCCATGTATACACCCCCATTCCCCCTACCCAGGATGCATGCGTGTCCTCTTTGACACCCACGTTTCTTCTTTGATGCACGTGTATACACGTCTGTGTCTTCTTTCTCTAGTGGATACATGCACGCATATCTATTTTTCGATTGATATGTGTATGTGTACCCACTAATTTGACGAATGAATGTATGTGTATCTATCAAACCGACACATGAGTGTATTTTCATACATCATAATTTTCCTAATCTAGCCTAAAATGCCCTAAAAATGACATTAAATGTGTAATTCACAAGGAAGGATAGACCACTCATGTAGGGTCCATCCGCTGGGTCCCGCATGAACTCTCAAATCTGATCTACTTATCTCCTCCTGCTCAGTAGCCTTGCCATCTCACTCCATGGATATCACTCTTTCTCATTGTAAAAATTTGTAGGATCTCTCATACAAATGAATTGGTGATTATTGATTTACCCCGAGTGGGTATATTAGGTTGTCCGATACCCCTGGGTCATGTTTTCTCCACCGTGATCATTCTAGCCCTTTTTAAATCTTCCAAGGTGATTATTTTTCTATTAAAATAGTTATTTTTACTCCTTTTTGCACGTTAGGGCACTCAGTGCCACCCTTCGGTCACTTCTTCATTCCACTGGAATAATTTAGAAATATACAGGCGTCTTTTCCTATCATTTTCTTCTCTTTTACTCATCATAATAATAATTTTTATAATTGTTTTAGGCCCGTATTTCTTCTCGCCATGACATGATATGACTCTTTGATGATTTGTGAATTCCCTTTGTGCCTTCATACATACTTTTAGGATATTTACTATCTCTCAAATTCTCTTGGTCGATCAAAAATTTAAAAATTGTAAAACCATTTAAAAATCCAAAAACATCGAAATACTTCGAAAATGGACTAAAAATTGGTAAACAACTCATTTGCAACTGAAATCTGTGTCTCTCACATGGCACACATCTTGTATCTTGCAAACGTTCTCAAAGGTTCTGAAACAGTGACTTGCAGATCATCTGAATCTTCAATCATCTATAAAATCTACGTTACTTACTTTATCCGTACTGGGCCACTATCGCTCAGTTACTGGTATTTTTTCATTGCATACATTGATTTTTCATCAAACCCAAGTGTCCTCCATCATTTCCCTTGCATATACACATTGCTTGGGGCATCATCCTTTACCCTTTTTGTTTATCAAAACATTTGGGACTACATCTTGATAACTAAATATTTGCGCAACTATCTGGAATGTTGTTGGTTTAATTGTGTGTGATTATACTTATTTCCATGTTAGAAGAATTTGTTTACTTCTTGTATTGCATTACACGTTTTTATGTTGCATGGAGTTATTATTTTAGTAATGGAAAATTGTTTGTATCATGGATTTTTCATGTCATTTTACACTTTTTTCGTATGCTTACATCTTAATAAGGGTTGATGATGAGGATTCTAAGCAAAATGATGATTTAAAGTTATTGGCACTGGTTTACGGATAACTCAATATCCCCTTTTCTTGTTGTTTTTCTCGTTTCCTCTTTACAATTTCTCTTCCTTCTATTCTCTTTTTGATTGTCAATTGAGTACTTCTATGACCCCATTAACTTTGAGGGGCATCTTTCATCTGACCTTCATCTTATTAATTTTTCTTCTACCCCTTCAAAAAATTTCCTAGTCGTTTATACTTTTCTACTTTCTTTGAAGTGACGTAGCTTACATCACCCTGAAGAGGGGAAAACATAGACACCTATAGTTTTATCAAAGCACTATTATCTCTAATATTGCACTAACTATTCTCTTCCTTACAAATTGATGACACATTATCAGTTAGATCTATCTAACTCCCCTTTTATGACACTCTTCTGGTCTTATTCCTCTTATAAGTCAATTAAATAGGCTGTTATAGCCTCTTTTTGGTTAAAATTCTCTTCTTTACCATTTTTATTAGCTTCTGGATTATCAATCCATTTCATTAGATTGATTAGGCCTTTCAAAACCCTCCCAAAACCCTAATTTCTCTCTAAACAAGATTAATTAGTCTAACCTAGGTTAATTACCCTAAATCATGATCAACCTCTTCTAAACTTAGTCAAATCTTACTTTGACTTGCTAATTAGCTTGTTGACTCCCTTTTAGTCCCACATGCACCAAAAATCCTTCCATTTCCCAAATGGAAAACTATAAATAGTGCACTACCCCCTCTCATTTTCAAGAAGACTTCTTCTCTCTAACATAAACTATAGTATTATTGCTAGGATTAGGAGTTTTATTTCATCTTATTGAGCTATTTTTCTTTATCTTTTGCATTTCACCACACAACATGGAGTAAATGGGAAGAACCATTGGCCTTGAATCCATTAATGGTGAGATCCCATTCTCTTAAAGCATAAAATGATTGCTTAGATCCTTATTAGGATCATTTAATTAAGCTTTCAAGAATAGAGGTTAATTACATTTGTTAAGTTTGCTTGTTTGCTTTAAACTAATGCATGTAAAGTAGGAATCCTTGTTTATTTCTTAACTGGTGGTCCATTGACCGGTTTTGCACAAAGCTTAGGGGTTCTTGAGTGTTCTTACCAAATTCTATAGCTTTTGCAACCTTTCTTTGAACACACTATCCTATGACATCCACCCTTATGAGCATGCTCAATGGTTTGTTTGACGATTAATAACACCATTTAGAAGAATATTGTCACACAAGACTTTAACAAATCTACACGAGGCCTTGGAATCTACTGTGGGTTGAGGCTATGGGAGCATTGAAGGCGGTGTTAGCCCTTTTCTAGAGGCTTAGTAAAGTGGCCAAGAAGTTGGAGAAGTTGTGTACAAATTCAGCGCATGATGTTTGTAGTGGTATTTGGTGCACATACTGTGAAGTGGAAGGGCATAAAAAGGATAGTTTCCCTGAATTCAAGTACACACCATAGCGGTATACTATGATATTTTCCATGGGGATAATTATGCAAATAGATTACCTATAATATACCATGCAATCCACAAGAATGTTTCTTGATATTACAAGATTTGTACCTCTATGACCCATGATACCAAGGATTGCATGCTGATTGACCAAATTCATGATTTGATTAATCTTGGGTGTGCACGAGACTTTCCATGGAAGTAGTTCTAAGGATGAAGATTTCCACTATGAAGGGTGCGCAGATGGAGGAGCATGTGAAAGAGGATTTCGTGGAGGAATTCTTGGTCACGATAACTATGGTGGAGGAAGAAGTGAGTTCCAATGAGGAACTTGTTATAACTGTGGGTCTACACAGAATTATAAACGTGAGTGTCCTAATCTATTGTAGTGCTCAAGGTGTAAAAAAACACATAAGTACGAGGAGTTCCTGAGTTTTTTGAGCACATGATCCAACAACACCATAAAGACAAAGGCACTAGGATGGTGAGCATAAATAAGGCCGACCCATAGTAGATGTCCGAGTGGCATGTGAGTCAAGATTAGAACCTATGCTAGTGACAATGTGAGCAGAGGCTATGTGCACATGGGAGATTCCTAGAAATAAATTTGTTTTTAGGGAAGAATTAGTACATGGAAAGTATCTAGACCCTAATAATCATAAGGAAGTGTACCAATAGACTATGGATTACAAGGAGAGATCTAGTGTCTGAAGGAGCATTCAAGGTAGTTGGAGAAAAGGAAGAATGTTGAGGCTCAGAGAAGTATCCGGATGAGGTCGGGCAGATTGGAAAATGTTAAGGTAGGATAATATCATTCCCTTGCTAGGATAATGGTTATGGGAGAAGGTACCACACACCAGGAAAGAGCGAGAAAGAAAGGTTCTACATGTCAACCTTCCTCGTCATAGCCTTGACTATGATAAAGAGATCACATTAAATGAAGTTGTTGATGTATGGATTCTAAGTAACATCCTCATTGACATGGGAATAGAGGTCAATTTTCTTACATTGGATGCATTACATCAAATGGGAACGCCCATATTACGGTCATCTTTGAATGTGTTGTATATGGTAAACAAGATAAACGAAATGCCCATTGGAGTCTTAAAGGATGCGATTATCACTATCCAAGGAGCCAAGTTCACTTTGGGGACTTTGAAGTTTTGGCACTTTCCAAGGTGGATAATTTCCTAGCATTACTTAGGCACCCTTGGTTTTATAAGAATAACTCCGATTATGGTTTAACAAGGGGTAAATCAGTTTTGAGGACAAGGAAGACAAGGTGATCATCTCTTTAACATATGTGAAATAAACACCCTATAATTAGCCCTTACAAGAGGAATTCCTCGATAGAATATATGTACACTCCATCGGATATCCTAAGGTAATTCATCCTACAGAAGGAGTCATCCAATTTGAATATGCTCAGTCGATGAGTGATACAACTAGCATAGCATGTGACAATTAGGTACACAAAACTTATGATTTTATTGGATGACAATTGAGAGGATTTGTAACAAGGGTGATAAAGGCACACTTAGTCAAGTTCTGGGAAGAAATAAATTTCCAAGTTACTCTATAGGAGCATACCACGAAGTTTTCTTGCGAGAAATGGAGGCTCAATGGAAGAATGAGGATGAGATCAGGGGAATTCTTAGCTACAAACTTCTCAAGACTGTAGTTTGTTGGTGGGAAACACATCGCAAGAGTCTCCTAGAATGGCACAAGGTAAGAGTCACATTTTCAATAAGCTTCTCCAAAATCAACGTGCCCACCTTGTCATACAGGACTACCATGGAAAGTAACCTTCCTTGTTCCTTATCAAATCTTGTGAGAAGGCACGGATGGGAAGTACATAAGATTTACCACCTTCATTATGGGTGAATATGTTATATTACACTTTACAAGGTTGTGCACATGCATGGTATATCCACTCAGAGACACGTTGTCAGATAGGGAATTGGAAAGAGTTAACGACTGATCTCATTCAAGCTTCGAGTATCAAATTACTAAGCCATCGAGTGGGTAAGGCATTACAAGTTGTCAAGTGCCTTACAATGGGAGATAGTGTTGTGGTTGAAGATATGATACTAGAGTTGTTGGGTGAACCTAGTTTGGAGACATGCTTTAATGAAGAGGAATCAGAAGAGATACAACTTGAGCGCACATGTATAGAAAAGGAAAAAGGAAAAATGGTCTATGTAATAGATGGTGAAGAGATGGAAAGTCTGGATGTTAACCATTTTGTAGATACATACAAATTCATAGATAACAACGATGAGAGAGCACGTGCTTACCATGAGCCCTTAAAAACAAAGAAGGTTAAAATTGGGACAAAGACATAACCTAAGGAAGCTATCATTGGGGGCTATTAGTCGGAGAAATAAGTTTCCAAAATCATTGATCTTTTGTTCAAGTTCCATGATTTGTTCCCATGTGGATACCATGAATTCAAAGGCGTCCACCATTCCTTATGGGAGATGAGGATAAATTTGAAGCAAGGTGCACACCCAATTCGAAGAGGCCTTATCAAATTAATATGAACTTGTGCTTACGGTTCAAGGACTAAATGTATAATATGATCTCTTAAGGAATAATTTAGGTTGTGGAGGAATCAAAATGGATAACCCAATGGTAATCAATATCAAGAAGGATGGAAGAATAAGGATTTGTGTTCACTACAGGGACCTGAATGCAGTATGTGTCATCAATCCTTTCCCAACCCCCTTTACTAAATAAATTCTAGAGGGAGTATTCGGGCTCAAGGTCTACTCTTTCACGAATGGGTTCTCAGGGTATCACCCGGTTAGGATTACAAAGGAAGACTAGAGAAGGACAACTTTTGGCTCTAAGTGGGGAATATTTTCCTACACTTTCATGCCTTTTGGATTGAAGAATGGACTTTTTTTTTTCATGTGCATCGTGTTACAATCATTCCATAAGTTTATTCAAGTCTACCTAGATGACTTGATGGTGTATGGGCTAGTGAAGGACCCTTTGTAAAAACTTGAGGCTGATGTTCGAGAGATGTCGATAGTTGAGGATATCTCTCAATATGAAGAAATGTGTCTTTTTAATTCCATTTAGAACCTTGTTAGGGAATATTATATGTAAGGAAGGTTTACTAGTGGATCCCGTAAAAGTTGTAGTTATTGTGGGACCGTGGGAGCACTGCTAGTCAAAGCGCGGTGTGCGATTCCTTGGGAATACAAGGTGCTTATAGGAAGTTTATCAAAGTATATGCCAAGATCATCGTGCCCTTGGAAGAATTACTAAAGCACAAGATTTCCTTTCATTGGGGAGATGCACAATAGAATATTTTTGACACTTTGAAGGTGTAGACACCCATAATTATGCTCAAGCAATTTAAATACTTAAATTACGTTAATTATCATCTTTCTCACAAATCAATGACATATCATCAAAAGCACTCATTTTCCCTCATATCATCATTAATTAATTACACTAAGCAAATTAATTAAGTTTCCTATCCAACAAATACCCTAATTAACGACCTTCCGTTAATAAATCACCCCTTCTACCTAGACTAATTAATTATTATTAATTAATTAGCTTTCCTTTCCATTTAACTAATAAATCAATATTTAATTGATTTAATCCCCTTTAATAGCCTAAATTGTAATAATATTCCTCTAATTATCTTCTATAATATTACATCTACCTATTACTTAATCATCTTTGATTAATTAAAACACCCCCTAACTCCCATGACTTGCTAAACATGTATTAAACTCTTGTAAAAGTAAGATTACCTTTAATAAAGAAACCTTATCCATTCATAATCATGTTTTACCTTTATCCCACATTCATGAGAATGTGTTGAATCCTTATCCTTTGGGCTATATAAAGAGCCCTCCACCTACCTTTTACTTACACCTAAACTCCTTAGAGAGAAAATGCAAAGCATATAACAAAGAGACTAAGAGCTTGCACCTTGCCCTTTTGAGAGTTCATCATCTTGAAGAGTTAAGCCTCTTTCTTAAAGTTCTTAGGTCATATGGGAGGTTTCAAAAGGGTCTTGTAGCCCAACTTTGATTAGCCCCCATTCTTAGGTTCATGGAACATTAAGGACAACTATTTTGATAGCCATGGAGCTTACTTAGGTCCATTCATTTATTTGTTGTTAGAGAATAGAGGTGTTTAGATATTTAGCATTGTTAGTTTCAAAGTTTATATTGATGAATGATAACATCTAACCCTTGTTTTATTCTTATCATGATAGTGTTTATGCTTTGTTTTAGTTAAATTGTAGAACTATTTTAGGTGGTAGTTATTGCTTCATTTATTTAGCATTAAGCAAAGTATACATGCACATAGAAGGATAGACTTGTCACTAGGCCCATATTGTGTTTTCCATCTTGGGATAAATGTTTTAATGCGCATGTTGATACCTTAGGAACAGCCATGAGAGCAAAGACTAACAAAACCTTGTGAGGGGATTGTTGATCACCCCTTGTGTTTGCGAGTAGGAAGTTGACACCAACAAACCATAATTACACAACTACGAGCGCATGGCTTTGTTAATGATCTATGCACAACATAAGTTCGGATAATACCTATTGGCAATAAAATTTATATTCTATATAGACCACATGGTGTTGAAATACTTGGTGAACAAGCCTGCTTTGCAAGGGCACATATGCTATTGGGTCTTGTTATTTTAGGAATTTGAGTTTTCAATTGTGGTAAAACTAGGGAAGAGTAATTAAAATCGACCACTTATCATGGATTGAGTCATGGGATGAGGCGCAAAGCATTGAGGATACCATATCGGACACATTAATTTTTAGGTTGTGGTGCACGCCCTCGACATAGAATATATCAAAGTATTGTTGACAACTGGTGTGGCACTGAAAGGGAAGAAGGCTCTAGAGTGGAAGCAATTGGTTATACACACCACACCTTATATATTGATTCATAGAGATCTGTACAAGTTAGGATGTGATGAGGTTCTGTGCCGATGCATATTGGAACATGAGCATGTGGTGATTATGGAGGAAGTACATGGTGGGATTGCAGGAGGACACTATGTAGGAAATGCTACCACATGGAAGATTCTAATGGAAGGGATTTTGTGGGAAACCATTTACTGGGATTGTATTAAGTTTTGCAAGGCCTTTAACCATTGTCAGTGTCTAGGAAAACCTAGAAAGAGGGATGAGATGTAATTAAGGCCGATATCTAGCATAGATCCATTTGAAAAATGGGCAATCGACTTTGTAGGACCAATTTCACTTGTCGCGCAAAGGACTGGTTCATGTTACATCATTACTTGCACTGATTACTTGACCAGATGGGTAGATTTAGTGCCTACAAAGGTTGAGCTGTAGTGACAACTACTATATTTGTATGCCACAACATAATTAACAGGTATTAATGTTCTTTGAGCTTGACTAGTGATAGGGGTACACATTTTCGTATGAAATGGTCAAGATTACGCTAGCCGAATGTATGGTGGCCCACCAAAAGACTACCCCTATCATCCAAAGGAAAATGTAGCTGTTGAGTCATTTAAGAATATACTAAGTCATATGTTGACCAAGATTTGTGATGTTGGAAGGAAATCTTGGGATGAAAAAGTATCAACCATTTTATGGGCATATAGGTTAACATACAAAGATTAAATAAGGCCACACTGTTTCAATTGGTGTTTGCAACGGAAGTTTTTTCCCCAGTTTAATTCATATTACCATCTTTGCATATAGCATGTGCATGAGGATTGGCTAATGAACAAATGCTCAAAGAAAGGATCAATAAGTTGATGTAGTTATATGAGAGATGATATATTTCTAAATGGAGTCGAAGACTGAAAAAGCTATAGAAAAGGCATGGCATGATCATCATATCAAGAAAAAAATAGTTTGAGGTTGGGTAGATGGTTACATTTGTATGATTCCAAGTGTCTACACCACCCTAGGAAGTTTAAATTCCATTGTTTGGGCCCTTACATCATCTCACACATCCTTGATTCGGGAGCATGTCGATTACAAGTGCTAGATGGGACAAAGTTACCTAGCTATATCAATGGGAGTAGGTGAAGCTGAAGCTCTATAAATAAACCTTCTGGTGTTTGTAAATAAGGAAATATTACCGGTTAGTTTAGGATTTACCTTTATGCGTTTTCTTTTCTTGTGTTTCCCTTTCTCATTTCTTGTTCCTTTCCATTGTTTTGTTTTGGACCTTGGGTGTGGGTAACCGCATTATTTTCAAAAGGTTGTGTATGCATAGGCAGATGTGCATCCGATTTAGTGTGGGGTAAAGTAATGCGGAGTAGTGTGAAGTATGATATAATCTGGTAGTACAACTTGTAAGGCCCAGATGAAAGTATTAAAGGAATGAAAAATAGAAGAAGGTGTGTGAAAATGTGGATCGAGTGGCTGGTGTTAGGATAACGATTTATAAATACTACGTAAAGAGAATGAAAATCACAGAACAACATGAGGTAGGAAAAGGAAAAAAATTGGGAAAACGATAGAAGAGGTTCCTTGGGCGCTGCATACGCGTGCATAAGAGTCTTCGGTCAGTAAGGATTTTTGCACTCTAGAAGGTTGTAAAGAGTTTTTCATGTAGGATTGGGTGCATGGGTAAGCAACGATTAAGATTAGCTTTAGTTGAAAAATCCACATTTAATGATAAGTACATTGGTAGGTGGCATATCATTTATTGTTAGAAAGGAGGAAAAAGATATAAGTATGAGGTCAGGTGAATCATTATTTTACCTTGTGATTTCAAAGTTGAAGAGCTCTTTTGAAATAGTGCATCCTGAGAGATTTTTGAGAAGGAATAATAATCATAAAGATCTAAATGGGCAACTAGGTTGATATGAAAACTAGAGTGGAAGGAGTACATGGGCATGGTGAGAGTTATCTTGTATTACGCCATCTTTTGGAAGGGTTTTCCTAGTTAGGGTTTGGCAGCTAGGGCATAGAGTTAGGAGGATTATTCACGGAGTTGAGCCTTAGAGTTGAGTAGAATAGTAGTAGAGTAGAGAAAGGAGGAATTTAAGTTTTAACGACAAGTAGAATGACACCAAAGAAGGCAACCATCTTGCCAAAGAAATAGAAGGGCAAGGGAAAAGGAAAACAAACCACTACTATCACTAGTTCCAATGAAGAGTGGTATGTAGAAATGTAGTACCCAGATGGAGTGTTGCTAGGGAAAGAGTGGGAATCACACTTGAGGAATATGGTCATAAGTGACTACAATCATTGCATGAGAACTACAGAAAAATAGATGGCGTTGGAACTGATTTTTCTAACTAATAAGAGGACACCAGAAGGAATGTTGATCTATAATGACGAAGTGAAGGTAAAGTTGGAGAAGGCCAGGTTATTACAACTATATGAGTTTCCCTATTTTGGAAATCCCAAACGGTTATACCATTGGTTGATGTCACACGTACATGAAGACCACTTTTATTTTTAGGCCACAAAATTCACATAACTCCTCAACTCATATCAAAGTTCATTGGCCTGATTTACAAAGGAGACTCCATAGATGACAAATTGGATGATAATGAGGCAATAGTGGAAACTATGGAGGCCTATGACTACAAGAAGTGTTCACGCTACTTTGATATCACATATATCCCGACCTTGTTATGATAATGGCTACACACTTGGTTACCAAGATGAATGATCAAGAAAGATGGACACAAGTGAACAAGGCATGGTTGAATGTACATCAGAATATTTCTAAAGGAACCATTTACAACTTATCCAACTACATTGCACATGAGATCATTAGCAGCATGCAGGAAGGAGAGAAGATAATGTTGGGAAACATTCTCCTCACCATCATCTTCTCAGAGATTGGAGTGCCTAATGGGCCAGAGAAGTTTGTATGGGAGTATCTAAAAAGAAAACCCCTCGCCTATGAAAAGGTTTGAGAAATATACTTGTGAAACCATGACGACCACTCATAAGACTTTTCTGGAAAAATTGTAGAAGTGGAGGAAAAATGCATTCAGGGAAGAGTCGAGGATACTTGCATAGTTTACCGAGCTTGTAGATGGGGAATTATATTTTTGTATATCAACATTTTTGTATTGGCAGTTCACCTAAATAGATAGGACTAAGAGTCCATGGTGCAAGCTACCATTTTCTTTCACCACGCAATACTTCCAAGTGGGTGTCAACCATTTTAAGGAGGCTAGGAGACTAAGGTTTGACCTTAGTGAGGTAGACCAAGACCACCACGAGATATGAAAAAAGTTCGTATATCCGAAGAAGTGGGAATATGTGGAGATATATGTCTCCCACAAAGTGCGAGATGATAAAACCAATAATTTTTCTGATTTTTGAAAGAACTACAACAAGGTTATATCTACACATAAGGCCAAAGTTTAAGAAATGCACATTCCTAGAAAATTATAACTCCATTCTAGAAGACCCCATAGGAAGAAATAATGCCACGCTAAAGAAGAGGGAGAGAGAAGAGGTGTAGGAGAAGAAGGCACCAAGTGTGCACACAACACAATATGTGGGTGTCTTTGGAAACAAGCGCTAAGCCAATCACTTACATATGTAGGAAGAAGTCCCTAGCTAAGGAGAAGTCCCCAGAAGAAGAGTCACTAGAGTAAAAGGATCCCTCATAACATAAGAGTCATCAAGGAAGGAGTCGCTCCCTAAAGAGAAAGAGAGGGAGGAGTCTCCTATACTGGAATATCTAGTTAGGAAGAAATAATAGGTGGTGAAAAGGGAAGAATCAAAACAAATGGAGGACTTGAAGGCCTACAAGGGAGAGAGGGATGATGATGAGGATGAATAAGTTTATAATCATCCAGTGTATGATATACATGATTCATAAGAAGAAAGAAGCAAAGGGAAGGATGGTAAGGAAGAAGAATATGCTCAAGGAAAAGGGGTGAGAGAAGAAGTGAACACAAGAGATCATAGGACCCCAAGCCTCACCAAGGAGTAGATAGAGGAGGCTATGGAGAGAGAAGTGGCAGGAATCATAAAAAAATTAGTAGAACAAGAAGTAGAGTGCAACACAGATGAAGTGATGAAGGATATTGAGGAAGAAAGTGTTGGAAAAGAGTATGGAAGCATGGGTAGAGACCCCAGCCTAGTAGTGAGTTTTCCAAAGGCTGCGTGAATAGGTGGGAAGAATGCGGTGGCAACACAAGGGCAAGGGATGGGTTACATAAATGATCCAAGAAAGGTGCTATGCGTATGGTTCCAAATCAATGTGCCAATAGAACAAATTTTGGACATGCCCTCATTTTACGTAGAAGGCACATACCCACAAACCAGGAAGATGCTATCTTGGGCATTTGAATCCCATGTCGATGAACCTGAGTTCAAGGTAAGCCAAGGGGCACTGATGAAGGTGCCAAAGATGAAAGGAGTAAATCCCTTGGTGAATGATCAATGGTTGTCAAATGAGAAAGTTTGTAACACACTCAAAAAAGTTTCAGTTGAGGTTGAGGGCGTACTTTTTGGGAGGAATGATAGGGTGAGATTCCTAGAGGTGGAGTTGGAGAAAAATGAGGAGGAACTTCTCGAGAAAAGAAAGGACACTGAAGACAAGGCAAAAAATGAAAGAGGAGAAGGTGAGGGTGCATCAATTACACAAGAAAATTGAAATTATTATAGATGATATTGTTTTAAATCATCTTGACCTAGTTTCGCTTGAGCAAAAATATAAATGAACCTTGTGATTCCTAGAGGACTTAACTTGCACCCTCACTATGGAGATGCGGTTACTTTCCTTAGAGTCCGCAGAAGAGGCATTGGAGTGCCAAGAAAGGGAGGAGAAGATGAAGGTGGTAGAGATCATTGTTTAGTATACCGAACTCCTTTTTGATGTGAAGTCTTCCGCAAAATTTGTTAAAGTTGTCTATAATAATTATGGTGATATAGATAGAGTAACAAGCATCATATTCACTACACACGAGACGAAACTCAAGGATTTCCACAAGAAGAATAAGGGAACTTATCAGAAAGATATAGGATATTGGATGATGTGGAGAAGAAATTAGAGGCTATCGAGACCTTGTGGGGCTCGATCAAAAACTAGTTAAAGGAATTATATCCCTAGATCACCCACATGATGGATACCCTCAATGATTTGGGAAAACAACACAAAGGAATTTTTGAAAACATGAGTGCTAAGGAGGAAGGGATAAGCTTTGAGGAGGTAAGTGCCCTAGCAGGTGACCTCTTTCAGCAAGTACATAGCAAGGTTAATCCCCTGGAAGAAGCTAGAGATAGATATAGGTAAGGATTTTCCTCTCCTCCTTCAACAATGAACATTTTCTCCTTAATTTCTACATTCTTTCATTCTTTCTCCCAATTCTTCATTGCTTCATTATTTTTCCAAATATTCAAAACCCACCAATATTTATTCATTGAAGATAAGTGTTTCCGAGGAGGAAGAACAAGCATAGTGTGGGGTGATGATGGGACTCGAGAATATTGAATAAGTACAAGAAGGCACGTGGGCACATAGGAACTATATGAAGAAGGGTGTATAGATGAAGGCATGCAAGAGAGTTTTTATAAGGTTTTAACATAACCCAAGGTGTGCGCACAAGGAAAAGGAAGGCATTTCAGGACTTATCCATATTTAGTGTCCTAGGAAACACACGATAAAAGTGTGACCTGACTGAGCATGTAGAGTGGTTAATGTGCCCTCGCAACTCGATGGTCAAGGAAGGAATATTCCATGTGATGGAAGGATCCATAAAGACATCATTACAGAAAGTGGAGAGCTCAGATTGGAAGAAGAATGCTCCATTAAAGGACCACATGGACACTTGGCAACCAATCTATTACTTCAGGAAGGCATGGCGGTGGATGCTAAAGCTATATATAGAGGTGCTCGGGTAGAAGGAAGGGATGAATAATTTTGTAGATAAGTTTTTGGTCATTGGCATCATATAGATTGAAGAGGCAAAGCTCTGTAGGAATAGTGATGGGCTTTAGGGATTCTCATTAGGAAGGTTATAGGAGAGATGACATATCTAGAGGGATGGGTCTATGAACATCTTTTGTAATCTGGAAATCATAATTTAGGATTATGATGTATAAGTCTTATCTATATTAAGACATTTGGTCTATAATGACCTTGAGGAATGTAATGTGGTTATTGAATAGTGAGTAATATTAATATATGGTTTTCTTTTAAAATATATACATTGTTTATGGGTATAAACCCTAGTGCCTTTTCTTTGTATTATCATATTTGTTATTTGTTTTTTATTTTCCTTGTTATCTAAATGGATGCATTAATATAGTAAATCATCCTAAGACCCTTAGAATGAATGCATGGTTGTTTCCTTATTGGATCTAAGATTATTTCAAGACAGGATGTATATTCACAAAAATCACATAAAGGAGGGGTTCGACACTGTGCGTGCCTTGGGTGAGCGCTCACTTCCCATTGGGTGATAGGCCGATGTGCATGGGATTAAAACTTTATTTCTAAGAACATAAAAGTGACTACAATAGATCTCATTGAACATATTTATAATTTTTTTGAAATTAAATCACCATGTTATATTAGTTGTGTAGCATCACGGTGAAATGGTTGTATATCAACTTTAATATCTTTGTGGTTGTCTACATAAACAGTAATTTTTAAAGTAGCATATTTAGGTTAAAATCCATTAAACAAAATCACTTGTTGAAATTTTTTTGGAGACAAACCTTTATTCATGTGAGAATAGTAATGATTCGAAACATTTCTTGACTATGTGTCTCAACAACAAAAAACAACATATATTTTGGAATCCACCAATGAACAGAGTGCAAAAATACCACCGTAAATCACTAGTACTAGATAATTTTCATAACAACATTGAGTGAACATCTCAACCCATAACCCATATGATCTTTCACAAAAAAATAGTTGGGAGTTTCCTTGTTGGCTAATTTCACTTCTAGTTACCATTTTTTGTTATAGTTTCACCATCTAATCCATAGTTACCTATTCTTTGTAATCATCGTTATATGTCGTGGTTATACACACAAGATATTGTGTACATAATACACAAAAATTTTAATTTCCCATTGCTATCATAGAGTCTGTTGCATCCATCCATAATTGATACTCCAATGTCTTTAACCTTTTCCATGTATCTTTATACTATGTCACTTGACATTTTTGAAAAACCAATTGGTATTAGAGAAATAATAATATAATCAAGCACACTAGTTCTGATAACTATTAGAAGCTCCATTGTGACATCGAAGAAATGTCACCGCCAAATTACAAAAATTAGAAATCACACATTCAACATTGAAAGGATTAGTCAAAGGAATAGCTAATAAAGTTGATTGAAGATGGAATGGATATGCACATTTACAAGAAAAATTGTCTATGACTTTTATCCTTGTTGGTATATATCCTTCCATTGATATCACATAGTTGTCTAATATTTTTTGAGCCGCGACGAGAATAAATTCTTCCACCTCATGATATTTTTTCTGTTTTTCTATTTTTTCCTAATATGGGAATCATATTTTATTTTTCCATTTCTCTCTTCACCCAATATTACAGACAAATGGTAGTAGTGTGATTCATGCAATTTAATTTTTTTGATTACATTGGATTCACTATGGGATGTCAATACAATATTTTCCGGATGCTTATTTCTCAAATAATGTAGAACTTTTTCTCTCATTTTTGTCTCTTTTTATTCTCTGGAAATAAGAATAAAATGTCTATGCTATTACATTAGCCTCAAAACACCTAGTTGATTTATTATTCCTTTTCAACCCATGTAATTTTGATTTAGATGGGTCTATCTCTAATTTAGTAAAATATGTTCGCCTCAAAGATAGTAAATAACTTTGCATGTTTTTAAGGTGAAATAAAACATTTTCTATGCTATAAATGAAAAACATAAGATGTTTTCTTGTTTCAGTACAATTTTATGAATATTGTAAAAATACCATGTTTAATGTCTTCGCATTTGAACAACTAGTTTTGTAAAAATCTATTAGAATCCCTAAATTCAAGCCATATTTTGAACAGGGAATATGGCCCTCTATTTATAGAGACATGCCTTTCCCATTTCCTAAACAAAGAAACATCCAAATCCATATCCATAATAAGACACTTATTGTTTTGAAATTCAACGTGTTCTAGCTAGACATGCAAAGTGTCCTCAAATAAATTAATTCTTATGATAAAACAATACCAACTTCCTAGTGATTTTCATCTACAAAAACAACCACAGTCGAAATCATAGTTTTAAGGTGAATTATGCTCTAAAACCACTCCTCATATCTTTTCTTCGAAAAATACCGCTTGCGATGAATGGAGCGCAAGAAATCGAATACATTTTACCTATATTTAGAGTAAAATACATTAATAATTAGGTCATTTCTAAACTTTAAAGTGTTTTTTTCACATTGTCTATTAAGGAATTTAAATACTACACTAACAAACATCAAACTCTAGATTTATTTACTATGTATCATAACAAAGTACTTAAGTTAATAGTTAGTGATTTGTTAGGATTCGACAGACATCTCATGTATCATTCAACTGGCTATAGTAATTCATATTTTGTGGATAGAATCAATAATAACAATTTTTTTCTAAAAGTCTAAAATTGAATTATGATGCATTGAAAGATATGAAACCATTTGCACCATTTTAAAGTATTACATGTGATCCAGACAAGATATAATATTATATAGATGGTATTGTAGGAACACTAAAAAATACAAAATTTAGTGACAGATAGACTTCTAGTAAACATACAAAAGAACAACCTAAAACAATTCTTAAGCCATTTACACCTTTTTAATGATAAACCATAGAGGACATTAAGATATAATATTTGGTATTTTGAAGAGAGTTTGTGGTATCTTGGGATTTTTATTTTACAAGACGATGTGATTTATGTGTATATTGGTCATACTATAGTAGTGAGGATTAGATTCATGTAACAAGACTAATGAACATGTTTAAAGGATAGCAGTTGGAAGATCTAATTTTTGCTATTTTGAGGAAAGTATTTGAGAAAAAAACCACATTAATGGAGTTTTTGATAGCTCATCATTTTTGTTATATAAGACAATGTTAAATATATGTATAATGGACATGCTTTATTTATTATGTCTAAATTTCGATAACTACTCTAAGTACGATATTTTAAACATAGCACTTGGTGGGTAATTCCATGACAAACTATTAAAAAAATAGGAAGGATTACACTTTTCCTAAACATAATTATGGCCCTTTTCACAATATTTTTTCATCAAAATAATTCTGTTTATAAGGTCATGGTGGGTTAAACCTATTTGAGAAACAAATTTATTATTAACAATTTTTTTAGTAAAACTAAAACAAGGTTCCACTCTCTCTTACTTTGACTATAAGTTATATTTACAAGTACTAATTGAAGAAATGTATTCCAAATTGTTTAAACATATGTTAACTTATTTATAGTGTCAGTCTTCTTAGGATGCAAACATTTACTATCTGTACACTTTTGGCTCGTATCCATGGCGGAAACAAGTGATACACTACAAATACTCGATAGGGATCAATCCATATGTATTGTCCATAAAATATATTGTTTGTAATATATAATTCACAAAGTTTCATATCAGAAAAATTGTTTACACAATGCTTAGTTTCATTACTTATTGAAAGTAACAGCATGGTGAACGCTAATTTCAACAGTTTCTTTTATTGGAAATTGTAGTAAAATAATAAATTGTGACCTAGTTGAGTGGCCGCAAGGCTCCTATCATTACGGTCATTGTAAAAAGTATCTTTACAACTTTGAATCGATATTTTTATTGATTATAATTATATCATACTTGGATAGAATGTACCTAGCGGAGAAAATAGTTGCATTACATACCATATAGAGGGATCAAACATTACGTAGTTCACATAAGGTATATTGTTTGAAACACATAATTCACATCAGATTTTATTGGAGAAAATGCTTAGCGAACACTAAAAATGTTTTCCTTATCAAAAGTAAGGGAATAGTGGACGTTAAGATCAACAATTTAATAATTTGAAAAAATGATAAAATAAAAGATCATGCTCTATTTTAGCGATCTCTAGGCTCCCATCATTACTAAAATTCATTATAAATACCATACGTATATAGATTTGGGTCGCTACTATGTTTTCATGGACTATGTAGTACTCACAAGACTTATTGTCTATAACATATAATTCACATCTATTTGTACGAGAGAAAATACTTAGTGACCTCTAAGCTTTCATATGTATCAAATGAAACGCCATATGTATTGAATTGAATGGTATAACTTAGTGGCCACTAGGCTCCTACCTTTACCTCTCATCAATATAAATACTATCTTTATAGTTTTGGATTGCTAGCCTTAATATGTAGTTCCCATAAGATACATAGTTTTCAACTCATATTTTATATCATTTACAATATAAAAAAATGCTTAGCGACCACCTGAGCTCCTTTACTTATTGAAAAAAATGACATATCGACCCTATTCTCAAAATTTTATTATTTTGAAAATCCATAAAATAACAACAAACCATAGTATAGCTTAGTGGACACTAGCCTGCTACCTCTACCTCTTCCCATTTTAAGCACTATCAATACAATTTTGGATCCCTAGCCTTGGTATGTAGTTCCAATGAGATACATGGTTTTCAACTCATACTTCAGATCATTTCCTATCAAATAAAATGCTTAGCACCCGCTAAGATCCTTTACTTATTCACATAAATGTCATATCAGACCCTAGGCTCAAAATTTTCTTATTTTGAAAGTAGCCATAAAATAATAAATCATGGTTTAGCTTAGCAGCCACTACCTTTACCTCTTCTCATTTTAAACACTATCTCTAAATTTATGGATCATTTTTTTTATTATTTAGTTTCTATAAGATACATGGTTTTCAATACATATTTCACATCGTTTCTTAAAAAATAAAATTCTTAGCACCCGCTATGCTCCTTAACTTATTGACAAAAATGACATATCAAAGCCTAGGCTCAAACCTTTCTTATTTTGAAAATAGCCATATAGTAACACTAACTATACGGTCTTAGATTACTAGCCTTATTATGTATCCCAAATAGCTTGTTCAAACTTGCCACGTGGCACATTTTAATTGATAATTAATATAAATTAGCACACACTATATCTACCAATGTAGAAATTGATTTTTATAAGTAAATTTCTATATTTTATTCTAATAAAACTCAAAACTATGTTTAGGATTTATTTCTTCTATTTTATTTTATATATATATATATATATATATATATATATATACTATGCTTGTTTAAATTTTATGTTGTATAATATATTTATTATTATGTTTGTATTATTATAGGCTATAGACAATGAAAAATGTTTATTTTTTAATTTTTAAACCATGTAAAAATAAATATAGAGAAATTCAAATTACCCCGCGTTTCGGATACTTGAAATTTCAATAGCCCACCCTTTTTTCTTTTAAAGGGGAAAGTGAAAATTTGAAATGTTTGTATCCCGTTGTTATTCTATTTTTGAAATTTATTTTATGGAAGGTGCTAAAAAAATTATTAAATACCTCATAGTAATATTGAGTAGGGTTTCTAATTTTTTCGATCAATCAGAAAAGCATGTCTTTAAAATAAAAACAATATGCGTAGACCGTAGATTACAAGGCTGAATGTTTGAATCCTATGTTTTTTGCATGTGATTATAATATTGTTCGTAGAGAAAGGATGAACACAAAGGACAAAAATGAAGGAGGATATCAATAGAGGTTGGGAAAAAATTGTGATGATTGTTTGAATGAGATAGCATATGGAGGTTTCATAGACAATATAAAACATGAAATAATCCCAAATATTCCTAAACGTATTATTTATAATAAAGGTGTACCTTTTATCGTGGGATATATTATTTTTATGTATTCGACGGTTCTTTTGTTTTGTACAACAATCTCATTGTGATCCACACAAGCCCCGCCTTGTCCTACCGAATCGTGCTCCACACTGTCAAGCCTTGCTTTCTAGTTACTTTTGATTTATGTGCCAAACCGCCTTGTTCTTCATGAAGACTCACTTTTTTGTGCATTAATGAAAGAAATTTTAATCTATTTTATTCTTAAATATTTATCTATGTTTAATGCTTTCCCATTTCAGCCATTCAATGACTTTCTTTGGCTATTTTCATTTTAAATTTTTCATTCTCGTTCCTGCGATTGTTTTTTTTTAAGATAATGATAGCTTCTGGCACAATCACCTTATTTTTAATTTTATTTTAGTATGAAGAAGAAAAAATAGTTTAATGTTGTTCATTAAGATGATGCAAAGAAACCTCACTAATTAATGCATATTACATTTTTTACATGGTTGTCTCTTAGATATTCTAGCAAAATATATGAGGTTAAAAAATTAATTCAAAACTTTAAAACTATATTAAGAATTCAATTATATGACAATTATTTCTAATTATATACGTGTTTCCATGTAGAATTAACCAAATGTAATGTATTCATCATTTTATGGTATGTACATTAGAAGTTAAACAAATTATATATGTAATAATATTATTAAATATAATCTTAATCAATATGTATTTTATAATTAATATATTCCTCCTTTTGAGCCCACTAATCTATGCAAAAATTAACATAGCTTTGAGGCTTCCACGATATAATTGGTTATTTCAAAAAAATTATGAAACCAAGATTCTATTTCAAATTACATACAAGATTCTACACATATATTTATATATCCATGATATAAATTTCATATTTATTTGTTATCGTTTGTATCTTTTTAGTATGATTATTTTCTATGAATAAACTCTATTATAGGAAAATTTGTCTACGATAAAGCATCCGCTAGGATATAATTCAAATTTGGAAAAAGCATTCGTTTTCCTTGTTCCCTCACGCTGCATTAGTTGTTTTTATATAGAGACAACGTTTTCTCGGTCCTGGCGATCACTTTTTTCTTTTTCAGCTATTAAATTCACAAATTTTAACAATTTAGATTTATAAAACAACTTCATTATGAACATGATATGTTTACCTTTAAGAATAGATTAGTAGTTGTTGGATGGAATGAGTAGATGGAATCGTATGTAAAAACATGTTTTATAGATTCGATATGCAATTATGAGTTTTCATATTTTTCCATAAAATTAAACTAATTCTATCGAGAATCTTGTAAGAAGTAGATAAAACTATATTTTTACCTATATAACATATTAAAGATGTGATTTAACACATATATTTATGTATCCATTATATAAACACCATATTTATTTGGTATCTTTTATATCTTTTCATATATGATTTCTAGCAAAGATTAAGAATTTATATTTATAACATAGTTTCATTATGAACATTATATATTTTCCTTTAGTAATAGCTTAGTGACCATGAGGGTGTAACAGTAGGTCATGTTGTATTTAAAGACTTGTAGTATAACTTCTTGGTCGTTAGTCCAATTTTATTTTATCTTCCTAAATGTAATTTTTTTTTGCCAAAATATCGTAAGAAATATAGAATTCTAGACATATAGTTGCATAAAACATGAAAAACATGATTCGAATGTACATAGCTTCATTATGAACATGATATATTTTCCTTTAAGGATAGTTTATCAGCCGTCAGGGTACAATGACTCCAAGTCTATACATATACTATTATATAAATGTAAGATTTATTTTTTAACATTTATTTAAAATTCTTTTTGAATATAATCTAAATGAAAAATATTGCCTACTCCGGCGACTGTTAGGCTATAGTTATTATGTGGATGAAGTCTTTTTTTACCTTTGCGGACACAACAATAAGTGTATTTTTTTATAGGCAACACACGTTTCTGTGTCAAGCAATCACTTTTTTATTTCTCTCATGTTAAATATGCAAATACTAACAATAAAATTCATAACACAACTACATTATAAAAGTAATATATTAACATTTAAGAATCGTTTAACGACCACTAGGATTCATCGAGTATATCATGTTGTATCTAAAAAATTATTGTAAATATTTCAGTCTATTTTCATCTAGGTTATCCCATGATATATAATAAAGACCTTATGGTGGGTTGGATTAAACAAATTAAATTAAAATAGTTTGAGCTAAGCGGGTACTAGGTACTTCCACACTATAATATTTTGAGCTTAGTGGGTGTTATAATATATCTAGTTACCCAATTATATTTTGAGCTTAGCATCTGCTAGCTTATGACACAACATAATATTTTGATCTTAGAAGTCTCTAGGTTTCAATAAAAGAAATTAAGATATTATAAGCTTAGCATCTGGTAGGTTATGCCAAAACATAATAATACGATCTTAGTGAATATTGGGATTTAACAAATTAAATCAACATAGTTTGAGCTTAGCGGATGCTAGGTATTTAAACAATATATTATTTCAATAGAAAGAGTCACTAGCATTTTAAAAAATAAAGAAAGAAATACTGAGTTTAGTTTCGCTAGGTTATTTTTAACAAAACTTCAACAAATAATAGTGTAATCTTCAAATATGCAAACAAGATATGTATAAATTAGTTGAATATATCATATCATTTTAATATTTTAAATTAAGATATTTCGAGCATAGCACCTGCTAGGTTATGCTACCACATAATCATTGGATCCTAGTGGTGGTTAGGATTTAATAAACTAAATTAGGTATTATGAGCTTAGCGGCCACTAGGTTATGCCACAACATATTATTTGGGTATTCAATTTGCTATGGTTTAATAACTTTAATTACAATATTTCACAATATTTAGCAGCCAGTGGGTTATGCCAAAACATAATATTTGGATGTTAGTGGTCACTATGATTTCACAAATTAAATCGACATAGTTTGAGCTTAGCAACTACTGTATTTAAACAATACATTATTTAAATTATATCAACATATTTTGGTTTTAATGATTACATTAGGTATTTAAAAATATAATAGTTCGATCTATAAAGTAACTACTATTTAACTAAGTAAAGAAATGTATATTGAATTTAGTTTCGACTAGTATGTCAAGTTACTGAATGATATTTTTAACTTAGCGTTCACTAGATTTAGTTTAGTTTCCGCTAGGTTATGTATCACAAATATGATATTATATGTTATTGAATGATAGTTTGAGCTTAGCGTCCACTAGATTATGACACAACATAATATTTGGATCTTAGAAGTCTCTAGGTTTCAGTAAAAGAAAGTAATATATTGTAAGCATAGCAGTGAGTAGGTTATGCCAAAACATAATAATACAATCTTAGTGAATACTGGTATTAAGAGCTTAGTGACTCGCTAGGTTATGCCACAACATATTATTTGGGTATTCAATTCACTAAGTTATGTATCGTAAAATGATATTTAATTTTAAATTAATATATTTTGATCATAACACTTGCTAGGTTATGTTACCACAAAATTTTGGAACATGGAGGTAGTTAGGATTTAAATACTAAATTGAGGTATTATGAGCTTAACAGCCACTAGGTTATGCCACATCATATTATTTGGGTATTTAGTCCACTAGCTTATGTATCGTAAGCATGATATGTATCATATATATATATTAGTTTAATTCATTCTATGATTTTAATATTTTAAACTAGGATATTTCGATGATAAGTCTATAAAAATAGTACATGAGGAACCATTCCATGATAATTCTTCCAAAGTAGTGGACTCCCATGATGATTACAAAAAAATTATCATACTAAATATATGCCAAAATATTGGAAAGATTTGTAATCAAATTCACTTCACCCACAAATACTTCCTATATCTATACACTTTGTTATATCTGAGAAAGCCATTGAAACCCTTAATCAAAAACTAAAGAAAAATGCATCTAGGAAATATTAGGTCATTCAATATCTTAGATCCACCTTGTTGATGATCTCAAAATCCATGTACCCTTTACTATGATTAGAGGAGGAAAAATCAACACAACATTCCTACATTTTCACTTTACCACAGGGAGTTCTATACCCTAATTTTCTGCAACTACCTCTAGACCACAAGCAATCACCTACATCCCCCATGTCAAGGAATGGACATGATATTTAAGGATTACAATATGCTCTTCCAACTTCTCATTCTTGTTATGAAAGATAAACTACCGTAAAGAGTTGGACAGTATGTTTGTCATGCTCAAACCTTGCGCGATGTCAAAAATGTTTCTTTTCCGTTTGGACTTATTTGGGTCAAGAATTATCTTATGTATGCTCTCAAAAATATCACCATCATATTCTTCTTTAAATCAGTTTGTGGCCAACTAGACCTTATTGAGCTAATTCCTCATAGTTGTATTCTAAATTTTCCCTTTCATCTAAGAAGTAAATGATTCCCCAGTGTCCTTTCCCGTCATATCTCTCTACATCTTCCCGCTAGGACCACACTCCATGATACCAAAGAAACCACCAACACCATTGTAACAATCTAAGAGAGATAGGAATCAAAATGACTAAAAACTAAAAGAGGAAAGGGGTAGGTAGATTTCTAACCGAGCTAGAGATATAAAGCCACCAATGCACAACACATGAAAGGAGGTAAGTGTGACAGTATAGAAGATCATCGATTAGATATCATAATCATAAATATCATGCTTCCCATTAAAAATATTAAATTCCCAATGCCATTTTACATGTCAAATGCATATAACCCTTAATTGATTTCCTCTATCATGTGAATATAATCTATCAATGTCATAAATGACCATTAAAGCCAAAAATGCCATATCCTTTTATCACCACCAAAAAAGGTTACCCCTCAAAATAATCTAACAATTTTTATGAAAATATTATAAGTCGTTGTGTTTTGAAAAATTAAAGTAAGTTATTTTGAGCTTATCGACCTCTAAGTTAATCAACCACGTTAACTTTGGAGAAATGTATATCAATCAAGATCTCTATAAATTATTTGACTTTATTTTATGATTTTAAGATTTCAAATTAATATATTTCAAGCATAGTGCCCACTAGTTAATGCCACCACACAATATTTTCATCCTATCGGTGGTTAGGATTTAATAAATTAAATTAATATATTTTAAACATAGCGGCCACTAGAATATTCCACAACATAATATTAGGATCTTAGTAGTCTCTAGGTTTCAACAAAAGTAAGAACTTATGAATATAAATATTTTGAGCTAAAAATATTTATATTTTTAAAAAACAAAAGAAATACATAGATCTGTGGAGAATTTTATAGCAATCAAGACCAATATAAATTAGTTGAATTTTTGGTATGCATTTATGATTTGGAATTAATATATTTCGAGCTAGTGCCCGCTAGGTTATGCTACCGCATATAATTTAGAGACTACAAGTGGTTTCAGATACTTTAAGCTTAAAATCTAGTAGGCTTTACCACAACATCATATTTAGAGATTTAATTCACTAGTTCACAAAGTAGTTAACAAATTACATGAAGATATTTTTCTCTAAGATGACATTATTTTAAACAATGACATAATATATGGAGGTTATGGTCGATAGGATTAAACAAATTAAATTAACATATTTTGAACTATGTAGAGACTAGGTACTTCCATAATATATTATTTCAAGCATAGTGGTTGCTATCATAAATTTTTGGAGCTTGGTGGTCACCAGGTTTTATCAAAATAAAGTAGGATATTGTGATCTAAGAAGTCTGCTAGGTTATACCAAGACATAAAATTTGGAGCATAGTGATCTTAAGGATGTAAAAAAACTCATTAAGATATTAGGATCTTATCCACGACTATGATATGCCAAAACATAAAACTATTTGGAATTATAGTAAAAGGGGTTTTCCCAAATGACCCGCATACTTGCACAAAAAATCCCTCATGACCAAATATTACAGTGAAACAAGAAGAGAACAATCTTGTATGCAACAAAAATCAAAACCAAAAAGTCCCAAACTAGACAAAGCCAAATTACATTTTATGGATATTCATGAGAGTATTTTCTTCATCCTTAGCATCAACAATAGGGATTCCTTGAACCAACACATCCATTAACTTAATGTGTTCAAGGAAGTATTCGTTGATTTTTATCCAGTCATGTCCATGTGACTTTTCCATTCTTTAATATAAGACACTAAGTGTAACATAATATTTAATGCCCTCATGACGGATCAGGAGAGGTATTCTCTAAATGGTCCTTGTGTTTGAAGCTATAGTGGGGAGCCCATTTTCTATGACAGAGGAGAATCAGGGTAAACTAAGGAGAGATCCCACAACACATATGGAATTTTTGATTCCATGCTAACTTCCATGCAAAAATGTTTGAGGGTAGTTGTACATGCTTCGTGATCGGGTGAGTGGATTAGATTGTAGCCATTACAATGTTAGTGGAGATGAGAGGAGAAGAAAGACAATTGTAGACAAGAGGTGGAGAGGAAGTAGATGTTGGGTCCAAAATAATTTTAGAGACCTTAGGAGATTTGTCCGAGGTTTCCCAAGGGTTAAAATATTCTAGAGAAGATGAGGGAGACCTAAGAGTGAAATAATAGGGGCTAATGATCATGATGTCTAAATCAGATTTGGAAGGGAGACGAAGGAGGAAATGATGGTGATAGAAATAGGGAGTTGGTTGCGGAAGTGGAGAGGGGACATGAATTTTCTTTCCTGGCTTAGAGGGGAAGCATGAGATTTATTTTTAGGAAGATTCCATTTTAAATAGAAAATACATAAGGCCTTTGTGTAGGAAAGGACATTCATCTTCTATAGCCATTTTAAGGGACCTCTCAAGTGATTGAAATAAAAATTCATAAATTTTACCTTTCAATCATGTCAAAGATGTGCAAGAAGAAAAATATGAGGTCCATAGATCACTTTGTAGCATCATCGGAGGTGTATTACCTCCTCAAATTCTCAATAACCCTATCCCAAGGTTGTTGAAGTGAGTCCTATTCATATTGAGTGATACATTGTCAAATTTTCACCAGGATACATGAAATCATCCATCTCCTCCTGAAATAAGAATTTAAAATAAATGTCTCCATCTGTGGGGTTCCCCATTGCATCTGTAATGGACTCTGTCGAAATAATAAATTTAGTATTTCCCACTTTTACTCTTCCTTTCTTTCAGGTTTCCAGCACACTGCAGATTACTCGGATAGAGTGACTAGATAGTCTTTCCATAAACGACATAAAACCACCATCATGTAAAATATTCCATACTATCAAGTTTTCCTTGACCTCTTCACAGGAAGAAAATCAATTTGTTTTTTGGTGCTACCCATAGTTAACAGAGATATTGTGACACCGATTTCCAAAGGTCTAATAGAGATGGCACTTAAATAGAGATGTCAAACACCTTCATTCCAATATTCAACTCGTGTCTCCAAGATTTCTAATTGAATTCTATCCTAATTAGTAATAGTCATTAATTTATCCCATCCATCACATGAATGCAATCTATGAATGTCATAAATTCCCAAAAAAACCACAAATTCCTTATCCTCTTACCACCACCAAAAGAGGTTATGCCTCAACATAACCTAACAAATTTTAATCTTAGTTAATGTTCAGCCAACCCCAACATTAATTAGTTAATGTTATTTAAATTACTGCATTTAGTGGAGGTTGAAGGTTTGAATGTTAGTGATATTAGATGTATTTAGTTAATATATATTATAAAGGAATAATCTGCAAACAAAATGAAGCAAGGTGAAATAACTAACATTGCTAGACATGATTTCATATTGTATAGATTATTAGACAAAAATCATAAAACAATATCTTATTAGAATTTCTTTATTCACACTTCTATTTGTTAAATTTAGGTTCTCCAAGGTTGTTCATTCTACACATGGAAATGAAGTGGGTAAGCACATAGATGTTACTGGGGAGAAAAAAACACTTGTTATGGGAATTTGTTTATGATATTTTGTGAGGTGATTTTAAAAACATTTTTAACCGGAATGATACAGGACGGTGTTGTCTCAAAAAAATATACATCCCCATGAGTCCTCCCCATCTCGGGGTCTTATTTTTCAATGAAGAACGCTTGTTTAGTTTAGACTAAGATAAATTTAAATGTATATATAATTACATATACGTGGAAATAATAATATCCTTATTAGGTTTGTGTTCTCTTATAGGTACAATTACATTCACAATTACAGGTACATGACAAGAATAATATGCTTTTTCATCTTTTAACTAGCCTCATGGATGTTAAAAGTTATTCTTATATTGAACCCTTACATGACTTCATACTGGTGTGGGTATATATATTAACTTGAATTAAGATTATTTTATAATAGGTATAATCGGTAGTTGGTTGTTTATATTACTTCAATCCTAGTGGTCACTTTCATTTAACAATTTACTAGATGATATTTTGAACTTAGCGTCCACTAGCTTATGACACAACATAATATTTGGATCTTTCTTTGCAGCATTATGGTTTCAACAAAAGAAAGTGAGATATTATTATGATTTTAGTGGTCACTTGGATTTAACAAATTAAATCAACCTAGTTTGAGCTTAGTGGGAAAATGTATTTGAAGAATATAAAATTTTAAGCTAAAGAGTCATTATCATTTAACAAGCTAAAGAAATACATATTGAGTTTAGTTCCCTCTAGTATCTCTAGTGTTAATCTCGTAATGAACTTTCATCTAGTTAGAGGATTGAATCAATATAAAAAAGGTATAGTAGTTTGGGATTGAAGTTAAATTTGTAACTTGTTTTTTAAATTTTCTACCATTCGAACAGAAGTGTGACTAGTATCATGGATGTTAGAATTTATTATTATTGAAAGGATTGAAAGATTTGTTAATTACTAAAAATTCCTTTTATGTTGTACTTATAATATGTTTTTGTTTGAATGAAAAAAATTGAACATGTTTCTAAAATAGTCTGGTGTGTTTTAAATGTCCTAGATCAATTGCTTTCACAAAAATGCTTTCCTTACATGCATTGATGTAGATCAATGAATACAATGCTTAAGTATAACACATGACATATCAGTTATTATACCAAACATTCTCATTGTCAAAACATAGGTTGCCTTGCAAAGGATTTTTGGAGGAAAAATTGGACTAAGGATTTACTCCCCAAGGTCAACAACATGAATATTGCATGCCTTAACTGGAATTGAATTGTAAAGATTGGAGGAAAAAAATTGTATTTATTTGAAAGATTTGTTACTTACTATAAAATACCTCGCATGTTGTACTTATAATATGTTGTTGTTTGAATGAAAACTATTGAATGTTTTTCTAAAATAATTGAATTTCTTTTAAATGTCCTAGGTCAATTGTTTTCACATAAATGATTTTCTTACATACATTTATGGAGATAAATGACTATGATGCTTAAGTATAACACCTCACCTATAAGTTCTTGGACCAAACATATTCATTGTCCAAACATATGTTGTCTTGTAAAGGATTTGCAGAGGTAAATTTTGATTAAGTATTTACTCACCAATGTCTCCATGTTTATCCGGTTAGCTATTCAAAACAAGATTTTAACACTAAATAATGTGAGAAAGGATACAATTAATAATATCCTTAAATATACTAAAGAATATTTTTGAAATATTTTGATAAATGTAATTATTCATACCCCTAGAAAGGGTAATAAATGTGTGGATTATCTTGCCAAATTGGGGGCTAAAGGTAGTAAATTTAAAGTGTGTGAGATGGGAGATGATATCACCAATGTTATTAATTTCATCAAGAAAATTAAGTATTGATGTGCCGGTAGATGTTTTCCCTCATTGGGATGTCATCATTGTACTTATAGTTAATAAGACCCTTCCTACATGCAAGATATATGGCGAGATTTGTATTAATGTTTCTCTTACAATTCATTTTGGCCATTGTTTCTTCCATTTTCAATCTCAGTCGAATAAAACCATGGAAGGTGGTCATTTGAGAAGTGAGCCCACAAGTTATGGTTCCCTGAATGACAACCCCTCCTTATGGCACATTCTTAAATAAGGGGGTTTACGAATTTCATCTCAAAAATCACGGGGTTTGATACTTATCTTGCATTGGAGTTTGGTCAGGCATTGAACAATGGAAACATGGTGATTTGCAGCATGGAAATTTAGGTTTCAGAGGATTTGATAGTGCAAAAAATTGGAATGGAGACAAAGATCTTAAATATATTAAAAGACCACACCAGATGCAAGCACAAAATTGAGACTTTCTTCCATGGTAAAGAAATGGTTTACCTTCTTATAGACGGTATAGCTAGATTCTGCATCCCTAATATTTGGAGTACGATATGTCTCCACCTTATGTTCCATCTTAATATGCTTAATATTTTTAGGCATAATATTGTTATGAGGCTTCCCTTTTTCTTGTTTATGTCACTCTCTGCCGGGCCGATCGATTTTCAACAGGATAAATTAATACCCCGATAAACCATGTACTTATTATTTTACTTTTTAAGAATGGTAAACTGGTGGTGGAAAAGGAATTAGAGCCCAAATCTAAAGATTCATATGAAAATTATACTCTTTATGACAATATGAACAAACCGAAAAGAAAGAAAAGTAAGGCACCTTAGGGGAATGGAAATCTTGGTATTAGAGCTCTAGGTTTTTTTTTATATGAAAGGGAGTCATCTAAAGGGAAAGAGAGAGCAGAGATGGGTTGGAATGTGTCATTTGATAAAATTTATCTCTGGGGTGATCCCTGGTGGAAAAGGATATGGAGGCCTTAGAAAAAGTTGGAACCGATATGGGAAATAAAGTCATGCATCGCATCGACACCTCTAATAAAATTTGCATCACCCAAAACTATATCAGGTTGATATGGTAGAGATATAATTTATTTTTAGTTACAGGGGCATGTGGTCATCTTTGTGTCTTTGGGACACAAAGTTTGTAGGTATAATCTCCACCTCTCGTAGTTTTGGTGAGGAAAAGTAGGTTAAAGACAAAATCCTATCATGAGTGAGCAGGATGATAATATGAAAGGACATGAGGAGCACTAACCAAAGGAGTAAAAATGTTTGAAGACTAACTATTTTGCTAGATCTTGGAGATTTTTTTGACTGCTTATGGACTGTACCATTTGAGATGGTTTTTCCTCCATGTTTTTTTATTTTTCCATTTATTTTTCTTTTGACGCAGTTTGGGATAAGTTGTTTTAGCCATTTTTTCATTTTTCTTTTTTTCACTCTTGGTGATGCTCATGACGCATTATATTGTAAGGCTTTTAGGTGCCTTAATCCATGTATAAATTATCCAATCATTATGTTCACGTAAATATTTAATAAACCTTAGAATTATGCCCAAGCAATTTAAATACTTATGCTATAATTCAAAAGCACTCATTTTCCCTCATATCATCATTAATTAATTACACTAAGCTAATTAATTAAGTTTCCTATCCAACAAATACCCTAATTAACGACCTTTCGTTAATAAATCACCCTTCTACCTAGACTAATTAATTATTATTAATTAATTAGCTTTCCCTTCCATTTAATCAATAAATCAATATTTAATTGATTTAATCCCCTTATAATAGCCTAAATCGCACTAATATTCTTCTAATGGCTTCTATAAGCTTACATCTACCTATTAATTAATCACCTTTGATTAATTAAAATACCCCCAACTCCCATGACTTGCTAAACATGTATTAAACCCTTCTAAAGTAAGGTTACCTTTAATAAAGCAACCTTATCCATTCCTAATCATGTTTTACCTTTATCCCACATTCATGAGAATGTGTTGAATCCTTTATCCTTTGGGCTATATAAAGAGCCCTCCACCTACCTTTTTACTTACACCTAAACTCCTTAGAGAGAAAATGCAAAGCATATAGCAAAGAGACTAAGAGCTTGCACCTTTCCCTTTTGAGAGTTCATCATCTTGAAGAGTTAAGCCTCTTTCTTAAAGTGCTTGGGTCATATGGGAGGTGTCAAAAGGGTCTTGTAGCCCAACTTTGATTAGCCCCCATTCCTAGGTTCTTGGAACATTAAGGACAACTATTTTGATAGCCATGGAGCTTACTTAGGTCCATTCATTTATTTTTTGTTAGAGAATAGAGGAGTTTAGATATTTAGTATTGTTAGTTTCAAAGTTTGTATTTATGAATGCTAGCATCTAACCCTTGTTTAATTCTTATCATGATGGTGTTTATGCTTTGTTTTAGCTAAATTGTAGAACTATTTTAGGTGGTAGTTCTTGCTTCATTTGATTTAACATTAAGAAAAGTATACATGCACACATTTGGCATGCCAGTGGGACTTACTCCATTGTCCTTTGCACTTAATTTCAAGTTTTTGTAGTTAAGTTTTATTTTTGGTTACTAACCCTCTTTTACACATGTTGATCTAACTTGTTTTTTTAACTTGTTTTGTTGAGTTTGCATGTGTTGGGTATTCCTTGTAGGTATGAAGGAGGTGAAGTGTTGTCAAAATTGGAATTGATGGGAAAATTTCAAGATTTATCCATGTTTTCATTTTTAGAGCTTACTTTTTAACATTCTACATGCTAGTTTTGTCAATTTCTTGAAAATTTTAAATTCTTGAGCATGTAGGTTAGTGTTTGATAGTGCTGAGTCTTCTATTTACATATTAATGTGGTGGGTTGCTGCCCAAATTTAATCTTGGTGAGAAAATTTCAAGATTTCATCATGTTTTCATTTTTAGAGCTTACTTTTTCAACATTTTACATGCTAGTTTTGTCAATTTCTTGAAAATTTTCAATTCTTGAGCATGTAGGTTAGTGTTTGATAGTGTTGAGTCTTCTATTTACATATTAATGTGGTGGGTTGCTGTCAAAATTTAATCTTGGTGAGAAAATTTCAAGATTTCATCATGTTTTCATTTTTAGAGCTTACTTTTTCATCATTCTACATGCTAGTTTTGTCAATTTCTTGAAAATCTTAAATTCTTGAGCATGTATGTTAATGTTTGATAGCGTTGAGTCTTCTATTCATATATTAATGTGATGGGTTGTTGTCAAAATTGAATCTTGGTTGGAAAAATTTGCCCATTTTGCAGATTAAGGGACGTTTTTTTGACATTTTTTGAGTGCATGTCAAGTGCATACCCATGAGCATAAGAGCATATGTGTAACCCATCTTCCGAAGGCCATAACTTTTGCTCCCAAACTCGAAATGACTCCATTTTTTTGCGTTGGAAAGGTATTGAAGTTAACTATGCAATGAAAACATAAATTTAGATTTATACTTACAGAAATTATAGGTTTTTCTGTTATTTTAAAACTGGTCATTTTCTAACATGTCTAATGTTTTGATGAATGTTGTATTTCCATGCTTACTCGATTTAGACCAAAGCGTGTGTATGATCTTCTCTTGCACCTTTTGGTGATCTTGAGAATCAAAAACAACTTTGATCTCTATCTTGTTAACATTGGGATTAAACTTGGAAACTTGATTATTCATTTTGCTTAAGGGAATGAACCTTTTACAAAGCATTTTTCAATGGTCCTTTGATTTGAAGTTTTCCATTTCTATATAGTTGGGATAAATTTTGTGTATGCTCTTCTCTTGCACCTTAGGGTGATCTTGAGAATAAAAAAACTTTAGTCTTCATTTTATAACATTTGGTAAAGAAACTTCATCTTTCACTTTTGGTTTAAGGGAATGAACCTTTTACAAAGCATTTTTAATGGTCCTTTGATTTGAAGTTTTCCATTTCTATATAGTTGGGATAAAGTTTTTGTATGCTCTTCTCTTGCACCTTAGGGTGATCTTGAGAATCAAAAGCAACTTTAGTCTTCATTTTATAACATTTGGTAAATTGGAAACTTCATCTTTCACTTTTGGTTTAAGGGAATGAACATTTATCAAGAATTTTGTATGGTTCATTGATTGAAAAGATTTTCTTTACTTTTTAGTTGGATTATTTGTTGTGTATGCTCTTCTCTTGCATCCTTGGATGATCTTGAGAATCAAAAATAACTCTTAATCCTCTTTTAAATAATGTGATTTTCTTGGAGAACTACTAATGCTTGAGTGCAGGACCTAAAAACGCTTGTCAAAGAAAGGAGGAACCAAAACAAAATCAAAAACTACTAATATAGTTGTTATACAGGTTGCCAAAAGGTGTTCAAGCAAACCACACCTAATTAAACAAGATAAAAAGAACAACATATTCAAAACATTGTATTGCAGGTTTCGGAAAAGGGTACGTCCCTCTCCGCTCAACTGGAACATAACCCCTTTGGCATAACGCCTTAAGCTACAACAATGGGGGTGGTTCCAGGAACCCCAAAGTAGTCCACGCAAGAGGGAACCTTGTGGATGAAACGGGAAGTGCTCCGCACTACCTACTTGACTAGTGATTCCTTTGTGAGATAGAGTTACAGGTTGTCCATTGTGGTGACCCCAGTGATAGTACACGTAGATGCACTAGTTGCCTACTGTTCTTGAAGGGGGTAAAGTAAAGCCGAGATACTCCCAAACTAGTCAGTGTGACTTTTTGGGTAAATCACGCTCGCTCGTGGCAACTTTGTAACACCTAGGGTGAGAGAACCACCTAGGAGAATATACTTTGGCCAGGAGCCCACTTTGACCATTTTAAAACAGTGTTGAGTTGTGAACCTTCTTTTTGAGAAATGTGTGACGTATTACTTTCACCTAGTTTTTACTTGCCTTAGGGCGAGGTGAAACTCTGCTGAAGTGAGGCTAGCATTTTTCATCATTTTTCTTGATTTATTTCCTTCATATTCTTTTGACACTTTGTTGATCAAAAGAGGTGTGATTACCTTTGTGTTGCCATTTGACTGTTTCTCTCACTTTTATGTCCATTTACGCCCATCCATGTTTGCGGCTAGGTTAGTTAAACATCTAAAGTGAGCGGAGGCATTTTCACGTCATTTGGTAGCCATTGTGATCTTGATACCCACGTCAAGATCATCATTGTAGTTAGGCGTGGTTCATCACATGGACTTCCATAGAGGAGTTAACTTTTTGTCTCTTATCATTACAATTTTGATATTTACGTCTTGTTTCTTGTAAACTCGACATAAATACCTATATTGTATGTTTATTGCTGCACACATTTTTAACTATTCCTAGCTATACTTTGAGATTTTTAGTTCGGTTTTATTATTACCTTGATTTCAAAAGTCTTAGGGTGTTACCATTTGTGCGTGTTATATCAATAACACTCGATATCAATACTTCACTTTCTTACAAAGTGGGTTAACATATCTTGGTGATATTGTTGTGTCATTCACAAATTGTAATTGGCACTTTTTGAGATATAGGTCTTAAATCGAGTTTGAGCTCACTCATCGTATATCTTGATTGGGAGATCACATTTAACTTCGTGTATTTACTTACGTCTTGTTCATTCCTTTAAACTTGGCATAAGTGGAGACATCTTGTTAATCATCTGGCATCGCAAATTACTTTGAAACGTAGTCTAGGAAGTACTTCATTTGATTAAGTTTTAATACCAAACACTTGTCTCACGGGTGATTTATCACTCTATCATATTGGTATTCTCACATTGTTGACACATTCATACTCTTAGCAATTTCATCTTGTGTTTCACTTAGGGGTAGTCATTGAATTTTGAACAAATCTACAACTTACCTTAGTGAAACTTATCATGAAAACATGGCTCCCAAAACACGTCTAGGGTTAAAGAAACAAACATATGAGGAACAACAAGCACAAGCTTGGGAAACCTCTAACAGACAAGGGTCAAACCCATTTATCGGACACGATCTAGGACCACTATTTTCTGCAGAAAAGGAAACAGAAGAAATGGTCAATCATAGTGGAAATGAATTAGAATCCCACATGAAGACTTTGATTTTGACCCCACTCTACTAGATGATTTTCTCCTTAGAAAAAAAAGATAGAGTTTTAGCACGGGTCATGGAATTAGGGGCCAAATTTCCCACCGAGAATGAACCAATATTACCTATAAATGACACTACTAAGGAAGAATGCCCCCTTATCAATATGGAAGATATTTTAACAGGCGGGCATGCTTCCACTTCTTACGTAGAAAATGATAAAGTGGTAGGGCATAGAATACCCCTCATCAAAGTGCCACGAAGAAACAAGATAGAACATAAACAGGGAAGAACCTCCACAATACGAAGAGGAAGAACCTTTAGAAGAAGAAGACACAAACCAAGTCACAATCCAACAACAACTCAGTAACCTAAGCCGACAACTAGCTTTGCTTACTTTCCAGGTACAAAAAGACACAAACAAGAACGTTCAAAAGTCAAGGCCTAAGTTTAGGATCCACGAACTCCATCAAGAAAACCAAGGAGAAGAAGACATCGGGTCATCGTGTACACGTATCCGCTGATCCCACTAAAATCAATTTCTTGTCCACAAGAATTTTTGCAATCTATGAAAGCAACGCTTAAAAGCATACAAAAAGCAATATAGGGAAAATTAAGAAATATCAATATGAAGAACTATGTAATTCCCCCTATCCTTTTGATAAGACAATGACCCTTCAACCCTTTCCAAAGAAATTTGATATGACATTTGATAAATACAAAGGAAAGGGAGAGCCAAGGGATCATGTTAAATTGTTATCAAACAACAAACACCCTTATGTTTATACAAGTGCATATACTTGAACTCATGGTGTGATTGGATAACATGGGTACTATCCCCAAGTTGTGGGACTGCAACTTGAGATAGATACCATGAAAAAGTTAGTTCTTGCTCTAAACTACCGCCACAATTTACTCTAATGCGGGAAAAGCCTATTCTGGGCTAAATTTCCAAGGGAAGGGAGAGAGAATGCATAAAATGAAATCCTACACTAAAGTGGTGATACACGAGAAAAGGAGGGTGTGAAACAATAAATCCAAATCGTGGATGAATCGAGACAAAGTGCATGACACTAGAAGTCAAGTGATGAAAGGTCCAAAATCTAGCAAAATGCATTCACAACAATATTCTAAGCATACACAACATAATGGATCCCTAGATGCATAATAATAGTCTAATATTCTTGCCCATAAGAAGATTAAAGGGGCAAGAAAAGGCAAGAACAAGAGGGGAAATTTATCAGCGATAAGGCATTGCTTCATGATGTACCGATTCAATCTATTACAAGATAAGGGCTAAATCACCATGAAGAATTACAAAAACCTTTTTAATTATTCTATTTGCAATTTTGAGATTTGCTATATTGAAAATATCTCCCCTTTGATCAAAGCTAGGTTCGGATTTATGTTCTTGAATCTCGAGAGAAAGAGAAGGGAAAAATGAAAATTACACATATTTAGTGATATTGTCTTCAACCACTGGTGCTTTTGGAGTAAAATGAAACATTACTGAAAATCTCATACTGTCCCATGTGATTGAAGAGACAAAATAATGACTTGACCATGCCTTTAATGCACTCCCAACTACCACATAAAACATTGTTAAGTTTTGGGCCATTTTGTATCAAAAATCTCATCAGTTTCTACCATAATCTAGAATTTTAAATGTTTTGAATGGGTGGTAGCCATTGAATTTCCAACAATCTCAACTTACCTTTTATGAAAACATGGCTCCTTAAGACGCGTCTAATATGCAAAATGAGGAACAAAAGGCGGACATTCTTGGGTCATCCTCCCTTCTTCATCGAAGGTCAAGAGAATGAGCATTAACTCCCATTGGAGCCGAATATGTTTTCTCTTAGAAATTAAATATATCTACCCTCATTAAAAATAATATATCCAGGAAATATGTTTTGAGATTCATCAACTCCTTCATGAAATTTCAATTTTGTGACCCCACTCTTTGATGAGTTTTCTCTTAGAGTCAAAAGTTATGGCCGTTTGAAGTTTCACGGGTCAATGAATTGACTTTGCCAAATCTTGCCTTGGCCTAACCAATTTAGATTTGCAAACGAGTGTGTAACTTTTACTGTCTTGGATGAAAAACCTTCTGATTTGGGCTTTTATTTTAATGAGGGCATGCTTCACACTGGTTCATTGACAAGTTGATAAAGTTAGGGTTTAATACCCCTCATCAAAGTGCCATGAAGACAAGAAAGAGAACATGAAGGGAACCATCCTTCCTCCAGAGAATACGAAGATCTTTACAAGAACCTTGGAGAAGAAGGACAAATATCTGAGTCAAACAATCACAATGGTGATGCTTGAAGCCGATCAACCTAGTACTTTTGTCCCAAACTACTTTCCGCGAAAACAAGATGCAAGAACATTCAAAAGTCAAGGCCTAAGTTTAGGACTGAACTCCATCGAGAAAACCAAGGAGAAGAAGACATGGGGTACCATCGTGTACACATCCCCGCTTCTCCCACTAGAGAACAATTGCTCACACAAGAAGTGCAATCTATGAAAGCAACACTTGTGAGCATACAAGAAAGCAATATAGGGAGTATTAGGAAATACCAATACGAAGAACTATGCCCCTATCCTTTTGACAAGACAATGACCCTTCAACCCTTTCCAAAGAAATTTGATATGCCAAAGTTTGACAAATACAAAGGAAAGGGAGACCCAAGGGATCATGTTAAAGATTTCTACATGGCATGTCAAGAGGTGTCTTATAGTGATAATTACCTCATCAGACTTTTTCCTAAGAGTCTCGGAGGTCAAGCATTGGAATGGTTTATGCGCTTACCACGAGGATCAATTTTCACCTGGCCAGAATTGGCGGAAAGATTCGTGCGTCATTTCTCGTATAACATAGAGAGTGACATCACCATGGCAGACTTGTGTGGCACAAAACAACACCCAAATGAGACCTTCGCCAGCTTCCTCCAATGATGGAGAGGGATAGCTAGTCGCTTCCCTTGCGCTTTCCCTGAGAAGTAGCTGGTCAGTATTTTCGTCCCTAATCTCAACCTAGATATAGCTTTCCACCTCCAAATGCATTGTGTCCGCACCTTTGAGGAGGTTATCAAGAAAGGGATTCAAATAGAAAAGGCTCTCATTGCCAAAGGCACCCTCAAAACCCAATCTAAAGACAACCAAAGTGTCAAACCCATTGAAAAGCCAAAGATCTTTAACAAAAACAAAAATGTGGTGGGAGACGGAATCACTGATTCCAAACGTGTTCAAATGGTCCAAACCAGTCAACCTTTTAAACTAACCAAGGGCCCAATTCAACCACCACCAAAGTGACGAACATTCACCTCCCTCAATGAACCATTGTCCCTCATACTAAAATAGTTGGATGCGGCCAACATGATGACCTATCCTACAATGCAACCATTTGATGACAACGCTCCTAAACCTTCATGGTATAAGGAGCATGAATATTGTGAAATGCATCACGTTAAAGGTCATAAAACAGACAAATGTTTGCGACTTCGCCACTATATTCAAGACCTCATTGACAATGGGGAGATAGAGGTGGATAACCCTAGCCACATGCAAACACCTAACGAGAAAATGGGGATTTATAAGGAACCATTCCCCAAGCATGATAAGTTGGAAAAGACAAAGCCGGATCGGGGAGAGTCATCCCAAACCTATAAAGCCACGAATTACTTATATACCAAAAGAGATAACAATCATTATGATTCACTTATCGGATGTATTCACTCCCCTGCTGACCGTGTCAATACCATCCGGATCAAGGGAAAGGACTATGCTGCAGTAACAAGGCGTGCCCACCTCGTGATTCCGAACCCTCTCTGTTGACCCCGCAAACTGATAAATATAACCTTTTAGAACAACTTGAGAGGACACCTGCTAAGATCTCGATCTTAGATCTTCTCAAGATATCCAATGTGCATAAGGACATTTTGTATCAAACTCTTCAAGGGTCGGGAGTGCCTTTAGAAGTCGATCCTACGTACCTTCAAGCCACGGTGGAAAATATTGCATCAAGTGAGCATCTTACTTTCAACCATAGGGAGATCCCTACCATGAATCCTACACATAATCTTCCCTTGTACATCGAGGTAGTTGTCACCCGCAGGAAAATCAAATGGGTGCTTGTGGACAACGGATCGGGATTGAACATCTACACGCTTAAGTTGGTCAAACAATTGGGACATATGGAGGAAGATCTTGAGTCCCATATTATTACTATCACCGCATACGACAACGCGGAAAGAGAGTCAGCAGGCACCATTACGCTACCCATGGAGGTGGGCCCCACTTGCCATCAGACAAAGTTTCACGTCCTAGACTTGGAACTTCCATATAATATGCTTCTAGGCCGACCATGGATTCATGCCATGTAGGCCGTGCCATCAACATTTCATCAATGCATCAAGCTGAAGCATGAGGGACATACGGTTACAATACCAGGAGATTCAGAGCCCTTTGCTCATTGTAGAGCTCTTAATAGCTTTGCACGAAAGGGTACATATGCATGTCCCTCCACAGATATAGTTGTCCCTCTTCATTCTGAGGCCATGGAATCTCTGAGTAGATTCAAATTCTCTTAGTTCTTATGCTCATGGGGTATCCACTTCCACATCTCCATTTGATTCATGGGAGATGAAAATTCTGGAATATGGTTGTGGGGAGTATAATGTACAACAAGCACTCTTGGTTTCTGACCTCTCCTTGTCGCCCAAGACTAGAGGTCGACCCAACTACCGCTTCAGGAGACCTAGAGAGGAACACACTATTGGGTCATTCCTACCTGGAGGCTTGTTAGCTGAGGAAAAATTACTTGATCCACCTACTACTTGGGTCCCTGAGGACACTCAACCATCTTGTTATCAAACCCCGAATATGAAAAATCTAGCAGAATGATGTACTCCATGGGCTACAAAGGCCTAGGATGTGGGAGGAATGAACAAGGACAAAGAGAACCAGTCCCTCTTCCACATTTCAAAATAGAAAGATATGGCATTGGGATTTCCCTTATGGAGCACACCCCAACGATCAAGATGCGACTTGTTCTGAGCATGAGGATAGCTTCGAGTACCTAGATAGTGATACGGATTCCCATTATAGCCTATATGAGGATCTGGCCTCCACGAACCTTTTCATGAACAATGTTGTCCTGACCATAACCCCCACCGAACCAACCCTTGACCTTGTGTACCCTTCCCTCGTTGAATGGGACCAACAACGTCACATGCCACTAGATTTATTCGAGAATGATGAGGCTATTAAGAGTTCATGGGCATAAGGGATACAATTCCCATTGGAGATCACAAGAAGGGTTTCTTTATCGACTTAGACACCTGCGCCTACTTGGCGAGGAGGCTGAACTTCGTGGTCAACAAAATTTAAAGAAAAGCGAGGGCAAGAGTTCTAAAGAAAAGCCTCGGAAAAAATCAAAGTCCAAGTCACACAGTGAAAACCTCTTTGAGGCACTGGCTGACAAACAAATAAGAAAATCAAAGGACAAACAAAGTGACCACGCCAAGGATGAAAATCTCGTAGAGACATCCTTGGATGAAGATCTCAACCTACCTCCCGATCCTACGCGTATGGAGGATTTATCAAAATTGTTAGTTGAAGAAACCATTGATGTCAATATTGGTACCGAAGAAGATCCCAAGATAGTAAAATTGGGAGCATCACTCTCGGCCAGAGAACAAAAGACGTTCACTATGCTACTGCGAGAGTTTATTGATGTGTTCACATGGTCTTACAAAGACATGCCCGGCTTAGATCTAACTTTAGTCGTGCACAACCTGGTTGTGCACGCAGATGCTAAGCCTATCAAACAGAAGCTCGAAAGATGCACCCAAGAGTGGCCTTGTTAGTTAAAGAAGAGTTGGAAAGGTTACTTGCAGCAGGATTCATCAGGCCAATTGATTATTCTGAATGGATATCGAACATTGTTCTGTATCTAGAAGAAACCTATCGGTATCCGAATCTGCATGATTTTAGGGACATCAATAAAGCTTGCCCTAAAGATGACTTTCCATTGCCCAACATTGACATGATTGTTGACTCAACCGCAGGGTATGAAATGCTATCACTCATGGATGGCTTTTCAGGTTATAATCAAATTAAGATCACTGAGGAAGACCAACACAAAACAACTTTCACAACTCCTTGGGGCACCTTCTATTATCAGGTGATGCCATTTGGCCTTAAGAATGCGGGAGCAACTTATCAGCGGGCCATGACAGTAATCTTTCATGATATGATTCATGACATCATGGAAGACTACGTAGATGACATCCTGGGAAAGTCCAAAACAAGAGAGGATCATCCTATCATTTTGTGGCATATCTTTGAACGCCTGCGTGAATACAAAGTCAGATTGAATCCAAAGAAATGTGTCTTCGGTGTGTTATCGGGAAACTATTGGGCTTCATTGTGTCGAGATGAGGTATTGAGGTAGATCCCGCTAAAGTGTCTGCCATCACTGAAATGCCTCCACCTAAGAATATCAAGCAACTACGTAGCTTGCAAGGGAAAATTCAAGCCATTCACCGCTTTATCTCCCAGCTTGTAGATAAATGTCACTCATTCACCCATTTGCTTAAAAAGGACGTCACTTTCCTTTGGGGACCCGAGCAACAACAAGCCTTTGCTTTGCTTAAACAATACCTGGCTAATCCACCTGTCCTCATGCCTCCTACTCTAGGAGAACCACTTTTGCTCTATATTTCTGCTACACAATACGCTATTGGTGCGCTGCTCACCCAATATGACCTTAGCCATAAAGAGAAAGCGGTGTACTATCTGAGTCGCACCCTCATCACCTATGAACTTAATTATCCTCAGATTGAAAAGGCTTGCTTGGCCATTTTTTACCTTTCAGAAACTTCGCCATTACCTGCTAAATACTAAGACCAAGCTCATATCCAAGGTCGACCCACTCAAGTATTTGTTGTCCAAACCCACCCTCATAGGTAGAATGGCTAATTGGATCATTCTACTCAGTGAGTTTGATATAGAATTTGTCCATCAAAAATAGTTAAAGGACAAGTATTGACCAGCTAGCAGGAAGCACCTTTGCAAAGCACAAAACCTTTGAGTCTGGATCTGCCAGATGCATCTTTGCTCTACATTGAAGAATTTGTCGTATGGTAGATACATTTTGATGGATCTTTTATGTTTCATGGTTCAGGTGCAGGAGTGGTCCTTATTACTCCTTCGGGTGATCCTATACCGCAGAGCTTTCCCCTGGCCTTCCCTTGCACGAACAACATTGTGGAATATGAAGCACTCATTGTAGGGATGAAGCTAGCCATCAAGTGGAATATTCAACATGTTAAGGTTGTAGGTGATTTGCAACTAATCATCAAACAGGTTAATGATGAGTATAAAGTTAAGGATGATAAGCTCATACCTTACAAAAAGTTAGTGGAAACTCTAAAGGAGTATTTTGTGTGCATCACCTTTGAGCAAATTCCAAGAGCACATAATAGATCGGTGGATGCCATGGCAATGGTGGGATCTATGCTTCGTATTCCACAGGGAACAATGATATGCCATTCTTCATAGAAAATCTACGCCAGACCCGCGTATGACATGCCAGAATCTTGCCTAGCTTGTGAGGTTGTTGGTCCCCATTCCCCATGGTATGAACCCATCTTCACCTATCTTAAGGATAGTACTTTCCCTCCCAATATCTCCCATTCTGAAAAGAAAATCCTGATTCGCCAGATAGCCCATTACACCCTTTTAGGAGGTACACTTTATCGTCGTGGCTATGATGGGAATCTATTACGTTGTCTGGATGTGACGGAGTCAATCCAGGCAATTAAAGAAGTACACAAAGGAGTATGCGGAGCACATACAAATGGAATGGTCTTGGCTAAGAAACTGTTAAGAGTAGGTTACTATTGGCCCACCATGGAAATTGATTGTTGTAATTATGTTAGAAAATGTGTGCTTTGCCAAAAGTATGGAAATTTCATCCATGCTCCATCGCAACCATTGCAACCAATCACTACCCCGTGGCCATTCTCTAAATGGGGACTTGATCTAATAGGGAAGCTTACTCCTACCTCATCTGATGGTCATACACATATCATCACAGCTACAAAATACTTTACAAAATGGGTGGAGGCTGTCCCTTTAACTTATGTCATAGGAGCACAAATTTCTAAATTCATCATGAATCACATTATTTGCCGATATGGTATCCCTGCAGCCATTGTCACAGATAATGGGAAGTCATTTAAGAACAAAATTGTGAAAGGCCTTTGCCAACGGTTCCAAATTAGATTAAAATGGTCCACGCCATATTACCCTCAGGGTAATGGACAAGCTGAGGCAACAAACAAGACTTTGGTAAGGATAATGGAGAAGATGGTTAGCAAAACCGGTCGAAACTGGCACCTACAAATCCACCCAGCCCTCTGGGCCTACCGAACATCAATTCACACTCCTACGGGTGCGACGCCATATTCCCTAGTGTTCGGGACATAATCTATCATCCCTTTAGAGATTGAACTCCCATCCCTGTGAATTTCTCTTCGGGACTATTTGGATAAGGATGAAGATTATCGAGTGGCAAGATTGGCTGAGTTAGAGCTCCTAGATGAGAGGCGCATTCGCGCTCTTAATCACCTGAAGGTATATCAACACAGAATCTCCCGCAACTACAACAAGAGAATCATCCCTCGCCAGTTTGAGGTGGGTGATTTAGTTATGAAGGAGAACCAGTTCAACACCAGAGCAGAGCGAGAAAAGAAAGGGAAGTTTGAACCACACTGGTTAGGACCCTATGTCATAGTTGCCAAGTATGGCACAGGGGCATACAAGTTGGCTCACCCCAATGGTGATGAGCTCCGGGAGCCCATGAATGCCATGCATCTTAAGAGGTTTTATGCCTAAACATGGCACAAGAAAGTCATAAAAATCACAAAAAAATCAAAAATACAAAAACATCAAAAAATAAAAAAAAAAAAAATCAGAAAAAGAAAAAGAGAAAACAGGTCGTCCACTAGTGAAAACCACGCAATTGTGGCACTTTGGACAAGTCCTTGGGTGAAAACCGGTTTCGGTGCCTCGGGAGGATTCATTGTTCACAAGCATTCTATATTAGAAGGGTAGTTGTCTTTGGCCTGGACCTAGTTCTACCTTTGAGTTTCCTTGTGCACACCATTCTTGTCCAGCCTTGATCCGGATTTTGCCTTCTTCTATTCATCTATGAGGGATGTGGTCTTTCGTTATTTCCCATCTTACGCTAGGGGCAACTCAACGAGTTCACCTTCTTGTTCATAAGTGCGTGGCTTCTGCCCTTGTATATTCCCCACCTAACACTAGGGGCATCCATGCTTTCTTGGTTACCTGCACATAGCTTTTCTATTAAAACCACACAAAAACATATAAAATTGTTTGAGAAAAACACAAAAATAATATAAAACAAAACACAAAAAAATAAAATTGTTTTGAGAAAAACACAAAAATAATATAAAATTGTTTGAGAAAAACACAAAAACAATAGAACATTATTGTTTTGACAAAAAAACATTGTTTGAGAAAACACAAAAACAATAGAACATTGTTTTGAGAAAACACAAAAACAATAGAAAATTGTTTCACAAAACACAAAACAATATAAAATTGTTTCACAAAAACCTAAACAATAGAAAATCAGTTTATGAAAACATATCTTACAAAAACATTTACTTGCATTGTCTTGTTTTCTTGCTTTGCTTGTTGCTTGTATAGTGTTTTGCGTGCTCGCTTTTGAGTTGTTTGTTTGCTTGGGTGTACTTTGTCATAGTTTATCTTTTCTTCCTTAGAATAGATTCATTCTTGCTTGTGCATATTGTAGTGGATTTCGACATGCTAGTGTGTTAATTCTTTCTTTCTTTCTTAATGCATTTGGTTGTGTTTTGTTACTTGTTAATAAGGCATGGTGATTCATGGTGTATTGCATTGATTCCTGGTGTTCTTTGTAGCATTTGGCTGTGTTTCTTGCATGTGCTCTATTTTGTTATCATTCACATCACATTACCATCACTATCATCACATCTAACATCATCTATACATCATATATAAACAAAAATGCTAAGTTTTACATCATGCATGTATACTAAGCTAATCATCACATATCATATCATCAATGGGGGCAAGAGGGGTTGCGCATAATCAAAAATCTATCCCCCCACACCAATATCATCATATCATCCCATCCATATACATCAAAATAACACTTGAAAACAACATTTGATATTGTCTATAGATCTATCATCTACAATCTACAGCACGCCTCAAACGATCACGTGTGATCACCATCTCTCCTGAGTGTCAGAGCCTCATGGTAAGTTTTCTAAACTAAGCGGTTAAAATGAACTGATTGTGATGTTTTTACCTCCCCCTGGGGGGTATATTAACCTGTTTTTCACCGATCGGACGGCCGGGACACCCGTTTAGCTCACCGTTTTCTCCTCTGTTCACTGTGGAATAATTATTTTTAATTAAATAATTATTTTTCTCTTATTTTTCATCGTATTGGGGCATTTTTTGTCCAATACCCCTTTCTTCTCCCCCGGACAATTTTATTGCTCCCTGGTGATTTTTATTCTTCTTCACACCCTCGTAAATAATTATTTTTCAAATAATTTTTTTTCTTAATTTTTCCACTAAACAAGGACATTATTTGTCATTTGTTTCTCTTTTCTTCCACCTAGGGCACTTTTTGTTGCCCCTAGGCCCTTCTTTTTCTTCTTCTCCTTTCTTCTATTGTTTATCACGGTTCAGAAAGCCCAAACAATGCAAACATTTTTCAAAAAAATCCAAAAACAAGGCAAAATTTTTCAAAAAATTCCTAAAAAGTAAAACACCCTACAAAATGGTAACTTGCTTCTTACGGCTGAAACTTGTGTCTTACGCATGGTATTTTCTCCATATCCTGTTGGTTTGTCTCACATCTTCCCCGATTAATATGACTCGTGGATCACCGGATTCACAACCATTCACAAAAGCTAGTTGCTTGCTTCATCTGTACTCTGGGGCACTTTTGGTTGCCTGGTGCTATTTCATTGCACACAAACACTTTTCATGGACCTCGTGTCCATTTTCATTTCCCCTTGCATGTATCCTTTCTTGGGGCATCATTTTTAACCCTTTTCATCAATCATGAACTTGTGGATCTCTCTCAGCACTGATAACAAAACATTTGTACAACTGTCTTGACCGTTGTTGGGTTGGATATGTGCGTTCGTACTTGTTTTCCCTGTTAGATGAGCTTGTTTCCTTCTCGTATTGCATTGCATTTTTGTATGTTGCGTGGAGTTGGTATTTTTAGCAATGGACAATTGTTCGTATTATGGCTTTTCATGTCATTCTACCTTTGTCGTATGCTTATATTTTTCATAAGGACCGATGATGTAGTTCCTATGGCAATATGATGACATCCAAATTGTTTCAAACAAATACGCGGCTAGAGGCTAAGCTCTTCTCCCCCTCATCCATATTTCTTCTACACCACTTCCCTTTCACCCCTAATTCTCCCTCTCATCGAGGCATCCTGCCTCGTCCCCCTTCTTCTGCCTACTTCTCATCTTTTTCGATCATCGATCGACTTCCTTCATCACCCCATCGACACTCGAGGGGGCATCTCTCCCTCCTACTAATTTTTCTTCTATCTCTTCAAAATATCTTCTATCTACTATCTTTGAAGTGGCATCACTTACGCCACCCCAAAGAGGGGAAAATGTAGACACCTATAATTACGCCCAAGCAATTTAAATACTTAAATTGCGCTAATTATCCCCTTTCTCACAAATCAACGATGTATCATCAAAAGCACTCATTTTCCCTCATATCATCATTAATTAATTACACTAAGCTAATTAATTAAGTTTCCTATCCAACAAATACCCTAATTAATGACCTTCGTTAATAAATCACCCCTTCTACCTAGACTAATTAATTATTATTAATTAATTAGCTTTCCCTTCCATTTAACCAATAAATCAATATTTAATTGATTTAATCCCCTTATAATAGCCTAAATCGCACTAATATTCTTCTAATTGGCTTCTATAAGCTTACACCTACCTATTAATTAATCACCTTTGATTAATTAAAATACCCCCAACTCCCATGACTTGCTAAACATGTATTAAACCCTTCTAAAGTAAGGTTACCTTTAATAAAGCAACCTTATCCATTCCTAATCATGTTTTACCTTTATCCCACATTCATGAGAATGTGTTGAATCTTTATCCTTTGGGCTATATAAAGAGCCCTCCACCTACCTTTTTACTTACACCTAAACTCCTTAGAGAGCAAATGCAAAGCATATAGCAAAGAGACTAAGAGCTTGCACCTTGCCCTTTTGAGAGTTCATCATCTTGAAGAGTTAAGCCTCTTTCTTAAAGTGCTTGGGTCATATGGGAGGTGTCAAAAGGGTCTTGTAGCCCAACTTTTATTAGCCCCCATTCCTAGGTTCTTGGAACATTAAGGACAACTATTTTGATAGCCATGGAGCTTACTTAGGTCCATTCATTTATTTTTTGTTAGAGAATAGAGGAGTTTAGATATTTAGCATTGTTAGTTTCAAAGTTTGTATTTATGAATGCTAGCATCTAACCCTTGTTTAATTCTTATCATGATGGTGTTTATGCTTTGTTTTAGCTAAATTGTAGAACTATTTTAGGTGGTAGTTCTTGCTTCATTTGATTTAGCATTAAGCAAAGTATACATGCACACAATAATTAATTCCATTCCTCACAGATGGGAGATGTGCTAGTTGTGCGATTGTGCTAGATGTGCTAGTTGTGTGATTGTTTTCTTAGAATTATTATTTTTATTAAATAGAATAAATCAATGTTGCAACAAGGCCTCATATTTGTCAAATAAATACTAACTAGAAAATAAAGAAAAATATAAATAAGTTTCGTAGTTTAAAAAATTATTTAAATAAATTACAAACATTAGAAAGCTGAAAAGTTGAATATTTTTATTTTGATTTGTGCATTGAGGAGAAATTGTAAGATGTTTTGAGCTTAGCGTCCGCTAAGGTAACCTAATACTCCCAAAATATAAAATTTTGTACAGATGGATTGCTAGCATTTAACAAGTCAAAGAGTATTATTTTTAGCTTAGTGTCCACTAGATTATGCGAAACCATAGTAATTACATATTATTGAATGATAGGAATTACCAAAAAAACTTAAGATATTGTAATCATATATTTTGCTAGGTTATGCCACAAAAACATATTCGATGTACAAAAATATGTCCATTTTTGTATAAGGGTTAATATGGGGATTTTGAAAGGACCCGTATCCTTTTACAAAAAGGTCCTTAAGGAAAAATATGAAATTGAAGCATAGAAGAGAGAAATCCCGTGAGCGGCAAAAAAAACAAAATGCCACATAGCCACGACGTAAACAGAGAAAATTTACATTTTGTGAATTTTTTTAGGATAGTTTCTTTTTCCATAAGTAGCAGACATCTTAGAGTTTCCTTGTTCCTCAAATTACCCTTTCATATATCTGTATTTGTTCTTTCATTCTCCAAAATTTGTTTGGTTCTACTAATCTTACATTACCATATTTTTTCGTAAATAATTCATTGTAATCCAACACCAACACATTCAATGAATACTCATTCTTAACATTAATCTATTACAAAATATTGTCATTCACAATGTCAATGATGTTGTATCCATTGAATTTTGCTGAGTATGTGTAGCAGAGGACTATTTGCGGACAACAATAAGGCCAACAAACTAATATCAATTATATAAAATACATCTACTCTTCTATTCATGTGTACCACCATGTCCATAAATCTCTTTTGATATTCAAATTTTTACCATCCAAATTGAGCCACCATTTATACCACCGGGCATTTTTTTCAAGACAAAAAAACAAGTTCTTGGCAGGTATTTTTGTTTTTTAAAAATTTCACAACTCTTGATCTCATGTTATTATGTGTTAAGATGTGTCATTTTCTCTGTCAATATGTGCTCCATTTTGTCCTCTTTCACTACTTTAATAAATGTTTACTATAATACAAAATTATTAATTTGACAAATAAAACATCCTTTTACTAAATACTAAATAACAAACTTGCTTTCGTTTAATTATCTACAAAATACCTACATGGATATAAGCCCTAATCAACTATGGAAAATTTTACATGGATATAATCCCTAATCAACTATGGAAAATTTTACATTAATAAATTTTTGTAATTTTGGAGGGACTGAAGGTGAGAATGCATACCAATTTTTGGCACGGAGAGGAAATCAAAATGTTTCAAGAACTCAAAATTTGACGCTTACGCTGATAGGATTTTTCTATTCATGAATAATATTACATAACGGCGAATAGAATAGAAAGGAAAATGTTAAAAATATAAACTCAAAAATTGTCTACTTATAGTGATATGTAAACAAATCCAACTGCCAATTTTGTTGGTGCGTAAATTTAAGATGGCACGCATATGATTTTACATTTATTTTCATTAAATAGATGATTAATGGTTGAAAATAGTTACATGCTCCAAAAGGCACACATATTTTGAATGGCGCATGTACTTTTAAATGGTGAATTTTACATAGCTCAAATTAATGGCTAATTAATGTTGAGGCAAATGCAACATTAATTAGCATTTTTCCTTACAAAATGGTTATCATTAATACTATAAATAATTACAAATATTTGTAATAAACATCACACGTGAATTACATATTTAATATTTAACCATCAATTATTAATATAGATTTATATAGAAATTAGAAAAAATTTAAAAATTTGCATCAATATATATTAAAAATAATCAAATTTATATAAAATAATTGGTATAAATAGACATTGTTTTATATTTTTAAAGGTAAGTGTTGGTAAATTACTATTACCCAAAAATTATTGGATAGGTTAGTTATCGCACTTAGCTATGTGAATCAAGACTCACACTTAGTGGTGCGAATCAAGACTTACACCTAAAAGTATGAGTCGAGACTAACACTTAGAAGTGAAAGTAGATACTTGTACTTAGCAGTGTCCATCACTAATAACACTTAAAGTGTGATTCAAGAGATGTGCATCTCAAGGCTTGCACTTAGACGTGCAACCAATCCCACTTGTAAGTACGATTAATTGCACTTATACACTACTTACAAAATTTATAAATGACAATTCCAAATTTTTTAACTATGTTTTATATATATGAATAAATTATTTATATAAATGAATATAAATATTGACGGTCACATTTTTAACATGTGATTCACACGTGCCAATTCTACAAAATATTTGAAAGTATGGTATGTCTAAAATAACAAAAAATATCTAAACAACCGTCAAATTTAACACCATTCAAGGAAGTTCAGGGAAGGGATTCTCAACATCAACGTTTATTGATTTGAATAAGGTATCCATGAATAGTCATATACGTATGATGATATCAAGATTGATATATGACATAAATGACAACAATCACTTACGCACCATTTTGAAGTTAGTGGTCACTTGGCTTATGTAAGTTTGCAACTACTTGGGTTATGTAAGTTAGCAATTACTTGGGTTATATAAGATAACAACCACTAGGATTATGTAAGTGGGTGGCCATCAGGCTTATGTGGTGAAAGTGGAATCCAATAATAGCATTATTGGAATCCAGTAATAGTGAAATTAGAGTCCAATAATAGGGAAATTGGAATCCAATATTAGCAAAATTGGAATCCAATAATAGAGAAATTGGAACTCGAATAAGTCTGATAATGAAAATATTGGAATTCGATATTTATTTTAATGGAATCCAATATTATTTCTAATGTAAACAATTATAGCCAAAAATGGAATCCAATATATGCAAAAATGGAGATGGATTTCTTCCAATACTTGAAATACTAGAGTCTTAATTCACTAGAATATGTCCTAATTTAGTGAAATAAGCTGTTAATTGGTCTTCATGTAATATTGGAGTATATAGTCATGTAACAAGGTTGGATGAGGTCTTAATAACGTCATAGTGAATGAATTATTTGAATCTAGGACTTGATCTTAAGATCTTAAGTCTTATTGGTCGTCAAAAAGGACTTCAAGAAGAGCAACAGTTAGGGGACAAGAAGTCCCTCCTCTTTAATGGGAGAGGTTCCCTTATTCAGAAACGAACCTATTTACACATATACAAAACATGATTTTCTTGTGGAACTTGGATATTATGAAAGTGTTTTCTATAAGGATCATCAATTACAAAAGGACTGAGGAATGAGAATGCGAGAACGAGCAGAAAGGCACCATTCAGAATTATAGATGACAGAGTAATTCCTTATGCATGCGAGGGTACAGTGAATTGGAACAAGATCATTTGTATCATATTAATAAGATGAAATTTGAAAAGACACAAAGTTCTGTAAATAACATCTGCAAGAATACAAAGCTTCTTAGCATAATACAAACAAATGATCTAACAAGATTAAATGAATAGCTTGGGAATAAAGGAAACCAGATAGACAAAGAATGAAAAGTCCTTCTGTATTGATTTCTTTAAGATTTATTTACACTTTCAGAAATAAGCCAAGTTCTTCCTCTTCAAAATGGCGAGGAGAGGCCATTATATAGTTTACAAATCAGTTACTCTCGGTAACTACTTATTTTAACTAAAAATTAGTTAAAGGGTTGCTAATCGCAATACCCCAATTGATTACAACAAATCCGAGAGAAAGAAGGGGAAGAGAAGAGAAGAATTAGGAGAAGAAGACAGTGCTTATGACTGGGAGGGACCCACCGACTTTAAGATCCGATGTCTGAATCTCTTCAACACCTCGGCTATGTCTCTGCCACGTGGGAATGATGTGTTGGTAGTAGACTGAGTCCAAAATCCAAGGCACTTCTCCATTTCCTTATCGAACTTGACATGAGTATGATAATATTTATTTTCTTCTTCAATGGCAGATTAAAGAGAGCAGATCTCCTTCATTTTTTCCTTGGAAATGGAGCTTTCCTTGAATAGATCACCCTTGACAAAAGCTCTGAATTGAGCTTTGATTTCTTGTAAGGAGAGAGGCACACCAGAAGTCTCATCCTGAAGATGGCAATGTATATCTTTGAAAGCAGATACAACTAGTGTTTTGAAAGCCTCACCCTTCTACCGGCTATTCCTTAATTCTCCCAAAGCCTCCTCCAGGACCTTGATCTTCATGTTGATAGTAACTCGGAGAGAAAAGCTACAAGCTAGACTTGGGATGGAATTTCAGTGGGGAATGGATATGCTTGCAAGAATTTTGGTTAAGGGTTCGAGCAATAGATAGCATGAAAGTAGTTTGCAAAAATGCATAGGGGCGTTTGTTATATAGCCATTTAGGAGAGAGAAAGGAAATGAATGCGCATTAAATACATATCCACCAAATTGAAAAGCAAGATATTCGGGTAGAGCAGGAAAAATTAGCACGAATGGCACTTGGTTCATTTGGGACACGAGGGATGTGAAAGCGCAAGTACGTGGTTTGGCTAAGTCGGGCGATGCAGGGAAAGACACACAAATGATTTTGGGACATGCAGAACAAAAGTACATGGAATACGTGAATCGGGTGAATTGGGTGAAAAGGGAACAATGGGTCAGGCGAACTTGGGACATTTGAGACAAAAAGACGCGGAATACGTGACTCGGCCGAATCAGGTGAAAATGGAACAACTGGTCCGAGTGAACTTGGGACATTTGGGACAAAAAGTTCCGATGGGCCCAAAAAGAACAGACTTTGTGTAAACCGGTCAATCGGGAACAAAGATCCTATATGAACTTGGGACACACGGGACAAAAATGTCCGATAGGCCCGAAAAACACACAAAATGACCCAAAAATGTAGATTTTCTAATTTCTTGACTTTTCACATTATCAGAACAACAGAAAAGACACTTAACCTCAAAATTTTAATTTTCAACTTCTTAAAAGCAGTGGGAATTTTGAGTGAGAACAATTTGGCTCCTTTGGGGATGACTTGGCATAAATTCAAAGAATGAGACAAGGCAAGAATTTAAACAAACTCAGGGGAAGTAGACCAATACCTTATCCATTAGGCCACGGAGTCATCGAATCAAACCAATACAGAGGACAACACACCAAAACAAAGGGAAAGAAAAAGAAAATGCTATGTAGAATATACAAAACAACTTCCTAATCACCTATGACTTAAACAACTTCAGATATCGCCCACTCTAAGGAAGTGAGAGAAGAACCATCCATATAATCAAGGTAAAAATAATTCTTACTAGCGAAGTTCCTGATCTTGAAAGGTCCAAGCCAAAGGGAATCAAACTTTCCATGGTTGCCATGAGGTTCATGCCTTTTATCCCACAACAAAACAGTGTCTCCAACTTGGAAATCTCTGAACCTGGCTTTCTTATCAAACAAGACCTTTACTTTCTGTTGGTGAGTAGATATCCTATCAACAACTTCCAATTTGTCCTCATTCAATTTGTGAAGATACATGATTCTCTTATCCAAAGAATCATTGAAACTGGTATCTTCAATGGCCTTCATTAGATGCTGCTGGTAGCTCCACTGTTATTGGCAATTGAGCTTCTACTCCATATACTACCCGAAAAGAAGACATTCCAATGGCTCTTTTAGGTGTGAGCCTATCTACCCAAAGGGCATCATAGAGTTTTTTGTGCCAGTTCCTCTGGGACTCATTGACTAATTTCCTTATTATGGCCACCAGATTTTTATTTGTTGATTCAGCTTGTCCATTTCCCTGAGGATAGTAATCTGAGGAGTGAGCCAAAGAGATGCCATATCCATAGCAAAAATCCATCATCTCGGTTGAAGAAAAATTTGAAGCATTATCTGTCACAATCTTGTTTGGCACACCATACCTTACCAAGATGTTTTCTTTGATAAAGCTACATACTACTTCTGAAGTAGTACTCTTTACTGGAATGGCTTCTACCCATTTGGTGAAATAATATGTGGCAGTTAATACGTGGGTATGACCAGCACTAGAAGAGGGATTAAGTGTTCCAATGAAATCCAAACCCCATTCTAAAAAGGTTCTTTGATCACAACTAGTTTAAGGGGCAAGGAGGCCAACTTGGGTCTACCCACGAAAGTCTGACAAGCCTCGCATTTATCAACCCATTTTGATGCATCCTTGAACAAGGTAGGCCAGTAATATCCTCCACGAAGTATTTTATGAGATGTGACAGTTGATGAGTAATGCCCTCCACATGCCTAATCATGAAAAGCTGAGAGTAGCTTTTTCGATGTTCCTTGTCCACACATTTCAAAACCTTCCATCTAACCTATGCTTAAACAAGGTGTTTTCCCACAACACATATTGGGTTGATCTCGCTTAACGTCTCTCTTCTCTTTGGAAATCAAATGAGAGGGGTATTCCCATAGGTGAGAAAGTGAGTGATATCAGCATACCATTCGTCAACTGAGCTAAGAAACAGAATGGTAGGAAGACCAACTTTATCCTCCAGTAACTCATGTCTAGCTCCTTCAGTGATGAGTTCACACAGGCATTTTCCATGGATGAGATTGGTTGGTTTGATGTCAATATCATATTCTTGAACCTTGGCCACCCAGTTCCCTCTCTTGGATCCAAATTCTTGTTGTGTGAGAATTGACTTGATAGTTGCATCTGGTACCAACACCGTGGAGTGAGAGTTAAGAATGTAAAAATGAAACTGCTTGACAGCTTTAACCATTGCAAAAGCATGTTTTTCCATTATGGTGTATTTTAACTCATGATATTTTAGAATATAGCTCATAAATGTAATTGGGATTTCGTGCTCATTAGAATCTTCCTGAGTCAAAACAGCAACCAAGGTGTTATCCGTGGCGTAGCAATAGATAATGAAATCTTTGCTGAAATCTGGACATGCTAAAACATGAGTTTTAGCAATGGCCCTTTTAATACCTTCAAAGGCTTCTTTCCTTCGTAAGACCAACAAAAATTTGTTTACCTTTCATCATTTGGGAGATATTCTGAGTTAGCTCTGAAAAATGGGATGAACCTTCTCAAAAAGTTGATCTTACTAAAGAAAGAGTGCACTCCCTTTTTGTTGGTTGGAAGAGGAATTTGCTGAATAGCTTGAACTCGCTCAGGATCGATTTTTATACCATATTTGGAGACAACGTGCTCCAATAATTTCCCCTTCGTGACAAAAGAATAGACTTCTTAGGATTCAAAGAGATCCCATGTTCTCTACATCTTAGCAGAACTATCTCCAGGTGCTGAAAATGATCAGCCCTTGTTTTAGAAAACACTGTCAAGTCATCAAGGTATATAACAATACACTTCCCTTTGAAACTTCTAAAGACTAAGTCCATATCTCTCTCGAAAAGTAGCACCGGCATTAATGAGCTCAAAAGGCATCCTTTTGTAAGCAAAGGTAATGCAAGGAGTAGTGAAAGTCATTTTGTGTTAGTCTCGTAGTATTAAATTCTACCCGGTTATATCCCGAGAATCCATCAAGCATAGACAAAATTTCAGATCCTGTTACTACTTGCAAGACCTGATCCATCATAGGTCAGGGATAATTATCTTTCAAGGAAGCTTGATTTAGATTCTTGAAGTCAACACAGATACAAATCTCACCATTTTTCTTTCTAACAAGCACAATATTGGCAATCCATGTTGAATGATGGATAGGAAAAATGATTTTGGCTTTCAACAACTTCTGTATTTCTTGAAAAATGGTGTCAGCTATTTTAGGATTGTATTGCCTCTGCTTCTGTTTAAAAGGCTTAATCCTAGGTTTGAGAGGGATAAAATGTTGCATCTCCTTTGGTTGGAAAGCTTTTAAATCTTCATAGGAATAAGCAAGAACATCCTTATACTTTTTTAAAAGATCAATTACCTTCTTCTTTTCTTCTGGGGTGCAACATTTTCCAATGTTCACGAGTTTAGGATCAACAGAACTCCCAATATTTATTTTTTCATATTCAGTTGATTGTTGAGGTCCAGTAGAAGCTTTAAACTTTACATACCTGTTGTGTTTGTCAAACAGTTTTTCTAAACTCACCAATCCTTTTGGAATCTTGTTTCCTTTGAGTTTGATACATCCATCCTGATCCACTTCTTCTTCTTGGGTGGCTTCTTTGTCAAAGGGCACACTTTCACGAGGAAAATTATTGCTCCCTTCAAAGTACAACTGTTCAAAATTATCCTTGAGTTCTAAGAAAGAAAGCAAGTGTTGATCATCATTGAAAACTTGCCAGTTACTTGTATTATCAGGTACACTAGGTCGATGGATCATCTCAATGGTGAACTTATCTTGAGAAAAGTTAGGATGAGGTATGAGCAGTGACCCTGAGACTGCTAGTGAATCAGCCCTGGTATTCTTCTCCCTAGGTATTGCTTCGATGGAGAAAGCATCAAGAAATTCAATGGAGTCCCAAACCTGATTCCGGTAATGTTTCAACCTTCCATTCTTTACCTAGAAGAGGTTCCTAACTTGCTTGACAATAAGTTCCAAATCCCCACGAGCTAGAAGATTCTTCACACCTTGTTCTTTTGCCACCTGGAGTCCAAGAATGAGAGCTTCATACTCTACTGTATTATTGGTATTTTCAAACTGCAACTTGAATGAGAAAGGATGAATGCTTCCTTTAGGTGACACCAATATGACACCAGCTCCACAACCAGCTGAGGAATAACTTCCATCAAAATCTAATATCCAAAACCATTAAGATCTTTAGGTGAGACTTTGGGAGTTGGATTTCTCCAGGAGACATAATCATGTAGTTTTCATGCCCCATATCCTCATAGAGTATTTGTGCTTTGGGATCATCAGTTTTTTGTACAATATACTCAGACTGCTTCTTAGGCAACAACTTCTTCATTTGCCCATTAACAGGTATGAGGGCGTGTGACCAATCCATTTGAATTTCTCCACCCACATCCTTATAGAAGTTTCTGCTTAGCAACATCTCGTATGAAGGAGGAATGTCTGCTATTAGAATAGTAGCCAAAACTTTCTTCTCGTGCAAAGTAGCAAAAGCCACTTGTGTGTCCTTAATTCTTCCGACTAAGGGCAGTTCCTTACTCTCCATGGAATAACAAGGTCCGTAAGTGTGTGTGAGAGTCAAGCCTAAGGCATGAGCTACTTTAGCAGGCATCACATTGTCGATGCTCCTGAGTCTATGACGCAATTCATCGAGCGTATGGCTAGCTATAAGGAGTGTCACATAGAATGGTTTTATTTTTTCATTGGGTGAGGTGATAGTGGCTACCAAATTAGGATGTGGTGCAGAAGAAGGAGTGGGTAAAAGGCCTTTAGAGGTAGTTTTAGAATGGGAATTGACAAAGTGAATCATTTTAGCAAAAGCCTTGGGATGGGTTTGATAATATTCAGCCTCTGAGATTTGAACCTTAGTCTTTTTCAAGTGGTCAATAATATCAAAAGACCCAGAAGTGGATGGGTTATCATCGCTTGAGATGATAGGTTTATCAATTTTAGGGGAAAAAGAACTAACTTTAGTAGCATAATTGACAGGACTCACCTTTGGTGTAGATGAAATGGGGATTGGAGATCCTTTTTTTGTAATTTTAGGGATAGTTGTCAGCTGCTCCTTAGATTTCTTGGTGGGCTGCATCACTTTCTCCCTCTGATTTGTCTACTCTCGAGTCATGACAAGCATATGATTCGCTATTCATGTCTGCTACTACTTCGTCATAATCATCCCCTTCATCAATGCCTTCAGTGGTGAAGAAATTAACTCGAGATCCCTCAAGTTCATCTGTTTCATCATCAACCTCTTCAACAAATTCCTCACAATCTTCATTAACCTCCTCATCCTCTGGTTCCTCAACTTCACAGGTTGCATTGATAGGAACTTTAATAGGAGGTCCTTCAAGTGCTAGCCTTGTTTGAGAAGCAGGAAAACGATTTCTAGGCTGAAAATTCCTCCTTGGAACGTCTGCATAGGGAGCATGCTGAGCCAATTGTTTCTTAATGGTGATGAGATCATTTGCAAGTTTTTTTACCAATGGATCAATATTAGGTCTAGGAGTGGAAGAGGAGGAAGAAGAAGACTTAGATTTAGAAGGGTCTCTCCTCAACTTCCCTAACATGATTAAATCATCTTCAACACTAACAACAAGAGTTTGATCCTCGGCCAATGTTGTGAGATTAGCCCTTCTTAGTGCATAACTAACTTCAGGCAATTGGGCATTTAGGAAGAAGCATTTTTGAATTTGATCTACAGGTTGAGTATTTGGTGGAATTTTTTTAATCAACCTATTGAATCGAGCCAAAAATTCTCTCATGGGCTCTTTTGATTCCTTCCTTATTTGAGAAATTTGGGCTAGCAAAGTGTGCATGTCTTCCACCGGTTTAAAATGGTTTTCAAACCTAGTTCTCATTTTGTCCCAGCTAGTGATACCTCTGGCTGGAAGGTGATAGAACCAATCAGTAGCATTATCTTATAAAGTCTCAACAAAAATCCTTACGAAGATGTCTTCATGTTCAACTCCCAGAACTCCGCATGTAACTATGAAGGCTGCGATGTGTTCATCAGGATGTACTTTACCATCGCCTTTGAATTTAGGAAAGTTCTTATGGTTACCTCTGGGTAACTCATGTAAAGGCTAAAGAAGGGCAAGAGGCCCAACACGATGGCCCCAAGGCAATGGTACCGCCATTCTTGGAAAAATGGTTTGAAGAGGCTGAAACACCATCAAGAATCGAGCTTGAAGATTAGGGCTGATTTACTCGAAGGAATACCACCCATAGGGATTCTATCTTGGATAGGAGTGCTTTTCGAAAGAGCCTTTCTATTTCTCCTTATTGAAGGGAGAGGAAAACCATGCTGTTCCAAAAGTTGAAACTGAGAATCTTTGATACCAAGGGCCCTTCTCCCTCGAGTAAAATTCAGAGTCGCTAGATCAAAAGATGATCAATAAATGATTACAGAACTAGAATACGATTCCCCAATGGAGTCGCCAAAAACTGTTGGTCATCAAAAAGGACTTCAAGAAGAGCAACAGTCAGGGGACAAGAAGTCCCTCCTCTTTAATGGGAGAGGTTCCCTTATTCAAAAATGAACCTATTTACACATATACAAAACATGATTTTCTGTGGAACTTGGATATTATGAAAGTGTTTTCTATAAGGATCATCAATTACAAAAGGACTGAGGAATGAGAATGTGAGAATGATCAGAAAGGCACCATTCAGAATTATAGATGACAGAGTAATTCCTTATGCATGCGAGGGTACAGTGAATTGGAACAAGATCATTTGTATCATATTAATAAGATGAAATTTGAAAAGACACAAAGTTCTGTAAATAACATCTGCAAGAATACAAAGCTTCTTAGCATAATACAGACAAATGATCTAACAAGATTAAATGAATAGCTTGGGAATAAAGGAAACCAGATAGACAAAGAATGAAAAGTCCTTCTGTATTGATTTCTTTAAGATTTATTTACACTTTCATAAATAATCCAAGTTCTTCCTCTTCAAAATGGCGAGGAGAGGCCATTATATAGTTTACAAATTAGTTACTCTCGGTAACTACTTCTTTTAACTAAAGATTAGTTAAAGGGTTGCTAATCGCAATACCCCAACTGATTACAACAAATCCGAGAGAAAGAAGGGGAAGAGAAGAGAAGAATTAGGAGAAGAAGACAGGTGCTTATGACTGGGAGGGACCCACCGACTTTAAGATCTATTGTCTGAATCTCTTCAACGCCTCGGCTATGTCTCTGCCACGTGGGACTGATGTGTTGGCAGTAGACTGAGTCCAAAATCTGAGGCACTTCTCCATTTCCTTATCGAACTCGACATGAGTATGATAATCTTTATTTGCTTCTTCAATGGAAGATTGAAGAGAGCAGATCTCCTTCATTTTTTCCTTGGAAATGGAGCTTTCCTTGAATAGATCACCCTTGACAAAAGCTCTGAATTGAGCTTTGATTTCTTGTAAGGAGAGAGGCACACCAGAAGTCTCATCCTGAAGATGACAATGTATATCTTTGAAAGCAGATACAACTAGTGTTTTGAAAGCCTCACCCTTCTGCCAGTTATTCCTTAATTCTCCCAAAGCCTCCTCCAGGACCTTGATCTTCATGTTGATAGTAACTCGAGAGAGAGAAAAGTTTGTAAGATATACTTGGGATGGAATTACGGGGGAATGGATACACATGCAAGAATTTTGGTTGTAAGGGTTTGAGCAATAGATAGCATGAAAGCAGTGTGCAAAAACGCATAGGGGTAGTTTATTATATAGCCATTTAGGAGAGAGAAAGACAATGAATGCACATCAAATACATATCCATGAAATTGAAAAGCAACATATTCAGTAGAACAGGAAAAATTAGCATGAATGACACTTGGTTCATTTGGGACACGAGGGACGTGAAAGCGCGAAGTACGCGGTTCGACCGATTCAGGCGATGCGGGGGAAAGATGCACAAATGCTTTTGGGACATGCGGGATGAAAGTACGCAGAATACGCAAATTGGGCGAATCGGGTGAAAAGGGAACAATGGGTCCAGGTGAACTTGGGACATTTGAGACAAAAATATGGGGAATACGTGACTCGGCCGAATCCGGTGAAAATGGAACAACTGGTCTGAGAAAAATTGGGACATTTGGGACAAAAAGTTTTGACGGGACCGAAAAGAACAGACTTCGGGTAAACCGGCCGATCGGGGAATAGAGAGCCCGTATGAACTTGGGACACACTAGACAAAAATGTCTAACAGTCCCGAAAAACACACAAAATGACCCAAAAAATGTAGATTTTCCAATTTCTTGACTTTTCACATTATCAAAACAACAGAAAAGACACTTAACCTTAAAATTTTAATTTTCAACTTCTTAAAAGCAGGGGAATTTTGAGTGGACAAGTCTAAGAGGAGTCTTGGAGGTTATATGAATGCTAAATATGTACTATTAAGGCTCTAGAAATTCAAGAGTCGAGTTAGAAAGGCATAAGGGGTCTTATATAAAACCTTTTGTAATGACCTTATAGCCATCATTTGAATGGTCATTGCATGTGAGAGAATATTCAAGGAGAAAAAGGAGGAATTAGTGTATACATAGTTTAGTAATGGTTGTCATTGAGTTTGTGCATGTTATTATACAGTGAAACTAGTTGCATGTAACTTAGTAGTAGTTTTCACTTGGTAAGGAACCTTATTTTGTGCAATTTTCACTTTGATGATTGAAGAAATTTAGGATTTCATGTGTATAAAATATCTTGTAGATAGACTTAGATATATGACAATCACTCAAGATAAAGAGTTGTGTGTTTAGGACCTATATATGGGTGTCAAGGAGAGCATTTGTGAGAATTACACACATCGAAAGGACCTCTCTTCTCTAATCAAGAGTTTGTAGAACAAGGTGAGGATAACATTTTGTGTGAAGGATTTATAGTTGAATACCCTATTGCTAAGGGAAGAGATATGAGGAAAATATTCATTATTCAAGTTTGAGGTCATGTTGAGCCTTGCTTTTGTTAGTACTGATCTTACACCCTAGAGGAGAGGGAGGAGATGTTAATTAAAAGGGCGATGGGGAGAGGGAGAGTAACCCACAAGTAAGTGTCATTTTGTAGTTGGGGATGGGGTCTTCCTCCACTTACCCACCCATTCTTCCCAAGGAGTGATGTTGAGGAACATGGATAGTGGGTATGGCTTATGTTCCTATTGCTTTTCACTCTACTTTAGTCATAGGGAGAGGACCTGAGATGTTTTTATGGGAGCACAAAATGTAGGGCAAGGACTCATTGTGATGTCTTAAAACCTCAAGGATAAACAATTAGAACTGGGTACATCCATTGAATGCAATGCTTTCTCAAAATAATGGTCACTAAGTGACGTAGACACCTGAGAACTTGATATGCACCACTAGAGGTAGTTCTAATATGATCTACACATCAACTCCAAGGATTTACATTATTTTTTTCAGGTTAATGATTACTATTTTAGATAATGAGTGAAAACACTTAAGTTTCATGCACTAATATGGTGATCTCACACAATGACTCAAATGTGATAAATAGGGAGGATGAGATTCACACTAAAACCAAGGATATTAGAAAAGTTTGGTCAATTCTTTTGGGGTGGAGATGAGGCGGAACCGAGAAAGACAAGAAACTAAAAATTCAAGGGGTTCTGGGAAGATCACAGACTAAATGTCAACCATTGTGTGTTGTTACCACTAAATGAAGGTAGGGTAAACATAAAATTGGTCTCTCATAAGAAAAATGATCTACAGGGAAATCTCTAGGCAAACACGAGATCCAAATTCCTGACAATTGAACTTAGTAGAACTAAGGATAAATCATCATGCACAAATTGTACTAATCATTCTAGATCAAGGGACCCCTAAGATTTATATATATATCATCCAATTTTACTTAGTCCATATGGATATTTTATAGGTATCATAAATGATATCCATAGGTACACCGAAAGGACATCAACCTCTCACACCATTCCTAGACAAGAGCCAAGTAGTTACAGGGAATTTCCATATTAAATCATAGTCATAATTTGCATAGAATCAAAAATAAAATACACACACCATTTTACCCTCAACATCATTTCATGACAAGAACAAAAACACTAATAATTCTAGTAGGTCATCCATAGAAAATCCATTAAACTTGGAAAATTGAGGGAAACATATATTCATGCTCTCAAATCTTGATATGATTGTACATGTGTTGTGACCTTAATAATATTTCTAAATGATTTTGTCACACAACAAGAGCCTTCTTATGAAAATTATGTCTTCTTCCCTGGTTGGCGACATATCGATGAGTTTCCCTAGCCTTTTCCCCTAAATAACTTCCCGCCTCTCATTTTCCTACCAAGACTCTCTCTAAGGACCCCCCTTTCTCTAAAATTTCACTACTTATTATATTGATTTATCCACTTAGGGTTTTATAGAATATTATTTAGATTTCAATAAAATGTTACTACCCACAACTACTCAGCGCCTCCATGGAATAACGCAAATGATTCCTCACAGATGGCTACTAACTTTACTTATTACCACTATTTCACTCATACGTCATCACAATGCAACCAATTTTTTTCTAGGTCATGTAACATTTAATATTATAATTTCCACACATGTACAAGCATGACTTGTCCAAACTACTTAATATGAGAAGACATTCTTGAAATACACAAGCCTTTAATCATTCTCTGGTAACACATTCCATATAAATAGTAGATCCCTATTTAAAATTCACATGTACCTCTCAATCAAAATTGGATATGGTATCAATAGAAAAACAATGTCTTTGGACACATCAATATAGGCATCATTCCTATTTAAAAGGTTCACCAATCCTCCAATTCATCACCTAATTTTTCCTAGAGCCTTTTTCTATCTACTTTAAATATAGATTCTTACATCCATGTCTTCCTCGTCTCCAAAATTGAATCCTTTTAATGGATAACTTACCCATTTGGGTGATTTTTTTCAACTAACACGGAGAAATGAAACATTCATTTGGACAATTTTTATTATACTAGACATTAGGATCGGCCCTCTAGATAATTTCTCCCAGATGGCACAATCTTACCCTTTCTTCATAGATTGTATAAATTATGCGCTTCATTTTCCATCTTCCAAACTCTTCATTTCCATTTGATTCACCTAGAATACCATATAACCATAGAATAGCTTAATTATCATGTGATTCAACACTATACATATGTCTATGATGATGGTAAATAAATAAAACAAACTATCATTCTTCCTTATTGACTACAAATATCCTAGCACCAAACCCACTTTGCCAACACTAGTTGAATAAAAACAAGCCCCAAATCCATACGAGAATGAAACAGATAAAAACTATCATACCTTGAAGCTAATCTAGCTAAAATGTAGTTTTTACAGGTGCCCATAGCCTTCCTACCAAGAAAAAAAAAATCATGATAGGAAGTCCCTCCAGTAAAACCACTCATTTTCCTGCAAATCATCTTTCTTCTGGCAGGAAAACCAAGGCATACATAAGAGGGGGACTTTCCCTTTCTGATTGGGTGAACTCACTCGAAAAGAGAGAAGATCTTACCTAGATATTGAATGGGACATGGGTAGGAGTTAAAGAGTTTATAAAGAAGGGAATGTCACGGGGCACTGGTGGGTGACATCTAGTTTTTAGTATAGTGGCTCACGAGGAATTTGTTCAATTTAAGGACCACTGTTAAAATGTACTCGGTGATCAGGATAAAGTTTTGTTATCTAAAGTATGACTATTGTGTTTTTCTTTTATAAATCAATTTATAATTTGTAACATATATATATATATATATATATATATATATATATATATTTGAGGGCAAGGGTCCTAAAATATAACCCCATTATTTTCACAACATTTATCATTTAGAATTTCCCTTTAGCTTTTTCAATGAATTCTTTTGTAGAAATTCCTTTATTATAATCATCTAGATATATCATGTATTTCTTTTTTTCCTTTTTTTTGCAATGTGAACAACATAAAAAATACAATATTCCATTTTTCCATTATATTTTCTCATGTCACACATAGCTGCATATCATTCTAAGAAAGAGAAATGGTCACTTAGTATCCTACTCACCCCATTGCCTTTCATGCTTGAAGAAGTTAAGTATTTTCATTCCTATTTGTTAAGTTGGATGGTTGGGATCGAAAAAATGCACAAACCACTTCAAAATAAGGAAAAATAAAATTGGGACGCTAGGATCTGAAACATCTTGTCATTTTAGAAGCTAAAAAAACAAACCCCTTCAGAATTTGGAGATAGTCCACCCTTTTTAAAATTATTGGGAGTAAACAAAAAATTAACAACACTCATTCTTCTATCCTTAATACATGTTCGAAAAACCATACCGAAATCTTTGAAGGGAATAATCCTTGGGCTTCGGGAATAAGACTGTATTTTTAACATAATACTCATACATATCATAAAATCCTAAAATCCCGACCTTACACTGAAGCACAATCTATCTCATGATTTTAATTCTTTGAAAATTCATAGAACTTTATGACAAGGATGAGGCCAAATGCAAGTACATAACCATCTCAATTTGATAAAAACCCAAAATAGGAAAGGAGTTCCCGAAAAACCAATATCGAGAAAGAAAAATAGCACTAAAAGTAAGATGAACATATATTCATAATAACATAATATCTAGCTCTAGGATGGATTCTCCCAGTAGGTTTCCAAAGAAAACCAAAAGAAAATACTAAAATAAGAAGACTAGACGCCTATCCATTAGGAAACAGAGTCAAAAAAATGATCAAAATTGTAAGTCATCACCATGAGAGAAAAAACCAACAACAAAACACTAACAAAAATCAAAGTGAGAACCAAAAGGGACAAAGAACAGAACTATACACTATACAAGCAAATTGTCGGGGTCCAGAGGACCTAAAAAAATTCCATCGAATCCACTTAAATCCCACACAACATGTATTTTTCCAATCGAGATACATAAGTCAACATGACAAATTCCAAAGGTGATGATGCCAACTAATTCAAACAAAAAAAAGTGATCAAATGACTTTGATAACCTATAACTATCTCATATTTTAGAAATGAGAATATACCATCATTCAAACCTATGAATCCATCCTTCCCATAAGGTATATCCTATCCATAAATAGTTATATCTTCACATCACACCCTATGGTATAACAATCTTAAGATTTTTATGTGTTCCTTAAGATTCGTAAAAAGGTCTTCCTTTCTAGAGAAGATAAATCCCCATTCATCCAAACCCCTTTGAATTTAATGTAGGAATTAAGACAAAAATCAACATACTGACCCCTATTTTTATTTTCCATACCCTTTTTGAGAACAGTTATTTGTTCTCATTGTATCCTTCTTAATAGGGGAGGAACCGATATTGAATTTCACACACACATCAATTTTGATATTTGAAGGAAAGGGTAGGTGAAGTTACTTGTTACACTACCAAATGTTTGGGAAATAAGGAGTGCTCTACCACTTGATCGAAAAATAGGGGATCACAAATAACCACACTTGAATTCATAGGAAATCTTACAAAAACACCTCTGGAAAAAATCCAAATCACCATCCCCATATTTTTTTATTTATTGATACATAATTCTTAATATAATCAACACTAGAGTGAGATCCCTCATGATCCAAGTCTACATAATGTGCATGATCTATCCCATTTCCAAATTCCATACTTATCCGGTATTTCATGTCACACTTTATACTATTTCACCTACTCTACTACTTCATCAAGAAATATACATCTATCTTGTACTGAGGGGACACTCCCGTTATACTTAATAATCATTTCATCATTTAATCAATCAAATTTTTGAGTAGAATAAATATAGCGAGCCTACACCCACTATATCAACACTTCTTATGATAAAATTAAATATTTTGGAAAATACATTCTAGAACTCATATGTTGTTTGGGCACGCAAAATATTAGTGGAAGACACCTATCCGATGTGGTCTGCGTATGGTCATATGGCACATTTTTTCCTTTAGTACCTAGTATCGATATTTCAACATTAAACACACTATCCAAATCATAGGGGGCATGGAGCATAAATAATTGATTTTACCACACATAAGCATAGAGGACTTGATCATTTTTCTCAACACAATCTTAAACCAATGTCTTAACAACTGATACATTCTATGTAGTGTTAGTTTTTTCATTGTTAAAGAACATGAAAATTCTTCCATCAAATGAACTCGTGGCATATTCACCATGCTCATGGAGAAGGGAATTAGGTTCATCACTAAATTTATTTCCAAACATTATTACCATTTTTATCCTTGAATAGAAAAATCCCTGAGGTAAATAATTAAACCAATCCCTACATTCCTCTTGCAGTGTTTTCACAAATAATCTCATAAAAATATCTTCGTAACTTACCTGGTATTCATGCATCATTTCCTCAAACATGGAAATATGTTTTTCCATGAATTATTTCCATACTAATGAAACACAGAAATTTTCACCTAATTCTGTAGGTATCGATGGGGGTATCCACATATCTTTCTAAAATTAAGTGGTATGAATGAATTTAGTTTAAAAGGAACTCGTAAGGAACACCGACCTCAACATTATCATGGATACCCATGGATGGATCCATAGAGAACTTACCTATAAATTCACACATTATCAAGTCCACCCTAGAGGAGGAGGAGGGGATGATAATGTAATGAGAGATGGTGTGAGGGAGAGTGACCCATAATGAAGTGTCATTTTGTATTTGGGGATGGGGTCTTCCTCTCCTCACCTACCCAAACTTCCCGAGGGAATGATGGGGAGGCACCTAGATAGAGGGTATGGTTGATGTCCCTGTTGATTTTAACTCTTCCTTAGTCGGGGTGAGAGGACAAAAGTTAGGGCCAGGAGTAGGGGTGATGTCCTAATACCTCAAGAATAAACAATTATAATTGGGTATAACCACCAAATGCAACATTCTCTACTGCAAAACCTAAGAACTTGATCTAGACCACTAGAGGAAGTTCTAGTATGATCTACATATCAACTCCAAGGATTGACATAACTTGTTTTAAGATAATGATTAAGATTGTGAATTATGAGTGAAAAAACTTAAGGTGCATGTGCTAATATGATGCACTCACATGTAGACTCAAATTAGGTAAACAACAAGGATGAGATTCCCACTAAAACCAAGGATATTAGAACAATTTGATCAAATTTTGTGGGGTGGAGATGAGATTAAAGCGAGAAAGACTAGAAACTTAAAATTCAAGGGGTTCTAGGACGATCACAAAATAAACTTCTACCATTGTGTGTTGTTACCACTACATGAAGGTAGGGTAAACATAAATTGGGTCTCTCATAAGAAAATTGATCTACAGGGAAATCTCCAAGAAAGCACGGGATCCATCATGCATAAATCATATTGATCATTTGATATTAAGGGACCACCAAGATTTATAAGTATATCATGAAATTTTACCATGTCTGCATGGAGATTTTTATAGGTCTCGAAATGATATCCATAGGTACACCCAAAGGACATCGACCTCTCACACTATCATCGATACCCATGGAAAACTTCATAGAGAACTTACTAGTAAATCCATACTTTATCAATTCCATAGGACACAATGGTAAACATTGAACACAAAGTTAAATAACACATGGAAATTCAATTGTAATATATCAAAAGAAAAACACTAGTCTACTACAACCACAAGGATAATAGACTCGCCACTAGAGTGATAACTCTAGAAAAATAAATCACATGAGGTCATCAAAGTAAATTAAAAATCAAAATTCACTTTAAAATGTCACATAGAACAAGATAAAAAGATCAAATTGAGAAACCCGGATGAGTAACAAATTTAGGTCCCAGAAATGGAACTAGAAAGGATTTGGTCACCGATCTTACACCCCGAATGAGAGGGAGAAGATGCTAATGCAAACGGGGATAGGGAGAGGGAGAGTGACTCATAATGAAGTTTCATTTTTAGCCGTGGATGGGTTCTTTCTCCACTCACCCATCCAATGTTCCCGAGGGAGTGTTGGGGAGGCACACAGACAGAGAGGGTATGGTTTATATCCCTACTTCTTTTAATTCTACCTTTTTAGGGTGAGAGGACTCAAGATGTGATCAAGGGAGCACAAAAGGTAGGGCCATGAGTTAGGGTAATGTCTGAAACCTCAAGAATAAAAAATCGGAATTGGGTGTAGCCACTGAATGCAAAATTTTCTTGAAATAATGGTCACTAAGAATTGGAGACACCCAAGAACTTGATATGGACTACTAGAGGCAGTTCTAGTATCATCTACACATAAACTCCAAGGATTTACATAACTTTTTCAAGTTAATGATGAAATTTTGGATTATGAGTGAAATCACTTAAGGTGCATATGCTAATATGGTGCTCTCACATGTAAACTGAAATGAGATAAATAGGGAGGATGATATTCATACTAAAACCAATTATATTAGAAAAGGTTGATCAAATTTTGTGGGGTAGAGATGAGATAGAATTGAGAAATGAAGTGAAAAGATAAGAAACTAAAATTTTGAGGGGTTTTGGGAAGTTTACTAACTAAACGTCAACCATTATGTGTTTTTACCACTAAATGAAGGTAGGGTAAACATAAAATGGGTCTCTCATAAGAAAAATGATCTGCAGGAAAGCTCCAAGAAAGCACGAGATCCAAATTCCTGATAATTTAACTCAGTACACCTAAGGTTAAATCATCATGCACAAATCATATTAATCATTATAGATCAAGTGACCTACAATATTTATAAGTATATCACCCAATTTTAATCAATCCATAGGGAGATTTTTATAGGTCTCAAAAATGATATCCATAGGTAAACCTAAAGCACATCGACCTCTCACACCATTCTAAGATAAGAGCCAAGTAGTCATAAGGCATTTTGATATTAAATCAAAGTAATAATTTACACATAATCAAAAATAAAAGACACAGACCATTTTAAACTCAACATCACTTCATGACAAGAACAAAAACATAAATAATTTTATTAGGTCATTCACATCAAATCCATTAAACTTTGAAAAATGAGGGAAACATATATTCATGCTCTCAAATCTTGCTAATGATTGTACATGTGCAATCACCTTAACAATATTTCCAAGTGAGTGGGTCACATAGAAAAACCCTTACTTAGAACATTATGCCCTCTTCATAGTTGACGATACATCTGGAAGAGTTTTCATGACCTTTTCCCTTGAATAACTTCCCACCTCTTTTTTTCTCACCAAGACTCTCTCCAAGGACCCTCCCTTTCTCTAAACCTTCCCTACTTCTTATATTGCTTTATTCTCTTAGAATTTTAGAGAATATTCTTCTTATTTCAAAAACCATTATTACCCACAAATTCTTGGGGACACCATGGAATAATGCGAGATGATTCCTCACAAAAAATCACCAACTTAACTTATTGCCACCATGTCACTCATACATCATCAAGACGTAACTAATTTTTTTCCGAGGTCATGTCAAAATTAATATTATAATTTCAACATGTGTACAAGTGTGACTTACCTAAAATACTTAATATGAAAAGACATTCTTGAAATGTGTAACCTTTTAATCATTCTCCGGTGACACGTTCCATATAAATAGTTTATCCCTATTTAAAATTCACATGTACCTTTTAATTGGAGTGGGCTATGGTATTAATAGTGAAATAATGTATTTGGACACATCAATAGAGGCACCATGCCTATTTAAATGGTTCACCAATCCTCCAATTCATCACGTAATATTTCTGAGCCTTTCACTATCTAATTTAAATCAAGAGTCTTACCTCCATGTCTTCCTCGTCTACGAAATTGAATCCTTTTAATGGATACCTTACCCATTAGGTTTTTTTTTCATCTAACATGGCAAAATGAATCATCCATTTGGCATATTTCTAGAATCCCAGACATCATTATCGGTCCTCCAGATAATTTCTCCTAGATGGTATAATCCTACCTTTTCTACATAGATTTGTACAAATTATGCGCTTCATATTCCATCTTTGAAAATCTTCATTTCACTTGATTTTCATGGAACACCATCTAACCATAGAATCGCTGAAGTATCATTGGATTCAACATTATCTATATGTCCATGATGACCAATGGTACACGAACATATCATACTATCATTTTTACTTATTGACTACATAGTTCCTAGCATGAAACCCACTTCCAACCCTGGTAGAAGAATTTTTTTTCCCAAATCCACATGAGAATGATATAGAGAAATGACTATCAATTCTCGAAGCTAATCTGGCTGAAATTTGGTCTATGATGGGTGCCCATAGCCTTCCTCCTAAGAATATAACAATTATGATGGGTGCCCATAACCTTCCTCCTAAGAATATAAAAATTATGATGGGAAGCCCCTCGAGAAGAATCACTCATTTTCGTGCAACTCATATTTTTTCTAGTAGGAAAACTAATGCATACATAAGAGGGGGAATTTCCCTTTCCAAGTTGGTGAAATCACTCAAAAAATGAGAAGAGCTTACACAGATCCTGAACAGGGCATAGGCAGGAGTTCAAGAGTTTCTTGAGAACAGCATGTCATGGGTCCTGGTGGGTGACATCCAATCTTTTTTTAGTACACTAGCTCACGAGGAGTTTTAAAACGTAAGGACTATCTGTTAAAACGTTCTCTAGTGATCCAAGATGAAGTTGTGTTCTTTGAATATTGACTACTATGTTTTTCCGTTGTAAATAAATCTATACTTTGTAACATTGTATATATATGTGTATATATCTTCGAGGAAGGGCCCCTATAATACAACCCCATTTTTTTCACAGCATTTATCGTTTGTAATTACCCTTTAGATTTTTTAATGCATGATTTGGATAGACATTTTTTTATTACAATCGTCTAGATATATCATGTATTTCTTAATAACCCAAGAAAATAGAACATTCCATTTTTCCACTAGAATTTCTTATATCACACACAATTGAATATCAATCTGAGAAATAGAAATGGCTTCTCATTACCCTTCTCACCCCTACTCCCTTTTAAGATTGAAGAAGTTAAGTATTTTTTTTTCCTTTTATAAAATTGGATGGTCAGGCTCGTACCAAATGCACAAACCACTTCAAAATAAGGCCAAATCAAATTGGACCTCGGGATCCAAAATTTTTGTCACTTTAAAAGGAAAAAAAAGAAATCTCTTCAAACTAGAGGGATAGTCTACCCTTTTGACAACATTCTCGGGAAAAAATAGAAAATTGATGCACTCGTACTTCTTTCATTAAGATAGGTTTAGAAACCCAGACCAAACTACGAAAGGGACTAATCCTAGGGCTTTGGTAATAAGAGCATCTTGTAAACACAATACTCGTATGTAACAAAAAATATTGAAATCCCAACCTTACACTAAAGCACAATCTATCGCATGATTTAAATTATTCAAAAATTCATAAACCTTTATAACAACATTTAAGCTAAATATATTACTTAGCCATCCCACATTGATGAAACCCCAAATAGGAAAGACATGCCCAAAAAACCAATATCCAAAAATAAAAATAGCATTAAAAGGAAGATAGACATATATGTGTACCAACAACTAGTAAAGAAGGTATGTGGGGAAGGTCTAGTTAATAATGTAGGATAAGTTTCAAGTCTTGAAGTGAGTGAATAAACATATAGTAATAAAAACACTCTTCTCGAGCCTTGGAAAACTGTAGTCGAGGGATTGGTGTAGATTTTTGTTTCATATTTTACACATTGATTCAATCACCCAAAATGGTAAGTTATCATTGTAATTGTATTCTATATTTCATACCAAAACATCAAGTCTTGAAAGGAATCCAAAGGTAAGATATTAATAACAGTGCATCTACATATTAGTAGGGAAGTAAGAGAGATCTAGGGTTGTGGAAAGGATGATTTGAGAGGCCTTGAACATGGGAAAAATATAAAAAATGTAATGTATGATTTAATATTTTCCATACAATCATGAATTTATAGTTTTTGGTATAAAGAAGGTCCATTTATTTGTGATGCACCCTAACGGTTGAAAGTTGAAGGAATGTATAGTATAGTAATGCCTAACTCGGTGGTCAAGGCTACCTATAAGGGTTTATAGGATGAGTGAAGGAGTGAAAATTTTAAGAAAAAATATTAGAAGACCTTAGAACCTTAGAAGACCTAAAAATTCTCCATTTTCTAATTTTTATGATAGTTGTACTTCTAACCCTTGCAAAGTTCTAAAGGACCTAAATTGGAAGCTAAAAGTGTTTCTTTGGGGGTGTCTTAAAAATAAGACCTCGTGAAATTTTATATACAACTACAAGATGCTAATGAGTATCCCAAATTGATTTTATTATGTGGAGTAAGAAGTTGGAAGTAAAGTTAAGAAAAAACCCCTTGGGTAGGGTTGATAAGAAGATGAGAAGACAAAAAGGAGGATTTGAAGGTAAGGAGACTTACTCAGAGAGTTATACTATAAAATATGACACTCACCATAAACAAGGTACTTGGTACTTGGGAATTTTTTTTAATCTTATAATCCTCTATATCACCACAAACTTTAGCTTAGTAAGAGCATTTGTCTAAGACAAAAATTGAGGCTAGTTGGGCAGAGAGGTAAGTATTTTTAGTTGTATTGATTGATTTTATTTAATTTTATGGGTGGAATAAAATTGTATGTCATGTAAAGACAATATGTAATATTTTATTAAGTGTATTAATGCCATGATATTTAAATTGTATGATTGATGGTGCTAGTAAACTTGTTGAGAAAGCTACTCTAGAAGTCATTAAGAGCATAGTTGGAGTTTGAACAATTTCTAACATAGTGAGTTGATTAAAGTCATCTTTTCTTTGCATCATAGTTGTATCAGAGAAAGATAGATCCTATAAGGAGAAGAAATTTTGAATATTCTAACAAAGAAGTGTGAAGTTGCTTGGTGTGTGTGTGAAACAGATAGTTGAGAAGGAAAAGAAGATGATGTGTGCATTAGAGTTGATGAGAGAAGAGGTGGTGTTATATGTTCATAATTTTTAACTAGATGAAATGGAAAGAAAGAAGAGAGAAAAATATAAGAGGAAAGAGGAAGAAAGAAAATTTAATATGTGGTTTGAGAAAGAGATGAGATAGCTTAAGAAATATGTAGCCAAGGTTGAGGAATGGATATTGAGCATGGAAGAAGAAGAGGATGTAGATGAAGAAGACTCCATAGAAGTGAAGGATAAGTTGGAATGTTAGGAAGAAGATGGAAAAAATTTAGTGATGAAAAGTTAATCTATTGTTACTGAGAAGAAGGTGAATTTCTTGATGAAATCAATGAGTATGAAGAGGAAAATGAGGACAAGGAGTAGGTCATCTTGTACATGTATGTGAAAAAATACATGAAAAATGAATTTTTTTCATTTTAAAACTACACAAGAAGAAGAGGAATATAGATTTGATAGTATTATCTATGATGAAGATAATATGGAAAAGAGTGATTTTGTGTTTGAAGAAATACAATCTATTGAAAATTTGTTCAATTTACATGATGAAAAGAAGAAAAATATTTTGGATGAGATGGTTACAGGTGAAAAGAGTGGATGCAACAGAATAAGAATATGAAGAGGTAAGATAATAGGAAGAAAACCATGTTTGTGAAGATATTGAGATGATGTCAAGATAAGATAAGGTCAAGAATGAGAAAGTTGAGATAGTGAAGCAATAAATAAGTGAGTGAGTGAGAGAGAGAGAGATAACATGTTAAAGTTCTTTTAGACCAACAAGAAGATCTAGAGGATGAAGAATCGGGTGGTGAAGATGATAGAGGTAATGAGGAAAGAGAGATAAAGGAAAATAGAGTGAAAAATTTGTGTGAAGAATACACGAGAGAAGATGAGGAAGACTAGGTTATGAAGAAGGAATATGAGGCATGCAAGCCTCTTGTTTTTTAATCTAATATTTATTTGAGTATTGAATTTCCAAGTTTAATGGTGATGAATGAAGGTGTAGACCATCCCATTAAAAAAATGGAAAAGATAAAACAAGCATGGAAAAATGAAGACAATGTTCAAGAGGAAAATAATAAGGAAGATGAAAAAGAGGAAGGATTTATAGATACCTAAGCATATGAAGACCAAAAAGTTAACAAAGATCCAAAAAATATGAAGAAAATTTGAGATAGTTTAGCAAGTGAAAGGACAACTAAGGAGTGATTTTTGGAAAAAAAAAATTAGTATTTCATGATCTTGAGAAGGTCATGATTTAAGGAAGCATAAAGGAGTATAAAAATATAGTTTCACAGTCATGTGTGATGAAGATACAACATATCTTAACCTAATTCAAGCATATCAACTCAATTCGAAGATGGAAAATAGAGCATACAGTCTTAAGATCTTCATGTTGATCAAAACTTTGAACATTTCAAACAAGAATCAATTAATGGAAGACAAAGGAAAATTAGTAGAGATGAACCAAGGATGGAATGCATTCAAGAGCTATCTTCAGAGGATTATCTTCAATTATAAATAGAGGAAGAAAGAAGAAAATAAAATTAGCATAATGTATGGGGAATATTTTTCTTTTCCCTTGGGAGTATGATGCAGAACATCAATTTGTAGATATCAATAGTATTCTAAATTTTGGTCTTGTAAGTCCTGTCGTAGGTCCTAGGGGTCATCTAAGGTCTATTAGGAATGATTGTGTTGTGTAGGATCTTCATAAATTTGAATTGGGTACTTTCCCTCCATTTTTCCAATTTGAATTTAGAAGACAAATTTTGGCTTGTAATTAGTCTTGATGTAATATTGGAGTATCAATTCATGTAAAAATGTTGGATGAGGTCCTATTAAGGTCATATTCAAGGAATTATTTTAATCTAGGTCTTGGTCTTAAGCTCTTAATTCTAAGAGGGGTATTGGAGGCTATTATGAATGCTAAATATCTACTATGAAGGCTATAGAAAGCCAAGAGTTAGTTAGAAAGGAATAAGGAATCATAACTAAACCCTTTTGAATCGTTGGGCCCCTGAAATATTGGCTAAGTACATAAAAGGGAACCTAGGCATGTAAGGCCTAGTTGAATAAAGGAACGCAAGGAGAAGGCACACATGGAAGGGTTTAGGGAAAGGTTGAAGGAAACATGTGGTGTGTGTGCAGATACAACCAAGGTTCTAGGACTTAGCCATATTAGGAATTTTGGGTAGGATACGAGAAAAATGTGACCCGACTACACATGCAGAGTGGATAAGGTGCCATCCTAGTGACAGGTTGGCTCAGGAAGGAATATACCCTGTGGTAGAGGTTTCTAGAAGTACATCATCGCACAAAGTGGTGAGCTCAAAGCCAAGAGGAGCATGCGCTCCTAGAGAAACACATTAAAACACTTGGAAATGGATCTAAGGCTATAAGAGAATGAGTTGGCGGATCAAAGAAGCTATATATACAAGTTCTTGTAGAAGTAAAAGACACACCTGAACATATAGAGAAAGGGCGGAGCTCTGTAGAAATACTGCAAGGACTCTGCTAGTTTGGGAAAATAGGGTAGAAAAGAATGTATTAGGGGTTGGGAATTATAAATTTTCTTTTGAGGGCCTAGTTATATAAGTCTAGTTATAATACATGACTACAATCTACCTTTTTGTGACATTCTATAATGGCCTAATGAATGTAATAAGGTTACCAGTTGATATGAATATGAGTATTGATGGTTCTGATACATACATCCTTCTTCATAGTTCTTTCTCATTTATGTTTATGAACTAGTATGAATGCTTGCATGATTTCCTTTCTGTATTGATGTAAGTTATTTAATCTGTTAAGTACTTTATGTCTAGAATAACTGCAAGGATCTAGAAGCCGTTCTGAGCTCTATGGTGCTTGTATGTCTTATTTCCTTTCAAAATATCTTACACTCAAATCATAGATGATGTTTCCCATTAAACTCACATAAAAGAGAGACTCGGCACCCACGCATGCCTTGGGTGAGCACCAAATACTGCTAGGTGATAGCCAGCAGCGTGCATGGGATTTCTTTCCTATTGGTGGGGGTAAAAATGACTACATCTTGGTTCTGTTGCCAAGATCTCTTTTCAAAGTTGTAGTGGGAAATGACATACATCATGATTTAGGTAATGAGTAATGAAAGAAGGTTTAACTCTGGAAAGTGATGAATCATGGTTCAACAAAGACTGAGAGGAAGAAATTTCATTGAGATTCAACATTGGACCTAAATTTAATGCATGTAGGTGGGTAGAAGAGAACTTATACCATGATTTATAGAAAAAAAAAATTTGTTGCTTCCCAGTAGAATTCTATGAATGGATCTTAGCATATGCATCTAGATGAAGTTGGTATTATAGATTACACGCATGGACCCAAGAAGAATAATTGAGGCTGCAAGATGCAGATCGACGTGGAATCATGCTATGGATCATTGTGGAAGGGTGTATTGGCTACCTACACTGGAGTATGCTATTTCCACATATTCTTGTCCGTGGTTCTTGAGTTTGAATTTCTATGGGAGCCCGTGAGGATCATTTCTACATGTTATCCCTCCGCAATGAAGATCTTGATCGTTAATTCGAGTTTAGAGGAATTTACAATGGCCAACTAAACCATTCTAAGCATTGGGAGAGGAAGCTAGGGTAGAGGAAGATGGCAGATATTACAATGGAGAAAGAAAGGGAGGAGAGACGGCTCAAGTGTAGTGAAGCACGTGAAAGGGAGATTACTAGACAACATGAGGTTGCAAGTGTGATGGATCTATGGAGGTAGATGTTGCGGGAAGGATTTGAGGTTCACGCAGAGGATGTGGAACCTAAGCAGTCTGTGCTACACAATCTTAGAAAGTGAGTAAGAGATACCCCTTCAAATTCGATTAGATTTTGTCACGTGGAGAGAGAAGAGTCATTGGAACGTATCTAAACCAACCTAGTGACCAAACCCTCATGCTTGGTTTTCTAGATCAAGGAAGGAGTATCGTTGACCTAATTGGTATCAGTGGAAGTGATAGATCTACACCCAAGAGATACAATTTTTTAGTTCCCACTTCTATGGCTACACATATTCTAGTATTTAGAGGATTCTTTGGATAAGGAGTAAGTACACAAGCCTTCGGTCTCGCATTTGGGAGTGGTGTGGGGTACATTAGTGGTAGTGGGGCATTATCACAAACCATCGGTGCACACTTTAGTGGAACCTTGGGGACACTTGGCACAACTACTACAGGACTTGGTGGTTCTGGTGGATCTGGTGGGTTAGGAGGAAGAGGACCCTAAGTGAACCAAGTGGTTCTGGTGGATTTGGTGGTTTATGAGGCACACAACCTTATGGACCTGGTGGATCCAGTGGTGGAGGAAACACTAGAGGGAACCAAGGCCCGACTCAGAGGACAAGGGCCCCACCCCCTCAAGTATTCTTTGAGATTTCTTTACATTTTCCAGATTAAAGAGGTATTGAAGATGCTATAGAACATGTTCACAAGTGTGAGTTTCTATGGCACGCAAAGGAGATCACAACCTCGGATAGGAAGGCTAGTAAATTTATAATTATGTCAGTAAGGACGCGTGCATAGATGGTATATGAAATATGACCCTCATCAAAGAGTAGTGGATTATACTACTTTAAAGAATGCCTTCTTAGTAGAATTCCACATCCTTGAGTTTGAACAAAAGAGCATCAACACCCTAAAGGAGATTCAACAAGGAATGGCAGAGAGTGTGTGGGAGTATGATGCGCACTTTAAAACTCTCTTGTCTAAACTATCATATGATATTCACCCTTCATATCATACTCAGTGGTTTGTTGGAGGGTTGATCACACCTTTAGAAGGATTTTATCTCATAAAACTTTCACAAACTCGCGTGAGGTGCTAGAAGCTTCTCTATGCACCGAGGCTATTGGTAGCATTGACATCGGTATTAGCCCATTTTTGGAGACTCATATTTTTCTATGGTTAAACTCGCTAGAGAAATTATATGTGAACTCAACCCATAAGACTCACATTGGTTTATAGTGTACAAATTATGAGGTAGAGGGGAATGTCAAGGATAGTTTCCCTTGGAGGACAATACGCACCGTGATAGTAGACTATGAGATTTATCATGAGGACCATGATGCAAGTAGATTACCCTTATTACAACATGAAAATCGGAAGAATGTATCATGTTACTATGAGATATGCACCTCTATAACCCATGATAATAAGGATTGTAGGCTTATTGATCAAATCCATGTGGCCATTGATCATGGGGTGCACCAGACCAGCATTTCCAATAGTTTTAAAGGTGATGATCGTCGTTATGAGGAAAACACGAGATGGAGGCATGCACAGAGGGGATTTTGTAGAGGATTTCATGGTCGTGGTAATTGAAGAGGAAGAAGTGAGCTCCCACATGGAACCTATTTTAATTGTGTGTCTACAGAGCATTACAAACAAGAGTTCCTTGACCTATTACAGTGCTCATAGTACGGGAAGAAACAAAAGTATGAGGAGTTCCCTGAGTTATTTGAGCACATGAATTAGCAACAATGGAAAGACAATGGCATTGCAATGGTAAGAATTATGAATAAAGACACACAATGGATGCCATGGGTAACACGTGATGTAGGCTTCGAACCTATTTTAGTAACAACAAGAGCAGAGGACATGCGCGCACAAGAAATACCAAGGTAGAGGACTCTGGTTTCAAGAGAATAAGTGGTGCATGGAAACTAACCATATTCTACTCATCAGAAGGAGGTATATCAAGATACCATGGACATCATTCAGAGTTTACAAGGAGAAATCCATTGTATAAAGGAGCAGTCTAGGAGGGAAGAGCAAAGGTGGAAGGTCGAGGTGCCAAGATATGACCTGGACGAGGTCATGGAAGTATGTAAGATGCTAAGGAAAGAGAATGTTATTCCCTTGCTAGGAGCCGGTTAAGGGAGAAGGTACCATGTAGGATAAGAGCATGAGAGGCAGGTCCTACATGCAAACCTTCCCCGTCACATCCTTTACTATGATATAGAAATCATGTTAAATTCAATAGTGGATGGATGGCTATTGAGTAATATCCTCATTGACACAAGAACGAAGGTCAATGTTCTCACATTGGATGCTTGGCATTAGATGGGAAGGCCTACATTACAGCCATCTTCGAATGTGTTGTATATGGCAAACAAAACAAAGGCAATGCCCATTTTCGTCTTAAAAGATGCAGCTATCACCATTTAGGGAGCAAAGTTTCTTGGGACTTGAAGTCTTGGCACTCACCGAGGAAAACAATTTTCCCAAAGACTACTTAGGTGCTCATGGTGTTACAAGAAATGCGGATCTTCGGTTTAACAAAGGATACCTTTTGTATAATGGAAAAGTGACAAGTGAGCATGGGAATCTACAATTAACTCTTCCTCGCACCCAACCTCCCGAGGTCGTGCCGAGACAAACCGAGTGGGGATGGAATATATGTGGGGTGCAGACAAACTAGTTAGGAAATCTTATGTCTTTGACACACACTAATGGAATATGTGAATCTAAAGCAAAGAAGGCCCTCCTAACCTAAACTGGCATGATAGATCGTTCGGTGAGGATGACTGCTCGAAGGCTCCAATCAATATCGAGCTCTAGCATGATCCGATCTATAGGTTGTGGAATACATGGAAAATGACCTATGGGTGCTTCGTAGATATCCCCGACAGGGTCATGAAAAATGGATGACGGATATATGGTGGATTCTATGTGCGATTCTCTGGTCTAGTCCTCGAAATCCTTAGCTTGATTAGCTATCATGTCTAGTGAGGATAGTTGTGTGATAATGTTTGGTGGAAGTGGAGAGGACCTAAATACTAATGTGCGTAAACCAGCATCAATGTCTAATTGACCTGTGGGCCCATTGGGTTGTGGGTCTTGTGGATCACAACCATAATTTTATGGTTGTTGTGGACCTCCTATGGTCATGTGTAGGATCGATCCTTAATCCCTAATATCCAGAGATTCGTATGCCTTTTTGGCCTCTATGTTTAGAACTAGAAGTTGCACGATCTTCTCAGAGTACCTTACAGGCTTTCTGACAACTTGAATTCTTAAGCTAGTGTTTATGTCAATGAGGATGTCTCCTGCATCTGAATTTTGGACCAAAGGATCAAAACCAAATGTTTTCTCTCTTTCAAACCCTTCTACAGTCATGTAGATATCTATTAAGGCAATCTGTATTTTGGTTGGTTTGACCAAAATGTATGCACTTTGTTGTCTTCTATGTTTAATCCTCTCGATTGTGCACCGATTTCTTGTAGGTCTATTGTTGCTCGGAAGACCCGAATTCTAATATTTTGGTCTATGTTAGTTATTACTGCAATAATATTGGGTTGAGGCATGATTGGCTCGAATACGTATTCTCTGGGCTCCCTAGGTCCCGTGATTGTCATACAAAAGAAACAATATAAATCTAACTAAAGAAAAGTAAAATAATTATGTAAAGTATATCCACATCATATATAAATTCCCTATTTTTGTATTTTTGATAGAATATTTAATGAATTAAGATAACAACTATTTAATATATCTAGAAAATGAAAACTAACCTAACAACATAATTAAAAATAAACAAGATAGGCAGTATAGCTACTTGTGCATGCGATTGTGAATCTATTCTAAATAACTAAATAACTGATCTAATTTAATTGAAAGATTTTTGATCCTACCTCAGAAGTGAGGAATGAATCATAGTTTCTCAAAAACTATCGATCCCCATGGCTTCCTCGAAATATCGAAAATGAACATAACCGAAATGAAGTAATTCACTACTCTATTTGGTATATTTTAACTAGAACTTTGAAAGCTTGAACCTGGATTTTGTAGAACAGTGGCGAATCTGATTGTGTGTGGCTTTGTCCCCTCAGTGTGGTCTCCTCATTCCTTCATACTCACGTGAATCTAGAAAAGCATGTAATGCTGAAGATCAAAGCAAGTAGGTATTGGAACAATGGCAGCTTTGGATGTAGACTGAATACAATGTGAGTAGGAGAGGAATAGTGCAAGAGAACTAGAGCTTGGCTTATGTAATCCCTAGTGAGATTTATTACGATTCATACAACATAAAACATCTAGAACGTGAAACTATTCTTCTTGATGAAAAAACCTCGCAACTCTAATGGCCTCATACCTAAAATGAAACTATCCAACCTGAATTGATTGTATGAAATAGTAATAACACTCGAACAAAAAGATCATGTGGCTTTTAAATAGTAAAATAAGACTAACTATGCATGCATTAATTGAAAACTATTGAATTCCTAAGCAAGAACTGAAAGACTAAACTATTGAAATGAGAGGATGAGGGGCGCTTTTGAGGGTCTTTTATTTGTAATCAAACCGGCTATTTCTATAATTCCCATTCACCCAAAGGTAACTCCAACTAGGACTCTTTTACTATAAACAATGGAGAAACACTATTACAGGGAACCAAAATCATAAATACAAGAAAAAACAAATGAGAAACCTAGTAAAATTTGAAAATTCATGCAAGTCGCGATCAGCGGAATGTGTTGGAAAATGCGTGAAGGACCACCACCTTGAGCAGGGGGCGGTTACAAGACCGCCGCCCTACCGGGCAAAGTGGTTTTCACACCAAGACAAAAAAGCAAAGGAAAAGAGGGGAAAAGAGCAAAACAAAGCACATAGAGGCTAAGTGGGGCATGCAGGATGTTAACGTACACTTGGAGAGCTTTTCTGGATCCTGAACACCTTGCGAGGAGACCTGTATCATCATTGGGGCATGTGTAACATCATTCTGGCAGTGCAATACCCTTATAATTTTGGGTACTTATAGGTACATCAGCTTTGAAAATGAGGAGGAGTGAGTCATCATACCCTTGGCTAATAAGAAGTCAACACCCTATATTGAACCTTTCTTTGGGAGAGGAGGTCCTAGATAGGAAATATGTGCACTCAATCGGGATCTAGAGATAATCCATCCTACCGACAGAGTTATCCATTTTGAAGATGCTCAGTCGGTAAGTGACACCACCAGTCTAGCATGTGATAATTGGGTGCACGGGACCCACAAATTGATCAGATGACAATTAAGAGGATCAGTGACAAAGGTGCATGCAGTAAGGTGCTTAGGAGGAAAAGATCTACCTAAGTACTTAAGATGGGCCTCCCTAAGGTCTTTATTAGAGAATGGAAGCTCAGTAGAAGGAAGAAAATGAAAGAAGAGGAATGTTAAGTTACGTCGTATTAGGAAGCTGATGTGATGTGCACTGTCTCTGTGACACATTGAGAAAATCTATTGGAATGACACAAAGTGAGAATTGCCTTCTATGTTTGTTTCTCTAGAAGTAATACACCCACCGCCATCAAAGAATACCATGGTAAGGAGCACGCCTCTTTCCACATCCAAAATTGTGAAAGGACCTAGAGGGAAGGCATAGAAGATTTGCCACAATCCCTCCTGGGTGCAAAAACTATATTCTACACCGTAGGGTTACGTGTGTACATGGTACATATATTCGAGATGTGCCATCAAATAGGAAATTTGCAAGAGCTAGTGGTTGACCTAGTTCAAACATTCGAGTATCAAAGTACCAAGCCATCAGTTGATAAGGCATTATAGTTTGTTAAGCTCCTTACCATGGGGGATAGTGCCATGGTGGAAGATAGGTTGTTGGACTTGCTTGGTGAACCTAGTTTGGGGGAGAACTTTAAAGAAGAGGAGAAAGAGGAGGATTAGTTTGTGCATACATGTGTGAAAAAGGAGAAAGGAAATCTTGCTTATGTGATTGATGGGGAGGAAGCAAAAAGTTTGAATGTTAACCATTCTATAGAGACACGTCGAGAGTAGTGGGAAGTGATGATACTCACGCACACACCTACCATGAACCCATAAAAACTAAAAAGGTTAACATAAGCTCGTGGATAAGAACCTAAGGAAGCTATCATTGGAGATTACTGATCAGAGAAGGAAGTCTCTTAGATTAATGATCTTTTACATGAATTTGAAGATTTATTTCCATACGGGTACCATGAGCTCAAAGGCGTCCACCATTCCTTGGGGTAAATGAGGATAAAACTAAAGAATGGTGTACACCTAGTCGGGAAAAGACCCTAATAGATGAATTCCAATTTGCGCATGAAGGTAAAGGAAGAGATAGAAAAAATGATAGCATCTGGGATCATTGAAGCTATGGAAGAATCAGAATGTATAATTTCAATGGTAATCAACATAAAAAAGGATGGGTGGATTAGGATCTGTGTGGATTATAGGGAGGTGAATGAACTTTCTGTCACCGATCCTTTTCCAACCCCCTTCACTAAAGAAATTTTGGATGAAGTCATTGGACATGAAATCTATTCCTTTCTGAGATGGATTTTCTGGGTACCACCAAGTCTATATTGTAAAGGAATACTAGGAGAAGACAACTTTCACCACTGAATGGGGAATTTTTACATACACGGTCATGCCCTTTGGGTTAAAGAATATTCCTTCTGTTTTCTCACGCATAGTGGAATAGGCATTCTAGGACTTCATCCACAAATTTCTTCAAGTCTATCGGATGATTGGACAATGTATGGGCTAGTAAATGACCATTGTGATACTTTGAGGCTGATGTTTGAGAGGTGTCGCGAGTTGAGGATATCCCTCAACATTAAAATCATGTCTTTCTACCCCCTTTGGAACATTATTAGGGCATATCATATGTAAGGAGGGCTTGCTAGTAGATCATGCCAAGGTTGAAGTGATTGTGGGATTGGGGGAGCCTAATATCAATAGCGCAGTGCATGGGTTTCTTGGACACATGGGGTATGTTAAGATCATCAAGGGGTATGTTGAGATCATTGTGCCTTTAGAATAATTACTCGACATAAAAGTTCCTTCAATTGGGAAAGGCACAGATAAGGTGTTTGATACATTGAAGGATAGGCTTGTCACCATGCCTATATTATGTTTTCCCTCTTAGGATAAGCCCTTCCATGTTCATGTATATGCCTCCAGAATGACCATTGGGGCAGTTCTTGCACAACCTAGTGAGGGAATTATTGATCATCCAGTATGCTTTGCAAGCATAAAGTTGACACCAAGAGCATAATTATACTATGATCAAGTGCAAAGCATTTTCAATGATCTATGCACTTCACAAGTTTAGGCAGTATCTGTTGGTAACTCCCTTTGTGTTTTACACTGACCTCATGGCATTAAAGTACTTGGTGAAAAAGCCCATTCTATAAGGGTGCATATGTCGGTGGGTACTATTATTTCAAGAATTTAAGTTTATGGTAGTTGTGAAGCCTGGAAAGAGTAACTGTGAACCTGATCATTTGTCAAGGATTGATTCAAGGGATGACATGCAGAGCATTGAAGAGACAATGCTAGATGCACAAATTTTTAGGTTGTGGCACGCACCCTCAGATTTGGAAGAGATTGCAATATTTTTAAAAGAAGGTGTGGTGCTAGAAGGGATGAAGACATTAGAGAAGAAGAAAATAGCTATACGTGTCGCGCCTACCTATTGATCAATGGGGACTTATACAAACTAGGGCATGATGAATTTTTACATAGGTGTGTGCTAGAGCATGAGTGCCTCACCATCATAGAGGAGGCACACAGAGGAAGTACATGTGTACATTATGCAGGTGATGCCACCGTAAGTAAAATATTAATGGTAGGATTGTGGTGAGAAAATTTGTATAAGGATTAAATGGACTATTATAAAGCGTGTGACCATTGTTAGCACATTGGCAAGCTAGGAAGAAGAGATGAAATTCCTTTGCACCCTATCCCTAGCGTTGAACCTTTTGAGAAATGGGTAATAGACTTTGTAGGCCCTATTACACTAGCAAAATGTAGGACTAGATCACACTACATAATCACTTGCACGGACTATTTGACAAGGTGGGAAGTGGTAGCCCCAACTAAATACTAGACAACAACTACAATAGCAAGGTTTTTTTGGGAAAACATTATCACAAGGTATGGATGCCCTTTAAGTTTAACCAACGATAGGGGTACACATTTCTTGAATGATTCGTGAAGATCCTATTAGTAGAGTTCATGATGGCTCATCACATGACTAGACCTTATCTCCCATAAGAAAATAGAACCGTAGAAGTGTTTAACAAAATATTGAGTCATACCATGACAAAAATTTGTTATGTCGGAAGACAAGATTGGGATGACAATGTATCAGTTGTATTATGGGCTTATAGGATAACGTATAAAAGGCTGAACAAAGCCACACCATTTCAATTGGTGTTTGGCATGGAAGCTATTATGTCAGTTGAGTTCAAGATACCTTCTCCGTGAATAGCATGGAAAGTAGGGCCGAATGATGAGCAAGCACTAGAAGAGATAATTGAGGAATTAATGAAGCTGGATGAAAGATGATCACTCGGAGTGGATCCAAACATCATAAAAAGAAAATCAAAAAGCATGGAATGATCGCCACATTAAAAACAAGAAATTTGAGGTTGAGTAGATGGTCTTACCGCATGATTCCAAGTATCTCGCCACCCTAGGAAGTTGAAAGTCCATTGGTTGGTTCCCTTCATAATCTCATACATCATTGATTCAGAACATGCTAGTTACAAGTGTTGAATGGAACAAAATTTCCTAGACACTTCAATGGGATTAGGCTAAAGCCCTTCTATAAATAAGGCTTCTTGGTGTTTTTATATAAGATAGTTTTTCCCGATAATTTATAATTTCCTTTATGCATTTCCTTTCATGTAGTTCCCTTTCATGTTGTTCTTTTGTTTTCCACCTTGGGCATCAATAACCTTGTTACTTTTTGAGGGTTTTGAATTCGTAGAGGGCTGCACATTGTTTAAGTGTGGGGTAGAGAGATGTGAAGGAAAGCATGGTTAAAGTACCAAGGAGGACTCTATTGTAAACCCCAGTTGAATTTCCCTATTGAAAGAGGTACATTGAAGAAAAGGTGGAAAAGGATGGTTGGTATCAAGATAAGGCTACTTTCAGATCCCACATATAGAGAAGGAATAAGTGCATGAACAACACGAGGTAGGTAGAGAAAAAATCATGACAAAATAAGTACCTTGGGCATAGGTGAGGCATGTGAAAGAGTCTCCTATCAAGATGGATTGGTTACAAGCTAGAAGGTTGGGGTTATCAGTGTAGGTTGGGTGCATAAGTTAGGGTGCAAAAGTGAGGCTTTGTTTGAAAAAACCACTTTAAATGTTAAAAGTATGATGGTAGGTGAAGTAGAATTTAATGCTTAAAAGTGGGAAAAACTATAAATAAAGGTTTGCACATTTCAATATTCACTTTGTGTATACAACAAAAGAAGCACTTGTGCATATTTGCAAACAAGGGCTTCTAGAACTGATCCGTGTGAATAAAAATTTGAAAAGTGTAAGCGCGAGTCACTAGTTTGGATTTTCAAACCAGAGAGAGGGATTTCACGGGCGTAAGAGAAAAAGTGAGAAGGCACCATTTGTGAAGGAACTATCCCAGTTAGGGTTTGAAGAACTAGGGCACAAGTTTAAAGGGTTTTCTTCACAAGTTTGAGATCTAAGGTTAGAGGGAGTGGAAGAACAAGAGTAACAGCAAGTGATTGAAGTGATAAGAGAACCTAAGCAATGGCACCCAAGAAACCAGTTGGCACACCTAAGAAGGGTAAGGGAAAGGGAAAGCAACAAGAAACTCTTGCACATACAAATGAAGAGTGGTACGTAAAATGCAATACCGAGACGGAATATTCTTTGGGAAAGGAGTGGGAGTCCCATTTGAGAAGCATGTCTGTAAATGATTAAAATTTTTATTCAAGCACAAATTAGAAGGAGATGGTACTAGAGTTAGTGTGCCCATAAAATAAAAAGGTACTAGAGGGTTAGCCTATCTATGACGATGATGTAAAAATAAAGTTAGAAAAGTTAGGGTTATTGCAACTCTTTGAGTTGCCTTACTTCTGGAAGCCTGAGGGATTTTATCAATGGTTGATGACACATGTGCACAAAGACTACTTCCACTTTGTAAGGAACAAGATGTGCATTACCCTCAATACATTTCACATTTCACATGCCTTATTTGTGAAGGAGATAGTGTCGAGGATGACCTAAGTGACAAAGAGGTAATTAAGGAGACTATCGCCACCTATGCATACAAAAAGGGGTTGAGGTACTATGATATCTCAGACATCAAGGACCCAATGATGAAGATGGCTGTGCACCTTGTGACAAAGTTAAATGGCCAGGAGAGATGGACCCAAGTTAACAAGGCATGGTTGCATGTTTGTAGGAAAATTTCAGAGGGCACCATCTACAACTTATCCGCATTCATCATAGATGATATTGTCGTAGAGAGCGAAGGAAGGTGAAAAAATACTTTTCGGTAATATCCTGTTAACCATTGTGTTTTTAGAGATTGGAGTACCGGATGCTTTGGAAAAATTCATGTGGGAGTACCCTGCTGAGGACCCTTCACCCGTGAAGAGATTTGAAAAGTATTCCTTTGAAAGTATGATGGTCGTACATAAGGTGCACTTAGAGAAATGGTACATGTGCACGAGGAAAACATTAGGGGTGGAATGGAGGATTCCCGAACAACTTCTAGTAGCCACTAAGGGAGAAGCTGAGTTTGTTGTATACCAGCATTTCTCGCGAGCAGATTCAAACTAATAGATGAGACATGGAGCCCTTGGTGCAAGCTCCCTTTTTCCTTCACAGACTCAACACTTCCAAGTGGGAGTAAAAGGTTTAGAGAATCCAAGAAGTTGAGGTTGGACCTTGGAAATCTGGACTGGGACCATAGGGAAATGTGCAAAGGGTTTGTCTACCCCAACAAGCGTGCATACATGGAGAGGTACATGTCACATGAGGTCCAAATGGTGAGGCCCATGACCTTTCCCATTGCAGGAGGATCCTTGACACGCATATACCTCTGTATACAACCCAAAGTTGAAAAGGGTTTGTACCTAGAGAATGAGATATCCATACCTGAGGACTCAACTGGAAGGAAGAGACCCACACCCAGGCAGGAGTAAAAATATCCAGAGAATAAAATACTAAGTTTGGTGGAAACACGAGTAATAGGTTCCCTAGGACAAGTTCCGAACTAGAATGTACTCACACAAGAAGAAGTCCATAATCAAAGAGAAGACTTAAGATCTAGAGATTCCATTAGATAAGGAGTCATCAGAGGAAGAAAAGACAAAGTCACCTACACTGGAATCCCTAGTTAGGAAGAAGAAAATAATAGAAGAAGAGACCACCTCAGAAGAAATTGAGAGTTTGGAGAGGTACATAGGGGAAAAGGATGATGATAATGCGGAAGATGATAGTGAAGAGGATGATCCTGGAAGATATCAAGAGCCACCCATCTTCAATGTGCATGACTCATAAGAAGAAGGTGGAGAAGAAGGATATGGGTTCCATTTAGTGTGGCGCAAGGGTATCCAGGAGAGGGAAGGCACCCAAGACATAGGAAGAAGTGAGGAGGTCAGCGCGTAGAAGCAAAGGACTCCAAGCCTTACACAAGAGTAGATAACCAAGGCAACAGAATAAGAAGCAACAAATATCATTGAGACCTTGGTGGAAGAGGAGATGGAATGCAACGCTGAGCTAGTATTTAATGAGGGTAGGGAAAAGAGTAGAAAAGGAAATTGGTAGCACTAGAGGCCCCACTTTGACTGTAGTTATTTCTAAGGGCATGTGCATGGGAGGAAAGCATGTGGAGGAGGAGAGGATAGGGAAGGATTATATTTATGACCCCAACGAATTGTTGCGTGTGTAATTCAGAGCACCGTTCTAGTAGAGGAGATCATGGTGATGTCATCGTTTGATAAGGAGGTTGTTTACTCGTGGACAAGAAAGATGATGTCATGGGCATTTGAGTCCCATATTGATGAGCCAGAATTTGAAGTAAGAAATGGGGAAATTATAACATTTCCAGAATCAAAAGGAGATAACCCATTGGTGAATGCTCAATAGCTATCAGGTGAAAAATTGTGCAATGCTTTCAACAAGGTCTCCATTGAGATCAAATCTAGACTCTTTAGGTGGAACAATAAAATCAAAGATCTAGAGGATGAGATGAAGAAGAAAGAGGAAGAGCTAGCTATAAGGACAAAGGAGCTAAGCCAAGAGAAGTTGATCAATACCTTGTGGCAGCGAGAGTTAAGGGATGAGAAGGCTAGAGTTCGTGAAGTTTACAAAAAGGTGGAGTCCATTACAGATGTCATAGTGTTGAAGCATCCAAGCCTAGCACCTACCACATTGAAGTATGAAAATTCTCTTGAGTTCATGGAGGACTTAATAAGAGTCCTCACCATGAAGAGGCAACCACTAGCTTTGGATTCTAGAGAAGAGGTGGCCACGCACTTAGAAAAGGAGGAAAAGTTAAAAGTCATGGCACTCATAGCATAATATAACAAGGTCCATGCTGATGTGAAGATTGCCTCCTAGAATTTTGAGGCCACGCATCACGATAACTAAGCGGACAGGAGAAAGTGGTGTGCATGTTGGTCACCAAGGATGAAGTGGAACTTAAAGAGTTCTTGGATAAAAACAAGGGAATAGAGTGGAGTGGGAAAATATCCTAGCCGAGGTCGAAAAGAAATCTAAGGCCATTGAAATTTTAAGGGGTTTAATCAAAAACCAGTTAAAGGAACTATACCCACGGATTACATGAAGAATGGATGTGCTGGAGGATGTAGGCAAGGAGTTAGAAAATATTGTTGACACCATGAGCGCATAAGGGGATGGGATAGGTTTTGAAGAGGTATGCGCCTTGGGGAGTAATCTTTTCATGAGAGCGCATAATGAAGTTGACACGGAACACGTTGGAGGATGACTTACGTAAAGATTTTCCTATTTTATTACAATGATGCCATCACTCTCCCATTCTTTCTTCTTTCCTAGATTCTTCATCCCCTTATTATTTTTCCAAGACCGCTATGATTCCTTATTCATATAAGTAGTGTTCCCGTGGATGGATAACATGTGTAGTGTGGAGTGATGTTGGGCCCTGAAATATTGGTTAAGTACAAAATGGCACATAGGCACGCAAGGCCTAGTTGAAGAAAGGCGTGTAAAGAGAAGGCATGCAGGAAAGGGTTTAGGTAAGGGTTTAAGGAAACCTGTGGCACACACGCGGACAAAGCCAGGGTTCCAGGACTTATCCATATTGGGAATTTTAGGTAGGATATGAGGAAAACATGACTCGACTGTGCATGTGGAGTGGATAAGGTGCAAAGCATGGTGACAAGTTGGCCTAGGAAGGAATATACCCTACGGTAGAGGTTTTTAGAAGGACATCATGGCATAGAGTGGTGAGCTCAGGCCTAGAGGAGCATGCTCTCATGGAGGACCACATTAAGACACTTGGAAATGGATCTGAGGCCATATGAGAATGAGTTACTAGATCAAAGAAGCTACATATATAAGTTCCTGCAGAAGTAAAAGACACACTGGACATATAGAGCAAGGGCGGAGCTCTATAGAAATATTGCAAGGACTCGCTAGTTTGGGAAAAAGGATAGGAAAGAATGTATCAAGGGTTCAAAATTATAAATTTTCTTTTGAGGGCCTAGTTATATAAGTCCATTTATAATGCATAACTACGGTCTTCCTTTCGTGACATCTCAGTAATTACCGAATGGATGTAATAAGGTTATTAGTTGATACGAATATGAGTATTGATTGTTACGACGATACGTACATCCTTCTTCATAGTTCTTTCTTATTCATTTTTATGAACTAGTATGAATGCTTACATGATTTCATTTCTTTATTGATTGAATTTATTTAATCATAAGCACTTTATTTCTAGAATAATTGCAAGGATCTATAATCTGTTCTCGATGTATGGTGCTTGTATGTCTTATTTCCTTTCCAAATCTCTTACACTCAGATCATAGATGATGTTTCCCATTAAAATCACATAAAACAGAGACTTGGCACACGCGAATGCCTTAGGTGAGCACCTAGCACCCGGCCCGGGTGATAGGTCGGTGCACATGGTATTTCTTTCCTTTGTGATGGGGGTAAAAATTACTATAGTAACCACGATCCCAGCCATCATTTGAATGGTCATTACATGTGAGAGAAGCTTCAAGGAGAAATAAAGGAGGAATTGGTGTATAGACAATTTAGCAATGGTTTTCATTGTGTTTTTGCATGTTATTGTACACTAAAAATAGTTGTATGCAACTTAGTAGTAGTTTTCACTTGGTAAGGAACTTAATTTTGAGAAATTTTCATTGACGATTAAAGAGATTCAAGATTGCATGTGTATAAAATATATTGTAGATAGAATTAGATCTATGAATTTCACTCAATAGAAATATTTTTGTGTCCAAATGCTATATATGGGTGTTAAAGGGAGTAGTAGGGAGAATTACACACATCTACATGACCTGTCTTCTCTAATCAAGAGATTGCAGAAAAAACTTAGGATAAAATTTTGTGCGAATGATTAATCACAAATACCTTCACTGCTAAGGAAAGTGATATGAAGAAAAGAGTCATTATTCATGTTTGATGTTATGTTGAGATTTTATGGTAAAGAAAGTGTGTGGGTAAGGTCTATTTAATACTCTAGGAGAATTTTCAAATCTTGAAGTGATTGAATAAGAATATAGTAAGAAAAACACTCTTCTCAAAGCCTATGAAAAACCCTCATCTAGGGTTTGGTGGAGATTATTTTTTTCTTAGTTTAAAAATTTATTCAACCACCCAAATTGGTAATTCGGCCTTTTAATGGTATTTCATAGGTCATACCAAAACTTTGAGTCTTGAAACGACTCTAATGGTGAGATAGTAATAAACGTGCATCTATATATCAAGTAGGGAAGTAAAATTTCTCTATGGTTGTGGAAAGAATGATTTAATGATTCTTGGTTTCTTAGTTTCCAAATTGATTCAACCACCCAAATTGTTAATTTGGAATTTTAATGGTATTCCGGAGGTCATACCAAAACCTTGAGTCTTGAAAGGATTTCAATGGAAAGATAGTAATAACAAAGGCATCTATATATAAGTGGGGAAGTAAAAGTTCTCTAGGGTTGTGGAAAGGATGATTTGAGAGGTGTTAAAGTGTGGAACAAGATAAAAATGATAAGGTATACATTAAAAGTTTCCATATAATCATGAATTGATAGTTTGAGGTACAAATAAGCTCCATTTAATTTTGTTGTGCCCTAACGATTGAAAGTTGAACGACAATATGGTACAATAACATGTAGCCCACTAGTTAAGGCTACGTAGGAGGGTTTATAGGATGAGTGGAGGAGTTAAAATTTAAAGAAAATATATTGGAAACCTCATTTAAGATATTTTGAACCTTGGAATACCTAAACTATTCTACATTTTCTACTATTCATGATAGTATTAATTCTAACCCTTATACAGTTCTAAAGGACCTAACTTGGAAGATATAAGGGTGTCTTAGAGGGAAATATTACTAAATAAGGCCTTTTGAAAGTTTAAATACAACTATTAGATGCTAATGGGAATCCCAAAATGATTTTTAAGCAAAGTTAAGAGGAAAAAACCCTTGGGGAAGGGCTAGTAAGAAGAAGCCGAGAAGCCAAAATGATGATTTGAAAGTAAGGAGACTTACTAAGAGATTTGAACTATAAAAATTGACACTCACAAAAACAAGGCACTCGATACTATAAAATGTTTTTGGTTTAGTGTATAACCCTCTAGATCACCCCAACTTTGTGCTTAGTAAGAGCATTTGTTTAATAAGGCATTTGAGGCCTATTGGGGAGAGAGGTAAGTATTTTGAGTCTTCTTGATTGATTTGACTCAATTTTATGGGTGGAATAACATTTTATGTCATGCAAATATAATATGTAAGGTTTTATTAATTATACTAGGGCCATGATCCTGAAATTGCATGATTGAGGGTGCTTGCAAACTTGTTAGAAAAGCTACTCTTAAAGGTGTAAATAACATAGTTGAAGTTTTAACCATTTATAAAATAGTGTGTTGATTAAAGTTATCTTTCATCCGAATTAATGCAATAGAGAAAATGCATAAGTGTGAATTACAATGGTCCATAAAAGGAATTATAGCATTAGACAAAAAGGAAAGTGAATTTTCCACTACGATTCAACGACACACACACATAGTTGGTACAAAAAGTATAAAAACGTGATATTACAAAGTGGATTATGATGCTTTTCACACCAAATTTTTGGTTGAGTTTCACATTCTATAATTTAAGCAAAGATAGCATCGTTTTCTCAAGGACATCAATCAAGGTTTTTCAAAAAGTGTAAGAGATTATAACACGCATTTTAAGACATTGTTTTTCAAATTGTCTCATGGAATCAATTCAAGTCGAATTCATAGAGGTTTTTAAGGGATTGTTAACTCTTTTCTAGATGGAATTATCTCAAAATACGTATATCCGATCTGTGTAAGGCATTGCAAGAATCTTTGTGCATTGAAGCATTGAGAAGTGTAGACATGGGAGTTAGTACTTCTCTTAAAATATAGATAGAATCGTGGCAGAGTAGTGGAGAAGCTCTTTGCCAACTCTATGTATGAGACTAAAATTGGCATATGGTGCAATCGATTTTGAGGTTGAGGGACACATTAAGGATAGCTTATCCTATAAGACAATGCATGTGTTGTTGCACTCTTACGAGATTTTCCATAAACAACATGTTTGTAAAATTTCTCACACTTATAGTGTGTGATTGAGAAGAATATTTCCATGTATTGTAAAATTTACAAATACCATACCCACAATGAAAGTGAGTACAAACTAATTCACCATATCCACAAATACATTAAAACAGATTGCGCTAGACTAGTGTGGCGAGCGGATCAAAGGAGAAATAAAGATAAAAAATGAAGAGTGAAACAATGGGGATAATAGAAATGGAGGCTTCCAAGGAGGATATAAGGGCCGAGGTCATAGTGTTGGTCGAGGAAGGTTTTCATGAGGAACTTGTTATACTTACAGCCCCCTAATCATTACTAGTGTGAATTTCGACAAAATTTAGTGTACGCACGTGGTATGGGAAGTAATATAAATTATAGGATTGTCAAGAACTATATGAGCACATGAGTAAGGCCAAGAAGAAGGAAAAGTGCATGGGGATGATCAAGGTAATATTAGACCATGATTTCCATTAGACCAAAAACCAAAAATGTTAATCTCTATTATAATCGAAAAATTTAGGATCTATAAGAGGCGGTTAGTCCATATCATGAAACTTGCATGGGGAAAGCTACAAACACATGCCAACAATATCCCCTTAGGATTATTCGAGTGATTTTTAACTCAAGACCTGTTGCTCTAATACCATTTATTGGAACATAATTGTCATTAGACCAAAACCTATAGGTGTTACTCTATACTAGAATCGTGAGTTAGGATCTACGAGAGGCGGTTAGTTCATGTCACAAAACTCGTGGGAAACATTGCACACATTTTCTAATAGGTCAAATGTGTGAATGTTGATAAGTGGATGCCTCATAAAATGTTTGATCTATATTTTCATCCCATGTTAGTGAAAATGCACATAGAGACAACACACTCGAGTGAGACTCCAAAGGATAAGCCTCTCATCATAAAATAATATATTATACATGCAAAGTATCTATATGTCGTACATCGAAAGAGGTCTATAAAATTACTATGGGGGTCATCAAATAACTATAGGGTGAGATTAATGGCTTTAAAGAATAGGCATGATAGAGAGCACACGAAGAACACCGAGATCCTGTGGAAACATGTGGATGATGTAAAGGAGATATAAAAGATGTTATGATAGGACAATATCATTCCATTATAAGGAATGGTTGTGAGATAAGGTACCATGTGTTAGAGTTTAGTCCAAGTGAAAGATACTATATACAAACTTACCATAAGAGGATCATGAGTACGATAAATAAATCATGGTGGATGCAAAGTATTGATGGGTGGTTTGTAAGTAATATCTTGATAGATACATGTGTTGAAGTGAATGTACTAACTTTGGATGCATGTAATCAGATGGGGAGACAATTATTATAACCATCCTCAAATTTCCTTTATATGGGAAACAAAACAAGGGCTATGCATGTTGGGGGTTTGATAGATTCCTCTATTACAATTCAGGATCCAAGTTTACTAGAGATTTTGAAGTATTAGAGCTCATCAAGTAGAAAAATTTCGAGCACTACCTAGGTGACCCTGGTGTTATGAGAATCATTCATATTTAATATTTAACAAAGGATACATCATATTCAAGAATAAGAATGAGTTCCTGATTATACCATTAGATGAGGTAACAACTATGACCTATGTTGAGCCTCTAAGTGAATAAGATTTGAGTAGAATTTATGCACGTATGGTACATAACTCTCGGAGACTTTGGAACCATCCAAGGAGGGCATGTTTAATTAGTGAGTCACGTAGTTGTTTAATGATACTGCAATAATTTTCTATGAAAACTAGGCCCATTGAACATATGAGATGTTTGGGCATGAGAGGAAAGGAAGAGTAACTAAAATGATTAGGCCATGCATGGTTAAGAACATGCGAAGAATTCAGTTACCTAGATATAGTAGTGAATAAAATCCTAAATCTTTCTTGAGTGCTATGAAGGAACACTGGAAGAATGAAGGTGATGAAATAAACATGTTGGTATATATATTGCATGGGACAAGATCGTGTTGGTCGGAAACACATAGAGACAACCTGTTAGGCTGGCGAGAAGTGAGAATCACCTTTTCAACAAGGCTCACTTGGAGCAATGCACCTACACTTATATATGATTATGATGGTAGGACTCTTGATTTACTACACATTCATAAATGTGAGAGAAAATCAATGCAAGGTATGGAGGCTTTACCACCATCATTGTGGGTATATAATTTATATTCCACTTTACGAGGTTACGCATGTGCATGGTATGTGCATGTTGATCTTAAGTAATGAAACCGTAAGTTGGAGAGATATGACTACAGGTATGGTCCGTACATTTGATTATATTTCTAATAAACATCCAATACAAGAAATGTTATAGATCATAAAGTGCATCACATTAGGGGATAGTTAAAAAGTAGAAGACCTCATGGTGGAGATGCTTAGAGAATGTGATTCTTAGGTGCACATTGATATAGAGGAAATATAACAAATACATGTGAGTCGCACTAGAAGGAGAAAAAAGGGGGAAAATGGAGTACCTTGTTCATGATCATGAGATAGATAATTTATAAATCACCCATAAAGAAGGTGTGCATGAAGTAATGGACACATAATATGAGAAAGAAAAAGCATACCATGTGCCCATGAAAATAAAGAAGGTAAACATTGGTATAGAAGATTCACCCAAGGAATAAATTATTGGCTATTATGGTCTAAGTAAAAGGTAGCACATATCATTGATATTTTTCTTGACTTCCAAGATTTATTTCCACGTGATTACCATGAGATGAAAGAAGTGAACCCATTAATAGGAGAAATGAATATTAAGCTAAAGGAACATGCACGTTGGGTTTGAAACAGGCCTTATAAGATGAATCCAAATTTACGTGTATGGGTGAAGGAAGAAATAGATAAAATGATTAAGTTTGGAATCATTGAGAAAATTAAAGAGTCTAATTGGGTAAGCCCCATGGTAATCAATATTAAGAAATATGGGCATGTCACATTTTGTTTAGACTATCAAGAACTCGAATAATTCATGTGTTGCATATCCTTTTCACACACAATTTATAGAGGAAAACCTTGAACGCATTTTAGGGCACAAAATCTATTCTTTTATGGATGGGTTCTCAAGATATCATCAGTGCACATTGCACATGAAGATCGATAAATTACTAATTTCACCACTGAGTGGGGAAGTTTTTCATATACAATTATGCCTTTTGGGTTGAAGAATGCATCTCAAGTATTTTCACTTATAGTTGTGCATGAATTTCAGGATTTTATTCACAAGTTCTTAGAGGTGTACCTAGATGACTGTAATGTTTATGGGTTAGTTAAAGATCACTATGATGATTTACCTCTCATGTTTGAGATATGTAAATAGATGAACATCTCTGTAAACATTAAAATGTGTATCTTTTCTACACCATTTTGCACTTTCTAGAACATATAATTACTAAAGAAGTATTGTTGGTGGATCTCGTGAAGGTTGCAGTAATATTGGGGTTAGAATAGCCTAAAAATAAGAGTGAAGTGCATGGATTTCTAAGACATACGAGATACTACATAAAATTTATCAAAGGCTATGTGAATATTTTTACACCCTTGGAAGATTTTCTCAAGGTGAAAGGAAATTTTGATTGGGGTGATGCGCAACAATAGGCATTTAAGAAATTTAAGGAAAATATCACAACTATTAATTTTTTTCTTTCCTTCTTGATATAATCCCTTTCATGTATATGTTTATGCTTCTAGTAAGACGATGATTGGTGAAGTATTTACGTAACACGGAGATAGAGATGTGGATCACCGCATCATATTTTCAAGCAAGAAGTTGACACTAACAAAACATAATTATACTATAACCACGTGTGAAGAATTTTATATTATTTAAGAAATCCATAGGTTTCGACAATAATTATTGGCTACTCCATTCATTTTTATACGATCGTATGACATTAAAATATTTTTTCAACAAGCCCTTTTACAAGGGCACATATGTAGTGGATAATTTTGGTTAAAGAGTCCGATTTCATAGTTTTTGTAAAGCCGTGTAAGATTAATTATGGGACTAATACCTTATCGACAATCAATTATAGTGAGGAAGTGTAGAGTATTTAGGACACAATGCCCGATGCACAGATTGTTTAGGTTTAATTTTACACTCATGAGTCGGAGGACATAATAGTCTTTTTGCACACCAGATTGACGTTAGAAGGAATGAATGCCCTTGAGAAAAATTAGCTTATTATACGTGTAATGCCTTTTCACCTGATTGGAGGTGACTTGTAAAAAATGGGTAGAGATGAATTCTTGCATTAGTGCATTCTTGAACATGATTGTAAATCTATTATGGAGGAGGCTCATGGAGGTATTGTAAGATGAAATTATGTATTAGATGCAACTACGTGCAAGATCCTTATGGATGGAATTTAGTGGGGAACTTTTTACAAAGAAAATAAGGATTTTGTGAAGAAATGTGTTCATTGTCATATCGTTAGGAACCCTTGAAGTAGGGATGAGATGCCCTTGAGACCTATTGCAAGAAATAAACCTTTGAGAAGTGGGCCATTGAATTTTAAGTAGTTATTACACCACTTGCATGCAGGAATAGAGAGCACTAAATTATTACATACGAGACATTATCTAATAAGGTGGTCGAGAGGACATGACTACAAAGGATTGCAACATAGCCAAAGTAGTAAGGTTTCTATGGGAAAATATTATTAACAGTACGTGATTCAATAAAACTTGAATATTTTATTTAAATATAAATGTATAGCTATGATATAAATGATATGCAATAAAATATGAATGTTAAACAATTTATTTGATTTTATTAATGAAAGGAAATGAGAGGGATAAGGTACTAACCTTGACCTTTCTTACCTCACAAAGTGACACAGGAGTGAGCATTATGATGAAATGAGAACACGAGGCATACCACAATTAGATACATAAAAATACAAAAATAATTGGAATACCTAGACAAGGGCGTTGAGGAAGGGATAGGAAATTGTGGATAGGTGCCCATGTCCTCTCTGTGGGTGCTCGAGTCAGTCTGCAAAAAATATCAAGATCCGGTTCCGGAAGTGTCGCTATTATTTTACACCTATCCACTTTTGTTCTTACAATATAAAAAAATTGTTGGATCTGTTGTAAACCTATAATAAATAAAGCACATGTAAAATCCTCAAAACTATAATTTCATTAAATATGGACATTTTACAATCTAGATTAAATAATGAAATTGTCTATCTTGGTTTTACTTGATGTGGGGCATAACTTGCAGAGACCATAACTTTTGATCCTACTGTTGGATCATCTTGAAATTTTATAGGGTAGTAAATATTGATTAGTACTATCTTGGGGTTAACTTCACGTGCAAGGTTGTGGCCATTTTGGCACATTTCCAGATTCCTTCATCCAAAGTGGCCTCAAATTGGCTCGATTTTTTCGCTTTTGACTAGGTCTTAGAAATTTAATAACTTTTTTTGTACTTGTTAGAATAAGTTAAAATTTCACGTGAACCTTAATTTATGAAGGAATATTTGGAACAAAAATTTTGGGGCCCAGCCGAGTTGTTTTGCTAGTTGGTATTTTTTGGCATTTTAGGGTTTTTAGTGTAGACGTGAAATAAAAGGAGGATTGTAATGATGTAAATGATTAGTGTGGATTCCATAATGAGAAAAAAAATATTTTGAAACTCTTGGTTTTTATTTTCTAATTTTTTAATGTGTATTTTGCAAGTATTTCAACCTCTTGTAGTTGGATTCACATCAATTGGTATCAGAGACAAATTTTGATCTTGCATAAATAGTTAAGGTAGCATATTACATTTTGTTGTGTAATTTTTTTCCTCTATTTTATATAGTCATGCCTATACATGGGAGGGGATGTTATTTCCAGATGAATAGGCATATGCAAGAGCTATAGAGATAGGTTGTTGAGGTCATAGAAGAAGTTACCCACCTTATAAGGAGCCATGCAAATGGGGATACAAACCCGATAGTGATATTTGAAGAAGTACCTCCATTAATGAATGAAGCGAGGATATGAAGAAGAAAATGAGAGAGATGAATAAATGTTAAATGAGCGGCCATTTGAGGAGAGATTAATCTAGGATTTAGAGGGAAAAAAATATGGCATCAAGATTAATGTTCCCAATTATGGTGGAGGGTTATGACCAGAAGAGTTGCTTGACTGGTTGAATTGTATGGAAAAATTCTTTGAGTGGAAAACCATTTAAGAGGAGAAGAAGGTTAAGTTTGCATGCACTAATTTTGTCAGACATGCATTGATCTAGTGGGATCACCTAAAAAATGAAAGAGAAAGGAATGGAAAGGGAAAGATCCGAAACTGGAATAAACTGGTAAAGAAGTTGAAAGAAAAATTTCTTCCTGTAGATTTTTCTCGAGACACTCTTTTGAAGGTTCTAAGACATCAAATAGAAGGATCTCAAAATTGAGGATTATACCAGTGAATTTTACAAGTTTTCAATCAGGTTTGAATAGGGAGAGTCTCAAGAAACAGAAGGCTACATGACATTTAAATGGATTGGGATACACCATGTAAGATGAGTGAGTATGCTCCAGATCCATAGCCCTGGATCATACTTATCTACTCGCATTAAGGGAAGAAGAAAAAAAAGAGGAATAATTTTAGAAGAGGTGTGAAAATAGGGCCATCATCATCGCTAATGAGAGGTAGGGTTATATTTGAATCTACCAAAGGTGAATCCTCTAATGCGAAGGGAATGAAGATTCTTGTCAAATCCATGATAACTACTAAAGAGGTAAGGGGTTTTAGAGGGGAAGAGATTATATTTGAGGACGTAGCTGGAATATCTCCGAAAAGACAATATACACATTACAAATGTGGTGAAGAGAGTCACAAATCCTTTGAGTGTCCGAACTATCCTACACAAGGTTAGTGGAAAGGAGAACAACCATGAGTAAATCTTGTTGAAGATGAAGAGGAATAAGAAATGGAGGTTGCTGTGAGACTTGGATGAAACCCTCATGATAAGGAGGATGATGATTATCCTAAGGAAAGAGAAAGAATAGGATGATTCTGGTGCTAATTTATGGTTGCGAACAAATATATTTCAAACAAGATGCACCTCTGGAGGAAAGGTATGTAAAATTATTATTGATGGTGATAGTTGTGAAAATATGGTTTTGAGTGTGATGGTTGATAAACTCAATATGAAATGTGAGAAGCACCCATATCCCTATTATATATCATGTTTCAAGAAAGGGAATGAGGTAACCATAGACAAAAGATGCCTTATAAATTTTTTGATTGGGAATACCTACAAGGATGAGGTATGGTGTGATGTTATCCCAATGGATGCATGCCATATATTACTGGGGAGGCCTTGGCAATACGATAGGAAGGTTACACATGATGGAGGAAAAAATACATATACTTTTGGAAGGATGGTGTAAAGGTTTTCTTGTTACCCTTCAAAGAAGAAGAGAAGAGTGAGGGATTATTGGTTACAAAAGAGTTTATTATGGAAATGGAAGAAGTTGGCTGGTGTTATGCAACGATGTCAAAGAAGGTGGAAATAGAGGACTTTAATATACCTATTTTTGTGGAAAAGGTATTAAAAGAATACAAATATGTCATACCAAATGAGCTACCAAATGGGTTACCTCCGAAGTGATATATTCAACACCATATTGATTTGATCCCGGATCGACCATTCCAAACAAGAAAACCTATTCGATGAGTCGACATAGAGTGAAGATTTGAACGGACAAGTGAAATATCTAATATAGAAAATATTAGTGAGAGAAAGCATGAGTCAATGTGCAACCCCAACCCTGTTGACTCAAAAAAAAAGATGGATACTGGAGAATGTGTGTAGATAGTAGGGCCATAAATAAGATCACAATTAAGTACCGGTTCCCAATTCCAAGATTTGATGATATGATGGATGTGCTAGTTGGAGCCCGATATTTTAGCAAGATTGACCTATGTAGTGGGTACTACAAGATCCGGATCCGTGAAGGGGATGAATGGAAAACATATTTCAAAACAAAATAAAGGTTGTATGACTGGATAGTGATGCCATTTTGGCTATCTAATGCACCTAGTACCTTCATGAGGTTGATGAACAAAGTACTCCAAGAATACAATGGTAAGTTTGTTGTTGTCTATTTTGAAGATATTCTCATATTCAATAAGATAGTGGAAGAACACTTGTTACATATGAAATTGGTGTTAGACTTGTTACGTAAATAGAGTCTATATAAAAATTTAAAGAAGTGTAGATTTCTTCATAAGAGTCTAGTTTTTTTGGGGTTTATGATATAAGAGGATGGAGTGAGGATGGATGAGGAAAAAGTAAAGGCAATTTTGGAATGGCCTATTCCAAGGAATGTGACAGAGGTTTGTAGTTTTCATGGATTGGAAACTTTTTATAGGAAGTTCATCATGAATTTTAGTAGCATTATTTCACTCATAACGGAGTGTACAAAAGGGAGGGTGTATATATGGACTGAGGCAACACCAGATAGTTTTGAATTTTTTAAGAAGAAAGTGTCAGAAGCATCTATTTTAGTATTTTCAAATTTTAGCAAGGTCTTCGAGGTTGACTATGATGCCTCACATGTCAGGATTAGATCTATATCGATTGAAAAAGAAACGTCCTGTAGCATTCTTTAGTGAAAATCTAAATGAAGTTAGGAGGAAATATTCTACTTATGATGTGGAATTTTATGCTATTGTTTAGGCATTAAGGCACTAGAGACATTACTTGGTAGCAAAGGAATTTGTATTGTTCACTGACCATGAAGCATTGAGGTATGTAAACACATAGAAGAAATTAAATAGTAGGCATGGAAAATGGGTTTCATTTTTACAAGAATATACTTTTGTCATAAATCATAAGTCAGGTAAGTAGAATCAAGTTGGTGCTGCCTTGAGTTGGCATGTATCACTTTTGACAACAATGGAAAATGAAGTAGTAGGGTTTGGGGCAGTTAAGGAATTGTACGAAGGTGATCCAAATTTTGGTGATGTTGTGAGAAAAATTAAGGATCCTACAATAGGTAGTGGTTCTTCTGATTATTTGATGTAGGATGGTTATTTATTCAAGAGGAAACAATTATTCATTCCTCATGGTTCAGTGAGAGAAAATATTATACGAGAGTTGCATAGTGGGAGGTTGGCTAGACACTTTGGTATAAGATGGCACATTTCATTTCTTGTAGAACAACTAATGATGCTTCCAGAGTTACATATTTGTTTTTTTCAGAAGTGGTTAGATTGCATGGAGTTCCAAGAATGATCACTTCAGATCAGGACACAAAGTTTTTGAGTCACTTTTGGAAGACTCTGTGGAGGAAAATGGGGACACAACTATAGTTCAAGTAGTGCATATCACCCCTAGAATTATGGGAAAATAGAAGTAGTGAACAAAATCTTGGGAAATCTCCTACGTTGCATAGTTGGAGAAAAGCCAAAACAATGGGAGTTAGCTTTACCACAAACTGAGTTTGCATATAATAACTCCATAAACATGTCAATAGTGAGGTCTCCTTTCCATATAGTATATGTTAGGAATATCAAGGGGGTCGTAGATTTGATTGTGCTATCCACCCAAGATAAAACTAGTGATGATGCAAAAGCATTTGTAGAACACATTCTACAACTATAGGATGAAGTGAGGGAAAAGCTAAAAGTGAGTAATGCAAAATATAAAGCAGTTGTAAATGCCAGTAGGAGAGTAAGTGTATTTGAAGAAGGAGATATGGTGATGGTTCATCTTAGAAAGGAGAGGTTTCCAAAATGGACATATAATAAACTCAAGTATAAGAAGATTAGGCCATGTAGGATTTTGAAGAAAATGAGTCATAATGCCTACAAGGTGGAGCTACATGAAAACTTTTCCATCTCACTAGTTTTTAATGTTTCTAAATTATATGAGTTTCTGGGTCATGATAAAAATGTTTTGGAGCAGGAAGAAATAAACTAGGATCAATAGATGCTGAAGAAGAAAAAGGAAAGGGTAATGTGTGTCTTGGACCAAAAGACAATCACTACTGGACATGGGAGCTACAACATATATTTGTTATAGTGGGAAGGTTTGCATCAAGAAGAAAATAATTGGATACTTAAGTTGGAATTGAATAAGATTGACGGTGAAAAATTATATGAATTTCGTTAACTTAATTTGTAGGAGCTTAATTCTTTTCAACCGGGGGAGAATGTTACGAGGGCATAACTTGTGGAGACCAACACTTTTGATCTAACGATTGAATCATCTTGAAATTTTATAGGTTGGTAGATATACATTAGTAATAGTCTAAGGTCAACATTGCATGCAAGGTTATAGACATTTTGGCACACTTTTAGGCCCAGATTCCTTCATCTAGTGGCTTCAAATTGGCTCTCGATTGTTTTTTTCGCTTTTGACTAGGTCTTAGAACTTTAATAACTTCTTTTTTTATTTTTTAGAATAAGTAAAAAATTCTCACGAGCCTTAATTTATGAAGGAATATTTGGCACACAAATTTTGGGGCCCATCCGAGTTGTTTTTCTACTAGGTAAGTTTTTGTTTTTGGGTTTTTGGAATTTTAGGGTTTTTAATGTAGACGTGAAATAAATGGAGGATTGTAATGATGTAAAAGATTAGTGTGGATTATAGAATGAGAAGAAATATATTTTGAAACTCCTAGTTTTTATTTACAAATATTTTTATGTGTGTTTTGGAGGTATTTCAACCTCTTGCAGCTAGATTCACATCATTTTCTTATACTAAATATTGGAATTTGATTTGGCTATTATTGGAATCCAAAAAGGTTTTTGGAATTTGATTTAGCTATTATTGGAATCCAAAAAAGGGTTTTTTGGAATTATATATCATGTATGAGGGATTTCCATTTTAGGGGTTTACAATTTTTAGTAAGAATAGGAAATACTTATTGGAATAATTAATACATTTATAACTTTGCAATGCATAGAAAATACTTATATTGTCCATTCTCATATAAATATATATTTTAATTTTGTATTGAATATAAATATAAAATCTCATATATACCCGAATGGGCATACTTCCATTCTCATATAAAAAAACATTTTTATCTTGTATTGAATGGGTATATTCCCATACTCATATAATAATCATAGAAGAAAAGCTTTATATGCCTATCATTGCAAAGATTTGGAGGATGAGATGAAGAAGAAAGAGGAAGAGCTAGCTATAAAGACAAATGACCTAAGACAAGAGAAGTTGATCAGTAACTTGTGGCAGCGAGAGTTAAGGGATGAGAAGGCTAGAGTGTGCGAAGTTTACAAAAAGGTGGAGTCCATTACAGATGCCATAGTGTTGAAGCATCCAGACCTAGCACCAACCACGTTGAAGTATGAAAATTCTCTTGAGTTCATGGATGAATTAATAAGAGTCCTCACCACGAAGAGGCAACCACTAGCTTTGGATTCTAGAGAAGAGGTGGCCACACACTTAGAAAAGGAGGACAAATTAAAAGTCGTGGCACTCATAGCAGAATACAACAAGGTCCATGCTGATGTGAAGATTGCCTCCCAGAATGTTGAGGCCATGTACGACAACTGCGCAGATAGGGACAAAGTGGTGAGCATGCTGGTCACTAGGGATGAAGTGGAACTTAAAGAGTTCTAGAATAAAAAACAAGGGAAATAGAGTGGAGTGGGAAAATATCCTAGCTGAGGTCAAAAAGAAATCTAAGGCCATTGAAACCTTAAGGGGTTTAATCAAAAACCGGTTAAAGGAACTATACCCACGGATTACATGAAGGATGGATACACTGGAGGATGTAGGCAAGGAGTTAGAAAATATTGTTGACACCATGAGCGCATAAGGGGATGGGTAAGGTTTTGAAGAGGTATGCGCCTTGGTGGGTAATCTTTCTAGAGAGCGCATAATGAAGTCGACACCAGAACACGTTGGAGGATGACTTACAGAAAGATTTTCCTATTTTATTACAATGATTCCATCACTATCCCATTCTCTCTTCTTTCCTAGATTCTTCGTCCCCTTATTATTTTCCCAAGGCATAAGACTTCTATGATTCCTTATTCACATAAGTAGTGTTCATGCGGGTGGAGAACAGTGTAGTGTGGGGTGATGTTAGGCCCTTGAAATATTGGTTGAGTAAAAATGGCGCGTAGGCATGCAAGGCATAGTTGAAGAAAGGTGTGCAAAGAGAAGGCATGTAGGAAAGGGTCTAGGGAAGGGTTTAAGGAACTCCGTGGGCACACACGCGGAAAAAGTCGGGTTCAGGACTTATCCATATTGGGAATTTTAGGTAGGATATGAGGAAAACATGACTCGACTATGCATGCAGAGTGGATAAGGTGCTAGCATGGTGACATGTTGGCCCAAGAAGGAATACACCCTACGGTAGAGATTTTTAGAAGGACATCATGGCATGGAGTGGTGAGCTCGGAGCCAGAGGAGCATGCCCTTATGGAGGACCACATTAAGACACTTGGTAATGGATCTAAGGCTGCATGAGAATGAGTTACTAGATCAAATAAGTTATATATACAAGTTCCTACATAAGTAAAAGACACACTGGACATATAGAGAAAGGGCGAGCTAGCTCAAGAAATACCTGCAAGGACTCTACTAGTTTGGGAAAAAGGGTAGGAAAGAATGTATCGGGGTTGGGAATTATAAATTTTCTTTTGAGGGCCTAGTTATATAAGTCCATTTATAATGCATAACTACGGTCTTCCTTTCGTGACATTCTCAGTAATTACCGAATGGATGTAATAAGGTTATTAGTTGATACGAATATGAGTATTGATTGTTCCGATACGTACATCCTTCTTCATAGTTCTTTCTTATTCATTTTTATGAACTAGTATGAATGCTTACATGATTTCATTTCTTTATTGATTGAATTTATTTAATGCTAAGCACTTTATTTCTAGAATAATTGCAAGGATCTATAATCACTGTTCTCGGATGTATGGTGCTTGTATGTCTTATTTCCTTTCCAAATCTCTTACACTCAGATCATAGATGATGTTTCCCATTAAAATCACATAAAACAGAGACTTGGCACACGCGAATGCCTTAGGTGAGCACCTAGCACCCATTTGGTGATAGGTCGGTGCACATGGTATGTCTTTCCTTTGTGATGGGGGTAAAAATTACTATAGTAACCACATCCCAGCCATCATTTGAATGGTCATTACATGTGAGAGAATCTTCAAGAAAAAATAAAGGAGGAATTGGTGTATAGACAATTTAGCAATGGTTTTCATTGTGTTTTTGCATGTTATTGTACACTAAAAATAGTTGTATGCAACTTAGTAGTAGTTTTCACTTGGTAAGGAACTTAATTTTGTGAATTTTCATTGACGATTAAAGAGATTCAAGATTGCATGTGTATAAACTATATTGTAGATAGAATTGGATCTATGAATTTAACTCAAGAGAAATATTTTTGTGTCCAAACGCTATATATAGGTGTCAAAGAGAGTATTAGTGAGAATTACACACATCTACATGACCTATCTTCTCTAAGCAAAAGATTGCAGAAAAAACATAGGATAAAATTGTGTGTGAATGATTAACTGTCAAATACCTTACTACTAAGGAAAGTGATATGAAGAAAAGAGTCATTATTCATGTTTGATTTTATGTTGAGCTTTGATGGTAAAGAAAGTGTGTGGGTAAGGTCTATTTAATACTAGAGGAGAATTTTCAAATCTTGAAGTGATTGAATAAGAATATAGTAAGAAAAACACTCTTCTAGGGCCTATGGAAAACCCTCATCTAGGGTTTGGTGGAGATTCTTTTTCTTAGTTTCAAAATTTATTCAACCACCCAAATTGATAATTTTTCCTTTTAATTGTATTCCATAGGTCATACCAAAACCTTGAGTCTTGAAACGACTCTAACGGTGGGATAGTAATAAATGTGCATCTATATATCATTAGGAAGTAAAATTTCTCTAGGGTTGTGGAAAGAATGATTTAGTGATTCTTGGTTTCTTAGTTTCCAAATTGATTCAACCACCCAAATTGTTAATTTGGAATTTTAATGGTATTCCAGAGGTCATACCGAACCCCGAGTCTTGAAAGGATTCCAATGGAAAGATAGTAATAATAGTGCATCTATATATAAGTGGGGAAGTAAAAGTTCTCTAGGGTTGTGGAAAGGATGATTTGAGAGGTGTTAAAGTGTGGGACAAGATAAAAATTATAAGGTATACTTTCAAATATTCCATATAATCATGAATTGATAGTTTGAGGTATAAATAAGCTCCATTTAATTTTCTTGTGCCCTAACGATTGAAAGTTGAACGACAATATGGTACAATAACATGTAGCCCACTAGTTAAGGCTATGTAGAAGGGTTTATAGGATGAATGGAGGAGTTAAAAGTTAAAGAAACTATATTGGAAATGTCCTTTGAGATATTTTGAACCTTGGAATACCTAAACTATTCTACATTTTCTACTATTCATGATAGTATTAATTCTAACCCTTGTACGAGTTCTAAAGGACCTAACTTGGAAGATATAAGGGTGTCTTAGAGGGAAATATTACTAAATGAGGCATTTTTAAATTTGAAATACAACTATTAGATGCTAATGGGAATCCCAAAACTATTTGTAAGCAAAGTTAAGAGAAAAAAACCCTTGGGGAAGGGCTAGTAAGAAGTGAGAAGCCAAAAATGATGATTTGAAAGTAAGGAGACTTACTAAGAGATTTGGACTATAAAAATTGACACTCACAAAATACAAGGCACTCGATCTATAAAATGTTTTTGGTTTAGTGTATAATCCTCTAGATCACCCCAAATTTGTGCTTAGTAAGAGCATTTGTTTAATAAGGCATTTGAGGCCTATTGGGCGAGAGAGGTAAGTATTTTGAGTCTTCTTGATTGATTTGACTCAATTTTATGGGTGGAATAACATTGTATGTCATGTAAAGACAATATGTAAGGTTTTCTTAATCGATCGAGGCCATGATCCCTGAAATTGCATGATTGAGGGTGCTTGTAAACTTGTTACAAAACTACTCCTAAAGGTGTAAAGAACATAGTTGAAGTTTCAACCATTTATAAAATAGTGTGTTGATTAAAGTTATCTTTCATCTGAATTAATGCAATAGAGAAAATGCATAAGTGTGAATTACAATGGTCCATAAAAGGAATTATAGCATTAGACAAAAAGGAAAGTGAATTTTCCACTACGATTCAACGACACACACATAGTTGGTACAAAAAGTATAAAACACGTGATATTACGGTGGATTATGATGCTTTTCACACCAAATTTTTGGTTGTGTTTCACATTCTATAATTTAAGCAAAGATAGCATCAATTTTCTCAAGGACATCAATCAAGGTTTTTCAAAAAGTGTAAGACATTATAACACGCATTTTAAGACATTGTTTTTCAAATTGTCTTATGGAATCAATCCAAGTCAGAATTCATAGAGGTTTTTAAGGGATTGTTAACTCTTTTCTAGATGGAATTATCTCAAAATACGATATCCGATCTGTGTAAGACATTGCAAGAATCTTTGTGCATTGAAGCATTGAGAAGTGTAGACATGGGAGTTAGTACTTCTCTTAAAATATAGATAGCAATGTGGGTAGAGAGTATGGAGAAGCTCTTTGCCAACTCTATGCATGAGACTAAAATTGGCATATGGTGCACTGATTTTGAGGTTGAGGGACACATTAAGGATAGCTTATCCTATAAGACAATGCATGTGTTGTTGCAGTCTTATGAGATTTTCCATAAACAACATGATTTGTAAAATTTATCACACTTATAGTGTGTGATTCAAGAATATTTCCATGTATTGTAAAATTTACAATGACCATACCCACAATGAAAGTGAGCACAAACTAATTCACCATATCCACAAATACATTAAAACAGGATTGCGCTAGACTAGTGTGGCAAGCGGATCAAAGGAGAAATAAAGATAAAAAATGAAGAGTGGAACAAGGGGGATAATAGAAATGGAGGCTTCCAAGGCGGATATCGAGGCCGAGGTCATAGTGTTGGTTGAGGAAGGTTTTCATGAGGAACTTGTTATACTTATAGCCCCCTAATCATTACTAGTGTGAATTTTGACAAAATTTAGTCCGCACGTGGTATGGGAAGTAATATAAGTTATAGGATTGTTAAGAACTATATGAGCACTTGAGTAAGGCCAAGAAGAAGGAAAAGTGCATGGGGATGATCAAGGTAATATTAGACCATGATTTCCATTAGACCAAAAACCAAAAATGTTAGTCTCTATTATAATAAAAAAATTAGGATCTATGAGAGGTGGTTAGTCCATATCATGAAACATGGAGGGAAAGCTACAAACACATGCCAACAATATCCCCCTCAGCATTACCCGAGTGATTTTTTGACTCAATACCTGTTGCTCTAATACCATTTATTGGAACATAATTGTCATTAGACCAAAACCTATAGGTGTTACTCTCTACTAGAATCGTCAGATTTAGGATCTACGAGAGGCGGTTAGTTCATGTCACAAAACTTGTGGGAAACATTGCACACATTTTCTAATAGGTCAAATGTGTGAATGTTGATAAGTGGACGCCTCATAAAATGTTTGATCTATATTTTCATCCCATGTTAGTGAAAATGCACATAGAGACAACACACACGAGTGAGACTCCAAAGGATAAGCCTCTCATCATAAAATAATATATTATACATGCAAAGTATCTATATGTCGTACATCAGAAAGAGGTCTATAAAATTACTATGGGGGTCATCAAATGACTATAGGGTGAGATTAATGGCTTTAAAGAATAGGCATGATAGAGAGCACACGAAGAACACCGAGATCCCGTGGAAACATGTGGATGATGTGAAGGAGATATAAAAGATGGTATGATAGGACAATATCATTCCATTATTAAGGGAATGGTTATGAGATAAGGTACCATGTGTTAGAGTTTAGTGTGAGTGAAAGATACTATATACAAACTTACCATAAGAGGATCATGAGTACGATAAATAAATCACGGTGGATGCAAGTATTGATGGGTGGTTTGTAAGTAATATCTTGATAGATACATGCGTTGAAGTGAATGTACTAACTTTGGATGCATGTAATCAAATGGGGAGACAATTATTATAACCATCCTCAAATGTCCTTTATATGGGAAACAAAACGAGGGCTATGCATGTTGGGGGTTTGATAGATTCCTCTATTACAATTTAGGGATCCAAGTTTACTAGAGATTTTGAAGTATTAGAGCTCACTAAAGTAGAAAAATTTGAGCACTACCTAGCAACCCCGGTGTTATGAGAATCATTCATATTTAATATTTAACAAAGGATACATCATATTCAAGAATAAGAATGAGTTCCTGATTATACCATTAGATGAGGTAACAACTATGACCTATGTTGAGCCTCTAAGTGAATAAGATTTGAGTAGAATTTATGCGCGTATGGTACATAACTCGGAGACTTTGGAACCATCCAAGGAGGGCATGTTTAATTAGTGAGTCACGTAGTTGTTTAATGATACTGCAATAATTTTCTATGAAAACTAGGCCCATGGAACATATGAAATGTTTGGGCATGAGAGGAAAGGAAGAGTAACTAAAATGATTAGGCCATGCATGGTTAAGCACATGGGAAGAATTCAGTTACCTAGATATAGTAGTGAATAAAATCCTAAATATTTCTTGTGTGCTATGAAGGAACACTAGAAGAATGAAGGTGATGAAATAAACATGTTGGTATATATATTGCATGGGACAGTATCGTGTTGGTCGAAACACATAGAGACAACTTGTTAGGTCAAGTAGAAGTGAGAATCGCATTTTCAACAAGGCTCACTTTGAGCAATGCACCTACACTTATATATGAGTATGATGGTAAGACTCTTGATTTATTACACATTCATAAATGTGAGAGAAAATTAATGCAAGGTTTGGAGGCTTTACCACCATCATTGTGGGTACATAATTTATATTCCACTTTACGAGGTTACGCATGTGCATGGTATGTGCATGTTGATCTTAAGTATGAAAATGTAAGTTGGAGAGATATGACTATAGGTATGGTCCGTACATTTGATTATATTTCTAATAAACATCCAATACATGACGTATTATAGATCATAAAGTGCATCACATTAGGGGATAGTTAAAAGTAGAAGACCTCATGGTGGAGATACTTAGAGAATGTGATTCTTAGGTGCACATTGATATAGAGGAAATATAACAAATACATGTGAGTCGCAACTAGAAGGAGAAAAAAGGGGGAAAATGGAGTACCTCGTTTGCTCATGATCATGAGATAGATAATTTATAAATCACCCATAAAGAAGGTGTGCATGAAGTAATGGACACAAAATATGAGAAAGAAAAAGCATACCACGTGCCCATGAAAATAAAGAAGGTAAACATTGGTATAGAAGATTCACCCAAGGAAAAAATTATTGGCTATTACTCGGATCGAGTAGAAGGTAGCAAATATCATTGATATTTTCTTGACTTCCAAGATTTATTTCCACGTGATTACCATGAGATGAAAGGAGTGAACCCATTAATAGGAGAAATGAATATTAAGCTAAAGGAACATGCACGTTGGGTTTGAAAGAGGCCTTATAGGATGAATCCAAATTTACGTGTATGGGTGAAGGAAGAAATAGATAAAATGATTAAGTTTGGAATCATTGAGCCAATTAAAGAGTCTAAGTGGGTAAGCCCCATGGTAATCAATATCAAGAAATATGGGCATGTCACATTTTGTTTAGACTATCAAGAACTAAATGCTTCATGTGTTACATATCCTTTTCCCACACCATTTATAGAGGAAAACCTTGAATGCATTTTAGGGCACAAAATCTATTATTTTATGGATGGGTTCTCAAGATATCATCAGGTGCACATTGCACATGAAGATCAAGAAATTACTAATATCACCACTGAGTGGGGAAGTTTTTCATATACAGTTATGCCTTTTGGGTTGAAGAATGCGTCGAATTATTTTCACTTATAGTTGTGCAGGAATTTCAGGATTTTATTCACAAGTTCTTAGAGGTGTACCTAGATGACCGTAATGTTTATGGTTTAGTTAAAGATATATATGATGATTTACCTATCATGTTTGAGATATGCAAATAGATGAACATCTCTTTAAACATTAAAATGTGTATCTTTGCTTTACACCATTTTGCAATTTCTTGAACATATAATTACTAAAGAAGTATTGTTGGTGGATCCACGAAGGTTGTAGTAATATTGGGGTTAGAAAACCTAAAAATAAGAGTGAAGTGCATGGATTTATAAGACATACGGGATACTACATAAAATTTATCAAAGGTTATGCGAAGATTTTTACACCCCGGGAATATTTTCTCAAGGTGAAAGGAAATTTTGATCGGGGTGATGCGCAACAACATGCATTTGAGAAATTTAAGGAAAATCTCACAACTCTAATTTTTTTCTTTCCTTCTTGATATAATCCCTTTCATGTACATGTTGATGCTTCTAAGATACGATGATTGGTGAAGTATTTGCATAACACGGAGATAGAGATGTGGATCACCGCATCATATTTTCAAGCAAGAAGTTGACACTAACAAAACATAATTATAAGTACAACCACGTGTGAAGAATTTTATATTATTTAATAAATCCATAAGTTTGAAAATAATTATTGGCTACTCCATTCATTTTTATACTGAGATCGTATGACATTAAATTTTTTTCAACAAGCCCTTTTTACAAGGGCACATATGTAGGTGGATAATTCTCGTTAAAGAGTTTGATTTCATAGTTTTTCGTAAGGCTAGGTAAGATTAATTATGGGCCTAATACCTTATCAAGAATCAATTATAGTGAGGAAGTGTAGAGTATTTAGGACACAATGCCCGATGCGTGATTGTTTAGGTTCAATTTACACCCGCGGAATCGGAGGACATAGTAGTATTTTTACACACTAGATTGACGTTAGAAGGAATGAATGCCCTTGAGAAAAATCAGCTTATTATATGTGTAATACCTTTTCACCTAATTGGAGGTGACTTGTAAAAAATGGGTAGAGATGAATTCTTGCATTAGTGCATTCTTGAACATGATTGTAAATCTATTATGGAGGAGTCTCATGGAGGTATTGTAAGAGGAAATTATGTATTAGATGCAACTACGTGCAAGATCCTTATGGATGGACTTTAGTGGGGAACTTTTTACAAATAAAATAAGGATTTTGTGAAGAAATGTGATCATTTTCATCTCATTAGGAACCCCTGGAAGTAGGGATGAGATGCCCTTGAGAGCTATTGCTAGCACGAAACCTTTTGAGAAGTGGGCCATTGAATTTTAAGTAGTTATTGCACCACGTGCATGCAGGAATAGAGAGCACTACATTATTACATATAGACATTATCTAATAAGGTGGTGAGAGGACATGACTACAAAGGATTGCAACATAGCCATAGTAGTAAGGTTTATATGGGAAAATATTATTAACAGTACGTGATTCAATAAAACATGAACATTTTATTTAAAAATAAATGTATAGCTATGATATAAATGATATGCAATAAAATATGAATGTTAAACAATTTATTTGATTTTATTGATGAAAGGAAATTAAGGATAAGGTAATAACATTGACCTTTCTTACCTCACAGCTGACTGGGAGTGAGCATTATGATGAAATGAGAACACATACGATCACAATTAGATACATAAAAATACAAAAATAATTGGAATACCTAGACAAGGGCATCTAGGAAGGGATAGGGAAACCTGCAGCACAGTGCCCATGTCCTCTCTGTGGGTGCCTGAGTTTGTAAAAATATCAAGATCTCGGTTACGGAAGATATTGTTGTTATAATATAAAAAAAAAATCGTTGGATCTATTGTAAACCTATAATAAATAAAGCACCTGCAAAACCCTCAAAACCATAATTTCATTAAATATGGACATTTTACAGTTTAGATTAAATAATGAAATTGTCTATGTTGGTTTTACTAATGTGGGGGCATAACTTGCGGAGACCATAAATTTTGATACAACTGTTGGATCATCTTGAAATTTTATAGGGTAGTATATATTCATTAGTACTATCTTGGGGTTAACTTCATGTGCAAGGTTGTGGCCATTTTGGCACATTTCAGATTCCTTCATCCAAAGTGGCCTCAAATTGGCTCGATTTTTTTTTTTTCACTTTTGACTAGGTATTAGAACTTTAATAACTTCTTTTGTACTTGTTAGAATAAGTTAAAATTTCTCGTGAACCTTAATTTATGAAGGCATATTTGGAACAAAATTTTTGGGGCCCAACCGAGTTGTTTTGCTATTTGGTAATTTTTGGCATTTTAGGGTTTTTAGTGTAGACGTGAAATAAAAGGAGGATTGTAATGATGTAAATGATTTGTGTGGATTCCATAATGAGAAAAAAATATTTTGAAACTCTTGGTTTTTATTTTCTAATTTTTTAATGTGTGTTTTGTAGGTATTTCAACCTATTGCAGTTGGATTCACATCAATTGGTATCAAAGATAGATTTTGATCTTGCATAAATAGGTAAGGTAGCATATTACATTTTGTTGTATAATTTTTCCTCTATTTTATATAATCATGGCTATACGTGGGAGGGGATGTTATTCCCAGATGAATAGGCATATGCAAGAGCTATAGAGATAGGTTCTTGAGCTCACTGTAAGAAGTTACCCACCTTATAAGGAGCCATGCAAATGAGGATAAAAACCCAGATAGTGATATCAAGAAGTACCTCCATTAATGAATGAAGGAGGATATGAAGAAGAAAATGAGAGAGATGAATAAATATTAAATGAGAGGCCATTTGAGGAGATATTAATCTAGGCTTTAGAGGGAAAAAATGATGGCATCAATATTCATGTTAGTAATTATGGTGTAGGGTTACGAGAAGAAGAGTTGCTTGAGTGGTTGAATTGTATGGAAAAATTCTTTGAGTGGAAAACCATTTCAGAGGAGAAGAAGGTTAAGTTTGCATGCAATAATTTTGTCGACATGCATTGATCTCGGTGGGATCACCTACAAAATGAAAGAGAAAAGAATGGAAAGGGAAAGATCCAAAGCTGGAATAAACTGGTAAAGAAGTTTTAAGAAAAATTTATTCCTATAGATTTTGCTCTGATGTCTTTCAAAGGTTCTAAAACATCAAATAGAAGGATCTCAACATTGAGGATTATACCAATGAATTTTACAAGTTGTCAATCAGGTTTGAATAGGGAGAGTCTAAAGACAAAAAAGGCTACATGACATTTAAATGGATTCGGATACACCATATAAGATGAGCTGAGTATGCTCCAGATCCATAGCCTAGATCATGCTTATCTAATCGTATTAAGGGAAGAAGAAAAAAAAAGAGGAATAATTTTAGAAGAGGTGTGAAAATAGGGCCATCATCATCGCTAATGAGAGGTAGGGGTATATTTGAATCTACCAAAGGTGAATCCTCTAATGCAGAAGGGAATGAAGATTCTTGTCAAATCCATGATAACTACCAAAGAGGTACAGGGTTTCGAGAGGGGAAGAGATTATAATGGAGGACGCAGCTAGAATAACCCGCAAAAGGAAATATACATGTTACGATGTGGTGAAGAGAGTCAAAAACCTTTGAGTGTCCGAACTATCCTACATAAGATAGATGGAAAGGAGAACAACCACGAGTAAATCTTATTGAAGCTAAAGATGAAGAAGAAATGGAGGTTACTGCAGACTTGGGTGAAACCCTCATGATAACGAGAATGATGATTATCCTAAGGCAAGAGAAAGAATAGGATGATTCGGTGCTGATTTATGGTTGTGAACAAATATATTTCAAACAAGATGCACCTATGGAGGAAAGGTATGTAAAATTATTATTGATGGTGATAGTTGTGAAAATATGGTTTTGAGTGTGATGTTTGATAAACTCAATATGAAATGTGAGAAGCACCGATATCCCTATTATATATCATGTTTCAAAAAAGGGAATGAGGTAACCATAGACAAAATATGCCTTATAAAGTTTTTGATTAGGAATACCTACAAGGATGAAGTATGGAGTGATGTTATCCCAATGGATGCATGCCATATATTACTGGGGAGGCCTTGGTAGTATGATAGGAAGGTTACACATGATGGAGGAAAAATACATATAATTTTTGAAAGATGGTGTAAAGGTCGTATTATTACCCTTCAAGGAAGAAGAGAAGAGTGAGGGATTATTGGCTACAAAAGAGTTTATTATGGAAATGGAAGAAGTTGGCTAGTGTTATGCATTGATGTCAAAGAAGGTGGAAATAGAGGAATTTAATATACCTATTGCTATGGAAAAGGTATTAAAAGAATACAAATATGTCATACCAAATGAGCTACCAAATGGGTTACCTCCAAAGTGAGATATTCAACACCATATTGATTTGATCCCAGGATCGACCATTCCAAACCAGGAAACCTATTGGATGAGTCTGACATAGAGTGAAGATTTGAACAGACAAGTGATAGATCTAATATAGAAAGGATTAGTGAGAGAAAGCATGAGTCCATGTGCAACCCCAACCCTATTGACTCCAAAAAAAAAAGATGGATCTTTTGGAGAATGTGTGTGTAGATAGTAGGGCCATAAATAAGATCACAATTAAGTTACGGTTCCCAATTCAAATATTTGATGATATGATGGATGTGTTAGTTGGAGCCCAATATTTTAGTAAGATTGACCTATGGAGTGGGTACTACCAAACCGGATCTCGTGAAGGGGATGAATGGAAAACATATTTCAAAACAAAATAAAGGTTGTATGACTGGATGGTGATGTCATTTGGGCTATGTAATGCACAAGTACATTCATGAGCCCGATGAACAAAGTACTCAAGAATATAATGGTAAGTTTGTTGTTGTCTATTTTGATGATATTTTGATATTCAATAAGATAGTGGAAGAACACTTGTTACATATGAAATTGGTGTTAGACTTGTTACGTAAAGAGAGTCTATATAAAACTTTAAAGAAGTGTAGATTTCTTCATAAGAGTCTAGTTTTTTTGGTTTGTGATATCAGAGGATGGAGTGAGGATGGATGAGGAAAAAGTAAAGGCAATTTTGGAATGGCCTATTCCAAGGAATGTGACAGAGGTTCGTAGTTTTCATGGATTGGGAACTTATTATAAGAAGTTCATCATGAATTTTAGTAGCATTGTTGTGCTCATAACAGAGTGTACAAAAGGGAGGGAGTATATATGGACTGAGGAAACAACAGATAGTTTCAAATTTTTTAAGAAGAAAGTGTTAGAAGCATCTGTTTTAGTATTGTCAAATTTTAGCAAGGTCTTTGAGGTTGACTATGATTCCTCACATGTTAGGATTGGATCTGTATTGATTCAAGAAGGATGACCTGTAGCATTCTTTAGTGAAAATCTAAATGAAGTTAGGAGGAAATATTCTACTTATTATGTGAAATTTTATCCTTTTGTTTAGGCATTAAGGCACTTTAGACATTACTTGGTAGTAAAGGAATTTGTATTGTTCACTGACCATGAAGCATTGAGGTATGTAAACACACAAAAGAAATTAAATAGTAGGCATGGAAAATGGGTTTCATTTTTACAAGAATATACTTTTGTCTTAAATCATAAGTCGTAAGTAGAATCAAGTTGTTGATGCCTTGAGTCGACGTGTATCACTTTTGACAACAATGGAAACTGAAGTAGTAGGGTTTGGGGTAGTTAAGGAATTATATGAAGGTGATCCAAATTTTGGTGATGTTGTGAGAAAAATTAAGGATCCTACAATAGGTAGTGGTTCTTCTGATTATTTGATGCAGGATGGTTATTTGTTTAAGGGGAAACAATTATTCATCCCTCCTGGTTCAATGAGAGAAAATATTATAAGAGAGTTGCATAGTGGGAGGTTGGCTAGACACTTTGGTATAAGCAAGAAAATTGATCTCATTGTAGATAAGTATTATTGGTCAAAGATAAAGAGGGACATAAGTAGGATTGTGGAAAGATGTAGATTGTGCCAAATGTCTAATTGCCATACACATAATACTAGGTTGTATACATTATTATCCGCCCCTTACAGGCCATGGGTTGATTTGAGTATGGATTTTGTGTTATTACTTCCTAACAAACATCGAGGGAATTATTCTATATTTGTTTTGGTTGATAGATTCTCTAGGATGGCACATTTCATTTCTTGTAAAAAAACTATTCATGCTTCCAGAGTTACATATTTGTTTTTTGAAGTGGTTAGATTGCATGGAGTTCCAAGAATGATCACTTCAGATCAGGACATGAAGTTTTTGAGTCACTTTTGGAAGACTCGTAGAGGAAAATTGGGACAAAAATATAGTTCAGTAGTGCATATCACCCCTAGAATGATGGGAAAATAGAAGTAGTGAACAAAATCTTGGGAAATCTCCTACATTGCATAATTGGAGAAAATCCAGAACAATGGGACTTAGCTTTACCACAAGCCGAGTTTGCATATAATAGCTCCATAAACATGTCAACAGTGAGGTATCCTTTCCATATAGTATATGTTAGGAATCTTAAGGTGGTCCTACATTTGATTGTGCTACCCAGTGAAGATAAAACTAGTGATGATGCAAAAGCATTTGCAGAACACATTCTACAACTATAAGATGAAGTGAGGGAAAAGCTAAAAGTGAGTAATGCAAAATATAAAGCAGCTGTAGATGCTAGTAGGAGAGTAAGTTTATTTGAAGAAGGAGATATGGTGATGGTTCATCTTAGAAAGGAGAGGTTTCCAAAAGGGACATATAATAAACTCAAGTATAAGAAGATTGGGCCATGTAGGATTTTGAAGAAAATGAGTGATAATGCCTACAAGGTGGAGCTACCTGAAAACTTTTCCATCTCACTAGTTTTTAATGTTTATAAATGATATGAGTTTCTAGGTCATGATAAAAATGTTTTGTAGCATGAAGCCATAAACTAGGATCAGTAGATGTTGAAGAAGAAAAAGGAAAGGGTAATGCGTGTCTTGGACCAAAAGACAATCACTACTGGACATGGGAGCTATAACAGATATTTGGTATAGTGGAAAGGTTTGCATCAAGAAGAAATTAATTGGATTCTTAAGTGGGAATTGAATAAGATTGACAGTGAAAAATTAGATGAATTTCGTTAACTTAATTCGCATGACGAACTTAATTCTTTTCAACCAGGGAGAATGTCATGGGGGCATAACTTGCAGAGACCACAACATTTGATCTAACTATTGGATCATCTTGAAATTTTATAGGGTGGTAGATATACATTAGTACTAGTCTAGGGTCAACATTGCATGCAAGGTTGTAGACATTTTGGCACACTTTTAGGCCTAGATTCCTTCATCTAGTGGCTTTAAATTGGCTTTGATTGTTTTTTTCACTTTTGACTAGGTCTTAGGACTTTAATAACTATTGTTGTACTTGTTAGAATAAGTAAAAATTTCTCACGAGCCTTAATTTATGAAGGAATATTTGGCACACAAATTTTGGGGTCCATCCGAGTTGTTTCTCTACTAGGTAATTTTTGGTTTTTTAGGGTTTTTAGTGTAGATGTGAAATAAAAGGAGGATTGTAATGATGTAGAAGATTAGTGTGGATTATAGAATTAGAATAAATATATTTTGAAACTCCTAGTTTTTATTTACAAATATTTTTATGTGTGTTTTGAAGGTATTTCAACCTCTTGCACTGGATTCACATCATTTAGTTATACCAAATATTGGAATTTGATTTGGCTATTATTAGAATCCAAAAAGGGTTTTTTTGGAATTTGATTTGGCTATTATTGGAATCCAAAAAGGGTATTTTGGAATTATATATCATGTATGATGGATTTCCATTTTAGGGGTTTACAATTTTTAGTAAGAATATGAAATACTTATTGGAATAATTAATACATTTATAACTTTGCAATGCATAGAAAATACTTATATTGTCCATTCTCATATAAATATATATTTTAATTTTGTATTGAATATAAATATAAAATCTCATATATACTTGAATGGGCATACTTCCATTCTCATATAAAAAAACATTTTTATCTTGTATTGAATGGGTATATTCCCGTGCTCATATAATAATCATAGAAGAAAAGCTTTATATGCCTATCATTGCAAAGATTTGGAGGATGAGATGAATAAGAAAGAGGAAGAGCTAGCTATAAAGACAAAGGAGCTAAGACAAGAGAAGTTGATAAGTACCTTGTGGTAGTGAGAGTTAAGGGATGAGAAGGCTAGATTGTGCAAAGTTTAAAAAAAGTGGAGTCCATTACAGATGTCATAGTGTTGAAGCAACCAGACCTATAACCTACCATGCTGAAGTATGCAAATTCTCTTAAGTTCATGGAGGACTTAATAAGAGTCCTCACCATGAAGAGACAACCACTAGCTTTTGATTCTACAGAAGAGGTGGCCACACACTTAGAAAAGGAGGAAAAATTAAAATTCATGGCACTCATAGCATAATACAACAAGGTCCATGCTGATGTGAAGATTGCCTCCCGGAATGTTGAGGCCATGTATGACAACAACCGCAGAGATAGGGACAAAGTGGTGAGCATGTTGGTCACTAGGGATGAAGTGGAACTTAAAGAGTTCTAGGAGAAAAACAAGGGAAATAGAGTGGAGTGGGAAAATATCCTAGCCAAGGTCGAAAAGAAATCTAAGGCCATTGAAACCTTAAGGGGTTTAATCAAAAACCGGTTAAAGGAACTATACCCATGGATTACATGAAGGATGGATGCACTGGAGGATGTAGGCAAGGAGTTAGAAAATATTGTTGACACCATGAGCGCATAAGGGGATGGGTAAGGTTTTGAAGAGGTATGCGCCTTGGTGGGTAATCTTTCTAGAGAGCGCATAATGAAGTCGACACCTAGAACACGTTGGAGGATGACTTACAGAAAGATTTTCCTATTTTATTACAATGATTCCATCACTATCCCATTCTCTCTTCTTTTCTAGATTCTTCATCCCCTTATTATTTTCCCTACGCATAAGACTACTATGATTCCTTATTCATATAAGTAGTGTTCCCGTGGGTGGAGAACAGTGTGTAGTGTGGGGTGATGTTGGGCCCCTGAAATATTGGTTAAGTAAAAAATGGCGCGTAGGCACGCAAGGCATAGTTGAAGAAAGGTGTGCAAAGAGAAGGCATGTAGGAAAGGGTCTAGGGAAGGGTTTAAGGAAACATGTGGCACACACGTGGACAAAAGAAAAGGTTCCAGGACTTAGCCATATTGGGAATTTTAGGTAAGATAGAAGGAAAACATGACTCGATTATGCATGTGGAGTGGATAAGGTGCCAACATGGTGACATGTTGGCCCAAGAAGTAATACACCCTACGGTAGAGGTTTTTAGAAGGACATCATGGCATGGAGTGGTGAGCTCAGGCCTAGAGGAGCATGCGCTCATGGAGGACCACATTAATACACTTGGCAATGGATCTAAGGCCGCATGAGAATGAGTTACTAGATCAAAGAAGCTATATATACAAGTTCCTATAGAAGTAAAAGACACACCTGGACATATAGAGAAAGGGCAGAGCTCTATAGAAATACTGCAAGGACTCTGCTAGTTTGGGAAAAAATGGTAGGAAAGAATGTATCAGGGGTTAGGAATTATAAATTTTCTTTTGAGGGCCTAGTTATATAAGTCCATTTATAATGCATAACTATGGTCTTCCTTTCGTGACATTTTGTAATGACCGAATGAATGTAATAAGGTTACTAGTTGATATGAATATGAGTATTGATTGTTTCGATATGTACATCCTTCTTCATAGTTCTTTCTTAATCATTTTTATGAACTAGTATGAATGCTTACATGATTTCCTTTCTTTATTGATGTAAGTTATTTAATCATTAAGAATTTTATGTCCGGAATAATTGCAAGGATCTATAATCTGTTCTCGGATGTATGGTGCTTGTATGTCTTATTTCCTTTCAAAATCTCTTACACTCAGATCATAGATGATGTTTCCCATTAAACTCACATAAAAGAGATACTTGCACCCATGAAAGCCTCGGGTGAGCACCTAACACCTTTGGGTGATAGGTCGGTGCACATGGTATTTCTTTCCTTTGTGATGGGGGTAAAAATGACTACAAAGAACTACATTCTAGCCATCATTTGAATGGTCATTACATGTGAGAGAAGCTTCAAGGAGAAATAAAGGAGGAATCGGTGTATAGACAGTTTAGCAATGGTTTTCATTGAGTTTTTGCATGTTATTGTACACTAAAAATAGTTGTATGCAACTTAGTAGTAGTTTTCACTTGGTAAGGAACTTAATTTTGTTAAATTTTCATTAACGATTAAAGAGATTCAAGATTGCATGTGTATAAACTATATTGTAGATAGAATTGGATCTATGAATTTAACTCAAGAGAAATATTTTTTTGTCAAAACGCTATATATGGGTTTCAAAGAGAGTATTAGTGAGAATTACACACATCTACATGACCTGTCTTCTCTAATCAAAAGATTGCAAAAAAACATAGGATAAAATTTTGTGTGAATGATTAACTGCCAAATATCTTACTACTAAGGAAACTGATATGAAGAAAAGAGTCATTATTCATGTTTTATTTTATGTTGAGCTTTGATGGTAAATAAAGTGTGTGGGTAAGGTATATTTAATACTAAAGGATAATTTTCATATCTTGAAGTGATTGAATAAGAATATAGTAAGAAAAACACTCTTCTTAGGCTCTATGAAAAACCCTCATCTAGGGTTTAGTGGAGATTATTTTTTTCTTAGTTTCAAAATTTATTCAACCACCCAAATTGGTAATTTGGATTTTTAATTGTATTCCAGAGGTCATACCAAAACCTTGAGTCTTGAAACGAATCCAATGGTGGGATAGTAATAAATGTGCATCTATATATCATTAGGGAAGTAAAATTTCTCTAGGGTTGTTGAAAAGAATTATTTAGTGATTCTTGGTTTCTTAGTTTCCAAATTTATTCAACCTCCCAAATTATTAATTTGAATTTTAATGGTATTCCGAGGTCATACGTAACCCGAGTCTTGAAAAGACTCTAATGGAAAGATAGTAATAAAAGTGCATCTATATATAAGTGGGGAAGTAAAAGATCTCTATGGTAGTGGAAAGGATGATTTGAGAGGTGTTAAAGTGTGGAACAAGATAAAAATTCTAAGGTATATTTAAAAGTTTCCATATAATCATGAATTGATAGTTTGAGGTACAAATAAGCTCCATTTAATTTTGTTGTGCCCTAATGATTGAAAGTTGAATGAAAATATGGTATAATAACATGTAGCCCACTAGTTAAGGCTACGTAGAAGGGTTTATAGGATGAGTGGAGGAGTTAAAAGTTAAATAAAATATATTGAAACCTCCTTTAAGATATTTTGAACCTTGGAATACCTAAACTATTCTACATTTTCTACTATTCATGATAGTATTAATTCTAACCCTTGCACAGATTCTAAAGGACCTAACTTGGAAGCTATAAGGGTGTCTTAGAGGGAAATATTACTAAATAAGGCCTTTTGAAAGTTGAAATACAACTATTAGATGCTAATGGGAATCCCAAAACTATTTGTAAGCAAAGTTAAGAGAAAAAAACCCTTTGGGAAGGGCTAGTAAGAAGTCGAGAAGCCAAAAATGATGATTTGAAAGTAAGGAGACTTACTACGAGATTTGGACTATAAAATTTGACACTCACAAAAACAAGGCACTCGGTACTATAGAATGTTTTTGGTTTAGATTATAATCCTCTAGATCATCCCAAATTTGTGCTTAGTAAGAGCATTTGTTTAATAAGGCATTTGAGGCCTATTGGGCAGAGAGGTAAGTATTTTGAGTCTTCTTGATTGATTTGACTCAATTTTATGGGTGAAATAACATTGTATGTCATGTAAAGACAATATGTAATGTTTTCTTAATCGTACTGAGGCCATGATCCTGAATTAATGCAATAGAGAACATGCATAAGTGTGAATTACAATGGTGCACAAAAGGAATTATAACAATAGACAAAAAGCAAAGTCAATTTCCCACTACGATTCAATGACAAACACATGGTACAAAAAGTATAAAACACGTGATATTACAAGGTGGATTATGATGCTTTTCACACCAAATTTTTTGTTGAGTTTCACATTCTATAATTTAAGTAGCATAGCATCAGTTTTCTCAAGGACATCAGTCAAGGTTTTTCAAAAGTGTAAGAGATTATAACACGCATTTTAAGACATCGTTGTTCAAATTGTCTTATGGAATCAATCCAAGTCATAATTCATAGAGGTTTTTAAGGGATTGTTAACTCCTTTCCAGATGGAATTATCTCAAAATACGTATACTAATATGTGTAATACATTGGAAGAATCTTTGTGCATTGAAGCATTGAGAAGTGTAGACATGGGAGTTAGCACTTCTCTTAAAATATAGATAGCAGCTATGGCAGAGTAGTTGGAGAAGCTCTTTGCCAACTCTATGCATGAGACTAAAATTGGCATATGGTACACTGATTTTGAGGTTGAGGGACACATTAAGGATAGCTTATCCTATAAGACAATGCATGTGTTGTTGCACTCTTATGAGATTTTCCATAAAAACATGATCTCAGTAAAATTTCTCACACTTATAGTGTGTGATTAAGAAGAATGTGTCCATGTATTGTAAAATTTACAATGACCATACCCACGATACAATTGACTACAAACTAATTCACCATATCCAAAAATCAATTAAAATAGGATTGTGCTAGGCTAGTGTGGCGAGCGGATCAAAGGAGAAATAAAGATAAAAATGAAGAGTGGAATAAGGGGGATAATAGAAATGGAGGCTTCCAAGGAGGATATTGAGGCCGAGGTCATAGTGGTGGTCGAGGAAGGTTTTCGTGAGGAATTTGTTATACTTACGGGCCCCCTAATCATTACTAGTGTGAATGTCCACAAAATATAGTTTGCACATGGTGTGGGAAGTAACATAAGTTAGAAGATTGTCAAGAAATATATGAGCACATGAGTAAGGCCAAGAAGAAGTAAAAAGTGCATGGAGATTATCAAGGTAATATTAGACCATGATTTAAATTAGACTAAAAACCACAAATGTTAGTCTGCTATAATTGACATATTTAGGATCTATGAGAGGTGGTTAGTCCATATCATGAAGCTTGCGCAGGAAATCTACAAACACATGCCAACAATATCCCCTTAGCATTACCCTAGTGATTTTTTAACTCAAGACCTGTCGCTCTAATACCATTTATTGGAACATGATTTTCATTAGACCAAAACCTATAGGTGTTACTTCTCTACTAGAATCATCAGAGTTAGGATCTACAAGAGGAGGTTAGTTCATGTCACAAAACTCGTGGGAAACGTTGCAAACATTTTCTAATAGGTAAAATGTGTGAATGTTGATAAGTGGATGCCTAATAAAATGTTTGATCTTTATTTTCATCCCATGTTAGTGAAAATTCACATAGAGACAACACACACGAGTGAGACTCCAAAGGATAAGCCTCTCATCATAAAATAATATATTATACATGCAAAGTATCTAGATGTCGTACATCGAAAGAGGTTTATAAAATTAATATGGGGGTCATCAACTAACTATAGGGTGATATTAATGGCTTTAAATAATAGGCGTGAGAGAGTGCATGAAGAACACCGAGATCATGTAGAAAAATGTGGATGATGTAAAGGAGATATAAAAGATGTTACGATAGGATAATATCATTCCATTATTAAGGGAATGGTTGTGAGATAAGGTACCATGTGTTAGAGTTTAGTGTGTGTGAAAGATACTATATATAAACTTACCATAAGAGGATCATGAGTACGATAAATAAATCACGGTGGATGCAAAGATTGATGGGTGGTTTGTAAGTAATATCTTGATAGATACATGCATTGAAGTGAATGTACTAACTTTGGATGCATGTAATCAGATGGGGAGACAAAAATTATAACCATCCTCAAATGTCCTTTATATGGGAAACAAAACGAGGGCTATGCATGTTGGGGTTTTGATAGATTCCTCTATTACAATTCAGGATCCAAGTTTACTAGAGATTTTGAAGTATTAGAGCTCACCGAAGTAGAAAACTTTGGAGCACTACTTAGGTGACCCCTGGTGTTATGAGAATCATTCATATTTAATATTTAACAAAGGATACATCATCTTCAAGAATAAGAGTGAGTTCATGATTATACCATTAGATAAGGTAACAACTATGACCTATGTTGAGCCTCTAAGTGAATAATATTTGATTAGAATTTACGTGCGCATGGTACATAACTCGGAGATTTTTGAACCATCCAAGGAGGGCATGTTTAATTAGCGAGACATGTAGTTGTTCAATGATACTACAATAATTTTCTCTGAAAACTAGGCCCATGGAACATATGAAATGTTTGGGCACGAGAGCAAAGGAAGAGTAACTAAAATGATTAGTCCGTGCATGGTTAAGCACATGGGAAGAATTCATTACCTAGATATAGTAGTGAATAAAATCCTAAATATTTCTTGCATGCTATGAAGGAACACAGGAAGAATGAAGGTGATGAAATAAACACGTTGTTATATATATTGCATGGGAGAGTATCATCTTCGGTGGGAAACACATAGCGAAAACTTGTTAGGTCTGGCATGAAGTGAGAATCACTTTTTCAACAAGGCTCACTTGGAGCAATGCACCTACACTTATATATGAGTATGATGGTAAGACTCTTGATTTATTACACATTCATAAATGTGAGAGAAAATCAATGCAAGGTCCTGGAGGCTTTACCACCATCATTTTGGGTACATAATTTATATTCCACTTTACAAGGTTACGCATGTGCATGGTATGTGCATGTTGATCTTAAGTATGAAACCGTAAGTTGGAGAGATATGACTACGGGTATGGTCCATACATTTGATTATATTTCTAATAAACATCCAATACATGACGTATTATAGATCATAAAGTACATCACATTAGGGGATAGTTAAAAAGTAGAAGACCTCATGGTGGAGATACTTAGAGAATGTGATTCTTAGGTGCACATTGATATAGAGGAAATATAACAAATACATGTGAGTCGCAGCTAGAAGGAGAAAAAAGGGGGAAAACGGAGTACCTCGTTCATGATCATGAGATAGATAATTTATAAATCACCCATAAAGAAGGTGTGCATGAAGTAATGGAAATAGAATATGAGAAAGAAAAAGCATACCATGTGCTCATGAAAATAAAGAAGGTAAACATTGGTATAGAAGATTCACCCAAGGAATAAATTATTGGCTATTACTAGTCGAGTAGAAGGTAGAAAATATCATTGATATTTTTCTTGACTTCCAGTGATTTATTTCACGTGATTACCATGAGATGAAAGGAGTGAACCCATTAAAAGGAGAAATGAATATTAAGCTAAAGGAACATGCATGTTGGGTTTGAAAGAGGCCTTATAAAATGAATCCAAATTTACGTGTATGGGTGAAGGAAGAAATAGATAAAATGATTAAGTTTGGAATCATTGAGCAAATTAAAGAGTCTAATTGGGTAAGCCCCATGGTAATCAATATCAAGAAATATCGGCATGTCACATTTTGTTTAGACTATAAAGAACTGAATGCTTCATGTGTTACATATCCTTTTCCCACACCATTTATAGAGGAAAACCTTGAACGCATTTTACGGCACAAAATATATTCTTTTATGGATGGGTTCTCGGGATATCATCAGTGCACATTACACATGAATATTGACAAATTACTAATTTACCACTAAGTGGGGAAGTTTTTCATATATAGTTATGCCTTTTGGGTTGAAGAATGCATCCGAAGTATTTTCACTTTTAGTTGTGCAGAATTTCAAGATTTTATTCACAAGTTCTTAGAGTTGTACCTAGATGACCGTAATGTTTATGGGTTAGTTAAAGATCACTATGGTGATTTAGCTCTCATGTTTGAGATATGTAAATAGATGAATTTTATTTTAAACATTGAAAAGTGTATCTTTGCTTTACACCATTTTACACTTTCTTGAACATATAATTACTAAAGAAGTGTTGTTGGTGGATCCCATGAAGGTTGCGGTAATATTGGGGTTAGAATAACCTACAAATAAGAGTGAATCGCATGGACTTCTAAGACATATGGGATACTACATAAAATTTATCAAAGGTTATGTGAATATTTTTACACCCTTGGTAGATTTTCTCAAGGTTAAAGGAAATTTTGATTGGGGTGATGCGCAACAACATGGCATTTGAGAAATTTAAGGAAAATCTCACAACTATATTTTTTTGCTTTCCTTCTTGATATAATCCCTTTCATGTACATGTTGATGCTTCTAGTACGATGATTGGTGAAGTATTTGCATAACCTAGAGATAGAGATGTGGATCACCGCATCATATTTTCAAGCAATACGTTGACACTAACAAAGCAGAGGTGTGAAATGAGAGCCATCATCATCGCTAATGAGAGGTAGGGGTATATTTGAATCTACCAAAGGTGAATCCTCTAATGCAGAAGGTAATGAAGATTCTTGTCAAATCCATGATAACTACCAAAGAGGTAGGGGGTTTCAGAGGGGAAGAGATTATAATGGAGGACGCAACAAGAATAACCCCCAAAAGGAAATATACATGTTACTGAGATGTGGCGAAGAGAGTCAAAAATCCTTTTGAGTGTCTGAACTATCCTACACAAGATAGATGGAAAGGAGAACAACCATGAGTAAATCTTGTTGAAGATGAAGAGGAAGAAGACATGGAGGTTGTTGTATACTTGGGTGAAACCCTCATGATAAGGAGGATGATTATTATCCTAAGAAAATAGAAAAATAGGATGATTCTGGTGCTGATTTATGGTTGCGAAAAAATATATTTCAAACAAGATGCACCTCGGAGGAAAGCTATGTAAAATTATTATTGGTGGTGATATTTGTGAAAATATGGTTTTGAGTGTGATGTTTGATAATCTTAATATGAAATGTGAGAAGGACCCATATCCCTATTATATATCATGTTTCAAGAAAGGGAATGAGGTAACCATAGAGAAAATATGCCTTATAAAGTTTTTGATTTGGAATACCTACAAGGATGAAGTATGGTGTGATGTTATCCCAATGGATGTATGCCATATATTACCGGGAGGCCTTGGCAATACGATAGGAAGGTTATACATGATGGAGGAAAAATACATATACTTTTGGAAGGATGGTGTAAAGTTTTTCTTGTTACCCTTCAAAGAATAAGAGAAGAGTGAGGGCTTATTGGTTACTAAAGAGTTTATTATGGAAATGGAAGAAGTTTGTTGATTTTATGCAATGATTTCAAAGAAGGTGGAAATAGAGGACTTTAATATACCTATTTCTATGGAAAAGGTATTCAAACAATACAAATATGTCATACCGGATGAGCTACCAAATGGGTTACCTTTGAATTGATATATTCAACACCATATTGATTTGATCCCGTATTGACCGCTCTAAACAAGACAACCTATTCAATGAGTTTAACATAGAGTGAAGAGTTGAATAGACAAGTGACAGATCTAATATAGAAAGGATTAGTGAGAGAAAGCATGAGTCCATGTGTAACCCCAACCCTATTGACTCAAAAAAATATGGATATTGGAGAATGTGTGTAGATAGTAGGGCCATAAATAAGATCACAATTAAGTACCGGTTCCCAATTCCAAGATTGGATGATATGATGGATGTGCTAGCTGGAGCCTGTTATTTTAGCAAGATTGACCTGTGGAGTGGGTATTACCAAATCCAGATCCGTGAGGGGCATGAATGGAAAACATATTTCAAAAAAAAATAAAGGTTATATGACTGGATGGTGATGCCATTTGGGCTATCTAATGCACCCAATACATTCATGAGGATGATGAACAAAGTACTCCAAGAATACAATGGTAAGTTTGTTGTTGTCTATTTTGATGATATTCTTATATTCAATAAGATAGTTGAAGAACACTTGTTACATATGAAATTGGTGTTAGACTTGTTACGCAAAGAGAGTCTATATAAAAATTTAAAGAAGTGTAGATTTCTTCATAAGAGTCTATTTTTTTGGGGTTTGTGATATAAGAGGATGGAGTGAGGATGGATGAGGAAAAATTAAATACAATTTTGGAATGGCCTTTTCCAAGGAATGTGACAGAGGTTCGTAGTTTTCATGTATTGGGAACTTTTTATAGCAAGTTCATCATGAATTTTAGTAGCATTGTTGCACTCATAACGGAATGTACAAAAGGGAGGGAATATATATGGACCGAGGAAACAACAGATAGTTTTGAATTTTTTAAGAAGAAAGTGTCGAAGCATCTGTTTTAGTATTTCTAATTTTTAGCAAGGTGTTCGAGGTTGACTATGTGGCCTCGCATGTTAGGATTGGATCTGTGTCTTGATTCAATAAGGATGACCTATAACATTCTTTAGTGAAAATCTAAATAAAGTTAGGAGGAAATATTCTACTTATTATGTGAAATTTTATGCTATTGTTCAAGCATTAAAGAACTTTAGACATTACTTGCGTAAAAGGAATTTTATTGTTCATTGACCATGAAGCATTGAGGTATGTAAACACACAAAAGAAACTAAATAGTAGGCATGCAAAATGGGTTTCATTTTTACAAGAATATACTTTTGTCTTAAATCATAAGTCAAGTAAGTAGAATCAAGTTGTTGATACCTTGAGTTGATGTGTAGCACTTTTGACAACAATGGAAAATGAAGTAGTAGGGTTTGGGGCAGTTAAGGAATTGTATGAAGGTGATCCGGATTTTGGTGATGTTGTGAGAAAAATTAAGGATCCTACAAAGAGGTAGTGGTTCTTTCCGATTATTTGATGCAGATGGTTATTTTTTTATGGGGAAACAATTATTCATCCTTCATGGTTCGATGAGAGAAAATATTATAAGAGAGTTGCATCTTGGGGAGGTTGGATAGACACTTTGGTAGCCAAAGATAAAGAGGGACATAAATAGGATTGTGGGAAGATGTAGAGTGTGCCAAATGGATAATTGCCATGCACATAATTCTAGGTTGTATATGCCATTATCTGCCCCTACAGGACATGGGTGGATTGGAGTATGGATTTTGTGTTAGTACTTCTTAACACATATCGAGGGAATGATTCTATATTTTTGTGGTTGATAGATTCTCTAAGATGGAAAATTTCATTTCTTGTAAAACAACTAATGATGCTTTCAGAGTTACATATTTGTTTTTTTAGAATTGGTTAGATTGCATGGAGTTCCAAGAATGATAACTTTAGATCAAGACACGAAGTTTTTGAGTAACTTTTGGAAGATTCCGCGGAGGAAAATGGGGACACAAATATAGTTCAGTAGTGCATATCACCCCTGAATGATGGGAAAATAGAAGTAGTGAACAAAATCTTGGGAAATCTCCTACATTGCATAGTTGGAGAAAAGCCAAAATAATGGGACTTAGATTTACCACAAGCTGATTTTGCATATAATAGCTCCATAAACATGTCAACAGGGAGGTCTCCTTTCCATATAGTATATGGTAGGAATCCCAAGGGAGTCCTATATTTGATTGTGCTACCCAGTGAAGATAAAACTAGTGATGATGCAGAAGCATTTGTAGAACACATTCTACAACTACAAGATGAAGTGAGGGAAAAGATAAAAGTGAGTAATGCAAAATATAAAGCAGTTGTAGATGCCAGTAGGAGAGTAAGTGTATTTGAATAAGGAGATATGGTGATGGTTCATCTTAGAAAGGAGAGGTTTCCAAAGGGACATATAATAAACTCAAGTATAAGAAGATTGGGCCATGTAGGATTTTGAAGAAAATGAGTCATAATGCCTACAAGGTGGAGCTACATGAAAACTTTTCCATCTCACTAGTTTTTAATGTTTCTAAATTATATGAGTTTCTGGGTCATGATAAAAATGTTTTGGAGTAGGAAGAAATAAACTAGGATCAATAGATGTCTGAAGAAGAAAAAGGAAAGGGTAATGTGTGTCTTGGACCAAAAGACAATCACTACTGGACATGGGAGCTACAACATATATTTGTTATAGTGGGAAGGTTTTCATCAAGAAGAAAATAATTGGATACTTAATCGGGAATTGAATAAGATTGATAAGGTGAAAAATTATATGAATTTCGTTAACTTAATTTGTAGGATCTTAATTCTTTTCAACCAGGGAGAATGTTACGAGGGCATAACTTGTGGAGACCAACACTTTTGATCTAACTATTGGATCATCTTGAAATTTTATAGGTTGGTAGATATACATTAGTAATAGTCTAAGGTCAACATTCATACAAGGTTATAGAAATTTTGGCACACTTTTAGGCCCGATTTCTACTAGGTAATTTTTGGCATTTTAGGTTTTTTGGCATTTTAGGGTTTTTAGTGTAGACGTGAAATTAAAGGAGGATTTTAATGATGTAAAAGATTAGTGTGGATTATAGAATTAGAATAAATATATTTTGAAACTCATGGTTTTTATTTACAAATATTTTTATGTGTGTTTTGGAGGTATTTCAACCTCTTGCAGTTGGAGTCACATCATTTACTTATACTAAATATTAGAATTTGATTTGGCTATTATTGGAATTCAAAAAGGGTTTTTTGGAATTTGATTAAGGTATTATTTGAATCCAAAAAAGGGTATTTTGTAATTATATATCATGTATGATGGATTTCCATTTTAGGGGTTTACAATTTTTTACTAAGAATATGAAATACTTATTGGAATAATTAATACATTTATAACTTTGCAATGCATAGAAAATACTTATATTGTCCAATCTCATACAAATATATATTTTTATTTTGTATTGAATATAAATATAAAATATCATATATACTTGAATGGGCATACTTCCATTCTCATATGAAAAAATATTTTTATCTTGTATTGAATGGGTATATGCCCATTCTCATATAATAATCATAGAAGAAAAACTTTGATAGGTCTATACAACGATAGGTATATGCCCATTCTTTATATGCCTATCATTGTATATAATGGGTTTATTTTATTTTTGTATAGACCTATCAAAGCTAGTTTTGAGCATTAAATGGTAAACTATCAATAACATCCTAAATTATCAAGATATACTAACCACATCATTTGGATGAAATGTGAAGAAGAATTAATTTTTTTAATAAACACATTTTGAGTATTATATACTGATAACCATCAATAACATCTTATTAAATAGTATATAATAATCACTTCAAATGGAAAATGGGAAAAATAAGTACAAAAATGTAATAAACATAATTTTACATATTGATTTGTTCCACTATTGTTTGAAATAGAGGACATCCCTTTAAGATGTCTCTTACATCATCTGCAACCCATACCCAGGATAGTTCTATAAACAAAGATGGCATAGACCAATTATTATTTTTAAAGTATTTATCAGAAACCTTTGGAGACACCAAAAAAATTCTTCAAGAACTCCTTTGTTGATTACATTAACTACAACCATAGTTTCACGTTTGTATGGAAATTTTGTTATTTTCCAAATTGTTTTTAAAATTTTAATAAATGTGTCTCCCTCTTTTCACAATTCTCGTACCATAACAAAACAAAGGATGCACATCCACTTTAATCTGTGTATAATAGTTTCTCTATTACTTATTCTACATTGGCATATGTATCCAAAGATAGACCATAATGTTATTCAATGTAACTCTTTAGATAAAAAGTTAGAAATCGGAAAATAAACATTCGTGATAGGATGAGCTCATTGTCAATTGAACTTATACATTGGAAAACATATCCAATATAGACTAGAATGTTATTTGATGAAACTCTTTAGATACTGAAGTTAGAAATTGGGAAATAAACATTTGTGGTAGGATGAGCTCTTTGTTCCATTGAAATGTGTTTTCCTATTTAGAATTATGATTTTGAACTAATAATCTTTCTATTTTAAGAACAAGTAAATGTTTCTTTGGAGGAACTACAAAAAAAATAAAAGTGAACTTCATTATTAACTTGTATGTATTTCAAATACAATAATAATATTTCACAAAATATTTTTACCTTATAATTTACGTATATTTGTTTGTTTCTTCGAGGCATTGCAAAAAAATATCAAACTTCATTATTAACTTGTATCTATTTCGAATACGATAATAATACTTCACAAAATAATTTTACTCTATCTCTTTACATATATTTTTGGTTTCTTTGGAGGAAATTCAAAAATATATATTAAACTCATTATTAACTTGTATGTATTTTAAATATGATAATTTAATATTTAATAAAATGTTTTTACCTAATTCTTTACATATATTTGTTGGTTGTAGATTTTCTAGATTTTTTCCCTGTATATGCACATAAAAATTGAAATTAGGATGTATTTATCAAATTGATTCCAACTAATATTGAAAAATAAAAAGGATTAATATTTTTACCTATTTATTTACATATATTTTTTGGATTTTCTCCAGCTATATCTACACATAAAAATTGAAATTAGGATATATTTATCAAATCAATTCCAACTAATATTGACAAGTAAAAAAGATTATTAAATTATAAATAATACTTATAACTATTTGTGAACCAACTATCATAATTGATGGTGAAGGGTTTCATATGGCTTCAATATTAATCACCATCGGTTGCATGTTTTATGTTCTTAGTTGGGAAGTTTCTATTTAGTTGGATGACATCTTGCTTTTTTCATAAATAATTTCTCCCTATAATGGATTAACCTCATGGCTTGCACTTTTTTCTCCACTCTTAATAATTTTTAAGGGCTCAACAATTGCTACCAATGAACATAAATACTTAGAATGTAAAGTAAAAATTGTAAACAATGGACTTGTTGGTGCTCAAATTAGTCTCACCCCATTTTTCATTACAATCCTCGTTTTCGGCCTCTGTCACATTTTTAATCTCCCCGTGTTGGTGCTTGAACACTCTGTCCTCCATTTGATTTCCATGATCAGTTCCTTCCTTGGTCAAAGATCACTTAAAGATCTAGAATTTGTTTTTATTTTCTTTGTCCATTTGAAGGTGTCTCGAAAATTGGGCATAAAACTTGGGTTGTTCATTTCCTTCCATTTTCCATAATTGTGTGTTGTTTTCCCCATTACCTTTTTCCAAAATACGTGAGGAAACGTGATTGAATGTAGGTCAGAGGATCCTGTTTGAACCTTACAACATTTCCAAATTCTCTTTCCTTGAAGAAAATTTCGTCTCCGGGCTCAAACGGTGGTTTCTCTACATTTTTACAAATTTGACAGTTTGTTTTTCCTTTCAAATTTACATCTCGCATCAGTGGAAATGTGGCCCTTTTTGGTTGGATGTGGCTCAATAGGGCACTCTAAAAACTCTATGGATCGTTTCAACCCAAAACTTGTCCACGTGGAGGAACGACGCTCGTTTAAAGACTCACCTTTTGGTTTGGCCTTGGAGTTGCACAGGGGGACACGTGGAGGATTCTACCGCTTTTACCGGGACTTAGAAAATTTTTCTTCTAGCCTGGTATGGTTTTGGCAAATTGTGGACACGTGGTGGGTTGGCACTCATTTGAGGATCTTCCTTAGGGTCCCACCTTAACAATTGTGATAGACAAATAGGTGGAGGCTTCTTCTAACTCCACTCTTTACTTAAAATTTTAAAAGAATTTTTCTAAGGCTTGGGGTATGTTTTGAGCCCACGTTCATTTAGGGTCTCCACTCTTGAGGACCATCTTGAATTTGTGGTATGAAGACACGCGAATATTTCTGCCAGGCCTTCCTTTACTTACACTTTTTAAGCAACTTCCTAAGGGGCCTAAGACACTTGGAGGGACCACACATGTTTGGGGACCGTCCCTTGAGTTTTATTTTGAAGAAGCACTAGGAAGACACTTGGAGGGTTCTACTCACTTTACCTTTTTTCTTGGAATTTTCAATGGCCAAAGAAGACTATCTCGGACCTTAGACACATGGTGCCTTCATTTGAAACTTCAAATTTTTAATAGAATCTTCTAGATTGAGACACGTGTTGAGCTCACACTTGTTTTGGATCTCTACTTTTTGGGACCATCTCTAAATGTGCCATTGAGACAAGTGGAAATTTGAAAATTCAAAAGGTGGGGAGGTAAACCATCAAAGGCAACTTGGATTTTTTTCCCCTTATTGTAGAAAAGATTAAAGTCATCAAAATAACTCACAATCCTGACAGAGAATAGTCAAAATTTTCTTTAGTCAACGACAAAGATGTGGACTTTCGGAGGAAATTTGAAAAATTTTCCTTTTGTGAAAAAAGGGGTTAAAGTGTAAAAAGGAAGTGTGGTTCCATTAGGACCCACATCTGAAGCTAAATGTGGAGGGGTAGAGTAGTGAGGAAAATTTAGAATTTTTTTCTTTTTTCCAAAAAAGAGGTAAAATAGTAGAATCGAGCTTCAATTCCTCTGGGACCCACATTGGGACACATGTCAAGCCCATTTTTCAAAGGCGGAGGGGTGAAGAAAATTGAGAAATTTTGCGTTTTTCCAAAAAGGTGTAAAATGTAAAAAGAAACCCAGACCATTTTAACTCAGATCTCCCACGTCGACGGTCCAAATTCAAACGGGAAATCAACGTCAATTGTACATCCGTATATGATTTTCTTTCATTTTTGCTCTAAAGCTCCTCGGGATGTGAATTTTTATGGGGTTTTTAATCATTTATTGGTCTCTCATACATGCCACATGAAGAGGAGAATTAATTTGATATCTTTATTTGGTAGGTAATATATGAAAATTTCTTTTACCATTAAGATGTGATCTGACTATCGGATTCGATTTGATTTTCCAATCTTTCCTTCCTTGGCATGCAAGAAACCATATTTGACAGATTAGAGGAGGAAGTAGTTGGAGTGTGAGATGAAAACTTATTTACTAGATGAAATAATTGAATGTTGGAAATATTTGAAGAGATTTTCCCTTTGAGCACCTGACAATTTTTTTGCAAATCTGATTCTGGGAATCATGATCAAAATCGTAACAAGCAATGATGTTTTAAATGCTTTTTTGTTTTTAGGGGGGGAAAATTTATTGTAGATGAAATGTTATAACTTGCATACATTTTTATGCAAAAGGGTTTGAGTGTTAGAGATCAAGAGATAATTCCTAAGAGAAAAGTTTGATAAATCCCATCTTTTTGAGAAATCATCCGAGGAACTTGTTTTTTCTTTTGTGTTCAATTTGATCATGTCAAGGTGGTTGAAGAAGTGTACAACCATGACAAGCTCTCGAGATTGTTCTAGAAACTTTTCCCTGCTAATGCATTTAATCGATTTGAGTTAATCTGTGTTTGATTTTGAGAAAAATTGTGTTTGCTTCATTTATGAATGTCTGCAAAGAGTTTTTCTTATTCCCATTACAATCTTACATTGAAATCTTTATGATTCCCACAAGATCTTATCCTTGTGATAGTTTGGTGGCATTAGTAGTTTCATTTATCATAAGATCTTTCATTTGATAATGAAATAAAAAATTTAAAATCACTTTACTCGTAACATGATAATAATATTTTTGTTATCCTTTGAGGGTATCTTAGGCATAATAAAAAAAAGGTTGACAATGTTCAATTAATTTTTTCAATTTGAGCCTTTGTTTTGTATTCTTAAAGTTTATGTGAAAACGTGTTCATCCTGGGCCTCCATTGAAGCACACCTTCAAGTTAAAGGAACATTTTAGCTGTTTCTAAAGCATTTCGATGATCAATCCTTCCATTTTTTACAAAATCTCTCAAATATTTAGTGAATCAAAGTCCACTCTACCTCACCTCCCCCAAAATTAATTTAAAAACAACCAATCCTACCCATACTACCCCTATTTTTTCTTGTGTGTGTACAAATTCATAATTTCTATTACTAAAACATGGAGAAGAAATCAGGTTTTCATTGTCTTTAGTAGTTGAACCTTAGAAAATATCTCCATTATCTAGGGTGACAACTCATGAGAGTAAAAATTTTTATGTATTGATCATATTTTCTTCAAGGTCTTCTTAATAAATTTACAAAGAATAATATCTCCATCTCCTCCATAAACAACATGCTACAAAAGGGTCCTCTCACCCTGGTTGAAAGGCACAACCATAAAGTAGTGAGGATAGATCAAATCCTCTTAAGGGTGCTACCCATTTCTCCACATCTGAGTGACAAAGAGAAAGCTACATTTTATCCCCAGCTAAAAATGACACACACCATGATCTTCTTGTCTCTAAGCTTCCTGTCAAAACTATGATGCTTCTCAGCTTCTGAGGGGGAATCAATTTGGGTACCAACATTGTTCTAGCACCATTTCTAGGAACATTTTTATTGTAGTTCATATTCAGACCCTAGTAAATATTTCTTATATGCTCTAAGTGTTAGTACATTATTTCAACATCATCCTATGTTTAGGCTTGTAAGAAGTGTTCAAAGTGATAAATGTTGTGTGCAATATTTCCAATTTTTATAGTTATTGCACTAATTTTCATTGATAAATCTGGGTAAAAGAGGGTCAGATCATTCCATTTCTAGTTTCTAGTGTTGACATACATTTGATAGATCATATTTTTAGTGTATTTAAATAACTAAGGTTAAAATCCTTAGTGGTGACTCGATGTTGATCATGTTTTTTTTTTTTAAATACCAAGTGTCTTAACCTATGTAAAGTGAGATTTATTACTAATATTTTCAAATCTTGAAGGAAGAATATCTTTCTTCGCTAAGGATCCTACTAGGAAATTATTTCCAGAGCTAGGAAAACAAAGTCGAAGGAAGGAAGAGCTTGGAGAGTTATTGGAGATTAGCAGCAAAGAAAAGAGATCTCCATTGATGAAAGTGATCAGCCTATCATTGAAGATTACTATTCAAGTGCTTTGAATTAGGTAGTCTTTTTATGGAATTGAATTCTCCATCTGGAGAAGGGCCTTCATTTGAATTTGAAAAATTTACTTCTCATTTTGCCCCTGTGTTTTCCAAAGTTTATAGGGATTTCTAAGAAACAAATCCTTTAGGATATATCCATTTTGAAATATATACTCTTGTGTTTCATAGACCCCCCTTGTCCCTTATCATTTTGATTCCCCTCTAAGGTCACCTCCTCAAAACAAAATGGCCCATCCCCCACCTAGACCTTCTTTTGTTGTAAATACCTTTGGTCCTATAAATTTTAGAGGGATGGCCAGTTATCCAAATGTAGTTCCATAAGATGTAAGAAATATATTACCAAAGTTCTAAGGAAATAATGCTATAACTGGTGATCAACAATTAAATATTTTTATCAACATGATGGAAGAATTTGAGATTTAATTTAGTTGTATATATCAAATTGTTTATCCATACTTTGGAAGAAGATGTAAGGGACTGGTATAAATATTTTATAGATAATTCCATTAATTTTTGGATGTGAATGAATGATGCATTTAGATTGCATTATGGTGACAAAACGGAACCTAGGTTTCTTTTGTCGAGAATTTGAAAATATTAAAAAAATCCTAATGAGTCAGTGATTGACTTCAACACTATATTTAATAAGACATTAAGGAGATTTCTTCGAGTTTAAGGCCATGTGATGAATCTTATCTTATAAAGTATTCAGATGCATTTGATAAGAAAGTTTCTTACTATTTGAGGGACATAAACCCTACCAATTTGAGGTAGGCCTTTACCATGGCTCTGTAAATTGAGAATAACATTAAAGCAATTAGAAAACCTCGTAAGAGGGAGGTGTGAAACTTGTTAACCAGAAAAACCTCAAGCAAGTAAGGTTGCTGATTTGGAGGAAGTTGTGAAAATTTGGTAGGGGCTGTCAAAGAAATCTCATACAAATTAGCCTAGGTAGAGAAAGGAATTGGGTAGAGTTCACAAGGTCAGCATAAGCAACAAGGACAAGAAAATTTGTAAATCATCCTAGAAATGAGTAGAGATCTAATGACATAGGTAAGGACCTATGGGATCTACAAATAGACATCCCCAAACTAGGGAAAATAGAATGGTGCATGATCCTTTGGCTTCCAAAGTTGTTGTTGAAGAAACAAATGTAATTGATTGGTGTGATAGATGTTTCATGCCCCACACTCTATGTGAAGTAGATCAACAAGTATAATAAGAAGTTGATGATGATAACATTTATGATGATGCATACATGATGGAGTTCTCTTTAAGATCACAACAAGGAGAAACTTCAACTAAGGTAAGGTAATAAGTGATAGAACTGCTACTAATTTTTGGGATTGCATTAACTGTACCTTTTCTTCCTCCCTCTCATACTTTAGAAATAGATATTATACAAGATTTTAAATTGTGAAATAATGACTTTGAATATTTAAGATCTTTAATGATAAAGAAGTATGATGGAGGAATCCCATCTGAGGAGGATAGGCAGTTATTGATGAATGTTTTTGTTTCTTAAGAAAAGGATTATAATACTAGGAGTAGAGTTGTCAAAGGAGCAGGGCCTCAAGCCAAACCTAAAACTCCATTGCTTACTAGTATTCCTAAAGATGTTCCTAAGAAAGATACACATTCCAAAGGCCTTGCTATCCCAAAAAATATTCATACTTCTCCTCATGCCCAAACTGTCAAAAATACCATGCCATCTGATGAGTTTGTCAATCTTCCTTGCAATATTTCCTCGCCAAAGTGTGTTCTATATGACATTTCCCAAGTTTTGAGTCAAATAAAATTTAGTGTGTCAATTGTTGAGATGCTTAGGATTCCTAAGCACAAGAAGAAGGCATTTGAATATTTGGGATGTAAAGAAGAGAAGAGTACCCCAAGAAGAAATGTAAACATTGTGGAGACTCCTCCAATCATTGAAGAGATAGAAACACCACTAGCATTGGAAGAACTAGGTGAACCACATGAGGTTTATTTGGGAACATCCTTGGTAGAGTCTCAGCTAAATGTAGATCCATTCTTCACCACTCTAATCATTAAGGACAAATTGCTACACAACTGTATGTTTGATTCGGGAGCATCATGCAATGTTATGCCTCTAGAAGTCATGAATGAACTAGATATAAAAGTATGTACAGAGAATATGGAAAGTGTATTTCAATGGATTCCAGAGAGGTGCCAGTGGTGGGATGTGCGAAAGGTTTTGTGGTACAACTTACATCTTATTTGGGTAGGAACTTGAAACTTAATGTTGTTATTGTTGATTGCCCAACCAAGTGGGTTATGATGTTGTCCAAAAAATGAGATGCAAGTGTTGGTGGGAGTGTTCAAATGGATATGTCCTATGCCACCATCCCAATTGAGGGAAGCCTTGTCAAATTATATGGAGAAAAGAACTTGTTACACCTCATTGAAGATCCCAACAATGCATCTTATGAAGTATTGTACACAAGTGTTGATGCTGATAAATTTATTGGATTTGCTGATGGGAAAGAGAAAAAAATGGATCAATGTAAGAGTCTTAAACAAGTAGGCTCTCCATGGAATTTTTGTTTGATGGAGCTTGCTCCAAATTTGAAAATGGTGTTGGTATAGTTCTAATTTCTCTAAGCTTGGAAGAGTTTGTTTTTTCTTTCAAACTTAACTTTGAGTGTACTAACAACATTGCTAAGTATGAAGCATTGTTGTTAGGTTTGAGAATTAATTGGAAATACTATGTTAAAGACATCATTGTTAAGGGATATTCAGAACTAATTGTTAAACAAATAAGAAAATAGTATGATACTAAAAATCGGAGAATGAAAAAAGTACAAGCATGTAGTCTGGGACTTGATTGAGATGTTTGATTCATTTAATATTGTGCATCATGATAGGAAGTTCAATGTTATAGCATACAAGCTTGCAATATTGGGATATCGGTTTGATTTGTGTAATTTCCCCATATTGTGAATATGATGTTGAAGTGTTAATAAGGCCATCTATCCCTGACGACATTAAACATTAGAAATTTTTTGATGATGATGCTCAGGTCAAAATATTTCTACAGAACAAAGGGGAGTTTTCTAATCAATGTATTGATTGGGAGCCAATGGTGTGTGTAGCAGAAGGTAAATAGAATTTGTTTGGTAAAGACATCATCTTATTGAAAACTAATACTATTCCTAGAGGGTTGGTTACTCTTGAATCAAACTTTGATAATGTTGATTGCATTATTAACATACATATAGCATCCTCAAGGGATGTTGAGGAGCATGACCTTTGTATAAAGGAGAAACCAAGGAAGATTTGGTTGGGAAGCAATCTGAACAAGGAGGAAAAATAGTGCTATATCTAATTGTTGAAGAAATATCAAGACTGCTTGGCTTGGTATTATTCTGAGTTGAAGGCATACAGAGAGGATCTATTTCAACATGAAATTCCTTTGGAATCTAATGCAAATCCATTCAGGCAGAAATAGAGGCCGATCAATCCACTCCTATCTCTTAAAATGCAAGAAGAACTGAAGAAACTGAGGGATGGAGGGATCATTCAGCCAACAAGGTATTCTTCTTGGGTTACAAACTTAGTGCTAGTTAGAAAAAAGAATGGTGATATTAGGATGTGCGTGGATTTTAGAAATCTGAATAGAGCATCAATGAAGGATAATTATCCTTTACCAAACATGGATAACATGCTGCAATTAGTGACTAGTTATGAGATGCTTTCTACCTTGGATGGTTTCTCTCTGGATATAATCATGTTGTTGTGAAGGAATTAGAAAGAATTAAGACAACCTTTACCACTCCTTGGGGAACTTATGTCTATGTTAGATTGCCCTTTGGTTTGATGAATGTTGGAGAAACCTTTCAAAGAGTAATGGATGTTGCTTTTACTGGTTACATTAATGATTTTATTGTTGTTTACTAAGATGATGTGATTGTGTTTTCCAGAAAGAGAAGTGATCACTTGTAGCACTTGGAATTTTTTTGATAAGATGCAGAGAGTATGGCATTTCACTCAATTCAAAGAAGTTCCATTTTGGAGTGCAAAAGGCCAAGTTTCTTGGTCACGTTGTAACAAAGGATGGTGTAATGATTGATCCTAAGAGGGTAGAGGCCATCAACAAGGTCACAATTCCAAGAACCAAGAAGGGAATTCAGTCCTTCTTTGAGAAAATAAACTTTATCAGAAGATTCATATCAAACATTTCTGAGTTGACCATTCCAATTACTTGCATGCTAAATAAGGACCAAGTTATCAAATAGGATGAAGTTGCCATTCAAGATTTCAATGGGATCAAGGAAGCATTAAAGCATGCCTCTGTTTTAGTAGTTCCAAATTATCAGAAGCCTTTTTAGATGTTTTCTTTTTCTTTAGAGAATACTATTGCATATGTCTTTTTCAGAAGGATGATGATAGGGCTGAGAGGCCAATTGCCTTTCTAAGTAAGGAATCACAAGGGGTTAAGCTGAAGTACACCATTATGGAGAAGCAAGCATTTTCCTTGGTAAAAGAAACAAAGGTTTTCAAACCTTACATTTAGAGCTCTAAAGTTATTGCTTATGTTCCCCACACCATGGTGAATGATGTCTTATCAAATATGGAGGTATCAAGAAAAATATGCATATGGGTGAACAAGTTGTAGGAGTATGATATGGATATCCGAACAATGAAATTGTTAAGAGGTTTGGGATTAGATAAACTTATGGCTGAGAGGAACCTACAAACTATTGATGTGAATGAAGTGGAAGAAGGAAGGGTGGATGTCCTTAAAAATTCAATGTGTTCTGAATGGTACAAAGATATAAGTTTTTATCTCAGACTTCTATACTACCCTAAGTATTTGAGTAAAAATTAGAAAAGAGCTCTTAAGTTGGCTTCCTATAAATATTTCATTACTGATTTTGGGTTAGCTTGGAAGAATTCGAGGAGTTCTCTTAAGGTGCATTACTTAAGATGAAGCCCCCAAGATAATTTTGATCTCCATGGAGGAGTTTTGGGGGCATTTTTTTGGAAGAGTCATAACACACAAGATCTTGAGGGCTGGTTATTGGTGGCCAACTCTTTTCAAAGATAGAACTTTGTTGGTTAGAAGATGTGAGAGTTTCTAGTGTTTTTTTAGAATACTGGAAGCTTCAGGATCCCTTCCTTTGCATCTTGTATCAATTGAAGCCCCATTCAATCAATGGGGAATGGATTTCATTGGTGATATTTCAAACCCTTAAAGTGCTGGCCATAAGTGGATTATTGTAGCCAATGATTACTTCACTAAGTGGATGGAGGTAATTCCCACCAAGAGAGAAACATACGAAATTGTCATGGACTTCATGTTGAACCATATCATCTGTAGGTTTGGAGTGCCAGTAAAAATTGTTATTGATAATGCCATGAGCTTTAGAGATTAACATTTGGTGGCAATGTGTAAAGAATATGAGATTAGTTTAACATATGCCTCCAACTATAACCCCCAAGGCAATGGAAAAGTAAAGTCCAGCAATAAAAATCTATTAAAGATCATTAGGAGAACGTTACAAATGAAAAAAAGGAAATGGGGTGAGAAGTTGAAGTTTGTTGTTTAGGCTAATAGAATTACTGTTAAAAGAGATAATGGAAAAATTACATTTGAATTGGTGTATATAACTCAAGATCTATTTCCCCTACACATGCAATTATCCTCATATCAATTCATTCAACAACTGGAAGATCAAGAAGTTATTCCATATGATGTTCACATTAACCATATTGTTGAACTTGATGAAGAAAGGAGGGCATCCCATCAACGACATGTGAAGTTCAAAGAAAAGTTGAAGAAGCTATTTGACTAAAAGGTGACACCTAGAGCTTTCAAGCATTGGGGATCTTGCACTATTATGGGATAATGAGACATGAAGATAAGGGAAATCATGGTAAATTTGATGCATTGTGGATGGGCCCTTACTCCATTGACATTTGAATTGGTGAACATACCTTCTTCTTGAAATAATTGGATGGGGAATTGCTCGAATTTCCTATTAATGGAAGGCATTTGAAACATTTCCTTGATTGATTCCCTAGAATCAAGGTGAGCATCATTTGTATAGTGTATAGTTCATTGGTTTCTTTCTGTATTTTGTGTTTTTCTCATTTTGGTCCTTGGTGACCTAGTTTTGTTGGTTTCTTGGTTCATTTTTAGGAGATGGTTCTGGTTTTCTACTCTGCAAGCTGACTCCTTTGCCCAATGGATGTTTTTGGCACTTGGTTTATTATTTGGTTCTTGTGGCACTCACAAGGAGTGCCCATCCCCAAGTTAGAGCCGATGTTGGTGCTCAAATTAGTCTCACCCCGTTTGTCATTAAAATCCCTCACTTTGCAGCCTCTATCACATTTTTTATCTCCCTGTTTTGGTGCTTGAAGACACTATCCTCCATTTGATTTTCATGATCAGTTCCTTCCTTGGTCAAAGATCACTTAAAGATTCATAATTTTTTTTTCGTTTCTCTTTCCATCTAAAGGTGTCTAAAAATTGGGCGTAAAACTTGGGTTGTTCCTTTCCTTCCATTTTCGTAGTCGTGTGTTATTGTCCCTATCACCTTTTGTCTTAAATACCTAAGGAAATGTGAATGAATGTAGCTTGAAGGATCATGTTTGAATATTAAAACATTTCCAAACTCTCTGTCCTTGAAGAAAATTTCATCTTCGGGCTCAAACGGTGGTTCCTCCTGCATTTTTATGGTTTGACGGGTGTGTTTTTGCCATAAAATTTACATCTCTCGCATTAGTGGAAATGTGGCCCTTTTGGTTGGTTACTGTATCAGAGCAATCTAAAAGCACTGTGGATCATTTCAACCCAAAAATTTTCCACTAAAGGAACGACACTCATTTGAAGACTCACCTTTTGGTTTGGCCTTGGAGTTATCTTTGGAGGGATTCATGGAGGATTGCACTACTTTGCTTAGACTTAGAAAAATTTTTCATGTAGCCGGTATAGTTTTGGAGGACCATGGTTATGTGGTGGGGTGGTACTCATTTCAGGATCTGCCTCAGGGTCCCAGCTTAACAATTGCAATAGAGGGACAGTGGAGGATTCCATAGGCTCTGTTGTGTACTTAAACTTATAAAAGAAATTTTCTAAGGCCTGGGACATGTGATGAGCCCATGCTCATTCAAGGTCTCGCTCTTGGGGACCATCTTGAAGTTGCACCATGAAGACATGTGGAGGTTTCTATCAGGCATTCCTTTACTTAGAATTTATAAGCAACTTCCTAAGGGACCTAAGACATGTGGAGGGACCACGCATGTTTGGGGACCAGCCCTTGAATTTTATTTTGAAGAAGCACCAGGAGGAAACTTGGAGGCTTCCACTCACTCTACCTTTTTGCTTAGAATTTTCAATGGCTGAAGAAGACTATCTCGGACCTTAGACACATGGCACCTTCATCAACTTTTTAACAGACTCTTCCAGATTAAGACATGTGTTGAGCCCATGCTTGTTTGGGGTCTCTACTTTTCAGAACCATCTCAAAATGTGCTATTGAGACGTGTGGCAATTTGAAAATCAAAAGGTGGGGAGGCTAACCATCGGTGGAAACTTGGATTTTGCCCCTTATTGTCGAAAATATTAAAGTCATCAAAATTACTCACAATCCCGACAGAGATAATAGTCAAAATTTTCTTTAGTCAACAAGCGGAGGTGTAGACTTTTGGGGAAATTTGGAAAATTTTCTTTTGTGAAAAAGGGGTTAAAGTGTAAAAAGGAAGCGTGGTATCCCTGGGACCCACATTAGAAGCTAAAAGTGAAGGGGTGTAGCAGGGTAAAATTTGGAAAATTTTCCTTTTTCTAAAAAAAAAGAGGTAAAATAGCAGAATCGAGTAGCGGTTCCTCCTGGGACCCACATTAGGACTCGTGTTAAGCCTATTTTTCAAAGATGGAGGGGTGGAAAAAATTGATAAATTTTGCATTTTTTCCCAAAAGGTGTAAAAGGGTAAAAGGAACCCCTAGTCCCATCTTAACTCGGATCTCCTAAGTGAATGGTCCAAATTCAAAAGGGAAAGCAATGGCAACCGTGCATCCGTATTTAAGTTTTCGCAGGTTTTTCTCCAAAGCTCCGGGGTTGTCAATTTTTATGGGTTTTTGTCATTTCCTAGTGTCTCCTACATGCGAAATTAATAGGATAATTAATTTAATATCTTGATTTGGTAGGGAAGATCTGAAAACATCTTTTACCATTAAGATATATATCTATCGAGATGCGATCTAATTTTCCAATCTCTCCTTCCTTGGCAAACATGAAACAGAATTTGATAGATTAGAGGAGGAAGTAGTTGGTGTGTGAGATGAAGAGTGATTTACTAGATGAAAGAATTGAATGCTGGAAATATTTGAAGAGATTTTCCTATGAGCACCTCACAACTTTTTTACAAATTTGATTCTGGGAATAATGATCAAAATTATAACAAGCAATGGTGCTTTGAATGTTTTGTTTTGCTTAGGGGGAAAACTTTGTTGTAGATGAAATGTTATAAATTACATAAATTTTTCATGCAAAATGGTTTGAGTGTTAGAGATCAAGAGCTAATTCCTAAGAGAAAAGTTTGAAAAAGCCCTTATTTTTGAGAAATCATCCAAGGAACCTGTTTATTTCTTTTGTGTTCAATTTGATCATGTCAAGGTGGTTGCAAGCATACAACCATTGACAAGATCTGAGATTGTTCTAGAAACTTTCCCCTGCTGATGCATTTAATCAAATTTGAGTTAATCTATGTTTGATTTTGAGAAAAATTATGTTTTCTTCATTTCTGAATGTATGCAATTAGTTTTTCTTATTCCCATTGCAATATTACATTGAAATCTTTGTGAATCACACAAAATATTATGCTTTTGATAGTTTGGTGGAATTTACAATTTCATTTATCATAAGAGATTTCATTTGATAGTGAAATATAAAAATTTAAAATCACTTTACTCCTAACATGATGATAAGATTGTTTTTTATCCTTCGAGGGTATTTTAGGTGTGATAAAACAACGATTGACAATGTTCAATTAATTTTTTCAATTTGAGCCTTCATTTTGGATTCTTAAAGTTTTTGTGAAAGCATGTTGATCGTGCCTCTAATGAAGCACACATTCTAGTTAAAGGAACATGTTAGCTATTCAAGCATTTTGTTGATCAAGCCTTCCATTTTTATAAAATCTCTCAAATATCTAGTGATTCAAAGTCCACTCTACCTAACCTCCCACAAAAATTCATTTAAAATAGCCAATCCTACCCATACTACCCCTGTTTGTCCTATGTGTGTACAAATGCATAATTTATATTACTAAAACATGCATAATCAATCATGTTTTCATTGTATTTAATAGCTTGAACCTTGCTTAGAAAATATCTCCATTATCGAGGGTGACAACTCGTGAGAGTAAGATTTTTGTTTTATTGATCATATTTTATTCAAGGTCTTCTTATTAACTTTGTAAAGAAGGATATCTCCATCGCCTCCAAAAATAAAAGGCTACAAAAGGGTCCTCTCACCTTGGTTGAAAGGCAAAACCATAAAGTAGCGAGGATAGATAAAATCCTCTTAAGGGTGCTACCCATTTCTCCACATTTAAGTGACAAAGAGAAAGCCGCATTTCTTCCTGGCTACAAAACGACACATAACATGATATGCTTTTCTTTAAGCTTCCTCTCAAAATTGTGATCTTTCTCAGCTTCCGAGGAAGAATAAATTTGGGTATCAATGAGCCTATTGTACTTTCTCACTTAATCACCGTAATTTGTTAAATCTTGTATTCATTGGTAGGATACTGATTATCCATATTTCATCCCTGGGTCAAATATCAAATCAATCACAACCCCTATAAAAGAGGAACTTGAGAAAAATCCTCCAGATCTTGAAAATTGGTCAAAAGGACTCAACCATGGAGTGGTAGGGGCCAAGAGAGACTAAGGGACCCTGTATAAAAGAAATGACTCTGTCAGGCCATTTCCACATCTTAAATCTATTCTCTAAGTTACAGGTAGACTCAACTATGAGATAACAAGGTCAAATAAGAATGGGTGATGCCACAGAGGAACCAGAAACAAGAAATGGAAAAAATGGCGAAGATATGACATCCTCGAGCTCAAAACATTCAGAAAATCCCAAAAATGACTAAGGATGGAGGAGGCAGCGGAAGGACCCACGTGTTCTAACATCGCTTCTTCAAAGGTAAACCTAAAATGGGAAGGCCAAAATTGTGCCAAGATTGCATGCTTCTAGAGTCTTAAGAAGTTGTTGGGTATTGAAAAGTATTCATCCGAGAGAAAGCATGCCGGTGTGTCGGATCGGTGCAAATTTAGAAAGGGAGCCCCAGAGTAGAGACTCAAACTTGTGCCAGTCCTCCACATAACAAATGGTCAAACAGGGTCAAAGGGTAGGCTTCAAAATTGGATAACTATAGAGGTATCAGTGGACAATGCCAAGTGTTAGTGTGGCACATCTCCAAGAGTTGGTCTCAAGGTGGAAACACAAATGAGCACGATCTCACCACATAGCCCAAAGTATAAAAGGAAAGAGGGACTATTGAAAAGTCCACATTAGCAGAGGCCAACAAGTTTCAACTTGATGCTCCTCTAAAGGAAAAATTTGGGCTAGATTATCAAGTAAACATGGTGCCTCCACATGTAATTCCATAGCGGTAAAGCCAGTTGAATAGTCAATGCATGAGCCTGGTCGGTGGAGGTCATGTCAAGTGTCTTAATGGCACTAATTCAAGGGTTGAATATAGAAAAGGTTTTCAAATAAGTGCTAGATTATCGTGTGTCCTAGGGGAAAGCAAGCCGTCAGGGGAAAATTTTGTTCTTTGCTCCTTGTTATCTCAAAAGGGGTAAAAGTCACAAAATGGCTCGTAACTCGCCTAAAGGAAAAAGTCTACATTTGAGCCTGGGTCAAATCCAAAGTGGGAGTCGAGAAAAAAGTGAAAATTTTCCTTTTTTCAAAAGGCACAAAGATAAATATGGAGGCACATCCCCCAGCCAACCAAAAGGAGCCACGTGTCTAGGTAGAGCTTTGGAGCTGTTGGTGTTTTTTGAGTTTTGTGTTTTTTACACAAAAGGGAAAAAGATAAATTATGGACCCGTGAGCCTACCTTTTTTTCTCTAATCGGGATACCACATGTCCCATATCAAAAGGGGGACCCATTTTTAATTTTTTTTTCCGCCCATTTGTATGGATTCGATACAAACTTTGAAGGGGCATATCTTTCGACTCAGGGCTTGAAATATTGTGAATATGACACCATTGGAAATATCTCAGCCTTGCCCACACCATGGAGGCCTGAAACTTTAATTTTGAGGAGGTTAGGTAAAGAAAATGGAGGAAATATCTTCAAGATTTCAATGCAGGATCTTCTTGCCTTAACAACCATATCAGATCTGATATGTTTTGCCATCTCCTCTTCCTTCAAGGCACAAAACCAAGGATTGATGCAGTAAAGATGGATTTGGGGTAGATTTTATCAGAAGCATTAGCAGCAGTGGTTGAGCTTCGACCTACTTTTTCACTTCTCTCTCTCTCTCTTTCTTCTCTCTGATCGAATCTATAAATATGGGGGTAGGATTCATTATAAAGGGTTGGACATTCTCTGTTTTGCAAGCTCCCTCCTCCTTCTAGCAGAGGGATTTGTGGGGTTTAGGCTTTCCATTAAAATTGCTATATGTTTTTGCCTTTTGGCTATCTTGTAATGCAATGTGCCAATCTATAGAGCAATAAAACACATCTGTGATCGATCTTAGATCCTTTCTTGTCTCTTTTTCTTTCATTTGGTCTTCCATTATAGATCTGGCTATCTATGCTTGTTTATTGTATGCATTTTGTTGGTTTGTGTCTATTGGAAAAATAAGTGTTCATCATTCCTTTGGTGCATCACCTGGTAGTTTAGTTATTTCTTATTCCTTATACTCTTTTATCCATGTCTCCTTGGCAAGTTTTAGATTAGGTATAGAGATAGATCCTCTACAAATCCTAACATATGCACCTAAACAGAGGAATAAGGAACCAACCTTCAATCTGGAGAAATTTTCCATTTTTGCAAGGTCCCACACCTTGGGGAAAGTTCAATGTTATGCAATCACACCAAATGACCCTGCCTTAGAAAAGTAGACCTGTATAACTCATTTGGGGGTGTTGTGATTTTGCACTAACAGTTTTGGCATGCTCGGTGGGACTAAGAAGTCTCCATCTTATTATAGTAGGAATTGATGTACACTTACTATGATTCTAGCTTTTAAGAAGCCTTAAAACTGTACATCTGGCGACTCCAAAAGAAACAAATCTACTGGTTTCAGCAGTCCAAGCAAGTTCATGAGAAGAATACAAACACGATCAAGAATCGAGAAGAGGGATTGTTTTTCTATCTAGACTTATCCCCAGATAGAGGGAGAAGAGGAAGAAGAACCCAGAGGTCTCTATCTCCACCAAGTAGAGCTTTATCAACACCTCCTCTCGGTAGACCATTCATTCAATCAAGAGGGGTGCTCAGACCGATCAGAATGGCTCAACCAAATCCTTATGTTAACTTCACTGGCAGTAGTCCACTTGCCTTGAATGCACAAAATCTAGTTCCTATTGCAACATTAAAGAGTATCCCATATTTCATTGGGAAAATCAAACTTCTCTGGTGATCATGTCCAAGATATTGCAAATGTCTGTACAATCCATGAGATTCATGAGATGGACATTGCAGTCAATCTACTCACCTCTTCACTCAAAGGGAAAGCTTCACAATGGTTTAGGAGTCTTGAGGCAGGCTCTATCCAGAATTGGAATCAGCTATGCATAGCTCTTCACAACCAGTTTGGAGAGAAAGGTGATAACTTGTCTTTGTTGGAACAACTAACAATGATCAAGAGAGCCCCAAACAAACAGCTGACAAAATTCAACCTCATATTCCAGTGGACTTGGGATAGGATTCCAACAATGGTAAAACCCATAAATGAAGGTTCCTTCTTATACTTTCTTAGGGCTTTAAATTCTAATATTTCTTTGATGATTCAGTCAATGGGGGTACAACCTTACCTACAACCTATAGCCTTTCCATAGGGGCTAAGAACCATTTGATTCAAGATGGTAAAATCACTCCTAGGCCATCCATGCCTCTATACCCTGAGTTAGGAAGCCCAGATGCTAGCCAAATGCCTACATTAGCTCCTATACCCACCCCCAGGAGTCAAATTTCAGCTGAAGCTTCCACTTCATCATTTAACACCTCTAAGGAACTCCAGGAAGTCATGAAACAACTTTAGAACCTAGGGAATGAGCTAGTAACTATCAAAAGACAACAAGCTCAAAGTTCCAGGCCATATCAGTCTCAAGCTCAGTCTCAGGGTCAATATCAAGCTAGACCCTAGTATCAACAAAATAGGCCACCATCTTAGACTGTAAATCAGATCTAGAACCAAGGAAAACCCCAAGCTACTAGACCTTTCAGGTCATATGATCCAAACACAACTTCAACATCAAGGGAATTGGTTCCAACATAGAACAATATGGCACAAGAATATGATTGGTGTTTTCCATGCAATCAAGCACATAACCAATCAATGTGCTTTAATGGTGCTCTAAATCAGGCCTTGATGGTGCAAACCAGTATGGTGCCACAAGAACCTAGCCAAGAGGGAGATCAGCAACAAGAATCTCAATAAGGTGGACCTCTAGGAGAGACTATGCTTGTCAATTAGCAGGCTGAAGACTTCTGTGGAATGAATTAGTTCCCTTCTCAAGGTGTGGCTACCAATACCTAGTCCAAAAAGAGGAATATTGGAGAGGGCCAACCACTAAACTCAGGTGACCCTCAATCTTCCATCACTCCACAAGGTCCTGGTGCTCCAAGTACAACTCTTAGCATGCAGAACCAACTGAAGCCACCTCCCAAATCCAGTCAGGCACCAGTTGTAACCACCCATGTACAAGAAAGGAGCATGTCTGGGAAGGGATAGCAAAAGGATATCTCATTCAATATTATTGAGCAAAAGAAAAAGACAAATGTGAACATTTCACTATGGGAGTCCCTGGCCATTCTAGGTAGAGGGATCTGTTGTAGGCTAACATGCAGAATTGGTGAAGTTCAAATCACCCGCTAACAAGCAAGAGAGAGTGCTTGCCAATGCAGTTCAACTAGGGAGAAACCATGAAGAACAATAAGGTAAGAACCTTAGACCTCCTCCCTTCTATGTCTCATTGACTATTGGATAAAAATTGGTGCAAAATTATATGAATGATTCTAGGGCTAGTAGTTCTATGATGCCCAAGAAAATAACTGATCAATTGGGTCTCTAATATGAATTCATCTCTAGAGGAGTAGTCCAATTAGATGGAACAACAAAGTGACCACTGTGGGAATCATCAAGGATCTAAGCCTCACTCTACATGCCTACCCCAATGTGACTATTTTGCAAAATGTGTCAATCATAGATTTACCACCACATTTTGCTTTGTGTTTGTCCAGAGAATTCACTACCAAGATTGGAGGATACCTATCCACTAATTGTTCACATATGCTCTTTAGAACAAGGTATGGGGAAAAAGCCACAATCATATCTGAACCCATTACAAAGTATCATATTAAATCTTATGTGCCTAACCCAATCAATGCCAATTGTCTAGTTTTTGATCAAGAAGACCTCCTAGGCACTTCTAAAGCAAATACCAAGGTGGGATATATCCTAGACTTGAATATTGATGATTGGGCCAACAAAGTCATGCTTTTGACCCCTATAAGGAGATGGAAGAGTCTGAGATAGGTGTCTACTTCCTACATAAAGAGAATCATCCTCTTCCTAACCTAATTAAGTCAGAATACAAGGATAACAATGAGGTATAGAAATTGTTCTTTGATAGCTCAAAGAGTAGACAAGGAGCTAGAGGAGGAGCCATGATTGTGTCCCCTAGAGTTATGAGATATTATTCAGCCTTCAGATTCCTATTTTCTTGCTCAAATAAAATTGTTGAATATGAGGCTTTAGTCCAAGGTATTCATTGGGAAAGGAAGCTAGGGATCAAGAACTTGCAAGTGTTTGGTGATAGTGAACTGGTTGCCAATCAATTTAGAGGACTTAATGCTATCAAAAATAAATTTCTCAAGAATTACAAGAGTAGGGTATAGGATCTCATGGAGGATTTTGAGGCCTTCAGTATTGTGTCCATACCCAAGAAGGAGAATGAAGTTGCTGATAGAATTATAGTAGTGGGAGCAATGTTTGATGTGGTTAACAACATCAAGAGAGACCGAGAATAGCCACATATCCATGTGGTTGTGAGGCTAGTAGTACCAGATAATAACACATGTGGGAAAGTGTTCGAAAATGATTAGCAGATAATTAACTTTTTGCAAGAAGAAGTTGAATTCTTAGCTAGAAACCAAAGCAAACTAAAGCAGTAATATAGGAATCAAATAGTACAGCTACATATGAACAAGCACCAAAAAGGATTAGTGGCACTGGAATATGTTTTCAATCCCAATAATCATTTTAGAAAAGAGAAGGCTAACATATACGATCAAAGGAGAACATTTAGAGTCAATCCAAGTCGAGAGGACAAAATACTTCAAATTGGAAAAGTGGCCTTTGAATAAGAAAGGTATGAACTCATACAACTTTTCCAAGAGTTTATAAATGTGTTTCCTTGGAGTTATGAATACCTAAGAGGATTCAATCCAAAGCTAGCACAACACACAATCGAATTAAATTTGGGCTCAACCCATAAGGTAGAAGCAAAGACTATTCAACCCACATACCGAGCCTCACGATGAAGAAAGAGATGAACAAGCTAATAGAGGTGAGTATCATATTTCCAATCAAACACTCAAGTTGGGTTTTAAATCTGGTCCTAGTCAAAAATAAAAATGGATAAATTAGGTTGTGTGTTGATGTCATAGATTTAACAAAGCCTCCCTCAAAAATCACTACCCACTCCCTTTAATGGAGTAGATCTTACAAGTAGTGTCTAGGTTACAAAGGTTCTACCTCCTAGATGGCTACTCAAGGTAAAACCAAATCATGGTGAAATAAGATGATCAATTCAAAACAACTTTCACCACCAAATGGGGCACCTATGCCTACAAGAAAATGCCATTTGGATTATCCAACGCCGGAGCCACTTTTCAAAGGGCAATGGATATGGAATTTAAAGGGTTGATCAAAAAAATAGTACTGATCTATCTAGATGACATCACTATTTTTTTGTAAAAATGCAGTGGATTATCTTTTCCACGTAAGGCGGGTATTCCAAAGATGGAGTTTTGGGGTGTCATTGAACCCTAAGAAATACATATTCTTGGCCCCTGAAGGAAAGATGCTAGGCCATATTGTATCAAAGGAAGGATTAGAAATTGACCTGGAGAGAGTTCAAGCAATAAGAGCATTACCATTGCCAAGTCACAAGAAGGCTCTTCAAATTTTCTTGGGAAAAATCACTTTTTTCTGTAGGTTTGTTCCAAACTTTATTGCCCTTGTTAAGCCAATAACATTGATGCTGAAGAAGAGTTTAGCATTTAGGTGGATAGTTGAAGGGAAATAAAGTTTTGATGCTATCAAAGAAGCCATATCACAAGCCCCGACTCTTGTGAATTTAGATTTTTCCAAAGGCTTGATCGTATGCCTTTAGTGGTGGCAAAGCAACACGATTTCTATAATATTGATTCAGTAGAATAGAGAAATTATAGAATATCCAATTGATTTCTTCAGTCAAAGTCTAAAATATTATGAGGTGAGGTACTACTTCATTGAGAAGAAGTTCCGGTGGTGATCAGAGGATTGAAGAAGTTTAAGCATTTGGTTTCAAATAACAAGATCCAACTATTGTTCTCCCATGTAGAAGTTAAAGAGTTCTATCTCAGCAAGGAACTGAATGAGAAGTGTGCAAGATGGATTACTTGTGTCATGGATTATGACATTGAAATCAAGGTCACCAAGCTGTTCCATGGGAAGGGTTTGTGTGAGCAGCTAGCCTTAGTTCAACAAGATGAAACAAACAACGAAAAAGAGGTTGTTTTTTTCTACAAGATGATCAAGAAGAAGGAAGAGATGATGTACCTAAGCCTTGTTGGACCCAAGACATCATGCACTTCATTCAAAAAGGCATATATCCTCATGGGGTGAATAAATAAAAGAGGAGACATTTCAGGCTACAAGCCATCCCATATGTTCTTATTGATGGTGTCTTGTTCAAAAGAGACATCAATGGTGTTTCTTGAGATGCATTAAGATAGATCGGTGTGGAGAGAGTGCTACAAGAATTCCATGTTGAAGTATCCAGAGGCCATTTTCTCCAAGAGTGACATCACTCAAAATCATGAAAGCAGGACATTATTGGCCCAGAGTGTTTAGTGACTGTTACACATGGATCAAAAGGTGCGAGAATTGTGCATTTTTCAAGGGCAAGGAAAGGATAACAACACTTCCATTGCACCCAATCTCAGTTAGCCAACCTTTCATGTAATGGGGATTGGATTTCATTGGAGTCATCAATCTAAATTCTAGCCAAGGCCACAAATAGATTCTGGCAGACAAATTATTTCACCAATTGGACCAAGGTAGTGGCACTCAAGGAAGCTAATAAGTCTAGTATCCTAGATTTCTATGAAGGGATAGTGGCCAAATTTGGAGTGCCAACCACCATCATATCAGAAAATGCATTAGCATTCATAGGTTCTAAGATCATAGGATGGGTTATCAAGAATGGGACTTATTTAATCACTTCATCAAACTATTACCCTCAAGGTAATGACTAGGATGAGTCCACAAACAAGAACCTACTAAGGATCATCAAAAGAAATATTGATGAGAATCAGAGGACCTGACACACAAAGCTTCAAATGTCCTTATGGGCTGATAGAATAACACCCAAGATATCTACAGTAGCTCCCGATTCAATCTTGTCTATGGGAAAGAGGCGGTTTGCCTATATCATTGGAGTTACCAAAGCATTGGAGCTCGTGAAGAAACTACAGATGTTTGAATTTGGACCAATGGAGGCCAAGTATGTGGAGCTGATAGAATTGGAAGAAGTTAGAGAGCATGCTCTCCAACAAATAGAGAAGAATCGGGATTCAATCAAGAAATGCTTTGACAAGATGGCAAAAGAAAGGACCTTTCAGGAAGGAGACTTGGTTTTGAAATGGGATGCAGATCGAGAAAACTAGGAAGGAATTCCAATTTTGATGCTATTTGGAGTGGCTCCTACATGGTCATAAAATGTAAGAGTAGTAATGCTTTCTAATTGTCTATGTTGGAGGGTGAAGAGTTATAGATTCCAGTAAATGGGATCTATCTTAAGAACTGCTACTAAAAGGAAAGTATCACCCTGTATATATTAATTAGTTTCTCTTTCCTCTAAGTGCTTATGCACATTGTCTTGTTGTAGTGTAGATTGATTTTCTCCTAAGTGCTTTACATGCTCTGCATGTTCCATTTGGAGCATGTATGATTTCAAATTTTGTACATAGTTGTGGTGCTATTTTGTTGCTCTTATGCAGTCCATTCAGAGAGACAGATGAAGCCCTAGGTCAAAACAATTTTCTACTCTCAAAAACCTTCATTTCAAGATTTCTTATGAAAATTGAGAGTGTAAGGAACAAGCTCATGAATCGAGGTGGAATCTGCATTACAGGACTATCTTTCTTGACTCCATGCCCAATGGATATGACAAGGCAATTGGTATTTTCATCTAACATGAAGATACCCCTATGAGTCACCAAATTGCTATCCATATTTCATCCCTGGGTCAAATATCGATCACCAAGACCCCGCATAAGAGGAACATGAGAAAACTTGTCTAGATCTTGTAAATTGGTCACAGAAGCACTCAACCATAGAGTAGCATAAGGGCCAAGAGAGAATAAGGGACCCTGTATAAAAGAAACAACTCTTTCGAGTCGTTTCCATGTCTTAAATTTGTTCTCCAAGTTATGGATAGAATAAAATATGAGATAGTAGAGTCAAACAAGAAGGGGCAATGCTACAGAGGAACTAGAAACAAGAAAGGGAAGAAATGGTGAAGATCCAAAGTCCTTGAGCTCGAAATGGTTCAAGAAAATCCCAAAAATGAATAAGTATGGAGGAGGCAGTGGAAGGAGCCACATGTTCTAATGGCACTTCTTCAAAGGTGAACCCTCAAGGGGAAGGCTGAACTTGCACCAAGATTCCACGCATCTAGAGTCCTAAGAAGTTTTGGGGTGTTGAAAAGTCTTCAAATGAGAGAAATCATGCTAGGTGTTGACTCAAAGACAAATTTAGAAAGGGAGCCTGGGCGGAGACTCAAACTTGCACCCGCCTCCACATAGAAAATGGTCAAATGGATTCAAAGGGTGGGTTTCAAAATTGGATAAGTATAGAGGTATCGTGGAGATTCCCAAGTGTCAGTGTGGCACATCTCGAAGATTTTTTCTCAAGGTGGAAACCCAAATGAGCGCGAGCTCGCCACATAGCCCAAAGTCTAAAAGGTAAGAGGGACCATTGAAAATTCCATAGATCAGCGGAGGCCGACAAGTGTCAACTCAACACTCCTCTAAAGGAAAAATTTGGGCTAGATTATCAAGTAAGCACGGTGCCTCCACGTGTTATTCCATATGGGAAGAGTTAGTTGAATAGTCAATGCATGAGCCCGGTCGGCAGAGGCTGCCAAGTGTCTTAATGGCATTGATTTAAGGGTTGAATAGAGAAAAGGTTTCCAAATGAGTGCCAAACTACCGTGTGTCCTAGGGAAAGCGGGACGTTGGGGATTTTTTTCTTTTCCCCTTGTTATATTGAATGGGGTAAAAGTTACAAAATGGCCCGCAACTCCGCCCAAAGGAAAAGTCGGTGTTTGAGCCAGGTCAAAGCCAAAGTGGGAGTCGAGAAAAAGTGAAAAATTGCCTTTTGTTCAAAAGGCACAAAGATAAAGATGGAAGCACATCCCCTAGCCAACCAAAAGGAGCCACGTGTCTAGGCAGAGCTTCAGGGCTATGGGATTTTTGAGTTTTGCATTTTTTGTGCAAAATTGCAAAAGATAAATCGCGGACTCGTGAGCCCACTTTTTTTCTCTAATCTAGCTACCACATGTCCTACATCAAGAGGGGGACCCATTTTGGAATTTTTTTCCCTCCCATTTGTATGGATTGAATAAAAATTTGAAGGGCAATATCTTTCGAATCAAGGCTTGAAATATTGTGAATCTTACACCATTGGAAATATCTTGGCCTCACCCACACCATGAAAGCATGAAACTTTAATTTTGAGGAGGTTAGGTGAAGAAAATTGAGGAAATGTCTTCAAGATTTCAATACAGGATATATTTTCCTCAACAACCAGATCAGATCTGATATTTTTTTCCATCTCCTCTTCCTTCAAGGTGCCAAACCAAGGATTGATGCAGTAAAGATGAATTTGGGGGCAGATTTTATCAGAAGCATTAAGAGTAGTGGTTGAGATTCAACCTGCTTATCCTTCTCCTCTCTCTCTCTTTCTTCTCTCTGATTGAATCTATAAATACGGGGGAGGATTCATTGTAAAGGGTTGGACATTCTTTGTTTTGTAGGCTCCCTTCTCCTTCTAACAAAGGGATTTGTGGGGTTCAGGCCTTCCATTAAAATTGTAATACATTTTTTGCCTTTTGGCTATCTTTGTAATGAACTGTACCAATCCATAGAGTAATAAAACACATATGTGATTGATCTTAGATCCTTTCTTGTCTCTTTTTATTTCATTTGGTCTTCCATTATAGATCTGGCTATCTATGCTTGTTTATCGTATGCATTTTGATGGTTTGTCTCTATTGGCAAAATAAGTGTTCATCATTCCTTTGGTGCATCACCTAGTAGTTTAGTTATTTCTTATTCCTTATACTCTTTTACCCCTATCTCCTTGGAAATTTTTAGATTAGGTATAGAGATAGATCCTCCACAAATCCTCATGTATGCACTTAAATAGATGATTAAGGAATCAACCTTCAACGGAGAAATTTTTCATTTTTGCAAGGTCCCGTGCCTTGGGAAATTTCAATGTTATGTAATAACACCAAGTGACCCTACCTTAGAAAAATATACCTATATAACTCATTTAGGGTGTTATGATTTCACACTAACAGATGCATTTTCTCATTTAGAAATCATAGAAGAATATAATGTTGCATAAATTTTTTTGTTTGTATGAAAGAGATGTTACATAATCTGGTTGTCTGATGCAAAGCCTAAATCACTTACAATCTATCACAAAGGTTAGAATGATCCAAGACTTCAAATAATACCTTTTACTTGGCCAGTAAATAATTTTCTCTAGGTCTCCACTCTTCAAAACTTGCAATTTTTTCCTTATGATAATTATTCATAATTATCTTATATTGGTTGGACTATCCCTGGCAGAGCCAAGTGTTGCACTACATACCATCGATGAGAGGGATCAAGCCTTATGTAGTTCACCTTTTTAGAAGTTAGAACGAATATTCCCCATGATTTATAATATGATTTATAAATGCGTTCAGATGATTAAGTTCAATATTGTACTAAATTTGTGGATTCCTTCTCTTCTATAGGAATAATTGATTAAGAATATATGATTGATATATGGTAATGAAAATATTCCCATGCAATACATGTAATATTAAAATTAATCATTTTAAAACCTCTATAATAGAAGTGGTTAAAAAATATTTAATAGAGTGAGCTTATCCATGCAATGTTGGAGATTTTATTGGAAATTAATTTCCTAGAACTACACTCGGTTATCTTGTTTTAAATTTTGTCCGAGAATGGGTAAATGCCCATTATAAACATTCAACTATAAGAAATACTGAACTTAATCATTTTAATACCCCTAAATACTCTGAAACAAAATTTAATTTTTTCCTTATATATATATATATATATGAGAACGGGCATATACCTAAGAAATATTGAACTTAATCATTTTACGAAATCTATAAAATTTTTGGGAATGGAAAATTTTGAAGTCTTTTCTTCTAATTAAAATTCTAACTTTTGTTTAGATATATTCTATAATATAAAAATAACTTTTAGGAGTAAAAGATGTGAAGGATGTACATCTTAATATTAGAACAAAGTAAACATTGTTAAGAATTAACATATACATAATGACTATAATAAAAAGAACACAAAAATCATAGAGGCTATTCACCTGGAGGCGTAGTTAGACATTTATAATAGTGTTGGAGCATGATCTCCTACTTGTGATTCTCCACCATAAAGATAAGTGAGGACCTCTTTGTATTATGTGTTTCCTTTAATGCATTTGTCCCACCATATAATATTAATACATGGGATGCATTAGAGTTGCATCTCTCAATCATGTGCTCCAAAAATGTATTGATCTTGATCATTTGAAAGGATGTTCAGGGATGAAAACTCTAATTTCATTCGGTTTGATAATATCCAAGGGCTCTAAATGTTTCCAATCTAGATCCACTGTCACATCTTCCACCTCCATACCAGTTGAATTATGAACACTATATATGGAAAAAATCATTGAAATCCCTTGAAATGCATGTTCTGCATTCATAATTCATATATGTTTATAATTGTATCATATTGGCTGGACTATCCCTAGTAGAGCCAAGTACTACACTACATACCCTCTAGAAGGATCAATCCTTATGTAGTTCTCATCATATTGAAGAACGATGTTTATCAAAGTAGTAATAGAAGTAAAGAATTTCATGTGAAGATTAAGTGAAGCATCAAGGTTGTAATATAAGTGAATCATTTCATCCCGAAGATGTGATATGAGCACGTAATGGTCTTACATTTCCAAACATTTACATGAATCACATATTTAGGATTAAGTGATAAACTTCCATTATGATTGCTATTTGAATATTCCTTGTTGAAGAAATGATTAAGTAATCATGTATTCCTACATCCCTTCTTGAAATAAAAATGGGAAATCATTCAATGTATAGCTTAAGTTATTTTTTATAATTATATAGTTTTGGTTAGAGTAATAGATTCAAGAATAATAGATGTTTAGAATGGGCATATTATCCTCTATATATTCTTGAGAGGGATCAATCCTTATGTATTTCTCATTTTATAATATATATATATATAGCATGGGAAGGAATGGGAAGTTCGCATTGTGACAACCTTTATACAAGTTTTGCACATTTAGGGCTAGGCATATGCCCATTCACATATAAACAAACATTGTTTTTTTTGAAATAATTAATAATTGTACTATATTGGATGGACTATCCCTAGAACACCCAAGTGTTGCACTACATACCCATGAGAGGGCTCATCTCAACACACACACAAACACATCCATTATCTTTAATCCATTCTCATGTAGTTTATTTTTTTATAACTATTAGAAGAAGAATAGAGATAAAGTTAAGTCTATCATGGGAAGTTACTTTGTTTTAGAATGGGAATATGTGCATTGTGACAACCTTTAAAGAAGTTACAAACATTGTTTATTTTGTAATTATTAATAATTGTTAGATAAAATTTACTTTGAACATTTCTATATTTTATTGTAAATAAAAATAACCTAAAACATGGCTATGATATTATTCCATTGTTCATCATGGTTATATAATAGTAATAAAAGTAAAGCATTTTATCTTGATGGATAATCATGTCCATCCAGGCCTTGTATCATTAGTGAATTGTGTCTATGTTTCCTTGATGTTGTATGTGTCTATTTACATTAATAGATGATTTACCAATCATGTAAGGAAAATTTTCACATGATTCATCCTTGAGGATTAAATTCTTCACTTCCATTACTATGATCTAACAAACATCAATTACTATGATCTAACCTTGCTCATATATTAAGAATCATAAAATAATAATAGAGATAAAATGTAAATTTTTAGATAGATATATTTGTGCCCATTCTCATATAATAATTATAGAAGATAGAATGGGAAGTTGTGCATTGTGATAGTAACATTTTTTGTTTTGTAAATATTAATAATTGTATTATACTAGCTAAAATATCGCTGGAGAACCAAGTGTTGTACTAGATATTCTATAGACGGATCAAGCCTTATGTAGTTCTCAGTTCTCATCTTACAATATATATATATATATATATATATATATATATATATATATATATATATATATATATATATATCCATTCACATTTAGCAAACATAGAAGAATAATAGATATTTTGAATGGGCATATGACCATTCTCATATATTTTGAATGGGTGAGGACTTGGTTCCTCTCCACAAAAGGTTCTACTAAAGAACAATGGATCCAATAATATTCTACATCAAGGATGATGAATAGAGAAAAATTGCTGATGTTATAATGCTTGAGTTGTTCATCCAAACCAACACTATGAGAGGGAAATATAAAATAATGATCAATCATGGAAACTTCTAATTTTTAATGGCTAACCTTAAGTAGATTTGAAACAAACAATATGGAAGTAGGAACATATTGGTTGGATTATCGTGAAGAAGCCAAGTTCTGAATTACATACCCTTAAGAGGGATCAAGCATTATGTTGTTATATATATATGATTAACAAATGCAGTCGAGATTGTGGGTGAATCCTCTATCTCTAATTGTTGCTTATTCTTTCACTTTTATTGTCTCTTTATAATCATGACTAAAATCAATGAAATTCATGAGAAAAACCAATGAATTTTTTAAAATATTCTCATGAAGAATATTATCTAGTTTTCCTTCCATTAGAAAGTTGGGGATCAACCCATTGTAAAACAAAGTAATATCCATCTTCATGTCAATCCTATTCAAGTGGCCAAATGCCTATTCTCGTATAGGAAACATAGAAGAACATATGGAAGAAGAATAAATGTTTATAATGGGCATATGCCTATTCTCAAATAATAATCATAGAAGAATTGTGAGAATTTAATAACTCATATAAAACATAGAAGAACAACAAGATGGAAGATGAATAGATGTTTAGAAGAGGCATATGGAAGATAAATTTTACTTTGTTTTAGAATGTGAAGATGTTCATTTAACATATATAAATCATGAAAGAAGAATGATTAATAGAAGAAGAATTTAATTTTTTACCGTGAAGAAAAAAATTTACTTCATTTTTAATTCAAGATACATCTCAAAGATACTTCTAACTCTTTCATGTTGATTTATTACATTATGTTGAATATCATCTAGATTTATTTCTCTCGTATTCTGATTAGGGTATAAAATAATGCCATATTTTATATATTTTGTATTTTTGATATGGGTGTTAATAATATCACTTCAATATTTTTGAGACATACATAGTTGTTACCCTCCATAGTTATAAAAGGATGCATCTAAATATGACCGTTTCTTGCATGTTTCAGAGTCTTAATAAGATCATTCCCTTGCAAAAATGTATATGATTCTAAGAAATAAAATTCCAATCCTTCATGCTAAGATGTAGAGTTAAATATTTTGTTATTACAAAAGTACAAAGTGTGGGGTTACCACCTACGTAGTGTTACTTATTTTCTGATTTTAGTGGCCTATGCTGCGCAAGCCCGGATGGGTGGCAAAGCTGACCCGCCCCTTGACTTGATAGGTGAGTTGACATTCCGAGATGGGCAAGCAAACTAATCTGCTGAGCTGGTGGTCGAGTTGGGTGGGCAAGGTTGACCAACAAAGTCGAGCAGTGATCGACTTTCTCGAGCTAGGTGGGTGAGCTCACCTACCAAGCTAAGTAATATTGAAATTAATCAATGAAATATAAGAATTAAAATGATTAAGTTCAATCTTGTATTTAATGAGAAAATTCCCGTTCTCATAATAGGAATCATAAAATAAGAATAGAGATAAAATCTAGCTTGTTTTATAATGGACAGTTTCCCATTCTCACAGCCTTCATAAAGTTATTGAAAAGAATAAGTTCAATATTGCTTGTATTACAATGATTAGAATTGACATACACCCATTTTCATACAAACAAACATTTTTATCTTCCATTGAATGGTTAGGTATCCATTCCTATACGGTGTATTAAAATGTTTAAGTTCAATATTACTTACATTAGAATGTTTAGAAATATATTATGCCCATTTACATACAAAGAAGTATTTATTTCTTCTATTGAATGGAAAGACTCCCATTGTCAAATAGTAATTATATATGAATATTGTAGATAAAATTTATTTTGTTTTAGAATAGGCAATTTCCCATTATCGTATAGGAATCATATAAGAAAAAGATAAAATTTACTTTGCTTTTGTTTTTGACCATGGCATAGTGAGACCATTAATTTGCAAGTAATTTTTTTCCACAATTTATTTATTAATTGAAGGTACTTATTTTTCAAACATGTCTTCGACCGACCGTTGGAGGGAAATTAGTGAAATTACTAGAAATTAATCCATGCCACTTTGTGGAACTATAGAGAGATTGATGATGGTTATTTTTTTTGATGATGGGAGAGGTCTTGAGAATTTTAAAGTTCACTATGGGTCTATGAATCTATCTCTTTCGTATTCATCCTTCTCACTTTCTTTTCCATCCAGCTTTCTTCTCTTTTTGTTTTTCCTTTTGCTTTGGGATACATGTATTTTGTAAAAATATATATTATTGTGTGTGTGTGTGTGTGTGTGTGTGTGTGTGTGTGTGTGTGTGTGTGGAGATGATTCACCTGCATTGAATGATTTCCCTTGTTTTCTATGTAGTTAACCATTTAGGAGGGGGTGCATGGAAACTAAGCTTTTAGGAGGGGCTGATGGTATAATACAATTAATAATTATTACAAAAGTAATAATTTTTATTTATATGAGAATGGGCTTGTGACCATTATAAATGTGCACAACTTATATAAAGGATGTCATAATGCACAACTTCCCATTCTAAAACAAATTACCTTCCCATAGACCATTTCGTCTTGTGAAGAAGAATATTTGAAGAATATTTCTGAGATATTATTTGTTCTCTCCTCTAAATTTTTGTTGACCCTTTCCGCTTTGGGCTCCCTCTATTTTGTAAGAATGTTTCATCTTGTGAAGAACAATATTTCAAGAAAATTTTAGACATGAATTATTCTAACTCTTATGTATAGAATTATTATGAGGTGAAGAATATCATTTTGTTTTCTATCCAATATATTCTATTTTGGGTTTAAAGATAATTCCCTATTTTTGATCTTATGTATTTTTTGATCTGGGTATTAAGAATATCACCTGCAAAGTTTTATGGGACATGTGTAGTTGTTAACTAGGTAATCATAATTGCTAATACGAGGAGTTATTTCTTTTTTAAATTGAAGAAACGTTTGAGAGAACATTCAAACTCTATCTCGTTGTATTCCAAGTTTATGGGTATAAAGATAAATTATAACGTCGTATTTTATATATTTTGTATTTTTGATACGGGTTTTCAGAATATCACCTTAATTTCTTATAAGACTTACATATTTTTAATCCTCCATAGTTATAAAAGGATGCATGTAAATATGATCATTTATTGCATGTTTTAGAGTCTCAACAAGATCATTCCCTTGAAAAATTGTATGTTATCAATGCCCATTGGATCTCTTGTCTCATCTCATCCAAAATATTAATGTATGTCTAATAAATACATTACTGATCATTCATGCTAAGATGGGATTTATCCTTTATTTATTTTACCAAAGTACAAAGTGGGATTACCACCTGAGAGGCATTGATTAGTTTTCAAATTGGATGTGTGTTTTGATCAAAAAATAAATAATAATTCTATAATTATTTTTTCATTGATAAAATTATATTTTTTGTTCATGAACGTGGTTCATCAAGGGTAGATAATAATAATAAAATTAAAGCATTTTATCCCGATGGTGAATCATTTCCATCTTGGCCTTGCATCATTGGTGAATCATGTCACTTATTTTAACCTTGACATCGTTTGTGTCTCTTTACTTTGTTGAATGATTTACCAAATATGCAAGACCAAGATACACATGGTTTATCCTTTAAGATTAAAATTCCGCACTTCCATTACTATGATCAAAACTTGTTGAACAAAATTCTTCCATTGTATAGTATTAGGTTTTAGAATTTTTAGATCCCTTGTTGAAAATAGTTGTTCAACAAGTGTAGTCATAGTAATATAAGTGCATCATTTAGTACCAACTCATAAAGGTTAGATAATAACATCTATATTTTTTCAAGATGTCTATAGGTCTATTGAATAATTGTATAATTATATCGTATTGGATGGACTAGCACAACATACCCTCTAAACTACAACAAATAAATTTTTATTTTTGTTATTTGAATGGGAAAGTGTTGAGATAAATTTTACTTTTTTTTAGAATGGGAAGATGCAAAAATGTTTGGTTTCCCAATTCAATACAAGACAAAAGGTTTTTTTAATATGAGAATTGGCATATGCCCATTCTAAACGTTCAAATGAAAGTAATTATTTAAAAATATTTTCATACATCTATAAATATTGTGAGAATGGAAAAATTCCAATTCAATACAAGACATAATTGTTTGTTTATATGAGAATTGATATTTTTTCATTCTAAGCATTCAAATACAAGCATGTTAGAAAAATATTATTTTGGTATCATTTATTTTTCTATATTTTAATAACTCTCTAAAACATTTAATTGGGTCTAAAATTAGGTTATTAAAGCATTAAAGCATGGTTGGTAATTTTTATAAAAATATGGGTCTCAAGTTATGTTTCATGTCGCTCCATATTTTTAAAGAGTCTTTTCATATATGTCTAGAATTAGTCACATTGCGAGGCTTGTAAGCAATTGTATCCTTTGGTTGGACTAACCTGGAAGAGACAAGTTGTGATTATGACAAGTGCTACACCGCATACCATTAAGGTGGATCAAGCCTTATGCGGTTATATTATTTTATTTTAGAAAGGGCATATTGGTTCATGCCAAGTTCGCACTACATACCATTAGGAAGATGCCCATTCTTGTATTATGTAGTTCTATTTAATAATATTATTTAGAAATGGAAGACTCTCATTCTCTTCCTGTTTTCATATAGGAGAAATTAAAATATATTATTTAAGACCATGACATATCAAGACCAACATACAAATATATTATTTACCACGTGTATTTATTAATTAAAGGTAATTATTTCAAAATAAGACTTGGACCACTCATAATAATGACAATAGGCATTAGACCGTTATCTATAAATTCTACCATTTTGTTATGGCCATATTTTTCTCGGTTGTATTGGACTATTTAGAAATATGGGTATTTCTCCATCCTCGAAAAAAAATAATTTTTTTTTAGGTTGTTCCACATTTTACATCAAAGGAGCACCATCACAATTAAAGAAGGACCATATTAGAATAATAATATTGTAAAAAAATTCTCACAACATTTATAGAGTTAGTAATTATATCATATTGGTTGGACTATCTGTGGCGGAGCCTAGTGCTACACTGCATAACATTAAAGGGGGGATCAAGCCTTTATCTCTAATTGTAATTTATTATTTTTCTTTTGGGATATTTTTATCTTCATGAAGAATAAAAAGGAAATTTATGAGAAACAACAATGAATATTTCTAACTCTTCTCAATGTGAAGAATAACATCTGGTTTTCCTTCAAAAGAAAAATGAGGCCCAACCCATTTCATTTTCATGTCATGCCCATTCGAGTAGACATATGCCCATATATAGTTCACCTTATTCATGTTTTTATCTGTGATTCCTATATTATAATGGGCATATACCCATGTTCTAAACATTCTAATACAATAATTGTTAAACTAAAATTTCATATGCTCATTCTATATGTTATGTTTCATGTTACTTCATATTTTTAAACAGACTTTTGACTACGATTAGAATTATTCACATTCCAAAAATTTTATAAAATTCTATCATTTTGGATGGACTAACCCTAGTGGAGCCAATTTCTGATTCCGGCATGTGCTGCACTACATACCCTTGAGGGGGATCAAGCCTTATGTAGTTCTATGTTTTTTTAGGAATGGGCATCATGGCTCGCCAAGTGTTGCACTACATACCCTTGGGCAGATGCCCATTCTCATATTATGTAGTTCTATTAATTTGTTTTAGAAATGGAAGATGCCCATTCTCTACCCATTGATCTCATATAGGATTAATTAACATATATTGTTTAAGACCATGACATATCGAGACCAACATGCAAATATATTGTTTACCGTGACCATGTATTTATTAATTAAATGTAATTGTTTTAATACAAGACATGGACTGCTCATAATAATGAGAATAAGAATTATCCCATTCTCTAGACATTCTAACATTTTGTTTTGGCCATGTTTTTCATCAATTATATTGGACTATTTAGAAATATGGGAATTTTTCCATCCTCCAACAACCAAACATTTATTTTTTAGTAGTTCCTCATTTTGCATCGAAGGAGGACCATAGTACAATAAGAATAGTGTAAAAACCTTATGAGAACCTTTATAGAGTTAATATTTGTATCATTAAAGGTGGATCAAGCCTCTATCTCTAATTATTGTTTATTATTTCTATTTTGGGCTCTCTTTCTTTTCATGAAGAATATCAATGAAATTTTTGGTAAACAAAATGAATATTTCTAACTCTTCTCAATGTGAAGAATAACATTTGGTTTTCCTTTAATCGCCAAATGGGGAACTACCCACTTCATCTTCATGTCATGTCCATTCGAGTAGACAGATGCCCATATGTGGTTTGTCTTATGCTTATTTTCTCTCTGTGATTCCTCTATTACAATGAGCATATGTTCTTGTTCTAAACATTATAATACAATAATTGTTGAACTAAAATTTCAGATTCTCATTTGAATAATTATAATACTTGAAATATTGAACTTAGTCTATTTAGTAATTTCCAAACTAAAATGTCATATGGTCATTCTAATCATTCTAATACTTAAATTATTAAACTTAGTCTATTTAGTACTTCTATATTACTCATAGCTAGTCCACTATGCAAGATGCTAGAGGAGAGATAAAATTAATTTACTCTGTCTTCATTTAAGAATGGGCTCTCATACAAATAAGAAGACATTTTTCTAATTTTACCTTGCATACAATGAATTTTTTTAATATGCATATTAAAATAAATTGATATGAATTGAATGAGTAGATGCCCATTCAATTATAATATGAGTAATAGAAGAAAATTATTATCAATTTAGCACTTCTGTAGACTTGATCATATCTAACTCCACAATGCAAGATGTTATTAGAGAGATAAAATTTACTTTACCTTTGTTTAAGAATGGGCAGGTTCCCATTATTTCATACAAAAAAACATTTTTTATTTTATCCTGAATACAATTATATTATTTTTGTTGCACTATCCCTTTCTCGAGCCAAGCGGTACCTCGCTAAGTGTTGCACTACATACCCTTGAGGGGGATCAAGCCTTATGTAGTTTTATTATTTTTTTTTAGGAATGGGCATCTTGGATTTGCCAAGTGTTTCACTACATACCCTTGGGTAGATGCCCATTCTCATATTTCTATTAATTTGATTTAGAAATATCAGATGCCCATTTTCATATAGGAGAAATTAACATATATTGTTTAATACCATGATATATCAAGACCGACATGAAAATATATTTTTAACCACTGTGTATTTATTAATTAAAGGTAATTGTTTTAAAACAATACTTGGACCACTCGTAATAATGAGAATGGACATCATCCCATTATCTAGACATTCTAACCATTTTATTTGGCCATATTGTTTTTCATTTGTATTGGACTATTTAGAAATATGAGAATTTTCCATCCTCTAACAAACAAACATTTTCTTGTTGGGTTATTCCCATTTTGCATGGAAGGAGGACCATTACAATGGAAGGACCAGATTATAAGAAGAATTATGGTGTAAAAACATTTCGGCAGCCTTTATAGAATTAATAATTTTATTGTAATGGTTAGACTAGCCTTGGAGGAGCCTAGTGTTACATTGCATACCCTAAAAGGGAGATCAAGCCTATATCTCTATTTTTTTATTTCTCTTTTGGTCTCTCTTTTCATGAAAAACAACATCGAATATTTCTATCTCTTCTTAATGTGATGAATAACATCTAGTTTTCCTTTCATCGCAAAATGGGAAACAACCTACTTCATCTTCATGTCGTGCCCATTTGAGTAGACAGATGCCCATATGTAGTTTCTCTTATGCCTATTTTTATCTATAATTAGTATTATTAGAATGGGCATATGCTCATGTTCTACAAATTCTAATACACACAATAATGATCTAAAATGTCATATGCTCATTCTAAACATTATAATACATGCAATATTGAACTTAGTTTGTTTAGTACTTCTATATTACTCATAGCTAATCCACAATGTAAGATGTTAGTGGAGAGATAAAATTTACTTACTCGTCTATATTTCAGAGTGGGTAGTTGCCAATTCTCTCATAAAAACATACAATTTTTTTTTCAACCTATCTTGAATACAATGTAGTTTTTCTAATATGTCTAATACAAAAAATTGATAGGAATCGAATGGGAATATGCCAATTCAATTATAATATGAGTAATAGAAGAATTGTTTTTCTATTCATCACTTATGTAGACTTGATCATATCTAACTCCATAATGTAAGATGTTAGTGGAGAGATAAAATTTACTTTAACTTTGTTTAAGAATGGGAAGGTGCCCGTTCTATCATACAAACACAAAAAAATCATTTTATCTTGAATACAATTGTAATTTTTTTTTTGCACTATCCCTTTCCAAGCGAAGTGGTACCTCCGCCAAGTGTTGTACTACATACCCTTAGGCAGATTCTCATTCTCACAATTCTATTAATTTTATTTAGAAATGGAAGATTCCCATTTTCATATAGGAGAAATTAACATATATTGTTTAAGACCATGACATATCAAGACCAACATGTAATTATATTGTTTGCCACCGTGCATTTATTGATTACAGGTAATTGTTTTAAAATAAAACTTGGACCGCTCCTAATAATGATAATAGACATTAGCCCATTCTCTAGACATTCTAACGTTTTTGTTTAGCCATATTTTATGTTAGCTGTAATGGACTATTCGAAATATGGGCATATGTACATCCTCGAACACAAACATTTATTGTTGGGTTTTTCCCATTTTACATGGAAGGAGAACCAAATTAGAAGAAGAATTATAGAATAAAAACATTCGACAATGTTTATATATTTAATAATTGTATCATATTGGCTAGACCATCTCTAGAGGAGCCTAGGGCTTCATTACATACCCTTAAAGGGAGATCAAGACTCTTTCTCTAATTGTTGTTTATTCTTTCACTTTTGGTCTCTCTTTTTCATGAAAAACAACAATGAATATTTCTAACTCTTCTCAATGTGAAGAATAACATCTGGTTTTCCTTTCATTGCAAAATGGGGAACAACCTACTTCATCTTAATGTCATGCCCATTTGAGTAGACAAATGTCCATATGTAGTTTTCCTTATGCCTATTTTTCTTTGTGATTCCTATTATTAGAATGGGCATATGCTCATGTTCTAAACATTCTAATACATGTAATATTGATCTAAAATGTCATATGCTCATTCTAAACATTCTAATACATGTAATATTGAACTTAGTCTGTTTAGTACTTATATATTACTCATAGCTAGTCAACAATGCAAGATGTTAGTCGAGAGATAAAATTTACTTACTCTATCTATATTTAAGAATGGGTAGTTTCACATTCTCTCATACAAGAAAACAATTTTTTTCAACCTATCTTGAATACAATGTAGTTTTTCTAAATGTCTAATACAATAAATTGATATGACTTGAATGGGCATATACCCATTCAATTATAATATGAGTAATAAAAGAAAATTCTCGCCACTTTACAGCATCTATATTAATCATATCTAACTCCATAATACAAGATGCTAGTGGAGAGATAAAATGTTCCGTATTTGTTTAAGAATGGGCGTTTTCCCATTCTCTCATACAAACAAACAATTTTTTTTTCATTTTTTATTGAATATAATGTAATTTTTATCTAAGAATAATTTTTACTTCATTCTCACAACAAACATCATATAATAATGACATAATAAGGGATTTTGTTAAATATCACATCCTTAGGGTAAGATGCTAGTGGAGAGAAAATTTTCTGTCTTGGTTTAAGATTGGGCAGTTGCCCATTCTCTCATACAAACAAACAATATTTTTTCATTTTTTCTTGAATACAATGTAATGTTTTTCTCTCAAAATAAAGTTTACTTCATTCTCATAGAAACCATCATATATGAATGATATAATAAGGGATTTTTTTCACTCTCACATCCTTAGGGAAAGATTCTAGTTGAGAGATAAAATTTTCTATCTTTTTTTTTTTAAGAATGGGAAGTTGTCCATTCTCTCATACAAACAAAGATTTTTTTCATGTTTTCTTTGATACACTCAGTAATGTTTTTTCACTCGAATAAAGTTTACTTTATTCTCACAACAAACATCATATAAGAATGATAGAATAAGTTATGTTGTTCAATCTCACAACCTTAGGGCAGGTGTTAATGATATATTTTTAGAATTTTCATATGCCTATTCTGATATAGGAATCATAGACAAAGAATACGATAACACATTCTAACAACCCATTCACATACAACAATAAATTTTTATTTAATAATGTAAAATATTATTTTTAATTTATTGGTATTATTAAATGAGACGATGGTATTTCTTGTATTTAATTATTAGTATTATTAATTAATTTTGTTTAGTCCTAATATCATATTCTTTGATTTCTAATTTTTGAAATAATGGAGTTTATATCATTAATTAGTTTTATAAATTTTTATTATTTTTTTAATGATTTTCTAAAATTATTTTTAAAATGAACTATAGTTAATTAAGCATTATAAATAATGATGATTAATTTGTTAATAAGTTTATAAAATGTTATTAATATGTTTCTAGTTAATATAGTAATATAAGTTTTTGGTAATAATAATTCTTGTAGTTAATATTATTTTATAGGATAAATTTTATGTAAATAATTATATTTTTATTAATTAATTATTTAAATTAATAATAATAATAATTAATTACAATAGTATTAATTAATGTTATTAATTTACTAATTAAAACTAATATTATATAATCACTATGATTTCTGTTATTAATCAATGTTATTGAATAACTATTAATTACTAATATCATATCTTGATTAGAAACACTTTGATTTATGTTATTACTTGTTAGTGATAAATTAATTGTAAATAGTACTAGCACAATTGTTTCAAATTTCAAAATTTTGGCACTTTCTTTATCAAAGGAAATTCTTAATTTTCATTTATTATGGTATCTTTGATTCAATTTTTGAGGTTTTGGTGCTCTTTTTTAGATTTGATCATTTATTACGGTAGTTTTGATTCAGATTTTGAATTTTTGGTGCTTTTGTTTAAGATTTTTGACAAGATTGATTCAAATTTAAAATTTTCTAGTTTTATTTTTCAAAGGCAATTCATAAAGGTCATTTATTACGGCGGGTTTGATTCAAAACTTTAATTATTGGTGCTCTTTTTTATGAGGCACTTTTTCTAATATTTTCTGCAAGATTGATTGAAATTTAAAAAAATTTGATTTTATTTTTGGGAGGCAATTCATAATGGTCATTTATTTTGGCAGGTTTGATTCAAAATTTAAATTTTCAAAGTGCTCTTTTTATGAGGCAATTTTTTTGGACAAGTACATTATTAAAATATTGATTTTGAATGAATCAAAGTTTTTTTTTTTTTCTCTATTGTGGTGATATTTTTTCATTCATAAATTCATCTAGGGAAAGACGAACAACACAGATGTAGCTAGAGAAATAAGAAGATAACAAGATTTAATAGAAGAAATAATAAGATATAGCTGCTTTAATAGCTTGAGGGATACGAAGATACAAATATTTTGTAGAAGAAAGAAGAAGAAATAACTGCCAATACAATGATTTTGCAAGGGAAACTATTCAAGATTTCTCAAATTGAATAAAATAATGGCAGAGGAGGCTATTCAAGCTTTTTATATCTCATTTTTCCATGTTTACTTCTAAAGCCTAAAAATGTATAAACAAAATTTTCTTAATTCATAATAAACAATCGAACCATTTTTTCATAAATATCATTTATTTTTATCGAAAAATGTATTGATTTGTTTGGATGCATAAACGCAATAGAAAACACATACAAATATCATTTTTTTACATTCGTAAATGTAACAACTAGATTCCAAAATCAATTTGTTTACATTTGGCCCTATGAGAATTTTACATTTATCTCTTAATAATGAGAAGATCGGGAATGAGATTCACACATATTCTTGGAGAGCTCTTATTATCTCCTGTGTCTGTAGAAACTTCAGTTCTTGGCATGCGAGTAATCTTTTGGCATTTTGGATTTTGGGTCTGTTTGTGAAGAGGTTTTTGTTGTTCAACCAAATGGGGGTGATCTTGTCAGAACTGAACCTGCTAATCTTGAAGGGGTCATGCCTGAAGCTATGGCTTTGTTTGATAGCAAGGGCTTTACCCCCTTTCTGAAAATCTTCGAAGGGCATTATGAAAATCTTAGCAAGGATTTTTCCAGTGCCTGGAAAGTGACCAAAAAGGAGCTGTGGTGGAAATGAAGGGGATTAGGATGGAGATTACTATGGATTCAGTGGAAAAAGTGATGGGAATTCTAGCGGTGGGGAGGGAGGTCTACAAACCAAAGAAGGAAGCATCTGAAGAATTGAATCTTTTTCTCAAAGGTAATGAGAATCTCACCTCCCATTTTGTTGGTTACCTTAGATTTTCTTTACCTAATCTGTATGATGAGGTGGCTCTCTCTCTCTCATTTAATTTTTAACCCTCAAGGGCCATCACAAGTGTATTTATTCCTACCACCTCCCTATGCTAAATCATTTTAGGCGTGGCTAGGATTTTAGTTTCCCCTACTTCCTGTATTGTTCCTGTGTGCCTCTATTTTTAGTTCAAAACAAGAAGAATTTATGTCCCTCTCCATCAAGGCTTTATCCTTTCCTTGGTCAAAAGGGCAGCACTAGACATTGATAAAACTGGCTCCCTTAAGTTGGCTCTGGAAGCTTATGTGGATGGCACTGGTTCGAGATTCGAGGAGAAGGAATCGAGCAATGATTCTGATTCCCAAGATGGGGACACAGATGATGACCAAGATGAGGTAGAGGTGGTTACGGCCCAGAATCTTAAGCACCTAAAATAAAATCAAGCCCCTTACTCCCCATAAAAAACAAGGGTGATTCCATCAAACAGGATGTCTCAACCCCTATTAACACTTAACTGGAACAACACTTTGAGGTAATGGGTCACGTTGGTCCGATCAAAGGGGAAAACCACTTGGCAAGGATATCAGAAAATATAGAGGAACTCAAGGGTGATATGCGGCTCACTAAGATCTCGGTCCATTTTTATTCAATGACTGGCATAAGATGAAAGAGCAGGTGGAGGTTGTGGTCAGCTTTGGGCAGGGTGGAGAGATTGAGGTTTTAAAGGCCAACTTTGGTGCCATAACCAAAGAAATGGATCAAGTTAAGGCAATTATCCATAGTTATATGGAATGGAGCATTGTGATGGTGAAATCAACCCTACAACACCTTCAGACTCTGGGGTAGCTTGCCAATACCTATTGTGTCATGGATAGTCAGGGAAGGAAGAGAAAGGCTACCCCGGATGGTTTTGACCTGGGATCCTTGGTGGTTAATATTGAAGCTTTGGCGAAAGAATGGGCTAAGGTGTTGGAGGGGCTTGAAAAATCCTACAAATGACCTGGGATGGGTTGTTTTGTTTTTCACTGTCTATGTTATTCATTATTACTATCATCAATTTTGTTAGTTTATCTATATTTTTTGTTACGTTGTTAGTTTCGCTTTATGGGCTCTCCAGAGAGCTCTTATTACTATGAACAGTTATATTATGGTTTTTGATGTTATTGTAATGTTGTTTTCTACTCTCATGGAGAGTGTTCGATTTTCAAGGTAGGGTCCCCTCAACCCTTGTTTACCTCTAATAAAAAATGTAATAGCTACCAAATATAAAAAATCAAAATTGTTTTTTTCTTTTTTAATGTCTTAAGGACATAAATGTGTATTTTTTTATGATGTGAAAAAAATAATTAGATAGATTCAAGACAACCTATCACTTTTTATATTTTTTATAACACATGTAACAAGTTTCTATTTCAATAATCCATGTATTCAATCGGAAAATCCTTTTGCATAAGCAAATTTTTTTATAAAGTCAGTACCACCTCTTTCTTTATGTATCTTTTTTTATTACCTCTATAACAAGTTTCTTTTTCAATAATATATGTCCAATTATCCAAAATAATTTTTCATAACTTCATCTTTTCGTACAAAATCTACGAATGACAACACCCTGGCCATAATAGAGAAAATAATAATAAATCATCTATGTCCAATCAGCCCAAATCTTTTCACATAACATCACCTCTCTCCTACAAAATATTTGAATAAAAAACCCACATTGTAAGAGAGAGAAAAAAACTTGAGCGTAAGAGATAAAAGAATCAAAACCCGAGCCATTCAAATTCAATATTTTTATAAAGTATTTTTCCAAGGAAAATCACCTCTAAAAAAGTGCCAAAAATTGAAACTTTAATTTATCCTACCATAATAAATCACCACCCTTTAATGATTAAATGCCTTTAATATCTTAATATCCTAAGTCTTGAAATTTGAATCTATCCTAGCATAATAAATCACCACCCTGTAACGCTTAAATTCCTTTAATATCCTAAGTCTATTGTAAATACTTAACCATGAAAGGGTACATATTCAAATGTTTTAATGTCCTATTATCCCAATATATAGAGACATTTAAATTTTTAAAGACGTATTAGAAAAATATAAAATACATATACTAATTTTGTAAATACATTAAAAATTTGAATATATAATACATTGACAAATCACCACTTTTTATTGTTTTAATGCTTTACGATGCTATAATATGCTTAGATATTTGAATTTATTAGACCCATTTAAATGTTTTAAATAATATTATGTGAATAATGAAAAATATATAGTAGAATTTATCGTCATACCTATTTAGACCAATGTAATTATTTTAAAATTTCCACACTTACAAAATATATGTTTTAATAATGAAATCATGATAATTTAAATATATTTCTTTGAATAATGAAATTTAAATACGTTGTACTATTTACATATTTATTGTGTTATAGAATAGGCACCCACTCTCACATCTTGTGTAAAGTAATAAAAAATTAAATCTATCCTACAATAATAAATCACCACCTTCCAATTTTAAAATGCTTAAATGCTTTAATATCCTTATAATATAATTCTATCATAAATGTTGTAACAAGATACTTGAGTAATGAAAAATATATAGTTGAACTTATTATCATTTCTATTTACTGTGTTTTATAATCGAAACCCATTCTCACAGCTTGTATAAAGTTATGAAATTGATTGAGAATTTTTACATTGTCTTGTATTGAATGGGTAGATGCCCATTCTCATATAAGAATAATAAAAGAATTTCTTGGGAAGATAGGAGTCATAAAAGAAGAGTATGGATTATACATGCTCATAGCTTTTAAATAGGTATGAAATTGATTGACTATTTTTACATTGTCTTGTATTGAATGGGTTCTCATATAGGAATCCTAAAAGAGTTGTTTGGGTAGATAGGAATCAAAAACAATATTTCTTATGTGAGAATGTTTAGAAAATGCACATGCCCACTCTCATAAAATCAATATTGCTTGTATGAGAATGTTGAGAATGGGCACATGCCCATTCTCATAAAACAAATATGTTTCAATCATGACTGTGCACATGCCCATTCCCAAAAAAATAAATTTTACTTGTATTATAATGTTTATAATGGGCATATGCTCTTTATGATATTAATAATCAAATTTCCTTTATTTCAAAATGTGCAACCATTCTAACATCTTGTTAAAAGAGTTATGAAATTGATGGAGATTATTTGTATTATCTAGTATTAAATGGGCATATGCCCCTTCTCATTTAGAAATCATAAAAGAATTGTTTCGGTATATAGGAATAATAGAACAAGAGTACAAAGAGTATGGTTTAAACAATCTCACAATTTTTAAATAGGAATAAAAGAAAAAATATCGTAAAATCATTATTTCTTGTCTTATAATGTTTAGAATGGGAATATGCCCATTGTCATGTAAAAAAAATTGTTTTGTGTTGTATTGAATGAGCAGCCTTTGTAAGAAGATAGCTGAAATTTTGGAATGTGAATATAAATTTTTCCCTACCTTTTATTTAGATATCCCTCTTAGGGACAAGAGACCATCTTGTTTAGATTGGAAATTTTTAATTGAAAGGTTTGAAAGAAAACTTGCTAGATGGAAAGCTAATGTGTTATCCCAGGATGAAAAGATTACCCTTCTCATCAGTTCTCTTCAGAGTCTCCGGTGTATGCCATGTCCCTCTATCAACTTCCTGGAGGTGTTGGGGAAAAATTGGAAAAAAATCCAAAAATGTTTCTTATGGAGTGACACTAAAAGCAAAAAAATAATCCCTCTGGTGGCCTGGGACAGAGTTTGTAAACCTAAAAATCTTGGGGAATTGGTCTTAGAGACTGGACTAAAATGAATAAATCCCTTCTTACAAAAATTAGATGGACGTTAACTAAAGAAAACAGAGTTTGGACCAGAATTCTAAAGAAAAAATATTGGATGGATGTTAATGACAATAGATGGAATTTCAAATAGGAATCCTTCAATGATTCATGCATATGGAAAGCTATTAACTGGAAATAAGAAATTTTCGCATGGGAAGAAGGTGAAAAATGGGAAAAAGAAATGAGATAAGCTTCGGAAAGATAAATGGGATGGGAATTTTATCCTTAAAGATAAATTCCCCAAATTGATAATTATCTCGAAGATAAATATGGGGAAAAAATCAATAACTATATGGCTGATGAAGACAACTTTCAGAGATGGAACCTCATGGAACTAGATAGAAATGAACCCAATGAACTCTTGAGTAGTCTCAATGATTTTCTAAAAAATTATGTTTCTTCTAACAAAAAGGAAAGAGATAGAATATTCTGGGACAAAGAACAAAGTGGTAATTTATCTTTCAAATCAGCCTATTCCCCTTTTTTTTAGTGAGAAACTAGAGAAGAATATTTAAATGATGGTAAGATATGGAACAAGAACATAACTCCTAAGGTTAATGTTTTTAGTTGGCTTTCAGTAATAAACTAAATTCTTACGTGTTGATAATCTTGCTAAAAGAGGTTTCCATATGGGTAATAGATGTGTTCTGTGTGAAGTGAATATGGAAACTATAAATCATCTTCCTGGAATCTCCCTTTACCTATCGAATGCTTTCTTCTATTTTGGGTTACTTCTCGGTTTCTTTGGGTAATTCCTAAAGAGATCATGGATGCCTCGGAATCAATGGAAATTTCCTCTCTTGATCGAGGGTTTAAAAATATCCGGGTCATGAGTTTGGGTCACCTCTGGTGGGAATTATGGAAAGAAAGAAACAGAAGGATTTTTAAAAATAATAAAATTTCCATTAGGTTGACTATAAAAAAATTCTTACAGGCTGTTAGAAACAATTTTTCTATCCTAAGGAAAAATGAAATGGAAATTCTTGACAATGAACAACACTTATTTAAGAATTGGAACATTATAGGTGACCCCAAACCCAAAAGAAGTAATCCTTGTATGGGGATTAAGTGGAATTCACCTAGGGAAGGTTTCTTTAAACTCAACTTTGATGGGGCAGTAAAAGGTAATCCTGGGAAAGCAGGGGGAGGAGGTGTTCTTGGGACTCTCAAGGAAGATTTCTTCTTGCCTACTTCTTTGACCTGGGCCTCCAATCTAACAATGTTGTTGAGGTAGATGCGATGTTTTGGGGGTGAAGTTAGCCAAGGAGAAAGGCTTAAAACACCTTGAAGTGGAAGGGGACTCTTTATATATCATATCATGTTTGAAAGGAAAATCTCAACCTTTTATTTTTGTTGATGACTTCATAAATAAAACTAAGCTTTTATTATCCTCTTTTGAGGTCATATCCTTTCATCATGTGTATCGTGAAGGAAACTCTCTAGCTGATTTTATGGCCAATTTGGGGGTGAATGCAAGGGGTCTTAAGGTGGTAGAGGATCCTAATAAGATGCAAGACAAATTTATTGAAATCATGAAAAGGGAAGGTATAGCTAATACTACTACAAATGAGGAGGCATTAATTCTTCAAACTCATGACATCTCTTTTTCATGATTCCTGATCTCGTGCAAAATCTCCTTTCTAATCCTCGTAGGGGTAGGCTGGATCTTTTTATTTTCTGGAAGTGGGATGATAAGATTAGGGAAGGTAACTATTTGCAGAACAGAAAGAAGAACATGTTTAGAAGCATGGGGTGACTTAGTGAGAACTGAACCTAGCAAGAGGCAGGAGATGTCCATAGAGGTTGAGACCCTTCTTGAAAAGGTGGGTATGTTACCCTTTTTCAATATCTTTTATGGCTATGATGAAAAGATGAGTGAAGCTATGGTGAAAATGTGGAAAGAAGGCCATGTTCAGGTCATCAACTTATCCTTTAGCATTTCCGCAAAACTTTTTGCCAAAGTCTCGGATTTAGCTCTGGAAGGCAGATGCATCTACAAACCTAAGTCATACTACAGCCTAGAGATTGAATGCTTTATGCAAGGTAAGGGAGTTCATGTCTCTCTTCATAATGGTTATGCTCGGGGAAATTTGCCTCGTCCTTTTGATGAAATTTATCAGCTTTTATGTACTACATTACCTTAGAAGGGTGATATAAAGTGATATATAGATATCACTTCCCTAGGATGAACCATGTCCTTAATGCTAAGCCCTATAATTTCCCTTTCTTCCTGTATACTTCCCTTGCAAAATCTATTTTCATGGTCAAGAAAGGTACCTTCCCCTTACCTTTGCACCAAGGCCTCATCAAATCCCTTCTTAGGTTGGGAACTCCCATTTTGGGAAAAAATGATAAATTTGGGGCTTCTACCGCTTAATGTTTGGTGCCCAAGGAGGAAAGTTTTAGTGAGGATATATTTGGAAAAGTAGTGGCTAAAAGAACTAGATCCAATCTGAGTCATGGTGACATCAAGAAATGAAGCAGAGCAGAGGAGGCTCCTAAGACGGTTGAGGAAGTGGAGATATTCCTAGATTCGGGTGAGAACTAAGAAGGGAACCTAGAATTTTGGTTTCCAGTAATAATAAAGAAGTCCTTGAAGGGGATAATAGTGAGGATATGGTGAGCGATAAACCTCTGGAAACTTCCGAGGATTAGCGTTGAAAGAACTCGGAGGATGCCATTAAAAGCCTGCATGCTCTTAAAACTGCCCAAACAAAATTGTTTACCACCCAAGACTCTGTTGTCAAGTCTCATACTTTTATGTGGGAATTTGAGCATTGTAGGCTTGATACTGATATTAATAGACATAAGATTAGTATGGTTTCCATGGATCTAAAGGAACTAACTAATAAAGTGGAAAATTTATCTTCTTTGGTCCTTAGTGAATAGCTCAAGAATGCAAATGAGAGAAGCCTGGAAATGGAAAAGGATATGATGAAGATGAAAGAAGTTGTTTTCTAGATTTATGATGTCCATCTCCTTAATGTTAAAATCACCATCCACCATCTCAAGCTATTAGCATAGATGATTCATTTTATGGAAATTGATAAGGAAATAGAAAAAGAAGGAAAAGGCCCGAAAGTGGAGATTCTGAGCCTAACTATAAGTATTGGAAAGCTACCATCGACTCCCTTATCAAAGAATGGGATGGCTGTATGAATTCAGTGGGGGACCTGATAAAAGAGTGATGAAGAAAATGGGATACTGGTTTGCTACTATTAGTTCTATGTTGTTTTGTTGTTAGTTTCTCTGTATTGCTATTGTTAGTTATTTCATTGTTTATTTGTTGTTTGGATACTTTCCTTTATGGTTGTATCTCTTTGTTGTTTGTTTTGTGATGCTTTGGGTTTTTGGTTGGGCTTCAATGGTAATCCCTTGGCCTCTTTGTAAGGAACTAGTAACACTTTGTATGGGGTAGGGTCCCCTCAACCCTTTTTTACCTCTAATAAAAAAATGAGCATCACATTTTTATTCTTCCTATTCTCATATAGGATTCATAAAACACTTGGTTAGGCATATAGGAATCATAAAAGGGGAGTACTCATTAAAATTTCTCACATATTTTAAATAAAATTAAAATTACTCTGTATTGAAGAATGTGAACATGAACATTCTCATAAATTCAATATTAAAATCAATATTGCTTGTATTAAAATTTTTAGAATGGGCATATGCCCATTCTCATAAAACATAAATGTTTCAATTCACGTTCAATGTGCACATGCTCATTCTCAAAAAAATAATATTTCTTGTAATAGAATGTTTAGAATGGGAATATGCCCTATTATTTTTCACATTCTAAAAAAATAATATTGTTTATATTATAATGCTTAGAATGAGCATATGCCCAATGTTATATGAATAATTAATTTTTCTTTGTTTTATAATGACCACCCATTCTCACAGCTTGTATAGAGTTATGAAATTGATTGAGCATTGGGTGATGCCCCTTCTCATTTTGAAATCATAGAAGAATTACTTAGGTATATAGGAATACTACAAGTAGAATACAGATACTAGTATCATTGTTTCGAATGGGCATATGCCCATTCTAATACAAACAAACATGTTTTGTCTTGTATTTGGAATCATCTTTTCAAATGATCATATGAACATTTAAAAAAAAAAAACATGTTGTGTCTTGTATTAAATGGGAAGATGCCCCCACACGACCAGTTAAATACGTACATTTAAAGAGTGGGAAGTTGAGATTTTTTTTTCTTGTATTAAATAGTCATAGTCCCATTCTCACAACCATTATAGAGGTATGACAAAGATTAAGTTTAATATCGCTAAGATTAGAATATGTAGAATGGGCATATGCGTATTCTCTTTATATTTATTTATAATGGGAATTTTCATATTCTCATAAGGGAATCATTAAAAAAATGTCAATTATTGTTCATACTAGAGATAAATGAAAATATAATAAAAATAATTATAGAGATAATGTTAGTATATGAAGAATGGGCATATGCCTATTCTCTTTAATATGAATCATAAGAGAAAGTCCATTATTGTTCATGGAGATATGTGAATAATTATAATAAAAATAATACATATAACATTTACTTTGTTTAGCATGGGCACTTACCCAATCTCTCCACCTTTTAGGTATATAAAATCCAACATATCACTATGATTCCTTGATACCATATGAAAAGAATAAAGCGTATGCATGTCAATTCAATGAACTGGAATGAATTTCAAACTCATAATTATATTGAATTATTATTAAATGAAGATTCCAAAATGGTTAGCTATCGTTTTTATGTACGTAGTACATATTATCAATAAACAATGTAACACTACAATCTCTGTTGGAAAACAAATTTTACTACCTAATTTTATAATCATATAGACAAATACAAATCTAATAAGAAAGAAAAAGTCATTCATCATCACAATAATTAATATAGATAACAAGGTAATCATAACATCTAATAATGATTCAAATTTCAACATTAAAGAAGATCATTTCATAATCAAGATTTTACATAAACAAAAGGCAAACATCATCATAGGAATTAATAGAGATAAAATTTAAATTTTTTTGGAATGGATAATTCCCCATAATCAAATCCTTTAGATAGCTCTCAAAATTATTTACTTTTATATTTATTCCTATATGAGAATGGTAATACTCCCTTTCTCATAAATGAATCATAGAAAAATAGAAATAAAATTTACTTTGTTGTATAATGGCAGTTCACTACCATGTAAGGGAAAATAAGTAGATAATAATATTCATCTCGAATAAATCATAAGAATCAATATAGATGAAATTTAATTTTCTATTATTTTACTATGATTCCTATGTGAGAATGGGCATATGACCATTCTCATATAGGGATCATAGAAGAATAGATATAGAATTTACTACATTCTAAAAATGTGAATTAATTGTTTTCTCTATTATTATTCTATGATCCCTTTTTGAGAGTGGGAATATACAATGGGAATATGCCCATTCTCGTATAGGAATCATAGAATAATATTAGAGATAAAAATAAAATAATAACAGACATTTTGGTCTTGTATTGAATTGGAGGTATACACCAATTCTCACAGCCTTTATAAACAATCTTCCCATTCTCACATCCTTTATAGAGGTATTAAAAATATTTAAGCTCATTATTACTTGTACAAAATGGGAAGATTCCCACTCTCATTTGTGAATCAAAGAAGAATAACAAAATTAAAATATATTTTGTTTTAAAACATTTCTATGACTCCTACATGAGAGGTATTAAAATGATTAAATTTAATATTTCTTTTACAAACACACTTCCCATTCTCACAACCCATTCTAATTTTTTTACAATCATATAAATATATTATATGATGAGAACTACATAAGGCTTGATCCCTCTCAAGGGTATGTAGTGCAACACTTGGCTCTACTAGGGATAGTCCAGCTACTATAATACAATTATCAATAATTACAAAAACAAAAATTGTATGTTTGTATGAGAATGGGCTTGTGCCCATTATAAACATTCTTTCACTAGAAATATTTTCTATCTATAAGGGTTGTGAGAATGCACAACTTTGGATATTAAAAAAATTAAGGCTATGAGAATGCACGTATTTTAATTCTAAAATAAAGTAAATTGTGTCCATATTATCCTTCTCGATTCTTATATGAGAATGGGCATATGCCCCTTCTAAACATCTAGTCTTACTCTATGTTTCTTATATGAGAATGTGCATCTACTCATAACAACCATTTTTATAATAGAGTGTTTTTAGCATTTTCATATATTAAACATCTTCTTCCTCTATATTTTATGTATGAGAAATGACATACTCCTATTCTATAAAAAATACAAATATAAAATCCATTCTATAAAAAAAAATGTAACATATTTTCAATACAGATGGAAATGTAACATCTATCCAGTTAGATTGCTACATGATGGAAACCCAAAACCATCAATAACGTCACTCAAAGTATTATCCTTATTTATATCATATTCACTCATATTGTTACTTGAATAATATAGGTCTTACATTATTATCAAATTTTCACTCATATTGCAACTTAAAGGACACCCATAAGAGTCAACAACACTACTTAAATATTATCATTTTATATGAGTTTGTATTTGTGCATAAGAATGTAGTTACTAATATATAATTTTCATATATTAAATTTCTTATTCAACATTTTTTTCCTTGCCAATAATTTCCCTCACATCATCCTTCACCATCTCATCCTCCTCTCGAGCTGCTTTGAGGTGAATTTTAAGCCTACATTTTTGCTTCTCTTCTCCAATCAAACCAAACTCCTTTTAATCTCCATAAATATATTTTTAAACCTAGATAGATCCTATTTGATGGAATTTTGAGAAGTACAAATTTTCTTAAAGGCATCGACATATTTTGTGAAACCGTATCTCATGTCCCCCTAGCCTCACCAATATAATCAATGTCCTTTTCCACCTGCAGAACCCTGAGGGAAATATTGTCCAATGTCATACTCCAATCATACTTCATATTTTATTTTCCTTTGTAAGGTTGCCATTTGATATCGACAAATAAACACCAATCGCATTATCAATTACCTTCTTCTTCCTCATTTTATTCATTCATTTGGCTAAAGTACACTTATCATTGAGGTCGTTCAAATTCGGATCCAAATAATTATCCAACAAAGTGGCTCCAAATCCTCCTCTCCATATTACCAATATCATCTATATTGTTTATTAGTCTCATAACAAACTCTTTTATATCATCTGATCCCAAAGAGGAGGAATCCCCATCATCGTCCTTCTCCATGTACTTATCATTCTCAACATGATTTAGATCATCATTCAATAAGCCCCTAAACTTTTCAATTTTATTAAAATCTATAGAACCCAAACATAATAAGGCCATCATCAATCCCTGATGAAGAGGAATTTTCAACTTTCCTTTTTGGAAATTCTCAATTGATTTGTGTAAAGAAAAGACCGAGAAAGAAATGGAAATTATAATGCATACCATGGTGGATATGACTTAACATAGGGAAATGGTGGGAACAATCTACCTTGTACCTACCCTTAGGGTGATAAATTGCATCAAGTGTAAGGTGATTTTATTGAAAGGAACAAGTAAAGAATCTCTCTCAAAACTTTCACAAGTGATGTCTAAGTTTATCTTTACCAACCAAAAATTTTCCCATATCCTCATCACTCTTTTTCTACATTTTTAAAATCTACCTCCCCTCATTCTTCATCCCAACCACTTTGTAGTAATAAAATCGATAGAAGTTGGTATGTAAAAACCCCGATACTAGCCCAACCATACTTCTAATGAATAACAAAATCCTTGCTCATGGCTTCTTTGTGGCCTTTAAAACTTTGAAAGAGAGATGGCATACCCAACTTTTATAACATAATAAAAACTCTTCTACTAATGTCATTGGTCAAATCAAGTTCTAGAAAAACCAGATCACTACTCATAGTTTTTGTTTATCTATTAAAATTGAAATAAAACCAACGCATTCAAAATATTATTGTTTGTTCTAAAACCAATGATCGTACTTTATAAAACCCTCCTATAAATTAAATTTCCTTTCTAAAATAAATGCAAGAACTTATATCTATTAGATATTTCATGCACTAATAGGTGGGTGAATCAATGCTTTGATAAAACTTACAATCAATTTTATCTTTTCAGTATCTATTTCTGTTAACTATTATTGATTGTCACAAGCATGCAATATTAACTATGAGACTATAGAAATAATAAGCATACACACAATCACATGATGAGACATGATATAATCTAGGAAACCCTTTCCGGACAAAAATACACTGAAACCATTGGTCATATTACTCAAAGTAAGGACTTGCAAGAATATTACACATCCTGCAAGATTTGTTTAGTGAGGAACCAACCCCATACGAGACATCCACCCCTACACCTTTTCTAATATTAAACATAACAAAAATGAAAGTGAATATTACACATCACAAGAGATTTATTTAGTGAGGCACCAACCCCACAAGGAGCACTAACCCCTTAAATATGCTAGGATACAACATAGCCTTTTGTTCATACACATTTTGATCACTTATTCTCTATGTTGCATACGCAAATTATTATGATCACCTTGCTATTTCATTCATTCATAATCACTCTTCAAAGTTAGATATGCAATGTTTTCTTTACCTCTTTCTAGTCTCTCCTTTCTTCACACTTGACTTATTAGAATTTTTCTTTCCTCTACACATTAGTTATTCATATGATAATGTTGTCTCTTTCATACCATGACTCATCTCTTTCTCTCTGCACTAGATATTTATCATTTTGTGGCGTCTTCTTTCTTCCTCTAAGTAGTGAATATTTCCTCAGCTTCTCCTTTCTCTTCTATTTAGTGAATTTGTATCATGCAACGCATCTTCTTACCTTCCACATCTCTTCTCTTTTCTCGTCTCTCATTTATCAACATAAAATATTCAATTACATATTTATGACATATCTAATTTTTTTGGCTTGAATGCACTCCCCCTCTTTTATTTGTTATTATGATCTTCAACACTTTTTCCCTTCATCTCACAAGAGTGTTCTTGTTGGATCTATCAATCTATAATGCATCGATTAATTCTTAGACTTTGTTCTCATATTTGCATTACTTCTTCAATCTCTCTCTTCTTCTCTATCTACTTCTTGACTTGATTACATCATTTTATTTTTGAGCTATCCTTTCTTTTGTCACTCCATATGTTTTGGTGCATCATTTTCACACTCGAGTAACACCTCTATTTTCTCCAAGTTGTTCCTATATTCTAATAAACTCATTCCCTCTCTTTTATTTATGTGTCATGTACACTTCCTTATTTATCATCTGAGAAAATGAGGCATTAAATGCATAATGATAGCTCTTAATTTTTTTCTTGCTATATTTAGATTAATTTCACCTTCTTCTATGCATATGCAGAAATTATTTATGGTGACTCTAATAATAGATTTTTTTAATTTTTAGGATTTCCTCGTGATCGGGAATAAATGATACACTTTCTTTTCCATTATTTAATTTGCACCTTGGATCAGGAATATTTAGGAGAGTATAAATGAATTACTTTGAAGTCAACAAGCATTAAATTATGGTAGATGGAATAGTGAATTTCATTGTTCTTTGCGAGTTCTATTTATACACACGACCCACAATCTTCTATTAATCGAATCATCATCAATTTTGGATAGTGACTCTTACTTCTTCCATTTTAAACTCTATTTGATTGTCCTTGATCCATATCTAGTTCATATTTTCTCAATCCATGGCTTCCCTTGACTTTTGTAACCTTTTCCTTTGTATCAAGGTAATTTCCTTTTATCTACGTATTTTCTCCTCTCTTAACGGCTATTTATTTATTTGTGGATTTTTAATACTTCTTACAAATTTTACAATGTCTTGTGGCTTTTCTCCTTGTTTTATTCATTTAATCGGATTTGTTCCATGTCCATGATTCTATTCTTATATACATAGATTTTAAAAGCATACGTGCCTTTCCACATCTTTTTCTAGTACTCTACAAATTTTTATTTTATTTTTGGCATCATCTATCCTTCGTGGTTTTTTCTTGTTCGTGTGGTATTACCCATAACTTCATTTAGCAAGTGGATTCACCATTTACACTCATGGCTTGTCAGTCGACATGGATTTGTTTGTGGCTTTCAATCCTTCTCAGTGGAATCTTCTAGACATCTATGGATATCCTTAGACTTTGGTGGCTATCTTTGAACTTCAACGTCTTTCTCCTTCTTCTATCTATGCTTGTCCTTTGGCTCCTTTTTCTTTGGTAGCTTCATTCCTTTATTCTCGGCCTTCACATATCTTCTATGGATTACTGCTAGAGTTTTGTGTCCTTATACAAGTCATCGGTGGCTACTTCAAGAATTTTGTGGCCATCTCTTGACTTCGATGAATATCTCCTTGTCTCCACACTTGCCCAAAAATAAGTCCCTTATAAGTTATCCTTTATCATCCTGAAACCTCTTATAGTGACACTACCAATCAAACTTCTTCACATGTTTTCTGAGCTTCTTTATGATTTTGATGCTTTCTCTTTTGAACTAATACTACCAATCCTTCATCTTCTTTACTTATTCACTCTTTTTGCCATCAATTCCATTTGACATTAAATAATTTTGTCATCAATGTAGCTTGACATCAATGACAACATATATGACAATGAAAAAGGTTCAACAATCTCCCCCTTTTTCATTGATGGCAACACACCCAAAAACCTATAACCGTTGATGTAAAATATACTAGCCATCATGGTTTATGTTCTCTATTTTTTCTCCCCCTTTGACAACAATGACAAAGGACCAACTACACCATAAAAGGCTGAATACACTAGTAAGCTAGATTCATCATGTTCTTACCTTAAGAGGCTCCCCCTTGGCACATGATTTTGATTCATATGACCTGATATGCTCACGGAAATGCTCCCCTTGAGTTTATACATACATTCATATCTTGAGCTAGCATATTTCCCCCTTGTCATAAATACTGAAAATTTGGCACTGAGTAGAAGCTTATATTACCTTGGAATTCTCCCCCTGGAACTATGTTCCATCTTTTCTATCTCCTATTAGCAGCAAGACTAATCGCTTGATCACTAGTGGCTCCCCCTTGGATAATATTGTGCTTTTAACTGTTAGAACAATATTTTTGCTACATGTTGTGCTTCACTCAGATTATCTTGTGTTGGACCCAAGATCTGTTTTTCTATTTTCTCTTTTTGAAACTTTATTTCATCTTGTATGTTTTGTATTTTTGTCTAAGACACTTTTCTTACGATGTTAATGTCCTCTTATAATTTCGTGTTCTCTAGTGTCCCGACTCTTATCCATTTCTTAGTGTCCTTTTTCCTCTTACAAAGTGTGAATTAGTCTACTCAGTCTTGTAACAGTTCCGATTTCTCCAATCTCATCCATAGATAGTCATTAACTCATCCTGAATCTGCTCAAAAACATATTTCGAGCATGTGGTATGCATAGTTTGGAGATACCAATTGTTATGAGATACCAACTATTACATCAATTGTTATGCAAGGGTACTCATTGGAAGACATCTTCACCATCAAATCATCTAATAATTTTCAACAACATCTTTGAGAGCTTAATCTTTCCATTTGGCATTCAAGAATAAAGACACCATCTTCCATACTTGTAGTCTATAATCACTTTCTCATTATTGGTTACTCATATAGATCCTATCACCTTTCCTCACACTTGCGGACTATGAAAGTATTACATTACTTTACTCATATCAGTAGTCTATGTGACAAAGAAAATTCTGGAATATGCACTTATATAATGAACATGCACATGTACTTCACACATTTTACATTTGAGGGATCATGATAGTAAACTTGATGCAAGACACTTATGATTGGAATTTTCAGGCATCAAGATTCACATGTGACCAAAACACACTAAAGTCAGATTTGACATTACTTTATTTCACTTGGTCATGATAAACTTTGATAGAGGATATATTTTTATTTCAAGACTCAAAAATGAGGTTCTTATGACAACTTGACTCATTTTCAACCACAGACATGCGATACTTCTAACAACCATCCATACATACTCAATGAGTATCAGGACTATTCTAATTTTGATTTTACCATACAACCATCTTGTTCATTGATTCAAGATTTCTCTCATGGAACCACTTCTCACTTGACTATACCAATGACAAGGTTAAGGAGACACATGCATGATCAATATATGATTTACAACTTTCTCTTCCTATGTTGGCTCAAGAGGATACACAAGGAATTCAACGTATACAACATTATATAACATGGAGAAAATTATATATGATGTACCTTGATATCTTCCTCAATTAGAATGAAATTGTCACCACCAACTAGCATCTTTGACATTCTTGTTCATCCTCACCATGATGGACTCTATACTATGTTTCCTCTAGATTTGGTATACCTTCTAGAAGCTTAGAGAAGGTATATCATGTCTTCTTAGGCTTGGTTAAAACAGCAGGAAGTCATCAAAACAATATGATGACTCGAGTTTCATATTTTTTGGTCCTTATTTTCTTGTTAGTCTCTCTAGATGTATTATTTTGTATCACTATCTCATTACTTGAGTTCTCATTTCCTAACTGTATGCCTGTGAGACACATATACTGCATTTTCTCTATCACCGCTTGAGGAAGAAACTCTTCACTACTTGTGCTTGGCTTGTCTTCCTTCTTCTTTCCTTTTTCATCATTCATTGTTTCCTGATCTGTGCTAGATATCTCGATTCTTTATGTTATCTCGCCCATATTATTTTCTCGTCCTTCTTTTCTTCTTTGAATTCTGGTTTTGATTCCTTTATGTTGTATACCCATCTCATCTTCTTCTCTTCATGAGTTGTTTTAGTCTTGGTATATTTTGTATGATTCTTAGGAATCATCTTTATGGTAGAATCTTAATTTTCTTGCCATCTGAAGGTATGAGGTCTAATTCTATGTTTAGGTTGTTCATTTTGATAGTAGTTATTTGAATAATGCCCAATTTTATGACTTGTATAACACATTACGTGATTTATCCTTTTATCTAAATATGAGTGATCATTGCTAAAATATTTCAAGGATTTCTATAAGCGATTACCTAGCAATGTGTACTTTTTTATGACATTTGAAACACATCATTATCTTCTCAAACTCGGATCTGCTATCCCTTCATGGATGTTATTTTTATATCTTAATCCATTTACACTCTATGAACTTGTGACCAAAACCATAGCATGAGTAACGATATCCATTAAATTTTCTCTCATACATGGATGAGTTCAATTGTTTGATTAACTTGAATCATCCAGTGCTAGTCACCTTGGTCTACTTCTTGTTTGCTTGCATACTAGAACCAAACTTTTAATTCTCATTATTTTATGAGAATATTTGAAAACATGTTTGTCTTCATTCATCTTTCAATCATCTTTCCTTTACTTGCTCCATTTCTCCTCTTAGAGCTATTAGATCAACATTAAGTCTTTCACATTCCTCGCTCTTGGCACGAATTGATGCATTACATTCCTTGTGCTCTATTATGCCAGTCTGTATTTGTTTTCCTAACAAGTTATTATGTTGATTAGTAACGTGTTCCATCTCATTTTTAAATTTTTTAGTTCATCTTCAAGATTCTTACAAGAATATTCTTTATCCATGTTCTTCAAAAAAAAAATTCTTTTCCTGGTCTAAATCTTTCTCAAATATCTTCATGGCTAAGCTGAGTTTTTTGAATTCTTCAATTTTTTCCCTGAGAGATTTAGAGATTAGATTGACTCATACCTCAAGTTCCTTAATATTTTTTTCATGTTATTTCTCCATTTGGATCACCACTTCTTCTTCATGTATGATTTTATCTTCTTTTTCCTTCACAAATATTTTCAGCGTGGTGATTTCTTTTATCTTTGGCTTTGAGAGAGTTCAATACTTTATCTGATTGAGAATTATCTTCTACACATTCTTGAGCCTCCTCTTGTTATTATTTACTCAAATTATTTTTAAGGAGAGTGATGTGATTTTGATAGGCACTGAAGTAGGATTTGAACTTATTATTTCTCTTCCTAATCTTGTCCATTTCTTCTAGATCACATTCTACCTTGGCATCTAGATTAACCTCATCTTCTTCATCATATAAATTATTTCTGAAGTGGTGAAACTATCCATTGCCATCATCAACCTTTCTTTGTGATATTTATCTTGATAATTTATGTAAGTGAAATATGTAGAACCCATACATAATAAGGCCATCATCAATCCCTCGATGAAGAGATATTTTCAAATTTCCTTTTTGTAAATTCTCAATTGATTTGTGGGGAAAGACTAAGAAAGAAAGGAAAATTATAATGCATATCATGGTGGACATGAATTAACATAGGGAAATGGTGGGAAAAAACTACCTTGTACCTACCCTCTAGGGTGATAAATTACATCAAGTGTAGGGCAATTTTACTTGAAAGGATTAGTTAAAGAATCTCTCTTAAAACCTACAGAGTGATGTCTTATTTTCTCTTCACCCACCAGAATTTTTCCCATCTCCTCATCACCTTTATTCTTTGGTTTGTAAATCTCCCTTGCCTAATTCTTCATTTGAAACATTGTAGCAATAAAATCCACAAAATTTGGTATATAAAAACCCTTGGTACTATCCCAACCATACTTCCAATGACTAATAAAATCCTTGGTCACGGATTCTTTGTGGCCCTAAAAATTTGAAAGAGAGATGAAATACCCACCTTTTATAGCATCATCCAGGACTCTTCTACTAATCCCATTGGTTTTATCAAGTTATAGATGAAACATATCAACACCCATAGATTTATCTCTCTATAAAAATTGCAAATAAAACCAACCCAATTCAAAACTTTCTTGTTCATTCTAAAACCAAAGATCGTACTTTATCAAGGCCTCCTACAAATTAAATTTACTTTCTAAAATAAATGAAAGAACTTATATCTATAAGATATTTCACACGCTAAAAGAGGGGGTGAATCAATGTTGATAAAACTTACAATCATTTTTCTCTTTTATGTGTTTGTTTCAATTAACTATTATTGATTTAAATAAGAATGCAATATTAACCATGAGACTATATAAATAACAAGCATACACATATTCACATGATGATACAAGATATAATCTGGGAAACCCTTTTAAGACAAAACCCACTTTGAAACCATTACTCGATTTCTCAAAGCAAGGACTTGAAAGAATATTACACATCCTACAAGATTTTTTTAGTGAGTCACCAACCCCACAAGGAGCCCCCACCCCTACACCTTTGATAATATTTCACATAGAAAATAAATCAAATGAATATTACACATCATAAATTTCTTTAGTGAGGCACCAATCCCATAAGGAGCGTGAACCCCTTAAATATGATAAGATACAACTTAGAATTGTTTTCATATAAATTTTGATCACTTTGTCTTTGTGTTGCATAAAGAACTGATTAAGATCACTTTATTGTTTCATTCATTTAAAATCACTCTTCAAAGTTAGATATGTAATGTTTTATTTACCTCTTTCTAGTCTCTCCTTTCTTCACACTTGACTTATCGACTTTCGCTTTTCTCTACACATCAATTCTTCATTTGATATCTCCTTCTATACACAACTTTTTTCTCTCTCTACACTAGATCTTTATTATTCTCTGCATCTTCTTTCTTCCTCTCAGTAGTGACTATGTCCTCGTTTCTCCTTTCTCTTCTCTTGGTGAATTTTTATCATGTGACTTCATCTTATTACCTTCCACATATCATCTCTCCTTTATCAACATCAAATATTCAATTAAATCTCTCTCTGTCATATCCTTCTCTCGAAAAAAACTTTTGGATCGACTACAATTTCTCTTTTCTCTATTCTTCGATCTTAAATTGGTTTTCCTTCAGCTCATGAGATTTTTCTTATCGCATCTATCAATATTAAATTCATATAATTAATTCTCATCCTTTTTTTCTCATATCTACATTACTTATTCGATCTCTCTCTTCTTCTATATCTCCTTCATCTTGATTGCATCATTTTATTTCTTAAGCTACCCTCTCTTATGTCACTCCTTCATTTTTGGTGCATCATTTCCCACTCGAGAAACACCTTTTTTTCTCTAATTCATTCATATATTCCAATTGATTTGTTCCCTTTATTCGATTTACGTGTCGTACACACTTCCTACTTTGTCACCTAAGAATCTGAGCTAATAAATGCATGTTGCTAGCTCCAGATTCATTTTTTCTATATTTGGATTAATTTCACCTTCTTCTATGCATCTTCAAGAAATTATTTATGAGCCAAACCTAAAAAATAGATTTTTTAATTTTTAGGATTTTCTCATGATCATAAATAAACAAGTCTGTTTCTTCTCCAGTATTTAATTTGTGCCTTGGAATCAGGAATATTTAGGAAGAGTGTAATTAAATTACTTTGAATTCAACAAGCATTAAATTTTGGTAGCTGGAATAGTGGATTTCATCATTCTTTGTGGAGTTCTAGTTGTACACGTAGCCACAATCTTCTGTCAATTGAATCATCATTGATTTTGGATACGACTCTTACTTATTCCATTTTAAACTCTATTTGATTTTCCTCAATCCATCACTTGTTCATATTTTCTCAATTTTTGGCTTCATTTGGATTTTGTGACCTTTCTCTTTCTATCATGGAAATTTCCTTTGATCTACGTATTTTCCTTTCTCAGTGGCTATTTAGTTATCTTCAGATTTTGTATGCTTCTTACAGATTTTAAAATTTCTCACGTCTTTTCTTATTTTTACTACCTTTATGCAAATTTGTTCCAAGTCCATGAATCTATTCTAATATACATAGATTTTAAAAGCATCTCGTGGCTTTCCACATATTTTTCTACTACTATTCTAATTTTTATTTTATTTTTAGCATCATCTGTCCTTCATGGCTTTTTCTTGTTTTACGTGCCATTACCCCTGACTTCGTTTACTCCACGGTTTCACTATTTGCACTCATGGCTTCTCGGTCTTACGTAGATTTGTTTTCACCTTTCAATCCTTATCCATGGCATCTTCTAAACATCTGTAGATATCCTTAGACTTTGGCGAGTTATCTTTGAACTACAAAGTGTATTTCTCCTTCTTATATCTACACTTTTCCTTTGGCCCCTTTTACTTTAGCAGCTTCATTCCTTTAGCCACGGCCTTGAGATGCATTTTGCATCATTTTCTAGAGTACTGATTTGCTTATATAAGTCATCAATGACTACTTCAAAACTTCTACGACCATCTTTTGACTTCGGTAGATATATCCTTGTCTCCACGGCTTGCCCAAAACTAATTAAGTCCCTTAGAACTTATCCTTGATCATCCTAAAGCCTCTGATAGCTGACACTACCAATCAAACTTCTTCACATGTTGTCTTGAGATAATTTCTAATTTTGATGTTATTTCTTGTGAGTTGATACTATGAATCCTTCATCTTCTTTACTTGTTCACTCTTTTTTTCATCAATGTTATTTGACATTAAATACGTTTGTCATCAATGTAGTTTGACATCAATGAAAACATATATGACAATGACAAAGGTTCAAAAATATCATTAAACCTCTCACGTGTCTCCTCATTACTTCTTACTCTTCCTTTATAGCCAATACTGATAGAGAATGATTTTCAATCATTAATAATAATTAGAATGACACAGAAAGTTACAAATCTTGAACCTCTATTTGTAAGGTAAACAACAACCTTGTTCCCTTCACTATAGACATGATTATAGGAAATTTGGTAAAGGATGTTTCCATGGGATTCTCTAATTCTTTTTATTTTAATACAAGCAATAGTGAGCTTAATAATGTTAATAACTATTTAAAGGATGTGAGAATGGGCAGCCGACCATTCTAAATATAATTCAATTCTATATTTATTCTTATTTTATGAATCCTATATGAGAACTCACATTTTCTCATTCAATATACGATTGAACTTGTTAATTAATTTAATAACTATGAAGACTTTGATAATGAAGAGCTACCCATTCTAAAATAAAGTAAATTTTCTCTATTTTTCCTAATATATGATTTGAATATGAGAATAGGCAATTTCCCATTCTAAAACAAATTAAATTTTATCTTCTTCTTCTATGATTCCTATAAGAGACTAGGAATCTTCCCATTCAAGATAAAAATAATTGTTTGTATGAGAATGGGCATATTCCCATTCTAATCATTGCAATACAAGAAATATTGAACTTGATCATTACTAATGGGAAAATTAATAAGATATAAGATTGAAAAGGAATGGTCAATCTAATACAAGAAATATTTAACTTAATCAATTTAAAACTATATGAAGGCTGTGATAATGGGCAACTTGCCATTTTAAAATGAATTAGATTTTATCTATATTCTTCTTTTATGATTCCTATATGGGATTGGGAAGTTGTTCATTTGATACAAGATTGAACATAATAATTTTAATACCTATGAAGGTTGTGATTATGGGGAACTTCCCATTCAAAAATAAAGTAAATTTGATCTATTTTTCTTATATGATTCATATATGATAATGGGAAACTGGCCATTCTAAAACAAATTAAATTTTATCTATATCTTTCATATATGATTCGTATATGACATGAATGTGCATCTTCCCATTCAATATAAGAAATAAATGCTTTTTTATATGTAAATGGGCATAATATCCTTCCTAAAATTATAATGCAAGTGATATTGAACTTAAACATTTTAATACCTCTATAGGAATGGATACCTAACCATTCAATGGAAGATTAAAAATTTTGTTTGTATGAGAATGGGTGTATGCCAATTCTAATCATTAAAATACAAGTAATATTGAAGTTATTATTTTCAATAACTCTATGAAGGCCATGAGAACAGAAATTTTTCATTAGAAAACAACTTAGATTTTATCTTTGTTCTTCTTTAATGATTCCAATTATGAGAACAAGAATTTTCTCATTAGATAAAACATTAAACTTAATAATTTTAATTCCTATATGACAATTATTAAGTTTAATATTACTTATCTCGGTTGGTGAGCTCACCTGCCAAGCTCGATAGGCCAACTCACCCACTAGACTCAGAAATTTAACCTACTAGCCCATCTTGGAAAGTCATCTTGCCCGCCCGGATCGGTCGGTCAACCTCACCCAATCATCTTAGTAGGTCAGGTCATCTACCCAGCTCAACCATCCGGATCAATTGGCCATCACGAATGGTCATCTTGACAGTCAACTCAACAAAGTTAGATCAACCGCCAATTCAATAGATCAACTCGCCCACCCAACTCAAAATGTCAACTAGCCTCGCCAAGCTCGGTTAGTCGGCTTGTTTGCTATTTTCAGAGAGTCATCTTTCCCACCGAGCTTGGTGAGTCATCTTACCCGTCGATCTCAAGTGGTCAAATCACCCACTTAGCTTGGCCTATGTATCTAGGCCACCCATCTTAAAAATAAGTAATGTTGCTTATGTGGTAACCCCCACTTTGTACTTTGGTAACGACAAAAAAATTAACTCCCCTTCTTAGCATGAAGGATTAGAAGTCAATTTCATATAATCATATACATTTTTACAAGTAAATGACCTTGTTGAGACACTAAAACTTGTAAAAAATGGTCATATTTAGATTCATCCTTTTATAACTATATACGATAACAACTATGCAAGTCTTACAAAATATTAAATCTTGGATATTCTTAAAACCCATATCAAAAATACAAAATATCTAAAATACGACATTATTTTATACCCAGAAACTCAGAATACAACATAGAAGAGTTAAAAGTATCTTTGAAACTTATCTTCAATTTAAAAAAGAAGTAAAAATTTTCTTCACTATAAAAGAGTAAATTATTCTTCTAATAATGAGTCATTCTCGCCTCTTGAACTCACCCACGTAACTTGAAAAATAAGCAATGCCTCCCGGGTGGTAAAACCACTCTATACCTTACCAAATTCATAACAAATAACTCCCCATACAATCAACTATGACTAATTTAACAACTATGCATGTCTCACAAAACATTGAAGTGACATTCTTAATACCCAAATCAAAAAATATAGCATTATCTTTAAATCCAGAAAAAAATATAAGGTAAAGAAAACCAAACGATATTCTTCATCTCATAATAATTTAACAGAGAAGACTTAGAATAATTCATTCCTAAAATTTTCTTTAAATCTTATGCATCACAAGCCGAAACGATTTTAATAAACAGAGGGATCCCAAAGTGGAAAGCATCAACAAAAATTTAGGGTTGAGAAAAACAATATCTCGAAATATTCCTTAAATCTTGTACTTCATAGGAAAAAATGGTTTAAAAAATACAAGAATCCTAAAGCAAAAGGACGAATAAAAAAGTGGAAATGATGAACAAGAAAGACATAGCTTCACCGACCCATGGTGAAACTTTCAATTCCAAAGACCTATCCCATCATCAAAAATAGTAAGCTGTTGTCAATCTCTTTGTAGTACCACGCAGTAGTGTGAATTAATTGCCATTAATTTCTCCGATTTCCCTCCAATGGGCAGTCAAAGACATGTTTGAAATTTTTTTACCTTGAATTAATAAATAAATGGTGGAAAAAAATTTATTTACAAATTAATGTTCTTGATATGCCATGGTAAAAACAAATATAAATATTAACCAATATCATAGCCATGTTGTAGGTTTATTAATTGCAAATAAAACAAAATTTAAATTTTCAAAAAAATTATAGCCATGTTTTAGGTTTATCGCATATAAAATAAAACATAAATTTTAAACTTCATCATAGTCATGATTGAGGTTATTTGCATTTAAAATAAAATATAAATTTTAAACATTGTCATAGCCATGTTTTAGGTTATTTTGGCATTTAAAATTAATTGATACTAATTTGTACTAGAGAGAAAGAGATGCATGCATGGATAATTAGTAAAATTTTTAGGCAATATACATGATGTTTAATTTAAAATTTTATTAATATTAGTTTATTAATGACATGTTATATACGCAATGAATATTATTATTTATGTTTTATTACAATTAGAAGTAACATTTATGAATATATTTGAATTTTTATTACATTATGAACCTTCTTCATTCATTAGTGTCTCGTTGTTTTCAATAATAAATACAAGAAAGAGGAGAGGGTATATTTAGGGAAACTATATATGATGCATGGATTTCACGAAATCAATCAAATGTTAAATCATTTACTTACCTCAACCACTCCCTACAATCTAGATGTAAATGAAAACTTAAATAGAAAGATGGGTTGGGGTGGATGGATCCAAAACATATATTATTATTTCCTCATTGATCACAAAGGAAAATCATATTATTTGGTACTAGTACCATATTTCATGATATTTAAGTTTTTTTCTCATTTGTATTTTTGTCACATTTAACCATGAGTTGTTTTTTTAAATATATATATTCAATAGGTATCTTAGATATTTATCAAGTTTCATTATAAATATCTTGAATGTACTTATAAAATAATTACATCTACCAAACGAGTTTGTGTTAGAATCATTGATACTATAATATGGTTGTGAAAATGATAAAAATTATATAACTTATAGTACTCACATCAGAGGTTAATATTAGATGTTCTAAATAATGAGATAGTACCTTGGAAGAAAATTTAGAGCAATTAGTTTTTATTCCTTTTTGAGAAAAAAAAATATTATCTTGAGTAAATAGACATAGTAGAATGGGAATATGTCCATTCTCATACAAACAAACATTTTTATCTTATATTTAATGGGCATGTGACTATTCTCGTATAAGAATCATAGAATAAAAATAGATGTAATATTTAATTTTTTTAGAATGGATAGGTTCCCATTCTCGCATCCTTTATAGTGATAGTAAAATGATTAAGTTCAATATTTTCTCAATGTGTTAGAATGGTTAGAATAGGCATATGCCCATTCTCAGACAAAAAATAATTTTATTATTGTGATGATAATAGGCATATTTCATTTCTCATATAAACTCAATATAGAAAGACAGAAATATTCTCCTACATGATACATAAAGATTGAATAATAATTAGATCCTTTTGTGAGATTGTTTAAAATGGAGATGCCCATTCTCATAGTCGGGGAAAATGGGAAGTGTAAGGAATTATTGTTAAAGTAATATACGATATGTCAATATGATAAATATATTTGGATGAAGTGGTTAGAAATCAAGTTTCTAATTAACTTATATTTAACATCTATTTATTTATTTCTCATCATTTAAATTCAACCTCATCTATTTAACCTCTATTTGGATGAAGTAGTTAGCAAATGGAAATGTAACCTCTATTTATTTCTCATCATTTAAATTCAATTGAGTCAAGTTCAATCTTAGTTTGGAAATCATGTTATAAATATATTCATGTCAATTTTAATTATATTATGCATAATTTTGAAGTATTTCCAAACCTTACTAAATTATAGAAGTTTGTAGCTCATGTGCTATGTGTATTCAATATACTTATGGTTGTACATACATGATAATTTTTAATTTATTTTATGTAATGGTTTAAGAGATTTTCCATCATCTCACAAAATTTTTATTTTATGTTGTTACAGATATGAGTTTTTGCATTTGTAGAGGATGATCATGTGGACTTATTTTCAAAAGGAACAAAAGTTATAGAGGGAAGAATATATCTAAGTAGGAAGACACAACATTGCAAAGATGTGGGAAGAGGAATTAATGTTTTTCAAAGTGTTAACATAGTATTGGATGGAAGAGTAAAATTGCCTTTCTCAATTGATGAATTTGAAACCTTGGTAGATGTTAGGAATAAATGATACTACATTTCTTGGGAAGAGTGAATTGTCAAAGCATGTAAATTAATCTATTCCCCCTAATTTGGGTAGTGAAAAAAATTTAGTGGTTCAGAGGATTATAATGCAGAGAGTGATGGAGATTGTAGTGATGCCAGTGAAAGCACCATCAATATAGGTCCTAAAGATAGAAGATATTTTTCATAGACAATTTCATTCTCAAACATAAATCTTGTAGTAGAGATGATGACATAGACATGGGTTTCATAACTCGTGTGCTATAAGATAATAAAATTTATGGAGAGAGGTTGGGTCCTTTTAATTTTTGTATATGGATAGAAAATGTGGTAAATACGTGTTCTAATTTGTCATATTTTCTACAACCTAATAAATCAATAGTTTGTCATATAAAACATTTTATTTTAAATGGAATATGAAGTTACCTTATGATTAACCAAGGGAGTTCAAAACTGGATGGTCTGCGCACTTTTACACAATGATCAAAATAATTTGAAGTTCAAGGAAGTTGTTACAAAATTAATTAATTCTTACTCAATCGAGTACAATTTTTTTGCAGAGGGAACAATTACCAATGTAGTTAAAGGAGTCATGGTAAATTTTAATTGATTGGATGCTATTAGCTTCGGTGTGGATATTTATAGATTATTAAAACCTCCTTGCAAAGGAATCTTCCTATCCGAATGATCTCTCATATAATGTCCGGCTAGGAAATTGGATGACATAAATGGTTTTTAGATAGATATTATATTTAAAGAAGTCCGAAAAGAGGTTGAGGTCATCATGCAGATGCATTAGAAGAGTGACAACCTTAGTATTTTTATCAAATTTTATATTATGCCACTAATCACAATAAATCCAACAAAGTGATTAAAATATCCTCTAATGCTACAAAATGTCAGAAATTGGATACCCCTTAATCTAATCCATCAAGTCAAAAATCTGATCGGGATAGAATATGGTCAATATTTTTTAAAGAAGTGGAAAATGCATATTTTAGTTGTTACAAATCAAATTGTCTCCAAAAATTACCTCTTTCTTTAGTTATAATTTAAAATAAGTGGTGCAAAACTAGATATTTGAATGAAAGCGATAGAAAAAATGCTTTGTTTGAAGCATTAACAATAAATGCCATCTTTAGTGTTGGTAAGAAATCTATGGAGGTACATAAAATGAAATTTAATGGAATGGATGTTTGTCATAATGCATGGAAAAAAATTATGGGTAAGTAAGGATTTATTTCTATAAACATAAATCTAAATGAATAAGCGGAAATAAGCTTGCAGTGAATGGAAACACTGGAAAAGAGAAATAAGGTGAAACACTGCCGTAAACATTTCTTGCATATCAAGAGTTGTTGAGATAAATTCAAATATCTCTCCACATCGACTCGGTCTATAGGATAGGATGGAGTAAATTTTCCGAAAAAATTATTCCTTCATTCTATACCCAATATATACTCGAGAAAGGTGCAATGAGGATCTTGAATTCTTCAAACTTCCTCGGGTGTCACAATCAAGCTTTGACAACATAATGAACAATTTTTTTTGACATGTTTTAATTACAAAAAATATTTTCTTTTCCAAATGTGATGAGTGCACAAATTTGTACAACAAATGTAGAGCCACCACATGCTTAGAAGAACTCACAAATATTGAGGAGGAACAACTATGAAATAATGAATATATTCAAAGTTTTCATGACACTTATTATTCTCACAGATTGCAGTCAAAAGAACATCCTCATGGATTCTTGAGAATTTTGCATGATAAAATGGATAAAATGAAAACTTCCATACCAAGGATGGGTAAAAAATAAAATTCAATAAGTAATGTTATGAACCTACCAATTACTTTGACTAGTATGCTCACACATGGACACAAGATAGGGGATTCGGCCATTTTGGCCTTCCATTTGTTGAATGTGGAGTAAACTATACAATCCCATTGTTATCCAAATAACTCTCCTAGTTATTTGGATAACTTACATACATATTATGGCTCAGAGATCTTCATTGCAGTGGCACACACCTCAGTTGTCTCCTTGGCACATTCACTTGGTCACTATTTCCTCGTGTGCCCTTATGCGCTTCCCCTTCTCCCCTTTTCCATTTCCTCTTTGTTCCACTCTTACCTTGCATGTATCTTCGTGCATTCACCTTCTTCCTAGTAGTTATTCATCGTGCATGCATTCCTTTCATTTACTTCAAGCAACTAAATCTCTGGCCTTCTCGTGTGCCTTGTACATTACCTTGTAATAGTTGTGTCTTGACCATGAATTCTCCACTCATCAATTTTCCTCATTTCCTCCTCGTGAGATGCACACACCTTCCTTATTCCTTCATACCCTTTCCTCATTCTTCCACACACATACCTTTTCACCCTCTTCATCACCTTTCCATGCCATGTCATTTTATTACATGCCCGAGAGTACCAAATGTAACCAGTCCAAATGCAAGAATAGGGTGCAAAATCCTTACAAAAAATCAATGAGTGACACATGGTAGAAATGATAAAGAATATTTTCACATTTGGTCATCCTTTCAGCAAATTAGTGTATACCACATGTCTTGCATGCGCAGAAAAATTTGAAAAACTTCGACATCCGTATCTTTTTATACAAAGCTACGATCGGCACACGTCTAGTCTCAATAAATAGTTACCAATAGAGGATACAATGCTAGATATTCCAATTCTAATTCTTGGTGGATATGGTAGGTGAGAAATGGGAAAATTTCATTTGAGACATCAATGAGTAAATCTAATTGCTCTAACCACCCAATTTGATATGATCCGCCCTCCTTCCTTTGTCAACATGCCAAACAAGTCTTGGAGAAGCACATTTGATAGATTTGGGGGTGTATTTTGCAAGTATTGAATGTTTCTTATTGGTGGTTATGTTTCAAATTTAGGTTTTCCCTCCTTCTTCTCTTCTTCTTCCATGGATTCATCTATAAATGTAAGAGCTAGGCTCATTTTTAATGTTGGACATTTTGGATCCTTAAAATTTTTGCTAAAGACTTCATATTTTTGTATTCTCAATTTCAAACCTCTAGATCTAGTTCATGCATGTGGATATCGGCCTCTTTCACCATTGGAACAGCCCTGTGCATTTCGGAAGTAATGGAATCATCTTGTTCGACTATTCTATGTCCTAAGCATGTTTGTATTCTTTCTTCTTACCTTTATTTTACATTGCATGCTTGTTGTGTCATACATCCCTTATAGTCCCCTTTCTAGTTGTGTTCCATGAAACTAATATGGTAAATATGTTTTAGTTTTGCTACACGTGCCTAGCCTTATTTCATGTATTTCCCTTCATTTTCACTCAGAACAGATAGTGTTCATCCCTCTTTTCTAGTGTTATCTCCTTTTAGTGTAGTTTCCTTTCATGTTATCCTTTTATCCTTGGTCCCTTAGCATTTTTAGCTTAGCTTTCCTTTAAAAACTAGGAGTAATAGTAGTAGTAGAAATAGATAGAGGAACCAACCTTCTCCAGATATCCATCTCAAGTGCGCATGGTCCCAAAAATTGGAGATGGTTCCATTGTTATCTCAAATGAGTCGATCCTTCCATATCTCGAGACATGGGTGCGAGTTTGAAACCAACGGTTTCTAGCATGCTTAGGTGGGACAAGCGGTGAAATTTTAAATTTTATATTGCTAAGTTATTGTGTGTGAGCTTAGTATTTCTAGCCCTTTGAGGCTTATTTCAACACATATGGAAACTCCCAACACTTCCAGAACTCTTGGTTTGTAGTCCTAATCACATTTTATGAGAAGAGTGCATTCAAGATAGAGTGTTGCAACCAAAGGATCCTTTGAATACCTCCAAATTTTGTTGAGAAACACACGCAGAAGATCTACCATGCATGCATCCCCATCTTGAAGCACCTCATGTACTCTACTCCTCCAAATAGACAAGCACACCTGTGCAATGGCACTTTGGCCTGCTCATCCTCCAAGGAAATTTACCAACTTCACTAGTGTAATCCTACTCAATCTCAATGATTAGCATGATATGCCAAAGGTGGCCATAGTTAAAATTATTCCATACTTTAGTTGATAAAATCAAGTCTCCCTATTGAACACATTTAAAATGTGGCCAATGTATGCTTTATCTATTTGATTAAACATGATGATGTTTCTGTTAGGTTTCTTATAGCCTCTTTTAAAGGTAAGGCACTCTAATGGTACCATGGCCTAAGACCTACATCTATTGCTACCTAGGATGAGCTTGGAATAACTCTTTGTAATTACTTTGAAGATAAATCAGATCATTTATCATTGGTGGAGCATATGACTACAATAAAGTGTGCTTCCAATGAGCAGATGAATGATTTCAATATCAGATTCTAGAAGACTTGGGACAAAATTCCTCAAGTGGTAAGGCCTATATCCCAACATGTTTTCTTGTATTATCTAAGGGATTTGAATAGTGAAATTTCAGTCATGATTCAATCCATGGGAGGTAGAACCTTACCTATTACATACAAAATTGCAATAAGGGTAGAAAATAGTCTCATTCAGGCTAATAAGTTGGCACCTAGGCCTCTTGTGCCCTTGTTCCTAGAAATGTGTTCAGCACCCTAGCCTTCTATTTTACCAATTCAAGTGCATAGCGTACTAACCTGTTACATCTACATCATACTCTCTTACACAAGAAAAGGAAAATGATGAATTGAAGTGCTAATTAGAAACTTGTTCAACGAGGTCATACCATTGGAGAAGTAATATGCGTAAGACTACATGGGTAATTCCAACTAGGTGCAAGTCCAAATAAATCAACCTTGGTGTAATTAGTATGGGAATCAAAGGTACATACAAAAAAATAGAGTTATAGATGGCATTCTAATTTGCACTTTCCTTTATAAGTTATTCCTCCCGCACAATCTCTTCCAGTACCCAACACAAGTCAGGAGCTTGTCCCAACCCAAAACAACATGGCACAGGAGTCTGAATGTTGTTTTCCTTGCAATATGCCTCATAGCCAATATTTCTGTGCTAATGCTATGTGCGCACAATCCTACATGATTTAAAACACTTCCAGCTACGAGCCTTCAACAAACACACCTGAAGTAAATAACCAAGAAAGGCCATAAGCTTCTCTAGAGGAAAATTTGATGTTCTTTGTCACTGATGACTTTTTTGTAATTATCCAACCCGTAGGATACACAAGTGAACTATGTGCCCAAGTTGTGGACAACATAAGATACAAGAAGAGAATGCTCGAGTCTAACGCACATGTCACAATCCCAACAACACAAGTTAACCCTCAAAAGTAAAAGGAAACAACTAATATATCAAGTAGTAAAAGTTCTCAAGTGCCCATACCCAAGGCTCCACACAAATATCCTCTAGAATTAGCACGTGCCCCACCTTTGGTAGGTAAAGCCTTTATGCTAGCTAAGGTTCCGCTCTCTACTCAAGTAACCAACCAAGGAGGTTGTTGTTCCTAACATGTGCAAGTCAATTGGTTTCCATTCAACATTGTGGACCACATGAAAATGAAAAACACAAATTTTACAATGTGGGATGCCCTAACCATTCCATCCCAACACGACATGTTGCATGAAGCTCGGGAGCCCCTTCGACACACTAATCCGGCTATGCGAAGTCACATGCTTATATCAACATCTGCCAAGAATAGGAGAAGAAAGTAATTAAATTTGTTAAACTACCACCCTTTTATATGTCTTTGATCATAGGAAAACATGTTTTCCATAACCATATGATTAACTCATGTGTTAGTAATTTTTTCATGCCTAAGAAGATTGTTGATGTCTTAGGTCTCACGTATAACCCCCTACCAAAAGGATTCCTGCAACTCAATAGTTCAACTGTCACTACCCTAGGAATCATAAAGGATCTTGAGCTAACCCTCCATGCATGTCAAGTCTAACAATTACTCAAAATGTGTCACTCATTGATCTTTTGCCTCTATTTGCATTATGTTTGTCAAGAAATTTTCTCGCTAAAGTAATGGTTACTTTTCTTCTAATTTGTCTCATATGTTACTTAAGATAAGGTATGGTACCGAGTTTACCATAGAAGATGAGACAATATTTTCCTATCATGTAGAGTCATATATCCCATCCCCTCTCCAAGCCAATTGTTTAATTCAAGAAGAACAAAATTTAGTTTTTGAAGAGCAACCTCCCCCGCCTCTTATTCTTGATATACTACTAGATGAGTGGGTGAAGAGGCACCATAAATTTGACCCATATGTTGAAGAACTGGAATCTTATGAAACTTGGATTGGAACCTACTGCATTCTTGAAGAAGAAACTATGTTTTCACGTGTTCTCAAGTAAAAGGAAGAGAACCCGTGTTTATGGAAGTTATACTTTGATGGATCCAGAAACAAAAAGATGCGGAGTAGGAGTTGTTCTCATTTATCCTAAGGATGAGAAATTCTTCTTCGGTCACATATTACAGTTTACATGTTTTAACAATGTGGCAGAGTATGAAGCACTAGTGCATGGTCTAATTATTGTTGAAAAGAAGAATATTAAGGTGATGCAGATCTTTGGAGATACTAAATTGGTTATCCATCAAATCACTAACAAGTTCCAAGATAATAATAAGATTCTCAAAGCTTATGAACACAAATTTTGGGACCTCCTTAAGAACTTTGATGATCTAAATATGCAGGTGGTGCTATGCAAAATGCATAAGGAAGCTGATTAAATGGTTTCACTTGATTTAAAGTTCTCTCCTACCGAGGGCTTTGCCAAAGGAAACACTCAACACATTAAGATGGTGATAATACCAACCATTACTGAGATAACAACACTTGTTGGAAATTGTTTTAAAGTGACATGTAGATTGTTCAATTCATTCAAAATGAACCGAGTTGTCATCAACTATGTAAGATGGCTTGCATGACGGCTATGGTGACCAAGTGATCCAAATGAAGTCAAAAATCTACCTAAAGAGCTGGTAACTTTAGAGAAAATGTTTATCCTTGATGATGACTTTAAGGGTGAAGAAAAATATATGTGTCATGCAAGAATATTTCTCCCCATTCACTATTACACATGGAAAGGAATTTTTACTCGTAAATCCTATGTGCATGATGAAAAATAGATCTTCATCTCTCTATCAAAAATACGGTGATATCTTCTCATAGGAGTATAAATAACTCAAAGGTTTTGATCTAAGTGTTTCTCAACACTCAATTGACCTTAATCACGGTATCAAACCTGTCATACAAAAGAAGCAACAAGTCAATCCAAAGATGGAAAACCTCATGAAATATGAACTATCTAAAATCATTGAGGCAGAGATTATTTTTGCCATCAAGTACTCTACTTGGGTTGTGAATCTAGTTCCATTGTGTAAGAAGAATGGTGAAATCATACTCTATGTTGATTTCAGATATTTGAAAAAGGCATCTCTAAAGGATCATTATCATTTTCCTACAATTGAGAAGATTTTGTAGGCTGTGGTTGGCGTGTAAATACTCATGATGTTGTATGGGTACTTAGGTTTTAATCATATCTTGGTCAAGGAAGAGGATCAATTCAAAATGGTGTTTACAACAAGTGGGGAACATATGCATATCAAAATATGCCCTTCGGTTTGTCAAATGCAAGAAAAAAATTCAACACATCATGGACAATACTTTCAAAGGTTACATCAATGAGTTCATCTTGGTTTACCTTGATGACATTACAGTATTCTCAAAACAAAGTGTGGATCATATGGCGCACGTGGAAAATGTATTTGAGAGATGCAGAAAGTTTGGGGTATGTCTTTACCATAAGAAGTGTAATTTTGTTGTGGCGTAGGGAAATATTTTACGCCATGTGGTTTTAAAGGATGACATCGCAATTGATCATGAGAGTGTCTCATCCATCCTAGCTCTTTCCATATTGGTGCACAAAAAGGCCTTGCAATCCTTCCTAGGTAAGATTAATTTTCTTAGGCATTTTATTCCTAACTTTGTAGGACTGGTGAGGCTCATCATCCTGATGCTCAAGAAGGACATTGTGTTCAGATGGAAAATAGAAGGAAAGGAAATATTCAAAAAAATCAAGCAAGAAATTGCTTGTGCACCAACACTCATCAACCTAAATTACTCAAAGGATTTTATCCTTTATGCTTATGGCATTGATGTGAGTGTTGTTATTTTCCTAACATAAGAAAATGAACAACGAGATGGAACAACCAGTGGCTTTCTTTAGCTAGATGTTGAAGGATTATGAATTAAAATATAGTCACATAGAGAAGTAGGTCTTCACCATCATGCGCACACTCAATAAATTCAAAATTATACTCACCACAAATCATATCAAGGTGTTAGTTTCCCACTCTTCTATCAGATACTTCATCATGGGAGTAGAAATAAGTGAAAAGAGAGCATGATGGGTGACAAAAATAATGGAATATGATGTGAATATCAAATCCAAAAAGCTGGTAAGAGGTAGCTACTTTGTATGCGGCTTGTTGAGGATGCACATAATGAATCTAAGACTTCATTATTTCTTGATGAATCTCTTCCAAATATAGAACTTGAACATGATACACACCCTAGTGCACGTGACTAAATGAAGGACATGATCACATTCCTTTCCGAGGGTGCATACCATCCTAGCTTAAACAAGGAAAAGATAAGACATATGAAGTTACAATCTATCCCTTATGTTTTGATTTATGGAATTCTCTTCAAGAATAATATTGATGGCATTTTGTTAAGGTGTATCAAGGGTTTGTTAAATGAGAAAGTTTTAGTATAATTTCACAATGAATTCTCTGGTGGACACTTCTTTGCCAATACTACATAAATGAAGATCATAATGGCATGTGTCTTTTAGCCTACTCTTTTTAAATATGCACACAAGTGGTCACAAGATTAAAGGAATGCACTTTCTTTATAGGAAAGAAGAGATTGAAATCACTTCCCATCTAACCAATCCAATTAGATCAGCATTTTACGCAATGGGGTCTCGACTTCATAGGCATGATAAATCCACCTTCATGTTTTAGACACAAATAGGTATTAACATCTATGGAATACTTTACTAGATGGATAGAAGTGGTCACACTTGAGGAATCAACCGAGTCAATCATCCTTGAATTTCTCAAGGTTTTAGTCGAAGGTTTGACATTCCTCAAACATTATCTCTGATAATGCAAAATCCTTCCTTGGCACTAAAATCATTGATTGGGCTCTAAATCTTGGCATCTATCTGAAGAATTCTTCCAACTAATACCCCCAAGGCAATGGTTTGATAGAGTCAACAAACAAAAATCTGATCAGGATCATGAACTACAAAATGAATATTAGCCAAAAGAAGTGGCATATAAAGGTTTTACACGTGCTCTTAGAAGATATAATCACAATAAAAAAGGAAATAGGAACTCCTTAAAATATTGTCTATAGAAGAGAGGATACCCTTCCTTTGATGCTAGATTTGAACTCATTGACAGTTTCAAAGAGGCTAGAGCTCAAAGGCACATACCAAAGAGAAATTAGAATGGAAAATCAAGTTAATATTGAAGAATCAAGAAACTCTATCATGATCAAGCTAGAACACCATCAGCAAACAACAAAGAAATGGTTTGTGAAAAGTCAGGCCTCAAGCTTTCAAAGTTGGGGACTTGGTTTTAAATGGGGTGTTGAAAGAGTTAAACTAGGGCATCATTCAGAGTTTGATATACTTTGAAGTGGCTCATACATCATCCATTCATGTAAAGAGGATGACTCTTTCGATTTAACTCATCTTGATGGAGGTGCGCTGCAAATCCCAGTAAATGGGATCTACCTAAAACCCTTCCATTAAGTTTGCTACATCATTTTAAATATATTAGAGTAGTTTCAATTCCTCCATGTGTGTTACACACACATTGTTTGTATGTATATAGTTCTTTCTTCTTGTGTACTTCCTTTGCATGCTCTTCATTTGCTTCAGGATGCTAGCAATTTTCAATAGTTTGCAGGATTCATAATAGAGTCAAGAAATGATCCTTTATAGTGACTTTAGGGATAGCTCTTCAAATATACAAATCAAAATTTTATGATTACATTGTAAGAATCCATGCCTAATGAAATATCTAGGTTCTTGATCTCCTTTATCTAGTAGGTAGATGGCCACGAAAGTTGCCAAAACTATTATCAAAATAAACTTCCTAGTTATTTGGACAACTTACATAAATATTATGGCTCAGATATCTTCCTTGTAGTGGGTGCACCTAAGTTATCACCTTGGCACATTCACTTGGTCATTATTTCCTCACAGCCCTTATGCACTTCCCCTTCTCCCCTTTTCCATTTCCTCTTTGTCCCACTCTTACCTTGTACGCATCTTCTATGCATTTACCTTCTTCCTAGTAGTTGTTCATCCTACGCACATTCCTTGCACTTTATCTAATCAGCTATGTCCTGGCCCTCTCACATGCCCCACACATTACCTTGTAATAGTTACACCTTGACCATACACTCCCTTCTCATCACTTTTCCCGATTTCCTGCTCATGTGCTACGTGTGCTTTCCTTCTTCCTTCATCCCCATGCCTCATTCTTCTATGTGCATACCTTTGCACCCTCCTCTGTGCCTTTCCATGACACATCATTCTCGACACACTTGAGTGTACCACAAGAAACTATTCCAAATACACCAACAGGTGCCGAATTGTTAGAATAAATTAATGAATGACACATGGTAGAAATGAAAACTAACATTTACATAGTTGGTCATCCTTTCAGCCAATCAGAGTGTGTCACATGTCTTATATATGTAGATAACTATAACAGCCATATATTTTTCTACAGAGCTCTGATCAGTGCATGCCTAGTCTCAATTGACAGTTGCTAACATAAGATATAGTGGTAGATATTCTAATTCGAATTCTTGGAAAATTTGGTAGGTGAGAAATGGGAAAACTTTGTTCCAAACATTAATGAGCAAATATGATTTCTCATAACACCCAATCTGATATGATCCACCCTCCTTCCTTCTCCAACATGCCAGACAATACTTAGGGAAGCACATTTGATAGATTTGCGGGTGTGTCCTATAGGCATTGAATGTTTCTTATTGATGGTTGTGTTTCAAATTCAGGTTTTCCTCCTCTTCTTATTAAAGGATTCATCTATAAATGTAGGAGCTAGGCTCTTTGTTAATGTTGGACATTTTGGATCCTTGAGATTTTCCTAAGGACTTCATATTTTTGGTATTTTGATTTATAGACCTCTAGATCCGGTTCATGCATATGGATATCAGCTTCTTTTTCCATTATGTGATCTTGTTCATTTTGGAAGTAATGGAAGCATCATTTTCGACTATTCTATATCCTAAGCATGTTTGTATTGATTCTATTTGTCTTCATTTTACACTTTGCATGTTTGTTGTGTCATTATTCGTTCCTTGGAGTCCTTGCTAGTTGGGTTCCATGAAAGCGATATTGTAAATATGTTTTAGTTATGTTTGTTGGTCCGAAAATCGTCGCTCGGGACAGATCTATGGATAGATGAGCCAGCGGTGTGTGGGGCTTAGCCCTCTTTGAGTCAAAGAAAGCGCCCGGTTTATTGCTATTCTACCAGCAGGAATCTATGCAAGTCTCACAGATTCTACCTTCGGGGGTTTGGGATCTCATCCCAGTAGAGTGTTTCAGGCTGCGAAAAGAAAGGAATGAAAGAGGGAAAAGAGAAAGAACAGATCCGAAGGAAGAAAAGAAATGAATTCCAAAGCAGAAAGGTCAGAAGATTTATGTTTTTGGGTTGGTAGTAAACAGAGCCAAACCTACTTACATAAATAAACAAAGCAATACTGATGAGCAAATGACAGAAAAGTAGATATGAATCCAACAGATTAAACACATACAGATCTAACATAAGGAAGATCTAATGCATAACACAGCTATTGAGCACAAAGTCTTAATATTTGTATTACTATTTTCTTCTGTTACAAGAAAGCTCAAAGTCTTTCTCTCCTCACTTCTATTTTCATCTAAAAAATGTTCACCACGAATACAACAAGTATTCCAGTATTTATAGAAGAGAGGAGAAGAAAAGCCAAAAAGGAGCCAACAAATATTTACAAAGATATTTACAAAATATCTAAAAGTCATGTTGACTTTTGACAACTTGATGGATGACATCATCCCATGATGCAACATGGATGATGTCATCATTTGTGCCAACACACTTTAGACATTTCAACAAGAAAGTCAGAGAATAGAGAGAAGAAGAAGAAGAAGCAGAAGAAGCAGCTACTCGTCATCGTCATCCTGCGGCCGAAAGGGGGTTGCCTGCTTCTGATGCTGCTCAGGAGATGATATGTGGAACTGAGCGCGGTATTCCAAAAACTTGTTAATCATGGGCCCAAATTGATCCTGTGATGGATCCTTGTGCCGTTCACTGATTGCTTCGCAAGTCTCCCGCTCGCTTATGAGCTTTTCTGGGAGTTTAGAATAATATTTCTCCGCCTCGATGAGGAACCCGATGAAGTCCCTACAGGCCAGCAGGTTGTTGATAGATTCAGTGTCAAACATGACTTCTGGCCCCGTTCTTGAGAAGCGATCTCCTTGAAGATCCGGATAATTTCATCAGCTGATCTCATGGTAAAGCAAGGAGTGAGCAGCCCTGGAGACATGTTAAGAACAATTCACTCCATTTGATGCATCGCATCCAGGGCCTCTTCCTTCACCTTGTCTATCTTTTCCAGAACAAATTCCAGCTGATCTATCCGATAGTCCAAAGTGGACATGGTTTTGTTGAGGGCCCTTGGATGGCCAAAAACTCCAAACTTGACCAGATCCTCTCGACTGATCGAACATTTGTTGAAAGGTCTCATGTTGGAGTCTAGCATGATCTAGCTCTTCTGATATGGGACCCGCTAATACTTGGAGTTCCTTGTTCACCTTTTTGATGTTTAGATATGAATTGACATATTCGGCGATCACTCTTTCACTGTCCTTGAGGATCTGGCTCCTCCAAGCAGAAACGGCCATACCCTGCTCGCCGATCTTTGAATATTCATTGATTTTCTCCTGGCTGAGAAGCTCAGAAGTCTCGGCGGCAGTCGTGGGAGGTGCACTACCCATCTTCTGTAAGGCTTGAAGCAGATATTTGTTCTGCTCCTTCAGTAGCCTTTTCTCTTCTTTTGTTTCCTGAAGCTTTTGACAAAGGGCGTCGACCGCGGAAAGAGCTTCCCCCTGGAGACTTTCAGAAGATGTCCCCATTGTGACTTGGGTCACAGTAAAATCTACCGGAGACAGATCCTTTTTCTCCTTGAGGGGATCAGGGTATGCTATTTCCATAACTCTCTCACCCGCAGCACTTTGAGAGAAGCGTGTTACAGGCTTTTGCTTCTTTGCCCCTTTGGCCGGAATCACTGAAAAGTCCATCGGAGCGATGGGAACTTTCCTCTTTTGTTGGCTCAGCTGCTGAGAGATCCAGGCTGGTCCCATAGAAGAAGGACCAGAGACAGAGGAGGAGGGAGCAACAGTAGAAGAGGGGAAAAACGTGGAGACACGCGGCGGTGGCATTGAAATCATAGCCGAAGAAGTGTCCACGGGAGGAAGGGAAACCGCAACTGCAGAAGACAAAGGAAGGGAAGGGAGCCCGGAAATGAGGGAAGAAATGGAAGAAGATAAATCAGCGAGGGAGGAGAAGATAGACGAAGAGGCAGGGGAAAGAGTAGAAGAAGGGGCGGAGGACACAACCAAAGGGGTGGTCGTCGAGTCACTCGAGGAGGGGAAGAAAGAGAAGAAGAAGGGACAGAAGGGACCTCTGTGGTTGTAGCAATGCTGACATCCTGAGTGGATGGGTGTATGGGACTATCCTCCACTACTTCTTTCTCTGGCGAATCTAGAGTTATTACCTATTCTGGCGCTGTGGAAGGAGGACTTCCAGGGGCTTCTTCCTGAATGGTGCTAGGTTCACCTTCTACACCTTTGCCTTTTAGCTGCTTCTTGGAATTTGGAGGTGCATTGCCCAATGGGGAGGTTGTGAAATCTACCCCGAGGTAGATCAGCCCGTTCATGCGGCACCAGTGCTCTGTTCTGCGCATAGTCTCCTTAACCCTCTCCTCAATTTTTTGAGGAGCTTTGCTTCTGTCAATGGCCGGGAAGGGCCAATCATCCCCTTCCGTGTCATTATACACCTTGTCTACTTCATATTCCATAGTTTGGAAGCCTTTGGGGACAATGGCCACTCCGTATTGGATAATTTCCGCCAATGCTAAGCGAGAATGATCCTTTCTTCTGAGTTCCACCTCGTGGACGACGTCAATGTAAATATCCTCAATTTGAGGGACATGGATCGGATTAAGCTTAGCTCTTGGCAGGCAGCTCCTTGGGTCAAAGGTAGGCCTGGCTGGGAAGTCATGTTTCAAATTGAGCAACTCTAGCTCTGCGAACATTTCCTTCACCTTGTGATGGGAGGAGCATGTGTACCGGCCCACTGTGAGGGGGAAAGGAGTTCCGCCCTTCTTTCTTTTGAGGCATTTCTCATGGTATGTGACCAGCTGCCTTGATAACTCTAGTAGAATCAGCTTAGGTCCAGCATACCTCGGTAGCCTGGTTGGCTCGCCCAAGAAGTTGACCGCCCTCAGATAGGTAAATGTGGGAAACTGGGTGAACAGGGCCCCCCATTTCTCCACAGTTGACACAATGTTCTTGGTTGTGCGACCATGAGTTAGATTTGGCCTCAACAGGCAAATGATGTGATAGAAGAAAGCATCATTAATTTTGGTGAATTGAGGGATGTTGTTCTCCAGCCTCAGTTCTAGATAATATTCATATATTTTGACCTGAGGCCAAATTCCACTTCGGTTTAGCCCTGGATAATCCCTCTCCGACGCTGCAGCGTAGACTACATAGGAGTTCATATGGAACACTCCCATTGTGGCGAATTGTTGTAGCTGCTCGGAGATGGTGCTGCTTATTATTTCTCCCCAGCAAAAGCACTGCTCAGGCACATTCTTATTCATTGTTTCCAAGTACCTCAGCATCCATTTATGGAAGTAGTGGGCGTCAGAAAGCCCGAAGACCCTGCTCAGGAAAGTAATAGTATCGCTGAGCTCTTCTGAGAAGTCACTGCGGTGGATGATTTGGGGCCACCGGGTTACCACCTTCTTGTTTTTCAAGTAGACTTCATTCATTAGTTGCATGCATTGGTCTTCATTGTCTTCCCAGGCCTTGATGCACTCTTCTTGGCTGACGGCCACAAAGTGCCGGTGGTGAGGGATGCCGAGCATTATCTCAAAATGACGGGCAGTGAGGTTTATGATTACCTCGCCCTTCTTTGTTTTCGACACATCTTGTGTCTTTTTTGTAAGACCGTGCAATCACCATCATGAATTCATTTGTTGGACCGACTTGTGGGGATTCGTTTGGTGAAATGCAGGGCACTTCCTATTAATTTGTCCATCCACGAGACTTCTTGTAACCTTCTCGAGTCCTAACCTGAATTATTCCATGTCAATGTGACCCAACTCGAGTCCACGACATCCATATTGCATTCACTGTGATTTGGGCATCGACCCTTTGATATTTGTACTTCATCTCCTCCTCTCGTAAGCTTAGCCTTTCCTCTTGGTTTGGTGGGTCTCTCTTCTTTGGATGTAGACATATGTTCTTTTGAACTTAGTTGCATTACGCATGAAGAAGAAGCGAGACCCAATCCAAAAAGGTTGAATTAGCCATTTGATCTTCCATTGGAATGTTATCGAAGAAAGAGTTAGAGATTTTAAGGCTCGGGCGCAGGCGCATGAAAATGCAACTTGCGAGCTAAATAGATAGGGCGCACAGAAAAGGAGTGTTGCAGAGGTTAAATTGGCACCAAAGGCGCATGGTGCATGGATACTGCATATTGCATTTGATATAGGGCACATGAGAAGCGTGTGTTACATTGGGACAGGATGCGCCCAAGGGAATATGGTGCGGCGCACGAAAAACTCACACAACATGGTGTTATTGCAATCGGGGATGCGCCTGCGCCTTTATAGCTTCATACTTAGCGAGAGAAAAAAAAAAATTTGTTGCATGGAAGCTGGGTGCACCATGGGTGCATGGAAAAAGGATGCAACATGGATGGATGGTGCGCCATTGGGGCGCAGTTTCAGCACTTGTAGCACGTGGAAAAGGTGCGCCTTGAGGGCGCATGAGCTCATGATGCAGCAGGCCGAAAGGGTGCGCCATTGGCACGGATTTTGCTCTTGTAACAGGGCGGGTAGGTGCACCATGGGGGCGCAACTGTTCTTAGTGTTGCAGGGGTTACAGATGCGCCAAGGAGAAAAATAGAAAACTAAACTCTTAAAGGGGCTTTTACATGATTCTTAGATTTCTTCTCCTCTCTCTTTTTTTTTTAACATGCTCAGTGGGCAAACGAAACGGTTAAAACCAAGAGGATTATAACCATGGTTTCAAGAAAATGACCTTCTCCAGCAGATCTGGAAAGAGGAAGGATAGCATGGGGGGCAGACAGCAAATGGAGGAGGCTAGGCCGATCACATTTATATATAAACAACCACCCAACAAGAAATAACCAAACCAGGAACACACCAGGAAATGAAAGCACAAAACGCACAAGAGAGAAATAACACCTCTTACCTGGATATATAGCAAAAGTTACAACGGGTCCACAGGACGATGAAAATGACGGAGTAGAGGCTGACAAGTTCAGAACGATCACGTGCTCAACAAAAGTGAAAATGACATTTGGGCGCGCAAACCCATATATATATATATATATATATAAAAACTAGACATAAATGTGCCAACCACTTTTTCAAAGGCGCATGAGATTTGCTGTCGACACGGGAAGGGATGCGCCCTTTGGCGCATCAAAGCATCTGCCAACATGAGATAAAGCGCGCCCTTGGCGCACCAAATCTATTGTCGACACGGGATTATGTGCGCCCTTTGGCGCACTAAAAGGGTGGTGCAACACAAGTTGTACCAACACAAGCACATGCACCTTGGCGCACGCAGGGAAGGTTAAACATTATTTTGGTGCATGAAAAGTTGTGTTGACATTGAAAACCATGCGCCAAAGGCTTTTAAGGGGGCGCATCAAAAGCTAGTGTTACAAGGATATTTCATGCGCCCAGCCCAAAAAGGCTCAGAAAGACTAAGTTCGAAAACTAGATTTCCCGGGAAGGGATTTTACAACGTTTCGAACGCGAGGGATCCCTAACGAGGGATCGAAACAAAATTTTCCGTATGGTTATCGGTAAAATTTCCCTTGTCAATTTTACGGGATAACAGCTGGCTCTTTCTGGGGACTATCCCTGAGTAAAATCAGGGGTAGAGAATCCCAGATCACTTGTGCCTATCCATTGGGTAACAGAGTCAAAAACAAGGGGGACCGGAGGGAGAACAAAAGAAACACACAAACCGAAAGCAAACACACAACTTAAAGCAAATTGTACAAAGAAGAGAGCAAGCTCTACTTCCTGAAGATCTTCAGATGCTGCCCGCTATAGGGAAGCGGGAGCTCAGTTCCATCCAGATACGAGAGATAGAAACTATTCTCTCCATTGAGTTGCTTGATTTTGAAGGGCCCTCTCCATAGGGAATCAAACTTTCCGTGCATGCCCTTTGGCTCTCTTCGCTTGTCCCACAAAAGGACGAGATCTCCCACTTGAAAATCTCTCTGCTTGGCCTTCTTATCGAAAAGCCTCTTAACTTGATTCTGATGTTCAGTGATCCTATCGACCACCTTCACTCTCTTTTCTTCAAGTTCTGCCAGATACATGATTCTCTTTTCAAGAGAACTTTGGAAAGTTTCATCTTCAATGGCTCGTGCCAAGCGCAGAGCAGGAAGTTCCGTGAGAAATGGGAAGCTTGGCATCAGTGCCATATAACACTTGAAAAGGTGACATGCCAAGAGATCTCTTGGGAGTAATGCGGTCCACCCACAAAGCATCGTACAAAGACTTGTGCCACATCCGCTGATTTGATTCCACCAGTTTTCGTATGATGGCCACCAAGTTCTTGTTGTTGGATTCCGCTTAACCATTTCCCGAGTATAATAGTCGGATCGTGAGCCAAGGTTATCCCATATTCATAGCAAAAACTAATAACTTCTCGTGAGGAGAAGTTAGAAGCATTATCAGCAACGATTTTGTTTGGAACGCCGAACCTGACAATGATATTTTCTTTAATGAAATTACAAACCACCTCAGAAGTGGCATGCTTGACAGGTATGGCTTCCACCCACTTGGTGAAGTAATCCATTGCTGTAAGGACATAGCTATGTCCGGCACTCGATTGAGGATTGAGTGCGCCAATAAAATCAATTCCCCATTGCTTGAATGGTTCATTGATAATGATCGGCCTTAGGGGAAGGGCAGCCAGCTTGGGCTTGCCGACGAATTGTTGACAGGGTTCACATTTCGCCACCCAGGTGGCTGTATCTTGAAAGAGCGTCGGCCAATAATACCTGGCCCGAATGATCTTGTGTGCCGTCACGGAGGAAGAAAAATGCCCTCCACAAGCTGAATTGTGAAAACTTTCCAGTAGTTTTACTTGCTGGGGCTTGTCGACACATCGCAGGAAGATGCCATCTATCCCGCGCTTATATAAGCCGTCATCCCAGATGACATATTTAGCCGCCCTGAGCTTTATAGTGCGCTTCTCCTTTGCAGTTAGGTGCATCGGGCATTCACCGTAGGTAAGGAAGAAAGCGATGTCGGAGTACCACTCATCACTAGTTGCAACAAATAGAACCAGAGGCAGAGAATCAGGCCCTTCTTGCCGGTCCTGCGCTTCTTCGATGTAGTCACCCCTCTCATCAGGATTTTCTGAATCTTTGTTTTCAGCCATTAGCTGACACAGGCCCTTGCCCCTTACTAGCTTGGTTGGTTTAATATCCAGGTCATACTCCTGGACCTTTGCGATCCAATTTCCCCGCAAACTTCCTAACTCTTGCTGAGTTAGAATTGATTTCACCGCCGTGTCAGGGACCAGCACCACCGTATGCGAGTTTAGAATGTAATACCTGAAATTCTTCACTGCTTTGACAACGGAAAAGGTGTGCTTTTCCGGCTGAGTCATCTTTAGTTCATAAAGCTTGAGGGGAGAACTCATGAATGCAATAAGGGACTCAATGTCTTCTGAATTCTTTTGCATTAAGATTGCAGACACAGTATGCTCAGATGCATAACTATACATGATGAAGTCCTTGGAGAAATCTGGACATACCAGGACTGGTGCATGGGCAACGGAAGCTTTTATTTCTTCAAATGACCTTTTCCCCTCCTCACTCCATCTGAAAGTTGGTGACCCCTTCATCATGTTCAATATGTGACGGGTCTTCTCGGCAAAGTCAGGAACAAAACACCTGAGAAAGTTCACCTTTCCAAAGAAAGAATGAACACCAGTCTTGCTTGTAGGCAGAGTAAGGCTTTGAATAGCCTTAACTCTTTCAGTATCTATCTTTGTCCCTTCTTTGCTGACCACATGGCCTAGCAACTTCCCTTCCGTGACTCCAAAAACAGACTTTTTTGGGTTTAGGGAAATCCCATGTTCTCGGCACCTGGCCAACACTTGCTCCAAGTGATCACAGTGATCACTTCGTTGTTTGGAGAACACAGTCAGGTCATCTAAATAAACCACAATGACCTTCCCCATCATACCTTTGAATGCAAAGTCCATGGCCCGCTGAAAAGTAGCACCAGCATTAGTTAGGCCAAAAGGCATCCTGCTGTAGGCAAATGTACCCCAGGGAGTAGTGAATGCTGTTTTAAACTGATCTTCAGGTGAAACTTCAATCTGATTGTAACCTGAAAAACCATCAAGCATGGACAGCATCTCTGATCCAGTTACTACTTGCAGAACTTGATCCATTATCGGAACAGGGTAGTTGTCTTTCAGCGAAGCTTGATTCAGATTTTGAAAGTCTACGCAGATGCGTATTTCACCGTTTTTCTTGCACACTGGCACAATATTTGCTACCCATGTACTGTGATGGATAGGGAAGATGATTCTTGCGTCTAGCATCTTCTGAATTTCGGCCTGGATTGTACCTGAAATCTTTCGATTATAGTGCCTCTGCTTCTGGCGGAAGGCTTTGGCATCTTCTTTCAATGGAATATCATGTTGAACGTCCTTTGGCTTGAAGGACTTTAAATCGGCATAAGACCATGCCAATACATCCATATATTTTTTCAGCAACTTGAAAAATTTTCACTTTTCTTCTGGCGTGCAACATTTCCCGATGTTCACAAATTGCGGATGTGCCTCGAACCTATATTGACCGGTTCGGTTTCTGGGGACGAGCCAGGATCATCTCGCCTCTTCTTTCTTACAAAATGGTCATGCCTGTCAAACAGGCGTTCCAGAGAAACCAGGCCCTTCGGAATTTTATTTCCTTTGAGCTGACATATGCCGTCGTTCTCCTTTGATTCGTGGTTTTGACCGTCGATTGATTCACGGCATGTAGAGGTGGATCCTTCGAAATACAATTCTTTAAAATTTTCTGCCTTCTCCAGAAAGGCAATGAGTTGATTATCATCATTGAACACCTGCCAATGCTGAGAATTGTCAAAATACGCTCAGCGGAAAACCACCTTAATGGTGTACTTGTTTGTTTTCAAACCTGGATGTGGGAGCATGAGAGATGCTGAAACAACCAATGAATCAGCCATGTCATTTTGGGCTCTTGGAATTGCCCCTATTGAAAAGGCATCAAATTCTTCGATGTTGTCCCATACTGCATTACGGTAATGTCTGAGCCTTTCATTCTTTACTTGGTAAATCCTTTTGACCTGATTTACAACTAGCTCAGCATCACCTTGCACTTTTAGATTTTTTATTCCTCTTTCTTTTGCGGCTTGCATACCGAGTAAGAGAGATTCATACTCAGCAGTATTGTTGGTGTTGAAAAACTGCAATTTGAAAGAGAGAGGAATGACTTCTTCCTCAGGAGATATCAACACGACCCCAGCGCCACATCCACTAGTTGCACAGCTCCCATCGAATTGCAATGTCCAGATCTTATTAAGATCTCCTTCCTGAACGAGAACAGCCCCTGTTTTATCCGTCTCAGTAGATAAGAAGTAATTCCCCATCCCTGATGATTCAAAAAGGATTTGAGCTTTGGGGTCTTCAGAGTTGGTAACCAAGTATTTCTTTTGTGATTCTGGCTCCAAAGTCTGCATTACGCCTTTGACTGGAATTCTAGCTTTGGACCAGTCCATATGAATTTCTCCACCAACTTCGCTGCAAAAACTTCTTCCCAGCAATATTCCATATGCTGCCGGAATGTCAGCAACGAGGACTGTCATTTTTACTCTTTTATCCGGGAAAGCCGCAAATGCAAATTACGCGTCTTTGATTTGGCCAACCAATGGGACTTCCTTAGTTTCTAAGGAATAACATCTGACGAAAGGTTTGGTAAGAGTGAGGCCCAAAGCATGGGCAACTTTTGCCGTCATGAAATTATCAGAAGCCCCGGAATCAATTATGCAGTTACTCAGCTTATGTCCATTGATCAGAAGAGAGAGATAGAAATGCTCTATCTTGCCTGATGTAGATGTTGAAGCAACATTTATATGGGATTCAGGGGGAGCGGAAAGGATTCCTTTTGGGGAAACCTGATTAGGTATAACAGCTTGACTTTGGATATACTTAGTTAATCTTACAAGTTGTTCAGGGGTTTGAGTGAAGATCCTCAGCTTCAGACATTTGGATCTTGGTCTTTTTGCATGATCTATAATATCAAACATGGCCAAGGGTTGCGTTGGTAAAGGAATGAGTCCCTCACCTCGCAATGATGGAATAGGATTGGTGGTCTTAGTAGGAATGTGAGAGGATTGATTTGGAGGAGAGATAGGGGAAAAGATTTCTTTGCAAAAGATTTGCCAGGGAGTTGAGTAGGAAGAGGATTACCTCTTTTAGCAATGATCGGAGGCGCGTTTGACACGGCCTTCTCCTGCTGGACATGGGCAGCAACTTCCGCTTCTTTTCCTTGTGAGCGAGTAAAAACAGCGTATGACTGTCCGCTTGCATAGCCTTGAGTACTCTCCTCTTCATCAGATTCTTCCTCATCAAATTCCATGTACCCGATAGTAGAGTCGCCAGTCGGTTCACCGACATCTTGATCATCTTCACCTTGAGATGAAGGTTCTTCATAATACTGCTCTTCTTCTTCAATCTCGGCCAGAGCATTGACCGGAGGGGCCTCAAGTGCCAACCGCGGAGCAGCTGTAGGTAAGCGCGGTCTTTGTGAAACATTGTTAGGAACGAAATTCCTCCGCGGAATATCCCGGTATGAGGAACTGGGAGAGGCCTGGGCCAACTGCTTCTTTAATGCGAGCAAATCGTTCGCCATCTTTTGGAATGCTGGATCAGACGAAGTGGTGGGTGAAGGGCCCAAAGATTTAGGCTTGGCTGATTCCTTTTTTAATTCACCGGATATTATCAGATTATCTTCTATGCGAATGGCAGTGGCTTGGGCGAGAACCAAGGTGGCAACTCGTTCCTGAAGGAGCAAGAAACTAACTTTTGAGCTCATAGCGTTTACGAAGAAACACTTTTGATTTTCCGGCGTTGGAAGCATGGCAACAGGGACACGGTTGATTAGTGCATTGAACCGGGTGACAAAATCACGCATGGTCTCATTCGCCTCCTTCTTCAGGTGAGTGATTCGTGATAATAATGCAAATGCATCCTCTGAAGGCTTGTACCTATCTTCAAAAGCATCCCGTAAGGTGGCCCAACTGGTGATAGATCCGGCTGGCAAATGCTGAAACCATTCAGCTGCAGGTCCTTGTAGGGTTTCCAGAAAAAGGTGAACCGACACATCTTCGTGGGTCACATCCAAAATACTGCATGACATGATGAATGCAGATATGTGGGAATCCATGCTTTGATTTCTGCTCCCGTCAAATTTGGGAAAATTCTTTTGATTTCCGTGAGGGAGAGCGTGAACTGGATGTGGTAAAGCCAAAGGACCCATCGCGTTTCCCCATGGTACCGCCATCTGAAAAGCCGGAAAGAGAACACGAGCTGGAATTGTAGTTCCGCTGAGTAGCAAGGCACTACAAAGGGATGTGGATGCCCCCTGCAAAAGACTTTTTCTTCGTGAAGGTGAGACACTCCTGGATGACCGGCTAGTCGAGCTTAGTCTTTGAAAAATGCGCTAGTGTTATGCTGAAATTATGCCTTTGAAGCAGATCAAAAGTGGGATCAGCTTCTCCACGGGCTCTCTGCTGCGCGTAAAAGGTTCACTCGCCAGTGTTCCTTCCAGATCTGCAATGTTATGGCACAGATTCAAACTTTCTTTTTGGTTGTACTTGCTGATTTTCTGGTTTTTCTGTCAAAAACCAGCAGCAGGCACTTTTCTAGATATTTAAAAACTATCCTCTTCAGAAAACCGATTGCGGTTAAATGACAAATTACAACGAGGATAAGATGGCAGGGAAGATTAGTAAGCTGATTTTCTGATCTGATTTTAACTTTTTTAGAGGGTTTCAAACTTTTTTGCAAACAGTCAAAAACTCAGATCTATGGCAAAATACTGATTTTTTCAAAAACTCAGCGAACTAAAGATCTTTAACTGGACCAGATCTATGACTCTCAGAAGAAAATTTTTCAGTTTGAGCACTTTTGCAAATTTTTGGATTTTTAACAAAAAGTTCAGATTTGCAAACAGGCAGCAATCTTTTGATTTTTTCTGATTTTTATATCTTACTACCCTCATAGATCTGACAGATCTATTCGATCCCCAGCGGAGTCGCCAAAAACTGTTGGTCCGAAAATCTGTCGCACCTGGACAGATCTATGGATAGACGAGCCAACAGTGTGCAGGGCTTAGCCCCTCTTTGAGTCAAAGAAAGTGGCCGGTTTATTGCTATTCTACCAGCAGGAATCTATGCAAGTCTCACAGATTCTACCTTCGGGGGTTTGGGATCTCATCCCAGTAGAGTGTTTCAGGCTGTGAAAAGAAAGGAATGAAAGAGGGAAAAGAGAAAGAACAGATCCGAAGGAAGAAAAGAAATGAATTCCAAAGCAGAAAGGTCAGAAGATTTATGTTTTTGGGTTGGTAGTAAATGAGCCAAACCTACTTACATAAATAAACAAAGCAATACTGATGAGCAAATGACAGAAAAGTAGATATGAATCCAACAAATTAAACACATACGAGATCTAACATAAGGAAGATCTAATGCATAATACAATGACTATTGAGCACAAAGTCTTAATATTTGTGTTCTTTTTTCTTACATTCAAGAAAGCTCAAAGTCTTTCTCTCCTCACTTCTATTTTCATCTAAAAAATGTTCACCCCGAATACAACAAGTATTCCAGTATTTATAGAAGAGAGGAGAAGAAAAGCCAAAAAGGAGCCAACAAATATTTACAAAGATATTTACAAAATATCTAAAAGTCATGTTGACTTTTGACAACTTGATGGATGACATCATCCCATGATGCAACATGGATGATGTCATCATTTGTGCCAACACACTTTAGACATTTCAACGAGAAAGTCGAGAATAGAGAGAAGAAGAAGAATAAGCGGAAGAAGCGGCTACTCATCATCGTCATCCCGCGGTGAAAGGGGGTTGCACGCTTACGATCTTTCTCAGAGATGATATGTGGGCGAGCGCGGTATTCCAAAAAAACTTGTTAATCATGGGCCCAAATTGATCGTGATGGATCCTTGTGCGTTCATCGATTGATTGCGCAAGTCTCCCACTCGCTTATGAGCTTTTCCGGGAGATTAGAATAATCTTTCTCCGCCTCGATGAGGAACCCGATGAAGTCCCTATAGGCCAACAAAGTTGTTGATAGATTGAGTGTCAAACATGACTTCGGCCCGTTGCTCGAGAAGCGATCTCCTTGAAGATCCGGATTTTAAGTTTCATCACCGATCTCATAGTAAAGGAAGGAGTGAGCAGCCCTGGAGACATGTTAAGAACAATTCGCTCCATTTGATGCATCGCATCCAGGGCCTCTTCCTTCACCTTGTCTATCTTTTCCAGAACAAATTCCAGCTGATCTATCCGATAGTCCAAAGTGGACATGATTTTGTTGAGGGCCCTTGGATGGCCGAAAACTCCAAACTTGACCAGATCCTCGACTGAACAGTCGAACATTTGTTGAAAGGTCTCATGTTGGAGTCTAGCATGATCTAGCTCTTCTGATATGGGACCCGCTAATACTTGGAGTTCCTTGTTCGCCTTTTTGATGTTTAGATATGAATTGACATATTTGGCGATCACTCTTTCACTGTCCTTGAGGATCTAGCTCCTCCAAGCAGAAACGGCCTTACCCTGCTCGCCGATCTTTGAATATTCATCGATTTTCTCCTGGCTGAGAAGCTCAGAAGTCTCGGCGGCAGTCGTGGGAGGTGCACTACCCATCTTCTGTAAGGCTTGAAGCAGATATTTGTTCGCTCCTTCGAGTAGCCTTTTCTCTTCTTTTATTTCTGAAGCTTTTTGACAAAGGGCGTCGGAGTGGAAAGAGCTTCCCCACAGAGACTTTCAAAAGATGTCCCCATTGTGACTTGGGTCATAGTAAAATCTACAGGAGACAAATCCTTTTTCTCCTTGAGGGGATCGGGGTATGTTATTTACATAACTCTCTCACCCGCAGCGCTTTGAGAGAAGCGTGTTACGAGCTTTGCTTCTTTGCCCCTTTGGTAGGAATCATCGAAAAGTCCATCGGAGTGATGGGAACTTTCCTCTTTTGTTGGCTCAGCTGCTGAGAGATCCAGGCTGGTCCCATAGAAGAAGGACCAGAGACAGAGGAGGAGGGAGCAACAGTAGAAGAGGGGAAAAACGTGGAGACACGCGGCGGTGGCATTGAAATCATAGCCGAAGAAGTGTCCACGGGAGGAAGGGAAACCGCAATGCAGAAGACAAAGGAAGGGAAGGGAGCCCGGAAATGAGGGAAGAAATGGAAGAAGATAAATCAGCGAGGGAGGAGAAGATAGACGAAGAGGCAGGGGAAAGAGTAGAAGAAGGGGCGGAGGACACGACCAAAGGGGTGGTCGTTTGAGTCACTCGAGGAGGGGAAGAAAGAGAAGAAGAAGGGACAGAAGGGACCTCTGTGGTTGTAGCAATGCCGACATCCTGAGTGGATGGGCGTATGGGACTATCTCGCTGCTTCTTTCTCTGGCGAATCCAGAGTTATTACCTATTCTGGCGCTGTGGAAGGAGGACTTCCAGGGGCTTCTTCCTGAATGGTGCTAGGTTCACCTTCTGCACCTTTGCCTTTTAGCTGCTTCTTGGACCTTGGAGGTGCATTGCCCAATGGGGAGGTTGTGAAATCTACCCCGAGGTAGATCAGCCCGTTCATGCGGCACCAGTGCTCTGTTCTGCGCATAGTCTCCTTGACCCTCTCCTCAATTGTTTGAGGAGCCTTGCTTCTGTCAATGGCCGGGAAGGGCCAATCATCCCCTTCCGTGTCATTATACACCTTGTCTACTTCATCTTCTGTAGTTTGGAAGCCTTTGGGGACAATGGCCACTCCGTATTGGATAATTTCTACCAATGCTAAGCGAGAATGATCCTTTCTTCTGAGTTCCACCTCGTGGATGACGTCAATGTAAATATCCTCAATTTGAGGGACATGGATCGGATCAAGCTTAGCTCTTGGTAGGCAGCTCCTTGGATTAAAGATAGGCCTGGCTGGGAAGTCATGTTTGAAATTGAGCAACTCCAGCTCTGCGAACATTTCCTTCGCCTTGTGATGGGAGGATCATGTGTACCGGCCCACTGTGAGGGGGAAAGGAGTTCCGCCCTTCTTTCTTTTGAGGCATTTCTCATGGTATGTGACCAGCTGCCTTGATAACTATAGTAGAATCAGCTTAGGTCCAGCATACCTCGGTAGCCTGGTTGGCTCGCCCAAGAAAGTTGACCGCCCTTAGATAGGTAAACGTGGGAAAGCGGGTGAACAGGCCCCCATTTCTCCACTGATTGACACAATGTTCTTGGTTGTGCGACCATGAGTTAGATTTGGCCTCAACAGAAAATGATATGATAGAAGAAAGCATCATTAATTTTGGCGAATTGAGGGATGGTGTTCTCCAGCCTCAGTTCTTGATAATATTCATATATTTTGACCTGAGGCCAAATTCCACTTCGGTTTAGCCCTGGATAATCCCTCTCCGACGCTGCAGCGTAGACTACGTAGGAGTTCATATGGAACACTCCCATGTGGTGGCGAATCATTGTTGCATTGCTCGGAGATGGTGCCGCTTATTTTTTTCTCCCAGCAAAAGCGCTGCTCAGTGCACATTCTTATTCATTGTTTCCAAGTACCTCAGCATCCATTTATGGAAGTAGTGGGTGTCAGAAAGCCCGAAGACCCTGCTCAGGAAAGTAATAGTATCGCTGAGCTCTTCTGAGAAGTCACTGCGGTGGATGATTTGGGGCCACCGGGTTACCACCTTCTTGTTTTTCAAGTAGACTTCGTTCATTAGTTGCATGCATTGGTCTTCATTGTCTTCCCAGGCCTTGATGCACTCTTCTTGGCTGATGGCCACAAAGTGCCGGTGGTGAGGGATGCCGAGCATTATCTCAAAATGATGGGCAGTGAGGTTTATGATTACCTCGCCCTTGCTGTTTTTGACACATCTTGTGTCCTTGTTGTAAGACTGTGCAATCACCATCATGAATTCATTGTTGACGGCACTGACAGGATTCCTCCGGTGAAATGCAGGGCACTGCCTATTAATTTGTCCATCCACGGACTTCTTGTAACCTTCTGAGTCCTAACCCAGAATTCTTCCATGTCAATGTGACCCAACTCTGAGTCCCTGACATCCATACTGCATTCAGCCTGTGATTTGGGCATCCTGACCCTTTGATATTTGTACTTCATCTCCTCCTCTGTAAGCTTAGCCTTTCCTCTTGATTTGGTGGGTCTCTTGCTGGATGTAGACATATGTTCTTTTGAACTCAGTTGCTATTTTGCATGAAGAAGAAGTGAGACCCAATCCGAAAAGGTTGAATTAGCCATTTGATCTTCCATTGGAATGTTATCAGAAGAAAGAGTTAGAGATTTTAAGGCTCAGGGCGCAGGGCGCATGAAAAATGCAACTTGCAGGCTAAATAGATAGGCGCACAGAAAAGGAGTGCTGCAGAGGTTAAATTGGCACCAAAGGCGCATGGCGCATGGATACTACATATTGCATTTGATATAGGGTGCATGAGAAGCGTTCGTTACATTGGGACAAGATGCACCCAAGGGAATATGGCGCAACGCACGAAAAACTCACACAACATGGTGTTATTGCAATCGGGGATGCGCCTGCGCCTTTATAGCTTCATACTTAGCGCGGAAAAAACTTTGTTGCATGGAAGCTGGGTGCGCCATGGGCGCATGGAAAAAGGATGCAACATGGATGGATGGTGCGCCATTGGGGCGCAGTTTCAGCACTTGTAGCACGCGGAAAAGGCGCGCCTTGAGGGCGCATGAGCTCATGATGCAGCAGGCCGAAAGGGTGCGCCATTGGCACGGATTTTGCTCTTGTAACAGGGTGGGTAGGTGCGCCATGGGGGCGCAACTGTTCTTAGTGTTGCAGGGGTTACAGACGCGCCAAGGAGAAAAATAGAAAACTAAACTCTTAAAGGGGGTTTTACATGATTCTTAGATTTCTTCTCCTCTCTCTCTTTTTAACATGCTCAGTGGGCAAACGAAACGGTTAAAACCAAGAGGATTATAACCATGGTTTCAAGAAAATGACCTTCTCCAGCAGATCTGGAAAGAGGAAGGATAGCATGGGGGCAGACAGCAAACGAAGGAGGCTAGGCCGATCACATTTATATATAAACAGCCACCCAACAAGAAAGAACCAAACCAGGAACACACCAGGAAATGAAAGCACAAAACGCACAAGAGAGAAATAACACCTCTTACCTGGATATATAGCAAAAGTTGCAACGGGTCCACAGGATGATGAAAATGACGGAGCAGAGGCTGACAAGTTCAGAACGATCACGTGCTCAACAAAAGTGAAAATGACATTTGGGCGCGCAAACCATATATATATATATATATAAAACTGGACATAAATGCGCCAACCACTTTTTCAAAGGCGCATGAGATTTGTTGTCGACACGGGAAGGGATGCGCCCTTTGGCGCATCAAAGCATCTGCCAACATGAGATAAAGCACGCCCTTGGCGCACCAAATCTATTGTCGACACGGGATTATGTGCGCCCTTTGGCGCACCAAAGGGTGGCGCAACAAAAGTTGTACCAACACAAGCGCATGCGCCTTGGCGCACGCAGGGAAGGTTAAACATTCTTTGGCGCATGAAAAGTTGTGTTGACATTGAAAACCATGCGCCAAAGGCTTTTAAGGGGGCGCATCAAAAGCTAGTGTTACAAGGATATTTCATGCGCCCAGCCAAAAAAGGCTCAGAAAGACTAAGTTCGAAAACTAGATTTCCCGGGAAGGGATTTTACAACGTTTCGAACGCGAGGGATCCCTAACGAGGGATCGAAACAAAATTTTCCGTATGGTTATCGGTAAAATTGCCCTTGTCAATTTTACGGGATAACAATGTTATACATGCCTAGCCTTCTTTCATGTATTTTCCTTCATTTTCACTTAGAACAGATAGTGTTCATCCCTCTTTTTCTAGTGCTATCACCTTTTAGTGTAGTTTCCTTTCATGTTATCCTTTTATCCTTGGTCCCTTAACATTATTAGCTTAGCTTTCCCTTTTCGCACTAGGAGTAGTAGTAGTAGAAATCTACGAGAGGAACCGACCTTCTCAGAGAACCATCTAAAGCATGCAAGGTCCCACAACTTGGAGATGGTTCCATTATTATCTCAAATGACTTGATCCTTCTAGATCTGAGACATAGGTGTAAGTTTGATGACCAATACACATCATTAGATTTATGTCGCGGGAAGATTTAAGAACCTTAAATAAATGAGTATGAATATTTATTATATCTTTTTGGATCATCTAAAAAACCATTGCATGATGCACTATTACAAAATGATGTGCATGAAAAATGTAAAAGGTAGAAGGAAATATTTGACCATTCAAAATTAGTTAGTGTTGTTAACATGAATAATTCTTTTGTAAATAAACCACCAATCCTCTACTCACAATTGGGTAATGCTTCAAGTGATAACAAGAACCATACCTTATCTATATTTACATCATCTTGTTTGGTAGAAAAGGTATTCAAATATTTTTATCTAAGATTCCTTCCAATGGGACATGCTCATGAGGATATATATGGGACTTTTGGAATATTAACAATATCATTACATAAAGTAGACACATTTTCTTTGCCACATATCATGGAATCTTACAGAACATACTAATAAGGGTCAAGTACATTAACTTCTTATCTTATTGAGAAAGTTTACAACATTAAGGACTTTGTAGAGCCGTTCTTGTTGGATGGAAACCATAAGATAGTGGGTATAAAAAAACCTAAGATGCTTAGATTACATGTTATGGATGGAATAATGATGGTGGATTACAAATAAAAATAAAATATCTCCAATGGCCTCGTTCTATACATATATGGCATATAAAGGATAGTGGTGAACCAAGATTTCGAAGGGAACCTCCTTTAGCACCTTTCAAAGAACTCACGAAATGGAAGATCTAAGAAAGGGAATACAATAATATATTGAGCATTATGGGAAAAGTATAACATGAGAATGTAGTTATTATTGGCTTCCAAAGATTGTGTATTGGGAAAAAAATTTACGTGCTTGGGATATAGCATTTGTAAATTGTAGCAGGAGGTTAGATGTTTGTTTTCGGCTAAAAATATTACAGGAAAAAGATATATATGACCAAATAATAGGAGCCACACATGTTCATAAAGATTACTACATTAGTCAACATATCCCAAGTAATAATGATATTTACGTTGGGCCTATTTGTGGAAGATCTAACTAAGAATTCAATCCGTTGAAGGATGTGTTCAAGGGAAAAATGCTACTTATATGGCCAACAAATGATAATGAAAATATATGGATGGAGAGAGCAGATGGGGATATTTTCCTTGAACAAGAAGGTGGTGATGTAATTAAAAAGTTGAGAGTTCAATATTGGAAACTTGTAAGGAGAGAAGAAAGTACAACATATTATCAAGATTGTTTAAATACAAATAAAACATGGACCATCTATGATGAACCTAAAAAAGACATCAATGTGGATAACATCATTTGGGAATGGACACCAAATAAAAATTTGAAAATTTGATACATACTGAGATACGATAAAGCAAATGTGGAAATTAAATTAGACCTTGAACTACTTAAACGAGATAAGGAATGTCGACTTGGAGAAACTATTTAAGATCATAAATTTTTATGTGAAATCATCTTGGCCCAAGATGTGGTTTTGTTTTTTTAAATATTCTAAACCTTGGTCCTATAAAACTTTATAGTTGTACTATTATTTTAAAATTAAATGAAAGACTAAGTATTATATTACTTTGGAATATTTTTCCATAATTTAATTCTATAAAACATTGTGTAATCGCTTATGGAACTCATGAATCCTACTCATGTATTATTAATAATATAATTTCCACCATGCAATTAATTTAATTTGAAAAAAAAACCATAATTATGTTATAAGTAAGTTTACAGGGAGTTGGATCTTGTGATTTAAAGGGAATTGGATTTTATTTACAAGGAATTCATTTCAAATTATTAATTCTTTGTGTTTTTAAGGAATTAGTCTTAATTTATGTATTCATTACAACCACAAAATTATATGGTCTTTTCCTAAAGCTATGTGCAAATTTCTAGATAACTCATTTTTAAATTGTTCTCATAACTTTATAAAATGAAAATCTTTCAGAAGTCTAGATACTAAATTATATGCCTAGAATACCCTAATTCTTTAATACGAAACTATAGTATTTAGAGTGTAAAGATATATTATTTAATTCTCTCAACAAGATTTTCTAAAGAATGCACCATAAATTTACCTACTTTATGCCAAGATATATTTGTTTAAAAGATGTAAAAATCCCTCATATATGAATTATAGAAGAAAAATAGATATAAAGTTGATACACATAAAAAGAATTAGGAACATACTTGTACCATGAGTGTGATGAGAATGGACATATGTCCATTCTCATAGACTTAATATTTTCTTCTTATTTCATACAACATGTACCCATATCACATTGTTTTAATTTTCAAAAGGGATCAAAATGCTTCATAATATAGGAATCATAGAAAAATAATTGAGATAAAGCAGATACACATAAAAATTTAGGAACATAGTTGTACTATGAGTTGTGTTGAGAATGGGCATGTTCCTACTCTTCTAAAGTCAATATAGAATTAGGAACATACTTGTATGGCATAGTGTAAATATTTGAATCATATAAAAAGAATAGAGGTAAAGTAGATACACATTAAAATAATTAGGAACATAGTTGTACTATGAGTGTGTTGAGAATGGGCATATTCCCATTCTCATAAACTCAATATAGAATTAGGAACATACTTGTATGGAATAGTGTAAATATTGGAATCCAATATTACACTACTTAAAACCAATAATAAACATATTGGAATCTAATATCACACTAGATAAAAACCAATAATGGAAATTTAGGAATCTAATTTCAACAATTATAAAACCAGAAATAATAATACTATAAATCTAGATTCTTAGTAAAATGTCCATATTTAATGAAATTATGGTTTCAAATAGACATCAAATCCTAAAAAATAAATATGAAAAATGAGGGGTTGAAGTGTCCTTAGCCACCACAATGGTTGACTTACAACTGAGTGTTTCACTACATCTCATACCTAATGTAGTTCTATGTGCTCATGTGTGTAATAGTGCTCTTAGGTCTCCCTTGATCTAATGACACCAAGATAGCTGGAAATAACTATATAAAAATGCAAATATGTGGATAGAATAGAATAGAATCCCCTTCCTATCTAGTGTGTATGAAGAGTAATGGTCCAAACGTAATCCCTTTCTTTATGTAGATAACTAGACCTTGATAAGAATAGTATGTCCATATAATGGTATGTAGGTTGTGTTTATATAGGGATCTCTTATTCGAATTTCAATAGTAATTATCAGACCTATCAACTAGTACCTTGAGAGATGAGACGAAAACCCCAAAAGATAGTCCTCAAATGTAAAAAAAAAAAAAAAGATCAAACATAAAGAGGATAGTGGCACCTAGGATGGAAAGGAGTACTGTTGATATTGTCTAGTGTTCGTGCTACTATCCAGAGACTATTGGCAATAAAAAAAGTGATAACTAACATATAGAGATCCCCGATACACGAGAGGAACTGTGTATGAGTGACCAACATGTAAGACAATCAATAATAAATACCAACAATAAAAATGGATGGTATATGAAATGAGTCATTAGTGAATAATTTTCATACACAAGATCCATATATAAAAAATACTTCAAGATATAATAATAGTAGTAAGTGCATGATTTTGTGTTTACATTTTCACAAACTTTATATTACTTGAGAGAAATTTAGGTAACATAAAGTATTTAAAGATTCATACCTAATAAGTTAAGAGAATCCAATCTATATGAAGTATGCAAAGAATGTAGTAGAAGTACGTATTGGGTGAGAACATATAGTGTGCAAAAGAATGGATTAGTGTGTTGATCCATACTGCATGATGAGGGACATGGGACTATTATGAGAAACACTAAGTGAAATAGATTATATTGATAGTCAAAGATTAGAGATTAGGTGATTTTTTCACTAATGGATATTTGATGGGGAAGGGAGTGATCAATTCCCAACCTGATTGTACGTGTGTATATGCAAAAAAATAAGGATTTTAGTGTCTTGCCACTAGAGAAAAGGTGCGAGAGAGATAAGTCTAGCATCTCTCTAACTATAACCACATCCTCGAAAGATATAGCCCCTCTGATTAAAAACAGATCAAATTTTTTTGATTTTGGATCCAATTTTTGATCAAACATTATAACCCATATAGGAGTAGTATAGTTAAGGAAATGACATCATATTTACCCCACTCAAGGGTGTCTCCAAAATGTATAGTTTCCATGTTAGGTAATCTAGAAGTAGCGAAAAAAATGTAAATTATTTTCCCATGTTATGTCATTTGGGAATGCGGTGATGTAACTCCCAAGTTAGGTCATCTGGGAGGATAAATATGTTGTGTTATATCAATTTGATGAATGTGTTGGTGAAATTTGTATTTTTGTGAGTTGAATTTCTGTTATTAATTGATTGGTTGATTACTCATGGATAGATTTTACACTTGTTTCCTACAAGTTAATTCATTAGGGGATCGATAAAAATAATGATGTAACATGTCGTGAAATGTATGAGAAAATTTTTGATTATGGTGTGTTAGGAATATATATTTTTCACATAATAAAATAAGGATAATTATAGGATGACCCTAATCCTATTCGCAACTTTTGGTGAAAGGGGAGGTGATGATGAGAATGGATGGTGAGCCAAAAGTAATCGCGTAATTATCTAACGATGATTATGTGATGGATATCACAAAAGGTTATGTATATTGAGTGTAAACGATGTTTAATAGAAATAGAATGTGTTTGAAATTTATACGCTATGGTAGTAGGTGAAATTTTGAAGATAATTGTGAAAAAAGACAAAAATGGAGTAGGTATGCTCAAGATATGATCAAAACCATGCAATGTGAATTAGTTGAGAGAATGAACATAGCGAATGACCATAGTAAAGTGAATAATGGAAAGTTACTATAAATAGTAGTGTAAAAAGTGAATAAGAAACTCATTTATCTTTTGTGTGAGTGTGATCTTGAGATCCGGGCATGTAAGGATGCCACAAGTTAGGGCATCATGACCGATTCGATTCAATATGGTGGAAACGGATATGGCGCCACGCATGATGGCGAGTTGGTGAGTGTAATTTTTGTTTCAAAAAATGTGGTGATATTAGTCATTTTGAATGATTTTTTTTGAAATTTTGAATCTTGAATTTCTTGTCATTTTGGACCTAGAAAATATCTATGAAGGCACTAATGACCTTTAGGATAGGAGTGCCCAGACATTGGTCTTGGTGTCCTATTCCTAGGCATCCTATTCTTGCTTCTTGGAGCCCATGTCCAAAGAGTGTGAGTGATGTAAATGTTAAATTTAATGTGTGTTTATGTTTTAGGTGAGTATGTTTGTATATGGATGATGCTATAATGTTGTGTTTGTTGTTGTTTTATGGTGTGCATAGGGATATCCATTCAAGAGAGTTTTGTGGTGGTCACAACTTTAGTACACTTCTTGGATTGGGGTTGTCAGAAAATTAGTGGGAGGTTTTTGACCATTCCGGTTTACGGAACATAGTGAGGATAGGGGATGTGCCCCATAATATTCCTATGCTTATAGCTCTATGCGAGAGGTAGTGTTCAGATACACATATATTTTGGTTACCTATATGGGATATGCCAATCACACTAGAGGACATATATCACATACTACGATTACCTATTATTGGAGAAAGGGTATAGGTTATGGAATTGGATGATATGTAGACACATATGAGGGTTGTTAGGTGTTATTTTGTAGGGAATTTGGTTCCTACTGAGGACCATATTAGCCTAGATGATATTTTGAGATCTGTGGTTATGTGATTGTGGAATTTTATTGTCATGGTGATAACGTCATCGATTGGAGTAGAGGGTGGTAGTTTAGGCATATTATATAAGATTCATGACATCTTACGGAAGATACAGGAGGAGAGCACTAGGTATGCTTGGGCACAATGTATATTGGCTCACTTGTATAGAGATCTATATAGATTTACACAAGATGAGCATGGGGATGGTATTAAATTACATGTATGGGCATACAAAAATATTGTAGTATTGAGGCCAGATGGTGGGATGTGAGGAGAGTGGGATAGAAAAGATATATTTAAAGGTAGGTGGGTTGATGTATGGGGTAGGAAGATGGGCACAAATACCTATAGATTTATGCTAGATCATATGGGGCCAAAGGACATTATATAGAGGGAATACCAAGAATAAGGAGTATGGGCAAAGGATGTAGTAGATCTACAATTTGTATGTCATACTATGTGGTTAGAGGATCAATTTATAGGGGTAGCTAAGTAATTTCAGGTTGAGCGCATATTACAATGGTTTGACATGGCCCAGGATGTTCCCCCAGAGCCATATGTATGGGTTAGATCTATTAGGGAGTTGATGAGGGTTGGAGTGAGACCAAGGCACATAGTATGGAAGCTAGTACCTCCCGGGGCTTGAGAGGAAGATACGAGAGATAGATTTGATAGATGCAGACAATGAGGGGTGTACAAAGGCATACCATTCATGGTGAGCCTCGCATCGGTGGGTATTTTTATTTCTATCTTTTATAGATTGGAGAGGATTACAATGAAGAGGAGGATTAGAGGGGAAGACACCGCCTCTAATGGAGTAGTGAATATAGTATCTAAGCATTAGTATTTTTATAGTTATGTGATACAATTTTATATTTGAATGTGTAATGTTCTTATTGTCTAATGCATTGTTTTAATGGTTGTAGGGGATGTGTATTGGTCATTGATTGTGGACACATATATCCACACATTGACATGGAATGTGCACACCGATATACTCGTGGGTGGATGGATGTTATAATGTGTAGATGATATTTTGGGTGAGCATGCCCATTTTTTTGATCTAATGGCAATAACACTAGAGACATGTATCATATTATTGAGATAGAGGGATAAAGTGTGAGAGGAGACATCATGAGCTAGAGAGGTGGTGGATGGTGATCCTCTAGGAAAGGATGTATTTTCTATAAATGTTGAGTTATAGAGTCACTTCTTAGAGCATTCCACGGAGAATATCCTATTGCGTAGACAAATAGAGAGATATAGGATCCATTATTAGTGGCATAGGGTGAGTGAAGAGGATTCTAACTTTAGAGCTCTCGTATTGGAAAATAGTGATAGTGATGATGATATTTGATATATTTTGATGTATTGATGTAGGGGAGTTTCCCCCTAGTGATAGGATTTGTTGTAACTATGATTTTGATCGAGATATATATGGACCATTTTCATATGTTGTTATATATGATGTTTACTGATGATGATTGAGGCTTTTATGTTGATATATGATGTGTTGATGATTGTCATTATATTGGATGTTTTGATAAAAAATAATGATGTGAAGAGGTATGATTGTAATAGTATAGTGAAACATGTGTTAGTATGATGAAGAAGGGGGATAATAGTGATTCACCCTAGTGTATATATGATAAGGTTAATTTATATAAGACCCTTAGTAGTCAAGAATGAATCATAAAGAAATGAGTCGATAATGTATGCATATGAATAGAGAAAGCATGTGTAGAGAGGTTCTTATTGTAACATATCCCTCAACATTCATGTAATAACCATAAGAACACAAGTGTTTTATTGGGGGCTGAGGTGATAAAAATACCCTACTAAAGACCAAGTCGGCGTGGAGCGGTGGAAACATAAGGAATTAAATCAATGTGAGTGTATGAGCCAAATTGAATGTCATGTGGAATGGTGCTAATGATGGGTGATGCAGCGGTGGGAAGTGGAGATGCCAAGGGATATGGAATCTAATTTGTAGTATAAGTATAATTTAGCAGAGATGAGATGGTCTGGTGGTGGATGGATGATATGGATAGTGCATATGAGTGTTAACCTATGGCGGTGGATCGAACGTGTTTGTGAGGTGGAGATCATGTGGGATGATCAATATATGGGAGCAGAGTGTAAATAGATGATGTAGTAGTGGTGGTAATAGGAGGAGGATATACAACATGTGTAGTAATGAGATATTGTTCTAATTCAATGACTCTCTAGCATTAAATATTGAATGATTCACATGTGTCATATTGCAATATTTATTTTGAGGGAGGAATCAATCCATGATAGAAGATAAATTTTTTCTCTAAGTTAATAGGCTGGAAGACTAGTTGGTGCATGCAAGCATTGAATCATAAAATTTATTCAATAATAGGTTTAGTTTTTCCATTATTTAATCTAGTTACATAATCATATGTGCCTTTATGGTTGTTTTTGACTATGAATCGATGAATAAAAACCTCTTCCATCTCACAATAGGTACTAATAGATACATAGGATAGATGTGTGTACCATTGGAGAGCATCATCTATGATACTATTAAGAAAGGATTTAAGTAATAATTGATAATTGGAGTATGAATTCATATCCAGATGATAATTCTTGAGATGCAAGTATGGATTTCCAGTACCATGAAAACATGAAAATGTAGGCAAAACAAAATCCTTGGGAAATCTTTGAGTTGTGGATCTTTTTAGAATAGGGTTAGCTTGCGGTGAATTATTATCAATGGAAGTGTAATAGGCCTTTGTTTATAATGTGAGATATAGGACCTAAGACTGTAAGTGACAAACAACATGCATGAGGGACAAGATATCTTGTGAAGGAATAGCAGAGGATGGCAATAATGTGTTAAGAACTTGTAATTTTCCATTATGAGTAATCATAGGAATATCAAGGGGAGATATATGATATTCCAATGCTAAGGGCACATAATATGTTGGTTCTAAAGAATTAATAAGTGGTGATGGACATGGAACATCCATATAAAAAATAGGAATAGCATCGGAAACATCTCATGGGATAGAGATGAGGCTATTGGAGGAGGTGAGCTAGTAGAACAAGGTGAAGTGAGAGGAGGAGATGAATTAATAGATGGATATGAAATTATAATAGGAGATGACCTAATATAAGGAGATGAATCATGCTTGTGATTAGATACACTCTCAAAAGAAGATGATATGAAATTGGGGATTCACAATCAACAATGTATGCAAAGAAGTGGAATCATGACTATCAAGTGTTTCATCAAAAAAAAAAAAAGATTCAGATAGAAGGATATAATTAAGCATAGCATCAACATAGAATGAAGAAAATGGAGAAATAGTATGTGATGTGTCATGTGAAATATTTTTCAAAAATATAAGGAATATGAGAAGCAACTAGAGAATCATCGAATTAGTATGAGTAACAAAATCATGTACATGTTTATTTTTATCAATATTAAGAATGAAACTAATATGATCATCATTTAAGTTATTATTAAAATCAATGAAGGTAGAGCATGTCTAAATGGATAACAAGGAATATAATGAGTAACACTCATTGGATCAGAAACAATGGCAATAATATAATTATCAAAGCTAGTAGGCACATTACATTCATTAACTAAGAGTTATTAATGAGTATCATCCGAGAAGAGTGAAATCATGATAGAGGGAAGATAATTCATATATGGTTACCTCATCATAGATAGGATTAATGCTCACATGAGGCATGCCTATCCTAGGAGGAGAAGAGCTATCCTTATCCATTAGGGTTTTAGTGGATCCTAGGGAAAATAGTTCTAAGCTACGGGTTCACCAAAATGATTCAATAAAATATGAATATTTTATTTAAATCTAAATGTACAACTATGATATAAATGATATGCAATAAAATATGAATGTTAAACAATTTATTTGATTTTATTAATGAAAGGAAATGAGGGGAGAAGTTTCTAACCTTGACTTTTCTTCTCTTATAGTGACCTAACACTTGAGTAGTATGATGAAATGGGAACAAAGATTATCACAAACAGGTACAAAAAATGTAGAAATGCTTGGAATAACTAGACAAGGGCATCTAGGCATATATAGGGGTGTCCGAAAGCACCCAAGTTCTATTGTGGGTGCCTAATTTGAAGAAAATCCGGGATTTGGTTTTGATAGTGGTGTTAGGGTTTTGCACCTATTTTCCTTTTGTCACTACAAGATCGCACAATAATTGTTGGAGATATCATAAAATTGTAATGAAGAAAGCACTTATAAAACCCTCAAATAGACATCAAATCCTAAAAAATAAATATGAGAAATGAGGGGTTATTGTCCTCAGCCACCATAATGGTGTAATTACAACTAAGCATTGCACTATATATCAAACCCAATGTAGTTATGTGTGTTTTTTGTGAAATAGTGATCCTAGGTCTACCTAGCGCCAATGACACCAAGATAGCCGAAAACAACTAGATAAAAATGTAAATGTGTCAATGGAATACAATATAATCCCCTTCTTATGTAATATGTATGTAGAGTAATGGCCCAAATACATTCCCTTGTTCTATGTAGATATCTATCCCTTGATAAGAATCATCCACCTAAATAATGGTATGTATGTTGTGTTTATATAGGGATCTCTTGTTCAAATTTCAACACTAATGACCTAACTTTATGAATAGTACCTTGAGAGATGATAGGATAAACTAGAAATACTAACCTCAAATATAAAAAAAGATAAAACATAAAGAGGACAGAGGCACCTATGGACATGAGCCCTTGACACTACTATCCAGAGATAGGTAATGAAAAATGAGTGATAAGCGATATATAGGGATCCCGAGAACCCAGAACAATGTATATGAGTGACCAGTGTGTAAGAAAAGAAAAATAAAGACCAAACACAAAAATAGATGGAATATAGAGTGGGTCATCGGTAAATAATTTTCATATGCAAAATCCATATTTAAAACAACATAATTGAGTATAATAATATTAGTAAGTGTGTGATTTTTTTGTCTACAATACACGGCTGTCCATTAAGCATGACCAGTGATAGAAGAACTCATTTCTTAAATGAAGTAATGAAAATTATATTGGAAAATTTTATGGTCTTTGCACCATAAAACTACCCCCTTATCACCCTCAAGCTAATGACACTACATAATCTTTCAACAAGATTTTGGGACAAACTCTTACAAATTTTTGTTATGTTGGAACAAAGGATTGGGATGATAAAGTGTTAACTATAATTTGGGCTTACAGTAACACTTATAGTGATTGAATAATGATATGCCATTTGAGTTGGTGTTTAGGACGAGAGATGGTACTATCAATTGAGCTCATGTTGTCATAAGCGCATATTGCGTGCATAGGTAAATTGGAAGATGATAAGGTTGTAGAAGAGCACATTGAGAAAATAATGAAATTAGATGAATGGCATGCAATTGCATTTGGAGCCATAAGAAAAAAGGAATGACAGAAGGCATGAAATGATAGGAAAATTAGGAATAAAACATTTGTAATTAGCAAGATGGTCCTCCTCTATGACTCCAAGTTTATGTGAAGCCCGGGAATTTGAAGTTGTATTGGTTGGGACCCTTTGTAGTAACCAAGATACTTGAATCAGGTGCATTTCACTTGTAGGTTTGGATGGAACTATGTATCTTGATTACTTTAATGGGAGTAGGATTAATCCCTACTATAAATAAGCTTCTGGTGTTTGTAATAAGGTAGTATTGCCACTTAGATTAGGTTTCCCTTTCATGTTTTTTTTTCATTTCGGTTATTTGTTTTAATTTTTTTTGTAATAAGTGTGCTTGCATGTAGTAATTTGATTACTATCTATTGATTTGATGCATAGAGGACCATACATAGATTTTGTCTTGGGAAAACTAGGTGCAAGTATGTGAAAAAGAGACATATTAGTGTTTCTATGTATAGCGAGATGGGTTCACATGGGAGATTTGATGTAGGTGCATATGTAAAAGGTATGGAGTTATGATGATTTCTGAAAGATGCATGTAAGAGAAAGGTTTCATGATTGTTGAAAAGGATGGTGATAATAAAAATTCTTAGGTAGAAGACCACATTAGAAAAAGATTGTGTAGCATAACGTGAGGTAGGTAGCATCAAGATGAACTACTTGGTATATAGTGCAGAAAATTATGTAATGTGGTGTAGGAATGCATGTGTGAGGATGTATGTGGCCTAGAAAGTAGTAAGTGCACCAAAAGGTTACATGTTGTAGCATAGAGAAGAAAGAAAAGTAAAAAGTGTGAAAAAGTAGAAAAGCATAATTAAAGTTACGGTATGATGGTAGATGAGGAGTAATAAATGGAAGAGATTTATGGAAATATATAAAAATGACTCTGAAGAAAGTTTATTCATTACCTTTATTTATGAATAATTAGAGTGTGAAGTCACATTGAAGTTTTGAAATTTTTGAAGAAGTGTCGAGAAAATTGAATGACCGAGATAAAGAAAATACATGGCACATTTTGGAGCTCCGTGTAAAATTTTGAAGCCCAAAGGTGTGGAGATTTGGATTTGTGAAGGGTTGTGGACTAGGGTTTGAAGAAGCATGGGTTTGAGATAGGGAACTAAGTTTGAGTGAGGGCAAAAATTTGGTTGATAGTGATAAGTGTTTGAGAACAAGGAAGGTGAACAAACAGAGTATTTGGCGTGAAATTATAGGGATAATTTTTTTAACACCTAGAGCATACATTATTTCAAGTAAGAAAGTAAAATAAGGAGAATGGCACCAAAAGGGCATCTATTATGGAAAGATAGGGAAAAAGAAAAAAGAAAGAACTAAAAGTTTCAGTCAAAGAAACACCGAAGAAGAAAGATTTTTGGAGATGTAATATCTAGAAGGTGTCATCATGGGACATGTCTGGGAGTCCCACATTAGAAAGTGCAAGGTGAGTGACTATAACCATCACTTTGATGCAAACGAGAAGTAGATATAGAATGATCTGGTATAGAAGAAAAACCAAAGGACTAGTGACAATAGGCCAATTCATGATTACAAAGAGCACCAAATTTTTAGGGTGTGGGAGTGCTTCAAATTTATGAGTTTCCCTACTTTGGTAAACCAGAGCGCCTCTACTAGTGGATGATTTTTGAGTCCATGAGGACTTATTCTATTTCTTGGAAGAATGGTGTATATTACCGTGCCCGTGATTGGAAGGATTATAGGGTTCATGCGAGCTTAGAACCCTGAGATTGCAACAAATTTGGATGACGAGGTAGGAGTGGAGGCTACGTGGTTGAGATTAAATCTAAAAAGGAGGGTGTGTTATCGATGTTTCAAAGATTCTTTAACCTATTTTTAGGATCTTCGTGCATCTACTAACCAAGTTAAACATGCAAGAGAGGTTGGGCCATGTTAATAAGAAATGGATCCACATTGTGAATAAGATGTTTGAGGGAACATTATATAACATTGATGCCTTTATTACAGAAGAAATTATTGAGGAAGCACACAGGTGACAAGATCTCTTAGGGATAAATCATTTTTTCTATTGTATTTTTGAGGTTTGGAGTCCCCAGATGGCCCCAAGGATAAGATGTGGAAATACCCACCTAACAACAAGTCCCTTACGAAGAGATTCACAGAGTACACACGTGATGTTATTACTAGCACCTATAAGCTAAGGGAGGATATGTGGTATAGGAAAATATTAAAGGAATTAAAGCATGAGTGGCACATTCCTAGTGACGTGTCCACAATTTTGGATGGAAAGGAAGAATTCACGGTGTATCTACACTTATGCATCAAAAGGTTCTATCGAACAATGGTAGGAAGATCCCTTGGTGTAAATTTCCTTATGCTTTCACAGTGCGCTATTTTCAAGCATCAATGAAAAGGTTCTCAAATGCATGAAAACTAAGGTTTGATGCCTATAAGGTATAGTGTGACTGCCATACATTACACAAAATGTATGTGTACCCGAGGAAGGTAGCCTATATTGAAACCATGATATCAAATGATATTAAAATCAATTATAAATCTCTAGTGGTAGCAAATGGGGAAGAAGAAAAGGTATACATCTACCTGAATCCTAAGTTGGTCAATGTAAAATACATCAAGGATGAGTTAGAGATCCAAGAACCACCTACAAGAAAACATACGGTTAGGATGAAGTAAGTATGCAAGGTCACTCCTCCAAGGTCTAAAGAGGAAGAAAGGACTAAGTACTAGGAGGAAGAAGAGGAAAAAATATATATAGCTCTACGCTTGACCAAGGCACTAGAATCAGGTTGAAGAGGATAAGCGAGGAGTGAGATAGTTATGTAGGACCATCGGAACCTATGAAGTCACTAGAATCCTCACCAACTAAGCATAGCCCAAAAATTAATAAGATGAGGATACAAAGGATATTGCACATAGGTGAAACTGATGAAAAAGAGGTAGTAGTGGAGATCCTTCAAGATAAGGAAGCAAAAGAAGAAGAATCCCAGTCTATGAAATAGAGGAAGAAGGCTATATGGAATAGAGAAACACACATTGTGTTGAGATGCACAAGGTACATGAGGTTTATATAGACCATTACGAGGGTGAAGTAGAAGAAAAATAAGATAGGGCACCAACAAGGGATGAAGTGTCACACAAGACTAGTGCAAGCACCCAAAATGATTAACATATAACCATAGGAAGGTGCACTAGTGAAATGAGGAAAAATGATGAGGTCATGTGCACATATCAAGTGAGATACATTCATGATCATTCCATGGTGTTTCACGTAAGATTTAATAGTTATCTTACGAAAAAGAATATTAATGCTAGGAATTAATCAACCTAGAGGGTATGAATATGCACACAAGGAATATGTTGTCATGGAGCATGTAAACTCATATGGATGAGCCTAAATTTGAAATTGCTAAAGTTTTCTATGTGTAAACTAAAGAAGGCATCAAAGGAAATTATGACAGTGAAGCTAAAAGAGCCAACTTTCAAGAAGGATAATAATGCCTTCAATAAGATAATGACATAAGTGGAGCGACAAAATCTAGATAAGGGGACCACCATCCAGAAATTGATTGAAGATAAAAAGGATAGTGTGCAAGAAGTGTAAAGATTGTGAGAGGAACTAGAGGAATATGAAAATTTTTCCAAAGATGTGATTGATATGGTCATCAAAAATTCAGTTCGAGATAATAGTAGCGCACTTAAAATTAGATGAAAATACCAAATATGTTTACCCTTAATCACTACATTACTTATAGGATTTGTTAGAAATTTTGTTGAAAGAAAATCCAAGTCTGCATGGTCCTACACAAAAGAACTTATTTTCCAGAAGGAGAAGAATAAGAACATCATATCGTACAAAATTTTAGTTTATGATGCATTTTTTTGGAAATTTAAGGATGCGGTAAATAAGGCGGGGTAGGCATTTGATCATTTTAAAAACCTATAACCCATCCTTAAGGGATATAATACATAGGAAGAAGAAGAAATGGAACACAAAAAAAAGGTAAGAAGGACGAAAATCTTAGGCGAGAGGAGTGCCTAGTAGAGATTGTGTAAAAATAAGATGCCTTAAAAATAGGTAGGGATACATATGTGGCAAGGCTAAAGGAGATGGTATCCATTGTTATATGAAAAATGAATGACATAGAAGGATTGATCTTAGGTCTATTTGGAGTGATAAGGGAACCGAAGTAGAAGGGTGAAGACATGAACCTCGAAGAGATGATGGAGGTAGCTCAGATGATTTTGAATATAGTTCTACAAAGGGGTTGGTAGAATAGGATGAGTTAGAGAACACCCTCAACAAATAATTCCCTAAAATTTTACTGTATCGATTAAGGAGTAGGGATCAAAGTGCGCTACTTATTATTTCATTCTTTATATCTATGTCGGGTATTCTTTGGTTCTTTATTCATTCACTCATGATGGGTATTCTTTTCTATTTGGATATATTATTTTATTGGTGTTGATGCCGACATACAACATAACTAGTGTGAGGTGATGTTGGTGAAGTAAATGCTAACGATAAAATGTGCAATGTGTAGGAACATGTGCACAAGGTTAAGGATGGTGCACAGGAGGGAATGCGTGGACATGGAACAAGTTAAACATGGGACTGTGCATATACAAAAAGAAATAATGAGGACTTAGCCAATTTTTAGAATGTGGGCTAAAAATAGGAAAAGCGGAATGGAGTGTCGACCAAACAAAGATCGAATCATGATAAATTGGTGGCCAAGAAAATTTTAATTTTGAAATTGAACATGAAGATCAAGCACATGCATGGAGAGATATTAATAGGGTTAAATTAATGTATAAATAGGATCATCTATTATTATCAACTATAGTAAAATCATGCATGTAGTTTATTTTGAGAGTAATATTATTGTCGGGAGAGTGCATGGGTGGTGAAGGGAAAATCCCCACCCTTATGTATACCTATTGGATGCAAATATTGTAGTATTCCATAGTTCTTAGTTTAAAGAGTTATGCCATGTTCTATTGGAGTTATGCTACTAACTAGGGATTGATGCTTTTGCACCTTTTTTACGTGAAACACTATTGTGATTTGGTTTTGTAATCTACTTCATTGTTATGTAATGAGTTCTTGTTATAATGGAAATTTTTGTTGGATATTGGTTGTTCATATATTTTATCATGGTGATTCATTGCTGCAATTGATAATGGTTATGGTTTATATGAATTGCACCAATATCAATTCATATAAGAAGAAAATGCTTAAGATCAAAATACTTAGAAGAAAAAGCATTTTGATAATGGATTAAGATAAAAATTCTTATAGTTTGCACTATTTAAATCATGGTGCGAGAAGAAAGCTAAGAAGGAGGGTTCCTTATATAGCTTACCTACGAGGCAAGGCTAGCAAATTGATGAATGTAGGATAAAGGTAATACAAGATTAGGAATGGATAACGTTGCTTTATAAAAGGTAATATTCATTTAGAAGAGTTTTATTTGTCATTAGTAAGTCATGGGAGTTGGGAATGTTTTAATTAATCAAGGATGATTAATTAATAGGTAGATGTAAGCTTATAGAAGCTAATTACGGGAAAATTAATATGATTTGTAGGATGTAAGAGAGGAATTTTAATCAAATAATTAATGATTTATTGATTAAATAGAAAGAATAATTAATTAATCTAGATAGAAAGGGGTATTAATTAATGAGAAATAATTAATTAATGTAGATATTAAGGGGAGCTTAATTTATTAGAAATAATTAATTAATCTAAAAAGAAAGGGGAGTTGATTAACGAAAGGTCGTTAATTGGCGTCATTGTTGAATAGAAGAGTAAATTATTTAATGTAATGTAATTCATTAATGATGATAGGAGATAAAATGTCGATATTGATGATATTTCATAAATTTGTGGAAAAGGGTATAATTAACACAATTTAAGTATTTAAATTGCTCGAGCCAAATTATAGGTGTCTACATTTTCCCCTCTTTGGGGTGGCGTAAGTGACACCACTTCAAAGATAGTAGAAAGATAAAATTTTGAAGATGTAGAAGAAAAATTAGTTGAAGTGAGAGATGCCCCTTGAGTGTCGATGGGGTGATGAAATAAGGTGATCGATGATGGAAAAAGGTGAGAGAAATAGATGAAGAATGGGTAGGATTAGGATGCCCGGGTGAATTAGAAGAATAGCGTTGATAGGAGAATGATGTAGAGGAAGAATGAATACGGGAAGAGAAAGAGCAAGATTTCATCCAGTGTATTGAAATAACTTTATTGTCATCATATTGCCATATATGTACATCACCGGTCCTTATTAAAAATATAAGCATACGAAAAAAGTAGAATGACATGAAAATCCATACTACGAACAATTTTCCATTGCTGAAAATACCAACTCCATGCAACATACAAAATGTAATGCAATACGAGAAAGTAAAATATGCCTAACTCCTTGCAACATACATAATGCAATGCAATATGATAAAGTAAACAAGCTAACCTAATAGAGAAACATAATGTAATGTTTTTGTTATCAATATTTGATTCTAACCTGTGTGAATTAACGAAAAGGGTTAAAAGATGGTGCCCCAAGAAAGGATACATGCAAGGGGAATAACAGAGGAAACTTGGGTCCTATGAAAATAAATCTTTCACTATGAAACAAGTACCAAGCAACTCATTGTGCCCCAGAGTATAGACATAGTAAGAAAACCAACTTTGTTGATGGAGGTAGATCAAGATGATCCGCGAGTCACACACAAGATCATGCAAGAACCAAATAGTAATGTTTATAGGATACTTTATATTGATTTTTTTTTCTCAAAAAATATTTAAATTTTTTTGTGATTTTATATAATTTGTCGAAGATATGTACGGGAAGAAAAAGAAGGGTGGATGACCCTAACGATAGATGGGATGTACAAGGAAAAAATTCCATGCATATAAGAAAGTTAAGATGTGATATGTACCAATGATTAGGTGGGAGTATTAGAAGACAAACTCTTCACGAGATAGAAGGAGTATCAAGGAAAATATATAAAATAGGTTCAATCATGAGGGAGAAAGGATTCCCCCAAGGAAATTTGGCTAAAAACACATAATAGTAAGGAAGTAGGTGATTGATAAATTAAAGGGGGAAAAGGTGTTGAAAAACATAGAAACAAGGCCATCCTATACACATGGATGTTCTAAATGATTTCCAAAGAATAGAGGATGCTATGAAAATATTTAGAAGTCAATTGAAGAAAAATTGATTAGCCCAAGGTACAAATCTTGAGACAAGACATGCGTTAAAGCAAGAGTTTAAACAAGGTCCAAAAAGTAACACTTGGTAACATACTAATCATGTTTACTCATCGATATCTCATGTGTGCATGTGGAAATGAATTACCTCTTCAAGGAAAGAGTTGATAGATAGTAATTTAAAACACTAGCCAATGTGTAAGAATGATTTATTTTGAAAGGTGATTTGTGAATGGATTATGGAAGGAGATACGTACATTTCTCCACTTCTAGCTAGACATTTATAGCCCTGACAAAGATGCATTTGATTCTAATGACAACATTTCTATACTACGGTTAGGTGTCCACACCACAGTAGAGATTACTGGAAATACCCCAAGAGAGAGTTATATATCAATTTGCTTTTGCTTTTTGATTGATTGATTTTGATTCTTGTGCTTCCTAAAAACTTATTTCAGATCTCTTGTTTAACAAGGGGTTAAGAACCACTAATGGATTGATGGAAGGATGTGGAGGTGATTGCAATGAGGACATTGGCTAGTGTCAAAAAATACATCCAAAATTTCTTCACAACAAGTTTATTAGATGAGAATTGTGATAAGATCTCTAAGAGGTCAGTCATTCTTTAATTTACCAAGGTTATGAAAGACCAAGGTCAAATGGATACCATAGATATAAATGTCACAAAATGCATGTGAAAAGTATAACCATGATAACTTGAAGGGATGAAAATTGTAGATGACTTGAGATGAATATGAAAGAAAGGGAAGATATAACATCCATGTGTACCCAATACACGATTGCAATGTTTTACCTTTGCACCTTTAATTTTTTTGGTAATGTTTTCTCATTTTTATATTTTTGAATTGTTTTATGATTTTTATGATTTTTAATTTTTTAGGAAGTTAGGACCAATAATGTAAATTTGTGTGATAGGATCCAACAATGATGTGTGTGAATTCCTTGTTAAGGGAGACTAAGCACGTTTGTTTATCAAGAGTGATATTATCCTCGATCTCGATGATCATGGTGAGTTCACACTCAACAAATGATTTTGATTTGTTTTGAAACATGGGTTTCATATGTGGGAGTTTGAGTTCCCTATCCATAGGTTTCTACACTTTGTGCCATACTTGATGGGTACATTGGTGTGCATTCTAGAATTGTGTTTGATTTTGGATTTTATGATCATTTGAGTTGTTGGGAGCTTTGGAGCTCTTCATATTTTTGATCTTCACTTGATAAAGAACTTGTCTAGGTTTTTATAAGATAATGCATGAGTTTTCTGATCCTAGGAAGTGGGAGAAGAACATGGACATTTAGAATTGATATGAGAAATGTCATGATGGGATTTCCATAATCATTGGTAAAAGGAAAATAAGATGGAAGAGAAGGATATGGTCCAAGAATTGAAGAATATGAGCTACGATGAGGTGACCCACAAATAGAAGATGGAAGGCTAATTGGATGTGGCCCTAGTATAGAGGAAGAATGGATACTATGAGGTGACCAAAGAATAGAATAAGAAGGGATACTATGATGAAAACCAGATATGTAAGATGATGGGATACTAGGATGTGGCCTAAAAATAGAAGATGGTGGACTACCTAGGGGTGATCCATACATAGAAGACAAGGGGCTAGTGGGACATGCCCCAAGAATAGAAGATGAAGGGATACTTGGCATTGACCCCATAATAGATTCTAATTGATGAATTATGATAGACAAAGAGTGATTGGGTAATGAGAATATATGCCATGGATCAATGCAAGACCAAGGAGTTTCATCACATAATGAAGAATGTGAAGATGCAAGAATAAGAGGAGGATCAAGTTACATGATTTAAGGATCTTCCTCTATTTATTGATAATAGGAATGAACCTTTTACTCAAAATATGTGGGTGCATTAAATTCTAAAATGATTCCTTTCTCGTAATCTACTAAAGGAATATCTTTGTGTGCCCCTATAAATGCCCCGATTGTTTCTTCATTACGAAAGAGGTCAATCGACATGTGTTGTTGATTGAACACCTGGGGTTGAGTTGAAGAAATAGGTTCAATTTGTGTGGAATACTTAGAAGATGATTGATGATGATTAATAGAAGAAGAAGACGTGGGGGATGAAGAAGATGTGGAGATATATGGATCATGAGTAGAAGAAGGTGGTGTGGACCTACCTATATGATGGTATATTGTTTTTAAACTAGTAAGATTAACTCTAAAGTCTATAGATTATGATGCATGGGTTGATTTAGACATTTGAATAGAAGGACTTTGAGTCACATGGATCTTTGAACAAGGAAGACTTCATGGGGCGGTTGATGAAGAAGGTCCTACAAAGAAGGGGAGGGCCACGATTCAAGAATTGCATTGGATGAATAATAACAAGGGTCCTATGAAGAAAGAGAGGACCATGATTCAAGAATTGTATTAGATGTTTGATTGGAGGTATTTGGAGTTTTCGTATCTTCAAAGGAAGATGTCGTTGAGATGACCGATAAAAGGGTCCTATGAAGAAAGGGAGGACCACGATGTAGGAGTCATATTAAATGTATGATGAAGAGGGTCCTGCAAAGATAGGGAGGACCACGACATAGGAGTCACATTAGATGAATGATGAAGATAATTTGTGGTAACACAAATATTTAGAGGAGGAGAACATTGTTTAGGTGACTGATAATAGAGGTCTTGCAAAGAAGGGGAGGACCATGACTTAGGAGTTAAATTAGATGAATCTGAATAGTAGTTTGGATCTGAATCATCAGAAGAGTCAGAGGAAATATTTAGATTGGAATCCTCAGAAGATGAATAAATGTTTGGATTAGAATCAGAAGAATGGTGGGGGAACCCGAATAATAATTTGTCTCAGAAGTGTTAAAACCATACCATCAACTATGAGATGAAGGTGGGGAATGGATTATTCGAATGGGTTCTCTACCACAAAGAATAAAATGTGTTTGGTCATGATGGACATCTTTTGATGTGAATACCTAAAATTTAATTCCTTATTGTCATATTTATAAGGGACCTTGAGATGATCGAGTCATTGTTGGCGTGTGTTGGGTTTAAAGGTCTAGACCTAAATTGTATGATCAAAAATTTTCAAATTGAAGAATGTTTCATGTTGATTTGGGTAGAATAACGACAACCAACTAGACATTTCATAAATATGGGGACGCTTGTGTGATTTTCCAAAAGAGAAGATAAGGAAAACATATATCATGAAGACTCAAGATTGATAATACAACAAGGTTTGGAGGCATAAATGCCAAAGGATTGATCAAAATTTTAGTGACATAAAGGATACAAATGAAAGATTTATAATGTTCAATTGATGCATAAGTTGCTTGAATTTTTTTGCCAAGGTTTGAAAGATGTGTTAAAAAAAGATCGTAAACCTAGGGAAAAACAAAAGATCAAAGACCCAAAAGATTGTCCTAGAAATGAATTTATAATATGGATAAACACAAGGAACAATCACGCAAGTTCAAAACACAAATCCAAATTAATGACCAAAGAATAATGAATGATAAAGAATCAATGGATCAAAGTGATTGTCTAAAATGGATATGTCGATGTGATAAATGAGACACAATCACACAAAGTTTGTTTTAAACCAATCAATCAAATGGAATAATTCCTGAGTGTCCAATCAATAGTTTGACGCATAAGATGACCAAATAAATATCACCACTTATGCCAAGCTCAAAAATGAATGAGATGTAAGTAATAACTAAAGGTTGATACAATTTCCAAACAAGGCATACTATAAGAAACTTTAGATCTAATCAAGACCTAAATCTCAAAAAGTATAAGTTACAAACATGGATGATGCAACAATACCAAAAAGATACGTTAACTAAAATTTACAGAAAAGTAAGGTATTAGTATCGAAATAACATTATTACAACATGTAAAAAGGTAAAAATAAAACTTTCCAAAATCAAGGTAATGTTTGAAGACAAACTAAGGCTAAAGTATACCAAGGAATTGTTACAATTCATGTGGCATAATGTTACAATCTAGAAACTTAGGTCAATTTTGTAAGAAACAATACGTTAGTATCAAAATTGTGGTGATACAATACAATAAATATAACACCTAAAATTAGATTAAAGTGATGAATCAAGTATAACTATGATGATAATCTTGACTTGGGTATCAAGATTGAAAAGGCTACCAATGATATTAAAATGTCTCCACACACTTTAGATGTTTAACAACTCAGTCACAAACATGGATGAGCATATATGGACACAAAAGTTTCAAATACAATAAATTATAAACACAAGGGTAGTCACTCTTCTTTTAGTCAAAAAGTATCAAAATAAAGTGAAGGAAATAGATAAATTGGTGTCAAAATATGTTGGCCTCACTTGGCAGAGTTTCACCTCACCTTAGGGTGAGTGAAAAACTAAGAAAAAGTAATGCTTCAAACGTTTCGTGATAAAAAAAAGATCTTAACTAAAAATTGGCTTTGATGTAGCCCAAGTGGGCTCTGGTCAAAGATAGCTTCTTGGGTAGTTCACTCAACTATGTGTTACTAAGACCGTCTTAAGTGATCTTGATTTACCCAAAAAGTTGCACTAAATAAGTTGGGAGTATCTCATCTTTACTTTACCCCCTTCAAGCACAATGGGCAATAAATTCATCCATCATGTACTCTCACTGGGGTTTCCATATGGACAACTTGTGATGCTAAATCTCACAAATGGTAGTACTAGTCAAGTAGGTTGCGCAGATCACTTGTTGTTTCATCCAAAAGGTTCCCTCTTCCATGGAATACTTTGGGGTTCCTAAGACCACCCCCATTATTATAGCTTAAGGCTTATGCCAAAGGGTTTATTTCCTAGTTGTAAGTGGACCGAACGCACCCTTATCGAACCTACAAATATAGTGTGTTGATTATGGTGTGTTTTTATATTTTTAAATTGGATGTGATTTTCTTGAACACCTTTTGGCAACTTCCATGAAAACTATATTAGTAGTTTAATTTTGTTTCAAATCCTTTCTTTGATAAGCTTTTTAAGGTCATGCACTCAAGTGTTAGTATTTCTCCAGCCAAATCACATTATTTAAAAGAGGATTAAGAGTTGATTTTGATTCTCAAGATAATCCAAACATGCAAGAGAAGAGAATACACAACAAATAATCCAGTTAAAAATGAAAAATAAAGTTTTTCAATCAATGAACCATACAAAAATCTTGATAAATGTTGATTACCTTAAACCAAAAGTAAAAGATGAAGTTTCCAATTTACAAAATGTTATAAAATGAAGACTAAAGTTATTTTGATTCTCAAGATCACCATAAGGTGCAAGAGAATAGCATACAAAAACTTTATCCCAACTATATAGAAATGGAAAACTTAAAATCAAAGGACAATTGAAAAATGCTTTGTAAAAGGTTCATTCCTTTAAGCAAAATGAATAATAATATTTCCAAGTTTAATCCCAATTATAAAAATATAGAGATCAAAGTTTTTTTATTCTCAAGATCACCTTAGGTACAAGATAATAGAATACACACGCTTTGGTTTTAATCAAGTAAAACATGGAAATACAACATTCATCAAAACATTAGAATGTCGAGAAAATGACCAGTTTTAAAATAAAATGAAATCCTACAATTTTTGTAAGTATAAATCCCAAATTTATGTTTTCATTTCATAGTTAACTTCAATACCTTTCCAATGAAAATAAATGGATTTATTTTGAGTTTGGGAGAAGGTTTTATCACCTTTAGAAGATGGGTTACGCATATGCTCTTATGCTCACGGGTATGCACTTGACATGCACTCAAAAATGTAAAAAAATGTCCCTTAATCTACAAAATGATCAATGTTTTCAAACCAAGATTCAATTTTGACAACCCATCACATTAATATATGAATGGAAGACTCAACGCTATCAAACATTAACATACATGCTCAAGAATTTAAGATTTTCAAGAAATTGGCAAAACTAACATGTAGAATGATGAAAAAGTAAGCTCTAAAAATGAAAACATGATGAAATGTTGAAATTTTCTCACCAAGATTCAATTTTGACACAAACCCACCACATTAATATGTAAATATAAGACTCAGCACTATCAAACACTAACCTACATGCTCAAGAATTTAAGATTTTCATGAAATTGACAAAACTAGCATGTAGAATGTTGAAAAAACATTATCTAGGAATAAAAACATGGAGAAATATTGAAATTTTCCCATCAATTCCAATTTTGACAGCACTTCACCTCCTTTATACCTAAAATTAATACTCAACACACGCAAACTCAACAAAACAAGTTAAGAAAAATAAGTTACATCAACATGTGTAAAAGAGGGTTGGTAACCAAAATTGAAACTTAACTACAAAAACATGAAATTAAGTGCAAAGAACTGGAGTAACTCCCACCGGCATACCAAATGTGCTCATTTTTTATCAACTAAGCTATAAATTTAAACTAATATCTATATAGCTTTAAAAAAATGTTAATTAAACAATGAACCATGAAGATAAGAGCTTAAAGGAAATGCTTCTTCAATGCATAAATGAAAATACATGCTAAGATATTTCCTACTCTCTATGATTGCTAACTTAAACTATGAATCTATGAAGAACATAAGCAATGAAAGTGGATTGTTTATTGATCTCAAGCATTAAGAATGGAATATCATCAATAATGGCTACAAGGCCATTTTGGATCTTCTCATATTACTCAATTTTGATTGAAAGGATGCAAGATGGAGAAGTTATTTCCAACAATGGAGAATGGCTTGATATCAAAATGATTATAGTTTACACTATTCAAAGAATGGTGCAAGAAGAAAGGTAAATAGGAGGGTTCCTTATATAGCTTGCATAAAGAGGTAAGGCTAGCAAATTGATGAATGTGGGATAAAGGTAAAACAAGATTAGGAATGGACAAGGTTTCTTTATAAAAGGTAATCTTGATTTAGAAGAGTTTAATTTTTCATTAGTAAGTCATGGGAGTTGGGGGAAGTTTTAATTAATCAAAGGTGATTAATTAATAGGTAGATGTAAGCTTATAGAAGCTAATTAGATGAAAATTAGTATGATTTGTGGGATTTAAGAGAGGAATTTTAATCCAATAAATGACGATTTATTGATTAAATAGAAAAGAGAATTAATTAATTAAGAATAATTAATTAATATAGATAGAAAAGGGATCTTAATTAATTAGAAATAAATAATTAATCTAGATATAAAGGGAGTTGATTAATGGAAGGTTGTTAATTGGTGTCTTTGTTGAATAGAAGAGTTAATTAACTAACATAATGTAATTAATTAATGACGATAGAAGAGAAAATGTGCAATATTGACGATTGTCATCAATTTGTGGAAAAGGGTATAATTAGCAAAATTTAAGTATTTAAATTCCTCACACTAAATTATAGGTGTCTACAAATGCAAATAGATTTCATGTGTAGAAAATAAACACTACACTTACCAAGGATTCTTCCATAAAACCCCATTTTAATTAAAATTTTAGATATAATGCCTCTAGTATGTTTTTTAAAATTACCAAAAGTAATATTTAAAAATGAAGGGAAGGAAGTATTATTTTAGTCAAAGGAATTGACTAGGTACTAGGTAAGTGTAGAATATTTTGCACATAAAGGATGTGTGCAAGGTATAAATAGGATCATACGGGTGGGGAGGACCACATGGATGCATGCATGAGAATAGATGTGAGTCAAGGTAGTATGTGGAGGTGTGCACCACAAAGGATTAGAAGAGTGCATAAGGCTTACACACATACATGTAGAGTATTTAAGACTTGTCCAGTTTTGGTCAAACAACTTAAAATAGAAAAAATAAAGATGACTTAACAGACAAGAAAAATGAAAGGGGAGCTTAATCAATTAGATATAATTAATTAATCTAGATAGAAAGGGGAGCTGATTAACGGAAGGTCGTTAATTGCCATTGTTGTTGGATAGAAGAGTTAATTAACTAACATAATGTAATTAATTAACGCGATAGAAGATAAAATGTGCAATATTGATGATATGTTGTCAATTTGTAGAAAAGGGTATAATTAGTGCAATTTAAGTATTTAAAATGCTTGCGCTAAATCATAGGTGTCTCCAAACGTGTATAGATTTTGTGTGTAGAAAATAAACACTAAAATTACCAAGGATTCTTTGATAAAACCCCATTTTAATTAAAATTTTAGATCCAATGCCTCTAGTATGTTGTTTAAAATTACCAAAAGCGATATTTAAAAATGAAGGGAAGTATTATGTTAGTCAAAGGAATTGACTAGGTACTAGGTAAGTGTAGAATATTACGCACATAAAGGATGCATGCAAGGTATAAATAGGATCATACGGTGGGGAGGACCACGTGGGTGCATGCATGAGAATAAATGTGAGTCAAGGTAGTACGTGCGGTGTGCACCAAAAAGGAGTAGAAGAGTGCATAAGGCATACACAAATACATATAGATTATTCAAAATTTGTCTAGTTTTGTTCAAACAACTTAAAATAGACAAAAGAAATATGACTTAACGAGATAAGAAACGTCTATTATTAAGAAAAATCACATGCATATAAACGCAATGGAAATTCTGGAAAAGGATAAAGTTAAGAATTAAAGTAGATTAAATAAAGCTAATTATAAATTCATTTATTATTAAGAATGATATGAAAAGGCATCGAAGATAGGGATGACACACCTATTATTAGAAAATAAATCATGTGATGATGAAGGTAAAGTCACGACAGTATATATATAATATATATATAGGTGACACCTCATTGTAATTTCTAGTGAGTGTGAAGTTAGATTAATTTTAAGTTCGGTAGTATTGATAAGTTCTAAGTATTCTCGATGTAAACCTATACTAGAGTCCATATGTGAGCGTGCATGGTCCATTTCTTGGTTGTATTGGTTTGTAATAATCTTGTTGTTATTTAATGAATTTTGATTGTAATGGATAATTTGTTTTGGTAGCTAAGGTGACAACATTTGTGTATTGTATTTTGACAATTCAAGTATTATTGGTTACTTATATGATGATTAAGCTTCCTTATTATATGTGTTTCTAAATTAATATGACATATTTCCACTTCTCCATGGTTGTATGTTATTATTTTTATGAATATGCATGTTAAAATTTTGATAAGAAAATAAAGGAGGTACCTAGATGTTTCACTCATTTTGGGTGAGCTTCTAAACTTGTTTGAATGAAGTACCGGCGTGCTGGATAAGTATTAGAAAATAAAAGGGTACAATTTGGTTCCATTGCTAGGAACTATTTACTATTTTTTCCTCATAATGTTCCATGCACATGGCATTCGATTGTCTTTAGAGAACATTGATATCTAGGTGTATGATGGTCGGGACACATTTTCTCATAAATATAACATTGGACTTAATTTTAATGTGGATATGTAAGTGAAATAAAACCTCTATAATTTTTCGTATGAGATGTTTTTCATCTTTTTCTAGTTTAATTGTACAAGTGGTTGACATCGTATTCATAGAATAGGGGTGTCTAGTTTTGTAGAAAGCAATTTTAGAACCAAGAAAACTATCGTGTTCTAACTTATTTTGATCAACCTTGGAAAAGAGTTGTAGATCACTTGTGGGAAGGTGTTATACGTAATTATACCTTACGACGGTGCATGATTTAGACATATTCATGACCTAAGGAAGAAGATTTTTGATTTCTTTGTGAGCCTAGGGAATCATACATATGCACAATACCTTTAATAATGAACATATTAATGATTGAAATTGGAATGGAGAGCTTACAGATAACAAGATAAAACCCCAAGACATGCGGGGAAAGGAGACAAGTTTGGAAAGGATGGTGGAGGCCTAGGTAGAAGAAATAGAAAGAGAGGAAAAGTGACTTAGGTATAATGATGCTTGATAGAGGGAAGTTGAGGATGTCGAGGTCGATAAGTGTCATCATTTTTATACCCTTATATTAACAATAAAATTCCATGTGTGTGCTAGGCACTCACCTAAGGCACACACACGGGCATCAAGCATCTCCTTTATGTGAGTCTTGTGAGAATGTATAATCTTATGAAACATATTAAAATGCAAAACAAAGGAAGAAAGCATGTGTTAATTTTGAGAACCTAGGATGAGTTATCATAAAAATGCATCCATGGAAGAGAAATAGCGAACACCATATGTAAATGGTTCATACACAAAGGGAATACACTAATATTATACCCATGAAAACAAATATGCTTTAAGATAAATCCTTCCATTGATATTATCATCTTCAATAACCACATTAAATTCCTTGAGGTCATAGCAGACCCATGTAATAATGCAGAGAGAAGTACATCCTTAACATTACAAGAATAAAAAACAAGCCCATCCCTCTGGGTATGCCTTCACTCTTATATTTTCTCTAATCCCAACCCATATAATCATCCATTATGTTTCGTAGAGCTTTACCTGTCTTCCACTAGTATACTATACTAATTACTCACTTCTTATGTCTCTAAGTTGTCTGTGCACCTCTATATATAGTTTTCATGCCTTCATTACCATGCCTTCTAAGGAAACAGATCAGATGCCAAGTGTCCAAGTGGTTGTCCAATGGAGCATTCCTCCTTTTATCTAAGCTCTCCAATATTTGCAATGATATTATTTTGGAACCTTCCATCGCATGCATGGAATATTCCATTTTGATCCTACAAATCACTATGTTGGCACCTTATCCACTTTGCATGATATAAGGGTCACGATTTTCTCGTGTGCTTCCTGGGACGCCAAATATGGCTAAGTCAAAAACTAACTTGCCTTACACATGTGTCATGTGTTCATAAAAACCTAGATAGAACCCTTCCTCTATGCCTTCAACCCATGTGCCCTTATTAAAATATGTCCCACATGCCCGCCCACCTTCCTGTACTTAGCTAAATTATGGGGCCCAACATCACCCCACACTATGCATGTTGTCTATCCTTGGAAACACTCTTCAAATAATAAAGAATGGTGGGCTCTTATAATGGTTGAAAATAAATAATAAGGGAATGAAGAATTGAGAGAAAGAATGAAGGAATTGGTGAACTTTTTTATTGTTGAAGGATCATAGGGATATCCTTCCCTAGTTTTGCCTCTAACTTCTCCCAAGCATCAACCTCATTCTGAGATTGCTGATAGAGGTCACCCATCAGGGCACTCACCTCCTCAAAACTCATCTCCTCCCATTTGGCACTCATGGTGTCAACAACACTCTATAATTTCTTTCCCAAGTCCTCAAGTGCATCCGTCCTTCAGGTGATTTGGGGGTATAGTTCGTTTAGCCAAATTTTGATCGAGTCTCATAGGGTCTTGATCGATTCGACTTCTTCTCCATCTTGGCTAGGATATTATCTCTCTCTTCTCTACTCCCCTTATTTTTCTATTAGAACTCCTTGAGTTCTATTTAATGGGTGGGAACTAAGATGCTTGCCACTCTATCCCTATCTACGTAGTTTTCATAATTAGCTTAAATGAATTATGCAGTTTCCTTCTTACTGTAAGAGGTTTGGTGTATCGAGCCACAATATCAATAACCTTCATATTTTTCTTGGCGTGTCTATGATTCTTTTGTAGACTCTAAAGAAAATATTTTCCTCTCTATCATAAGAATGAGAGTCAAATCCTCTGGACGGACATGCGGGGATGATTCATACTTCTAATTGAGTGGTGCTAAGTTGGGGTGCTTGAGAACAATTGCGTCTATAATCATCTTTACCTTTTTGGAGACTTCGCGCACCTTAGCTTTTTTATTTTTAAGCTCATGCCTCAACTAAGAGCTGATCATCTCCTCTTTCTTTAGGTCCTTTCTCTTTTCCATGAGCTCATTCTTTTTGTTCTCCAATTCATCCTCCAAGAATCTCACTCTATTGTTTCTCCCAAATAGTCTTGTGTCAACTTCCATTGAAACCTTGTTAAGTGCATTACAAACCTACTCATCGATAGATATTGAGAGTTCACCAGAGGATTTATTATTTTGCTTTCGGTACATTTATTAATAATCTCTACATTACTTCAAATTATAGTTCATCCATGTGGGACTCAAATTACCAAGATAGCATCTTTCTTATTCGTGCGTACATGCCTTCTTCATCAAATGATGACATAGCTAAGCTTTTTTTTTGGTACAAGTGCTTTAGAAGTGCACATGTAGTACCTTTCTAGGATCATCAATGTATCCAATTCCCTACCCTTTTTCCACCACTGTGCCTTTCTCACCTTTTTGTGCAGCTTTTGGGAAGATTACTACCAAATTGGGATCCCCACACATGTTGTCATACTCCTTCCCAATGATCTCTTCTTCAAACTCCTTTATAATCTCATCCGCGCTCCTCTCCAAATCCTATTATACCAAATTATTCATGATTTCTACCACCTTTCACTCTACATATTTCTCTACATTCTCCTTAATGAGGCTTGGGGTTATTTGGCTCTTGGTGCTTACTTCTTTGGTCACCCCTTGCCTTGAGCCTCAACTTCTTCCTCATCATTCTTCTCCTCATCTTCCTTGTCATAATTTTCCTCATCTCCTTCCTCCTCGAGTCATGTACATCATATACTAGATGGTATTCACCTCCTTCAAGCTCATCATCATCCTTTTCACCAATGTAGACAACTAAAAAAATTTTGTCTCTTCCGAGTCTTCCTCATCTGTCATCTTACTTCTTCTTCCTTCTGGGGATTCCAAAGACATGAGATTATTCTTTCTCCTTCTCCTTGACAGGAGACCTCTTCATTGGTGATTCTTAATGGGTGTGGTGCTCTTCATGCTTTGATGCCTCTTCTTCTAGGGTATTTTCCTTAATAGGGGACTTATTTCTCTACACATAAGTGCTAGGCTTCGCGATTGCTTCATGCGTGCCTACCAATTGTGCATTTTTCACACTTGGTGCTTTCTTCTCCTTCCCCTCTTCTCTTTCTCTCTTCTTTAGTGCATCCTTATTTCTCACTATGGGGTCTTCTAGAATGGAGACATCCTCCAAATAGGCACATTTCTAAAACTTCAGCCTTGTGCAAAGGTATATCCTTGTTGCATCCCTTTAAGATATTTCCAACATTATTGGTTTCATCATTTGAACTTCGTGGGAGACATACTTCTCCACATACTTCTCGTGAAGGAGAAGGGAAACTTGCACCATGGGCTCTTAGTCCCATTTTTAAAGTGAACCTACCAATGTAGAAGTGTTAGTCTACTGAAAACTCTACTTCTCTATCCACGAGTGTGGGAAAATGCTTTGGGATCCTCCACTTTTCCCTGAATGCATCATGCATCCATTTATGCCACTTCTCTAGGCGCACCTTGTGAGTGGCTGTCATGGTTTCACAAGTTTATTTTTCAAACCTATTTGTGGGTAAGGGATCCTCTTCTGGATACTCCCAAACAAACTTTTCCAGCCCATCTAGCACTCCAATCTCTGAAAAGACAATGGTGAGGAGGACATTACCAAATAATATCTTCTCTCCCTCTTGCACACTACTTATGATCTCATCCGTAATGAAAGTAGACAAGTCATAGATGGTTCACTTTGATATCTTCGGCATACATTTATGCATGCCTTGTTTACTGCATCCAATGTTCTTTATCATCAATCTTGGTAACTAATAACAGGAACATCCTCATAACAAAGTCTGGAATCTCTACAATGTTAAAGTATCACGAAAACTTCTTGTATTCATACACTTCTATTGTCTCCTTGATAGCTTATTTTTCACGCAGATCATCATCTATACTTTCTCCTTCACAAATAAGGCCTATGAATTTGGATATAAACTGCAGTGTTATGTGCATCTTGTGCCTTGTGAAAAAAGTGATCCTCATACACGCATGAAATAAACCGTTGATAAAGGTGCTCAGGCTTTCCAAAGTAAAGCAACTCATATAGTTACAATAACCTTTCCTTCTCCAATTTGACTTTCACCTTATCATTGTATATAGGCATCCCATCTAGTGTCCTTTTGTTAGCTAAATAGACCAACTCTAACATCATTTCCTTCTCAGTTGTGCTTGTGTGATGGTTATAATCACTCATGGTCATTTGTCTTAAATGTGACACCCACTCCTTTCCTAGTAATACTCCATCTAGGTATTACATTTCTGCATACCATTTTTCATTGGAGCTCATGATGGCAGCAGTTTATTTTCCCTTTCCCTTTTGTTTCTTTGGTGAAATGGTCACGTTTTAGGTTCCATGATTTTTTTTGGGATAAAATACGAACTCCTTACATTGCTCTTCTACTATGCTACACTTCAAAATCAACTCCAAAGGTCAACTCATGGAATAAACCCTTCTATCTCCGTGCCCTAGCTCCTAAACCCCAACTACGAAAACCTTCCACAAGATAGTGCACCACAAACAACATTTCCTCATGCCTATGTACTTCTTCCTTCTGGTTTGCAGATCTACTCTAGTCACACACTTAAATTTCTTAGATTCTTCTTCCTTCACACAAATTTCTCTCTAGATGCCCTAGTTCACAAGAGCACTTCAACTTTGTAATAGTAAGATAGAAAAATGACTTTCCCAACCTTATATTTATAGTTTTTTCTTCCCTACAACAATAAATTCTATGCCATGTACTAATGTAATTTAGCATTAAATATGGATTTTTCTACTAAGATGAATTTAAGCACCCTTACCCACATGCCTAATCCTACATGAAAAATCCTTTACAATCTTATGGCATGCAAAAATCCAATCTAACCGAAGACTCTTATGTGTGCATCTACAGCACCGAAGGAACTTATTCTATCCTTTACCTGATTTTTTCCATCACCTACCTCATGTTATTCCTACACTTTTCATTCTTTGTATGCGGTATTTTTACATCCTTCTTGACACCATAATTCATTATCCACCATTTCCTTATGGGATTTCTCAACCTTATGTGCTTCCTTCTACTAGGCCACACAAATTATATTGCAAGATTATACTTTTCTTTGCATTACTCCACCCCACTCTAAATAGATGTGTGGTTCTATGTGTATACACAACTTTAGAAAAATAATGTGGTTACCAAAGCACACAAGGTGCAAAAATAAACAAATAGAAAGGAACAAGCAACGATAAAGGGAAACAAAAGAAAAGAAAAGCATAAAGGAAATTCTAAACTAGCGGCAATACGGCCTTATTAAAAACACCAAGAAGACTTATTTATAGTAGGGCTTCAACCTACTCCCATTGAAATGACCGGAAATATTTTCCCATCTAGTGCTTGTAACTTGCAAGTGCTTAAATCAATAAAGTACGAGATAATTTAAGCTCCCAAACAATAGAATTTCAACTTCCGGGATGGTGTAGATACTTGAAATCGTATAAAAACACCATCTTCCCAAACTCAAACTACTTGTTCCTGATATAATGATCATGCCATGATTTTTTTCTTGCTTCTCTCGTCTTCCGAATCCATCTAGAAAGTATTGTCTCTCATCTAACTACATCAACTTATCAATTCTCTCTTCCAGTGATTGTTCATCATCCAACCCTCTTGCATGCGGTATACGTAACAATGGTAACATGAATTCAAATGGTAAAATAACCTCCATACCAAACACCAATTGAAATGGTGTGGCCTTGTTTAACTTCTTGTAAGTTGTCTCAGTATGCCCATAGAATGATTGATACTTTTTCATCCCAATCATGTCTTCCAACGTCATGAGATCTTAGTCAATGTGTGACTTAGTATTTTATTGAATGCCTTAATAGTTCTATTTGCTTGAGGGTGATAGGGGGCAGTTTTGTGATGGACCAACATAAATTATGTTAATAGAATCCTAATTGTTTCATTGAGAAAATGTGTACCTCTGTAGTGCCCGCTTCAACTACCACTTGAGACCAAGAAACTAACTAGGAAAAATTATGGAATAATTTTTTTTATAGGAGGGTCTACAACCAAGTCAGTAAGACACTAGTTTGAAACCAAATAGGTTCCGAGAATAGATTCTAATTAACCAAACACAGATTTACATATTTATCTTATAAAAAGTTTACAAGGTTCCAATTTGGGGGTTACAATTTTTACTAAGGTTTAGGGAGAAATTTATCGTCAGGCATGCTCTCTATCAAGCCCTGAACTTCAATTGTATTTTTCACACACTTAGAATTATCAAAAATTTCCTAAACTAGGCTCATTGGATAGGAAATTTCCTCACCTTTCCAACCATATAAGGAAGTCCTCCTAACTCCTTGTAAAACTCAAGTTATGGCCGGGCGGAGTTTTAGGGGAAAATTTTCCCTTAGAGGTCCGCGGGGATGGGGAGAAAATTGGAAGAATTTTCCCGAACGCCACATGTCATCACATGATTCGTTCAGGCTGGCGGGTCATGGGGAAACATTTGAAATTTTTCCCTAAACCAAAGTCTCAATTTTCCAAAGGAAAATTTTCCTCCATGCCTCCGCACTTGCTCAAATGGCCACGTGGCGCTTTGTGATTCGCCGCGGGCCGGCGGAGGAAAAAGAGAAATTTTTCCAAAAGGGTAAAAAGGTTAAGTTTTGTTTTTTATTTTTATTTTTAAATTATTAATTTCCTACCCCTTGGTGCCACATGGCAACTTCGATAGGATAAGAGGGTGGTGGGGCTGCGGAAAGTTTTAGGAAAGTTTTCCAAAGTTTAAAATTTAAATTTTTCTAAGGTCGAATTATTTCATTTTTGGTTTGGGATGGCCATTTTGAAGTAAAACTTCAAATGGCCATAACTTTTGATAGGAAGCTCCATTTTTGGTAAAATTGGACTTTCTGGAAATCTCTCGGAGTCCTCTTTACATAAATCATCAATTTTAGAATTTGATAATGTTTCAAGGGTCAATTTTAAGAAATAGATCTGCAGGGTTTTAAGTTACAAACTGGTAGTTTTTATAACTTTTAAGTTTTGTTCAATTTTGATATTTCTTCTTCTGAGCATGTAAATTGAACATGGAGAACTGGTCTAGGGTGAGTTTAGGATTGTTTGCAAGGTTCAAATTGGTGTTTTCTTTGCCATTTTCATTTTTACATCTTTTGACAGGAAAACTGATATGCAAGCTGTAATTTTGATTTAATAAAGATCATAATAGCCATTTTTCATTGTTGAGTTTTCAAGAGGTTCCTTAAGTCTTATTAAACCTAAATTTCATTGTTCCATTTCTCAATTTAAGTCATAAAACTAAACTGTACATTAGTTACATTATTTTTAAAAGCCAGAGTTATAAATTATAAGAGAGTTCTTTCTTCCATGAGTTTACAGTTTAATGTGCAACATTCAAGTGTGGAAAAACATATCAGTTTTGTTCCTCAGACATCTAATTGATTCAACACACCCTTACATTCAATATGCAAAGTGAATTTCAATTCTAAAACTCATTTCAAAGTATCCAAATTTTTGTCATTTCCTTTATACGGGATTCTCTTTTCCAACACAGAATTCATAAGATATAACAATCATTAAATTTCTAATACAACAATGCAATACATTTAATGACAACACTTTTTATTTATTCTCTTTCAGAACAGAGTCTCATTCTTTCACGTGATTTTCAAAATAGAATATGAGTGATATTTCTTTTCATTGCCCAAATGAGATTCAATCTTTCATTTCTAATGCAAAGTATCTTTTCATTACAAAGATGTAATTTTAAATAGCTACAATCCTTTTATTTAATTCTAACAAGGACATCTTTACAACTGAACTCCTTTCCAATTTGTATTAGATTTCCAACTTTCAAAATACAAGTGTAAAACTCCTTTCACATTTTCTTTCCAAGGTAAAACAGAGAGATATGATTCTTCTCTACATTCCTCAATACAAATACAATCACTTCACATTACAATATATAAATATACACTCATCCACTCGAAGTGGGAAGGGTTACATTAAAATTTCTCAAAGGAATGACTGTCAAACTGTGATCCCTTTTTTTTTTCTTCTCCAAACAACAGCATGCTGATTTCTTCATGCTTGCAACTTGAATCACAACAAGGAAGGGGAAAGGCAACACTCTCCACCCAACCAATATACCCAATGGGGAAATAGAAGCCATCTTTCCCCATTGGCCCCGAGCCCCAACCATAATGAAATGGAGCATGATAATTCAACGCATGGCAACATGGCTTCTTCACATACAAGCATAATTTCACAAACACAAATAAACACAACAAGAAGATGTAGTTCTCAACTACAACAATCAATTCCAAACAAAACAAAGGCTCCTTCTCCAAGCAAGCAAGCAAGCAAGAGCAAGAACTATGGAGGTCTCCTTATGCCTCCCAAGTTGAATTTTGAGCATCCACCAAGAGCAAAACGCCAAGATCATCATAGCAATCCCATAAACCTTATCCATCCTCAACCCCTCCTTATACCTCCTCCAAATTTATCCCTTATACCTCCCCAAAGTAGGAAATGCAAGCAATTTCCTTTCCTAGAGTGGATCCCAAACCAACATTCCCTCCAAGAACAAATAACAATGGAAAATCCCTTATCCCTCCTCGATAAACCTCATAGTCTTCTCTCCACACCATGCCCTAAGCATTCTACCCATCCCTCTAAGAATTGCAAACACAAATACATTCAAAATTCATGCTAAAAAGAGGAAAAACAACAATTTTAAAAAAGTGAGAGCCTACCTCTCCATAATGGGGACTTGCTCCCAAAACAACAGATCTTTATTTCACCAAAACCAGTCCCAAATCAGCAAGGTAAATGTATGCACAAGCAAATCCACTTCTTCCACCAAGCAAGCTCCAAAATGCAAGAGAAATTTTTACCCAAGAGTGAAATCTCCAACCTTCAACAACCTCAAAATGAGGAGGAATTTCAATTTTAAAGGAGAGGGTGGAAGAGGATGATGTGGATTCCAAGTGGGATGCCACATCATTTTTCCTCATCCCCAAAAAGTAATCAACATCAAGGCAGTTAAATCCCAATCAATGTGAATGAAAAACCACTTACACACCTCATTTTTGCCCATCCTAAAAAAAGAATGCATTTAAAATTTGTAAGACAAGTGTAAACAAATCTTACAATAAATCATGTCAAAATGCAATAAAATAAGTTGATTTTGACTCCAAATTAATAAACAAGGTTGGTGGAGGATTTTGAGAGGTGTGGGACAAGTTTTACTTGTCCCGCAAGCCTCCAAATTTGTCCTCCAAGCTAAAATTCTAATTTCAAGAGGGATATGGAGTGTTTGACCTTCCAAAATCTTCTTACAACCTCTTACAATTTCTTACACAATCTATCACTTCACTTACACAACCCATACTTGGTAACTTACATACTCTTTTAAAATGAATTTATTTCTATGACATTTATTTATTACAAACTTTAGACACAACCATATATTTAATTACCATATGGTTATAAAATATATAAATAAATTTCATTTTCAACCAAGACAATAACATTTAATTTCACCTTCCACATCCTATTTAATTTAATTAAATTTTAACTATATGACTCTCACATTATACTATCACATTAAAATAATTAAAATAAAGAGCACATTACAAATAAAATACATACAACAATAATTTTAAAAGGGACACAACAAATAAATAAACACATATACCCCATGGTCACAATAATGGAAATCCCCCCCATGGGAAATCCTAACAAAACACAACATACAACTCAAACACAGTTGCCATGGTGACCTTGTTGATTTCACACTGAATTCCAATATGGTTAGTCTCCAGTCCCCCAACATTGTTGTGATTTTAACCTGCAAAATGTAAAATACCTCCTTCGGCCTCGTGGCCACATCAGAACATCCAAATGATATAAGCAACATAAAATTATTAATTTTAAATCACAACAATATCAAGGATTCAATATTTATCATTAAAATTCAATTTGTAACTATATCATCATCCAATAGATTTCTATACTAGGGCTATTCATAATAATCAATGCCACATGTCTAAAATTAACATCAATAACCTGTCCATGTCTACTAGTATACATCATCCACATAATAATAATAGTAAAAATGTCTCAATGATCCTCAAGCACAATAACTGAATCCAGATCAATATTAATCCATAGTCTAACATCTAACCATCATGCTAATCAAAACATAATAATGTCCATAGGAATCCATGATCTAGCATATACACATCATACTATATCAAAACATAATTATGTCCAAAATATGATCAATAGTGTCAGGGTTAGTATCTGAATAGTGTCCAAGGAAAGTGGGCACTACAACCTCTATCACTTGTTAAGGTTAAAGGAAAACCATACATGTTGATTATGTTCTCCCATAAAAATATAGTAGTTTTTCATTGCGGTGTAATTCTTCGTAGGTACTACCTCTTCCCAACGTGTTAAGTAATCGGCAAGTGATGATATAACATGAACCAGTCCTTCAGTGCAGCTAGTGAAATCAGCCCTATAAAGTTGATTTCCCATTTTTCAAATAGTTTGGTGTTGTCTATTGGTCACAAGGGCATTTCATCCCTCTTTCCAGGTTTTCCAAGGCACTAGAAATGGTCACAGGCCTTACAAAAATCAATAAAATCCTAGTAGATGGTTTCCCACCAAAGCCATGCTAGTAAAATATTTCACGCGGTAGAATTTCCTACATAGTGTCCTCTTGCAATCCCACCATGTGCTTCCTCCATAATTTCCACATGCTCATGTTCTAATACGCATCAGCATAGAACCTCATCATGACCTAACTTATACAGGTATCCACTAATCAACATGTAGGGTGTGGCACATATTGCTAACTTTTTTCTTTCTAGAGTCTTCATCCCTTCTAGTGCCACACCTATTTTTAAGAACACTGCGATATCTTCCAAGTCTGAGGGCATGCACCACAACCTAAAAATTTACACATCTAGCATGGTATCCTCAATACTTTGTGTGTCCTCTCCTGAGTTAATCCTTGATAAGTGGTCAGGTCTTGAATTACTTTTTCCTAGTTTTACAACCACTGTGAACTCAAACTCTTGAAATAATAGGACCCAACGACATATGCGCCCTTGCAGAATGGGCTTGTTGACTAAGTATTTCAATGCCATATGGTTCATGTAGAATATAAATGGTGTTTCCAACAAATACTTCCTAAACTTGTGCAATGCATAGATCATAGACAATGCTTCGTGCTCATTAGTTGTGTAATCCTATTGTATTGGTGTCAACTTTATACTTGTAAAACAAAATGGATGATCAACAATTCCCTCATCAAGTTGTGTTAGTACTACTCCCATAGTTATACTTGAGGCATTGACATTCACATGGAAAGGATTATCCTAAGAAGGAAAATGTAGTATGTGTGTCATGAAAATCCTATCCTTAAAAGTGTCAAATGCCCTTTGCCACACCTCTCCCCAATGAAAGACACTCTTTTGTTTAATTCATTCCTCTAAGGTTGTGGCTATTTTTGGCATACCCCTTGATGAATTTACTATAGCACCCCATATGCCAAAGGAATCTGTGCACTACACTTTGACTAGCATGCTCCCATAAACCCACAATAACTGTAATTTTAGCGGGATTCATTAGTAAACCTTCTCTACATAGAATATGTCCTAAGAAGGTTACAAATGGACTAGCAAAGACTCATTTATTAATGTTGAGGGATATACTTAATTTCTAAAATCACTCAAACATCAGCCTCAAATTTTCACAATGGTCTTTCACAAATCCATACATAGTCCAGTCATCTAAGTAAACTTCAAGAAATTTATGGATAAAGTTCAAATGCTTATAGCATAGTGCGTAAGAACATACCAGGTGCATTCTGCAATCCAAAAGGCATAACCATGTAGGAAAAACTTCCCCATTCAGTGGTGAAAGTTGTATTTCTCTGGTCTTCCTTTGAAATCTTGACTTGGTGATACCCTGAGAACCCATCCGTGAAAGAGTAGACTTCGTGCCCGACTACTCCTTCCAAAATATCTTTAGTAAAGGGGATTGGAAATGGATCGATGACACATACTACATTCAAATCCATGTAGTCGACATAGATTCTTATCATCCCATTCTTTTATATACCGATGACCATTGGGTTTATCCATTATGAGTCTTCCACTACCTCAATGATACCAGATGGTATCATCTTGTCTATTTCTTCCATGAACCATACACGTAAATTTGGATTCATCCAATAAGGCCTATTCTTAATTGGGTGTGCACCTTACTTGAACTTGATATTCATGTCTCCTAAGGAATGGTGGATGCCTTTAAGTTCATGGTACCCACGAGGGAAAAAGTCTAGGAACTCACACAAAAGATCAATGACCTTTGAAACTTCTTTATCTGAACAATAGTCCCCAATGATATCTTCCTTAGGTTCTATCTCTATCCCAATGTTAGCCTTATTTATTTTCAAGGGCTCATGGTAGGCACGTGCTAACTCTTTAGCACTATCTATGACTTCACACGTACCCTCAAAATGGTTAATATCCAAATTTTCCATCTCTTCTCCATCTACTACATAAACTATTTTTCCTTTTTCTTTTTCCATGCATGCGTGCTCATGTTGTACTTCCTCTGATTATTCTTCATTGAGGTGCATCTTCAAATAAGTATCACTCAGTAGTTCCATTAGCCTATCTTCTACCATAGTACTATATCCCATCATAAGGTGCTTGATTACTCACAACGCCTTATCTACTAATGGCTTCATACTTCTATACTCAAAAGCTTGAATGAGATCAGCCAAAAACTCCTACCAATTGCCTATTTGATGATGTATCTCTAAATGAATATACCATGCACGTGCATAACATTGTAAGGTGGAGTACAACTTATGCACCCATAAAGAAGGTGTTAACACTTTTGCGCTTACTTCATAGGCCCTTTCACATGCTTGGATATGAAATGAGGCAGTCTCTTTACCATGGTAGTCTTGTATGACACTGGGTGAGTTGCTACTGGATAACCTTATACAATAGATGATTCTTACCTCACACCTTTATAGGAGGCTCTCTCAATCTGTATCCCACTAGTGTGCTCTAGTTCTAAGAAGGTTATAACTGAGCATTCCCCTTCTCTCATCCTTATTCTTCAACTAATCCTCCATTTCTTGAAATAAAATTTCAAGGTATGCTCCTCTAGAATAACTTGGCAACTTATTTCTTCCTAGGCTCTTGAGTGAGTGTACCTTTGTTACCCTTGTTACAAATCCTCTCAACTATTTCCCAATCAACTCATAAGTCCCATGTGCCTAATCATCACATGTCATGCTAGTGGTATCACTCAAGGACCAAGCATCTTCAAACTAGACGACTCCCTTTGTGGGATGAATTATCTTAGGATCTCTGATGGAGCACACATAGATTCTATTTAAGAACTTATTCTCCTAAGGGCTCAAAGTATAGGGCATTGAATTCCTATATGTTAAAGGGATAATCACCCTCTCTTCCTTGTTATCAAAGCTAATATATCCTTTGTTAAACCGTAGGTTAGTATTGTTCTTGTAACACCATGGGCACTCAAGTAATTCTAGAAAGTTATCTTCCTCAATGAGTGCCAAGGCTGTGAAATCTCTAGTGAACTTGGCCCTTGAATGGTGATAACCACATCCTTCAAGATGCCAATGGCATTTCCTCGTCTTGTTTTCCATATACAACACATTCAAAGATGGTTGTAATGTGGGCCTTCCCATTTGACGCAAGGCATCTAAGGTAAGAACAATGACCTCTACACCCGTGTCAATGAGGATATTTCTTATAAGCCACCCATAAACAATCGTATTCAATTTAATCTCCTTATCATAGGCAGAGATGTGAGGAGGAAGGTTTTCATGTAAAATGTGCCTTTTAAGCTCTACTCCGGCATGTGGTACTTTCTCCCTCAGCCATTCTCCTAGCAAGAGAATAATATTCTCTTTCCTTAACATCCTACATACTTCCTTGACCTCATCTAGGTCATCCTTTAGAGCCTCGGTATTATTCCTTTTCTCTAACTACTTTGATTTCTCCTTTAGACATTGGATCTCCCCTTGTAAACTCCAAATCACATCGATAGTCTCTTTATACACCTCCTTCTGATGAGCAGGGTCCTAGATAATTTCCATGTACCACTTCCTCTCGTGAAACTAGTGTCCTTTGTCTTGGCATATCTTTGGCAAGCATGGCCTCTACTCACATCATCACTAGTACAGTTCTAGTCCCGACTCACATGCCACTCTTAATATCCATTTTGAATCAACTTTATTGATTCTTACCATCCTAGTGCCTTTTTCTTTTTGGTGCTTCTAGTTCATATGCACATAAAGCTCTAGAAACTCTTTGTACTTATGTTTCTTTCTGCACCACAAGCATTGCAATGATCGGAAACTCATATTTGTAATGCTCTATAGATCCACAATTATAGTAGGTTCCTCATGGGAATTCATTTTGTCCTCCTCCATGGTTATTGTGACCATAAAATCCTCTGTGAAAACCCCTTCCATGTGTTCCTCCATCTCGTACACCCTTTATAGCGACGATCATCATCCTTATAAATTATTGCAAGACTAGTTTGCGTATTCCAAGATCAATAGCATCATTGATCCGATCAATTAGTCTCGCAATCATTGGTATCATGGGTCATAGAGGTACAAATATTACAATAGCAAGAAACATTCTTATGGATTTGTTGGTCTGAAAAATGTCACTTGGGTAGATCTATGGATAGGACGAGCCAACAACGGTGTGCGGGTTATAGCCCCTCTTTGAGTCGCAAAGTGGCGGTTTATTGCTATTCTACCAAAGCAGGAATCATGTGTAAGTCTCATAATATTCTACCTTCGGGGGTTTGGGATCTCATCCCAGTAGGGTGTTTCCGACTGCGGAAAGAAAGGAATGGAAGAGATGATGAAGAAAGATCAGATCCGAAGAAAGAAAAGAAATGAATTCCAAAGAAGAAAGGTCAGAGGGTTTATGTTTTGGGATTGGTAGTAAACAGAGCCAAACCTACTTGCATAAACGAACAAAGCAATACTGATGAATAAATGACAATAAAACAGAAGCAGATCCAACAGAATAAACACACAGATCTGACATAAGAAAGATCTAATGCATATAACACAGGTATTCAGCACAAAGTCTAAATATTGTATTAATAATTCTTTCGGTTACAAAAAGCTCAAAGTCTTTTCTCCTCACTTCTATTTTTCATCTGAAAGATATCCACTCATGCCCAATACAACAAGCATTGGGGTATTTATAGAAGAAGGAAAGAAAAGAAGGCAAAAAGGAGCCAACCACCTATTTACAAAGATATTTACAAAATATCTACAAGGATATACAAAATATCTCAAAGTCATGTTGACTTTTGACAACTTGATGGATGACATCATCCCATGGTGCAACACGGATGATGTCATCATTTGTGCCAACATACTCCAGATATTTACCAAAAGAAATTCGAAGAAGAGAGAGAAGAAAAAGAAAGAGAAGCTATTCATTGTCATCATCCTGCGGCCGAAAGGGGGTAGCCTACTTTTGCTGCTGCTCAGGAGACGAGATGTGGAATTGAGCACGGTATTCCATGAACTTGCTGATCATGGGCCCTAGTTGATCCTGGGAAGGATCTTTGTGTCGCTCACTGATCACCTCACAAGTCTCCCGCTCGTCTATGAGATTCTCTGGGAGTTTGGAATATTCTTTCTCCACTTCTATGAGGAACCCGATGAAGTCCCGATAGGCCAGCAGGTTATTGATGGACTCTGCGTCAAAAGTGACCTCTGGCCCTAGCCCTCGCGAAATGATCTCCTTGAAGATCTGAATTGTTTCATCAACTTTTCTTAAGGCGAAGGAAGGAGTAAGCAACCCTGGAGACATGTTGAGAATGATTTGTTCCATTTGGTGCATCGCGTCCAGGGCTTCTTCCTTTACCTTATCGATCTTTTCAAGGATGAATTCCAGTTGATCCACCCGGTAGTCCAGGTGGAAATGACTTTATTGAGGGCCCTGGGATGGCCGAAGACACCGAACTTGACCAGATCTTTGACTGAACAGTCGAACATTTGTTAAAAGGTCTCATGTTGTAGCCTAGCATGGTCCAGCTCTTCTGATATGGGTCCTGCTAATGCTTGGAGCTCCTTGTTTTCCTTGTTGATGTTCAAATATAAATCAGAGAACTTGGCGATCACTCTTTCACTGTCCTTGAGGATTTGGCTCCTCCAAGCTGAAACTACCATGCCCTGCTCACCGATCTTTGCATATTCATTAATTTTATCCTAGCTCAGAGGCTCAGGAGTCTCGGTGGTAGTTGTGGGAGGTGCACTACCCATCTTCTGTAAGGCTTGGAGCAGATGTTTATTTTTCTCTTTCAGTAGCCTTTTCTCTTCTTTTGTTTCTTTTTTTTTTCTTGCAGAGGGTGTCAACTGCAGATAGGGCCTCTCCCTGAAGGCTTTCAGAAGATGTGCCCATTGTGACCTGAGTCACTGTGTAATCTGTAGGAGACATATCCTTTTTATCCTTGAGGGGATTGGGGTATGCGATCTCCATTACCCTCTCTCCCGAAGCACTCTGAGAGAAGTGTGTGATGGGCTTCTGCTTCTTTGCCCCCTTAGAAGGGATTACAGAGAAGTCCATTGGAGTGATGGGAACTTTCCTTTTCTGTTGACTTAAGTGCTGGGAGATCCATGCTAGACTTATGGGAGAAGGACCGGAAACAGAGAAGGGGCAGCTGCAGTAGTAGAAGGGAAAAACATGGAAACACTTGGAGGCGGCATCTAGAGGGATGCCGAGGAAGTGCTCACGGGAGGAAGAGATACTGCAGGAGAGGAAGACTTGGGAAGGGAAGGGAGCTCGAGAGATGAGGGAAGAAATGGAGGGGGACAGTCTGCGATAGAAGAGAAGATGGATGAAGAAGCGGGAGGAATAGTAGAAGAAGGGGAGAGAGACACACCTAAAGGAATGGTTACTTGAGTCACTCAAGGAAGGGAAGGAGGAGAAGAATAAAGGGCGAAGGGACCTTGGTTGATGCAGCAAAGTGGTGACACCCCGATTTGGATGGGCCTATTGGAACATCCTCTTACGCTTCTTTCTCTAGAGAAGCCAAGAGTTATAACTTGTTCAGTACGCACGGAAGGAGGACTTTCAGGAGCTTCCTCTTGAGTGGTGCTGGATTCACCCTCTTTGCCTTTTCCTTTGCCTTTAGGTTGCTGTTTTGATCTAGGAGGTGCGTTACCCAATGGAGAGGTTGTGAAATCGACTTCGAGGTAGATGAGCCCGTTCATTCGACACCAATTCTCTGTTCGCACAAAGTTTCTTTGACCCTTTCCTCAATTGTCTGAGGTGCTTTAGTCCTATCAACTGCCACGAAAGGCCAATCATCCCCACCTGTGTTAAGATATACTTGATCTACTTCCTCCTCAGTAGTTTGGAAGCCTTTGGGGATGATGACTACCCCGTATTGGATGATTTCTGCTAATGCCAAACGAGAATGGTCCTTCCTCCTGAGTTCCACCTCATGATATATGTCAATGTAGATATCCTCGATCCGAGGGATGTGGATTGGATCGAGCTTAGCCCTCGACAGACAATTCCTTGGGTCGAAGGTGGGTCTTGCTGGGAAGTCATGTTTCAAATTGAGCATCTCCAACTCTGCAAACATGTCTTTTTCCTTGTGATGAGTAAGACACGTATATCTACCCACTGTGAGGGGGAAAGGAGTTCCACCCTTCTTTCTTTTTAGGCACTTTTTGTGATAAGTGATTAGCTGTCTTGACATCTCTAGCAAAATCAATTTGGGCCCAACATACCTTGGCAGTCTAGTTGGCTCTCCCAAGAAGTTAGCTTCCTCCAGATAAGTGAATGTGGGAAATTGGGTGAACAGGCCCCGCATTTTTAGTGGCTACCACGATGCTCTTGGTCATGCGACCGTAAGTCATATTTGGCCTTAACAGGAAGATGATGAAGTAGAAAAATGCATCGTTGATCTTTGTAAATTGAGGGATGCTATTTTCCAGTTTCAATTCTAGATAGTATTTATAGATTCTAACTTGGGGCCAAACCCCACTCCACATCAGAGCTCGATAGTCCCTTTCAGAAGCTGCAGCATAAAAAACATAGGAATGCATGTAGAATCTCCCGTTGTGGGGAATTGTTGCAGTTGTTCTGATATCGTGCTACTTATAATTTCTACCCAACAAAAGCGTTGATCGGGCACATTTTTGTTCATGGTTTCTAAATATCGTAGCATCCATTTGTGGAAATAGTGGGTGTCAGGAAGCCCAAACACCCGCTCAGAATGTGATGGTGTCACTCGGCTCCTCAGAAAAATCATTGTGGTAAATGATTTGTTTGCCAACAGTCACTACTTACTTGTTCTTCGGATAGATGTCATTCATCGATTACATGCACTAATCTTCATGGTCGTCCCAGGATTTGATACAATCCTCTTGGATGACGGCCACAAAGTGTTGGTGATGAGGAATGCCCAGTATTATCTCAAAGTGGTGGGTAGTGAGGTTGATTACGACCTTGCCCTTCTCATTTACGACACACCTTGTGTCTTTATTATAGACTCGGGCAACCACCATCATGAATTCATTGTTAACAGTACTGATCGGGATTCCCCAAAGAAAGTAAAGTACTGGCACCGCCGCCTATTAGCTTGTCCATCCACAGACTTCTTGTGACCTTATGAGTCCTGACCTGAATTCCTCCATATCAATATGACCCAACTCTGAGTCTCTGATGTCCAGGTCACATTCGGCCTGGGAGTCGGGCATTATGACCCTCTGATACTTATATTTCATTTCTTCCTCTGTAAGGTTGGCCTTGCCTTTGGATTTGGTATGTCTCTTGCTTGATGTTGACATATGTTCTTCTGAGCTTAATTTCTGATCTGCAAGAATAAGACGTGAAACCCAATTGAAGAAAGTCATGTCGGCACTTGATTTTCCATTGAAATGCTGACAGAAGAAAGAGTTAGCAATTTAAAGGTCTCGGGGCGCATGGTGCATGGATATTGTAGATTGCAGAGCTAAATAGACAAGGCACATAGGAAAAGGGTGTTGCAAGGGTTAAATCAGCGCCAAAGGGCGCATGGTGCATAGATTCTGCAGGGTGCATCTTTGTTGCTGTAAGCACAAGTGCGCCTGCGCCATGTATTAATTTTATAAAGGGCGCAGATTATTTTCATGTTATATGGGTACAGGTGCACCAAAGGGCACAAGAAAAATGCGTGTAACATCATATGTTCATGCACCAAAGGGGAATTTGGCGTGGCACATGGAAATTTCCGCACAACACGATGTTGTTGTGATGAAGGATGCGCCGCGCCTTTACGGTTTTACACTTGGTGCATAGAAAAGGCCGATACATGGATCTTTGGGTACACCAAAGGGCACATGAATTTGTGATGTTGCACTTAAGTTTGATGTGCCAAGAGGGCACATGGTAAGCATTTGCAGCAAGCGAGGGAAGTGCGCCATGAGGGCGCAACTGCTCTTTTTGTAACAGGCACGGTGGGTGCGCCAATGGTGTGACTGTTGATCATGTTGTAGGGGTGACAGATGCGCCAAAGGAGAGAAAAGAAGTTACAATCTCCTCCCAAGCCATGACTTCTTCACTAAGGTGTCTTGCATATGGTTTAAGCTTCTTTTAAGGGGTCATTTGGGTGATGAAGAGGTTTAAACCAAGATTTTTTGAGTCATTACTTCAGGACAGAGTCCCCTTCCCAGCAGATCTAGAAAGAGGGGGGAAGGACATGGTGAAGGAAAGAAAAGATAGCAGTAGGGGGATAAAAACATGATTTCATAGTTTATATTAAACCCAAACAGCCAGCCAGCAGATAAAAACCGAAGCACAAAACACACAAAAAAAGTGAGGACCTCTTACCAGGATATATAACGATGAAAAAGCGCAAACAGGTCCACAAATTGATTTGAAAATGATGAGGCGGGTGTCTTTGACAAAGCTCGAGAAAATATCACGTGATTGTTCAGGTGATAATGATAGCGCAGACGTGCCTATATATAGGCGAGGGGGAAATAAATGCACCACCAACCTTTTAAGTGGCGCATGAAAAGCAATGTCAACATAAGATTATGTGGACCTTTGGCGCACCAAAAAGTGGCGCAACAAAAGATATGTTTACAGGAAGGCGCATGCGCTTTGGCGCACACAGGGATGCCTCAACATAGAGAGGCGCACAAAAATGCCTGCTAATAGAAGAAAGCATGTGCCAAAGGCTTAAAGGGGGCGCATCAACTTTTGATGTTACATAGTCATTATATGCCGGCCAAAAAGACCAAAAACGGCTAAGTTCGGAAAACTATATTTCCTGGAAAGGGATTTTGCAACATTCTCGAACACAAGGGATCCCTAATGAGGGATCAGAACAGAATTTCGGTATGGTTATCTCAGAAATTGCCCTTGTTAATTTTACGGGATAACATGATTGCGCATTGTACTAGAGGGAACCTACTTGCATCATGATCCCGATGGAAAATATCACGGTTTGCCGCTACGGCGTATGCACGAATTTTGAGGGAAATTATCCTTTGCATGCCTCTCTAGTTCATAGTCTATACACCAAATCCCACTATGAACCTCATGCTTTGAGTTTGTAAAAATCTCCAAATACTTGGCCATCACAACAATTTGAGCCTCTAGAAAAGGACTACCACTAGTATCAATGCTCCCAATAGCTTTGGCTTGCATGAAAACTTCCAATGCCTCATGTGGGTCTATGAAAGTATTGTGTGACAAATACCTTCTAAATGGTGTTATCAATCCTCCAAAAAACATTGAGCATGTTGAGAAGGGTGGATATCATAGGATAGTTTAGACAAGAGAGTCTTGAAACGTAAGTAAGACTTTAGAAACAAGGGAATATTTTTTTGAAACATAATGTTCTCTATTCTAAATAAAACATCGTTAGAACACACATTCCATGCCAATCAATCTCATAATAGATAACCATAAGCAGCTATAATGACTCAAGATGCTACCTGATCTCTCATTCCATGACTTAGTTACCAACCGATCTCTCAAGCTAACTTAAAGTATAGAATACTTTATGTATACAATGTATACTTGGTTCTCCTACCCTATTTTAGGTATTAAGTGATCTGTTTAAAGAACATATCTAAATATTTGTTACCAATATTAATCTAACATCATGTTGCTTTAAACTAGGTGACATAGGACGCACAACCAACAACTTGCGATACTTTGGCAAAATATTTTTAACATATTGTTCATGTTACTATTCCTAGATGACATACTCGTCATCCCAGAATATGTCCTTCACCTCACTCTTTTGTTATCTAGAATGGTCTTTACTGACTACTATCAGTCCACTTGCCCAAGGTTTAACCCTAGCCCTAGTTAGAAACATAATTCTCACAATGTCTTAGGGTATATGGGCATACTCGGTTGACCTAAGTCAACTAAATGTTCTAAGGTACCACGATCCATTGAAAGCTACTACTTATCCTAAACATACCACTAACTTGACCTAGAGAGAAACTAAGTTCAAGCCCTTATTTGTGTGTAGATCCGGATGATCAATGTAGAAGGGTGTTGCCACATGTCAATCGTAATGTTATATCCTTGAGAAGACTCTTTTCTTCTCGAAGGTATAGTCCTTTTGTAGTTGGTGTGTTCCAACATCCTACAGAAACTTCCTTATCAAGATGTACATACCCCAAGGAGGTTATTAATACATTATTAATTTGGATTATTACACCGATTATAACAACCCTACTAAACCCTAATCCAACACTCCATAATTTCTTTTCTATATTTGATTCATTAGTCATTAAAGAACTTCCTTAACTTATTATTGCTTTTTATGTTCATTTTAATCAGCTAAACAAGCAGATATCCAAAAGCAAGACAAAAACTTCATAAGTTCCATTATAATATAACTTAACCATTCAAAGAAGGTGTAGCAACCAAATAGGTTCAACTATAGTAGACTTATATGTAATGAATTCTAATGATTAACGATCATATCATCATTCTTTAGATTGTATTCCTTTGAGAAAGGAAGAATCTTCCTCTACATGATTAAGTGATAGGGTTTTTCATACGCTTATTATCTTTCACAATTTCTATAGTTTTACTACATATTCCATTACTATGTTAGAATTGTTTAGATAAGATCGTTATCTTATGTAACTTAACAAGCTACATCTTAATAAGGGAAATTAAACTAATTTCCTTTATCCTGAGATCAAGTTTATCGAGTTAAGAATATAACATATATGAAAAATATCATGAAGATAGGGATTCCATCTTCCTCATTAATACAAGATAATTTACACAACCAATACAAGTAAATCTCCAACTTTCAATTCATCATTATAAAACTATACATTACAAGACTATGCATTTCAGGCATATTGTATAACAAACAACCTCTATTCCAAAAAGAATACAACTTTTCTTTTTCAATACAACTCAAGAATGAATCGAACTCATTACATAAGATCCATAATTAAATAAGCCCAATACAACATGAAAGTTCTTGTCTTCTTTTATCACTTACAATGTCCATCTGTAAAATTGCTAGCATGGGTCAGTTCAATGAACTGAGCATGATAAGCACTAGGAATTAAAGTAAAGTGCATTCCACTAATTGTTTCATTAAACAACTATGCTTTAATGAAACAATTAATATACATCATACTAACAATCATAAGTAATAACATCTAGAAAGAAGTACAATTATGAGAATCTGAATTCACTTTTTTTTTAAAAGAGCATAATATAATATGCAACATCAGAATTATATCACAAGATTTAATTGATCCCATCAATTACTTTAAAATAGTAAAAAAGTCTTGTCATTCAATTATTTCATACTTCCATAAGAATAGAAATACACATTTATCTTTTCCTAGCAGCAAAATAAGTTAATTACAACATAGATCAATTTAATATGATTCATCTTTCCATATTAAAAGAAGAAGAGAATCAATACATACCTATTCCTCAGGCATAATTCATCTGAAGGAGGAATCAGGTTTAGTAAACACAACATTGCCTCAGTCCAAATATAACCAAAGAGGAGTCCATATATAAAGAGACAACAGCTGAACAAGAATCCCAATTCAATCCAGGAAGATTAGGAAACAAAATACTCTAACAGAAGCCTTACTAACTTTTATCTGCTAGTGGTTATAATGCAAAGATCTAAAACTAGACTTCCCACAAATCCAAGCTATACTTTAGCAACTAAATCTCTTAACCAATCCACAAGAAATTTCCATCTCAGAAGAGAGTCAAATAATGAGAAGTTTTGTCTATGAACTTATACAGTCAACATAAAAAGGATCTCAAATAGAAAAGACCCATTCCATATTTCATTTCATTTATACTATGAAATGAAATCCCTCATCTAATTATACTTAGAATTTCTTATCTAGTTCCCAAAAGAGGACAAAAATTGAGCATACAGTAAAAATATTTCACACTACATACTTTCATCACAAATCTTACAACTGGTTTCCTATTCCCATTCTCCAAGCTCAAGTACAAATTCAAATCTCAGAATGAAATACACAGTACAATCCCTAACTATATACTGTCCCCAAGAGAACATAATTCTTTCCCTATAAAACTTGGAGGTTAAATCAAAGATACGATAGAGGAGTAGAAATCCTCCAATCGTAAAAGATTACAAGGTCAAAACAACTCTTGACTCGAAGACTAAATTCCCATTACTAAGCATTAACAACAAAATGCAAATGAGAAGGTAGTTCATAATCCCAAATAAGAGCAACATTACCAAGCATTCAGATCAGTGATATTATATCCTTTCAAACAACATATAATATAATAGGTTTATATTCAACATTTCACGAAAACCCACAAATCAGATGAAAGATTAGAAGAGAGTAATAAAACTAAGCAATTCATTTAAGACAAGAATTGTCCCACCCAACTCGAATGAACATATTCATCACTGGGCTCTTTGAGTCCTAGCTAAAATATTATGACAGGTAAGGATTTGTTTCAACATCAAAGATAAAAAGGAAGTAAATAATATTCTTCTATAAACCCTTATCTTTTAACAATTGATACAAATGAACTAAAGCTCAACTGATCCCACAATAGGATGTAGTTCCCATCCATTTAATTCTAAGAAAAAAATAGTCAAACTTCCCACAAGACACGGGTTCACTCAGGGTAGAGAAGAATAGGTTAAAATTCAATTTCCCTCACCCTATCGAATTCAAAGAAGGTTGTACAGTCCAAAGGACGAAGCACAAAAACCAATCACACTCAAAGAGTGGCACAAAGGAGATTACTAGGAGATTACCAAATTGGCTTCAAACTGAAACTAATCTCCCAAGCCCCTATCAGCAGACAATATTAATGAGATTAAAGATTTACAATACTTAATACCCACTAAACTCTAGCTCAGGATACCTGTATAAAATCACACACATCGATTCCAATACAAGATCAAAACAACCAACAATGGCATACCTATATTGTGTCCAATACGAGCTTTGAACATAGGTTCAGACACTCACAAGCTCAAATACGAATCTATAATGAAACCCAAGGCCCTAATACAAGCTCAAAATAAACACCAATGCTCTATTACGGGTTCAAGCATTTCCATTTCCCTAAGGAAGAATAAAACTCTAGTTCAGAGCTCAAGTACAGAACAAAACTCAACAACTCAACAGTAAGTTCAGCATTCATAGGAATTGAATATGAGAACCATTGTTGAATTCAAAGATTCAATCAAGTTCCAAACTACACCAAGTTCCAACTCAGTTCAAAACAGAACACAAAGTCCCAATAAAAGCTCAAAGCAAATTACGAGGCTTCAATATGAGCTTAGAACATCCACGAGCTCCACTATAAGCTCAACGAAACACAAGACTATAGAAGAGATTTAGAACCATTCAAGAAACAAGCCAGTTCAATCAACCTTAGTCTCAAATGCAAGATACAAAGCTTCAAATACAAGCTACATAGCTTCAAGTACAATTTTCAGAGCTTCAAGTACAAGTTACAAAGTTTCAATACAAATTCACATGCAAACCTCTAACAACTAGTATAGAGAAAGTTCCCAAGAACTACCATTAACAACCAAGGATTCGTATTCCAAAACCCACATAGATTTCATGAAAGCATGCAAGTAAATAACTAGACATATCATGTAAAAATATATCTCCAGTGAGCAGAGTTGTTTTAATGAATCATTTAGAAGAAAGCAAGAAATCTTAATGGGTAGAGCCTATCATGCCTGATAGTGCTTTTGCCAATTCAAAGAAGAATTCCAGCTGAGTTTCCAACACCTCTTCTTCTCCAAGAAATACCAACCAACCATAATAGTTTTCAATAATTCCTCAAATACTTTCCTCAAATCATAAATAGATCAAAGAAATCAAAAATAGCCACAAAGTGCAGATCAAACTGCTGGTTCAAAGAACCTAGATACCTCCATGCAGAGAAAAATTGTGAAGCATGCAAAACAAAACAACCCCAAACAAATCCACCAGCATGCCTTCCAAGATAGTTTGCTTGCCAAAAGTGAGGTGAATTAATGACATTAAATTACATATTCCCGCTTATCTCTCCTTGCCACCACCATCCAAAATTGGCGAGACCAAATTGAACTTCCACATGCATTTCTAAACTTAGTGATGCCTCCACGTAGGTTCCACTAAACTTTAACTAGCCCCTGCCAAACTGGCAGTACTTCCATGCCTTAATACCAAATCAAATCAAATAAAAATCACTTCTCATTAAAATCTTAGGAACCATTGCTTAGCTCCCACTTACCAATCAACCCTTAGGTCCCCTTTCAAACCCATTAGTTTAGGATAGATTCAATTTTCTTAGGTTAGATCTTAGGTTAATTTAAAATTATAACCTTAGGATATAATCTTCAATCAAATAGATTGTTACCTTAGGTTAGGACATAACTTAACCAAATAGTATTAGGCAATAGGTTAGAAATAACTTAGCATCCCTTAGGTTATTTCCCTTCATACTAACTTAGTATTAACAACTTAGGTTAGAATGTCATCCCACGTAGAGTGGTGTAGAAGGAGTTAGGAAAATTTACCTGAGTCTCAAATCCCATTAGGATAGACCTTATTAGATATAGGACACATTATACTCTCTCTTTCTCCAGAATCCCAAAGTAGGCTTCTATTTCCCTTAATGCCATTAAGCACCCTACAAAGGTCAATCAAGAAGAGCCAAGCACCACACATGACAGAATGTAGGCACGATCTTTCAAGATAATAGAGAATTTGCAACAAACACAAGTTCAGTCCATTATGTATTTTAACCAATGAATGTCAATTTTTCATTTAGTTTGTTAAGAAGATTTAAATAATTCCTTGGATCACTGAAATTGATCCAAGGATGAGTTAGTCAAAAGAGATAAGTTTGCAACTCTAAAAATCTGATTGTAGCTTATCAACAAGAAGTGAAAATGGATTCCTGAAAGCCATGTCATTTCAATCCAATGAATCCAAGAGCATAGATGATTTATCCATAACAAGAATGATTTTCATCCATCAAGGAAACACACCTAATTTAAGAAAATCACATGCCAACGCTTGTAATGCAAAGAGAAATATAACAGTTTGCTTAAGGTGTTACGCATTCCTTGGTGGATATACTTCAAGGAGATGATGCTCTTCTACTCAAACTCAAGGATATGGAACTCGGCTAGGAAGGCATTCTTCAATACAGTGTAATATACGACCGTTTGATGGGGGTCATACTTCCCATACCAACTATGTGTGTGTCCTTGTAAAGTTGTTGCAAAATGACTTGCCTTCCACTCCAGGGTAGTGATCCCTTTCACCTGCCATAGTATTTCACAATTGTGCACATACTTTATAGCATCTTCAATTCCCCTAAAGTCTAGTAAGTGCAAATACATCTCAAAGACTACTTGTGGAGGTGGTTGAGGCCCTTTTCCTCCCGATCTAGAGAATTCGTTCCCTCCAGTGTTTCCTCATCCACCAAATCCACTAGATCCAGTAGGTATCATTCCTCCTGACCCACTAGATCCTCTAGATCTACTCATTCAACCAGTCCTCTAGCCCCTATATAACCAGATCCACCTACTAAATTTGATAAATTTCTGAAATAGTCATGCCTAGTGTTCCCAATGTCCCATTGAATTATGCACGGATGGTTTGTGATATTGTCCCACTACCAGTTTTATGTCTTGCACCACTCCCAGACATGATACCTAAACCTTGTATACTTGCACCTTGTCCAAAAATTCCTCAAATACTGGAATGGATTGCGTAGCCATGGATGTTCCAAACAATAAATTATATCTCCTTGGTGTAGATCGATTACTCCCACCAATACCAATTGGGTTAACAATACTTCTCCCTTGATCTAGAAAACCAAGAAGTAGGGCTTGGTCACCAGGTGGCTTTATATGTGCACCAATGACTCTTCTTTATCCATGTGATGAACTCTCATCAGAAGATGAAGGGGATTTTCTCCCATGCTTGCCAAGATGGGGTAGCACAGATTACACAAGTTACACATCCTCTACGTGAACCTCAAATCCTTCCTATAACTACCACCTCGTTATATCCATCACACTTGTAACCTCACATTGTCTAATCATCTCCCTTTCATGAGCTTTTGTATACTTGTGTTGTCTCTCCTCCCTTTCCTTTTTATCTGTAATTTCTTCCATGTTATCTTGTTATCCAAAATGTGCCCCTACTCATTTTGGTGGCTAACTCCTTGTGTTCTTACCTCTCTTGTGCCTCAGTCTCCATTTTTGATTTTTAGGAACTCAAATATTTCTAAAAATGGCACCATTGGATAGAGATCTCTCTCACCTTTCCAGAAAGGTAAATTTTTCCTCCTAACTCCTCATATTTTTCAAGTTATGGCTCAACAGAGTTTTTGTGGGAAATTTTCCTTAGGAGGCCCGCGACCAATAGGATGCCGCCACGTGTCCCGTGAAGTGGCGGGTAAAAGACAAGAACTTAGAAAATTTTTCAAGTTTTGGTCAAAATTTTCAAAGATAAAAATTTTTGCCTACGGCCCACTGCAGACGAATAAGAACGTGCCATGTGTCGGAAGGGGAAGAAAGTTAAAAAAAAATTGCTAAGTGTTTGGCACAAGGTAAAATTTTGAATTTTGCCTACAAAATGAATGCGTCTTGCCACATGTCCAAAGGAGATGGCAGGTGTCGAGGAGAATTTAGATTTTGGCTAAGTTTTTCCAAATTTTCAAATAAAAAAATTGGCCCCTGAATGAATGGAATTGCCCCACGTGTCTTCACCATCGACCCAAAGCGGAGGAGAAAGGAAAATTTGGCTAAGTATTCATTTGAAAAAATCAAAACGGAAGTTTCCCCATGGCCTCCATCAACAAATGAGACATTGCCACGTGTCTCGAACCAGCAGGGATGGGGGAAAATGCAAAATTTTCCCAAAGTGAAAAATGTCAAATTTTCCAAGGTAAATTGTGCCCCTCAGGCTCGAGCCAATAAAATAGTGGCACATGTCCAAGTGGCAAAAAAATTTTAAGGAAGGGCCCGTAAGAAAATTTTCAAAGGATGAGCCCATGGCCAATCAGAGTCTGAAAAGTGTCATCCAAATGGTGGAGCATGGGGATTTTTCGGAAAATTTTCCAAAATGCAAAATAGGGGTAAAATTCAAATTTTTTCCCCGCCATTCCATTTTTGGCCCTGTTTTTTCCCTAAATCTTCAAATGGCCATAACTTTCGATCCAAAGCTTGGATTTTCACATTCTTTATATCAATGGAAAGCTGGTGAAATTCTATACAATATTCCATGTCATTTTTGTATTTTGGTTTAGTTTGGAGAAAGAAAATCAAGAAACGTCTCTAGCACTTGGTAATGGCCAGAAATGACGTTTCAACAACCAGTTTTAATGCAAAATGGGTCGCATTCTTCTTCAAAGATGGCCAAAAATGTCGTGGAATGGGTCTATAAGGATGCCCATGTTGTTTTAATGCATATTCATTTAATGGGAATGGCTCTCATGTTTTTACATGTTTTCTCTCTCTCTGGGCTCGACCCATGCATGGTAAAAGCGATTTGGCTCATTTTTGAGGGTTGAACATTTTTTTGGATAGCAAGCTTCTTCTTTCACCTTCAACAATTGATTTTTACATGTATCAAACCTTCTTCATGATTGTAATAGGTTTCTGCCTCTTTGATGTTGCAAATGAAAGGATTTTGATAGTGAAAATGACAGTGCAGACTCTGTGATCAATTTTCAATCCTTTGTTTGTATTGTCTTGCTTCATTTCAGACCTCTAATTGCATCTTATCAACATGTGTATGATGTTTCATGTTGCATTTCATGAAATTTTGTAAATTTTCATGAACAAGAAGTGTTCACCTCTCCTTTGGTGTATCACCTATTAGTTTAGTTTCAATTTTTGCACTTTCTATCTCTGTCTCCTTGGAATTTAGAGTAGGATTAGGATTCAAACCTTTACAATTGTGCAAATAATAGATATGATCAGAGGAGTTTGAGGAACCAGCCTCTAATCTAGAGATTTCTCTCTCATTTTACAAGTCCCACACTTGGAGAGAGGTTTCAATGTTGTGCAATCACACTGGATGCCTGAAACATCAACTTAGAAACTTGATTTGCATCCAAGGGTGTTGTTGATTCATAAAAAGAGTTTTGGCATGCCCGATGGGACCTTAGAGGTCTTCCACTTCATCTTTGAAAGGCTGGTGTGTTCTCGTTAAAGATTCAGCCTTTTGGAGACACTTTCAAAAGCACATCTGGTGACTCCATCTGGTAAACAACTCATTCTCTAAGTTGCATACCTGTTTTCCATTCATTTCCATCCATTATTATTTCCATCATTTTCATTCTTTTCCATTCCATGAAGTTGTGCAATCATGACTTCATTTCCATCATGGAATTCACATTTACAACAGCAATATATCACACCTCCAACATGTTTTACAAATCCTCCAAATCAACATTTTGATCAAATTCAAAATCAGCATGTCTACCCATATGAGCAGCAGTGCCAAAGTCAGTTTAGATATGAAGCATGTCAAGCACAAGGGTATGCTGGTTGTGAGGGAAGTCAAGAAGAAAATGCAGATCTGCTGGAACAAATCCAAAAGATGGAGGCAAAAATGGTGCAATCAAGAGCAACAACTCAAATGAAAGCTTTCAGAATTGGTTGCAGGACTCCTTGTCCATGGGGAGGCCCTTTTCCAAGACACTTCAGCCCTCAGGAGAAGCTGGACTTCATGATGGAGATATTGCCCCAACTTGCACAATGGATAGCAGAAATAGAGGCCTATACACTTGGTGTTGAACAACCTTGTCAATGGGTAAGTTCTACACCATCATCTGGTTTTTCTCTTCCCATTACTCAAGCAGCATCATCTCATTTGGAATTTCAAATTCTAAATCCAGTCAATGCTTCCCCAGGAGTTAGTTCCATTTCTCCATTCCCTAGTCTCCCACCACACCTCAATTCTTCTTTCCGTATCCTTCCAAACAGTCATCCCCTCCATAAGATCTAATAGAAATACCCCCTCCTCTAAAGAAACAAGAGTTCTTACCTCCTCCACCACCACAAAAAAATTACAAAATCAATTGAGTTACAATCCACTTCTCCTCTTGCATTCCCAAATCCATGTTGGGACGATAAAAATCAGAATGCCAATCAAGGAAAATAGTAGCAGAAAGAAGAGCTAAATAAGGATGAATAAATTCAAAGTCTGAAGAGTTGGGCTCTTAAATTTGGGATGACAAAGATCCCCTTGATGGTTAAGCCTTCAAAAGAGGTTGGAGTTGGAGAAAAAGTGATGGCTAGGACTTATTTTGTGGCTAGAGAAGAAGAGCAAGAGAAAGAAGAAAATCAGCAATCAGTTTTCTCAGAAAGTAGTTTCCATGTTAGCACTCTATTTGAAGGGAATGCTGATTCAATTCAAGTTGCACAATCAGCCATAGAGGAAGAAAGCTCAGAAGAAGATCTTGCAGTCCCAACTTGTCCTCTAGAGTAGCAGATTGAAGAGTTTGGCTTGAAAAACTTCATGCTAGAAGAAGAGTTCTATCAAGAGCAAGATTGTCTTCAAGTAGTAGAGGAGGAAGAAGCTACTCCAAATCCAAAAGAAGAGGAGCACATTCTAGTTGTGGAGGAGAAAAGTGCAGATCCAAGGGGTTTGAGCACAAAGCAGGCTACAAGAGAACCTTCAGTTCTTCTTTCTACTTCATCTCTCTTGAGTTATAGTGCTGAAGAAGAGTTTGATCTCTCAAACTCAATGTTGGAGGTTGAAAGAAACCATGATCATCAAGTTACAGATCAAGAGGACACCATGGAGGAAGTTGAACATTTGCAGCAAGACAACAATGAGGTAGTGTATCTGTCAAATTTGGAGGACTATTTTGATAAAGAAGAACCAGTTGAGTTTCCACCATTCTCTCTTTCATCTTCCACGTCCCAAATACTTGAGCCTGTTGTCATTAAGGAGAGCATTCATTTGCAGCAGCCTGCATCTTATAGCAGCTCTTTGGAACCAAGATTGGAAGATTTTAATCTTTCATGTTCTTCATTCAAGGAAGAGAAAGGGCAGAAAAGTCCTACCATTGCTTCCGCACCACCCACCCAAGAAGGTCTACAAGAAGACTCCATTTTTGGAGTTAAAAATCAGAGCTATGGGCATATCAAACGGATCATACCTTGCCCAATAAGGTATTTGAATTCATTGGAGTCAAAGGAGAATTCACACGGCCAGTCATGCTTGTTTCTAAGCATGAGGGTGAGCTACAAAGTACCAAGGATCAGCTGTCATACCTCTTCAATCTAAATGCAGAGCAACTAAAAGAGGTATTGGATTTGTTTTCAGTTGACACCTTGATGATTTGGGTAGAAGACCAGCTTCTTGTTGATTTTCCACTCATCCAATCGGCCATGTTTAGTGCCAAATTAGTTGCATGGTTGTAACTTTTGAGAAAGGGAAGCTATTTCTCCCAACCAGTTGCAGGTTTTGTTTAGCCCACTTTTTCTTCTATTTAGAGTAGGATAGGTAGTTTTGCTTTCAGTAAAATAAGTTCTTGTGCACACTCTGCATGTTCCATTTTGGAGCATGTATGACTTTTAGTTTTGTACATAGTTTTTGTGGTGCTGGTTTTGCTCTTGCACAGTCCATTTTAGTGGGTTTCCAAGTGGCTCAGAGAGGAGGTTTTCAAAGTTTAGATCAGTTTGCAGGCTACAAATCATGACTCCATGCCCAATGGATGTTTCAGTAACCGGTAACTTCTTCATCCAATAGGCAGATGATCTCTCGAGTTGCCAAAATTGTTATCCAAAATGTGCCCCCGCTCATTTTGGTGGCTAACTCCTTGTGTTCTTACCTCTCTTGTGCCTCAGTCTCCATTTTTGATTTTTAGGAACTCAAATCTTTCTAAAAATGGCACAATTGGATAGAGCTCTCTCTCATCTTTCCAGAAAGGTAAAGTTTTCCTCCTAACTCCTCATATTTTTCAAGTTATGGCTCGACAGAGTTTTTGTGGGAAATTTTCCCTTAGGAGGCCCACGGCCAATAGGAAGCCGCCACGTGTCCCAGGAAGTGGCGGGGAAAAGAGAAGAACTTAGAAAATTTTCCAAGTTTTGGTCAAAATTTTCAAAGGGAAATTTTTTTCCCGCGGGCCCGTGGATGAATCAGAACGTTCCACATGTCAGAAGGGGAAGAAAGTTAAAAAAAATTGCTAAGTGTTTGGCACAAGGTAAAAATTTGAATTTGGCCTGCAGCGAATGGCATGCTGCCACGTGTCCAAAGGAGATGGTGGGTGTCGAGGGAGAATTTAGATTTTTTGGCTAATTTTTTCCAAATTTTCAAATAAAAAAAATTGGCCTGCAGCGAATGGAATTGCGCCACGTGTCTTCACCATCAACCCAACGGAGGAGAAAGGAAAATTTGGCTAAGTATTCGCCAAAAACATAAAAAATGGAAGTTTCCCCATGGCCTCCATCAATAAATGAGACATCGCCATGTGTCTCAAACTGGTGGGGCATGGGGGAAAATAAGAAATTTTCCCAAAGTGAAAAATGTCAAACTTTCGAAGGTAAATTGCGCCCCTCAGGCCCGAGCCAATAAAATAGTGCCACGTGTCCAAGTGGCAAAAAATTTTAAGGAAGGGCCCGAAAGAAAATTTTCAAAGGATGAGCCCATGGCCAATCAGAGCTTGACATGTGTCATCCAAATGGTGGAGCGTGGGGATTTTTTGAAAAATTTTCCAAAATGTAAAAAAAGGGGTAAAATTTAAATTTTTTCCCCGCCATTCCATTTTTGGCCCTGTTTTTGCCCTAAATCTTCAAATGGCCATAACTTTCGATCCAGAGCTCGTATTTTCATGTTCTTTATATCAATTGAAAGCTGGTGAAATATATACAAGATTTTGTGGTCTTTTTGCATTTTGGTTTAGGTTGAGAGAGAAAATCAAGAAATGTCTCGGCACTTGGTAATGGCTACAAATGACATTTCAACAACCAGTTTTAATGCAAAATGCGTCGCATTCTTCTTCAAAGATGTCCAAAAATGTCGTGGCATGGGTCTCTAAGGACACCCATGTTGTTTTAATGCATCTTCATTCAATGGGAATGGCTCCCATGTTTTTACACATTTTCTCTCTCCTAGGCTCAACCCATGCATGGTAAAAGCGATTTATCTCATTTTTTAGGGTTGAACATTTTTTGGATAGCAAGCTTCTTCTTTCACCTTCAACAAGTGATTTTTGTAAGTATCAGACCTTCTTCATGATTGTAACAAGTTTCTACCTCTTTGATGTTGCAAATGCAAGGATTTTGACAATGAAAATGAAAGTGCCGACTTTGTGATCAATTTTCAGTCCTTTTATTGTATTGTCTTGCTTCATTTGGACACTCTAATTACATCTTATTAGCCTGTGTATGACGTTTCATGTTGCATTTCATGAAATTGTGTCAATTTTCATGAACAAGAAGTGTTCACCACTCCTTTGGTGTATCACCTATTAGTTTAGTTTCAATTTTTGCACTTTCTATCTCTGTCTCCTTGGAATTTAGAGTAGGATTAGGATTCAAACCTCTACATTTGTGCAAATAACAGATATGATTAGAGGATTTTGAGGAACCAGCCTCTAATCTGGAGATTCCTCTCTCATTTTACAAGTCCCACACTTGGAGAGAGGTTTCAATGTTGTGCAATCACACTGGATGCCTAAAACATCAACTTAGAAACCTGATTTGCATCAAGGGGTGCTGCTGATTTGCAACAACAGTTACTCCACCTAGCTTCCTCTCCCGGAACTTAAAAAAGATTATTCGGCCATAGGAAATTCCTCTAAACTCTAGGTGATGATAAATATATTCATAGAAAAATGAATATCACACAAAGACAATCCTAGGCTCCCTTAAGAACTCAAACTTGGCAATTTCTAGGAAATAATACATAGAAATGGTGTATTCTAGAGTATAACCAGTTAGCACTCTTTTCCTCTAGTGATCAATAACAAGCATCCAATTCAGATCTCCATCCTGCAAAGCATATGATAATCATCTTGGGTCTAGATGCGTGATCTATAGTATTATCTCGAATTTGGATGCATATGCAGAAATTCATTCATATAGTTCTATTGGGAAACAACAGAATAATGTCTCATATAACTCATGGTATACGTTGTCTTATACCCATCTACGTGCATCAAACTCAGATCTAGTGTTGAATCTTCTAGGAAAATCATGCTTCGTGCTTTTGAACCATAGTTCAACACTTTCGAGTCGACACTCTATCATCACATATTATAGGGACCAATATGCATTTCATTTCTCACAACAACTTTGAAAATATGTCATGACAACAGAACCAAGATGTAGTAATTTTAATACCCTTAGATTAATAGTAAAATCCAATATGCACCGAGCTATCACCCAATGGGTGTTGGGTGCTCACCCAAGGCATGCATGGGTGTTGAGCTTCTCCTTTATGTGAGTCTTGTGAAAATGCATCATCTTACGATAGATATTCAAATGAAAAATAAAGGAATAAAACATGTGTTCATTCCGAGAACGTGGGATGAGTTATCATAACAATGCATCCACTAAAGAGAAATAACAAATAAAATATGTAAATGGTTCATACACAAATGGAATACACTAAGATTATGCCAATGAACACAAATATGATTTAAGATAAATCCTTCCATTCATATTATCATCTTCAATAACCACATTACATTCTATGAGGTCATAAGCAGACCCATGTAAAAATGTAGAGAAAAGTCATGTATCAAAACTATACCGCATCATTAATATTATAAGAATAAATACAATCTCATCCCTCTAGGTATGTCATCACTCCTATATTTTCTCTAATCCTAACCCAAATAATCCTCCATTATGTTACTACAAAGCTTCACCTCTCTTCCACTAGTCTACTATACTAATTACTCACTTCTTCTATCTTTTTGTTGTCTGTGCACCTCTATATATAGCTTTTCTACCTTCACCGCCATGCCTTCTGAGGTAATAGATCATCTGCCAAGTGTTCAAGTGGTCCTCTAATTGAACATACCTCATTTTATCTAAGCTCTCCAATCTATGCAATGATGTTCTTATGGAACCTTCCATCGCATGCATGAAATATTCCCTTTTTGATCCTACAGTCTCAGTGGCACCTTATCCACTCCGCATGCTAGAAGGGTCACACTTTTCTTGTGTGCTACCTGGGACACCAAATATGGATAAGTCCAAAACTTGTCTTTCCTTGCGTGTGGACCTTGTGTTCAACAAAAAATGGCTAGAACCCTTCCCTGTGTGCATTCAAAACCACGCGCCCTTCTTCAAATAGATCCCATACACCCACATGCCTTCTTGTACTTAGCTAAATTCGGGGTCCAACAAGAAGAATGATGACTGGAGGAAGTATAGAGGTGTGGAAGATGTAGCTAAACATGTGCATAAGTGTGAGTTATTATAGAGAGCTAAGGGAATAACAACTCATGATAGGAAGGAAATTTAGTTTCCCACCACACTTCAAGGGCACACGCATAGTTAGTATAGTAAATATATCCACATCGGAATGTAGTTTATGATGATACATTACACACTAAATTTTTAGCTAAGTTTCATATCCCACAGTTTGAGTAATAGATCACTAGCATGCTCAAGGAAATAAAGTAGGGTCTATTAGAGAGTTAGATGGAATATGATGTGATTTTAAAACCTTGTTGTGCAATCTCTCCTATGATATTCACTAGATCCAGATACCCAAAGTGATTTTTGGAGGCTTGGTGATATCATTCCAGAGATCATTATCACAAAATACATTAATGTATCCATGCAAATCCTTAAAAACAAGTTTTCACTCCGAAGTAGTTGGAAGTGTTGATAGAGGGGTAATTACCTTCCTTGAGGCTCAGATTGTAGCAATGGCCTCTTTGCTAGAAAATATCTTTGTTTATTTAGCTCATGAGACACACAGTGGCCCTTGGTGCATAGATTATGAGGTTTAAGGAAATACAAAGGATATATTCCTGCGCATAAGTCTACACACATTGTTGACATTGAGTGATAATTTTCATAAGAATTGAGATGTTTGTAATTTTCCTCTTCTACGAGTTTAAAACACAGAGGAATGTATCCATGTAATGAAATTATTTTTATGTGCACACCCATGACACTGCCGACTATTTTTTAATCAATCATATTCAAGAGCCGGTGAGATTGCGTTGTACTGCAGACCACTATGGCAGGTAGGTCTAAGGAGTAAGAAGGACATACTACCGAGGTTCATAATAATGGGAATGAAATATTTATAGGTGGATTGGAAGTAGAGGTTATGGTGGTAGAGGAAGTTTCACATGTGGGACATCTTATAATTCTGGATCACTATATCATTATTAGCGTGAATGTCTAAAGAATCAGGTATGTGCATATTGTGGGAATGCAAACAAAGTTTATAATTTCTTGGACCTTTATGCCCATATGTGTAACAAAAAAAATAAATATAAAGTCACAGGGATGATTAAGGTAGAGTGTGTGAAGCCTAAGTAGTGGGAACCTAAAAATATGGCTGATCTAAATATTTAACTTGTATTAGTTACTACACATGCAAAAGAATTGTGTGCATGCGAGAATATTAGATAAAAAACCCCTTATCAAGAGATAAGAAGTTGTACTTGATAAATATCTGGAAGTAGCTCAGTAGAAGGAAGTGTATTAGGATACTATGGGTATTTTATGGTAGTTGCAAGGGAAGATCCAAAACCTAAAATAACAAGCGTGCGATAGGTAACTTGTGAAGAATACTAAGTTACCACAAAATGATATTGATGATTTAATAGAAGTATGCAGGATGTTGCGATAAGATAACATCAATCCTTGGTTTGGAGAGTGTTTGGAAGAGAAATTACCATGTGTAGGGATTAAACGAGAGTTCCATATCCTTCTTATAGATTTACACCCACAGAATCATGAGTATGATAAATAGATCACATTGGACGTAGTACTAGATGATTGGTTGGTGAGTAACATTTTCATTTATGCATGTGTAGAATTCAATGTTATAACATTGGATGCTTCGAACCAAATGGGAAGGCCACTATTGCATCCATCTTCTAATGTGTTGTACATGGTTAATAAGACAAGGGCTATACCTATTGGGTAGTCAAAGATACTTCCATGAATATTCAAGGGGATAAATTTATAGGTGATTTTGAGGTGCTTGAGCTTGCTGAGGTAGATAACTTCCTAGTTATCCTTGAACATCTTTGGTTGTATGTTAATAATGTTGACTTACACTTTGAAAAGAGATTTATCAATTTTTAGAGAAAGGATGAGCGAGTCATAATACCCTTGGATGATGCAAAGGTTGATCCTTTTATGGAACCTATAAATGAGGAGGAACTCAACAAAATCTACATACATACGATGTAAGACCTTGAGAACATGGAGCCTAGAAAGGAAGGTGTACTTCATTGGGAAGATGCACAATCTATTAGTGATAGTACTAGTGTTTCTTGTGATAATTAGGCCCATGTAACTTATGATATGATAGGTCATTAGGTCAAGGAAAGAGTTACTAGGATGATTAGGCCATGTACAGTTAGGAGCATGGGAAAGGTTAGCTTTCCTAAATATACTTGAGAAGAGAAACCCGACTCCTTTTTCATAATGGAAAACCCGGTGGAAAAATTAGGGAGATAGATGGAACATGATGGTCTCAGTACATTTCAAGGGACAACAAAATGTTGGTGGGAAACGCATAGAGCCAATCTATTAGTTTATCATGAGATAAGATAATCCTTATTAATAAGTTTATTAAGAGAATTTTTCTTCACTACTACACGATTATGATGGTAAGAATCCTACTTCGGTGGATATCCATAATTGTGAAAGATATTGGGCACAAGGATGAAAATTTATACCTTCATCTCTTTGGGTAGATAATTTCTACTCCACTTTATGTTGTTTTCCATGTGTTTACTATGCACATGATGAGTTAAAGAAAGAAATTTCAAATTGTTGCAACATGATAAAAGGTATTGTTCATACATTTGATTATTTTCTTACTAAGCCTCCCGTTCATGAAGCCTCATAGATTATGAATCGCTTCACGTTGGGAGATATCAAAAAGGCATAGGAACTTATGATTCATTTTTTATGATAACTTGAGACCGAGGAATGTTAGGATGTGACTAAAACAAAAGAAACATTATTAGGTCGTTCCTAGAAATAGAAAGAAAAAGGAAATATGGTCTACCTAATTAATGATGAGGAAATTGAATATCTAGATATCAAGCACACCGAGGTGTGCATGAAGTGTTAGACTTTGGAGAAGAGTAGTTGCTTACATATCATGTGCCCTTGAAGACTAACAAAGGTGGAAATTGGCACTAAAGATTCACCTAAAGAGGCTACTATTAGATTTTATTAGTCACAATTTGAAGTTACAAATATTATTAAACTCTTGCATGAATTCTAGGATCTATTCCCAAGGGGTCATCCTGAATTAAAAGGTGTACATTCATCATTGGGAAAGATGAAAATTAATCGAAGGATGGTGTGTACCCATTTTGGAAGAGGCATTATAAGATGAATCTGAACTTGCATGTTAAGGTAAAAAAGGAAATTGATAAGATGCTTAAGTCGGGAATCATTAAAACTATTGAGGAATATGAATGTATAAGCCTTATGGTGATCATCATTAAAAATATGGATGGATAAGGATTTTTTCTGACCACATGGTTCTTAATGCATCGTGTGTGATAGATCCTTTCCCTACACCATTCACCAAAGAGATATTAAAATAAGTAGCAAGGCACAAAATCTATTCATTTAAAGATAGGCTTATAGGTTACTATTAGGTGAGGATTACATGCGAATATCAATAGAATACCACCTTTGTAACTAAGTGGGGAAGCTTTACATATATTTTCATACCCTTTGGATTAAAAAAACACCAACAAGATTCTCATATATAGTGGTCCAATAATTCTAGGACTTCATTCACAATTTTTACGGAGTTTACTTGGATGATTGTACAATTTATGGGCTAGTGAAAGATCATTTTGAAAACCTAAGGATAATGTTTGAATGATGTAGATATCTTAGAATATCTTTAAAAATCAAGAAGTGTATATTTAACACCCCCTTTTGGCACCTTTCTTGGGCTCATCATTTAGAAAGAAGGGTGGTTGGTTGACCCATCTAATATTGCAGTCATTTTGGGGTTTGAAGTACCTACCAATCAAAGTCATGTGTGTAGTTTCTTGGGTCATATTGGTTACTAAAAGAAATTCATTGAGGGTTATTCCAAGATGGTCATGCCCTTATAAAAATTTCTCAATTCCAAAGGAAATTTTTATTGGGGTGATGTGTAGCATCATGATTTTTATTCCTTGAAGGATAAACTAATAACTGCTCCTATCTTACATTTCCCTTCTTGGAACAAGCCTTTCTATGTATTTGTAGATGCCTCTGGTATAGAAATTGGAGTAGTGTTGGCATAACCAGGAGAAGGAAATGTTGATCACCCTATATGCTTTGTGAGTAGGAAGTTGATGATGGCTAAACAAAACTATAAAACGATGGAGTGTGAAGCATTATCCATGATCTACATACCTCATAATTTTAGACATTACTTATTGTCCATGTCATTTATCCTTTATACATATCACATGGCCTTTAATTACTTGGTCAATAATCCAGTATTATAGGGGAGCATCTATCAATGGATCCTTTTATTTTAGGATTTTGAATTTATAGTCATAGTGAAGCCAAGAAAGAGTAACTTGGGATCTCATCACTTATGAAGGATTAACTCTAGAGAGGAAAAATATAGTATTGCGGATATAATTCCAAATGCATAATTATATATATTAAACCCCATGTCATCTGATCTAAAATATATTGTAGTGTTCATGTGCAATCGACTTACACTAGAAGGAATGGATACTTGTGGAAACGAAACAATTTTTTATTCACGCGATACCATCTCGGCTCATTGGAGGAGACTTGTATAAAATGGGGAGATATGGGGTTGTGCACAGATGTGTTCTACAAAATTATTGTGATGCAATAATGGAGGAATCACTAAACACTATATAGGAGACATTATAGCGTGCAAGATCTTATTAGAAGGAATATTTTGGGAGACACTATACAAGGACAATAAGGCTTTTTTCAAGGAATGTGATCACTTTCAAAGAATGGGTAAGCAAGGAAATCAATAATAGATATTGTTAGGCCATTAAGTAGGGCATATAATTTTGAAAAGTGGGAAATTTATTTTATAAGACCTAGTGCACCACCTACGCATAGGACAAGTGTGCACTATATCATCACAGTTACAAATTATTTGACAAGGTGGGCAGAGCTAGAACCTACAACATATTACAAAGTAGTAACATCAACTAGATTCCTTTGGAAAAACATCATCACTAGGTATGGATGTTCATTGATCCTTAAAAGTGATAAAGGGACTCATTTTCTAAATGAAATGATAAAATATTGTTAGTATATTTTCTCGGTGGCCCATCGATCCAGCAAAGCAATTCTAGTGGCGCAACTTCCAGAGACCATAACTTTTGCACCGTAGCTCCGATTGACTCCGTTCAAAAGGCAACGGAAAGCTTGGAATGCGTAGAATGTGATGAGAAGGTGCTGAACTCTGTTCAGCAATGTTTGACCCCCGAAATCCACGTTTAAGGGGCCCAAATTGTGATTTTTGTACTGCTGTCTAAAAATAGTAAATTCTAAAAATAGTATGTTTCGCAAAATTAGTGCACATGTAAGTCTTGGAAGATGAAACACCTCGTCTCCCTCGAGACTGGTGACCTTCCACATCTTTCTAGGTGTCCTTTCGTATTTATAAAATTATTATAAATACATATGTAACCGGAAGAAGAGATAGACATCTCTTGGCAGAGATAATTGATGTATTTTGAAGTCTTTGAGTAATTTACATCTCTTTTCAGAGATAGTTGTTTTGCAATTCATTTGGCACATTTGTTAATCTGTTCCTTAAGTCTGAAACCCCTCGGTTTTGGATCACCCACCATAAGACTACCCCTTATCACCCCCGGATAATGGACCTCCGAGCTTTTCAACAAAATATTGGGACAAAAATAACAAAGATATGTGATGTTGGAAGGAAATATTAGGATGATAAGGTACCATATGTACTTTAGGCATATAGAACCACCTATAAATGTTTGAATATACTCACACCTATTCAATTGGTTTTTAGTGCGAGAGGTTGTATTACTTGTTGAGTTTATGTTTCCATCCCTTTGTATTACATGTGTAGGAGGATTATATGATGAAAAATAATTCAATGAACACATTGATAAATTAATTCAATTATATGAGAGGCATATGATTCTCGCAAAGGATTTAGAATAAAATAAAGACATGATAGAAGGATTTTCATGATAGGCATATCAAGAAAATTCTTTTTGTAGTTAGGAAGATGGTGATATTATATGATTCAAAGTTTGCATGTCGTCTAGGAAAGTTGAAATTTCATTGGTTGGGATCCTTTATAGTGAATCATATATTTTAATCATCTGTCAATCTCGGTACTTGTTGGCATCATGTTTCTTAGTTACTTCAATGGGAGTAGCCTAAAGCCCTATTATAAATAAAATTCTTTTATATTTGTAGTAAGGTAGTATTTCCACTTAGATTAGATTTCCATTTTTTTTTCGTGTTTACTTTTCTTTTTTAATAAGTGTGTTTTCACATAAGAGTTAATTACTATATGATAATTTGATGCATAGATGACCACACATAATTTAAGTATGGGGTGAAATAGGTGTCAGTGCACATAAAAGAGACTATGTGATGTTGGTACATTTATTGGATTTGTTTAAGGGTACACGTGATGATGTGAAAGAAGGGTGTTTGATGGAAATGTATTAGTGGTACTCAAAATAAAAGGGAAATGTCATAGGTACTTAATTATAATGGTGTTTGAGGCTTATGAAATTTCTCGAGATGTTGTAAAACCACACAGAGGGTTGCATAGTGTAGCATAATGGAGACAATGACATGATATAATTATTATAAAATGATGGAGATGAAGATGAGGTGTGGAATAGGAAGGTTTGTGCAAGGAAGTTTACAGCTTGGAGAGTAGTGGTGTTCTAGATTTTTATGACTGTTGCATTGAGAGGAAAGTAGAAAAAGCACAAGAAAAATTAAAAGTACTTTTAAAGGAAAAAACTTTCATAGGAAAGGGGCAATAAATGTAGAGAATTTCAGAATATTTATTAATAAGGTGCATGCAAAGTTCATTCTTACCTTGAATATTGGATAAATTGTGTGATTTAAGACAAAAATTTTGATTGAGTATAAAGAGATAGTGTGAAGATTGAGCTAGAGAATTAAGAACCATACTAGTGTGTACACAACCTTGAACTGAAATCTCATTTGGAAAAAGTGGAAGAATTAAATGAAGTTATGAAGGGCTTTTGTGCTAGTTTTATTGAAGTGAGCATTCATAAATCTTGAGGTTATAGAATTAGGAAATGTGGAGAATGAACAAGAGCAAAACAGAGAAAATTGAGAGAGGCTTTCAGCAAGAAAGGAGGTCAGTTGAAAAATTGGATGCTTGGCGAGATAACAGAAAACTTGAGTAAGTTTATTCAAGACCAGGCAAGTATTTTCTACAAATTTTAAGTTTGAGAAATTGAGAAGTTTAACATGGAACCTAAGACAACACCCACCATCAAACAATCACCCAAAGGAAAAAATAATGGAAAAAATAAGAAGTGTTTTATTGATGAATCACTAGAAGAATGGTTTTTAGAGATGTAGTACCCTCAAATGTGGTAGTAGGAAGCCATGGGAGTCACATTTAACAAAATGTAAAATTATCTATTATAACCATTGCATAGAGGCCTACAAAGGAGAGATAAGGAAATACGTTATGAAAGAGTTGACCCAAAGAATAGAAGCAAGGCAATTGGTTTATGATGAAAAATTAAAGAAGGATTTGGTGAGCATTGGAGTCCTCCAAATCTATTAATTTTATTTCTTTGGAAAGTTAGAGTACCTTTGCGAGTGGCTCATGTCACTCATTCAAAAAGACTTATTTTAATTTACGGGAGGAAGAATGTGCATTACCACAAAGTTAATTGGGAGATTCACAGGTCTGTGCAACTCAACAGTTGAGATTTGGTGGGACTTACAAGATGATGAGGTCGTGAAGACCAATGCAAAAATATCAACTATCAATGGGGTAATCACACATTTGACATCGCAAGTATCTCTGATCGATCCTGCACAGAATGGAAATATGCCTCATAAGTTGTAAATTGGGATCATATGAACAATGGTCTCATTTAAATAAGAAATAGTTGAAAATAGTGCACAAGATGGCATAGAAGACCTTGTATAACATTTTTGCTTTCATTGTTTAGGGGTAGTGGAAGAAGTGAGGATCCAAGTGAGAAAAGGTGAGAAAATAACCTGATGTAAAGTCTTGTAAGTGATTGTATTTTTGGATATCGGGGTATTAGATGGCCTAGAGAACAATATTTGGATATGCCTAGTTGATAACAAGTCACCCAAAGATAGGTTTATAGAGTATACACGTGATGGGAAATAACAAATTCATATAAGATCGGGTAGACAAGTGGTACAAATGAATGCATGTAGCATTAGGAATGAGTGGAGCATACCCAGGGATCTCCCTTAATACTTGATGGGAAAGAAGAGTTTGTATTGCACCACCACTTTTGTATTTGGAATTTTAGGCTCAATAAGAGAGATGGTGCTCTGGTATAATTTTCCCTTTACTTTCATAGCCAAATACTTTCAAGTCTCTATCAACAAAATCAAGGATACCTACAAGTTTCTCTTCGGTGCAGATAGTGTGGAATCTTACTATCATACCTTGTGCATAACATTTTTATACCCTTACAAATCAAAATACATCGATATGATGGAACTAGATAATATGGATATAAATCCTTCGACTATCGTAGTGGTTCAAAAAAAAAGAGTATATATATATATATATATATATATATATATATATATATATATATATATATATATATATCGAGGCTTGAAATGAAAAATGGAAAGTATGTTGATACAAGGAACCTTCATCTCCGGAACTTATAAAGGGAAGAATATAGTAGGGATGGAAAGGAGAATACTGAGGATGTGCCTCCTTGAAAATAAGGAGCAGATCTAGAAAAGGATAAGGATAATGAAGAGTATGAGGAAGAATACAAATAAACAATCCCACTAGACTATAAATACAAAAGGAAGTTACAAATTGAATGCATAGGAAAAATCCATGGTACAAGAACCTTGAAGCACCTTAGGGGTCACCCATAGTCACCCCAACCAAACCAAGTAATAAGAGGAGAGTGAGGAAGATAATTCATCGTGAGGAGGTTGTGCGTAGTGAGGAGCATACCCATGAAGTGGAATAACCCAAATATGAGACCATGCAAGATGATCGGGAAATGAAAGATGTGCATGGGGAAGGCCCTAAGAGAGAAGAAGAGGACAAAGGTTATGGGGATCCATTTTTGGGAGAATTGGGAGCTTTAGGAGGAGATGGGAGAAACACGTAGCTAAATGTTGTACAAGATATGTGCAGGGGGATGTGGTAGGGAAGGAGAAAGAAGAGGGATCTATACAACCCCAAAATGAGCTACATTAATGATAGCACGAAGGTTCTAAGGGAAAGGTTATAGATCACATTTTCAAGTAAGGAAATTTTAGGTTGGATTTGATTAATCTAGAAGGAGAGAAGATACGCATCAAGAATATTCTTTCATGTATCATGTAAACATACATCAAGGAGCCATAATTTTAAATAAATAATGAATCTTACTACAGAATAAATATGAAGAAGGATCTAGGTACGATCCTCATGACCAACAATCCCATATAGCTAATAGATGAGAAAGTGTACAATGTTCTCAACAAGATGGAAGCCTAAGTTTCCTATTGGAATTTGGAAAAATGGGCCACAATAAGGGTGTTACTGGAGGATAAGATGGACAATGAACAAGATGTACACAATATTGTAGAGGCATTGAGATAAGAAAATAAGCACACAACATGTATTCTTATACGAAGGCCACCCAAAAATAATTGACATCGCAACCGCATTCCCAGGACATGGTTGAGAATTCTCGGCATCGTATCCTTCATAATTAATTATTTATAAGACTTGGTCCAGATGTTGTTACATGAGAAAAAGTATGTGCCATGGTAATCAATTTGAATAATTGACCGCACAAAAGGAAAATAATGTGGAGATGGTTGTGCACAAGATATCGAATATAAGGAATTAATTTTAGAGATCAAGGATGCCATGAAGAAAGTAAGGTTCACATTTTAAAATTGTTAGGATCTTGACACCATTCTTAAATCATACACCACCAAGGAAGAGGCAAAGATGAAGTAGGTACAAAACACCAAGAATAACAATAAGGGAAAATGCAAGGAGATTATAGCTGAGGTTACACATAAGTGAGAGTTACTTAAGGCCATGAAGGACACCCTTGAGGTAAGGATCAAGGAGCTTTTTCTATTAGTTGTGTGTGGAATGGATTCTCGAAGGGAATGGCATCCAACATTGATGGAATAGTTAAGGAACTAAATGATAAATTTGGAGAGTTGACTCCTAAAAAAGTGCAAAATATCATTGGATCAGCACCACACAAATATATTAAAGAGCTCAAAGGGTGGAAAGAGCTCTTTGTTTTTTAAACATGGAGTTTTCATAACTTTTCTAATTGACTTAAGCCTAGTTAGAGTACACACCTCTAGCATATTGTTATAATTTAATTCATTTGGTAATTTCCATTGAATTATTTATTCATTTATTCCTTAGTCATTCTTTGAAGGACATTCTTTGGTACAAATATTTCCAAGGATGGACAATATCCCTAGTTTGGGGTAATGGTTATCAAAGGAATTGAATAAGTATGAGGTAAGACCGAGGAAGATCACACGAAGAAGGATTTATGTAGGGTATAAATAGGATCATACAGATGGGAAGGACCATGTGGGTGAAGACATGAAGAAATGTAAAAGAGGGTAGTGTGTAGAGGTGCATGTCACAAAGGAGTAGGATAGCGTGCAATTTTTACGCGTATACATACAAGAGTATTTAGTACTTGGTCGGTTTGGGTCAAAGGAATAAATATAGATAAAATCAAGATGCCTTAATGGACAATGAAGGTATATTGTTACGAAAAATCACATACATATAAATAAAATGGCAACACATGGAAAAAGGATAAAGATGGGAATTAAATTATATTCAAGTAAGATAAATATAACTTGATATATTATTAGGAAATATCTTTAAAAACATGAAATCTTGTGATGAAACATCTATTATTTGGAAAGAAATCATGTAAGCGGTGAAGGGTAAGTCCCACTATGTGTGTGTGTGTGTGTGTGTGTGTGTGTGTCTATTTAGGTGATTCTGATTATAATTGATAATGAGTGTGGAGTTAGAGTTATTTTGAGTTCTAGTAGTTTTGAGCAGTTCGAGTCTTCTCAATGTAAGCCTATGCTAGAGTCCTTATGTAAGCACACATTGTCAGTACCCAATTGTACTAGTTTGTAATCATCTTCTTTTAATGTAATAATTATGGTTGTAATAGATAATTGTGTTTTGGTAGCTAAGGTGACTACATCTGAGTATGGTATTTTGTAAATTCAAGTATTATTGGTTGTCTTATATGATGATTAAGCTTCCTTATTATATGTGTTGCTAAATCACTATTATATATTTCCACTTTTCCATGGTTATATGTTATTATTATTATGAATATGTATGTTAATATCTTAATAAGGAAACAAAGGATGGACTTGGAGGTTTTTTGCACTTCAAGTGAGCTTCTTGATTTGTCTAGATGAAGTGTTAGCACACCTAGATAAGTATTACGAAATAAAAGGCTACATATTATATGGTGAACAAATTACAATATATTCATCTATCATTGTACGTACATCTAAAGTGGAAGGAAAATCCTTCATCCTTTCACCATTTTGCATTTGTGCAAATAGCTCATCCTTGGCCTATAAATCAAATTGTAAGTTCTCAATATCCTCTACCAAGGAGAAAAAATTAGCTCTCAAGAAATATTTCTCTTCCGGATCTCGGTGGTTATATGCTTCAAGCTCATCAAGCCTCACTTTTTCAAGGATTTCCCCATATTTTCTCTTTTCTGCAAATAGCCTATATACCCAAAAATTTAGAATCCAAATAGAATATCAAATATAGCCAAATGTATAGACAAATTAAATGAAAATTAATCTAAAACTGATATCAAATCCACACAATCAGAAGCTAATGTAGCATACTAACAACTATGATAAAAAATATTATCTCGTAAACTATAGTAGAACCCCTACTATAAAATAGTAATTTAGAATAGATACTTAGTAAAAATTTTAATTTCGATTTAAAATTAATTGATAAATAACTAAAATTTGATCCAAATATGATTAAATGTCATCAATAAATAGAATCTAAAATCTGATTATAAAACTAATAAATCGGTTCCAATATGCACGATCAAAAGGATCAAATATGATCTTTTGGAAATGTGTTAAAATGTTTAAAATTGCATCCAAAGAATTAATTTCAGATTTCAAACTACAAATAATTATATCAAACATGTGCTAAACTAAACACAACTCCAAAAATGGTAATGGAGTTCACCCGAGGATTTCGTTACATCTCGAGATAGCTTAGAACAACATCTAATCCAATATTTAAATCAATTTACAATTATAATGATTAAAACTTACAAATAATAATGGACTTAAAAATATGCATATAAAAATTTGGAATAAATCTAAACATGATTAACAATGTTCATCACCTTCCGTAGCGTTTACAAAATCATTTTCTCATGTTCTATGTCAAAAGTGGTATAATAATATTTATAACGATGTGAAATAAGAACCAAATAGAAAAATTCCAAGTCCAGATAGAGCATCTAATAATTTTGAACAACTCTCAAAGTATCTACTAAAATCTTGAAAATGTCATCTAGTGGGTGAAAAATACCAATATACAAAAATGCCTATTATGGATTTTTACACAATCCAACAAAATGCTGCCTTCAAATATAATAATGCACCTTCAATAGTTTTTCTAAATGGTTTGGTGGATTAGTAAGGGAACCTATTTTTTTTTGGAGGTTATAGATTCAAGTCTTCCTTAGTGCATTGACTACAATCACTTTGGCATATTAGTCGACATGGGGTGTAAATTGTGGGATAATACATATTATATGTGGGACATTGGCATAGTAATAGTACCTTAAGAGAAAATTTAATTAGGAATAGATATGTGCAAGACTATAAGTCTAAGTGTTAATATTTTTATGATCTTTTCATGTGTTGGTATGTTGACTAGTGAGTTGGTAGTATGCATGGAACATGTGGAGGCTAGGTGGTAGTGTTGAGGTGGCAATGCATTGTAAAAGCATCCATAGTTTATTTAAAAGGGAAATTTATTCCCACATGCATGGTGGGTATGGAAATATGGTGTATAAATTATAAGTTTTCTCCAAGATATTATGAAGTAAAGGTATTAAAGGAACCCTTCCTTAAAAAATAGTGTATTGAACCTAGCTAAGGGTACCCAACCAACAAATAGTGGAGCCCATATGTTTAAACACGAGCATCGAGTACAAAATTAGAAAATTAAAAACCCTCAAAACTTATTTTACACTAATTTTTCCGCTTGTTACAAGCTAATTGGTCCACTTGGCGAGTTGAAATTTTACATGATTCCACATCATCTTGGACTGTGTGTACATTTTCCTCTAGTTGATCCATAACTTCAAAGTGTACGACAACTTTTGCATGCAACTTCCATTTTCCGCAATCTATATACCATTGGAAATATTTTGATAGGATATTCCATACCATAATGGTTTAGGGAAAAGTAGAGAATTTCTAAGCACCTAAAATGTCCACTAGATAAAGTGGGTATAAACAAGATGGAGGTATGAGTAACTAAAAATGTTTGTTATATGTTTGGATTGAGTGATGAAGTTGGGAAGTCAAAAACTATCATTTCTATTGATCCTTTGTAATATTAGAAGTTCCTTACCCACTAAGTTTTTATCTTTTAATTTTTTATTTTTCCTTGACGGGATTTGATTCTTTCCACATTTGGTACCTCTTTGATTGATTTGGAGGATTTTAATGCTACCCCTTTTAGGGTGATCAAATTTAGATATTGTTTGTTCACTCCTTTGACTAGAGCCACTTTATTATCCTTGAAATCACAACCATGGTCCACACATCAAGGGAAGTACACCATGCCTTAGACTAATAAACTATTGATAGAGGCCTAAACTTGATCTATTGATGCTCATATGTTAGATCAAAAAAATTCCCATCATTAGTCACAAATTGTTAGGATGTATGAAAGTTTAAGGTCCTTAATCTGCATTGGCATGCTACTAGTATATTTTATTGACCTACTCCTCGTCATTGCAATCAACCCCAAAATTTTCATAGTAGGGGTGTGAGAATGAAAAACCCCAATGCATGATTCAAAGTTCCATGGAAGTTAAAATAAGACCCTTTTGGGAAAGACCACATGGTAAATTTAGTAATTTTTGTGTCCATGTTCTTTCCCTAATGAATGAATGACATGAGTTCCTTCCTATAGTGATTGAGAAATGTACTCCATATTTCTACTCCGGAAAAATATATTTTTGTAGTTATATAACTTCTTCTAAATATTTTACATCTATTCTCGATGAGGTACTCCCCATCGTGTTCTTCAATGACCTATTATCCTTGTCATAATGCTTTGATAATTTAGTAACAAACTTTGGTAATTGTGAAGATTCAATGATGTTGTAAGGGAAATTATACTATCATAAATTAATTACATCCAATATGACTTATAGTATTTATTTATGCGATCCCAAAAATCATGTAGATGAATGTGTGTTGACCTTATCTTTTGTTTACTTTCCCCCTTTTTCCTCCCTTATTTCTCTCTATTTTTATTTCTATTTATTCACTTTTTCTATAAACTGTATCAAATATTCTAGTTCTATAATTTTTCTTTTTTCCTTAAATGTATTATTTTTATTTCTTCTAATTTGTTCAAGTTCCTTCTCAAAAAAAAATTAGGATCAATTTTTTTACTCCATGTCTATTTGTTCCTCTAGTTATTTTAACAAGCCATGTGGAAGTAAATGTACAATTTATTCTATGACTAAGGAGAACCTTTTCAAATAGTGGATGATTACTTCGGTATTGCAACTTGTTTTGTATTTTTACTAACATCATACTATGTAGACAATTATAAAACTCCACCACGGTTTAATATTTTTGTATATCATTTATGTGTGGTCTTGGTTAGGTGTGATTCCTCCCATGATTCAATTTCATCCTGTGAACTATGGACCTGATTGTTCTTTATCAAGTGATTTTCCTAGAGGATTGAGTGGAGATTCCTTGTCATCCGAATCTGATATTTTCATTGTCTTTATTTCTAATCCTTCTACTTCTTCACTCATTTCTAGCTCATTCATTATTTTTCTTTTCACCTTCAATTTTTCATCTTTTTGTAGGTGGTTATAGAGGGTATTTCTCTTTTTGATATCTTCTTTTATATGTTTTTGGACCTAATTTTATTGTTCCTCCTGGTCATGGTCTTGTGGATATTTGTTTTTAAATTCTACCCATGTCTCTTTAATTACATCATCAATACTTAGAGGTACGAGTTTAGTTTTATCCTTTGGAAGATTTCTAATGGCCTAAATTATTGTGGTTACTATCTCATCAAATGCTTCATATGGTAGTGGGGCTATATGTGTTTTCCATGGAGTAAAAGGCATCATAAAAGTATAATCAATGTCCACTATGAAGACCATCTTATTCTCTTATCTGGATACTACGTGTTTTGAAATTCGGATTTGTTTACCACTAGCCACCTTATTTTTTACATCCACCCTATTAGATATGTGGTCTATTATACATGGGTTATGGTGTTAGTATGATTCAATATTTGTTTTGTGATGGGTAATTCTTGGCTCTATTAAACCTTCTCTATGTTAACTGGAAGGGTGTTTGTGAAATACATAGCTAGACATAATAAGATAAATCCATAAGAATTTTTTTTTTCCCTCCTTGATCTTCCTAGTGTTTTCATGAAATTAAGTGGGAAATACCTCACACAAGTTATACTTAGATTGAGATGTAATAATATCTATATAAACTTTTGTGTTTAACCCATGAGCACCATCTTCCCTATTGGTGTGATATTGTTTTAAGAAGATGTATTTAGCTACATACCCGAGAGTATGGTTTTTGATATCTCCAATCCTTACTCCTCTTTTTGTCATGGTGACATTCATAAATCATGTAATTTTATTCATTAATGTCTTCTTCTTATTCAATTTCGAATGTCGTGTTTCTAGTAATATGGTGAATCTCTCTATGATTTGCAAGATTGATTTGGTATGGTTTCTCTAATTTTAGCATTTCAATGTGTAACTGGATAAAAAGAACCAAAACTACATTTTCTACCATGGAAAAATATATAAATTTACTCCATACATCCAACTTAAATTATGTAACTACCTTAACATTGTTCTTATGATCCAAGGCCCCTGTTGTCGTATTTGGTTAGAGGAGTAGATGTATGTCGACCTCTAGAAAAGTGTGGTCATATTTCATGATAACTGAGTGTATATAATTTTTTATGTCTCGATCATGTGTGACCTTTAACAAAAGATGGGAAAAGGCTCCGACTGGATCTGGATGCATTGATTTGAGGAATGTTTCTAAATTTTTAGATTTGGGAGTTTTTTTACACGAGAATAGTCATAGTCACCATTATAATAACTTATATGTTTCTCCTTCATGTTCCCTAACTTTATTTTCTCTTTTACCCTTTTCTTCACTTTTTCTCATTCAAAATTTTTTCATTTGTGAGTAAATTCTCCCTTGGCTCATGACTTTATACCGTTATGTTTCCACTGAATTTATTTATTGTGTTTTTAAGAGAAAAACTATTTTAGTTAGGTTAAGTGTGCTCTTTATTCCATGGGTTCCCCCTTCCTTCCTTATGTAGAATTTTCCTTTCTCCTTCATTATGTGGATTTCTCCTTTCTTCCATAGTTACTTCTTCTTTATCTTATTCCATTGATTTTTAGTTTTGTTTATGTATTTGATTTTAATGTTCTCTTTTATTTATTTTCATTCCTTCCTTTCCTATTTACTTTCTTATTAACTTCTCGGTATCGTATTTCTTATCTTTATAGATTGTTTTTGGTAGAGAAATGGTTCCCTTAGGTTTTCACCATCCTCCTCATCCAATCCACCTGAATTATCAGTTTTTAGAGAGGATTTTTTTAAATATCGATCAATTTATAGTGTTGTATTTCTTCATCTTAGCTCCATTTCAATAGCCAGTGGTAATTTTTTTGTATTGTTTGTAGTTTGGTGGCCCTTGATGGTAGTATGTCTTTGATAATATATGGTCCTATCTCGTGGATATTTAAATTCCTCGGTATTTTCCATTTGTTAGCATATAATAGGACTTGATCTCCTATATCAAACTCTTTTTTATTAATATATCTATTATTTCATTCTTTCTACCTCCATTTTTATTATGTTTAGTTATAGAAGGATATGAATATTTTCTCATCTAAATTTTCTAATTCGCTTATACTTTCATGTACTAAGGGATATCCGTTCATCCTAAACGATATCTCCACCCTAAGACCTAGGAGTATGAACTCCACGAGTAGCTCAACTTATAGTCCATACACTAATTGGAATGGTGAGTACTTTGTTATCCTCTTGTATTTTGTAAAATATTCCCATAATGATCTTTGTTATTTTTAATTCCGGTTTGATTTATGTAATGAACACATTTTTGTTAGTATTTTCTACAACACCTAGTTAAAAGCTTCAACTGTTCTCTTTTCTTGAGGGTGGTATGGTGTACTTTTATTATGGTTTATCATAAAATTTTCTAGAATATATTTGATTGTGGCATTGAAAAAGTGTTTTCTTGATCACTGGTAAGTCTTAATGGACATCTAAATCTGGTGATGATATTTTCATAGATTAATTTTTCCACTCTTGTAGTGTAATATTTTATAGGTGTATCTTTTTCCCATCTTGTTAGGTATTTTTTTCTGTGATGATAAATCTTATTTTTGAGTGTCTTCAAGTAGGTTTTATTATTCCAATGAAGTTTATATCCCATTTATTAAATGAAGATAGCGCTAGTACTAACCTTAATGGCATTTTATCTCTAGAATTTGGTTTTCCTACCCTTTGTCAAACACCACATGTTATTAAATGCTTGTGTGCATTTTAGAATAGTGTGGGCCACCATAATCCTTCCATTATTATTTTCCTAGCTTGTTGTTTCTCTTCCATTATGGCCTCATGCTACCCTTTCATGAGATTCTCTTAAATTTTTTATTTCTTTTATGTTCTAATACCACCCGTTTGAGGAATTTATTTTATGTTGATTTTTCTATTCCATGGGGATTTCTCTAGTTTTCAAAAATGCGCTATATCATTTAATTCATTAGGAATAGATGCAATTCTAAAAATATGTGCTCCTAGAAATTCATCATCAATTGGTCCTACATCTTGTCATGTTTTAATTCTAGACATATAGTCTTCATTATTTCACTTTCTAGTTTGACTGATATAGTAAAATAAAATTATTGAAATATTATTAACCACTCGACATATTATCCCTTGTAATATTGAACCATTCAATAGGTATTTTACATTATCATGGTCTATGTAGAATACAAATGATGTTGCTAATAGATAATGTCTAAATTTATGTAGTGCGTACACTATACTTAGGGCTTCTCTTTATTGTAGAATAATTATTTTCATCTTTTTCTAACTTATGGATTGAAAATGCTATGGGGTGATCCATTTTTTTCCTTAGTTGTGCTAATATTTCTTCTTTGGAAATTATTGATGCATCTACATGAACATGAAATGGGACTTTCCAATATGAGAATATCAAAATAAGTGCATGTAGAATTTTATCTTTGAGTATTTAAAAAGCATCTGCACATGCTTTGGACCATTCTATTTTTACTTTCTCTTTTATTTAGAAGCTCTTTGATTGGTGAACTAATCGCTACATAATTCTTTATGAATTTTCTATGATATCCTATGTATCCCAGGATTGTTCTGACATATTTTTGTGTTTTTGGTGGTGGAAGTGTTATAATTGTTGATGTTTTGATTGGGTCTATCAATAGTCCTTATTTGAAAATTATGTAGCCCAATAATGTGCCAAATGGTGTAAAGAAAATTCATTTCTTAAAATTTAATGATATTTGTAGTGCATGACATCTTTGGAACATAAGTCTTAGGATTCATATGTGATTTTTCAATAGACCATATACTTTCCAGCCATCTAAGTAAACTTCTATCGAGTCATGAATACATTTATCATAATTCTATTGAAGATAGTGGGTAAATTAATTAGGCCAAATGACATTACTATGTACATAAATGAACCCCATTCTATAGAAAATGTTGTTTTTGGTTGATCTTTAGATACAATTTAGAATTGATGGTAGTAAGAGAACCCATCAATGAATGAATAAAATTCTCTCCCTACAAAATTTTCTATGAACTCTTCTATGAATGGTGTGGGGAATGGGTCATGTACACATGCCTTATTCAATTCTCTATAATCCACACATGATTCTTATTTCACCCATCTTCTTATTTTTTACTACCATTTGGCTTATCCACTTAGCATCATCAGTGGGTTTGATTATATTCCTACATTCAACATTTTATCTATTTCATTATTGACCTTCACTTTTAAGTTTTGATTTAATATATATAGTCTTTTCTTCAGGGGTTTAACTCCTTTGATATGAATTTTCATTGTGCTGCCTCTTTTTTATTCTACATAACTCCTTAAAATCGATGGGAAATATATCTTGGAATTCTTGAAGTATTTCTACTACTTTTGCTACTTCTTATTTAGACCAATAATATCCTATTTTTGTAATTTTATATTCTCCATTAATACCAATGTTTCCATTCCTTAGTTTTTGTGGTTGGTAAAAGTATTTTTTTCTCCTATTTTTTCTCTACTACTTCTCTTTCTCTTCCATTGTTTTTTATTTTAATTTTTCAAGTTTCTCTCCTTTTTCTTATTTTTCTACAATGAAGTAGAATGTCATATATTTGATCTCATTTGGTTGTTCTTTCTAAAGCTCTTGTTAACCTTCTTGGATTGAGTTTTGTCTGAAAATTGATTTGTGGTATCTTTGGAAATTAAGAATAAGAAGTTTCATATTTGTTAAAGTGCTCAAGTGTATTTAGCTCTGCATCCCAGAAATTGAAAGTGTGGAAAAAATATTTTAGCACATGATTCAAGTTTTTGTTTCTTTTCTACTTTTTTGATGCATATACCATGTCCTAGGTAAAGGTCCTAGTGTCCACACAAAAATTTGAGTCCAGACGATGGGGGAATTTTCTCCACATATCTTCCAATGTCATTCACATGCCTGAATATGTCTTTTTGGGTCTCCTTCTCCTATATATTCAGGTATGGCCACGTAGTATCCTTCACTCTCTAGGTATCTTATTTTTCAATAATGTTACTAGTGACTTCCAGTGGGATATATTAGCTTTATGAGTTTCTCACCATCATGGAGTGTTATATGAGTTATTTTACTTGGGAATATCTTTACCATTTGTTCTAAATATCCTTTCAGATCTCCAAATCCTGAATATTTTGGTAAGGTGTGATGGGAAGATCTGTGGCTTAGTCTATAAACCCATTTTATTGGTCTTTCTCGATTTTGTCTCTATCTCATCCTTTTCCTCATGTTTGATGTCTTTTGTAGAAAACTAATACCCATATTTTTGTTGGAATTCTTATTTCATAGACAAAAAAATGTCTTATGTATCATCCGTGGATTCATAGTAATCATCTTCTAAAGTAATTACGTGATATGGTAGTACTCATGCGTAATGTAGTTTTCTTACTTTGGATTCAAGAGATGTGTGCCCAAATTTTGAATCTATTATCCAAGATTTCATTTTTGGATTCAATTTTAACTAAAATTTCTCCATCAAAATTAGGTTCAAATTCTTTATCTAGGTTGGCCAGCCAATTTAAGGTGTATATTCCTTGTATATCATCAAAATATTATTCTTATGTATCATGCCAACCTTCTTCCGACCATGGCACTCAATCCTATTAATAAATGGGTGTGAATGTAAATTATAATTGATTCTAGTTAAATTCTCCTCTTCAAAGTTTAAGTTTCCATTACAATCAAAAAACCATTCTAAAGTCAATATTGCATTGTATGTAGGTTTTTTTCTACATTTTATACCACTTCAAAGTTCACTATTTTTAATCTCCATAAAATTAACTTCCACATTCCATAGTACACCTACAAGGGATTTATTTGACCCATTTTCTAGACCAATGTGGTTTCTTATGGCATCTGAATGAGGTATGCCAAGTTTTTCCCAAGTTGATTTGGACATTATATTTAGATCTACACCCAAATCCAAGAGGATCTTTGTAACTTTCGTATCAAATATTTCTATGTCTATATATATGGAAAATGTACACAATTTTCTTTGTGTTCTAAATACATTTTTCTTTTTCTTGTTATGGGAAGCCTCAATCTATTGAACGTTAAATTTTTTTCTCTTCCTTATTCAACTTTTTACAAAATTATTTTAGCTTGTCTACTAACTCATGTTTAAGGGTTAGTCTAGCTATTTATTTGAGGGTGGTTATCTCTTCTTCAAAAAATATTTCTCTGTTTCCTCATGTTGTTGAGATTTTTTTGTTATTGCTTTAATTTTTTCCACTTCCTTCTCATGTAGTTCTGGTCGAATCTCTTTTGGATTCCATTCTTCACTACTAGATGATTCTTATTTTGTTAGTAGTCTAATGATTTTATTTGTACAATTTATTTGTTCTTTCTTTACGACACTTCTTTTGGTTACAACAATTCTACACCTTGGTTCCTCTTTTTTCACTAACTTCTTTATTATTAGTTTTATTATAAATTAATTTTCTTTATCTTCTTCCTTTCTCTTATGATTCTCTTATTTTTTTTTTTCTTTCTTTTGAGTTAGTCACTTTTCCTTTATTTTTTTTCATCTTCTGAGGATTCTACTTCATCCCATGGTATTTTAGTTATGTGTTAGTTATTTTTTTGGGAATCCTTCCCTAGTGCCTCTAATTTTTTTGGTATTTATGTAGAATTGTGCGACTTTAGGGAAGCTGAAGGAATCATGTGTTCCTCATTCATGGAAAAATCTGCAAGGTTTTGGTTCTGTACAATTTCTTTCTAGGTGTCCATATTTCCCACATTTATAACAATTCATAGGTCTTCTTCCCTGAAATCTAGCCCCAATTTTTTTTTGGTTTTCTCTCCCTTGGTATCCTTGATAACCTTTACAACCTTGGTAATTGTTATATCCACCCCAATAACCACCATAGTATCTAATAGGATATCCTTCTCTATATCCACCACCATAACCCTGATAATTGGGGTTATAATTATTTCCTTAGTATCCTCTCTTGAACTATGGTAGTCCACTATGATATCCTTCATATTGTGAGGAGGTGGTGATTATTGGTACTAGATCTATTGGATAACTTTATACTAATATTATGGGGTTTGGTTGTTGTTGGGGGAGGTCGAGGTACTTGATTTTTATAGTTATCATTGCTTTGTTGGTATTATAGTATTTTATGGCATACATGCCATGAATTGTAGGAAAATTATGATGTTATTGGTTGTATGATTCTACATGATATACAATACATTAATTTATTTATGGGGGATACTTCTAGTAGTGACAAAGTTTCATGTGTATGTTGATTCATAATTTATAGATACCACACAAACTTTGTTCATATGTGGATATGTTACTAGAAGAAGTATTTTCCAAATAATGGTGTCTTACTACTAAAATTATTTTATATTTTTCTAAATATGGACAATATGTCTTATTATGTACTTCTACACAACATATCATGCACCAAATGTTTTTTCATATGGTGCTCTGGGTGGTGAATTTTTTTAAGGTATTATTTTCTTTGGATCTCTTGTTATAGATTTAATTTAGACAACTCTAGTTGTAACCTCTTTAACTTTGTCTTAATTGAATTTTCTCCTTCTCTTCTTTGTGGTTATGCCTCTAACCTTATACCCATTTCTATGGAATCGAGAGATTTGTAAATGTATTTCCATCTCTGGGATGCTCGAGGGAAGGTAATAGACTAGAAGTAAACCATTCAATTATTTATTTGTCTGTCAAGGGTTCTTCTAACTTTATTGAACCGATAGTTGAATTATTTCACTGATTCATCTTATTTTTGGATTAATTCCCTCATTTATGACACTTTTTGTAGGTTCTTCAAGGTAGTGAAATTATTCCTTGAATTATTTTTCTATAGTTTCCCAATCCTTTGCATATTACGGGTTTGAATTCATATACCACCATAAATTTTCATCTCTAAGTGTTACCACAAATTCATATAATTTAGTAGTGGGATCTCGTAATATTGTTTCTTTTCCATAAAAATTCTAGTATGAGTATATGCTCTTCCTCATCTTTGGCATTTATTCCAAACATTGGTAGTCTTATTTTCTGGGCCATTATGTTAATGGGTTATGTAATTGGTTGATTCTAGATTGGATGTTGTATCCTTGGTGGTTTTGTCTTTTTATTTTGAGTGTAATTATTATTTTTAAATCCTTTCCTTCCTTTATCTCATGGGAGTGTAATATCAAATTATATCTCACCTAATAAATCACCAAATCCTCTTACAATTTCTTCTTTTCTCCTACTTTCTTATCGTAATTTGTTGTACATCTGTCCATCAAACATTCTTACTTTTGTATACTCTCAAGTTATGTGTGAAGCAACATGGGGATGAAACTGATCCGACGGGTCGTGTCCTTTGGGATAGTGTGATGGTTAGGTAAAACCTTTTTTGGTGTCACTTCATAATTATCATCTTCTATAAACAAATTCCTACCTTCAACATTTAAAAATATATATTTTTATATAATCCTATCTCCTTCATCACTTCTTATTTCACTATTTTTCTTTACTTTTTCATCTACGTCTATTTCTTTAACTCCAAATATGCTTTTTCCCTTATCTTCCCATATAATTTCACTTGCTTATCTTTTTTATTATATTTTCTTTTGTTTTATCAACTTCGTCCTCCTAAAATTATTAATTTATTATGAATGGTGTTTAAACTTTATATATATCCCATTTCTCTACTCTTATAATGTCTCTTGTACTAGGTTTTATCTTATCTATGATTTCCTTCAAGTCCATCATCAACCTATCTTGTTGTGATTATGAATATTCTAATTGTTAGTGTAAATCAGCAGCACCCTCTAAATGTTCTATCAGATTTCTAGTTTGACATTTTAGCATCCAGTGTGATTGCACAACATTGAATCTTTTCCCCAAGTATGGGAGTTGTAAAAGTGGGAAAATAATCTCCGAGGTTAGAGGATGGTTCTGAACTCCTCACGATCGGGTGTATAACTTGAAAATTGCAGAGGTTTAAACTCAAAATCCTACTATAAATTCCAAGGGGATAGAGATAGAGAATGCAAAAGAATAAAAACTAATGCTAATAAGGTGATGCACCAAAGGAGTGGTGAACATTTTTTACTTCTGCAAATTGACACAGATTAGAAATGTAGCAAAACATCATGCACAAACTGATAAAATGTAGTGAAAGATCATGGGTGAATCAAACAACACAAGAAGAGGACTGAAACTCATTCACAGAGCTTGCATTGTCATTTCCAATATCAAAATACATGCATTACATCAATAGAAAGGCATAAAATATGTTGCAGTCTTGAAAGAGGTATGGTATTCCACAAAATCACTTTCTAGGGTGAAAGAGGGAGGCTGCAAAACATAAAAAATGTCCAACCCTTCATAATGAGCCAAATCGGCTTTTAACAATGCCCATTCGAGCTCGGGAGAGAGAAATGCAAGAAAACTTGAGAGTAGCTTCAACCACCAACCAAAATACAATAAAATAGCATGGACATCCTTATAAGTCCACTCCTAACATTTTTTTCCATCTTTGGGAGAGAATGCGAGCCATTCTACATTAAAAATGGTGGTTGAAATATCATTTTTATTCATTTTCATGTGCCATAGGTGTTTTTAGATTTTCTCCCTCCAAACTCCACCATAACACAAAATTGACCCCAGAATCATGTAGATAATTTCACCATATTTCCATTAATATAAACAATGTCAAAAATTGAGCTCTGGATCGGAAGTTATGCTCATTTGAAAATTAGGGCAAAACAAGGCCAAAATGGGTTGGTGGGCCAAAAATTTGAAATTTTCCCACTTTTTGCATTTGGGAAAATTTCCCAAAATCTCAATGCCCGCCACTCCTGGTGCCACATGGCACAATTTGATTTGTTGTGGATCCTTCCCGCTTTATTTCCCATCGTTTCATCCTTTGGAAAATTTTCCAAAAATTCTTCGCCAATCTGGATGACCCAAGGACACGTGGCATGATGTGATTCACCGTGGGCATTTGCTCTTAAAAATTTTTGTCGTTGTTGAAAATTTTCTTTGAGATGGACATGTGGCACAACCCCATTAGACGTGGGCCTATCCTACATTTTGTGCCGCAACGTGGACAAGTGGCATGATTCTATTAGCTCGGGCTTTTGGGGGTGGACTTTCTTTTATAAAAACTCCCTCACTTGGGAAAAAAGGATAAAATCCTTTCGCACCTCCAACCCCCACCACTCCTGTGACACGTGGTGGCATGCTATTGTATGCGGGCCTTAGGCGAGAATATTTTACTTGTGCTAACCCTTAGGAAATTTTCCCAACTTCTTTCCCTTGGACACGTGGCAAATCCCATCCACGGCGGACCATCTAGCTAAAAATTCCTTCGAAACCTTGCCGAACACTTGGTAAAATTTTCAATCTTTCCTCTGCCTCCGCCCTTCCGAGGACACGTGGCGGCATGCTATTGGATGTGGGCCTTCCTTGGATATTTTTCCATGGCATCAATACTTAGAAAAAATTTGAAAAAAAATTCCCCACCTCCAACACTCCTTCGACCTAATGGTGCAATGTCATTGGATGTAGGCCCTATAGGCAAAAATTTGTTCACACCAACCCTTGGGAAAAATTCCCAACTCCTCCCCACCTGGACACGTGGCTTCTTCCCATTGGTGATGGAACTCCCTTAAAAGATTTTTCCATTACGCCAAACACTTAGTAAAATTTCTAAATTTTCCTCCGCCCTCCACCACTTGATTGCTGATGTGGCACTCTCTAATTGGCCGGTGGGCCTATCTAGGGAAAATTTCCCACAAAAACTCTGCCGAGCCATAACTTCAAAAATACATGGAGTTAGGAGGAAAACTTTACCTTTCTGGAAAGATGATAAGGAGCACTATCCAATGGTGCCATTTCCAGAACATTTTGAGCACCTAAAAAGCAAAAAAAATTGACTGAGACACAAGGGAGGAATGAAATGAAGGTATTTAGCCACAAAATGAGCAAGGGCTCATTTTGGATAACAATTTTGTGACTCGGAGGGTCATTTGCCTCTTTGGATGAAGTTACTAGTTTCTGAAGTAATCCATTGGGCATGGAGTCATCAAATCTCTACTCAGTACCCCTACTGATTAGGACAATGCAAGGAGGGAGATGGAGGGCAGAATACCATTTGATTATAGCAAGGCCTGTAAAACACATTTCCTAGAACAACAAGCTTGTGCCAAAGCACTTAGGGAAAGCAAAGCTAATCTACAACAAAAACATGTGCATAAGCACTTGGAGGAAAGAAAACCTAAGCTAATATGTAAAAGGTGGATAATTTCTTTAGTAGCAATGCTTGGATGGATTACATTGATGGGAATCTGTAATTCTTCACCATCTAATTTAGACAATTGGAAGGCATTGTTGTCCTTACACTTTGTGACCATGTAGTGGCCACTCCAAATGGCATCAAATTTTGAATGCCTCCCTAGTTTTGCTCTGTCTGCATCCCATTTTAACACTAGATCTCCAACTTGGAAAGATCTATCATTGGCCTTTCTATCAAAGGTATTCTTGATCAAGGCTTGATCTTTCTCTATTGCTTGGGATGCCTAATTTCTGATTTCTTAAAGCTCCATCAATTCTACATACCTAACCTCCATGGGTCCAAACTCCAACAACTTCAACGACTTTGTGAGTTCCAATTTTGGCAACTCAAGTGACATGGGAAAAATTACCTCTCTTCCATAAACAAGCTTAAACAAAGAATTACCGTAGATCTCTTGGGAGTTATCCTATTAGCCCACAAGGCTGATTTCAATTTGGTATACCAAGACCTCTTATTTTCATCAAGATTCCTCTTGATGATTGTTAACAAGATCTTGTTTGTAGATTCAGCTTGGCCATTACCCTTAGGATAATAATTTGATGAATTTCTTAGGTAGATCCCATTTTTGACATCCCATTCGAGTTACCTTGGACCCAATGAATGCCAATGCATTATCTGATATTATTGTAGCAGGTATGCCAAATGTGGTTGATATCCCTTCATAAAAGTCTAGGATGTTAGATTCATTTACTTCCTTGAGTGCTACTACCTCGGTCCACTTGGTGAAGTAATATGTTCTTTGTCGAGAATCCACTTGTGTCCTTGGCTTGAATTTGGGTTAATGAATCCAATGAATTCCAAACCCCATTGCATGAATGGCTGGTCAACTGAAATTGGATGTAATGGAAGGGCAGCTAGTCTCTCCTTACCTGTGAAGAATGCACAATTCTTGCACCTCTTGATCCATGCATAACAATCATTGAAAATCTTGGGCCAATAATATCCAGCCCTAATGATCTTGAGAGCTATCACTCTTGGTGTAAAATGACCACCGGTTGGTCCACCGTGGAACTCTTCTAACACTCTGTGAATCTAATTTGTCCTAATGCATCTCAGCAACACTCCATTCACATCCCTTTTGAATAAAACACCATCAATAAGAGCATATGGGACAGCCTGCAATTTGAAGTGTCTCCTTTTGGTTTTATTCATCTCTGGGGGGCACAGGATTGTGTGTAGGAAGTGCATTATGTCTTGGGTCCAGCAAGGAGTGAGGACACCATCATTTTCTTCTTGAATGCTTCCTTGTTCATGGCTATCTTGCAATGCCAAAACAACCTCTTTCTCATTGCATGCCTCTGTTTGTTTGTTCAAAACCAGCTGCTCACACAATCCTTTTCCTCTAACCAGCTTGGTGACTTTGATCTCAATGTCATATTCCATGACATGAGTAATCCACCCTACTCTCTTTTCATTTAGGTCTTTATTGAGGAGGAAGTCTTTAACTCCCACATGAGAAACCAGCAGTTGAACCTTGTTGTTTGAAAATAGATACTTAAATTTCTTCAAGCTCCTAATCATTGCTAGAACATGCTTCTCAATGAAGGAATATATCACCTCATAGTCCTCTAGGCTTTGGATGAAGAAATTAATTGGCTGCTCATCATTGTCTTTGTTCTGTTGTACAAAAATTGCAGAAATAGTATCATCACCTCCAAATGCATAGAGGATGAAATCCTTGGAGAAATATGGGTTAATGAGAGTTGGATCTTGTGAGATGTCCTCTTTGATTTCTTTAAAACTTTCCTTGCCTTTGCCATCCATTTGAAAGCTATGATTTTCTTTAACATCTTGGTGATAGGCTTGACTAGGGCTACAAAATTTGGGACAAACCTCCAAACAAAATTTATCCTTCCCAAGAAACTTTCAAGGGATTTCTTATGACTTAGCAATGGTAGTGATCTTATGGCTTCAAATCTTTCTAGATAAACTACTAATGCTTGTTTGGATACAATGTGCCAAACGAGCTTTCCTTCATGAACTAGAAAAATACACTTTTTTGGATTCAAGGATATGCCAAATCTTCGCACCTTTGGAATAATTTTCTTAAATGAAAGATATGGTTTGCTACATTTTTGAACAAATAGTGATATCATCAAGATATATCAGCACCATGTTATTAATCAAATCCTTGAAGGCCATGTCCATTGCCCTTTGGAATGTATCCCTAGCATTAGACAACCCAAATGGCATCTTTCTATATGCATAGGTCCCCCAATTGGTTGTGAAGGATTTCTTGAACTGATCCTCCTCCTTCACCATAATCTGATTGTACCTTGAATAGCCATAAAGCAATGAAAACCTCTCGAGCCAGCAACAACTTGTAAAATCTACTCCATAGAAGGAAGTGGGTAATGATCCCTGAGAGATGCTCTATTCAAATCTCTGAAGTCAACACACAATATGATTTCTCCACTCTTCTTCCTAACTGGAACCAAGTTGGCTACCTAGATAGAATGCTTGATAGGAAATATGATACTTTTCTCTATCAACTTATTCAATTCTTTTCTCATGAGAGGCTCTAGGTGCGGATTGACTGGTCTTTGTTTTTTCCTGGTGGGTTTAGCACTTGGGTCTAATTCAATAGTGTGTTGAGCTAACTTGGGATTGAAACCTTTCAAATCTTCATAGCTCCAAGAAAACACATCAGGGATTTCTTGACAAATCTATATGAACTCATACCTTTCTTGCTCAGTTGTCATTTTACCAATTTGGAGTGACTTGCCTTCTTCCACCAAGATGGGCACTTTGAATCTTCTCCTTGACTTGGATGTTTGATTTATCCTTCCTAAACTGATCATTAGGATTGAAAATGGACTCCAAAGTGACAAGTCCCTTTGGTATTTTGTTGGTTCTTAGTTGTACCACTTGATCACCATATTGTTGTTCTAACTTTTCCTATTTTTTAACTGAGAACTCAGCCTCTTCTTGCAAGAAATGGATGATTTGTTGATCATTTTCAAACACTTTCCAAATTACATTGTTGTCTAGGGTGAAGCTCTTATAATCACATAAATGTTTAGCTGTAGTTTGTCCTTTTTTATGCTTTCAACAACATTAAAGGCTGCTCCAATCTCTTTGCAAGCCTGTCGGCAACTTGGTTCTCTTTTCTAGGGATGGATTTGATGCTAAAACCCTCAAAATCTTCAATGAGGTCACACACCCTATTTTTGTATCACTTGAGCAGATCATTCTTGGCAGCATGCTGCCCCTTAACTTGGTTGACAATCAACTCACCATCACAAAAACTTGCAAGTTCTTTATTCCTCTCTTGATTGACCAATGCAATCCTTGTATCAAGGTTTCATATTCAACATTGTTATTAGAACATGCAAACTAAAATCTAAAAGTTGACTAATACTTAACTCCTTGAGGTGAAACAAAGCATAGCTCCCCCTCCTGCACCTTTTCTACTTCTTGATCCATCAAAGAACAAGCGCCATACCTCATTGTCATCCTTGTGGTTTGGCTTGGTGATGTTAGGAATAGGTTGATTTTCTTCATGCATGTAATAGACTCGTAGCTCAGATTCTTCTATTTCTTGATAAGGATCAAAAGCATGTACCTTGCTTGCCCATTCTTCAAGAGTCAAATCTGGGATGCTTCCAACCTTGGTGTCAGCTTCATTAGTGCTTGGATAATCCTCTTGATCAAACGTTGAGCAATTGGTACTAATTTGGCTTGGAGTGTGAGGCTCAATGTGAAAGTTTGCAATAGGCTCAGATTTGATCATGGCCTTAGTTCCATATCTTGTTACGAAAAACATGTGTGACCAATCGGTAGATAAGTAACCTCAATCTTAGTTTGTGAAATCCCTTGAAAAACATAGGGAAAAGAGTCGTGGAAGATATATCATCGAGACATCTTGCAAAACAAAAACGTTGGGGCATGCATGCAAAGTGAGACTCAAGTTTTTAATCACTCCTATTATTATTACTACTGTCCCATCCAATTGCACTACCCATTTCGATATGACTTCATATTGAAGCCCCAACTAATCAGCTATTTGCTTAGGCATTGTTGAACTACTTGCTCCGGAATCAATCATGCAGTTGTGCACTAATTGGTTTCCAATGATCAATGAAACATAGAATGGAGGGGGCTTCAAAATTTTACCTTGTTGTCCTTCATGATTCCCTTTAGGTTGGGAAGCATTTTTGAGTACCTTCTCTTACATTTGGGTCTGTTTATTTGAAGTTGACAAGTCCTTTATGGCAGCTTGTAGGAAAATCTCTTTGGCACGGGATGGATAGTGATTCCCACATTGACATGTTCACATTTGTCTTCTTCATCGATCAATGATGTTGAATGGAGATCAATCATCTCTCTGTTGTCCTCTATCCTGCACATTCATTCCTTGCACATGGGCAACAAAAAATGGCATCTATGTTGGCTTAGGAGCTGGTTTGGGTGGTCCTTGAATGTTTGGAACTACATTTTGTTTTCCAACAGTTTGTGGAGTGGTAGAAGGTTGTGGATTACTTGGAGTTAATGGCTTTCCTTCACCCAAATTTCCCCTTTTTGACCTTGTGTTGGCTGCAACACTTTGAGAGATTGTTTGGTTCATACCAAAAAAATATTCTACTTGCCAGTTTACAAGTGTGGTGTCATTTGGAGCTGATTGTTGCTGGGATGTTTCTTGTTGTTGATTATTTCCTTGACTCCCTTCACCCTCCACACCAGTTTTTGTTACCATCAAGGCTTGATTTAGAGCACCATTGAAGCACATGGAATGGTTGTGAGGTTCATTGTATGAGAAACACCAATCCTACTCTTGAGCTATGTTGTTTTGCACTGGCACTAGTGCTTTAGAGGTAGATGCAACATTGGGATTATAGGGCTGAAATGGTCTGTTGGCAGGAGATCTTGCTTGATTTCGATTTGCAGCTGGATTGGGTGGTCTTTGAGGCTGATATGGCTACTGTTAGGCTAAGCTTAAGGCTAGTAAGAAGGCACGAAACTTTGGGCTTGCTGCCTCTTGAGTGTAACCAGCTCATTACCTAAACTTTGCAATTACTTCATGACTTCTTGAAGTTCATTTGAGGCACTAGAAGATGAAGTAGAAGCTTTACTTGAATTCTGATTTCTAGGAGTGGGAATAGGAGCTATATTAGGTGCTTGACTAGTGTTTGGGATCTCTATATTTGAATACAATGGCATTGGAGGCCTAGGAGCTAGCTTACCGGCTTGAATCGAGACAATTTTCAGCTCTAATGGAAATGCTATAAGCGGTAAGGATAGTTGTGCCTCCCATGGATTGAATTAACATAGAAATATCAATTTAAAGCTTTAAGGTAATATAGGAAAACACCTTTGCTTTGTTGGCCCTTACGCCATCGGAATTCTCTCCCAAGTCCTTTTAAATCTGAAGTTGAAGTCATCAATTTACTCATTGGAAGCTCTCTTGATAGTTGTCAATTGTTCTAGAAGGGACAAGTTATCCCCCTTTTCTCCAAACTGCTCATGGAGGGCTATACAAAGCTGGTTCCAATTTTGGATAGAACTTGAAGCAAGGCTCCTAAACCATTGCAAAGCCTTCCCTTTAAATGAAGATGCCAGCAATTTGACAACAACTTGCATTTCATCAATCTCATGGATTGCACAAATATTAGCAATATCTTTGACATGATCACCGGAGTGGTCCGATTCTCTCCGAGTAAAATATGGAATGTTCTTCAATCATGAATCGGGATTGGATTCGTGCATTGAGGGAAATTAGGCTACTATAAGTGAAATTGACATATGGGTTGTGTTGTGCCATTCGATTGGCCTTAGAACCCTTGTTGATTGGATGAAAGGTCCACCAGGTGGAGGAGTTGATAAAGTTTTGTTTGGTGGAGATGGAGACCTTTGGATTTTTCTTCCTCTTTTTTCTTCTTCTTGGAGATAATTATAGATACTCAAACAATACTTCTTCTTCTCCAACTCTTGATCTTGTGGTGATTCTTCTCATGAGTTTTTAGGTTTGTTACTGCTAAAACCAGCTTATTCTTCTTCCTTGTAGTCACCGGATCTACAATTTAGGGATTTTTTAAGCAAGAAACTTACAACAAATGCACATCAATTTTTTTCAATGAAGATGAAGACCTCATAGGTCCCATCGGGCATGCCAGAACTATTAGTGCAAATCAGCAACACCCTCTGAATGTTCTATCAGATTTCTAGTTTGACATTTTAGCATCCAGTGTGATTGCACAACATTGAATCTTTTCCCCAAGTATGGGACTTGTAAAAGTGGGAAAAGAATCTCCAAGTTAGAGGATGGTTCCTGAACTCCTTTGATTAGGTGTATAACTTGAAAATTGTAGAGGTTTAAACTCAAAATCCTACTATAAATTCCAAGGGGACAGAGATAGAGAATGCAAAAGAATAAAAACTAATGCTAATAAGGTGATGCACCAAAGGAGTGGTGAGCATTTTTTACTTCTAAAAATTGACACAAATTATAGAAATGCAGCAAAACATCATGCAAAACTGATAAAATGTAATGAAAGATCATGGGTGAATCAAACAACACAAGAAGAGGACTGAAACTCATTCACATAACTTACATTGTCATTTCAAATATCAAAATACATGCATTACATCAATAGAAAGGAAAAAAATATGTTGCAGTCTTGAAAGAGGTATGGTATTCCACAAAATCACTTTCTAGGGTGAAAGAGGGAGGTCTGTAAAACATAAAAATGTCCAAACCTTCAAAATGAGCCAAATCTAGCTTTTAACAATGCCCATTCAAGCTCGGGAGAGAGAAAAACGGGAAAACTTGAGAGCAGCTTCAACCACTAACCAAAATGCAATAAAACATCATGGACATCCTTAGAAGTCCACTCCCTAACATTTTTCCATCTTTGGGAGAGAATGCGAGCCATTCTACATTAAAAATGGTGGTTGAAATATCATTTTTATTCATTTTCACGTGCGGAGGTGTTTTCCAATTTTCTCCTCTAAAATCCACCAAAACAGAAAATTGACCTTGGAATTATGTAGATAATTTCACTAGATTTCCATTGATATAAAGAACGCCAAAACCGAGCTCTGGATCGAAAGTTATTCTCATTTGAAAAATTAGGGAAAAAACGGGGCCAAAATGGGTTGGCGGGCAAAAATTTGAAATTTTCCCACTTTTTGCATTTGGGAAAATTTCCCAAAAATATCCACACCCCTGCCACTCCTGGTGCCATGTGCCATGATTTGATTAGTTGCAGACCCTACCTACTTCATTTCCCATCATTTCAGCCTTTGGAAAATTTTCCATAAATTCTCTCGCCAATTTGGATGACCCGAGGACACATGGCATGATGTGATATGCCACCAGCATTTTCTCTTACAAATTTTTGTCACTTTGTTGACCATCTTCTCGAGTTGGACACATGGCATAACCCCATTAGACACGGGCTGTCTTCTTCATTTTTTGTCGCGGGCACATCCTGCATTTTTTGCCACCACATGGACATGTGGCATGATCCTATTGGCTCGGGATTTTGGGGGGAAGACTTTCTTTTTTTAAAAATTTCCCTCACTTGGGAGAAAAGGATAAAATCCTTTCACACCTCGCCCACACCGCTCTGTGACACATGGCTGAATGCTATTGGATGCGGGCCTTAGGCTGGAATATTTTACTTGCACTAACCCTTAGGAAATTTTCCCAACTTCTTTCCCTTGGACACGTGGCACGATCCCATTCGCCGGTGGGCCATCGGGCTGAAAATTCCTTCTGAAACCTTGCCAAACACTTGGTAAAAATTTTCAATCTTTCCTCCACCTCCGCCCTTCCGAGGACACGTGGCGGCATGCTATTGGATGCGGGCCTTCCTTGGAGATTTTTCCATGGCGCCAATACTTAGAAAAAAATTGAAAAAAATTTCCCCACCTCCACCACTCCTTCGGCCTAAGGACACGTGGCGCAATGCCATTGGATGCGGGCCCTATGGGAAAAAATTTGTTCGCGCCAACCCTTGGGAAAAATTCCCAACTCCTCCCCGCCTGGACACGTGGCTTCTTCCCATTGGTTGGGAACTCCCTTAAAAGATTTTTCCATTGCACCAAACACTTAGTAAAATTTCTAAATTTTCCTCTGCCCTCCACCACTTGATTGCTGACATGGCACTCTCTGATTGGCCGGCAGGCCTGTCCAGGGAAAATTTCCCACAAAAACTCCACCGAGCCATAACTTCAAAAATACATGGAGTTAGGAGGAAAACTTTACCTTTCTGGAAAGCTGAGAAGGAGCTCTATCCAATGGTGCCATTTCCAGAACGTTTTGAGTGCCTAAAAAGCCAAAAATTTTGACTGAGACACAAGGGAGGAATGAAATGAAGGGAGTTAGCCACAAAATGAGCAAGGGGATCATTTTGGATAATGATAACCTATTATCTAATGGACATTTTCTTGAATTTTTTATAACCACGGGGTAACCAACTTCATTGGTCTTTACTTAGAGTGAGTATGATAGCAATCCATTTGTTTGCCTCCATTTTTGGGGTAGCCAATTGCTGGTTTTCACTTGAAGTTGGTTTATTCTTCTTTTCTACTTTTTTACTTAGTATTATCTTTCTTTGGTTTAATATTTTTGCTCTTTCTTCCCTTTCTAATATTTGGGCCTCTGTTTTCTTTTTTCTCGTGGAAATCTTGGCCTTCTCATCCGATCTCCTCATCATGATTATTTTTGATTTATCTCCTAACTCTCTTTTAATTTCTTATTGTGGACTTTGTATTTTTTTGTAATTTTATTTTCATGGTTACATATTTCTTTTAAGCCAACCATCATCCCGTAAAATTTTAATAGTTACATCTCTTTAGATCGCCCCTCTTTACGTATGCCACCCCATGGTGCATGTACCTAAAATAAATTCTTTGTGCTTCTAATCAATTATTTTTCTACTAGAAAAGTTGGATTAAGAAAGGTATTTATTTAAGAAATCTTCCACTAGATCTGCTTAAAATTTTTGCATTCTTATGATTAAAACTGGTCCAAGACCTTTGAATACCCCAAGTAATAATATAAGAATGGAATGCATTTTCAGACAAAGTAACATATTGCTCTTGTTAAAGGTTCTTCTAAATATCTCATAGTTTTTAGCATTTTTGAGTCCACTTAAATGGTTTTCGTAATTGTATCCTTGACCAATGTTTTCTTTTTATGTGTGCTAAAATTCAAGGCCACAACAAGTGTGGAAATTTTGACTTGAATTCTTCACCAATCTCTCCAAAGAAATCAACTTCAATTCCTCTATAAGATTCTCTAAGTCTCTTTACCTCCTTTTTAATGAATATATCAATTGTTTAACCCACCAATATCCAATCTCCATTAAATATGGTTTCCAATATTGTGGTGGTGAAATTTTTCTAGATATCCGCTTAAAAAATGAATCTAGGCTTAGACACCAAAATGTTAACCTTAAGCCTCAACAATAGCGTGAGGGTTAAGAAGTTCTCCCTTTCGTTAAGGGTTTACCAAGAGTGATATTCATATTTATTTATGTCGTGAATTAAAAGAGTATAACTAAAGATAGTAAATGCAACATATAATATCAACTATCCTTTTATATTATTTTCTTAAAGTTATTACACTATTATTTCACATCCATCTCACACACTCTCTTACTCATTCATTCAAACATAGATATCTACTTATATTCATGTAGATATATATACCTTGATAAGAACTCACTCTCTTATTCTCACCCACACATTCTCTCTCACACACACACTTTTGTGATTAAGATTTATAAATATCATGTTGTATAAATTAGTCAAAAGACATTGCTTTTGGACGTGACTCTGTTGGCTAAGTCTGCATTCTATTTTGGTCCTTTTTGTGTTTTGGTTTTTGATAGGAATCAGTAGCTTCATGTAATATTTAGAGGCTTAATTTTTAGTTGTTTTTATAGTCTTCTACAAATATGCTTAGTTTTTTATGCCTAACTTCATACTTCAATGTCTTTTCCTTTTATTTGCAGCTTCTCCTATATTTTTTTGGCTTTTCTTCCTTTTGTGAATTGTTCTAAAAATCTGATGAAGAACCCAGTCAATGATGTTCCCGAGATCGATGTATGTGATTTTTTTTACATTGGGTTCTCGGGTAGATGGGGGAACATTTCATTAAATTGATTCTTCATGTCCTTTTTACCTTTTCACCCCTCATACATTTAAAGAAATCAAATAAAAAAGTTGAAAATCGATTTAGGAATAATTCACATTTTTAGGAGTGCAAGAAAGGCTTGGAACTTCGATTCGTCTTGAAGCATACTTTTAGGAATGTCCTCTGGTCAAAATTTTAATCACCTTTGAGTCATAATTTTGAAATGTGGGAGCATGGGAAAAATTTGATCAAGATTTGGGTGAGATTTTGGAGATAAAAATCCCAATTCACTTTTAGTTGGACTTTTGGAAATTTCTAACTAGATAAAAAAAAGTATTATTGAGAAAAAAATCCACTTGATTGTGAGTCATTCTTTTATACATGTGGGACAAGATTAAAACACCACCCGAGCCAATAACTCTTTTGAAAGTGTTTGAAAAAAAAACCGTGTTTGGCTACCGATTAGACTTTTGTTAAAATAAAAGTTAGGTGCAAACTCGCTACCTCAATTTAAACCAACCGAGATCCGGAAACCCCACCTCGAACCTATAGATTATGTGAATTGAAATGTGAAATCTATTTTATCCTTACCATGTGAAAACAACGATGAATTTCTACCAATCACGAGCTAAAAATCCTAAAAACACAATCGGATGCTTGAAATTTTGTTAGGATTGTGTGAGGAAGAGAGTGGTTAGGAGAACAAGGAGAAAATCCAACTTCCAAACCAATACTTTGAAAAATAGTGTAAAAACTTATAAATAAACCATTTTCGAATGATAAATATCAACATGAATGAAAATTCGATCAACTTGGCAATAATGATGGGTATATCATGAAAGTCATGCTTTATGTGTAATGAAATTACTTATATAAATATGAATATTAGTAGCAATATAACACCAAATAATACTAAGATATAGATAAATGATCATAATATGTAAGTATAATGACTTATCCACTTCAAGGGGGCAACCTCCAAACCATAAAATAAGACTCAAGTGCTCAATATCTTGATATGATCCTACTCTCTAAATCCTATATATACCCTATTATACTACCTATTGGTTGCTCGGATGTGCACCCATGTCTCAAATCTTTGAAAAGGGATGAGGTGTACGATACCACAATGGAACCGTCCCCAAGTTGTGGGACCTTGTGCACATCGGAAGACCGGGCCCACATGTTAATCTATGGCGTACATCCTCCGCCCTCTTCTCCCATGCCCGCTCTGTTTCCTTTGCCACACATAGAGAGAGATCAACCCTTTTCTTACGGCACTATCACCTTCCTTAGCTTAGGATTTCCCTTTCTGCTACGCATCCTTCTATCCATAGTCCCTTAACACATTTAGTCTAGGATTTGCATTCAACATTCGGAGTAAGCAGGTAGCATTAAAGGTAGGTAGAGGAACCTACGTTCTCGGAGATCCATCCCACGTGCGCAAGGTCCTACAACTTGGGGACGGTTCCATTGTGGTCTTAGACACCTCAGCCCTTTTTAGAGATCCGAGATGCGGGTACACATCTAAGCAACCAAAACTACCCAATCTAGAGGTAGAACAAGAGTTACACACAGAAAAAATTGTTGATATATTCAATTACACACACTTACATATATATAGGACATAGTGATCCTATATTCTAGGAAGTTGGTACAAAAACTCCTCAACAAAATTCTAATAATCATATATCCTAAATATAAATATAAGTTATTAATAACAACTTATATACCCACAAAATATATACGTGATTTGTTATTACAAATCACTCACTAACTATTCAATAACTATCTACCATGAATAATTACCATAGTAAATACTAAATCCTAACATTCCCCCCTTAGTGTTTACATGGTAGAAAAACATTCACACTTCTTTTTGTAGCTTATCGCACATGCTTGTTCATGATCTTGGTACAACAATCAAAATGAAGCTAGAAGAAGGAACACATCAACTTCTTATCAACCATGCACTTTCTAGAACACATTACTGAAGAGGATGGGAACAAGATTAGGAATCATCTACTTATCAAACAATCACTCTAGGAACACATCTAACCTAACAGTGTGGGAACTCAAACAAGAACACATCCGAACAACCTTCAATGGTTTTCCAAAGCCTAACCACCAAGGTAGGTATGAACAGGAACACATCTGACTATTCAACCTCTTCAAGACTCATGATGTTGCATTTCACTATGCTATCTGTTCTTCACTATGTTATTACATAGGGGAATTATGTAGGAATAGCCACATATATCAGTGAATAAGAATGAACCACATTTGTTCTTTTTTTTCACACCACGCTAAAATCCACACCAAACTAAAATTTTAAAATCAAACACACTACATGCTAAAATAAGGCACACCACTCTAAAGCAAAAGCACACACGTGCCACCAAATCAGTGAAGCGGCCCCATCGTTGGCGATTGATGAGAGGTCACTTGGTTGTCCTCCAACAGTCGATGCCTCCATCCTCCATCAACATGTTGCTAGCTCAACTGGATTTGACTTGGATGCTTAATAGTTTCCACATTGGGTTTATTTTGTCTTCCCCCATAATGTGAAACACTTTATTTTCCGGACATCGGGTAACATTGAAAATACATCCATGAGGCAATTTCATTTTTTTAAACAATTTTCAAATCTTAACTTAACTTTACCATAATTACTATTTTACTTTGACAATGACAACAAGATATTTTAGACTCGATAATTTATCACATTGATTATATGAAAATTAAAAAAAAAAATAAAGACTTTACAATGACAAGACTTCATGAATTTGATAACAAACTATGACTAGATATACTAAACAATAAAACACCTAAAAAAATGACATTCTAATATAGTATAAGGATATAATTAGAAAATAAGTTCATCATACCACAAAAATTAAACTTGACCTCCGGACTATAATTACTAAATTAATTTAAAAGGAATAAAATAAAGACAAGACATGACTCCCAATAAACATTTAAATACTACTTCATTGTAATCAGTATAACTTAACATGCAGTCTAACCTTAAAACGTAATAAAAATGCTAGAAAATTACAAAGACTTTTTAATTTGACTACTTTCCATGATTATGTCACAATGGTTTGCATGAGACAGAGAATCCAGTAAAAACTTCCTCGATGCCGAAGCGTACATGGGGAGAGCTCAGGGCCAAATGGTTTCTCCCTTTCCAATGCAGGTTGGGCTAGAAAATGTAGTGCTCACAGTAGACAAAACTCAAATTTTAATTCAATGACTGTGAGTCGTGACGTGTGGATCCCATGTGGGAAGATCACTCTTCATGTAATGCAAAACAGTAAAAACCGTGGTAGAAAACTGTCATGGATTGAGCACCAATGGAGAAGAGAACTAGCCGTGAAGAATGATAACAATTTTTACACTCTTATTTTTAAGAATTAAATCGAGTCACATAAAGCTCTAATTTAACTTTACAAACCTCGACAACTAGATTAGTAAAAAACGTGTGAAGAGGGATCGTATTTCGAGCATGTAATCAATGCACCATCTAAAACTTTTCCAAGACTAGACAATTGCATGTAGATTTCTCTCAAGCAATAGTATGGAGAGTAAATTCAGTGCGCATAATATTTAGAAAGTTTGCATGCACCGAATCAATATTACTTGTAGAATTCGGCTCCACTATGTTAATGAATAATTGGCTATAACATGAACCAGACTATTGGAATGGATGTCAAATAAAACCAAAGCAAGAATGATCGATTGAATGCTTTAATTCTGTCAGGTAGAATAAGATATCTATGCATATGGATGGACGTCACATGACAGGTCTGTGTAATTGAATATCTCCGTAAGAAAATTGTTCTCAATTGCCTACTATGAAGATAATTACCAAATGTTAATGATGAGTGCTCGAACGCCTGAGATACACACAGGTGCAGAATACTATGGAGAAAGCATGTAGATCTTCCACAAAGCAATCACAAAAATACCATAATCTACGCTAATATGCTCTCAATACTAAACAAACTAACCTAAGAAGTCTTCTCATATAATAGGATAACCAAAGCTAATATAGTTGTCCCCATCCATGACTCATTTTTCCATCATAGGGCATGACAACCACTTTGATACCAAATCTAGAGGCAGAACCAAAATTGCATAGAAAACTTTGTTGATATATTCAATTACACACACTTACATATATATAGGACACAAAGTGATCCTATATTATAGGAAGTTGGTATAACAACTCCTCAAAAACAACTAACAATCATATATCCTAAATACAAATATAAGTTGTTAGTGACAACTTATACACCCACAAAATATATCCGTGATTTGTTATGACAAATCACTCACTAACTATTCAATAACTATCTACCATGAATAGTTACTATAGTAAATACTATATCCTAACACCTAGAGCCCTAAGGCCGACCCACTAAGCATATGAAATCATAAATAAATATGATATGACATTATAAGATATTATGTTAGCCACGATTCGGCTATCAATATCTTGATATATGACCTATAGATAAAGGGCATAATATGCCCCTCCCCTTTAAAGCAACATTTTCCCCAATGTTGAAAATTTTTGTAGGCTTCTTCAAATAAGTGTAGTCATCAATTTTCATGATCTTTGGATGTTTCTACAAGAAATATTCCTCCTCCCATGTTTTTGTTACATTTTCTCGATTCTCCCACTTAATTAGATATTAATTAATTACTCTTTTCTTCACCATCGCATCGTGAATTTCCTCATGTTCCAAACCAAGTTGGCATTATTTATCCAACATTAATTACTTTATCTAGGATAAAAATTGTATGCAATGACATTCCAAAATCTAGAAATGTGCAAGGTATGTGAAAGTAGAAAAATATCTTTGAGACTAGATGAATTTAATTCAGCAAAAAAAAATTTTCTTGCCATCGTTGGTCATTCAAACATGCACCTGCGTCTCGGATCTGGAAGAGCCAAGGTGTTTGAGACAAAAATGGAACCATCTCTAGGTTGTGGGACCTTGCGCACTTGAGACAGAGATCTCTAGATAAGGACAGTTCCTCTATCTATTTAGATATTGTTACTACTACTCCAAATGCTAGAAGAGAAAACTAAGCTAAAAAGCCAAGGTACTAGAGATAGAAGGATAACATAATGGGAAACTAATCTAAGGAAGGTGATAGCACCAGAAAAAGAGGGATGAACACCATCCGTTCTGATTGAAAATGAAAGGAAAAGGCGTGAAAGAAGGCTTGACACACGTAGTAAAAACTAAAAGCATTGACCAGATCAGTTTCATGGAACGCAACTAAAAATGGAGCTACAAGGGATGTAAAGTGACACAACAAGCACACAATGCAAGAGGAAGGCAAGAAGAAGGAATATCAACATGCTTAGGATAGAGAATATTCATAAAACGATGCTTCCATTACTTCAAAAATTCACATAACTACTACAATGGTGAAAAAGGTTGATATTCACATGCACGAGCCAAATCTAGAGGTTTATAACTCATAATAGAGAAATATAAATTCCTTATCAAAAATGCGTAAGGCTCCCAAAATGTCCAACATTTACAATGAGCCCAACTCTTACATTTATAGATGAATCGATGGAAGAAAAATAAGAGGAGGGAAAACTCGAATTTGAAATTCACCTATAAATTTTTCAAATGCATTTCCCCATGTCTTTTTGGCATGTTAGAGAAGGAAGGAAGGAAGATGGGATCAAATCGAGTGTTTAGATCAATTATATCTTCTAATTAATGTTCATAAATATGTTTTCCCATTTCTCCCCTACTAGATCCACCAAGAATTTGAATTTTGAATATTTAACATTGTAGCCTACGACAACATCTATCAATGGAGACTAGGCGCATGCTAATTGGAGCTCTGTAGAAAAATATATGGTTTTCAGAAGTTTTCAAAGCCACCTAGGCATGCAAAACACGTGGCACACATTGATTGTCTTAAAGGGTGGTTAACTATGCAAAGAATTTTGTCATTTCTACCATGTGTCACTTACTAATTTATTACAAATATTCAATTCCCAATTAGCACGCTTTGTTTTGTTGCGTGAAGAACAATCAATCTTGTTAGATGATGATGTGGCATGCAATGAAGTAGAAAAAGGATCGAAGGAATATGCATGGAAGAATGAAGCGCGGGAGGAAAACAGAGGAGGGGCATGCGAAAGGTTATGTGCATCGAGAGAAATGGGAGAAATTTCAAGGAAAAAAATGCATGGTCAAGGCAAAAATATCACAAAGTAATGTGTGGGGCACGTGAGAGGGCTAGGGACATAGCTGATTTAAGCAAGTGGAAGGCGCGCACATTGGATAAATAAATTTTGGGAGGAAGGAGAATGTGTAGAATATGTGCGCAAGGGAAGAGTGGAACAAAGATGAAAAGGAACATGGAAAGGGGAGAAGGGGAAGTGCATAAGGGAACACAAGGGAACAATGAACAAGTGAATATGCCAAGGAGATGATTGAGGTGTGCGTAACTTGTAATGAAAATATCAGAGCTTGAATATGTATGTAAGTTATCCCAATAACTTGGAGAGTTATTTAGATAAACATTTTGGTGACTTTTGGGGCCATCTTCCTGCTAGATGAAGGAGATCAATAGCCTAGAGTGTCCATTGGGCATGGAGTCTACTATGTGATCATGAAATTCTAATTTGTACCTTTGAAGAAATACCCCTGAAGTCACTGGAAGGATCATTTCTTCACTCTATTCTTAATCCTACAAAGCGCTGAAAGCTGTTGGAAGATAATCGACATCCAAGAAGAAAAAGAAGAGAACGCGTAAGAATAACACAAGAAGAAAGAACTATGTACAAACAAAAAATGTGCACACAACGCACTTGGATAAATTGAAGTTACTCTAATATAGATAGAATGATGCAACAAACATAATAGAAGGGTTTGATATAGATCCCATTTACTTGGATTTGTAGTGCACCTCCATCAAGATGAGTTAACTCGAAAGAGTTAGCCTCCTTGCATGAACTCATGATGTATAGGCCACTCCAAAGTGCATCAAAATTTGAATGGCACTTGGTTTAGCTCTGTTGGTATCACATTTTAAGATCAAGTCCCCAACTCTAAAGTATTAAGGCCTAGCCTTTTTGTCAAACCATTTCATTGTCATTTGTTGGTTTTGTTCTAGCTTGATCATGATAGAGTTCCTTAATTCTTCAAGAATAGCCAACTCTTCCATTTTGATTTCTCTATGGTCTATACCTTCAAACTGTAGTTGTTGGGAAAGTGCTAGTGATTTCAACTCAAGCATCAAATGAAGAGTATCCTCCTTTCCATAGACAAGCTTGTAAGGAGAAGTTCCTATTCATTTTTTAACTGTGATTCTATCTTCCCGAGCACGTGTGTGACCTTTGTACTCCACATTCTCGGCTGATGTTCATTGTGTGCTTCATGATCATGATTATATTTTTATTTGCTGATTCTACCATACCATTTCCTTGAGGGTAATATTTGGAAGAATTCTTTAGATATATGCCCATATTTAGAGCCCAATTAGTGATTTTAGTGCAAAGGAAGTATTTTGCATTATAAGAGATAATGATTTGAGGATTGACAAACCTTGTGACTATACCTTCAATAAATTCAAGGATGAATAACTCAGTTGATTCCTTGAGCGTGAGAGCTTCTGTCCATCTGGTGAAGTGGTTTGTTCTGTTGTTAGCATCCAGGTTGTGTCTAGCTCTTTAAGGTGGATTGATCATGCCTATGAAGTTGAGACCCCATTGCATAAAAGGCTGATCCATTTGGATTGGTCGGAGGGGAAGCACTATCAATTTATTCTTTCCTCCAAAGAAAAAAGCACATTTTCCTACATTTTGTGACCCACTTGTGTGCATCTACAAATAGAGTAGGCCGAAAGACACATGTCATTATGATATTCATTGTTATAGTTTTGGCAGAGAAGTGTCCACCAAAGAATCCATTGTGAAATTTTGCTAACACTTTTTCATTCTGCGCACCATTGATACACCTTAACAACATGCCATAAATATTTTTCTTGAGGATAAGACCATCAATAAGCACATGGGGAATAGATTGTAGCCTCAGATGCCTCCTTTTTGTTTATTTAGACTAAAAGGTTATGCGCCCTTAGAAAGGAATGTGATAATTTCCTTCACTCTTTAATGCACACAAGGATATGTATTTTGTTTAACTTTTGCATTTGAGAGTTCTTCATCAAGAAATAATGAAGTATCATGTTCATTGTGTGCCTATTAAAGAAGTTGTTTGTATAGTGCGCTACCTTGTACTAGCTTGGTGGCTTTGATGGTCACATCATACTCCATGATTTTGGTTACCCATCACGCTCTCTTTTTGCTAATTTATGATCTCATGATGAAGTCTCTAATAGAAGAATGGGAGACTAACACCTTGATATGATTTGTAGCGAGCATGCTCTTGAATTTCTTAAGGGTGTGCATGATGGTGTAGACCTAATTTTCCATGTGAATGTATCTTAATTCATAATCCTTTAGAGTCTAGCTAAATAAATCCGCTAGTTATTCTAGTACTTGTTCATTCTCTTGTGTTATGATAGTAGAAACACTCGTGGCAACACCATAAGAATAAAGGATCAAACCCTTTAAGTAATTTAGGTTGATGAGTGTTGGCACGCAAGAAATCTCTTGCTTGATTTTGTTGAAGCTTGAAGCTTTCCTTTCATTCTTTTTCCATCTGAAAGCAATGTCTTTCTTCAACATGAGGGTGATGGGCCTTACGAGTGTCATACAAAATTATGAATAAAGCACCTAACAAAGTTAATTTTGCCAAGGAAGGACTATAACAATTTCTTATGTACCATAAGGGAGAGGGCTAGGATGGATGACATGTGATCAATCTCAATTGTTATTCCATCCTTTGAAACTACATGACCTAGAAGCTTTCCCTATGCCACCGTGAAGTTGCATTTTACGGGGTTGAGAGATACCCCATATTTTCAGCATCTCTCAAAGACTTTATCCAGGTGTGTCATATGATCCACACTTTTCTTTGAGAATATTGTGATGTGTCATCAAGGTAAACAAAGGTGAATTTATTGATATAACGTTTGAATGCAATATCCATGCCGCATTGAAATGTTGCACCTATGTTTTATAGACTAAAGGAAATCTTCTAATAAGCATATGTTCCCCACTTGGTTGTAAATGTTGTTTTCAATTGATCTTCTTCCCTTACCAAAATCTGATTGAAACTTGAATACCCATCCAACATTGAGAATATTTGCATGTCATCCATAATCTACAAAATCTACTCTATAGAAGGTAACCAATAATAATCCTTTACTTGATTCCTTTTTAAAATCTTTGAAATCAACATAGAGTTTGATTTCATTTTCCTTCTTGTGCACGAACTAGATTCCCAACCCGGGTAGAATACTTGATCAGAAATATTATCTTTGCTTTAATGAGTTTGGTGAAATCCTTATTCATGACAATATTGATACCAAGATCAAGGTCAATGGAGTGTTGAGAAACACTTGGATAAAATCCTTTGAGGTATTCATATTCCCATGAGAATATATCATTGTATTTTTGATAGAGAGAGATGAAGGCATGTTTTTCATCATATGTGCAAGCTTTACTAAGCAACAACTCCTTTCCACACATAATAGTGATTAGGCAAAAATCTTCTTGCATAGCACACATATACTCTTCTTCACCCTTGAAATAATCATCAGGGATAAACATTTTCTCTAAGGTAACCATCCCTTTAGGAAACTTGTTTTTCTTGATTGTATCACTTGGTCACCATAACTATCATGCAAGTCAACTTACATGCTTGATGAGAACTCAACTTCATTTTGGATGAACTAGATGATCTCGTGTATCATTTTCAAACACCTTCCACCTGATGTTGTTATGCGGAATGGATGGCCTAATCACCATCTTAATGTGCTGAGTATTTCCGTGATAAATTCCTCAACAGGGGGAGAAATGCAAACCGAGCATAGCCATCGATCAACTTTCTCATTCATTTTATGTGGAACCACTTACAGATTTATAAAATTAAATATTTCGAGGAGATCAAGGATCTATGTTTATAATCTTCGAGAAGCTTATTATTCACCATGCACTTGTTGCTAACTTGATGGATAACCAATTTTGTGTCCCCAAAGATTTGTAGTGCCTTAATCTTCTTTTTTTTAAGCAATAAGAAAACCATCCACAAGTTCTTGATTTTCCACATTGTTAGAACATGTAAACTACAACCTGTACATAAAGAATAATTTCTCATCCTTAGGGGAATGAGAACAAATCATACTCAAGCATCATTTCTACTTTTGGATCCATCAAAGTGTAACTTCCATAGACCAAGGTTCTCTTTACTTTTCTTGAGCATGTAAGGAAGTACAAATTCTTCTTCAAGGATACAGTAGGTACCAGTCCCAGTTTCATGAGATTCTAGCTACTCAACAAATGGATCAAATCTATTGTGTCTCTGCACCCATTCATCTAGTACTAAGTCCAGGATAGGAGGTGCAAGAGGGTGTTCTTCAGAAACTAAAACTTGTTCTTCTTGAATTAAACAATTGGCTTGGAGAGGGGATGGGAGATATGACTCTGTATGATAGGAAAATATTGGATCAGCTTATATGGTAAATTGGGTAGCATACCTTATCTTGAGTAACATATGGGTCCAATCAAAAGATAAGTAACCACCCAATTTAGCAATAAAATCTCTTGAAAAACATAAGGAAAACAAAGGGAGTAGATCAATTACTAACACATCTTGAGTTATTGTAAGACTTGGACATGTATGGAGGGTTAACTAAAGATCCTTGATGATTCATAGGGTAGTGATAGTTCAACGATCAAGTTGCAAGACTAATTTTGTCAAAGGGCTATAATTAAGACATAATACATCAACAATTTTCTTTGCACGATAGAAATACTAGCATACGAGTCAATCATGTAGCTATGGGAAAGAAAGGTGGGGTTTTCAAAATTTTGCTTACTTGTTTCTCCTCTTCTTGGTAGATATTGACGAATGTGTGTGGCTTATATAAAGCTAGATCATTACACGTGAGTTGAGCTAGAGCTTCATGCAACAAATCAAACTAGGATGGAATGGTTAGGGCATCCTACATTCTAACATTTATGTTTTTCTTCTTCATTTGGTCCACAATACTTAATAGAAGACCCACTTACTTATACATTTGGCGCATAACAACATCTTTTTTCTTTTGTTCAGTACAGAGGCATGAACCTTATCGACATAGAGGTTTGATCTAAAAAATGATGGGCACACACCACTTCGAGGAGGATCTTTACATGTAGGAACTTGAACATTTTTACTACTAGATGTATAAGATTCTTCCTTTCACTTTTGAGGATCGACCTGTGTTGTCGTGATTGTGACTTGCATGCTAGACTCAAGTATTCTCTTTTTATACCTTGTTTTATCTACAACCTGGGCATGCGGTTTGTTTTTATCATCTATAACTTGATTGACTATGCAAAAATCCTCTGTACTTAAAGATTATCAAGTTGGCTTTGGGAGAAGCTTTTGGCTTTTCTTGGCTCTAAGGCTCACTTGTGCTAATGGAAGGATCGAGTTAGAAGCATTTTGGATCATATAGGTCTTACTATGCGTAAAATTGGCACAATGATATTGATTATGAGGCATATTGCAAGGAAAGAACCACTCCAATTCCTACACCATGTTATTTTAAACGGGGACAAGTGCTTAAATTGTGTTGGGTCTTTGGAAGGGGTTGTGCAAGAGGAATAACTTGTAAATTCAAGTATGCATTAACATGAAATATATCATTCTCGTTAGTTCTTCCCATATCTCTCGATTTCCATATTTATTGCACCAAGGTTGATTTCTTTGGATTTGTGCCTATTTAGAACTACTCGTAGGCTTATACCTGCTTTGCTTCTCCAATGATATGACCTTGTTGGACAAGTATTTAATCAAGGCCTTTAATTATTATTATTTTTATGCATGGAAGAGTAAGATGTATATTCCACTAGTTTTATACTCTATACTAGAATAGTGGCAATAAAAGGTTGGGGTGATGGATACATCTCTGGGAATAAGTGCATAGGAGGCTTAGGCGTTAACTTACCCACCTAGATGAGACTGATTTTTCCCTTATTGAAATATTGTATGCAGAAGGTAAGGTTATACCTCCCTTAGATTGAATCATGACTGAAATGTCAATATTCAAAGCCCTTAGATAGTACAAGAAAGTGTTTTGGGCTATGGGACTCAACACTCGAGGAATTTTGTTCCAATTCTTCCGGAATTTGATGTTGAAATCAGTCATTTGCTTGTTGGGAGATCTCTTGGTTGTAGTTAGTTGTTCCACTAAATATAGGTGATCTAACTTATCTTCAAAGTAGTTACATAGATTTGTTCCAAGCTCATCCTAGGTGGCAATAGATGCAGGTCTCAAGCCTCGGTACCATCGAGTGCTTTACCCTTGAAATAGGTTGTAAGTAGTCTAACTGCAACATCATCATGTGTAATTAGATAGATAGAGCACACATTGGCCACATCTTGAATGTGTTCAATAGGGGTGACTTTATTCTCTCCCATGAAGTATGGGATACTCTTGAGCACGGTTAATAGAATATCATGTCGATCATTGAGATTGATCGAAGCTTCCACCAATGAAGCTAGAAAAGTTCCTTGGAGGAGGAGGAGGTTGAAGTGTCATGGCAAGACACACTTTTATTTTGTGAGGAGTAGAGTGTTTTCAACAAGATGGAGATGGGAATCCATGCTTGGGAGATCTATTGCATGTGCTTATTGGTGAAAGATGGAGATATTCAAAGGATCCTTTAGCTGCAACACTCTTTTTGGTATGCACTCTTCTCATAAAAGGAACTTAGTACTAAAAATAGATTTTTAAAAGTGTTGGGAGTCATCAGATGTGTTGAAACAAGCCTCCAAAGGCTAGAAATACTAAGTCCACACACAAGAACTTAGCAATATGAAATTTAAGCTTTCACCGCTTGCTCATCCCACCGGTGTGCCATAAACTATTGGTCATCCAAACGTGCACCCACATCTTAGATCTAGAAGAGTGGAGGTGTTAAAGACAACAGTGGAACCATCTCCAATTTGTGGGACCTTACGTGGTTGAGATAGATCTCCATAGAAGACCAGTTCATCTATCTATTTCTACTACTACTCTAAATCTTTGGAAGGAAAACTAAGCTAAAATTTAAGGGATAAGAGATAGAGGGATAAAAAATGGAAAAATAATCTAAAGAAGGTGATAGAACCACAAAAGAGGGATGAACACCATCCGTTCTAAGTGAAAATAAAAGGAAAAGGCATGAAATAAATCTAGGAATACGTAGCATAAACTAAAATGCATTTTCTAGATCGGTTTCAAAAACACAACTAAAAATGGAGCTACAAGGGATGTAAAGTGACACATAAAGCACACAATGTAAAAGAAATGAAATAAGAAGGGATATCAACACACTTAGGAAAGATAATAGTCATAAAAAAATGCTTCCATTACTTCCAGAAGTGCACATAACTATTACAATGGTGAAAAAGGTCGATCCACATGCATGAGCCAGATCTAGAGGTTTGTGACTAAGAATACAAAAATATGAATTCCTTAGAAAAAATGCGTACGGATCCCAAAATTTCCAACATTAACAATGACACCAGATCTTGTATTTATAGATGAATCAATAGAAGAAAGAGAAGAGGAGGGAAAACCCAAATTTGAAATACAACCACCAATAACAAAAATTTAACACCTGGAATTCTCTTACAAATCTATCAAATGTGTTTTCCCAATTCTTTTTGGTGTGTTTGAGAAGGAATAAAGGAAGATCCGATCAAATCAAGTTTTTGGAGAAATGAGATCTTCTCATTAATTCCCATAAAGACATTTTCCCATTTCTCATCTACCAGATCCACCAAGAATTTGAATTTTGAATATCTAACATTGTAGCCTACGTCAACAGCTATTGATTAAGACTAGGAGTGCACTAATCAAAGCTCATAGATAAATATACGGTGTCGAGAAAATTTTGAGCTTCTTGGGCATGAAAAACACATGACACACACTTTGGTTTCTTGAAAGGACAACCAACTATGCAAAGTTTTTGTCATTTCTACCACATGTCACTTATCGATTTGTTTCAAATATTCAACGCATAACTAGTGAAATTTGATTGGTTGTGTGAAGCACACTCAAGATTGTTAGATGATGACAAGGCATGAAATGGTGGAGAAGAAGATGCAAAGGCATGTGCGCGGAAGAATTAAGTGTGGGAGGAAAAAGAGGAGGGGCGCGGACAAAGGTGACACGCGTGGGAAAAATGGGAGAAATTACCAACTAAGAAAGTGCATGTTCAAGGTGTAACTATCACAAAGTAATTTACAAGCTACACGAGAGGGGTGGGTACCTAGCTTATTTAAGAAAGTACAAGGCATTTGTATAGGATGAATAACTCTTTGGGATGAAGATGAATGCATAAAAGACACACATAGGGGAATAGTGGAACAAAGAGGAAAAGGAAAATGGAAATAGGAGAAGGAGAAGTGCGCAATGGTGTCCTAGGGAACATTGACCAAGTGAATGTGCTAAGGAGATGACTAAGGTGCACGTAACTTGCAATGAAAATATCGGAGGTAGAATATGTATGTAAGTTATCCAAATAAGTAGGAGATTTAATTGGATAACACCATCCACATGAACTTCCTTTTGCCTCTTCTCGCTACTTTTCGATCACCGCACGCGTCTTGATCCTTTTTATTACTATGTTGTCTTATCTGGTTGTTGAGCCCTTTGGTGTTGGTTGTTTTGCTCTTTTTGGGTTGTTTCTACCTATTTTGATATCTGGCTTTTGAGCCTTTCTGTATACAGGGTATAGTCCCTTCAAAACTATTTACCCTTAATAAAAAAAACTTCCTTTATATTATATTTCTAATGGGTACACTCTTCAAATAGAAATATTAAATATTACCTTTTAGATCTATAGTCATTTTATGTGCCCTTAGAACAACAATCTAATCCCATGCACACAGGCCTATCAATGGGAACTAAATGCTCACCTAAGGCATGCATGGGCACTTTGAACCCCTCCTTTATGTGAGGATTGAGAGAAGATGATGCCATTGATAAAAGATTAAATGCAGAAAATTAAATTATCATGCATACATTTTGAAGGCATAGGATGAGTTATTATATCAATACACCCATTCGGATAAGAGAAACATCACACGAGAGGACATATTTTAGTCATGACATAAAGAAATGATACTAGTTGTTACACCCATGAACAATATATTTAGAAAAGAGACATATATTCATATTGATCATAGTTCTCAGTAACCACATTAAATTCAAAAGGGTCATAACAGACCAAATGTATTAAGATAGACATCACTCATGTATCAAATACCTAGTTATGCTTCCTATATTACATAAATTTTCATAAAACCATCCCTCTTGATATGATATCATTCCTACATCCCTCTAATGGTAACCCTAACCTTTAAAACCTCTCACTCTTTTCTACAAGATTGCTTCACCTTTCATCCTCTCTGTGATGATCCTTAAGTTTCCCCTTATTTACCTCTCTCCATTCAGGCATGTCTTCCTTGCTCTAGAGAATCTCTATAAATAGGTTTAGCACCCACTTCCATTCCTTCCTCTAGGATTAGATTGCTTGAAAAGTGTCCCTATGGTCCTCTAATGTAGCATGATTCTTTTGATCGAGCTCTCCACTTTCTAAAATGATGTCTTTCAAGAATTTTCTATGCATGGGATATTCTTTCCTTAACCACCAACTCGCCATGATGACATCTTATCCACTTAGCACGTCTAGTCGGGTCATGTTTTTCCTAAAGTTCTTCTTAGAGAGCCAAATATGGCTAAGTCCTAAGATCCTTTGTTTTTCCTTGCATGCGCGTCGTGGTTTCTACTACACCCTTATCAAAAACCTATCTTGCGCGCTTTTCCCCTCACACCCTTCTTCTTTATTGGTCCTACAAGGGCATACGCTCTTTGGTAATTAGCCAATATTTCGAGGCCCAAAATTACCCCAAACTAATATTTTTCTCCATCCTCGAAACATCCTCTCTCCAAAGAATAAAGAATGAAGGAATGAAGAATGAGAAATGGAATAAATATGTAGGCTAATAGGTTATATATGGTTCCTTCTGAAATTTTCTAACACACGTTTAACCATGCCTTTTTTACCTATGTCCACCTCTCTTGACCATTCTACCTTTTTATTATGTGCTTAGCCATCCTTATCACTGGGTTAGAGATATTAGGGATGTCGAAGTAGTGAGACCCCTTCTTATAGTCATACTCCTCCATGGTCTTCTTAATAGCCTCTTTATCCTCTAGGTCATCATCTAACAAATCTCCTTCATAGATCAGGCCGATAAACTTAGAGATGAGTTGGGAGTTATCCGCATTTGCTTCCCTTAAAGTATAAGTGGTTTGCATGTACGCGTGACATCAACCATTGGTATAGCCACTTGGGCTTGCCAAAATAGGGAAACTCGTAAAGTTGCAGCAACCCAGCCTTCTCCAATTTTACCTTCACCTCATCACGTAGATTGGCATCCCTTTTGGTGTCCTCTTATCTACATTAGATTAACCAGCTCTAATGCCATCTCCTTCTTTGTGGTACTTATGTAATGGTTTTAGTCACTCACAGACATTTTCCTCACATGCAATACCCATTCTTTCCCAAGTAACACTCCATCTGGGTATTAAATCTTTTCATACCACTCCTTATTGAAACTAGTGGTGGAAGTTTTTTTTCCATTTCCCTTGCCCTTCTTAGGTGAAATGGTTTCATTCTTTTCTACCATTTTATTATTGGGTTAAACACAACTCTTATTTGTTCCTCTTCCTCACTCTACTCAAATATGTGGCTCAACTTTGCAAAAGAACCCTTCTACTCCCATGCCCTAGCTATAGAACCCTAAATTAGAAAACTCTTCCACAAGATGGCATACTCTACTGAAACCTCCCTACACCCGTGTAATCCTTCCACTCTAGCTTGCAGATCACCCTAGTCGTTGACTTCATAGTTTCACTCTTCTTCCTTCACACAAATCTTTCTTCATGGATTCCCGAGTTCACAAGAGTTCTTCAATCTCATAAAAGTAAGCTCAATAACGATGTTCCCAACCTTTTACATATAGATTTTTTCCTATCTCCTACAATAAATGTTATGCCACCTACCAATGTACTTAGCATTAAACACATATTTTTACACTAAAGTTGACCTTAAGAGTTCTTACCCATGCGCCCAATCCTAGGTAAAAATATCTACAACCTGTTAGTGAAAATTCAAAGACCCCCAAATGAGTTATGGATCTTCTTTTCTAAGACAAATTCATTTAGTTCGATTGCACAACATTGAGCTTTCCCAAAGTGTGGGACCTTTGCAAATGGGGAAAGATCTCCGAGAGAAGGCTGATTCCTCTTCCTAAACTACCTGCCACAAGCTATTCCACTTTGTAGGCAAGTTAATATAACCTAATCTAACTTCTAAGGAGATAAGGAGAGGAATAAAACAAATAAATTAATAGCCTACACTAAAATAGTGATACGAGAGAAGGAAAGTGTTTATTATCTATCAAAAGCGCCATGCAACAAGAAGAGGTGAGCAATGGAAAAGATGAACAAGTGCATCACATACCAAAGATGGATTTCACATAGAAAATGTTCCAAAATCCATGAACATAGCTCCAAAACTTGCAATGAACATCCAAACGTGCACAAATACTTGCAATGAAGAGATGCAAGAAGAAAACAACAAAAAAATGAGCAAGGATGGACAAATACATCACAAAACATGTTTTTATTACTTGAGAAGTTTACATAGTGTATCATTTCAGGGTAAGAGGAAAAATACCATCACAAAGCATGGGAGGAGGTTCAAACTCCATATTTTACCATGAGGAAGAAAATAAGGGAGAGGCAGAGAAGAAGGATAAACAATTTTTTTTTAAAATGAGCCAAAACTAGCTTTTATCGCTCGAACAAAATGAATGAAATGTGAAAACATGGGAAAATCAATTTTAAAACTCCAATCACAAACAAGATACATTTATTTAGCCTAAAAAATGATGGGTTTCCATGAAAAATCCCATACTTCATCGTACATTGCTTCATAGAGCAAGAAAGAGGCCCATACTTCATTAATTTTGGTGGTTGGGGTCGTTTTCTACAATTTTTCCATGCCAGAGACGTTTTCCTATTTTTCTCCCACAAAAGTCCATCAAAATTTAAAATTTAAGTGTCCATCATGTGGATAATTTCATCATCTTTCTAATGATAAAAAAATCATGAAAATTTGAGCTCGGTGCAAAAGATATGCCCTTCTCGAAGATTTGGGCAAAAAAATGGCAAAATTCGGGTTGGTGGGCCAAAATTTGACCTTTTCCCTCTTTTTTCAAATTGGGAAATTTTTGCAAATAAACTCTATGGCCCACTTCTACAAGACACGTGGCACTTCCTAATTGGTCCGCGGCCTTCAAAATAATATTCTACCCCTTTTTCCCATAAAGGGAAAATTTTCCCAAGGTTCCCGTCGGCCCGACCTCCGCTGCTGACATGGACATGTGGCGCCTTCTGATTGGTCACGGAGATGCGGTCCAAATTTTCACCTTTTCACTTTTATGGTTTTGAAAAAAAAACCAAAAATCCTTTCGACCCCCGACTCTTTCGCTGCTGACTTGGACACGTGGTGCATTATGATTGGTGCGGGGCCTTAACCAATTTTTCTCCATTCTCCTTTACGGGTTTGCGGGCCAAAATTTTCCTTTGAGTTTTTTTCCCAAAAGGGATAAGTGTCAAATTTATCTCCACACCTCAACCAACTCACCAAGTTTCCTTAGCAAAAATGATCTCCCTAATCTATCGGCCTGAACCTCTTTGGCAGAAAACTATCCCAAACTTTGCGGGCCGGCCTTAGGAAAATTTCCCCTCCAAAATCCGTCGAGTCATAACTCAAAAAATACAATGAGTTAGGAGGACTTCTTTACCTTTCTAGAAATGGGAAGAAAAATCCTATCTGATGAAGCTATTTCTAGAATATTTTGAGTGCTTATAATGTGTGAAAATTGAATTTGAAGCACAAGGAAGGAAATAATGAAGACAAGTTAGCCAAAATATGTAGGGGATCATTTTGGATAACAATTTTGGTGACTCAGAGGGGTCATCTACCTGCTATATAAATGATTGATTATTAGTATTTTGAAGCATCCATTAGGTATGGAGTCAAGCACGATAACCAAATACGATCTAAACTATGAAAATATATCCTCACGAGCCACTTGAAACCCACCGAAAGTTGGAGTTGATCTTCACCAAAGGCCACTAAATGCACCGTGCAAGAGCAACAAAAATAGCACTAAAGAACTATATACAAAATTGGAAATCATACATACCCCAAGTGGGATATGTAGAGTGTGAACAAGCACTTATTCTACTAAAAACAAACCTACTTGTACTACTCTAACCAAGAGCAAAGGGATCTCAAACAAATCCCTGCAGTGGCGGTAGGAGAAATAGCTTCCTTCCTAAAAATGGAAGCCATGCAAATAATTTTGCACTAAACATGGCTGGTTGGATGAGTGGAAAATAAACAAGAAGTTGGTCTTCTACCAAAATTAGCAAGGTGTCAACTGAAAACAAATTAGATACCTCTTTTAGTTGCTCTGCATTTTGATTAAAGTGGCACTGCAGTTGATCCTTGGCATGTTGATGCTCATACTCATGCCCCTGAAGCAAGGATGACTATTTTAGGCTTCTCCTTTGGCTCTAATGAATCCAAGTACCTGATTAGGCATGGTCTAATCCTTTAGATGTGCCCATTTCTCTGAAATATAACTCCAAGAATGGATTCTTCTTGTGGAACTTCTTGAGTGGGTGGTGTGAGAGAGATGATGACATCCTCCTTTTCTCTCTCCTCCAATGAAGAACATGGAAGATTTAAATCTCACAAACTTGATTCCAAAGAGCTGTTATAAAGTGCAGCTCTACGCAAATGAATGCTCTCCTTCATGGTAGCAGGTTCTTTTGTTTGGAATATGGATGATGAAGGAGAAAACAATGTGATTTCAAATGGTTCCTCTCCATCAAAATAGTCCTCTAAATCAGATAGATAAACTGTCTCATTGTTGTCCTACAACAAATTTTCAACTTCCTCCATGGTGTTCTATTGATCAACAACTTGTTTACCATGATTTATTTCATCCTCCAACATGAAGTTTGAAAGATCAAACTCTTATCTAATGTTAGAACTCGAGAGAGATGAAGTGGACGGAAGAAGCGAAGAAGAAGCTGAAGGTTCTTCTATAGCCTGCTCTACACTTGGGGCCTCTGAAACTATATGGTCCTCCTCCATTAAAGGTTCATCAATCAAATCAGTTCCTTGAAATGAAAGAAAATAATTTTCAATGATGCCTTCTTCACTGAGTGGCTTCAACACTGATTTGATCTCTCCTGGCTGCTCCTTTTCAATGGGACTTGGAGCTGATTTGCTTTCCTCTTTCATGGTTGATTGTGCAACTTCTATTGGATCAACATCTTCTTCCAGCAGAGTGCCAACATGGACACTACACTCTGAGCAACTTGATGAATGATCCTCTTGCTTCTCTGCTACTATAAAATCAGCCTTGGCCACCACTTGTTCTTCATCCTTAGCTTCCTCTGTAGGCTTCACCAAGTAAAGGGATCTTTGTAAACCCAAATTTAGCAGCCCAACTTATCAGATTATCGGTATTTATTTTATGTTGGGCTCCTCTTCTTGTGGTACTCCTTGATTGGTTTCTTGAGTATATTCCCAACATGGACTTGGGAAGACAAGAGGAGAAATAGGTTGGAGTTCAACCAATTTTACATTTGTTTGTGGTGGTGGAGGAGGTGAAACTTCTTGTTTCTTTGGAGGGGAAGGTATTTCATTTGGATCTTGTGGAGGGGATTTGGATTTGGAAGGGAAAGGGAAGAGGAACTGAAATGGGGTGGAAGACTAGGGGATGGAGAAATGAAATCAACACTTGGGGAAAAATTTAATGGGAAGCTTGGAAATTGAAGCCCAAATTGTGATGGTGTTGCTTGAAGAGTAAAGAGAAAATGACCAGATAATGGTGTAGGATTTACCCATTAACAAGGTTTCCTGGCACCAAGTTCATAGGTCTGTATCTCCATTATTCATTATGCAAGTTGGGGCAACATATCCACCATGAATTTCAGCTTCTCTTGAGGGCTAAAGTGTCTTGGAAAAGGGCCAACCCATAGACAAGGTGCCCTACAACCAATTCCAAATGTGTTCATTTGGTGTTGCTCTTGATTACACCATGCAAATCTCCATTTTCAGATCTTCTCCAATAGACCAACATATTGCATTTGATTATCTTCATCGTTTGCATACCCCTGATTTTGGCACTGCTGATCATAGGGGTAGGCATGTTGATTTTGAATTTGTTCAAAATGCTAATTTGGAGGAGTTGTAAAACATGTTGGAGATGGATTGTATTGCTACTGTTGTAGATGTGAATTCCATAATGGAAATGAAGTCATGATTGCACAACTTCATGGAATAATGGAAGAATGAAGAGATGGAATGAAAAATGAAAGAAAATGAATGGAAAGTTCTACAACTTCAAAGATGGGTTACTGATCAGATGGAGTCGCTAGATGTGTTTGCAAGTGCCTCCAAAGGCTGAAATTTTAAACAGAACACATCAACCTACAAAAATGAAGTGGAAGACCTCTTGGCTCCCAGGGTGTGCAAATCTATTAGTGAAAATTCATATCACCATGAAATGATTTATGGATATAATTTTCTAAGGTAAAGTCATTTGGTGTGATTTCACAACATTGAGCTTTCCCAAATTGTGGGACCTTTGCAAATGGGGAAAGCTCTCCAGAGAAGGTTGGTTCCTCTTCCTAAACTACTTGCCACAAGATATTCCAATGTAGGCAAGCTAATCTAACCTAATATAACTTCCAAGGAGACAAGGAGAGGAAGAAAACAAGGAAAAACAGAGCCTACACTAAAACGGTGATACACCAGAGAAGGAAAGTGTTGATTATCTATCAAAACTACCATGGAACAAGAAGAGGTGAGCAATGGAAAGGATGGACAAGTGCATCACAGACCAAAGATGGATTTCACATAGAAAATGTTCCAAAACTCCATGAACATAGCTCCAAAACCTATAATGAACATCCAAACATGCACAAATACTTGCAATGAAGAGAGGCAAGAAGAAAACAACCAAAAATGAGCAAGGATGGACAAATGCATCAAAAAACACGTTTTTATTGCTCCAGAAGTTTTCACAGTGCATCATTTCATGGGTAAGAGAAAAAATTCCAACACAGAGTAGGGGAGGAGGTTCAAACTTCATTTTCAACCCTAGGGAAGAAAAGAAGACATAGACAGAGAAGAAGGATGAACAAATTTTTTCAAAATGAGCCAAAACTAGATTTTATCACTCGAACAGAATGAATGAAATGAGAAAACGTGGGTAAATTGATTTTAAATCTCCAACCACTAAAAATATCCATTTATTTAGCCTACAAAATTATGGATTTCCATGAAAAATCCCATACTTCATCGTCCATTGCTTCGTAGAGCAAGAAAGAGGCCCATACTTCATTAATTTTGGTGGTTGGGATCATTTTCTGTAATATTCCATGCCAAAGATGTTTTCTAATTTTTCACCTACAAAACTCAATAAAAATTTAAATTTGAAGTGTCCATCATGTGGATAATTTCACTAGCTTTCCAATGATACCAAAATCATGACAATACAAGCTCGTGTGAAATATATGCCCTTCTAAAGATTTGGGTTAAAAAAACGGCAAAATTAGGGCAAAATTCGGGTCGACGGGCCAAAATTTGACCTTTTCCCCTTTTTCTCAAATTGGGAAATTTTTCCAAAAAAACTCCATGCCCCACTTCTCTAAGACACATGGCGATTCCTTATTGGTCCACGGCCTTCAAAATAACATTCTGCCCCTTACTTCCGCAAAGGGAAAATTTTCCCAAGGTTCCCCACCGGCCCGACCTCCATTGTTGATGTGGACACGTGGTGCCTTCTGATTGGTCGTAGAGATGTGGTCCAACTTTTCACCGTAACACGTTTATGGTTTTGGAAAAAAACCAAAAATCTTCTAAACCCCGACTCCGTTCTTTGACTTAGACATGTGGTGCATTATGATTGGTGTGGGGCCTTAATCAATGTTTTCTTCATTATCCTTTGCGGGCTTGTGGGCCAAAATTTTCCTTTGATTTTTTTTTTTTCCCAAAAGGGCTAAGTGTCAAATTTCTCTTTGTGCCTCCGCAACTTGCCAAATTTCCTTGAAAAACATGCTTCCCCCATCTACCTGCCTAATCCTCTTTGGCAAAAAACTATCCCAAGCTCCATGGGCCCGCCTTACGAAAATTTCCCCTCTAAACTCCACTGAGCTATAACTCAAAAAATACAAGGAGTTAGGAGGATTTCTTTACCTTTCTATAAAGGGGAATAAAAATACTATCTGATGAAGCCATTTCCAGAATCTTTTGAGTGCTTGTAATGTGTGAAAATTGAAGTTGAATCACAAGGAAGGAAATAATGAAGGAAAGTTGGCCAAAATAAGAAGGGGATCATTTTGGATAACACAACCTTCTAGCACGCAAAATTCCTTATGAATTAAAATTCTTACACAAGCATCCATAGCGCCAAAGGCACTTCTTCTATCCTTGACATGATCTTTTCCCTCACCTACCTCATGTTCTTCCTGCACTTCTCATCTTTTGTATGTGGTCCTTGTAAAGCCTTATCCTGACACCAAAATTTCTTATCCACCTTTTTCCACGCACGCTCTCTTACCTTACATGCTTTTGATCTTTTAACTTGGGCCATTAAAACAAAAATTTCACTTCCAACCTCTATTTCACTTCTCTCTACTCCACCCCACACTAAAACAGATGCACCGACCTCTGGACATACATAACCCTTGAAAGTAATGTGGGGAGCGATTAGGCACAAGTGTGCACAAAAAAACATAGCATAAAGTAAAAAGTGACAAGAAAGGGAAACACAAGGAAAAGAAATGCATTAAGGGAAATCCTAGGCTAACTAGAAAAACTACCTTATTTACAAACATAAGACTTATTTATAGTAGGGCTTCAGCCTACTCCCATTGAAATGGCCTAGTAGTATTTTATGATATTGCGCACATTGCTTCTAGAGAACCTAACAAAGAATGCGACTCTTACCTCGTGCCACTCTAGAAGGCTATCAAGATGTGTTACCCACAAACGTGCTACTATCCCAAGCAATTTATAGTCTAGAATTCCTCTTCTTTCAACCTCATTTTTCCACGAGCCTCCATTTCTCACAAGAAATGATCAAGGATGGCCCCTCTAGAGTTGTAGACACCTATAATTATGCCTAAGCAATTTAAATACTTAAATTGTGCTAATTATCCCCTTTCTCACAAATTGACGACTTATCATCAAAATCGCTCATATTCCCTCTTATTGTCATCAATTAATTATAACACACTAATTGATTAGGTTACTATCTAGCTAATGACCTAATTAACGACCTTTCATTAATTATCACTTCATCTATCTAGATTAATTAATTATTATTAATTAATTAGTCTTCCCCTTCATTTAACTAGTAAATCAATATTTAATTGATTTAGTCCCCTCATAACATGACCTAAATCGCACTAATATTCTTCTAATTGGATTTTATAAGCTTATACCTACCTATTAGTTAATCACTTTTGATTAATTAAAACACCCTCCAACTCCCATGACTTGCTAAACATGTATTAAACCCTTCTAAAGTAAGGTTAACTTTAATAAAGAAACCTTATCCATTCCTAATCATGTTTTACCTTTATCCCACATTCATGAGGATGTGTTGAATCCTTTATCCTTTAGGCTATATAAAGAGCCCTCCACCGACCTTTTTACTTACACCTAAACTCTTTAAGAGAGAAAATGTAAAGAATATAGCAAAGAGACTAAGATCTTGCACCTTGTTTTCTTGAGAGTTCATCATCTTGAAGAGTTAAGCCTCTTTCTTAAAGTTCTTAGGTCATATGGGAGGTGTCAAAAGGGTCTTGTAGCCCAACTTTGATTAGCCCCCATTCCTAGGTTCTTGGAACATTAAGGACAACTATTTTTGATAGCCATGGAGCCTACCTAGGTTCTTTCATTTGCATGTTGTTAAAGAATAGAGGTTATTTAGATACTTAACATTGTTGATTTCATAGTTTTATTGATAAATGTTAGCATCTAACCCTTGATTAATTCTTATCATGATGGTGCTTAGAATGTTTGTTTAATTCTTGCTAATCAAGACTATTTAGGTGTTAGTCTTCCATTCATATTTAGCATTAGTTAGAAACAAACACTTGCACACATTTGGCATGCCCGGTGGGACCCTTAGTCCCATGGCATTTTAGTTTAAATTTCATTATTTTGGCTAACTTTTAATATGCACATGTAGTAATTAATTTCCATTTTTATATTTTTTTCTCATTTAATATGTGTTACTTCATGTTTATAGCCTTAATTTTAATGGGTCATTGCCATTTTTGAATTAATTTGTCAAAATTTAGAGTATTGTGAAGTTTTTGTGTTCTTTTCCGTATTGTGGTTGCAGGTCTAGCGTAGGCACAATTTTAGGAGTACAAACACAATTTTTGGGGCACAGGCATGATTTTAGGGGCACAAAAATCTCTCTGGTGGCACAGGCATGATGTCAAACTCTATCATTCTATCTGCTGACCCACGGTGCAAAGCGCACTAACCCTGGCGCATCCACCCTAACCCGCGTGCAGGTGCACTAACCGGGTGCACACATAGTTTCATACTATACCTTCACTGTAGTTAGAAACTTGTCAGAATGGCACACATGCCCTAACCAGGCGCACATGCAATTTTCGTGGCGTAGGTATATTTTTCTAGTAATACGGTTATTCTGTCTATTTTTCCTGTCTATTTTCTTAGAGTAGCGTGTATGCTATTTTCGTGGCACACACACCTCTCGGGTGGTGCAGGCATTTAATTGATTGAAAAATCCACAGAGGGGTGCAGGTTTTGTTTTAGGTGTGCACATGTCTCTCGGTGTGGCGCAGTACACGTGTGGTTTGACAAACAACTTTTCGTGGCACATACACCCTAACTCACACGTAGACATAGAAAAAGGGCGTAGGCATCCTTTTACATTTTTGGATTTAAAGGGTTGATGTGCTAACTTTTTTGCAAGTTTCTCTAATCACATATCTGTCTTTGCAAGTTGTTTTTACATGTTGGTATTTGATTAGATAGTATTTTTCATTATTTACTAACGGGATTGAGATCGCGTATGCTCTTCCCTCGCATCCCTTGGGGCGACCTTGGGAATCAGAAACGATTCTTAAAACCTTTTTCCTCTTTAAAATTGTTACGAGTATTTTAGTTAGAATCAGTCAATTTGGCATTTGTTGAAATTAAAGTATTGTTCCATTTGGTTATCTTTTGAGATTTGTGATGACATCACATATGCTCTTCTCTTGCATCCTTGGATGATCTAGAGAATCAGAAATGGTGCCTTCTCTTTTGATGGACAATTACTAATCATCATCATTCAGGACCAAAATGCTTCTCAAAGAATGAAGGAAACAAAACAAAAGTCAAAAAACTTCTAATACACGTGTTCTTGCAGGTTGCCAAACGTTGTTCAAGAAAACCACATCTAAATTAAGAAAGATAAAAAGAACAACATATTCAAAACACTGTATTGTAGGTTTTGGAAAAGGGTACGTCCCTCTCCACTTAACTATAACATAACACATTTGGCATTACACCTTAAGATACAATAATGGGGGTAGTTCCGGGGAACCCCAAAGTAGTCCACGCAAGAGGGAACCTTATGGACGAAACAGGAAGTACTCTGCACTACCTACTTGACTAGTGATTCCTTTGTGAGATAGTGTTACAGGTTGTCCGTTGTGGTGACCCTAGTGATAGTACACGTAGATGCACTAGTTGCCTAGTGTTCTTGAAGGGGGTAAAGTAAAGTCGAGATACTCCCAAACTAGTCGGTGTGAATTTTTGCTAAATCGCACTTGCTCATGACAAATTTGTAACACCTAGGGTGAGAGAACCACCTAGGAGAATATACTTTGGCCAGGAGCCCACTTTGACCATTTTAAAATAGTGTTGAGTTGTGAACCATACTTTCATTGAGAAACGTGTGACACATTACTTTCACCTAGTTTTTACTTGCCTTAGGGTGAGGTGAAACTTTGCCGAAGTGAGGCTAGCATTTTTCATCATTTTTCTTGATTTATTTCCTTCATATTATTTTGATACTTTGTTGATCAAAAGAGGTGTGATTACCTTTGTGTTGCCATTTGACTGTTTCTCTCACTTTTATGTCCGTTTATGCCCATCCATGTTTACGGTTGGGTTAGTTAAATGTCTAAAGTGAGCGGAGGCATTTTCACGTCATTTGGTAGCCATTGTGATCTTGATACCCACATCAAGATCATCATCATAGTTAGGTGTGGTTCATCACCACGGACTTCCTTAGAAGAGTTATCTTGTTTGTCTCATATCATTACAATTTCGATATTTACGTCTTGTTTCTTGTAAACTCGACATAAATACCTATATTGTATGGTTACGTTGCACACATTCTTAACTATTCCTAGCTATAATTTGAGCTTTTTGGTTCGGTTCTATTATTACCTAAATTTCAAAAGGTGCTAGGCATTACCATTTGTGCGTGTTATATCAATAACACCTTGATATCAATACTTCACTTTCTTGCAAAGTGGGTTAAAATATCTTGGTGATATTGTTATGCCATTTGCAAATTGTAATTGGAAATTTTGAGATATAAGTCTTAATTGGATCTGAGTTTTCTCATCATATATCTTGATTGGGATATCAAATTTGACTTCATGTATTTACTTACATCTTGTTCATTCCTTAAACTTGGCATAAGTGGAGGCATCTTGTTAAGCATTTGGCAAGTTACTTTGAAACGTAGTCTAGGAAATACTTCATTTGATCAAGTTTCAATATGAAACGATTACTTCATTGGTGATTTTATCACTCTATCACATTGGTATTATCACATTGTTAATTTAATCTTAACATGTACATCTTTCATTTCACTTAGGGGCAGTCATTAAACTTTGAACAAATCTATAAACTCACCCTAGCGAAACTTTCACGAAAGCATGGCTCCCAAGACGTGTCTAGGGCTAACAAAAAACAAACATATGAGGAACAATAGGCACAAGCTTGGGAAACCTCTCATAGAAAAGGGTCAAGCCCATTCATCGGACATGATCTAGGACAATTATTTTCTGCAGAAAAGGAAATAGAAGAAATGGTCAACCATAGTGGAAACAAATTAGAGTCCCTTGCACGTGGAATTTGATTTTGACCCTACTCGCTAGATAAATTTATTTTTAGAAACAAAGATAGAGTGTTAGCTCGGGTTATCGAATTAGGGGAAAAATTTCCCATCGAGAATGAACCAATGCTACAAACAAATTACACTACTGAGGAAGAATGCCCCCTTATCAATATGGAAGATATTTTAACGGGGGGGCCTGCTTCCACTTCCTACATAGAAAATGATAAAGTGGTAGGGAATAGGATACCCCTCGTCAAATTTCCACAAAGAAACAAACTAGAACTTGAGATAGAGGAAGAAGCGCCACGATCACGAAGAGGAGGAACCTTTAGAAGAAGAGGATATAAACCAAGCCACAATCCAACAAAAAATCAATAGCCTAAGCTGAAAACTTGCTTTGCTTACTTCCCATGTACAGAAAGATGCAAACAAGAACATTTAGAAGGTGAGGCCTAAGGTTAAGATTAATGAACTCCATCGGGAAAAACAAGGAGAAGAAGACATAGGGTACCATCATGTTTATATCCCTACTTCTCCCACTAAAGAATAATTGCTTACATAGGAAGTGTATTCTATGAAAGTAATGATTGTGAGCTTATAAGAGAGCAATATAGGGAGCATTAGGAAATATCAATATGAAGAGTTGTGCCCCTATCCTTTTGACAAGACAATGACCCTTCAACCCTTTCCAAAGAAATTTGATATGTAAAAGTTTGACAAATACAAAGGAAAGGGAGACCCAAGGGATCATGTTAAATTTTTTTACATGGCCTGTCAAGAGGTGTCTTATAGTGATAATTACCTCATCAGAATTTTTCGCAAGAGTCTCAGAGGTCAAGCATTGGAATGGTTTACACGCTTACCATGGGGATCAATTTCCACCTAGCTAGAATAGGCAGAAAGATTCGTGCGTCACTTCTTATATAACATAGAGAGTGATGTCACCATGGAAGACTTGTGTGGTGCCTAACAATGCCCAAATGAGACCTTTGCTAGCTTCCTCTAATGATGGAAAGGGATAGCTAGTCGCTTCCCTTGTGATTTCCTTAAAAAGAAATTGGTCAGTATCTTCGTTCCCAATCTCAACCTAGATATCACCTTCCACCTCCAAATGCATTGTGTCTGTACTTTTGAGGAGGTTATCGAGAAAGGGATTTAGATTGAAAAGGATCTCATTGCTAAAGGAACCCTTAAAAACCAATCTAAAGAAAACCAAAGTGTCAAACCCACGGAAAATCCCAAGATCTTCAACAAGAATAAAAACATGGTGGGAGCAGAATCACTAATTCCAAAAGCGTTCAAATAGTCCAAACCGGTCAACCTTTTAAACTCGACCAAGGGCCCAATTCAACGACCACCAAAATGATGAAAATCCACCTCTCTCAATGAACCATTGTTAGTCATACTAAAATATTTGGATGTGGCCCACATGATGACCTACCCAACAACACAACCGTTTGACGACAACAATCCTAAACCTTCATGGTATAAAGAGCATGAATATTGTGAAATGCATCGAATGAAAGGTCATAAAATATACAATTTTTTGTGACTTCACCACTATATTCAAGACCTTATTAATAAGAGGGAGATAGAGGTGGATAACCCCGGCCACAGAAAAACACCTAACGATAAAATGGGAATTTATAAAGAACCATTCCCAAAGCATGATAAGCGAAAAGGCAAAGCCGGATTAGGAGATTCATCCCAAACTTAGAAATCCATGAATTACTTGTATACCAAGAGAGATAACAATCATTAAGATTCACTTATCATGTGTATTCTCTCCCCTAATGACCGTGTCAACACTATCTAGATTAAGGGAAAAGACTATCTTTGTGGTAACAAGGTGCACCCACCTCGTAATTCCAAAACCCTCTCCGTCGACCCCGCATACTTGTAAGTATAACCTTTTAGAACAGATTGAGAAGATGTCCACTAATATTTCAATCTTAGACCTTCTCAATATTTCCAATGTGCATAAGGACATCTTGTATCAAACTCTTCAGGGGTTGGGAGTGCCTTTAGAAGTCAATCCTGCACACCTTCAAGATGCGGTGATAAACATTGCACCAAGTGAGAATCTCACTTTCAACCATAGGGAGATCCCTACCAAGAATCCTACACATAATCTTCCCTTGTACATCGAGGTAGTTGTCACCCGCAGGAAAATCAAACGGGTGCTTGTGGACAATGGATCGGGATTGAACATCTACACGCTTAAGTTGGTCTAACGGTTGGGACATACGGAGGAAGATGCAGAGTCCCATAATATCACTATCACCGCATACGACAACACGTAAAGAGATTCAAAGCAGACACCATCATGCTACCCATGAGGTGGCCCCACTTTTCATCGACAAATTTTCACGTCCTAGACTTGGAACTTCCATATAATATGCTTTTAGGTTGACCATGGATTCATATGCAGGCCGTGCCATCAACGTTTCATCAATGCATCAAGTTGAAGCATGAGGGACATACGATAACAATACTAAGAGATTGAGCCCTTTTCTCATTGTAGAGCTCTTAATAGCTTTGCACGAAAGGGTACATATGCATTTCCCTCCACAGATATAGCTATTCCTCTTGATCCTGAGGCTATAGAGTCTAGCGTAGATTCAAATTCACTTAGTTCTTATGCTCATGGGGCATCTACTTCAACATCTCCATTTGATTCATGGGAGATGAAAATCTGGAATATGGTTATGGGGAGTATAATTTACAATGAGAACTCTTGGTGTCAGATCTCTCTTTGTCGCCCAAGACTAGAGGACGACCCAACTACCGCTTCAGGAGACCTAGAGAAGAACACACTATTGGGACGTTCCTTGCCGAATGTTTGCTAGCTGAGGAGAAATTGCTTGATCCACCTACTACTTGGGTCCCCGAGGACACCCAAACCATCCTGTTATCAAACCCAATAATATGAAAAATCTAGAAAAATGATATATTACATGGGCTACAAAGGCCTAGGATGTGGGAGGAATGAACAAGGACAATGAGAACCAGTTCCTCTTCCCATTTCAAAATAGAAAGGTATGGCATTAGGATTCTTCCTTATGGATTACACCCCAAAAATCAATACATAACTTGTTCTGAGCGTGAGAATAGTTCCAATTACCTAAACAACGATCTGATTCCTGTTGTAGCCAATATGAGGATCCGGCCTCCATGGACCTTTTCATGAATAATAACACTGTCCGACAATCAGCCCCACCGAACCAACCCTTGACATTGTGTACCCTTCCCTTGTTGAATGGGACCAACAACATCACGTGCCACTAGATTTATTCGAGAATGACGAGGCTATTTCAGATTTTATGCGCATAAGGGATATAATCCCCATTAGAGATCATAAGAAAGGTTTATTTATCGACTTAGACACCTACGCCTACTTTGGTGAGGAGGCTAAACTTTGTGGTTAGCAAAATTTAAAGAAAAGTGAGGGAAAAAGTTCTAAAGAAAAGCCTCGGTAAAAATCAAAGTCCAAGTCACACGGTGAAAACCTCTTTGAGGCACTGGCTGACCAACAAATTAGAAAATCAAAGGACAAACAAAGTGACCATGACAAGGAGGAAAATCTCATGGAGACATCCTTAGATGAAGATCTCAACCTTCCTCTTGATCCTACGCGTATGGAGGATTTATCAAAATTGTTAGTCGAAGAAACCATTGATGTCAATATTGGTACCGCAGAAGATCCCAAGATAGTAAAATTAGGGGATAAAATACGTTCACTATGTTGTTGTGAGAGTTCATTGATGTGTTTGTATGGTCTTACAAAGACATTCCTTGCCTAGATCCAACTTTGGTTGTGCACAACCTGGTCATGCATGAAGATGCCAAGCCTATCAAACAGAAGCTCCGAAAGATGCATCCAAGAGTGGCCTTGTTGGTCAAGGAAGAGTTGGAAAGGTTACTTGCAACAGGATTCATCTGACCAATTGACTATTCTGAATGGATATCGAACGTTGTTCCTGTCTAGAAGTAACTGTCGATCTCGAATGCAGACGGATTTTAGGGACATCAACAAGGCTTGTCCTAAAGATGACTTTCCATTACCCAACATTGATATGATTGTTGACTCAATGGTAGGATATGAAATGCTATCACTCATGGATGAATTTTCGGGTTATAATCGGATTAAAATCACCGAGGAGGACCACCACAAAACAACTTTCACAACTCCTTGTGGCACCTTCTACTATTACGTGATTCCATTTAGCCTTAAGAATCCAGGAGCAACTTATTAGTGGGCCATGATAGTAATCTTTCATGATATGATTCATGACATAATGGAAGACTACATCGACGACATCTTAGGAAAGTCCAAAATGAGAGAGGATCATCCAATCATTTTGCGGCATATCTTTGAATGCCTGGGTGAATACAAAGTCAAATTGAATCCCAAGAAATGTGTCTTTGGTGTGCTATCAAGGAAATTATTGGGCTTCATTGTGTCAAGACGAGGTATTGAGGTAGACCCTGCTAAAGTGTCTGCCATCAGTGAAATGCCTCCACCTAAAAATATCAAGAAACTACATAGCTTACGGGGGAAAATTCAAGCCATTCACCACTTTATCTCCTAGCTTGTAGATAAATGTCACTCATTCACTCATTTGCTTGAAAAGGATGTCACTTTCATCTGGGGACCCGAGAAATAACAAACCTTTTCTTTACTTAAACAAGATTCTAGCTAATCCACCTATCCTCATAGCCCCTACTCCGGGAGAACCACTTTTGCTCTATATTTTTGCTACATAATATGCTATTGGTGCAATCGCTTGCCCAATATGACCTTAACCATAAAGAGAAAGTGGTGTACTATCCGAGTCGCACATCATTACCTATGAACTTAATTATCCTTAGATTGAAAAGGATTTCTTGGTTGTTGTTTTTACCTTCGTAAACTTTTCCATTACTCGCTAAATAATAAGACCAAGCTCATATCTAAGGTCGACCCACTCAAGTATTTGTTGTCCAAACCCTCCCTCATGGGTAGAATTTCTAATTGGATCACTCTACTTAGTGAGTTTGATATAGAATTTTTCTATCAAAAATTAGTTAAGGACAAGTACTTGCACACCAAAGCTAGCAGAAGCACCTTTGCCAAGCATGGAGCCTTTGAGTCTGGATCTACCAGACACCTCCTTACTCTACATTGAAAATTCAGTCATGTGGCAAATACATTTTGATGGATCATTTACGTTTCATGGTTCAGGTGCAGGAGTGGTCCTTATAACCCCTTTCAGTCATCCTATACCGCAGGCTTTCCGCCTGTCCTTCCCTTGCATGAACAACATTGTAGAGTATGAAGCACTCATTATAGCAATGAAGCTAGCCATCAAGTGGAATATTCATCATGTTAAGGTTGTAGGTGATTTTTAGTTAATGATTAAACAAGTAAATGATGAATATAAGGGTAAGGATGACAAGCTCATACCTTATAAAAAGTTAGTGGAAACTATAAAAGAGTATTTTGTGTGCATTACCTTTGAGAAAATCCCAAGAGTGCGAGAACAAATCAAGTGGATGCTATGACAACAAGTGGGATCTATGCTTCGCATTCCACCTGGGGAACAATGATATGCCATTCTTCATAGAAAATCTACACCAGCCCGCATATGACATGCCAGAATCTTTCCTGGCTTGTGATGTTGTTGGTCCCCATTCACCATGGTATGAACCCATTTTCACCTATCTTAAGGACAAAACATTCCCTCCCAATATCTCCCACTGAAAAGAAAATCCTAATTCACCAGATATCCCATTACACCCTTTTAAAAGGTACACTTTATTGTCATGGCTATGATGGGATTTTGTTACATTGTCTGGATGTAACAGAGTCCATTCAGGAAATCAAGGAAGTGCATGAAGGAGTATGTGGAACGAATACAAAACAGAATGGTCTTGGCTAAGAAATTGTTGAGATTAGGTTACTATTAGCCTACCATGGAAATTGATTGTTGCAATTACATTAGAAAATGTGTGCTTTGCCAAAAGTATGGAAATTTTATCCATGCTCCATCACAGCCATTGGAACCAATCACTACCCCATGGCCATTCTCTAAATGGGGACTCGACTTAATAGGGAAGCTTACTCCTACCTCTTCTGATGGTCATACACATATCATCATAGCCACTGAATATTTTACAAAATGGGTGGAGGTTGTCCCTTTAACCTATGTCACAGGAGCAAAAATTTATAAATTCATCATGAATCACATTATTTGTCAGTATGGCATTCATGTAGCCATTGTTATAGATAATGGGAAGTCATTTAATAACAAAACTATGAACGGTCTTTGCCAATGGTTCCAAATCAAATTGAAATGGTCCATGACAAATTACCCTCGGGTAATGGACAAGATGAGGTGACAAACAAGACTTTGGTCGGGATAATGGAGAAGATATTTAGCAAAATAGGTCACAACTGGAACCTACAAATTCATCTAGCCCTTTGGTCTTACCGAACATCCATTCGCACCCCTACAGGTGCGACACCATATTCCCTAGTGTTCGGGACATAATCTATCATCCCCTTAGAGATTGAACTTCCATCCCTGAGGATCTCTCTTTGAGATTATCCGGATAAGGATGAAGATTATGGAGTGGCAAGGTTAGATGAGTTAGAAATCTTGGATGAGAGGCACATTCACACTCTTAATCACTCGAAAGTATATCAACACAGAGTCTCCCAAAACTATAACAAGAGTATCATCCCCGTCGGTTTGAGGTTGGTGATTTAGTCATGAAGGAGAATCGGTTCAACACAGAGAGTAGAGCGAGGAAAGAAAGGGAAGTTTGAACCACATTGGTTAGGACCATATGTCATAGTTGCAAGCACGACAAAGGGGCTTACAAGTTAGCTCACCCCAATGGTGACGAGCTCGAAAGCCCATGAATTCCATGCACCTCAAGAGGTTTTATGCTTGAACATGGTGCAAGGAGGTCATACAAAATAAAAATAAAAAACAAAAACAAAGAAAATAAAAAAAATACAAAAAAATCAAAAATACAAAAAAATGAAAAGATTCGAAAATGAAAAAGAGAAAAAGGTCATCCAAGAGTGAAAACCATGCAATTGTGGCACTTTGGGCACGTCCTTGGGTGAAAAGCAGACTCGGTGCCTCGGGAGGATTCATTGTTCACTAGCATTCTCGTATTAGAAGGGTAGTTTTCTTGGGCCTAAATAAGGTTATGCTTTCTTGATTCTTTGTGCACATTGTCTGTCGGCCTTGCTCCGAATTTGTCTTCTTTTATTAAATCGTGAGCGACATGGTCTTTTGTTATTTCCCATTACGCTAGGGGCAACTCAATGACTTCACCTTCTTGTTCATAAGTGCATGGCTTCTGCTCTTCTATATTCCTCACCTAACGTTGGGGGAATCCATGCTTTCTGGTTACTACACATAGCTTTGGAAATAATCGAAAACACAAAAAAATAGAAAATTGTTTGAGAAAACACAAAAATAGTAGAAAATTGTTTCAAAAACACACAAAAAGATAGAAAAGTGTCTCGTAGAAAACAAAAAACAGTAGAAAATTGTTTCACAAAAATCTAAACACTAGAAAATCGGTGCATGAAAACATATTTTACAAAAACATTTACTTGCATGGTCTTGTTTCCTTGCTTTGCTTGTTTCTTGTATAGTGTTTTGCACGCTCTCTTTTTGAGTTATTTGTTACTTGGGAGTACTTTGTCATAGTTCATATTTTCTTGCTTAGATTAGATTCATTCTTTCTGTGCATATTGTGTTGTGTTTTGACATGCTAGTGAACCTTGGTATATCATGATGTAATGTGTTAATTCATTATGTTCTTTCTTGAGCATTTGGTGTGTTTGTTCCTTGTTAATAAGACATGGTGAATCATGGTGTACTGCATTAATTCTTGGTGTTCTTTATTAGCATTTGGCTATGTTTCTCGCATGTTCTCTATTTTTATCATTCACATCACATTACCATCACTATCATCACATCTAACATCATCTATACATCATATATATATATATATGATAAGTTTTACATCATGCATGCATGCTAAGCTAATCATCACTTATCGTATCATCAACGGGGCAAGAGGGGTTGCGCATAATAAAAATCTATCCCCCCACACCAATATCATCATATCATCCCATCCATATACATCAAAATAACACATGAAAACAACATTTGCTATCATCTACAGATCTATCGTCTAACATCCACAAAGCATGTATACATCAATACATCAGAATCAAATACATACAAAGTACAAAATCAGATGATACATCCATAAGTGCTGAATCAAAACATGCAGCATGCAATGAAAATAAATGTATGCCCACTCGTGTCACAATGCATCCATAAGTGCTGAATTAAACAAACGCAACAAATGCAATACAAATCTACATATAGTAATTTCTGAAAAGGGGTATTTCACATCATAGAATTATGCCCACATGCATCAAAGTACAACAATACAATGCATCATACGAAAACATCATAACAATATCCACAAATGCTGAATCAAGACAATAACATGCATCAAATCCAATGCAGGTAAACAAACCCGCTCAAGGTACATAAACATGATTCATGTCCCATCATCAATTGGCTCCCCATATATTTACAGACAATGTAAAAAACCATCCATATACATGTATCAACAAAACAAAGATGTACATCATATCATAATCATGTGAATCTGAGCCAAAAAAATGAGTCCTCATATATATATACATGTGTGTCAAAAATACATCTGTATCAAAAATGGATACATACAAATCTGTACTCTATATCAAAAATGCCTTCAGCTGAGGCGTACAACAGGGATACATCAAAAATGTCTATATGATACACAATGTCCTGATCAGTGCTCAATATAAATACATCGGCGATACATAATGCCATAAAAAAGGGGCATGTATCTGAAAGAATCAAGCCTTCATCATGAGGCATCATAAAAAAAAATACATGTCTATAATCACTATACATCAAAATCAGCCTTCATAAGAGGCATACATACAAATAGAATCTATACAATACAAGAGTGGCTATCAACCATAGCTCTCACCCTCACTAGGGCTCCTAGGTTGGTCCTCCAGACACCATGTATCTATAGGATGGGCTAGTGTTGGTCTCACCGGCTGCTCTAGAAGGGGTTGTCTGACTGATTTGGTGGACTACCCAGACCCCCACAAATGAGAGCCGGATGCACTCGATCCTGATAACTATGGAAATTCCACTCTCTACTCTGACGACACCAATTTGTAGTATGCTATCCTATAAAACAATGCCTCCCCACTAACCCTTTTGGAATTTGAAATCAAATCGGTATCTCCTCAGGTGAGCACTTCACGAAGGGCAGTGTCTCGCTCACCGTAACCCGACCCAGGTCTACCTCGGCCTGTCTAGAGGTGGCAGCCTCTCGATCTCTCTCCATCATCATTACCTATAGCTCGGCATGGGCCTGGTCCCTCTATGATACTACTACCTGATAACGTGTATATACGTGGTCTCTCTATGCCAAGATCATGCACAACTATGACTAGCACTGATGTAAGAGACTCAGTATTTGTGTCCCCTACGTAGTTGTCTCTTAGACCTGGCTCTTCCATGCTGCTCTATCATCTCTCGGCCCACTGGGCTGGAGCCTAATCCTTTCTTGAAAGTAATGTAACAATATGGGCTCGAGCCTCATCTCACTCTATTGTGGTTGTCACACACCAGCCTTGAGCCTCGTCTCTCTCTGCTCTCACTGCATCTCTCTCAGCTAAGAGCTGTTGCACTGTACCTATGTTGTGGTTGTCTACACCACTAGCTATGAAGCTATGTGTGCCTCAGGGACTACTCCCTGTGGTGCTCTGGAAGACTACCCCTACTCAAATACTCTACCTCGGGGTGGAGGCATAGTTTCCTATGGCCTCGGTCCCTATGCTTGTGCGGCACCTGTCCATCATGAGGGATCCCATCAAAAGGATCCTCGGGTCTAGCCCCAATGCTACTGCTCTGGCCCTATGCTCTGATCCATGCCATACCTCCATAGGAGGGTGAATACCTACTACCCATGTTGCCTCTGGAATAGTCAGTCTTTGGGGTAACATAGCATACCATGCTGCATAATCAGCTATGGTCCCTGGATCTCTAATCTTCCACAATGGATCCTATGCAGGGGATTACTGTAGAAACCGGTCCTCGCTCGGGCTGCTACAATCCAAGGCCCCATAGTCTACCTTTTAGAGTCCATACGAGCATGTTAGATATCCGGCGGTGGGACGCCCTGTACTCAACCTAGCTGCCGCTGACACCTTTCAACACGATACAACTCCATGACGTAGTTGTGGCTGCCGATCAAGAAGTGCTCCACCAAGCACACTCTAATCTCTGTGGCATCCTCTGGCCATTGGAAGTTTCTATATCAATGCCAAATGATGTCTATCACTGCTAGCTCATCAAACTCCCACCTATATCTGAATAAGCTACCAAGGTGACCATGGATGTCTCTACCAACTGCTATCCAAAACATGTATGATGGCTCCTCAGGGTCTCAAACTCAGAATGGGCTGACAAGGCGTCCAATGGCTATATGATCCCATGACCATATCTATAATAATGATGCTAGCCCCATGGTCTTCTAACCGTGGTATGTGATAAGATGTAAATCCCAATATAAATGGGCCAGTATACACTGACCCCAGCAATACCTCTCACCACTATAAATCCCGTGTACTACTGGTAGTAATCCTCTTGGGAATGAAGTCCCTATCTTATCAGTGAGTAGAAACCCACTGATAAGTGCCATAATGTATAACAACCCCTAATGCAATGTTAGGTCTAAGATGCACTCATGTAAGGCCACAATCATCCTGTCATGTGGGATGTCATCAACACCGAATAACGTGTTGCATGCTACTCGAGCAACCATGCATCCGAGATATACTCAATCATTGTACCGATCATGGGTATGCATAGGATCCACCACACATCCTATATCATCACTGTCATCTCGCTTATGAGCATTCTAAAGCACTAACTCTCACTGTGCCATCGTTTAGCAAGCGTATTCAGGAGGTCGTGATCCAATACAATAGAGGGCATCCGAGCCACGGGGCCCAGCCCCACTGCCTCCAGTAATATGGCCATCTCTCGGTGGTTGTGTCGGCGCGTCTTTGCTACTCTCTAACTCAACAACTGAGAGTGATGCTCCCGTGTCTGCAACACTGGTAAACGTCTCTACAAAATCACATGCCACTCATTAGTTTCTAGCATTTCATCTAAAAATCTATCTCTATTTTTTTAGGGTTAACCCAAAAATCCTAAAAATTCTTCTAAGTGTCACGTTTTGGACACTTTCCTATCTTTTTCTACCTGTCTAAGGCACTTGCATGCCCTTTTGGGCATGTGTGCCTCATTTTTGGCACTTGTGCTTGGGTGCTCATGTTTGCATGTGCGCATGTGTGTGCAAGTGATTGTTGATGTGCGTGTGTGTGCACAGCCCTAGTGCCTACACCCTTAAACAGATTCCCGCACCCTCAAAGTGGCACATGCGCACCCTAACTCCTACCTACGCATACGCAAGCAGTGTGTCTACACGTTCTCTATGCCTAAATACCCTAATTAATGCATTAATGAAAAAAATTTAAGGGCAAGGTTGCAATACTCACAAATGGCCCCTCGTCTACGTGCCTCTGGTACCCCAGCATCACACAAGACACCTCAAATGGTCTCATGCGATCAGCATCTCTCCCGAGTGTCGAGCCTCATGGTAAGTTTTTGAACTAAGTGGTTAAAATGAACTGATTGCGATGTTTTTACCCCCCCTGGGGGGTATATTAACCTGTTTTTCACCGTTTGGATGGCTGGGAAACCCGTTTCGATCACCGTTCTCTCCTCTCGCTCGCCGTGAAATAACTATTTTTCTTAAATAATTATTTTTCTCTTCTTTTCACTTGTATTGGGGCATTTTTGTTCGATACACCTTTCTTCTCACCTGCACAATTTTATCACTCCCTAGAAATTTTTATTCTTCTTCACACTCTCGTAAATAATTATTTTTCAAATAATTATGTTTTCTTAATTTTTTCCACTAAACAAGGACTTTATTTTTCAATTGTTTCTCCTTTCTTCCACCTAGGGCACTTTCTGTTGCCCTTACGCCCTTCATTTTCTTCTTATCCTTTCTTCAATTGTTTACCACGGTTCAGAAATTCAAAAAAATACAAACACTTAATATATCAAAAAAATCCAAAAAACAAGGCAAAATTTTTCAAAAATTTCCTAAAAGTAAAAACCCTACAAAATGGTAACTTGCTTCTTACGGCTGAAACTTGTGTCTTGCGCATGGTATTTTTTCCGTATCCTGTTGGTTTGTCTCACATCTTCCCTGATTAATATGACTCACAGATCACTGGATTCACAACCATTCACAAAGCTAGTTGCTTGCTTAAATGTCTGCTACTGGGGCACTTTTGGTTGCTGGTGTTGTTTCGTTACACACAAACACTTTTCTGATACCTCGTGTCCATTGTCATTTCCCCTTGCATGTATCCTTTCTTGGGGCATCATTTTTAACCCTTGTCATCAATCACAAACTTGTGGATCTCTTCAGCCTGAGATAAAAAAACATTTGTATAAGCTGTCTTGACCGTTGTTGGGTTGGATATGTGCGTTTGTACTTGTTTTCCCTGTTACATGGGCTAGTTTCCTTCTCGTATTGCATTACATTTTTGTATGTTATGTGGATTTGGTACTTTCAACAATGGAAAATTGTTCGTAGTATGGCTTTTCATGTCATTCTACCTTTGTCGTATGCTTATATTTTTAATACAGACCAATGATTTAGTTCCTATGGCAATATGATGACATCAAATTTGTTCCACATAAACAACGGCTAGAGGCTAAGCTCTTCTCTCCCCTCTTCCTTATTTCTTCTACACCACTTCCCTTTTCACCCCTAATTTTCTCTCTCACCTTTTTTGATCGTCGATTGACTTCTTCCATCACCCCATCTACACTTGAGGGGGCATCTCTCCCTCCTACTTATTTTTCTTCTATCCCTTCAAAATTTCTTCCATCTACTATCTTTGAAGTGACGTCACTTATGCCACCCTAAAGAGGGGAAAATGTAGACACCTATAATTATTCCTAAGTAATTTAAATACTTAAATTGCGCTAATTATCCCATTTCTCACAAATTGATGAATTATCATCAAAAGCACTCATATTTCCTCTTATTGTTGTCAATTAATTACAATACACTAATTGATTAGGTTACCTATCTAGCTAATGACCTAATTAACGACCTTACGTTTATTATCACTTCCTTTAACTAAATTAATTAATTAGTCTTCCCTTCATTTAACTATTAAATCAATATTTAATTGATTTAATCCCTTCATAATAGCCTAAATCATACTAATATTCTTCTAATTGGATTCTATAAGCTTACACCTACCTATTAGTCAATCACCTTTGATTAATTAAAACACCCCCAACTCCCATGACTTCCTAAACATGTATTAAACCCTTCTAAAGTAAGGTTACCTTTAATAAAGCAACCTTATCAATTCCTACTCATGTTTTACCTTTATCCCACATTCATGAGGATGTGTTAAATCCTTTATCCTTTGGGCTATATAAAGAGCCCTCCACCTACCTTTTTACTTACACCTAAACTCTTTAAGAGAGTAAATGCAAAGCATATAGCAAAGAGACTAAGAGCTTGCACCTTGTTTTCTTGAGAGTTCATCATCTTGAAGAGTTAAGCCTCTTTCTTAAAGTGCTTGGGTCATATGGGAGGTATCAAAAGGGTCTTGTAGCCCAACTTTGATTAGCCCCCATTCCTAGGTTCTTGGAACATTAAGGACAACTATTTTTGATAGCCATGGAACCTACCTAGGTTCTTTCATTTGCATGTTGTTAAAGAATAGAGGTTATTTAGATACTTAACATTGTTGATTTCATAGTTTTATTGATAAATGTTAGCATCTAACCCTTGATTAATTCTTATCATGATGGTGCTTAGAATGTTTGTTTAATTCTTACTAATCAAGACTATTTAGGTGTTAGTCTTCCATTCATATTTAGCATTAGTTAGAAACAAACACTTACACACAAGAGTAACATGTAAATTTCCTTCCTCCTAGGTGCTTGTGAGTTCGCCTTCATTACCCTTGTCACAGAGCCTCTTAACTATCACCTAATTAACTCATAAGTCATATACACCTAATTGTCACATGTTATGTTGGTTGTATCACTCATAGATTGAGCGTCTTCAAACTAAATAACCCCTTCCATAGGATGAATTACTTCAGGGTCCTTGATAAAGCACACATATATTCTTTCAAGTACTTTCCCTCCTAAGGGATCAATATAGGGTGTTGAATTCCCATCCATCAAAGGGATGATAACCAATTCTTCCTTGTTCTCAAAACTGATATGCCCTTTGTTGAACCATAGGTCAGAATTATATTTGTAACACCAGGGGTGTCCAAGAAATGATAGAAAGTTATCCGCCTCAGCTAACACCAAGACTTCAAAGTCTCCAGTGAACTTGGTCCCTTGATTAGTGATAACCACATCCTTCAAGACACCAATGAGAGTTGCCTTCGTCTTGTTCGCCATTTTAAAAAAAATTGAATATGGGTGTAATGGGGGCCTTCCCATTTGATGCTAAGAATCTAGAGTGAGAACATTGGACATTACACCCGTGTCAATCAAAATATTACTCAAAAGTCAGCCATCTACAATAGAATTCAAATTTATCTCATTATCATAGTCAAGGCTATGGGGAGGAAGTTTAGCACGAAAAACCAACCTCTCACGCTCTCCTCTAGTGTGTGGTACCTTTTCCCATAACCATTTTCCTATCAAGGGAATGATATTCTCTTGTGTTAACATCTTGCATACTTCCCTAACCTCATCCAGATCCTTCTATGAAGCCTCAACATTATTCCTTTGCTCTAACTTCCTTGACTTCTCCTTCAGACATTGGATCTCTCCTTGTAGACTTGAATCACATCCATGGTTTCTTGATACACCTCCTTCTAATGAGAAGGGTCTGGATACTTTCCATGTACCACTTCTTCCCTTGTAACTAGTGTTATTTGTCTTGGTATCTCCCTGGCATGCATGGCCTCCACTTGTGTCATCACTAGTACAAGTTCTAGTCTTGACTCATGCACCACTCTTGGCATCCATTGTGAGTTGGCCTTATTTATGCTTACCATCCCAACACCTTTTTATTTCTGGTGCTACTAGATCATGTGCTCAAATAGGTTAGGGAAGTCCTTGTACTTATGTTTCTTGCTGCACCCCAAACATTACAATGAGATCAAGAAATTCATGCTTATAATGTTGTATAGACCCAAAATTATAGTAGGATCCTTGCAGAACTCACTTCTTCCTCCACAGCTACCATGACCACAAAATCCTCCATGGAAACCTCTTCCACACACCCCTCCATCTGCGCACCCTTCATAATGGCGATCATCATCCTTGGAACTACTTGTAAGTTTGGTTTGGCGCACACCAAGATCAATGGCATCATGTATCTAGTCAATCAACCTATAATTTTTTTGTCATGGGTCATAGAGGTACATGTCTTATAATAAAAGACACATTCTTATAGATCACACGATGCGATGTAGTGGACCCCTAGTTACATCATGATCCTTGTGGAAAATATCATAGTACACCGTCATGGGGCATATTAACCTCTCGAGGATAACTATCCTTTATGTGCCCCTCTATCTCATAATCTATGCACCAAAACCACTTTGTGAGTGTCATGCGTCAAGTTCGAGAGATAGTTTTTATAACTCCTTAGCCATTACAGAATTTGAGCCTCAAGGAAAGGGCTAACACTATTATCTACACTTCCAACAATCTCAAAGTATAGGGAAGCCTCCAAGGTCTCGTGTGTGGGTCCATGAATGTCTTGTGTGAAAGAGATATCCTAAACGATGTTATCAACCATCCAATAAAACACTAAGCATGTTGAGAACGATGAATATCATATGATATTTTTGACACGATAATCTTAAAATGCATGTCATATTCTCACGCACTCTCTTCCATTCCCTATTAGATATCTTTCAAATTGCTAATGCTCTTATGCTCAAACTCGGGGATATGGAATTTAGAGAAGAAGGAATTCCATAGTGTGGTGTAATCTACCACCATCTGATGGGGTTCATACTTCTGTACTAACTATGTGCACACCCTTGTAATGTTGCAAAATGACTTTCCTTTTTCTCTTGGGTAGTGATCTCCTTCACGCGCCATAACAGCTCACACTTGTGCACATTCTCTACAACATCCTCAACACCCTTGTAATCTGGTAGATGTAAGGACATCTTGAAAAATACTTATGGAGGTGGCTGAGGTCCTTTTCCTCTTGATCAGAACCTTGATTCCCTCTAATTTTTCCTCCACCACTAGATCCATTGGATCCACCAAGTCTTATTCCCTTGATCCTTAGATCCTCTAGATCCACTAGGTCCTCTAGCTCCTATTCCACTAGATCCTCCTCTTGTAGCTGGTAACAGGCCTGAAGTGGTTGCGCCTAGCATTCCATTCATTTCATTGAAGCGTGTGACAATGGTTTGTGATATTTCTCTACTATCGACGTGTATCTTGTACCACTCTAAGACATTATATCCAAACTTTATATACTTACACTTTTCCAAAAATTCCCTCCAAACACACGAAATTTTTATGCATCCATAGATGTCCCAAATGAGAAGTTATACCTCCTAGGTGTAGATTGGTCACTTCCACCAATACCAACTGGGTTAGAAATACGTGTTTCTTGATTTGGAAAAGTAAGCACAAGGGGTTCATCACTAGGTGGGTTTAAATGTTCACCAACTCTCCTTTCTCCACACAATGAACTCTCATCAAAATATGAAGGGGTTTCTCTCCGCACTTTCTAAGATTGGGTAGCAAAAACCACTCGGGTTCCACATCCTCTATGTGAACCTCAATTCCTTTCTGCAACGTCTACCTCCATAAATCCATCACTCCCATAACCTCATGTTTTCTATCCAACTCCCTTTCACGCACTTCACTATAATTTAGTCATCTCTCTTCCCTCTCCTTTTCCACTACAAGGTCGACATCTTCCTCCACCCTATATTCCTTGGCAAGTTCTTAGAGAAGCTTAGGCGGCCATAGGGAATGCCTCCAAACTTAGCGTAATGGTAAATATCTTAATATCTAATGGGATAGCTTACAAAATCAATCCTCTAGGTTCCCATAAGAACTAAAACTTAGCAACCTCTTGATAAGAATACATAGAAATGGTGTATTACAGGGTATAACGGGTCAACACTCTTCTCCACCAGTGATCAACAACACGTTTCTAAGCCGATCTACATCCTGTAGCCTCGGTAATCATATTAGGTCCAAACACGAGATCTATAGTACCATCTTGATCTAGATGTATATGCGAAAAGAAATTTATACAACTCTATTGGAAAGAAACAAAATAAGGTATCATACAACTCATGATACATGTGTTCTTCTACCCATATGGGTGCATCAAACTCAGGTCTATTACTAACATTTGAGCAAACTTATCTTCTACGTTCTTAAACATGCCTCAACAATGTCTAAGGTCAAGCAATCACTCATCACGCATCATTATCACAACATGATTGAGAAAGAGGTCCGACAACAAAACTAAGATGTAGTCATTTTTATGTGCCCTTATAACAACACTCTAATCCAATTCACACCATCCTATCACCCAAGAGGTCTTGGGTGCTGAAGCGAGGTATGCATGGGCATCGAGCTCCTCCTTTATGTGATCATTATGAGAAGATGATGTCATTGATAAAAAATTAAATGTAGAAAAGTAAATGATCATGCATACATTCTTAAGGCATAGGTGAGTTATTATATTAATATACCTATTTAGATAAGAGAAATATCATACAGAGAGTGTATTTGATTCATGACATAAATAAAAGATACTAGGGTTTGTACCCATGAACAATATATTCATAATAGATACATATATTTATATTGATCATAGTTCTAGTAACCACATTACATTCAAAAGGGTCATAATAAACCAAATGTATCAAGACAGACATGACTCATGTATCAAAGACCCTAGTTATGCTTCTTATATTACATAAATTTTCACAGACCCATCCCTCTAGATATGATATCATTAGTATAACCCTCTAATGGTAACGTTAGCCCTTAAAACCTCCTACTCTTTTCTGCAAGGCTTTGATTTCCGTCCTCTCTTTGATGATCTCAAAGCTTCCCCTCATCGACCTCTCTCCATTCAAGTGTGTCTTCCTCACTCTAGAGCATCTCTATAAATAAGTTTAGTGCCCATTGCCATGCCTTCCTCTAGAGCAGTTGCTTTCAAGTGTCCCTATGGTCCTCCAATGGAGCATGCTTCTTCTAATCCAAGCTCTCCACTTTCTACAATGATGTATTTTAGGAATGTTCTATGTGTGAGATATTATTTCCTTGACAACCAAGTTACTAGGCTAGTACCTTATCTACTCAAGACGCCTATTCGGGTCATGTTTTTCCTCAAGTACTTCTTAGAGATCTATATGGCTAAGTACTAAGATCCTTTTTCTAACTTGCACGTGTGTCGTGGTTTCTACTAAACCCTTATAAAACCCCTGTCCTATGCACTTTTCCCCACACACCCTTCTTCTTTACTAGTCCCACACGTGCACGTGCCCTTTGGTACTTAGCCAATATTTTGAGGCCCAACAAAAGGCACACTACGTGAATTTATATCCTCTATTTTTTATTCAAATTGATCATCTTCATCTCCTCCTTCTTCTTCTTCTTATTATTATTCTTCCTCTTCCTCTTCCTCTTATCCTTCTCCTTTACCTTATTTTTCTACTTATTCTTCTTATTCTCCTTCTTCTTCTTAAGCTTATTCTCCATATTCTTCTTCTTCTCCTCCTTCTTCATCTACTTCTTCTCCTCCTCCTTCTTCTCCTTATACTTCTTTTTTATTCCACCTAGCCAAGAAAACTTGTTCCATTTCCTCCCAAGACCAATCTGGACACTCTTGATTCAATTGAGAGACCCACCTCCTTTTGAACCATCAAGCCAAAATGAAAACCAAAACCATGTCCATGTAGATGAAAAATAAATCTTCTTAAATTCAACCCACCATTCTCTAGCATCCACCTCACCCTTTCCATAGAAAATCATCCCCATGATGCAAAAATTAGGGTTTCTAGAATAAACTCCTTCAATCAATATTTAAACATCTAATTTATGAATTATTTCTAACCTAACTCGGAAATAACAAATAATAAACCTTGTTTTATTTTTTTATAGCTTTCCAAAAATATAAATAACTTTGAAAATTTCTAAAAATTGTGGCTTGTGGAGAAAAATTAAAAAAACTATAAAATGGTGATAATTTTTGTAAATTAGATAAAAAATCCTATTACTCAATTTGTTTCACAACTTCTATAAAAGTTTCATTGAGAAACTTGTAGTTTTTCCTAAGATATGGCCAAAACCAAAAAAAAAAAGATTTTTGACATAGTTTGTCACACCTCACTTTTTATATCTTTTTTTTTTTTTCAAAAAAAGCGTGATGTATTAAGTGATCTGCGAAGTAAGTTGAATAATGTTGTTATGGGATTTTGTATGCAGTTATACATATGTAAATAAGTCCTAAAAGGTATATATGCATGTGCATAGGTGCATATGCAACACCATAACCACACTCATCATCTTGTGTTCATTAAACATTGTTCTATATCAAGCCTTAGGTGTAATTCGATGCCTTAGTTGATGCATGTCATTTATTCAAGGGTTCTTGACTATATAAAGTTGTAGGGTTAATGTTGATTTTCTAAGGTCATTGACCGGTAAAAGCTTATCAAGATATGATTTTTGATAGTGGATCTAAGACCATAAATATTTAAATTATTTTGTTTTATAAATGGTTTTCAACCATAGTACATGATGGAAAAGGTTTTTTCTATTTAGTGTTATGAGGTCGTCAACCCCATCATAGGAATTGTGATAGATACTAAACAAAATTTGATTTGGGGTCGTTGATTCTCATTGAAAACTTAGGGGAATTTTTTTAAAAGAATTCTTAGACCATTCATTTAGAAGGAAAATTAGTAATTATAATTAAGTGAGTATGTGGCAACTAAAAAATTAAATGCATTTAATATCTATAATCAAATTATTGGAAGTTGGGAAGCTTCTTAGAGAACATACATCATGTAATAAAATTTCTTTTCTAGTATTTTATTAATCATTCAAACTCTCCCTTTTGGAGTTGTGCATGAATGATTCGAGAAGATTGGATTTTTTTAAAGATGTTAGTATATTCTCAATCAAACATATTGTTATTTTGGGAACAATGATATTAATTTTTTAATTTTTTAAAAATGGAAGATGTAAATTTGCATGCATAGATTTTGTTGATATTAAATAAGGGTGAATTTTATATATGTTGGGCACGTTACTTGGAGAAAACTTAGGTATTTATTTTTTGTCTATGTATACTTGTTTTTCAAGTATGTGGAAAGGAATATTGAAGAGAATTGGTCATTTATCTAGGCATGAATATCTAACTTTTAATTTGTTTCCTTACTTTGAAATAATGAGATATTGTTTGGTATTTTATTCTTCTCTCAAATAAGGACAAAAGTGATGTATAAATCAATAAATTTAATTATAAAACTCATATTATGAAAATGGGTATTTAGAAATATAGTTATTCTTGTTTTTTCTAAACTGGTTTTGTGATTGTATTCCATATTTGTGGATTGTTTACATTTTTGTAATAGGATATAGAGGAAATAAAGTATTGATTACCTACTTGGTCATGGGTTTATTTGGGGATTTTATATGCATAAGGAACTAGATTGTAATGAGAAAATTGTGTGTTCGACCTAATCTATAAAGACCTTACAAAAATAAACTTCTTTGCATTTTAAAGGAACCAACTTAGTAATTTTTTAATAATTATGGGTTATGGTATTCATCTTGAACAATAAATGTATTACATTTTTAGAGCAGAGGTTGATTCTCAATTAGTTACTAAATATGTCATGTGTTTTGTGCTAATGTTTTAAGCGAGAAGTGATATTTTCTTGTTTCCCCTCATCTAAATGTTTGGTTAACTTATAATTTTTCTTGAGTTAATATTATATACCTTCCTAATTCCTTATTTGCTAGAGTGGATTCACAACGAGTTGATGGATAAAATAATAATAAATTGATTATTTTTTTGTAACAGGAATTAATAGGGATAATCTAATATTATTTTGAGCTCATCTATGTAACTACATTGACTTCCATTATAAAGAATCATGTTTCATCCTTAAAGTGATAAGGTAGTATTTGTAGGTGTTATCCAATTCTAGAAGTTTTATTTCAAACCATGTAATCAATAGGATGTTGAACCCTTCTCATGTGAATGAATGACATAACTATCGGGGATTAATAAACTAAAATTGTGCATTATTGTTTTGTGATGAACTAATTTTATTTCTAAGGTCTAAAACTAGTTTAATTTAAGATAATATTATGATCATAAATAAATGATTGGAACAATGTCTCATTATATCTATATTTATTAATGCTATTTGATCATGTATTCAATGTGTTTCTTGTTTTCCTCAAAATAGAGGTTATATTAGGGTTATATTGGATCATTGGTATGCTTAATGATTAATAAAATCTTGAATGTCCTTTTTGAGAATGATTGACCCTTTTGGTTGTAGATGATCAAAGTAGATTGTCTTGTGTAACATTGATTTGTGATGGGCACTGATATTTTGTCTTAAATCAAAATTGGTTTCATATTTATAATATAATGATCAATATTAATTAATTTAGGAAATTTTTTTATAAAACTTATATTTCAATAAGGTTGTAAGATCATGTACATAGCTTGTTTCATGGTTGTTTGAACTTGAGTTACAATATGATTTAATTTGATCATGTATATGTAAATTGATTTAATGAATTATGAAGATAAAGCATAAATATCCAAATTATGCTTCTTTATTTCAAACTAATCCAACATGATCGTGAGTGGATAATTCATGTCATTTCATTGAGGCTGACCATGTATACAATTTTATCTATCCTACAACATGTAAGGAAGACTAATTATCACAAAGTTCTTTATTGTATTAGTCTACACATGATTCATCATGCGATGTTTGTTATTATCTGATTTAGATATTGATAATGATTGTAATTGTATTTTATTTAAATGTGAAAGTATTACTTTGCAGATTGTATAAGGAAATTTGGCCTAATGTACTTAATGATTATCTTTCGATAATCATTTCATAATTATGTACTATTGGTATTAATTATTAATTTAATCATTTCTTTTGGAATCATTATTATTACGAAAAGTTAAAAATTGTAACATTGTTTTACAAAAAGAATTATTATAAATTAAAAGTATATATTCTATATATTGTATCTTGTATATCCTAATGTATAAGGTATATGAGATTCACCCTATCGGACTAGCTTGTATGGGGGTCAAGGATTTATAAATGATTTTATGATTTAATTATTATGTTGTAAACATATTAATTCAATGACAAAAAAATATGATAAAACAAGGATGACATCATTGTACTTATAAACTATGATAATATGTATTATACTTTTAAGAAGTTAATTATGCTTTATTGACGTGATATGATTGATAAATATAATTTTCAAATAAAAAATTCATGTTGTGATAGTACAATATTATATTACCATAAATAATGATGAGATATAAAAACATACTATGATTTATTAACATGAATAATGATGTGTATTGAAATTATAGAATTTGGTATAAGATGAATTAAATGACTAGCTGTTAACAAATAACTAAAATGGTTAACCTATACTTAATTTCTTAATTCACGGAAAATAATCTTGATAAAAATATTAAGACAATCATGTGGTGAATGGAAGATATGTGTTTCACCTCAAAGTAATGCGATAAAATAGATAAGGGTAATAGTTGCGGGAGGAATACTTGAAAATAGTCGAGAGAAGGTTGTGCATGTAGTTGAATTTGATTAGACCGAATGTGAGAGCTTCCTTTTGGCTGGGAGGAACTACCTATAAATAATAAATGGACCAAAAGAGAGAGTTAAATAGTATATGGAAATGGAGTGCGTAGTTAATTCTAGTTCAAGGAAGTGTGATACTTCTTAAATGGATGTCAATCCACTATTTTATCAAATTAATGAAAATAAATGTGGGAAATAAAGGTCCTATTGCTAACACTTTTATTTAGGTATCTCAAAACGTTATCAATATAATAGATTAAGTAAAGTACTAAAATAAAAAAACTAATCTAGTATCGGGAAAGGTGTGGTTTTGTTGGGAAAGGTCACTGAGGTGTTAGGCAAGGTCACTGAGGTGTTAGGAAAGGTATGGGTGAGGTTTTGGGTGATTTTGGGTTATTTGGTGAAAGTTATGAGCTTTCTAGTTTTGGAAATATTGCAGTCATAGAGACTAGTCTTGGATAGGAAACCGATGCTAGTCTTGGTAAATGACATATGTCAGTTGGGTGATTGGTGTTGGTAGTGGCAATATAGTTGAAATATTACAAATGTGTGTTTTGGGTCTCTATGTGATTACATAGATAGTTGAGGGGGTTTGGGAAGGATGATATTATTTTTCTTAAGGATCATAAAGGGTGGTAGAGGTGTTAGGATGGATGAAATGGTTCAAGTTGATGAAATAGGTGGTAAACAGGTGAAAGGTGGTATTCGGGATAGAGAAGGATCAGCTTGAAGCCATAAATGAAAGACTTAAGATCAAAACAAAATCTAAACAAATAAGAATAAATTACTTATCTAGAAACCTATAGATCTGAAGGTGGTTGATGATTGATGAGAATTCTTGAAGATATAGGAATGTGTCTAGTTCCATGATAATGAATCATATGTGTTCGAGTCATGACAATTTGAATATGTGGATGAGATGACTGGATGCTTGGTGAAGACTTGATGGGCTCAAGTTTTTCGTTGGGTAGCTTGAGTGCTCAAGAGTTAGAATGCCAAATCTTGAGTGAATGAATGAATTGGAGAACCCATGCAAAGAGTTAGAAAATCTTATTTAAGGGTAACCGATGGTGGTTATGGAACTACCATTGGCGAGGATAAACGATGTCGATTAAGAAAAATTGGTTTAACTTGCCAAAAATAGGGTTTTTCTCCCTAATTTGGCATGATCTTTGGCTTAGTCCAGGTTTGGAGTGTTGAATGGCATAAATTAGAGTGTGGAATTAGTTAGAAGATTAATAGGTCATGAATACTTAGGGTTGGAAATAGTCTGGTTGTCAGGATAAGTGGGGACTTGGTTTATGGAAATTAATAGGTTTAGAATGGGTCTAGCATGAGGTGGATAAGTGAGGTGGCTAGGTGAATTAGGTAACCAACGTAATTATGATAATTAAATTAATTAAAATATGTGCAAGTGGGCATGGTGGGGGAATAATATTAAATTAATTAATTGAAAGTGGTTTAGAGGATGCGACCCAATTTTGGGTGTCTACATTTGCCCCTTTTTATCATGTATCTTGTATTGATAATCGAAAATGAAAAAAATAGGAGTGGTTTCCCTAGGTATGGGTGGAGGTTAGATTGTCCCAAGTATGGGTGGAGGTGATCCCCCTCAAACTTGGATTTGATGAAGGAGTAAGTGAAGAAGTGATGAGTTTTATAAAATGGCAAGGTTCGAGTGTGAGAAAGGGTTATTTTGGGTGTATGTAATAAGCGGGGGCATTCAAACACACACACACACACACACCTATAGAGCGAGACAAGACTCTAGGATGAAGAGATCACAAAATATACATCATGAAAGGTCGATAGTTTATCCAAATAAGGTTGATGTGGTCTAGGTATCCAAGGTATAGGATACAATCCTCAAACACAACTAGGATAGGTGTAGGAGCGAGAATTAGGTTCACTCCATAGCACTGATAGGTTTGGGTTGGTCAAGATAAAAATCATGTCATTAGGCAAGGAAATTTTGGTAGGATAAACAATAAGAGTATCGGTGTCATAAGGTATAGAGAGTAAGTGAATTTGAGTGTAAAATGGGTGAGGTCGGGTTGGGTTGGTAGGGAATGCCATAGGTAAGGTAGTGGGTAAGGTTACTATATAGGAAATAATATGACCCAAATGATATTGAGGTCGGGTGTAGGGTAATATAAAAAGTAGGTGGGGTTGGTAAGGCTGGGGTAAGGATGGTGTAGCAAGAAAACTACATCGTGCATTCAAATTTTGTGAAATTAGGTCTAATGTGATTTAGCAGGGTAACCAATACTAGTCAAAGATAAATTGATATACCAAGAGAAAATTGACACCGATCAACTAACTAGGGAACCTAACCAAAATTGGTTAGGTCGGAAAGTGGGTTGGTTGAGGGGAAGAAAATTGTTGGAGAAAAAGATGGTGAGCTAACCTTTAAGGGCCCCATGCCCTCGAGTGTTGCCTACATATCACCGGTGAAAGGGGCATCGGGTTGATGTAGTTCTCCCATAGGATCGGGAAGAATAAGATAAGGTAGGTGAGTAGGTTGTTGAATTTATGAATGGTTAAATGGGCAAGGTAAGTTAGGCATGGTTGTGTCTAGGTTGATTAGGTAAGATAGAATGTGTAAGATGAGTTGATTGAAGTAGATGATGAATTTAAATGTAGGTGAAAAATGAAGAAATACCAGAAACTAAGTGTCGACAGTATTGTCCTATGTAGAAGAATCAATAAGTAAGCAAAGGGGAGAATGATGGAAGAGGAAAAAATTCTCCATAAGTGGCAAGGACCATATTGAGAATACCACATATAGGCTTATGAACTTAAGCCCTTAAAGGTATTACTGAGGATTAAACTTTACGAGAGTGAAATAATTTGCATGTGCACCATGTCCCTTGAGTAGGTAGAACAAGAAACAGGAAGGAAGGTGTGGTGGGGTGGTTTGTTTATTATAACCTTGTTATGAGACAACATGCCCCACTGCAATATACCCAAAACTAGAATAGGCAAGTCCACGACCATAAAGTTGTATTTTTCTTTAAAAAAATTGTATTTTCTTTTTTCTTTTATTTTATAGAATAATTGATGTGGAAAGTCTATGTGGGATTAAACTAATATCTCCTTGAGGTATTCCTGAAGCTAATCGATGTGGGAAGATTCATAATATTTTTATTTTATTTTTACAGAAATAGTCTTCTTTTTGGATAGACTATGTACAATAGGGCTAGCTTTTTATAGTTGTCCTTTGTGGGAGTAGTCTATTTATAGCAAGAAAGATAGAAAGATAGATTTCCTTTTGAGGGAGTCATATATTTACAAGAATTTTGACTCAAGGATTTGAATTTGAATATTCCATATATGAATTTTGAATTTTTTCGGACATTTAGGTCATGGACAAGACTATAAAGGATTATAGGATTCTTTTATGAAGGAAAAACCATAGCACGTAGAGGTTGTCTATGAAAGAGATGTTATAAGTAACAAATGATGATGGGATTCCATCCTAAAAAGGATGAAAAGTATCCACGAGAATCATGTCATGAGTAGATCTTTGTTACTAATAATAAAGATAAGGCTGAATGGTGACGGAAAATAACACGATTCCTGTGTAGTCTTTGGTACTTAAAAGAGGTAGATGGATGGTTAAGGTTACTCAAGGGATGAGTGTGTAATAGAAAAAAGGTGATGTAGTACTTGATTCAATAGTAGAATGGTAAAATATGCAAGACATTAAAGGTCTTAGGTTTGAGTTTACCTTTGAGAGAAGATAAATGATAAGAACCTGATCCAAAGGTATGAGTGATGGTATAGGGTTGAACCCAATTAGGAGAAAACTTTCCCCATTTACTTTTCTTATCTTTCATTACATGTTTATTTTACTTTAGGAAAAGGTGGTCAACCTTGAAGGTTTATTCATGAACACATTTTTCATAGGCACATTTGATTCATTTTTGGTATATTTGAAGCGGTTGAGAGCATTTAAATGATTTTTTGTCTAATAACTCAAGTTGTGTCAAACGGTCTTGGTGAAATTTGACATCATTGAGAATATATTTAAGTGAGATACAAAGAGATGGAATTTGGACTTCCAAAGGAAGGACAACCTTTGTACCATAAACCAAAGATAAAGGTGTGACGGTAGTTGTGGTGTGGATGTTGGTGTGATAAGCCCTTAAGGTGAAACTAATGTGCTTATGCCAATCCTTACCAGATATCATCAACCAATTTAAAAGAATTTTTTTGAGGTTTTGTTATTTGATTTAGCTTGACCATTAGTTTGAGGATATTATGGTGAAGAGAAGTTGAGTTGAATGTCAAAGGTTATCACAGAGTTTTCATAGAGTATTTTTATTGAATTTTTTTTATTGTCGGTGATAAGGAGATGAGGAACACCAAGAAAATGATATGATGGTTGATGGATTCACATATTTTCTCAAATTTTGTAGAAATGAGAGGGATGAACTCCACTCATTTAGTGTAATATTTTGTTGTTGTGATGATCCATTAATGATGTTGAGAGGAATTAATCCCTGTGACAAGATTTAAACCCCATTGGGAGAAAGACCAAATGTCCATGGTGACTTGTAAGGCATGACTTCGGGTGTCGTGAAGGTTAGCATGCTGATGAAACTTCACACAAAATTTTAAATAGTCACAACAATCTTGGTTAAGGATTGGCCATTAATAGCCAAGGTGAATAATACATTCGACAATAGCATGACAACTAAAATGTCTTCCACAAATCCGTCATTCATTTCATTAATGGTGTACGGAATTTCAGAACTAGTGAGGCATCATAAGAAGATACCCTCAAATCCATGTTTCTAAAGAAAATCCCCATGTTTACATAATGAGAGACATTTTGGAGGAATTATCACTTATCATTGTGAGTAAGATCTAGAGATATAATTGATTGGGAAAGGTGATCAACATACTGCTTATACCAAATGTCACGTGGGTTGGTTTCAATTCTTCCTACAAAATTTGTCACGAGATGAGATAAGAAGGTGATTAAAAGCATTGTATTGTGACAAATATTTTAGATTCGGAAGGTGAGGCATGTATTTTTGAGGCTAGGAAAGCCATGATATCCACAAATTTTTAGTGGATCATGCAACAATTTGAATGTTGTAATTATCAAAGGTAGTCAAAAGCATTTTTACATGATGCTTATACTTTTTAAGTATTTCATTAAAAACTGGTATAAACCATTGAATTCATTAACAACCAGTTGAGAATCGCTAAATATATTAATGGTCTTAACATCTCGGAGTAATGGTATTTTGGAGACATAACATGAGTGCTTCATATTCAGACATGTTATTGGTATAATTGAAGTCAATTTTTAATGATAGAGGAATAGGTTACGTTATCCAAAATTCACCCTCAAGGTAATTTTGATAACATGCATTAGATTATTCGATCTGAGAAAGTAGATTGATTTAAGGCCTGAAATCATATTTTTGGTGCCCCCTCAGCTTTTCTCTAACTCTCCCATCCAAGAAGAAATCCCAATAAGTTGAGAAAATGGAAAAAATGCAAAAATAAGGTTACAGGATTGTTTTAAAGCATTTCGGTCCGAAGGGTTTGGGTAAATCTTGAGGTTCATCGTACCCATCTTGGGGCCAAGAAAGAAATAAAATCAGCTAAGTCAGACATTTTTGTCCCAGGCAATCCGCGGGACAGTTGGGACGTCGAGATGCGAGGACGTGAAAAGTGAATCGGCCAAAGCGGGAAAATCCATCCAAGTTTTTTGTTTCATGTGGGTTGGGACAGCTAGGACAAAAGTACATGCAGGATGTGAATCGGATGATTTTCCGAAAGACAGTCCATTTCAGGTAGTTCAGAGATATTCATCCGGGACAACCGGGACAAAAGTACGTGCGGGACGCGAATCGGCAGTTTCTTTGAAAAGACAGTCCATTTGGGCGATTCGAGAGATATTAAATGCTGGGACAACTGGAACAAAAGTATGCGAGGACACATGAGACATGAAAAGGTGAAAAATCCACAAGCAGGGACAAGGAATCCCAAATCGGCCGATGTGGGAGAATGTGTCCCAGGAAGTGGCAGGGAAAAGAGAAGGACTTAGAAAATTTTCCAAGTTTCGGTCAAAGTTTTCAAAGGTAAAAGTTTTGGCCCGCTGCCCCTACCATCGAATAGAGCCTAACACGTGTCATCCAAGTGGTGGAGCATGGGGGAAATGGGAAATTTTCCCAAAGTGAAAAATGCCAAATTTTCGAAGGGAAAAGTGTGCCCCTCAGGCCCGAGCCAATAAAATAGTGCCACATGTCCAAGTGGCAATTTTTTTAAGGAAGGGCCCGAAAGAAATTTTCAAAGGATGAGCCCATGGATGAATCAAAGCCTGACATGTGTCATCCAAGTGGTGGAGTGTGGGGAAAATTTGAAAAAAATTCCAAAAACCAAACGGGTAAAAAATTCAAACTTTTTGCCCGCCGATCCGATTGGGCCCTGTTTTGCACTAAAACTTCAAATCGCCATATCTTTCGATCTAGAGCTCGGTTTTCACGTTATTTATATAAATGGAAAGATGGTGAAATTATCTATAATATTCTAAGGTCATTTTTGAATTTTGATGGAGTTTGAGAGAGAAAATAAAAAATGTCTACGGCATGTGGTAATGGACGAAATGACGTTTCAACAACCAGTTTTAATGCAAAATGGGTCGCATTCTCCTTCAGTATGGCCAAAAATGTCAGGGCATGGGTCTGTAAGGATGCCCATGCTATTTTAATGCATCTTCATTCAATGAGGAATGGCTCCCATGTTTTTACATGTTTTCTCTCTCCTGGGCTCGACCCATGCATTGTAAAAGCCAGATTTGGCTCATTTTTTGGGGGGAACATTTCTTTGGATAGAAAGCTTCTTCTTTCACCTTCAACAAGTGATTTTTGCAAGTATCAGACCTCTTGATGGTGGTAACAGGTTTTCTACCTTTTTGATGTTGTAATGCAAGGATTTTGATAGTGGAAATGACAATACAGGCTCTGTGATCAGTTTTCAGCCCTTTGGTTGTGTTGTTTGCTTCATTTCAGACTTTCAATTACATCTTATCAGTTTGTGCATGATGTTTATGTTGCATTCCATGATCTATGTCTATCTATAGAACTAGAAGTGTTCACCACTCCTTTTCTGGTGTATCACCGCTTTAGTGTAGGATTTCATTTTATGCATTCTCTCTCCCTGGTCCCTTAGAAATTTAGATTAGAATAGTTAGTATCGCCTACATTAGAGCAGATTATGGCAGGTAGTTTAGGAGCAAGAACCAACTTTCTCTAGAGGTCTATCTCAAGTAGTAAGTCCCACAACTTGGATATAGTACCCATGTTATCCAATCACATAGTGAGTTCAAGTATATGCACTTGTATAAACATTAGGGTGCTATGATTCGGTGATAACTTGATTTTGGCACGGCCGATGGGAGTTTAGAGGTCTCATTTTCATCGCAGCAAAGTTGATGTGTAAGCGCTACAATTTTCTTTCTTAAAAGCTATAAATTGTAAATGCAGCAACTCCAAGGGGAAGAATTAGCTGGTTTTAGTAGTGCGGGCACGAAAACTCATGAGAAGAATCACTACAAGGTCAAGAGCTACAAAAGAAGAGGTGCTATTTGAATATCTCATGCAGATTATCTCCAAGAATAAGGCAAAGAGGAAGAAGGATTCAAAGGTCTCCATCTCCACCAAACAAAACTCTCTCAACTCCTCCACTGGTAGGCCTTTCATTAAGTCAACAAGGGTTATAAGACCAATTAGAATGGCACAAAAAAACCCCTATGTCAATTTCACTAACAAAGAGCCCACTTGCTCTCAATGCACAAATCCAATCCCAGTTGCAGCATTGAAGAAAATTTTGTACTTCACTGGAGAAAATCAGACCACTCCTGGTGATCATGTTAAGGATATTGCTAACATTTTTGTAATCCATGAGATCAATGAGATGCAAGTTGCTGTCAAGCTGCTGGCATCTTCATTCAAAGGAAAGCTTTGCAATGGTTCAGAGTCTTGCCTCGGGTTCTATTCAAAATTAGGATCAGCTATGTATAGCCCTCCATGAGTAGTTTGGGGAAAAGGGAGACAACTTGTCCCTTTTGGAGAAGCTAACAACCATCAAGAGAGTTCCCAATGAGCAGCTGACTGATTTTAACTTCAAATTTCAAATGACTTGGAAGAGAATTCCGGTGGCAGTTAGTCCAACAGCAGAAGGTGCTTTTCTTTACTATCTCAAAGCTCTAAATTTTGATATTTCTATGTTGATTCAGTCCATGGGAGGCATAACTATCCCTATGGCTTACAACATTGCCATTAGGGCTGAAAATTGTTTGATCCAAGCTGGAAAACTAGCCCCTAGACCCCCCATGCCATTGTTCCCAAGTTTAGAGAGCCCAAATACTAATCAAGCACCTAGTTTGGCTCCTTCTCCCACCCCTAGAAATTAGAGTTCAAATGAAGCTTCTACTTCATCTCCAAGTGCCCCAAATGAGCTTCAAGAAGTCATGAAGCAATTGCAAAATCTAGGTAATGAGCTGGTTACACTCAAAAGGTAGCAAGCTCAAGGTTTTAGACCTTCCTTCTAGCCTCAAGCTCAGCTTAACAGGTAGCCATATCAGCCTCAAAGACCACCCAATCCAGCTGCAAATCTAAATCAAGTAAGGCCTCCTGCCAACAAACCATTTCAGCCCTATAATCCCAATGCTACATCTGCATCTAAAGCATTAGTGCCAGTACAAAACAATATAGCTCAAGAGTATGATTGGTGTTTCCCATGCAATGAACCTCATAACCAATCCATGTGCTTCAACGGTGCCTTGAATCAAGCATTAATGGTGACAACAACTAGTGTGGAGGGTGAAGGTAGTCAAGGAAATAACCAGCAACAAGAAACATTCCAGCAGCAATCAGCTCCAAATGATACCACACTTGTAAACTGGCAGGCAGAAGATTTTTGTGGCATGAATCAAATGATTTCCCAAAGTGTTGTAGCCAACACAAGGTCAAAGAGGAGAAATTTGGGTGAAGAACAACCATTGGCCCCAAGTAATTCATGACCTTCTGTCATTCCACAAACTATTGGCAAGCAAAATGCAATCTCAAGCACACAAGGATTGCCTAAAACAGTTCCTAGGCCAGCCCAAATGCCAGTTGCTGCTGCCCATGCACAAGGAATGAATGTGCAGGCCAAGGGATAGAAAAAGGATACTTCATCTCCATTCAATATCATTGATCAGATGAAGAAGACAAATGTAAACATATCAATGTGGGAATCACTATCTATCCCAGGCCAAAGAGATTTGCTACAAGCTGCTATGAAGGACTAGTCAACTTCAAATCAGCAAGTCCAAATGCAAGAGAAGGTGCTCACAAATGCTGCCTAGCCTGAGGGGAATCATAAAGGACAAGAAGGTAAATTTTTGAAACCCCCTCCATTTTATGTTTCATTGATCATTGGAAATCAGTTAGTACACAATTACATGATTGATTCCGGGGCAAGTAGGTCAGTAATGCCCAAGCAAATAGCTGATCAGTTGGGAATTCAGTATGAAACCATATCCAAAGGGGTAGTGCAGTTGGATGGGACAGCAGTAACAACAGTTGGGGTGATTAGAAACTTGAGTCTTACCTTGCATGCATGTCCAAATGTTGTTGTTTTACAAGATGTATCAGTTATAGACCTTCCACCACTCTTTGCCCTATGTTTGTCAAGAGATTTCACAGCCAAGATTGGAGGATATTTGTCTGCTGATTGGTCACACATGCTATTCAGAACGAGGTATGGAACCAAAGCTACAATCAGGTTTGAACCTATTGCAAACTTCCACATTGAGCCCTACACTCCAAGTCAGATCAATGCCAACTGTTTGGCATTTGATCAAGAAGATCACCCAAGCACTGATGAAGCTGACACCAAGGTTGGAAGCATCCCGGATCTAACTCTTGATGAATGGGAAAACAAGGTGCATGCTTTTGATCCTTATCAAGAAGTAGAAGAATCTGAGCTAGGATTCTATTGCATACATGAAGAAGATCAGCCCATTCCTAGCATCACCAAGCCAGACCACAAGGATGACAATGAGGTATGGAAACTATTTTTTGATGGATCAAGGAGTAGACAAGGTACCGGAAGGGAGCCATGTTGGTTTCACCTCAAGGAGTAAAGTACTATTCAGCTTTTAGATTTTAGTTTGCATGCTCTAATAACACTGTTGAATATGAAGCCTTGGCGCAAGGGATGTATTGGGCAATAAAGAGAGGAATAAAAAACTTGCAAGTCTTTGGTGATAGTGAATTAATTGTAAATCAGGTCAAAGGGAAGCATGCTGCTAAGAATGATCTACTCAAGTGCTACAAGAACAGGGTGTGGGACCTCATTGAAGATTTTGAGGGCTTTGGCATCAAATCAGTTCCTAGGAAAGAGAACCAAGCTGCTGACAGGCTTGCAGCAGTTGGGGCAGCCTTTGATATTGTGGAAAGCATTCAAAAGGACAAGGTACAACCAAACATCCATGTGATTGTGAGGCCTTCAGTGCCGAGATAACAATGTAAGTTGGCAAGTGTTTGAGAATGACCAGCAAATCATCCATTTCTTGCAAGAAGAAGCTAAGTTCTCAGCTAAAAATCAAGAAAAATTGGAACAGCAGTATGGTGACCAAGTGGTACAACTGAGAACTAACAAGCTGCCCAAGGGACTTATTACTTTGGAGTCCATTTTCGATCCCAATGATCAGTTTAGGAAAGAGAAAGCAAACATTCAAGTTAAGAGAGAAGATTTAGTATCCATCTTGGTGGAAGAGAACAAACCATTGCAAATTGGAAAGATGAAAACTGAACAAGAAAAGTATGAGTTCATACAGCTGTGTCAAGAGTTCCCTGATGTGTTTGCTTGGAACTACGAAGACTTGAAAGGTTTCAATCCCAAGTTGGCTCAGCACACCATTGAGTTGGATCCAAATACTAAGCTCATCAGGCAGAAACAAAGGCCATTCAATCCACACATGGAACCTATCATGAGGAAGGAATTGAACAAGTTGGTTGAGTCAAGAATCATATTCCCAATCAAGCATTCTAATTGGGTTACCAACTTAATTCAAATCGAGAAAAGAAGAGTGGAGAGATCAGATTGTGTGTTGACTTCAAAGTCTTGAATAGAGCATCTCTCAAGGACCATTACCCACTCCCTTCTATGGAGAAAAATTTTCAAGTGGTGGCTGGCTCCGAAAGGTTTTCACTACTTGATGGCTACTCGGGCTACAATCGATTATGGTGAAGGAAGAAGATCAGTTCAAGACAACCTTCACAACCAAATGGGGAACTTATGCATACAGGAAAATGCCATTTGGGCTTTCCAACACTGGAGCTACCTTCTAAAGAGCAATGGACATGGCGTTCAAAGGTTTGATCAACAACCGGTGTCTTTGATATACCTTGATGATATCACTGTTTTTTCAAAAATGTAGTAGACCACCTCTCTCATTTGAGACAAGTCTTCCAAAGGTGCGGGAGATTTGGATTGTCTTTGAATCCTAAGAAGTGTATCTTCCTAGCACATGAAGGAAATATCCTTGGCCATATTGTCTCCAAAGAAGGATTAGCAATTGATCTAGAGACGGTTGAATCCATAAGAGCACTACCATTGTCAAGCCACAAGAAGGCCCTTCAGAGTTTCCTGGGGAGAATAAACTTTGTTCAGAGGTTTGTCCCAAATTTTGCAGCCCTTGTCAAACCTATCACCAAAATGTTGAAGAAAATCATGGCTTTCAAGTGGACAAGTAGAAGGAAAGGAGGGTTTTGAAGCAATCAAAGAAGCCATCTCCCAAGCACCAACTCTCATCAACCCGGATTTCTCCAAGGATTTCATCCTCTATGCATTTGGAGGTAATGATACTATTTCTGCCATTTTGGTGCAGCAGAACAAGGACAATGATGAGCAGCCAATTTCTTTCTTCAGCCAAAGCCTGGAGGACTATGAGGTGAGATATTCTTTTATTGAGAAGCATGTACTTGCAGTAATCAAAAGCTTGAAGAAATTAAAGCATCTAGTCTCAAACAACAAAGTTTAGTTGTTGGTCTCTCATGGGAGTAAAGGACTTCCTCCTCAACAAGGATTTGAATGAGAAAAGAGCAGGTTGGATCACTCGTGTCATGGAGTATGACATTGAGATCAAGGTCACCAAGCTAGTAAGAGGAAAAGGATTGTGTGAGCAGCTGATTCTGGGCAAGCAAAAAGGAGTATGCAATAAAGAAGAGGCTGTTTTGACAGTTCAAGACAGCCATGTGCAAGGTAGCACTCAAGAAGAGGATAATGTTGTCCCCACTCCTTGCTGGACCCAAGGTATAATGCACTTCCTAAGCACGGGCCTATGCCCTCCAGAGATGAACAAAACCCAAAGAAGACACTTCAGATTGCAGGTTGTCCCATATGCCATAGTAGACGGTGTTTTGTTCAAGAGAGATGTGAATGGAGTGCTGCTGAGATGCATTAACACAAATCAGATTCATAGGGTGTTGGAAGAGTTCCATGGTGGACCAGCTGGTGGTCATTTTACACCAAGAGTGACAGCCCTAAAAATCATGAAGGCTGGTTATTATTGGCCCAAGATTTTCAGTGATTTCTTCGCATGGATCAAAAGGTGCAAGAATTGTGCATTCTTCACGAGGTAAAGAGTGGCTTTGCTACCCTCCCATTGCATCAAATTTCAGTTGACCAACGATTCATGCAATGGGGTTTAGACTTCATTGGAGTCATTAATCCCAATTCAAGCCAAGGGCATAATGGTTTTTGATGACCCACGACTACTTCACCAAATGGATCAAGCAAAGAGCACTCAAGGAAGCAAATGAGTCTAGCATCTTAGACTTCTATGAGGGGATAGTAACCAGATTTGGCATACTGCGACAATAATCTCGAGATAATGCATTAGCATTCATTGGATCTAAGGTGAGTGAGTGGGCTGTCAAGAAGCGGGATCTACCTAAGTACTTCATCAAACTACTACCCTCGGGGTAATGGCCACTGAATCTACAAACAAGAACTTGTTGAGGATCATTAGGAGGACTCTTGATGAGAATCGAGGTCTTGGCATGCCAAACTGAAATTAGCCTTATGGGCTGATAGGATAACTCCCAAGAGATCCACATGTAACTCTCCATTCAAGATTTTTTATGGAAGAGAGGCAATCTTGCCCATGTCACTTGAGTTTCCAACATTGGAACTCATGAAGAAGTTATAGTTGCTAGAATTTGGGCCCATGGAGGTGAGATATGTAGAGTTGATGGAGCTCCAAGAGATCGAGAGATCGAGGCATCACAAGCAATAGAGAAGGATGAAGCTTTGATCAAGAAGACCTTTGATAGGAAAGCAAAGAGTAGATCTTTCCAAGTTGAAGATCTAGTGTTAAAATGGGATGCGAGATAGAGCAAAATCGGGAAGGCATTCAAAAGTTAATGCCATTTAGAGTGGCCCATACATGGTCACAAAGTGTAAGGACAACAATGCCTTCCAATTGTCTTCATTGGATGGCAAAGAACTACAAATTCTAGTCAATGGAATCTATCTGAAGCATTGCTACTAAAGGGAAATTCTCCACCTTGTAAATATTAGCTTAGGTTTTCATTCCTCCAAGTGCTTGTGCACATTGTTTTATTGTAGGTTGTTTTGGTTTCCCTAAGTGTTTTGGCACAGACTTGCTGTCCCTGGAGATGTTTTGTAGCCCTTGCTTCCATCGGGTGATATTCCATCTTCCTCCTTGCAACATTCTAAGTCAGTTGGGGTTCTGAACAGACAACTCATGACTCCATGCCCAATGGATGCTTCAAGAAACTGGTAACTTCATCTAGCAGGCAGATGACCCCGCTGAGTCACCAAAATTGTTATCCAAAATTCACCCTCAAGGTAATTTTGATAACATGCATCAGATTATTCAGTCCGAGCAAGTAGATTGATTCAAGGCCTGAAATCATGTTTTTGGTGCCCCCTCGGCTTCTCTCTAACTCTCCCATCCAAGAAGAAATCCCAACAAGTTGAGAAAATAGAAAAATGCAAAAAATAAGGTTGCAGGACTATTTTAAAGCATTTTGGGTCTGAAGGGTTTGGGTCATACTGAGGTTCATCGTACCAAGCTTGGGGCTGAAAAAGCAAGAAAATCAGCTAAGTCAGATTTTTTTGTCCCAGGCGGTCCACGGGACAGTTGGGACGTCGGGACATGAGGGACGCGAAAAGTGGAATCGGCCGAAAGCAGGAAAAAGCTGTCCAAGTTTTTTGTTTCATGTGGGTTGGGACAACGGGAAAAAAGTACACGTGAGGCGTGAATTGGCTGATTTTCTGAAAGATAGTCCATTTTGGGCAGTTTAGTGATATTCGTCCGGGACAGCCGGGACAAAAGTACGCGTGGGACGTGAATCGACCGGTTTGCCAAAAGACAGTCCATTTGGGCAGTTCGGAGATATTCATCCAAAGCCTGACCAGGGAAAAAAGTATGTGAGGATGTGTGAGACGTGAAAAGGTGAAAAAGCCACAAGCAGGGACAAGGAAGCCCGAATCGGCCGATGCGGGAGAATGTGTCCCAGGAAGTGGCGGGGAAAAGAGAAGGACTTAGAAAATTTTCCAAGTTTCAGTCAAAGTTTTCAAAGGTAAAAGTTTTGGCCCGCTGCCCCCACCATCGAATGGAATCTTGACACGTGTCATCCAAGTGGTAGAGCATGGGGAAATGGGAAATTTTCCCAAAGTGAAAAATGCCAAATTTTTGAAGGGCAAAGTGCGCCCCTCAGGCCCGAGCCAATAAAATAGTGCCACATGTCCAAGTGGCAAAATTTTTTTAAGGAAGGGCCCAAAAGAAATTTTCAAAGGATGAGCCCATGGATGAATCAAATCCTGACATGTGTCATCCAAGTGGTGGAGTGTGGGGAAAATTTGAAAATTTTTCCAAAAACCAAACGGGTAAAAAATTCAAACTTTTTGCCCGCCGACCCGATTGGGCCCTGTTTTGCACTAAAACTTCAAATCGCCATATCTTTCGATCCAAAGCTCGGTTTTCATGTTCTTTATATCAATGGAAATATGGTGAAATTATCTACAAGATTCCAAGGTCATTTTTGCATTTTGATGGATTTTGGAGAGAGAAAATTGAAAAATTCCTCTGGCACGTGGTAATGGCCAGAAATGATGTTTCAACAACCAGTTTTAATGCAAAATGGGTCGCATTCTCCTTCAGTATGGCCAAAAATGTCAGGGCATGGGTCTGTAAGGATGCCCATGATATTTTAATATATCTTCATTCAATGAGAAATGGCTCCCATGTTTTTAAACATTTTCTCTCTCCTAGGCTCGACCCATGCATTGTAAAAGCCAGATTTGGCTCATTTTTTGGGGGGGGGACATTTCTTTGGATAGAAAGCTTCTTCTTTCACCTTCAACAAGTGATTTTTGAAAGTATCAGACCTCTTGATGGTGGTAACATGTTTTCTACCTTTTTGATGTTGTAATGCAAGGATTTTGACAGTGGAAATGACAATACAGGCTCTGTGATCAGTTTTCAGCCCTTTGGTTGTGTTGTTTGCTTCATTTCAGACTTTCAATTACATCTTATCAGTTTGTGCATGATGTTTATGTTGCATTCCATGATTTGTGTCTATCTGCAGAACTAGAAGTGTTCACCACTCCTTTTCTGGTGTATCACCGCTTTAGTGTAGGCTTTCATTTTATGCATTCTCTCTCCCTGGTCCCTTGGAAATTTAGATTAGAATAGTTAGTTTCCCCTGCATTAGAGTAGATTGTGGCAGGTAGTTTAGGAGCAAGAACCAGCTTTCTCTAGAGGTCTATCTCAAGTAGCAAGTCCCACAACTTGGAGATAGTACCCATGTTATCCAATCACACCGTGAGTTCAAGTATATGCACTTGTATAAACATTAGGGTGCTGTGATTCGGTGATAACAGGTTCCCCATCAAAAGGAATGAGAATAACCCCTGTGCCACCCCCACATTGAAATTTAGAACCATATAAGAATAGGGTAATCTGATAAATGGTTTCATCAAGAGAGAGGGTAGTAATGGATTCATTAGGAAAATTGAAGTTAGAAGATTGAGTTCTAGAAAGAGGTGTGTCGGCAAGATGATCTGCAATGGTTTGTCCTTTGGCCAACTTTTGATGGATGAATTTGAGGTCTAGGTCTATAAGGAGCATTAGGAAATGTGTGATATGTTGGTGTTGGTGAGGTTTATCATACATATAATGCAAGAGGTCTGTGTTCATGATGACAAAGGTTTTGTGGTTGAGTAGGTAATGGAAAAGTTTGGTGGTGATAAAGGCTAGGGATAAGAAAAAAATTCAGCATGGGTATATCTAGTCTCATAGTCTAAAATATTATGGATTGTATAATAAACCACTTGCTCCTATGTTTCTTGTTGTGATGAGAAAGAATGGTGCTTGAATGAATGATCGAGTGGTATAAATGTAGAGGTGAAAGGGTTTATCGGCCTTGGGTGGGATGAACACGGTTATGAAGGAGGTGTTCCTTCAATTCTTCAAAGGCCCTATGGCACTCATCATACCAATTGAAGGAAACATACTTTTTAAGAAGATGATGAAAAGGGTGACATCGGTTAGAAAGTTTAGAAATAAAGTGTCAAACAGATTGCAACTTTCCTTGAAAAATACAAATCTTCCAAAGGTTAGTAGGTGGAGAAATCTCAATAATATCCTTGATTTTAGTTGGATGAACTTCAATACCACGTAAAGAGACAATGAAACCAAGGATTTTTCTAGAGAGAATGATAAAGACACATTTCTTTGGTTAGAGGTGAATGCGGTATTTGATGAGACAAACAAAGATGATTTTGAGAACTAGAAAGTATTCGGAATGACTTTTGGACTCAGCGAGAAGGTTGTAGACATAATCTTACAATATGTGATACATGATGTTGTGGAATATATAGGTCATAGCATGTTGATATGTGGGACTAGAGTTCTTAAGTCCAAAGGGAATTATGCATAATAGAAGGTCCCTTAAGGGGCGATGAAAGTAGTTTTGTGTTGATCCTCAAGAGAAATTAATATTTTATTCTAACCCAAGAACCCGTCCATGAGAGATAGCATCTCATGGCCGACTGTAAGATCAACAAGTTGATCGATACTAGGCAGAGGAAAATCATCCTTTTGACAAGCAAGGTTAAGGTTGGAAATATGTACAGATACTGAGTCCCCTCTTGCTTTGGTGAAAAATAATGATGTTATAAATCCACTTTGGGACGATCAATGGCTAAAATAAAAGAAACTTAAAGGAGGAAATGGAGTTTTTCTTTGATAATAAGGTCAATGAAAGGATGCATTTTTGTATGTTTTGTTTCACAAGTTTAGCATCAGGAATAGTTATAATATTGTGGACCACAATATTTGGGTCAATACTGGGCATATCAGCATAAGACCAAGCAAAATCATTGCTATGATCTCGAAGGAAAGAGGTGAAGGCTTCCTGTTTAGTGGGATCTAAAGACTAGCCTATCTTTAGAATTTGGGAATTGTCCTAAGTGTTAATGTTGATCTCTATAGTCAATTCATTTGGCATGGTTTGTGTCTCGAGGTAATAACCGGTGAATGTAAGAATCCTCCACACCTAGATATGTGATATTAGAATCATCATCCTAACATTAAAAATGTTTATAGAAGATGTTTCATCATCGATCATGTTAGGATACATGAAGGGAAGGAAATAAGGAGCCTTGCTATCACGTTGATATGTCAAAGGTCCCAAGGAAATGGTGTTCACAAAAAAATGTTAGGAGGGATGGATTCTAGATCAATGGACTCCATGGGTAAAGGGGGCATATTAAGTGAGTGAGGCACAAAAGGTGTTTTTCCAAATAGTGTGCATATATATGAGAAAAATAGATAAGGTAAGGGTGAGGAGGAATACCTATGAGTGAATGTTGAAGGTAGAGTGCACGCCATTTGATTTCTGATCCAATTTTGATTGTGAGAACTTCTTTTTGCTAGGAGGAACTACCTAAAAATACAAACAAGACCAAAAAGGAATATTAAACAATATATGTCAGTGGACCGCATAGTGTATGCTAGATCCAGAAGTACGGTACTTCCTAGATGGATATCAATCTACTATATAAAATTACTTAATACAAGAAGTAATATGAACCAATAGTGCCCTACTTGATGCATCCTAGAATTCACCAATACAAGCCCAAGCGTTACGGTAGATCACTCAACCTAGACCGAGCACTCACCCGAAGCATGAAAGGCTATAGGCCCCTCTTCTGATTACTATTACAGGATGTTGGCATGATAAATACTTTAAGCATTCACATTTATGACTAATATATCCTTCTATCCGCATGTTCAAATCTAGAGTTAGATAATAACATACTTAATAGACAACCATGCTGAAATTAAGCATGTAATACTAAATTATAACCATGATAACACCTTGATTCATTCAATAATCTCCATTATATTAAATACAAGTAATACACAAAATCTTCCTTGCAATAACAATAGTATACACTCATACACGTAACATATTTGTCAACATAATCTCACTATAACATAGTTCTCATACCTATATCTATGCTCTCTCTCTGCTACATAGTTTAATACATATTTATAAGGGTGGGGAATTTCCCTTCACCACTTATATAATACCAAAATAGGTCACATTCTATTCTTAGCCACACGCTGTTCCAAAAATAGCCACACATACAAGTGTGCTAACAATAGATCTGCTTTTAGTTAACTACGCAGTAGTAGATATATTCTCATCCGTATCCATGCAAAGTGCTTCATTGCTAATCCTCCAAAAAAGCCAATGCATTTCACACAAGTCTTCAATTGGTTTGAGTGCTTCGTATGTTGTCTCTAAAAATAGATCCTCAACGTAAAATGGATAAATCCCAAACCTATCTCTCTTCTTCACGTGTGATCCTTTCCGATACTTCTATGCCTTTGAATGCACTCTTCTCTCTCACATTAACCTTCTATATTTCCTTTGATAAGTTCCATAATTTGACTAATCAACATTACCCCACAGTAGTTGTATTTCCTCCTCAAAAATGGTTTGTCTCCAAAATGAATCGAACAATATGCATAGAAGAATAGAAATAATTTTGATGAATAAAAGAATTTTTTTACCCTACAATATCTTCTACTTCAACCTGAATAATCAATTCGGGATATTCTTCTTTTTATTTTTACCTCTAGATTCTAGCAATCATTGAACGTAACCTCTACCTTCTCTAGAATATCCATTGCAATTGACTCTAATTCATCCCTTGCAATCTCTCCTTTCTCATTCTATAAGACCAACACAATGTTGGACATGCCAGTCATTCTCCCTTCCAATAAGTCCATCTTTTAAGTGATGAGTTTCCCAATCTCATCCAGCCTTTCCTTGTGTGGTTCTTGAGCTGTTGTAAGGGCCTCATACTTCTTCTTAACAAGTGCTAACCATTATGCACATCCAAATGTCTCATCTTTCATGGCCTTCAGGACTTCATTATCTTCTAAAATGGTCTTGGTCCTTATAACGGCTTCTGGCATTGTACA